>OX467106.1:1377201-2736902 GCA_950106695.1 Biston stratarius | reverse complement strand
ATATATATATATATTCTGAATCTCGGAAACGGCTCCAACGATTTTCATGAAATTTTGTATCCAGGGGGTTTCGGGGGCGAAAAATCGATCTAGCTAGGTTTCATTTTCAGAAAACGTCGTTTTATTCATGTTTTCAGCCGAGCAATGCTCGGTCAACCAGGTACTAGAACCTTATATGAGATACCCACGTTTGATTAGGCTAGATATACGGATTATAGTTTGTTACAAATGTATCAAAACTATACCAGTTTCTTTTATAGTTTTTTTTTTTAAATATGTTTATGTTTTCTTAATTATTGACATAAATTAATTGAATCAGTTCATGACTTATACCAAACCTTCGTAAGGAAAGTTCCTAATGTTTTGATTAATATTTCAAGAGGTATGTCGGAAACGTTACCTGAATCGGGCGAGCCGCGTAAGCTCGTTCTGCCTTTACATTTTCAGTACAATGGAGAACGTGAATACCTACTTACTTTTCTTATGATGTTTAACCTATAGGGTGTTTGTGACAGGTTGGATTAAGTAATTTCTTGTTAGCGCGCGTTACGTAAAATTTTTAGAGTTTCGTACCTCAAATGGAAAAAAACGGATCCCTTATAAGATCCGTATGTTGTCCTTATGTTGTCCGTCTGTCTGTCTGTCAAGACCTTTTTTCTCAGGAACGCGTGCTGAAATTCATATCAAATACTAAAGTAAGTATTAAAGTACGTCTTGCCTGGAATAAAACTGGCTGATAATCAAATGTGGTTGCTGGAATGCACCGTTAGGTGCTTGACGACAGATTTTCAACTTGAGGGTGGTAGATAGCCAGCCGAGTACTAGAAAGTACCCTACCACCACGCTATGGTTACCTCGCGATGTTTTCCTTCACAAGCAGCTCAAGCTCATTGTTGGGGTTTGAACCCACGCCTTTCAGCGTATAAATCGACTACGCTAACCTATCATATAACATTATCATTTAACTGGGCTATCATCGGTACTTAGCATCTGCATCTAAGTTAAAGTAACATTCAAGTTACATTCAAGTCCAGTAAAGTAGTGGTGACTTTATTAGAAGCTTTTAACGAATATATGAAATCATGAAATCTTCATTAATGCGTATAATTCGTCACTTCATGATTGAAACACTTTTAACATTAAAATTATTTTTAAACATATACACTAAAAAGCGTAGGACGTCCACCTACAAGGTGTATAGACGACCTAATGAAGAACGCAGGAACGAGCTGGATGCGAGTCGCTTCTAACCCGTCATCTTGGAAATCTTTCGGAGGCCTATGTCCAACAGTGGACGTCTTACGGCTGAGATGAAGATGATACTAGCGACATGATTTTTCCTCGTACCTTGCAAAAACTATGTTTTTTTTTTTAATTTTATTTAAAATTAATGAGTCTAATAAACGCTCTCCTGACGGCAAGATATAACGCCTGTCCAACCCCATTGCACCAAAACACAAAACTTTGAGTAGCTAAACAAAGTCCAGGGCATAGCTGCATTGGCGCTCATTACTTTGACACTTTCGATGGTTAGTCTCAACATCCCAGTAATTTCGCTAGCTGCAGTACCCTACAAACCGGAACACAGTAATGTTTACACACTACTGCTTGATGGAAAATAATCTGGTACAGCGGTGCTACCTACCTAGACGACCTGCTAAGGAGGTCTACAATAATATTCATTAAATCCTCTTTAAAATATAAATAAAACCATCTCTTCGCGTTTATCAGCATGATCACAGATTTTAAAAAATGAAGTTTCATGCCACGTGATATATAACACACGCAAACATACATACGTATTACGTATTACATTAAAGTATAGGTACCTACTATATTTTTTAATCCCTGTATGCCTATGATCAAGAATTTAATTCATTTCCCCGAACAAACACTCCTTCGTCGTGCTCCGTTCCATTCCAGATTTAAATTCAAACATTCGAAATTTGAATTCAAATAGAGGTAGCCAGCTCGGCCGTGTTTAACTAACGAATTCTCATTTCTGTTTGCATGGACGTATCTAGGATGGAGAAAAAAAGGCTGTATTAGAGTAGGTGGAAAAGAGAGGTTGTTAGTGTTTCCAGTTTTCGTTAAGGGAAATATGGAGTAGGTATGTCACGTTGTTTGTTCAAGGTATATATTTAGTGTATTTCCGCGTATTAGTCGTTTTGGTTACAACAGTGTTGAGGATATAATTTAAAATTTATCTAACATTTTTTAATATCTAAAATTAAAATCCTACATAAACTTAAAATCGAAATAATTTAATAATATCTAAGTAAAATAACCACAAGTTTTAATGTCCTCTTTACCCTTCAGTAACCAATTTTCGACACGTGTTTCGTCTTTACACGAGGCATGCTCAGGACGTGTTAACTCTTCGAGCGCTTGGTCGAGAATTCTCGAGAATTGGCTTGTATTCTCGGCTAATCGGCAAGTGATTACTGCAGCGAGAATAGAACATAATTATAAAGACTTGTGGTTATTTTAATTAGTTATTTTAAATTTATTCGGATAGATATTTAAAAAACATTGAAACTTTTTTAATTTAATAATTTTAAAAAAATGTTTAAATTTTGTAATGTCACATTACTGATTTAAAATTTCATTTGTAAAATTATTTACATTTGAAAAGAACGGGTGAGATCAGAAAAAATATAAAATATTGTGTAATTTACGGGTGGCCCCTTATTTGCACTTGCTTTTTTACTTTAATCTGTGACCCAGTAACCTGAAATGCGTTTTGACCTCCGGCACCAAGACAAATGCTTTTAGCCCCAGTCTCGTGCAGATCCCTCAGACTAACACTTAGTACATCCCTGTATCTTTGTACAGTTACTGTTTGGTCACTTTGTTAACCGGATACCGAATGAACGAATGTTTGGAAGAACAAAGGAGTAGATACTTAGTACAAGTAGATATACATACTGAAATGGCACCTGAGCTTTAAGTGTCCTAAAAAGTAGTGAATCTTATTTTTTTTTTTCTTTGTAATTGGAATCGCACTAAGTACGTTTTGCCAGGGTTAAGAATTTCAATATCTTTAATTATATGATCAAAAATTAAATAAAGTAAGTCTACACACAAAGTAAGTCTAGTTATGCCATGGTAAAGTGACGACACCTAGCCTGTCAGCCATAAAAAAACCACTTTGCTAGAAGCTTCAACGGAGTTTCGGAAGCAACACGAAAATATATGTTTTACTTTATTGATAAAACTTCACTACTTTTATACATAAACATATAAAAAAGCTCAATGTTAGACAATAATATATTTAACTAAATATAATACGCCGACATAATTTTTCAAGTTCCCGCCAAAACTACTCCGACTGTTTCTGTTCCAATAATAAGTCTACAGACAAAAAATAGATACATTTTTTTGTCTGTGTAAGTACCTACTTATCGAACAAACTTTTCTTTTGCTCTTGTCCCATAATAACTTTTTTCTCGGCCATAATAGGTTTAATCACGTTCTAAATAATGAAAAAGTAGGTTCACTTTATCACTGGCCAGTTATAAATAACGTTTTATCGCGAGGAAAGGGTTAAAATGTGGCGCTTGTCGCTCGGACAAGTTCGGGGACCTTCTGCTGCGGTCAAGTACCCCGGTAATGTTCGGATTTTAAATGTTTTAATGTGGAATTCTGGAATTGCATTTGTTTTTTCTTTCTTTGCTTTTAGTTTTGCATTAGATACCTTGCCAGTGTCAAATATTTAAATATTTAAAGTTTTTGACCAGTCGCAGTCACAAGTCACACTGAGAGTCCTACTCAATTTAATCAATGCTTAAAATGCTTTATCGACTTCTCGTCAGCGTGAAAAGTCACGTGTAAATATGAGACAGGCTACTTTAAACATAAATTAACTTTAAGTAGTATTTATAAATAGAAGTCCTACAGACCTTACTTAATTAACTTTGCTTATAACCAATGCTTAAAATGCCCTGTCCGCTTATCGCTGGTGTTAAACTTCAACGCATAAAAACGAAAGGCTTTGAGCATGATTAACTATAAGCAATAAAGTAAGGACCCATGTTGTACTTTAGTCAAGTCACAAATATAAAATCTAATTATTGATAACTTTATTATAAGCTTCCACGGAGTTGTAAAAATATTAAAAAATTACATTGGATACTTGGTATCGCTTGCTAATGCGCGTAATTCGGTCGCTAGACTATGACTAAAACACCACAAATAAAGGTTTTTTGTTTTTTGTTTTAAATACTTTTTGGTGTGTTTAGTTTTATAAAGCAAAGCTGTTGAACCAAAATAATTATAGCCTTACTTGTAAACGTTGCATATAGACACTTAGGCTTAAAATGCTCTGTCAATTTTTTTTCCCACTTAAATTGTCACTCGTGGAAAAGGGGTATACTATTTTAAGCAATATTTGTAAGTAGTCTTTCATGATCGAACAAGAGTACGGAATCCTTAGTGCATTAATGGAGTTTGTGCTCGCTTTTTACGATTTGTTTACTGTAGATAACTATTCTGAATATAAATTACGTATGGGATCATAAAGTTAAAAAATTTATGACTAATTTCATATTTCAATAGGTAATTTATTTTACGTAGAACAAAACACTATATTTTGGCCAGCTTGTCAAGAGCCTCTTTAGCTCAGTGGTAGAGCACTGGTCTCGTAAACCAGGGGTCGTGAGTTCAAACCTCACAGGAGGCAAGTGCATTTTGCGTGAATTTTTTTTATACTTCTTGTATATAACTAAGTTACAAGATGATAAAGTAACTATTACACTTCCCTTTGACAATTTCATCAATTAGAAATTTTTACTTAAGCAGTACAATTATTTCCATCTCATTCATCTTCAATATTGTTAATATAAATGGTTTAGTAGATGTTTTGTTGTTAAATGTTTTAATCAAAAAACTAGTTGCGTTTGCACACTATTGCTTGTCGTTTGAATAATTTACAACATTAGTAGATTCACAGGCACTTTGTGAAAAAAGTTCTACCACACTCACTTTATTACTAAAATATATATTTTACGAACCTTCTTGGTCATGATAAATTTAAAACCTGTCAGGTATTAAAAAAAAGAAACCGGACACGACTTTAATCAACCTATTTCTCGTTTGTTTCAGAACAAGAATTCGAATTCGGAATGACGTGACAGCCGTGCAAAGGATTCCATTTTTGAAATATTAAAAAGAGATTACGGCCAGCTTATTAGAAAAAGTTTTGACAGATCCTTTTTTATCACTCTTGACAGTTAGTTATTTTTCATCAAAAAGTCAAGATGATAAGGTTTTGGGTATTAGCTAGTGCATTGTGCTTGGCGGGGAATTGCGGTGCGAATTACTGTAGGGATGCGAACCTCTGCTGTCCCGGGAGGGACAGTTCCTGTGTTGTCCAGAAAGTGCATTCCAACGCCATTTTGGACGACTTGCCGGATAAACCTTGCTACTGTGACCACGCGTGCTTGAAACTTGGAGATTGTTGTCCTGATTTCCGGGAGACTTGTGGAGGTAAGTCTTTTTATTAATTTTGCATAGATCATTGACAAGTTTTTCGCGTATATCTAAGGTACCGTCAAGAACATTTCGACCGTAGCAATTAACATAGTCGTATGTGAAAAATCGCTACTTTAGGGTACGGCCGTTCAAAGTTTCAAATGTGTATAAACTGAACAATAGTCAATGTACCGTTACCAAATTTGGAATGTCATATAAATATTAATTGCCTGATATATTAGTATATGCAAATTTATTAAAAATGTATCAAAAATATAAGAAACTGCACATGCAACATTGTTAACCGCTAAATCATGAATTTTTGCTGTCGGAAATGGCAGATCCATCATTATTGTTAGTTTAACAATTTCTGAATTTGGTCGTATGTGGTACAACCCACAGTATTCCCTGGACTTTGAATTCTTTTTCGTGTTGGATGTACCACTTAATACGTTATTGCCCGTAAGATATAATTCTTTTATGCTTAAATTATTTCGGGCACTTAGGTAATACAATGTTGAGTTACGTAGAAGTGCACATCAACAAAACCAACGAGTGCGCTCCTCCCGTTAACATTGCCCGAAGTGGCAGATCCGCGCGTCTTCTCTGCTCCTGCGCCGCGCAGTTACCGTCTCAACGTACTATACGACAATATTAATCGTGCGCACTGAACACATACAACTTTTTCCACTTGGAAAAATAAAGATAGGTTGATTTTAGGAATTTAATAATTTGCGGGGGCAATTTTAGACTTATTCTAAGACCTTTAATGCAATAAAATGAAAATAGCAAAAATGTAGATCCGACAATGTTAATTGCTACGGTCGATTTAACAGCTTTAGTTTGTCTAAGTAGATAACTTTCAAAATTAAGATATGAATCTAAAGCCATCTAGCCATTCCAGGCTAGGTGTGCTTCACTATTTTCGACCACACCGTTACTTAACATCAGCTGGGCTGTGGTCAAACACCTACCTAGTCAACCAAAAAAAAAACTTTTAAAGCAGTGTACAATTCACTTTCTTTTCTTGTTCAATTATGTGGTTAGTAATGTAGCCGTATAATAATTCTTTTTAATTTTTATGTGTATTATCATCTAGGCTCCTGCAGTTTTGAAATATATGTAGTTTTTAATATAAGAAATGTCACAAAATCAAATAATTGTCAAAAATTTTAAATTCAGTTCACTTGGGACGAAGATTGATTTCCAAGCGGCCACGAAGCTTTAAAAAAAATTAAAAATACATCCCATTTCAACCCTTTTAATCCATTCCATCCCTTGATCTGTTTTCAAATTGGAACTGACCAACTATTCCGAAATTTAATCACCCTTTATTTAAATAGGATGATCTGTGATTTCAATGGGTACTGTTAAGCTTTTAAATTCATTCAGTAGGTTTGCCCACGATTTTACCTGTGTATTTTATTAGATAAGAAATAATTGATTATTATATACGTAGTACCTAGCTGTTTTACAAGGATAGACACCCACACACACCCACCCATACGCATATACCAAATTTCAAGTGTGTAGTCTAGCGAGTTCATTTTTCAATAATCCCACAAGAGCCTAACATTTTTTCTGCTAAAAAAATATACCTACTGGTAATTCAGGTAATAAACTATATGTGTGCCAAATTTCATTTTCATTTAAATCCGTTCAGCCGTTCCTGCGCGATTGAGTAACAAACATCCAAACATCCAAACTTACACATTTATAATAATATACAACAAAACAAATATACATAGTAAATAAACAAACACAGTTTTAATACTCTTCAGAAACTACGATAAATCGAATTGATCAGTTTTGTCCCTCCACTCGTGCGCTTGTTGACCCCAGACTAATTCTTAGACCGCATGAGCGTTGCCATATAACCCACAAACAGAAAGGTCAATTTTTTTTTGCGTAGATTGTGCTACTGGCTGCCGCTAGGGGGCGCCTGGTTTGCATACCGTGGCTGGTAGGAGCAGCGGCTCGATGAGGTCGCATTTTTAATATCTTTACACAGCACTGGCAGGATCAGAAGTGTTTAATCTTATATGTTTGACCAACAATGTAATTTGCTACCCGAGTACGTGTCCTCCGATAGATACAATTCATCACACAACCAAATTACAATCACATCAATCAATCATCATCAATTATTTACAATCGGTTTCATCTAGGCAAGTATGCTACATCGTAGACCGCATCTTCGCTTAACATCATGCGAGATGGCGATCAAACGCAATATCACATCACATCATCAGCCATAGGACGTCCACTGCTGGACGTAGGCCTCCTCCTGGTTTGCCGATACTCGCCACGCTTGGCAGGCGGGTTGGCGAGCGCAGTTAGGTTTGATTGTTCAAGAAAGACGCTGCTACCCATCTTCCGGATTACATCCCTTAGCCGACTCTTACGGGAACCACGGGTAGAGAGGGTGGGGTACAATTCTTACGCCGGCACCACCACGGCCACGGTCAAACGCAATACTAATATTATAAAGGCGAAAGTTTGTGAGTATGTTTATTTCTTCTTCCCGCTCAAACGGCTGGACCAATATTGATGAAATTTGGTATGAAGGTAGCTGACACCCTGGATTAACACACGTTATTTTTATCCCGCAAAAATGTTGCGGGTAAAACCGCGGGGCGCAGCTAGTTTTTAATAATAAAAATAGGCAGCCCTGATGAGTGCCGTCGAAGTGAAAATCTAAAACTTTGGAATAACTGTGTCAACAACTGTGCCAACTGTGCAACACGCCACGTTAGCATGACGTTGACATGACGCTTAAGAAGTTTTCACTTCATAAAATGATTCCATTTTTCTCATTAGATAAATAATTATGTAGTTTCGTTGTCAGGACAAAGTAAAGCAACTTTTCAATAACAAAATATAAAAAGTTAAGTTTTAAAATAATTCATTATACGAACCGCTAAACAATGGTATTTGCTACCTGAGCGCGTGTTCCCAGATGGATACAATCTGGGTGCCTTCAAGTCGCAAGAATCGGTTACTTCTAGGCGAGAGTGCTCCACCGTAGACCGCATCTTCGCTTAACATCAGGTGAGATGGCCGTAAAACGCAAGCCAATGTTAAAAAATAAAGATAAAAATAATATATCTAAAAGCAGCATTACCAATTAAGCTAACAGGGCAGTCAAATATGATATAATCATACAAATGCTTTTTCCAGGATATTAATTATGGTATTTATAGATCGTAAAATGTTCAATAAAAAATGATATTATATTTATTTATTAATTACATGACTGCCCAAAAAAGTAGTGTAATGTTTGCAGGGTTCATCTATAATACATTTAAACGAGCAATTCTTGTATATATGTATATATATAATCTGAATCTCGGAAACGGCTCCAACGATTTTCATTAAATTTGGTATGCAGGGGGCGATTCGATTTAGCTAGGTTTCCTTTTTAGAAAATGTCGTTTTATCCGCGTTTTCAGCCGAGCAACGCTCAGTCATCCAGGTACTATAAGTAATGTACATAATTATGTATGTAGGTATGTTACCACTATAATTTTTTAATGTACAAATTTGGATGAATAGGATATATAATATAATCCTTACACCATCGTAATTGACATTGGCAATAAATTTTGTTTAAAAAAATATTGTAGCAATTAGTGTTTTTATTTTCTTAATGAAGCTTGTTACCTTTATCTACCTTTAAGTAAAAAAGAAAATGAGTGCCTTACTAGACAAATACCTATACGTTTCGATTGAGCGTTTTTATTTTTGTTACGACTAATAAAAAGTTTTTGGAAAATTTTACATTGGATAGGTAGATTAAAGGAATTATGTATCTTTCTCAGTATCTTTTCAAAGACTGTGTTTTTAAAAGAATTGAATATTTAATGCGCAAACACTTTTTCTTTTGAGTGTACGCGAGCACAAAACTTAAAGCTCTCGCATTTTTATTTCGATATTACATTTTAATGATATTTTTAATATCTCCCGACGAGACGTGAGGGATGGCAAACTTTTCATGTAAGACTTGTGATTTTTGACAAGCTATTTACCATACATTAATTCTACTTTACCACTGTGTTTTTTTTTTTAAATTGGACTTGAGTTTTTGTTCGAGTTACAAAGCCATTAATATAAAAAAAATAATCACGTTGATATTAGCAAAAAGATAGTTACTTCACAAGAACAAATTTGAATTAGAAATTGTTATATAAAACTAAAAAACTTAAAGTATAATTATATACACCTATATACTAAACTTATTTAAAATTAAGTGAATCCCTTTTAGTTGATTAAAAAAAAAACATCTATGGATTGTATTCCTTTCTTACATAATTGTACATATTTGAGTTTTTTTTTTTACCCGACTGCCAAGGACTATTTTTAACCGACTTCAAAAAAGGAGGAGGTTCTCAATTCGACTGGTTTTAAAAAAATGTTTTTTTACCTCAGAACTTTCGACTGCACCGATTTTGATGATTCTTATGCTTGTCACACAAATGTTTGTTCTGAGTGGTAATCGAACCCACGTCCTACAGGTTTTGAAGCAAATATACTACTAACAATGAGCCAACAGGGCAGGGTTATGTAGCTAACTCTATATAAATATATTTGTATATAGGGAGAGACTTGTAGCATTTGTGCCTAATGCTACTTAGTTTTCTCTCTTGTTTTCCCAGTGTGAAAGCATTCGGGAACCGATTGATAAATGTTCTGAACTTCCAGACCACGGGCGTAGCCAGGCTTTAGTGTCGGGGGAGGGTAAATAAAACGACTAAAATTGCATCATCATCTCAGTCGTAGGACGCCCACTGCTGGACATAGGCCTCCCCCATTTGGGATTTGCTAATACTCGCCACGCTTGGCAAACGGTTTGGCGAGCGCAGTTGGGTGTAGTAATAACGCGAAAGATGCTGCTGCCCATCGCATCAATTTCTATCCCATAGTGAATATTCATGAGAGCCAAGCCATTCAGTCTGATCCAAAATACATATAATTATATTATTAGTGTAATAATTAGTACTAAGTTATGCCGCTCGCCTCTCATTATTTTATTATTATTAATGTTAATATCTTAACTTTTTTGGGGGGGTTGGACCCCCCAAACCTTCCTCCTGGCTACGCCCGTGTTCCAGACAGTAACAAAAAGTTAGTGGTGTAAGTTAAAACCACGTTCCAGCCACTCTGAGTTATGACCTATAGACGGCTGGTGCTAAAGCTGGGGTTCTACTTCTAGGTATGCCGTCTGAATGAAAATATTGTTTACAAAGTGGCAGATCTGTAGGTAGGTGCCACCGTAATATCACATATTCTGCCACTAAGCAGTTTTTTTTAATGCTTGACAAGCTAGGTGTTTGACCACAGCTCACCTGATGTTAAGTGATGGTGTTGTCGAAGCTGGTAAAGCACACCCGGCCTGGAATAAAACTGGCTCTCAAGTGAGGCTGACGGAACACACCGTTATGTGTATGGCGACAGAGTGGTAGCTAGCCAGCCGAGTACTAGAAAATACTTTACCACCATGCTATGGTTTCCTCACGATGTTTCTTCCGGTTTGAAGGGTATTGCAGCTTGCGAATTTACAGGGCTTTCGAGCCTTGTTATCTTGTGTCAAAGTAATAAGCACTAAAACAGAAATGAACTGGACTTTCTTTTGTCAATGTAATTTTAAAACTTACGCGATGTGAAATAAGACAGAAATGAGGGTAGAAGATCAACACACCCTCATTTTTCATGGAGACCACTAGCACTCCCGAATTCGCTTGTGACCACGGCTATTGTGACATGGCCAATACGTTGCGGCAAATAAACGAAACTATATTGTATTTTATTTTGTTGTTATGTTGTATTTTATGTGTGTTCTAAATCCCAGTGATAAAATTAATTATTCATTTTATTACTCAAAGTTTTGGGTACCGCTGGTCATGTATATACATTATAGAGCATGGTCATGGATTATTATTATTATTTTTATTTAATTAAGGCTTTTTTTTTAATTTATATTTAATGTAATAATTCGTTTGTTAGTTTATAGTTAAATTTTATATTCAATTTTATCATTAGTTTAATTCGCAATGTATGCGGTTCTAATTGAATTAAATAAATAAAATAAATAAATGGATATATATTATAGAGCCTTTCGTTCGTCTTATTAAGTACTTTTACATTTAAAAAAAATGTGTTTTCATATTACAAATTGTTTATTTTCTAAAACGTTGTAAAAACCTTGTAACTAAATATTTTGTGTGAATTTATTTAAGCTAGGAGAACCTTGTATTGCAGTAGATGCGCTTACTAAATTATGAATTGAAACAAAGTATTGCAATGCAATAGGTAACAGAATTTATGAATTGTAAAATCAAGCGTAACATGAGATATGAGGTGATAACGTAGCGTGGGTGAATATGTGTGTGTGTGCATGTGTGTGATACACAACCCACACTTGGCCAGCGTAGTGAACTATGCTTACTCTTGTCAGAATGGAAAGCGGTCGTCGTTTAGCGAAAGGACGATTTGTAAAAGCAAGGCCGCTCCAATCTGATCCGAATTCCGATACACGATTTTACAGGGTTACGTGAAATGGCATCTGAGCCAAAAGGAGCTTTTGTACGCGTCATTATTTACGACCGACCTTAGATCGCGTAAAAAGTCAGCTGTTCTATACATTGCTTTAAGGGAGAATTTTTTTTTTTACATAAAACATTTTTTATAATTTGCAATTTGCATTTCCGGTGCCGTGGTGGTGCCGGCGTAAGAATTGTACCCCACCCTCTCTACCTGTGGTTGCCGTAAGAGTCGGCTAAGGGTTGTAATCCGGAAGATGGGCAGCAGCGTCTTCCTTGAACAATCACACCTAACTGCGCTCGCCAACCCGCCTGCCAAGCGCGGCGAGTATTGGCAAAACCCCCCAGGAGGAGGCCTATGTCCAGCAGTGGACGACCTACGGCTGATGATGTGATATTGGAAAAAAATATATATATTAATATAATCCAAGTTATATTTTTTATTAAATTTTAGTTATTTTTACTATAGTCGGATTATTGTTTTAAAACTTAGCTTGTTATTATGTGATAACAATGTAAACAGTGAATAGAAATTGTACGCATTCTAAACTATTTTCGATAGTGTATCGCTGTCCTAACGTTCTACTAATGAATAAAGGGTAGAGCTATTGTGTTTGACGTGACATAGGTACACGGTGGTCTAGACTAGCGACAGAAACAAATGGTTAGGAAAATGATATCAAAGCCACGGGTAGAATAACTAAAAAGGTTGAAAAAACTAAAGCATAGAATAACTATTTTTGGCATGAGGTCTTATTATCAAAATAGCTTTTGCAGGGTTACGTTTAAATCTAACCGTATTATATTATATGAACTTGTTTATAATTTTTAGGGTTCCGTACCTCATAAAGAAAAAACGGAACCCTTATAGGATCACTTTGTTGTCCGTCTGTCTGTCTGTCAAAACCCTTTTTCTCAGGAACGCGTGAAGGTATCAAGCTGATATTCATATCAAATACTCATGTCTTTTGGAGCTGTGAAAAAAATCAAACTTCTAAGCCAACACAATCAAAAGATACAGCCGTTTATGCTACAAATTTTCGACACTCGCAAGGAAATCAAAACCTACAGGGTACTTTCCGTTAACTCAGAATCTTGAAATTTGGTACGAAGCAACGTCTTATAGCACAGATAAAGGAAAAATTGCTAAAAACCTACATTACCATTAAAAAATACCATAACTTTTACTTATATACCTACAGGTTTGTACGGAACCCTCGGTGCGCGTGTCCGACTCGCACTTGGCCGGTTTTTTAATATTATGAAAAAATACATTTACACATCTTGTTAGCTAGCCAGCCGAGTACTATAAAGTATTCTAACACCACGCTCTATGGTTTCCTCAATATGTTTTCCTTCGCTGGTAGCTCAAATTCATTGTTAGGATTTGGACCCACTCTCTTCGGCGTGTGAACTAACCGCGCTGAGTTATCGTCGCTACATAATTTTACAACGCAATCTCGTTATATTGCAAGACCTCGATGCATTTGTGTGTGTCAAAAAAAGCAAAGAATGTAGGGCCAAGGAGTCTTCACTCATTTACTACGCAATATTTCATCTGTACTTTTTTCTAATCTGTGGGCGGAAATGGTAAGTGTCACTAACGTTGTTGCTTAATATTTACATACCGAAATATTTAAAATGCTAACAATTCATTTCAAAATAAATAAACCTTTACTCTCTAAAAAGTAACGTGCGTACTTACTAAGCTTAAAAAAGAAAATAAATAATATCTAACCTCTCAATAAAGAGAGCGAAAAATATTCTTTCGGCATTCTTAAGTAAGAGCGATGTTAATTTATCATCATTATTGCAAAATGGATGGGCCTGGGCGCCATTAATAACTTATTTTGCGTTCCGTTTCATTTGGACATCAGAATTGTAAATGAGTTAGCAAAAGATGGTAAAAGTACTGTTTGTTTAATTTACTTACCTTGTTAAGGGAACAGGGGGAAAATACCTTGAAATATAAACGTGAAAATTACACCCGACGAACCGTTTCACCATACGAAGCGAAATAACTAAGGTTATTTTATCGTTGACAGGCTTAGTGTTTGTTTGACTACAGCTCATCTAAAGTTATGTGACGGTGTGGTCTAAGATGGTAAACACACCTAGCCTGGAATGGTACTAGCTCTTAAGTGAGGCTGCCGGAACACACCGTTAAATGCTTGGCGGCAGATTTTGTACTTGAGTGTGGTAGCTAGCCAGCCAAGTACTAGAAAATATTCTACCACCATGCTACGATTTCCTTTACCGGCAGCTCAGGCTTATTGTTGGGGTTTGAACCCACGCCCTTTGGAGTACGATCCGACCTCGCTAACCACTGAGCTATCATCACTACAAATATATACTATTAATTATAAGTTTACGACTTAACATTTATGTAGATTTTTTTCTGTTCCCGTGGGTCATGGACGGGCGTTGTCTCTTACCATCAGGAGAGCGTCTCGTTTGTCTCATTACCTTTACATAAAAAAGTGCTACTATGTATGTGTAGGTATTTGGGTGTTTGTTACTCAATCGCACAAAAACGGCTGAACGGATTTGAATGAAATTTGGCACACATATAGTTCATTACCTGGATTAACATATATAATACTTTTTATATCACAAAAATGTTAGGTACCTACCTGTTGGATTATAAAAAAACGAAAAACTGGACGTATCCACTTGATTTTGGTATCGGTATTTGGTATAGATGTGTCTTATGCAGGGCCGGATTAACCATATCGGGGCCCTAGGCAATGAAATTCTCGGGGACCTTTTCCTTTACCCTATTCTTACTTTATAAAATATATTTTCTCTATTACTAAAGTCGATTTTACTTCATTTTTTTTCTATGGCAACATCACCGGTTGTAAATAATGGGGAATGTCACGAATGAAACGTTTTATTTTTCTTGGTGCGTGGCCCTTGTCGTCTAGGCCCCCGAGGGCCCCTAGTTGGTGCGGGGCCCCTAGGCAGTTGCCTAATCCGCCTTATGGATAATCCGGCCCTGGTCTTATGGAACATTATTTCTTAATCTAATAATAAAGTTGCGCGCAACTTTAATGACTATTGCTTATTTGTTACTTACATGTTTCATTTATCTCGGAACCTAATTCTAAAGTTAAGAGGAAACAAGTCGTCATTTTCTTCATACAAACGCTTTCCCCATTTTCCTTCCAGGATTTTAATACTAGAGCTATAAATTTTAGATAGGAAGTAGATACTTGCTAGTTTCATGCCTCTCTGTTTTGATTTTTTGATATATGTTTTTATTATAAGAGCTAGGAAGCTTCAAAAATCTTAAAATTTTCCTAGTTTCAACGCTGTGTTTCAACGTCCAAATTCCCATTCTCATAAACATAATCTTAAAAAATAAAACGCACAGGCAAAGAACACATCCTTCTTATTTGCTTGTTACAAGAAATACTAAAATCGGTCTAAATTTGGAGGAGGAAACAGAGGAATACGAAACCTCGATTTTGCTCATTTTATTTCGGGTTAATGAGCCCGAGGTGCAGTTGTCCCTTTCGCTCAGTATGTACGCGGGTGCTGCGTGCGGCGCAACAGAAATAGCTTGGTGAAATTCCTAATTTTCAAATGTCTCAGTTGACTGCTTTCCTCTTAACGCGAATGCAGTCGCGGGCGTAAGCTAGTTATGACATAAATACAGCACCGCAATCGGATATTTCCGGTTCGTGTTAATTATTTACAGCTCTTTTCAACCTTTCCGGGTTGAAAAGGAAATGATAAATGTAACCTAGCATTTTCATACGTTTTATATTATAATGCCAACACGTAGCAAATACGAGTACAATATATGTGTATATGTGTATGTATATATGTGTGTGTGGTTTATTGAAAAACATTCCCAACAGGTGTGTGTGAGTTTATAATGTTTATATAATTCAGTTCTGTAGAGGAAAAGGGTGAGCGCTTTGAAATTTGACGTGAAGATAAATTTATTCAGGAACATTTGAAAAGCTGGGTTAGTCACGGTTGAGCTATTTCTTATTCTATACCGCGGTGGCAAGTTTTCATTTATTGTAACTGACGTTTGTTTCTAATGTATTGTTTTGTGACCCTCTATTTGGGACAATCCTGTTGAAGGTTTTTTTTAAATTGTTGACAAGTTTTTTTTTCTTTGACAGGCTAGATGTTTGACCACAACGCGCCTGATGTTAAGTGACGGTGTGGTCGAAGATGGTAAAGCACACCTAGCCTGAAATCACTTGATAGCCTGGAACTGGCTTTCAAGTGAGGCTGCCGGAACACACCGTTAGATGCTTGGCGGCAGATTTTCAACTTGAGGGTGGTAGCTAGCCAGCCGACAGATTTTTTACCAGTAGCCAGCTGAGTACTAGAAAATGGTTTCCTCACGATGTTTTCCTTCACCGGCAGCTCAGGATTGAGCCCACGACCTTCAGCGTGTGAACCGACCGCGTTAACCACTGAGCTATCATCGCTACTAAGTTAGAACAGAATGCATGTTTATAGAAATGGGCTACCAAGGAAGGGCTATATTTTTCGCGCGTATCTTGTATGTATGTATTACGACAATTAAAGTATCGTTAGATTCGTCTCAAAAACCCAAGTGACCTTACAATTAAAAAAAAAGTAAGATGGTGGATTTTTGACAAGAAATAGTAGTACCTACTATTTCTTGTTTAAATAAAAAAAAAAATAAGCAAACTGATCAAGTATCGGAATAAAGGCAAATTACATAAATATGTATAAGTTATATGTTTAAATTGAATTAGGAATAATAAATTAGTTTAAACAGTTTTTTCCTTTAATTATAGCTATTTTAATCGCAGTCGGGTTATAGATTTTTAGGGTTCCGTACCCAAAGGGTAAAACGGGACCCTATTACTAAGACTCCGCTGTCCGTCCGTCTGTCTATCTGTCCCTCTGTCGCCAGGCTGTATCTCATGAGCCGTGATATTTAGGCAGTTGAAATTTTCACCGATGATCTATTTCTGTTGCCGCTAACAACTTGTTCTTACAACAAATGCTAAAAAAACAGATGAAAAAATATTTAAGTGGTGCTGATGCTATACAACAGAAATATTTTTTTTGCTGTTTTTATAGATGATGGTACGGAACCCTTCGTGTGCGAGTCCGACTAGCACTTTTCTTTAAAACACCGGTTTTTTAGTCTACAGTTTGTTGTTTTACTTATGCGGGATTACTTACGTTTAATTATATCGGAAACTGCGACTATAGTTTCGGCCACATCCGATGGCCTTCATCATGGAGACAAAGCTGAGTACCTACAACTCGAGTGCGGCCTCGTCTTGCTTGGCTTATTTGTATTTTTATAACATTAATGGCATTAAAGGCTCTCTGTAACACGATATATCGAACTAAAATATTACAAGTCAGATAATAATTTTGCTACTAACATTTGCCCGAATTAACGGTTGATCAACTCCCGGAGTCGGTATTGCGGACAAGCCTGGTCCCGATACAAAGTGTATCATTCGATTACGTTATTCCCATATTCGTTTTGTTGCGGCATTATTGAATTTCCCGATAATATTTCGATCACGTAGCTTTTGGCTTGCCAGTGTGTGTCAAATCAACTGACAGGTCTTGCCAACGAAAGAGAATAGAGAATTATTAGATACTAGTAAGCTAGCGCGTACGGCTTTTGTACTCTCTAGTGTACGTCTTGTTTTTTTTGTAATGGCTGACAGGCTATGTGTTTGACCACAGCTCACCTGATGGTAAGTGACGGTGTGGTCGATGGTAAAGCACACCTAGCCTGAAATGGAACTGGTTCTCAAGTGAGGCTGCCGGAACACACCGTTAGACGCTTGGCGGCAGATTTTCAGCTTGAGGGTGGTAGCTAGCCAGCCGAGTACTAGAAAGTACCCTAACACCACGCTATGGTTTCCTCACGATGTTTTTCCTTCACCGGCAGCTCAAGCTCATTTTTGGGGTTTGAACCCACGCCCTTCGACATGCGAACCTACCGCGCTAACCACTGAGCCATCATCGCTACAAAACTGTTATGTCTTAAATGTAGTTAACTCTTGTAGCTCTTGTAGCCTCCCAAAAGATGACCCCAGAAAAATAACACTGTGTTCGTGTTTTGAAATATTTTTAATCCTCGACCCAAACAGAAAGTTTTAAGTTTACTAGTGAAATTTTAGCTCCGAAACGGCCGATTCGATTTAGTGTTTTGATTAGTGACTTGATCAAGATCTTTGTGGTAGATTAGCAGGAGGTCGTCTAGGTAGGTACTACCGCAGTACCAGATATTTTGCCGTCAAGTACTTAGTTGTGTGTAAACATTGCTGTGTTCCAGTCTGAAGGGTACTGCAGCTAGCGAAATTACAGGGCTGTTAAGACTAACCATCGATATTCTCAGTGATGAGTGCCAAAGCAGCGATGCCCTGGACTTTGTTTTACTACTCAAAGTTCTGTGTATCGCTGTAATTGGTCATGGACAGGCGTTATCTCTTACCATCAGGAGAGCGTCCAGTACGTCTTATTAATTTTACATAAAATTTTGAGTGTTCTTAACTATGATACAATAAATCTGTTCAACTGTTTCTAATTGATGAATGAATGTGAACACCTTCCATAGGTACGATTTAGTCAAAACTTGGTATACCGTGTCATTGTTTTTTTAATTTTTTAATCATACTTGTTTTCAACCGACTTCAA
Source organism: Biston stratarius (assembly GCA_950106695.1). Taxonomy (NCBI): domain Eukaryota; kingdom Metazoa; phylum Arthropoda; class Insecta; order Lepidoptera; family Geometridae; genus Biston; species Biston stratarius. The sequence goes on along the minus strand of OX467106.1, from coordinate 2,718,228 downwards.
AAAAGGAAGAGATTCTCAATTCGATTGTATTTTTTTAAAACTCAAAGAACTTTCGTCATTTATTGACTGATTCGGAAAAATATTTTTTATTTGAATGAACATACTTTCAGATTGGTTCCATAGAAGTTTCATAGAAATCAGTTCAGAAATTTGATTTTTAAATTGTAATAACTAAAACCAAGCCGCGTTTGGGCTTAGTGACTTGAAGTCATAATTTTTGTAAAAAATATTATTTGGTTATATTATTCAACTTGTCGTATTTACTGTCCCGCCCGTCACGTTATCGTGTTTTGAACCCATTGAAAATCTTTGGTTCTATTCTAGAGCAATTTCTGTCGTGTTATTTTAGGAACCTAATTAAAAACAGTGAATAAAACCCTACCCATGCAAATCAAGTAAACAAAAGTTAAAAAGAAGGAGGATGTCTAATTGTGCAAATTGTGCAGTAATTGCATAAACAAGCTCTCTGCCTTTCCATTAAATTTACAAAATAATGAAAACTTGGCACCCACTTTCCTCGGGTCTTTGTTTACATCCATTTAAGGGGTTCTGCGCTCTCTTATGCACGATTAAAAAAACGCAATATGAGGCTGTGGGCGACACAAAACAATTTGCCCAGCAATTTCACACTCCTACCTACCCCTTAATTTGAGTGAGTAAAAAAGGCAGGCGCCTGTCAGAAAGGTAGATTTCAGCTTGTGAGCTTTTTTAGAAAAATGAAGTAGGAGTTTAGTCAAAAAAATAAACATAATTGGCCATTTCACACAGAACCACCCAGCCTCAAACTAAGCAAAGGTTTTATGGGAATCGGATAACTGGTAAAATATTTTTATACTTTTTGATACATACTTATTGTAGGGCCTGCGTGTCCGCTTACATCATGACGTCACAAAACACCACACATGCATTAAGCCATCCCGGAGTAGCCGCAACCCGACGCCTCGTATCGGAGAGGTACTTTTGGCCTAGTATGAACGGCGACGTCACTAAGTACGTAAGAAGCTGCATACCATGTCAAAGAGCAAAAATACAGAGACATACGGTATCTCCGCTTGGCGAATTCGAAAAGTTGGAACGGTTTTCACATTGCCATATCGACTTAATTGGACCATTGCCACCATCAGAAGACTTCAAGTATTGCCTAACGATGATCGATCGTGTAACTAAATGGCCGGAAGTCATCCCAATAAAAGAAATGTCCGCAGAAACTGTAGCCGAAAAAATTCGTCGAACATTGGATTGCTCGATACGGATGCCCCGTCAAAATCACAACAGATCAGGGAAGGCAATTCGAGTCTCAACTTTTCACACAATTAACAAAAAGGCTCGGCATCGAAAAGATTCACACAACGGCATATAACCCAAAAGCAAACGGACAAATTGAAAGGTCACATCGAACGCTGAAAGCAGCAATTATGGCTCGCTGCGAGGACACCACACAATGGGCAAGGGAACTACCACTGATCCTACTAGGCTTGAGATCAGCCGTAAAAAAGGACAGTGGTTACAGCCCCGCTCAGATGGCGTTTGGTCAAAGCGTTCGCCTACCAGGTGATTTTTTCGTACCATCATCATCATCATCAAACATGAACGATGCCGAGTACACTCGGAGTACACCAACGTCCTAAATTATAATATACTAGCGAACCGCCCCGGCTTCGTACTGATCCAATATAGATAATACACAAAACCTTGACAAATTATATACCTAAATCTTCCTCGAGAATCACTCTATCTATTGGTCAAACTCGCATGATAATCCGTTCGGTAGTTTTTAAGTTAATCGCGAACAGACAGATAGACGCGGCTGACAACATTGTTTTATAATATGTAGTGATAGTGATACAGAAGAATGAGACACAATACTTATTCATTATGAAATATGTCATGAAAAGGAAATATAATTATATAATACAATATGTAATGGCCATGCACGAGCGGAATTTCTTACTACAGGAGTTTCATGCTTAAAAGGAGATTTCTAACACTTGTAATCCTTTTTTAAAGAAATAAAACGCATTCATAGAAATGCTAAATTCGTCTAATATGAGTCATTAGCGCTTAGTTAATTAGATTAGAAAAAAACAAATAACATTGCAAGTGTAACTAGAAGTTATTAATTAGCACACAGCTAGATGTGTAATTGCAAAAAATTACTTACCGAAATCTTCCCAGAAAATATCGGAAAGTAACGAACGCTTTATGTAGCATCCGCCGTAGACCCGTAAAATGCCTTATAAAACGTTAGTGCTAAGAAATTCTTCGGGAGATGTAAAATATTTTATGGGAGGGAATAAAATGACAAAAAAAGTTCAGATAAAACAGCATCTTAACTACCAACCGAAAAATGCTTAGAACCGTTAAAATATCGATGCTCATACATAGATAGTTTCCTTTTTTATGCTTAAAACTCAAAAAAAAAATCAAAACATGAAGACTTTTTATGTTATAGTTGGCATACAAGCAGATGCGTTGCCAGATCATAAGCAATCATGGTAGCTTTTGAATATCTGTATTACCAGGGTTGCTACGAATATGTTACCTACCTTTTGATAAATCTGTCAACACATCTTTTGAAGAACCCGATCTTGTAACTCGGCAAGAAGAAAACACGGGCATATGCGCAATGTACTATGGCGCAATCTAATCAGGAAGGATTAAAAAAAAGGCAAGCATATTGAAGCTGTCATGCTTTCAAATGTTAGAGTTCGAAATTCGAATCATTGAGACCATTTCAGTCCATGAAGAATAGGTAGTGTTTGATCTGAGAAGAATAGTTAAACAATACGACTTTGGATTTCTATGTTCGTATAATACGTACGATTAAATAAGTTTGTATTTTGCGGCCAGGTTATGTTGAAATTAAAAAAGGGGAAAATAATGTTATATTTATTAAACGTGTTTACATAATTTCCTGCGTATACTATTGACCGTTGTCGAGCTCCTTAGGCTATATATATATAGATACGGCTGCTGAAACGATGTATCTCCTACATAGTTTAAACAGCCGTATTTCAGGCCACTACCCTACGTAGGCTTAGTTTATCTGGGACAGGCTTGTCCACAGTACTGACGTGTTTGTATAAAACCACAGAATAAATAAGATTTAATATCTCTACATAGTATAAAACAAAGTCGCTTCCCGCCGTCGGTACGCTTAGATCTTTTAAACTACGAAACGGATTTTGATGTGGTTTCCATCAACAGATAGAGTGATTTAAGAGGAAAGTCGACATTTATAATACATGCATATGCGCCTCGTTAGTATCTACATTGCACCCGTGCGAAGCGGGGGCGGGTCGGTAGTAGGTATTCTAATAAATAAGTTTTTTTTTGGCTTGCGTTCGAGCAAAGATGCTGTCTACAATAGAGCACGCTTGCCTAGAACAACCAAATTACACACAGGTTGTAACTATCTACAAACACCCACTTCCCAATTCCACTGTACTGCGGTTCGTACAATGAAAGCGGGATCAAACCTTTTGATTCGAGTTTTCGGAACATTGACAATGAAACGGTGACCGGTAGACATAAAACTTAGCTACTGCAATCTCCAGTTTATTGTGACATCAGCTGCGACCAAATGTTTAAATATTAAAAAGTGCGCCCAAATGGCAAAGTGGCAATGTCTTTGTGTTTTAAGACAGGATACGCTTGGAGGAAAGGAGAACATAACTTGCATACGCGAAATTTTCCAAGTGTTTCTTTGTAGAAAATGCTTGTAGATAATAAAGTAGTCAAAGGAAAATTTGTGAAAGATAAATTTCCCGTGGGTTCAATTTCAAAATGACATATTCGCAAAAGACGGCATGTAACCAAACTATGTTGCAAAAATTTGCACATTGTTGTGCTTTGTGATATTTGTTATCTTGCTCTTAGAAAATAATATACCGACGACAGATGAAATAATACATACCTAAATAATAAACCTATTTCTCGTTACTTCGTTAACCCTAACACTTTAATAAATATTGATTATTTTTCTGTTTCAACGTGAAAATCGACGTAATGGACACATCATCAGCCATAGAACGTCCACTGCTGGACATAGGCCTCCTCCTGGGGGGTTTTGCCAATACTCGCCACGCTTGGCAGGCGGGTTGGCGAGCGCAGTTGGGTGTGATTGTTCAAGGAAGACGCTGCTGCCCATCTTGCGTATTACAACCCTTAGCCGACTCTTACGGCAACCACGGGTAGAGAGGGTGGGGTACAATTCTTACACCGGCACCACCACGGCTTGACGTAATGGACGTGTAGTGATTTTTATAGATATACGAGTAGTTGAGCGAATGGCTAATTTTAAAAAACAAGAAATATGCTAATTTATCCAACGATGGGGTATACTACTTGGATGGAATTTTTTTACCCTTTCTTTCCTTCTTTCCTTTGAATCTCCTTCAAACCCGCAACTATATGAACTATATCATAGGTTTATACCTATGATATAATTAATTTTCCGCAATAGAAGTTACTATTATTAAACAGTAACTTGTATTGCGGATATTTAAACATTTTGTTTTCCATATAAAAGTTTAATTTTAACATTCTCAAGTTGCCACCAATAACTTGACGGTGTGTTTTGGCAGCCTCACTTGAGCCAGTTCCCATTCTAGACTAGGTATGTTTACCATCTTCGACCGCACTGTCACTTAACCTCATCATCAATGCCATCTTCATACTGAAGTTAGGAGGTCAGTAGACAAAAAAATTGGGATCCCGTGCTGCGAATTTTATATACTGAGTTCCCATACAAGGCTAGGTGTGTTACCATCTTCGGCCACGCCGTCACTTAACATCAAGTGAGTTGTAGTCAAACACCTACCCTGAAACAGCACACTAGCCAAGAAAATTTCAGAGTGCCATTCAAGTTGGATTAAAAAATATTTATGCCATTGAGAACTTTATTGCACGGGCGCCGGAACTTTATATTTGGCCGCACGACTTTTTGTGCTCGCGTAAATTGAATGGCAATAAGAGCTCACGGTACGGCCCCTGACTTGCAATAGAATAAATTAACAACTTAGAATTACTATAACGTATATGACTCTATAAATCTGTAATGGACACACGTGGTAATAATGGACCAGTATTTTGGTAACTCTTGGCTGTTGGAAGCGGCTTAATAGATTAATTTAGGTATTGATTATTATTATTACAATACGGAGGATGAAACTATGGATAAAATAAACCAGAATTTCTTTCATTTATTAGAACTAAAATATAAACACTTATGACAAATTCTAGAGGTATAAAACCACTAGACAAATTAATAATTTTTAGATTTTTTGATATTTATACAATAACTTATCTTTATATATAAAAATTTCGTGCACGTTGTTGGTCCGCGATGAACTCCTCAACTACTGAACCGATTTTAACCAAATCTTGCACACTGTGTGCAGTTTGATCCAACTTGAGAGATAGGATAGTTTATATCTCAATTTATAATAGCAATATTTTTTATTGCATATTATTTGTTTATTATACGACAAAGAGGTATAATTATCTATGAGTTCCATAAAATTCTAATAGGTGGTAGTGTAAGGTAATTTATTAACTGGACTAAGAAAGTATCCAATAGATGGCGCTACGTTAAAAGTCTAAACGTTTCATATGCGCTACAATTTATTTTACGTTACACGCGTGTGTTCAATTTGGCCGCAGCAACGCGTGGCCGGGTCTGCTAGTTTTATACATAGTACCTGGTTGACCGAGCATTGCTCGGCTGAAAACATGGATAAAACGACGTTTTCTGAAAATGAAACCTAGTTAGATCGATTTTTCGCTCCCGAACCCCCCTGGATACAAAATTTCATGAAAATCGTTGGAGCCGTTTCCGAGATTCAGAATATATATATATATATATACAAGAATTGCTCGTTTAAAGATATAGATACCTGTATTTCAAACTATTATCAAACATCATTGAAACTACAAAGCTTTTCGATACTTCAGCTGAGTATCGGGTCCTGAATTGCATGAAATCGATTCTGTCTCAAATCTCGACTAGAACTAGCTGATTGCATTCAAAGGCAAATAAATCATGGGATACAAATTTAGCATGTCTGTTTTGTTACAAGATAATTTCTTCCACAAAATCAGTTTGAGAATAATCTCCTATCTCCGATTCAGCCTTGTGTTTTTATAAAAGTACCGAAAAAAATGTTCTACAAAAATTTCGTTTAATTAATCTATTTTTATACAATTTTTTTTTTTTTGCTAAAATAGTCACGTCTGGCGCTTTATTCGTTACTGATCAAACTTTATAGGTACAGCAAAGTGACTCAAAGTCTTTTCCTTTGAGATTGCGTATCAAAGAGAAAAGTTATGTGCGTCATAAAATACTAGCTAGATGCACAAGAAAGTACTAACAAAGAAATTGTTCCTTTCTTCAAGATCGTTTAGTAGTAAGTTATTATAATCCGAAAATACTGTGAAATATTTTAACAACTTTTCGTTAACGTATACTCGTAGTCACACGTGCATAATGGAAAATGAATTTCTGTTTAAGTAGTAGTTTTGTAGCGATGATGGTTCAGTGGTTAGCGCGGTAGGTTCGCATGCCGAAGGGCGTGGATTCAAACCCCAACAATGAGTTTGTGCTGCCGGTGTAGGAAAACATCGTGAGGAAACCATAGCGTGGTGGTAGGGCACTTTCTAGTACTCGGCTGGCTAGCTACCACCCTCAAGTTGAAAATCTGCCGCCAAGCATCTAACGGTGTGTTCCAGCAGCCTCACTTAAAAGCCAGTTCCATTCCAGGCTAGGTGTGCTTTACCATCTTCGACCACACCGTCACTTAACATCAGGTGAGATGTAGTCAAACACATAGCCTGTCAGCCATAAAAAAAAAAGTTGAATATTTTTTTTTTCTACTGAAATGGAATTTCTGGTTGTTGCTAAAGGATTGAATACAAATACAAATAACGAATAATACGAATGAACACGATCTGTGCATTTTTCGGGGCGTAATTTTTTTTTTAAAGTTACATTTAGCCTTGCGACTTAATGCCAACTCGCCTGATGTTAAGCGAAGATGAAGAGCACGTTCGTCAATAAGGAACCGATTCACTTGCGACTTGAAGGCACCCAAATTGTATCAAACAGGGAACAAACACTCGGGCAGCAAATTCCATTGTTTAGCGGTTCGTACAATGAAGATAGATTCGAACTGTTTAGTTCAAGTTATTTAAATATCGAGCATGAAGCTTCTAATCTCCGATTATTTCTTTCTCTCTGACACGTGTCTATTTTTCGTGATGTTTTGACACAAATTTATTTCATATGTATAAAGAAGATGGATGAACAAGAATTCTTTATTGAATGAAACAAAAAACAAGACTGCGTTTTATAATTGTTACACTAGAGAGATTTAAGGATACATCCAAATTTGTTCAGGAAGATATTGTGTGTAAAGGTTATGGTGGAATAAAGAACCTCATATATGTACATATACACACATCAAGTCTGCAAACATTACACCTTTTTGGGCAGTTGAGTAAAAAGATAAATTAATAAAGACAATTAAACCAAGAAAAATTTAGTGGTGAACCGCCTTGATTTTCGAGATTTATTGCTCTGCATGTATCTATAATTACAATTTCCCTTAAAATCTTACAAAATAATTTGAAGCAATATTTCATTTTGGAAATATTCTATTGTGTTTAACAAGCGAACCCCCATTTAAAATTATTTCACTCACCTTTAATGAATCTACATTTGTGTTAAAATTTGCATTTAAAATGCTTCAGAGGACTTGAAAATTCAGAATACTCTTGAATACAAGACAAAACCGCTGGCGAGACTGGGGGGAGCGTTTAGGATGGAAGCGAGTTACTTGACAGAATACTAACCCTACTACCGCAGTGCTAAGTAGTGTTTCAGAATGGAAAATAACTAGAATGTTTTTTATTAAATGTTGTAAGTTAACATTATTGATTTTGTTTTCCTGCTGCGTAGAAGTGAAATGACGTTGGTTAATTTGAACAATTTTTCTACTACTATCTTTCCAATTGTTTTTTTAATTGACCGCCCTTTTAGCTCATTTAGTTGTAGCTCTGGTTCGCAAACTTTGGGATGTGGGTTCGATTCCCAATGTATTTGAAGAAAGTATTTAAAAAACATAAATACTTAAGTATTTTTTTAGTATTTTAAATGCCGCTTTGTAAAATGTCTTCTAATATATTTAATAACAATATTAATAAGTAGATGCTTATTTGTTATTTAAAGTCGTCAGTTATTGACAAATACAAGGCCTTCTTCATAGATGTACACTGTAGATATTTTCCATATCTACAGAGGTATATTCATAATTATTCCAATCTAAATATTAGTGTTTTAATCGTTGTCATAAGGTAGTGAAACATAAATGAATGAATAACTCTTTATTGTACACACTTAAAATTACATAATACAGAAGAAATAAACTAGTTAATAGGTGTAACAACTGGCGACCTTATCGCTAAAAGCGATCTCTTCCAGACAACCTTAGGATGGAAAGGATAAGAAGAAGAAAAAAACGGGGTGTGTCAATAACGAACACGGCCGAAGATACGACCGGATAAAATATTTAAAAAAATGTTGTGTGGCTGTGTCGTGGACAAGGCCGTATAGGGGCTGACAGTTTGAACTTTAGCAATATTCAAGGACATGTGTTACTTAGTGGTCATATAAAACGTACAAAGAAATAAAATCGAAACAAATACAAAAAGAAAACTAAGAAAACCTTGGTTAAAGTTTTTCCTAAGGCTCCAGAATTTATGGACAGCGCGCAGCCTTACGCACCGAGCTAGCGCAAGACAACTACCATGCGTAGACTAATTGTAACTGTTATCTAATCTGTCTAAAAACATTCTTAAAAATATTAGCTACTCGATCAACGAACTAGATCATAACAAACACAGCTTTACTTTGTAAGTACGTGTCATCTTAGGTGTCTTTCCATTTAGAATACCTTCTAAGTCTTCAAATGTATTTGGTAGCGTCTACCATTGTCTTAATGGAGTATGTTAGTAAACTGTCAAGTTATCTTTTACTTAATGTACTTATTGTTTATCTGTTTTTAATGTTACATTTTGTGCCTAGAATTCAATACATGCTTCATTAGTTAAGGGAAAATGTGTGAAAGACTGTGCACTGCCCCAATTTTCATTCCTAAATTTTTAAATAAAATTATATGCTAGCCCCACATAATGCTGTCGTGAATGCTACGGATAGCAGTGTTAAGTTTCTGACAAAAATATACCGTATTCCGGTCACCTGCCGCCTCCACCTAACTAAAATAATAATACCTAACTTAAATAGTAACACCTAACTTAAATAGTAACACCTAACTTAAATAGTAACACCTCATTTAAAGAGTAACACTTAACTTAAATAGTAACATCTAACTTAAATAGTAACGCCTAACTTAAAGAGTCACACTTAGCTTAAATAAGTAAATACATTCAGCCAGTTGTACAGAGAAATAATAAACCGCCACAACAACTGACAGAAGATAAAGCCCACTCCATTTACATTTTAAAACGTCTCGTATGATGAAATGCGCGCTTATTCTTATCCTGGAAGATTGCTGGAATTCCACCTCATTTGGAGGAATGGCCTCGTTTATCCTTGAGCTGCAGAATGCCGAGAAACGACTTCTGACAATGTTTTAGAAGGATCCGACGATGAAGGCTATTTTCAGTTTATTTCAGGCTTATAAGATTAGTTAACTTGGTAAAATGTAAAGCATTTTTGTGTTTACACAGTAATTTTTATTATAATACGGTAAAAGGAAGATTATGGGCTTACATAACTATAAGCTTTACTAAGCCGAAAATGATAAAACTTATCTTTATGGACAGTTTTTATATACACATCTAAAATAGCAAAAACAATAGAATAACTTAGAACTTTTTTATAGAATAGCAATTTTTTTATTAATTTCTTAATTGTGTCCATAGATTTTTTTAATGTGAAAAGTTGCAAACAAGCGATGGGCTACCTGATGGTAAGTGGTCGCCACCGCCTACGAACACCTACAATGCCCGGGGCATTGTAAGACACTAGTCACCCTTTGTTTGAAGCGATGTAGATGGAAGAATCGAAGGTGCTAAGCCATTTCACATAAGACAGGTGCGCGGAAGAAACAGTCGAAAAAGTTGTTCATAATGATAAGTTCGATGATCTCGTTTCAGTTTAGTAACCTAAGCGTGTAGCCCTGAATATGTACCTATGTAGGTATGTTAATTTATTCCCTTTCTTCCATTCCAAAGTTACGTCAATCGATCCTTTGTGCTAGTGCCGCGTGAAAGAGAATTAAATATCTTGACAAAAACACACTCTTACAGAGATTTATTTTACATAGTGCCACCTAGCCCCAAACAAAGCAAAGCTTGTACTATGAGTACCAGACAGCTGACAGAATAGGTACTTAAATACTTTTTTTTTAAATACGTACTTATAATACATACAGAACACTCAGACACAGAACAAACATCTATGTTACTCATACAAATGAGCTAACGGGGATGTCGAACTTGATACATGTATAACTTGAGTATGGAAAGAGAAGTAGGTATATTAAATACATACTTATAATACATACAGAACACCCAGACACACAAACATTTATCTTCTAAATATATATAACTCAAAGGTAACTGACTGACTGACATAGTGATCTATCAACGCACAGCCCAAACCACTGGACGGATCGGGCTGAAATTTGGCATGCAGGTAAACTCTCTACTGGAGTCTGTGTTCCCTGTTAGGTACAATATGGGTGTCTTTAAAATGTAGAGTAAATAGATTTCATCTAGGTGAGCGTGCTCCATCTTAGACCGCATTACTGCTTAACATTAGGCAGAGTGTGGTCAAACGCGAAACAATTTTAAATTTTAAAAAACAGGGCAGGCAATTATGCTGTAGCATTTGTTTTGCTACTCAAAGTTCTAGATACCGCTACGTGGTTCAAGAGCTTGCGTTATCTCTTACCATCAGGAGAGCACCTTGTTCGTCTCAATAACCGTTACCATGAAAACAAATTATGCTTGATATATTTTTATATGGAATTGCTTGTACTCGAAAGACGAAATCCAGTTATTCAAACGTGTTTCAATTACATTTTCGTTTTATTTATGCGGGATTACTCACGTTTAATTTTATCGGAAACTCCGACTATTGTTTCGGCCACATCCGGTGGCCTTCATCATGGGGACTAATCTGAGGCAACGCGCGCGCGAAGCAAGACGAGGCCGCGCGCGCGAAACTATAGTCGGAGTTTCCGATAAAATTATACGTGAGTAATCCCGCATAAATAAAACGAAAGCGTTTCAATTAGCTTGATAAAATGTAGTGTCGCTAGAATCTTGGTGATAACAAATAAACTAGACAAAACGTAATCTGTTCATGAATGATTCAATCTTGAGTTTGTTATTTACATTGCTAATTACGTCGGTTTGGTGCAATTCCCTGTTCCGATCCGATTGTTTCGTTTAGAGATGCCCTCATAGTATATTTTTGCCGAATTTCGGTTTTATCAGAAATGTAAAGGCCATTCATGTGATATTTAATCGAATGCCAATCAAATGATGTTTTAAATCATTTGACTACACATTCATCAAAATTAGATTAGCAATTACGGTGCTACAGTAAAACACACGTAAATACATCGACAGCTAAAAACGTTACCCTTTCTTTTCGCTTTGTCGTAGTAGGATAAAATATACTTGCGTTTGATCGCAATCTCGCCTACTATTAAAAGAGAATGGGGTCTACGATGGAGCACGCTTGCCTAGAAGACACCGGTTCACTCGCGACTTAAAGGCACCAAGACTGTATCTAACAGGGAACATTCACTCCGGCAGCAAATTCCAATGTTCAGCGGTTCGTACGATGAAAGTTTATTTTCGTTTTATTTGTAATAAGAAAAAATAAAAAAACACTGAAAGTTTTCTCTCTCTCTCTCTCTCTTCAGTGGTGACTTCTATTAATGTGTTCAGTGTGACTAGCCCGAAAACAATTGAGGATTAAACCGAATAAACCCGAAAATGAGCGAATACTGAAACCGAAGCTTCGCACCATCTGTTTGGAGGTTCGTTAATTAAGTACGTGGCTAACAATTCCGTCCCCGGAGATTAATACCGGAGGCTATTCAGACGAATTCGACGTTCTGAACGCGAGGGGCCGCCGTGGCCGAATTCCGGGATTGTACTGATAAAGTATGCTACAGTTTGAGCAGATCGAGCTAAGAACTAAAGAAAAGCTTTAAAACAAATATTCGTTAGAAGCACTGTATTTATGTTGTTGTGGAAGCACGAGCGATTACCAATTGCGCAGATTTTGTATCGAAGTTAACACCTAAGCCCATCTCGCCCCACCCAGATTGAGTTTTTATATAAGTTTCATGGCAGGAATTATTAAAAAGTTGGTTTAGTACAGAGCTACGGTTTAATATTTCATTATTACATATTAATTTATTTTCTAAAAACAAAAATGATGAATGAGAACTAGGGTGCTGTCGGCAGCAGGCTTAAGCTGCTGGTAGTCAGGGCTGCTGGGTGACGAACCTCCTTACAGCTGTGTCGAGGTTAACCCAAACATCTAACAAGAATCACTTAAGATGTTCAACTTTATATTTAATTATCAATTGATTGATTCAGACGTTATTTTGCGGGAGTCCAACGGGACCCTATTACTAAGACTCCGCTGTCCGTCCGTCCGTCTGTCTGTATGTCTGTCACCAGGCTATATCTCATGAACCGTGATAGTTACACAGTTGAAATTTTCACAGATGATGTATTTCTGTTGCCGCTGTAACAACAAAAAAAAAATTAAGTGTGCCCATACATGTCATGATTTTTTAAATGCTTTCATAGATTAAAATAGATATGTAATTGATATATTAATGCTCACTTGACAAGCAGTGGACGTTCTATGGTTGATGATGATGTATGTGACAAGCCGTCATCACAATACAAGGGTCAAACAGAGAAAAAAAGAGCATAGATAAAATATTACATGAATATAACATTGACATATGAAAATGTTACAAAATTGGTGTACTCGACATATTTTTAAAAATTCGATATGAAGACAATGGAATAAAAACTACAAGTTTTGGCGGGAACACGGTAAAATCATGTTGTTTTTTTTATATTAAATATATATATATATATATTTTTATTCAAACACTATTTTATGAAAAAGTAATTTTAAAACATTTAAGTAAAAATAGCTGGACCCAGTATTCACGGAGCACTGAGCAGTCAGTCAGTATCTCGAACCCAGTGAAGTGGAAATTGCAGCGTGTGCCAATATTATAAAATGGAATTTAAAAAAAAAACTAGATCATCGTTTTAAAAGTTGTATTGTGACTTGTATGACTGTTCCTATTACCTTAAGTCTTTTACATTTATTAACCAAATTAAAAAAGGGAGGAGCTTATTTGACCACAGCTCGCCTGACGTTAAGTGACCGTGCGGTCGAAGATGGTAAGGACGCCTAGCCTGGAATGGAACTGGCTCTTAAGTGAGGCTGCCGGAACACACCGTTAGGTGCTTGGCGACAAAATTTCAACTTGAGGGTTGTAGCTAGCTAGTCTTATACTAGAAAGTACCCTACTACTATGCTATGGTTTCGTCACGATGTTTTCCTTTACTATAATCGCTACAAAATGTATATTACAATATATACATTTAGAACGTCCATATATAAATCAAACATGCTTGTCACATACGTAAATGTTTGTCCTGCCCACACCCTTCAGTTTAGGAAGCAATGCTATTACTAAATTGTCTAACAGGGAATTTGTTCATAATAGATAGAGTACCTACAATTTTTGATATAAAGAGCCGATGCGACGGCGTTAGGCGTTGGTCTTGATATTTACTGTTGCAAATAACTAACTTCCTAAGAATACCCCAGCGTTGAAAATTATTCAGATTCGTGGGGGTCGGTCGGTTTATGGTCGATATTAGATATGATGGCCCATAAAGACGAGGGCCCATTTTGTTACACGAGAGGTCCTCCACGGCTCTTATGAGGTGTCGAGTTTCAAGAGCTGTGCTGTGCTATAGTGTAACGAAACTTACGGTAGGAATACTTACCAAGAAGCTACCATTTTTACCTGACTGCCAAGGAAGGGTTATGTTTTTCGTGCGTATCCAAGTAATATGTTTAAATTGAATTAGGAATACTAAATTGGTTAAAAAAGGTTTATTCATTTAATTATAGCTATTTAAATTGCAGTCGGGTTATAGAAATTTTTAAACTCTTCAGCTTGTTTAAATTATTTTTTAACAATTTTTATACTCCGTGTTGTATCCTGAACTCCGGAGTCTTGTGTCGTGAGGTTCATCCACGTAAATATGTACATTAAAAAAAAAACATTTTAATAATTTCTTATACATAAAGTGGGAACACTGATAGTTTATTACCTGGATGAATATATAAGATACTTTTTATCGAACATCGAAATCGAACGAACAACAAGATAAAACTAACAACAAGACGTATCCACTTGAAAATGATTTCCTTTTGTATATATTTATGTCATGAAAGTGTTGCTTATTGTCTAAATTTCGTACTTATACATGTGCCTTATGGAACATTATTCCGGGATAAAAGGTATTATTTATCCTAATCTAGGTAATAAAATAGCACAAATTCCATGACGGATGAAACTTTTTTTTTGTTACTTACACAATATGTGTCATTTCTCTGTGAACTCAATTCTAAAGTCAACGTGGACGAAGTCACGGGCGCAAGCTAGTGAATCATAAAAATATAAGTTATTTATACCGACTGATAGAGTTAACTTTAGTGTACTAATACTAGTGCTTCTTATAGATATATACTATGGCATCATCTAATGATGACACTCTATAAAAACATTTGGTGATATCTTCCTCCAAATGTTTTCTTTCAGATATTATTATGAAGTACCTGGATGACCGAGCTTTGTTCGGCTAAAAACACGGACAAAACGACGTCTTCCAAAAATAAAACCTAGCTAGGTCGACTTATCGCCCCCGAAACCCCCTACATACTTACTAAATTTCATGAAAATCATTGGAGCCGTTTCCGAGATTCAAATTATATACATATATACAAGAATTGCTCGTTTAAAGGTATTAGGTAGATATAGACGCTATAGACACTTTTCGCCTTGGTTAACTAAATAAATTAGCTCACCAAGGCGTGTTTTTTGTTTTTGAATCCATTACAGGCTAGGTGTGCTTTACCATCTTCGAACACACCGTCACTTACCATCAGGTGACCTGTGGTCAAACATCCAGCCTGACAATCATAAAAAAACTAGATGTGTTTATGGGTATGTAAGTAATTTGTTATTAAGAGCTTACAAGTATTTTTTTTTGTGTCGAAGCTGCTTGAGGGATGACTGGTTATTTGAAAAGACCCCCGTGTTAATTAGACACGAAATGTTTTAGTTACAAACTTCGAACGTGATAACATTTAACATGTAAAGTAAGATCCTTCAACATCAGACCTACCTGTTAATGTAAAATTTACTTAAGGTTAAGTTACATTAATGTAACTACCTTCATAGCTTCAAGCGTACAAGGTTGTTCGTATTTGCAAGCGATTACCGATGTTCACCCGGCTGGAATGAACTACTCTCGCAGAACTTCCTGTTACTAGTCAAGTAGCTGGAACATTTGCAATGTTTCGTACTGGGGTTACTTTAGCATTATTGATTTTATTTTAAAAAAATAATTGAATATCCACAATTTTACGTAAAAAGCCCTCCTGATTGTAAGAGATAACGCATGTCCAATGCAGTGATAAAAATAACTTTGAGTCACAAAACAAAGCATAGCTGCTATGGTGCTTTTTACTTTGAGGCGTTTGATCGTTAGTCTCACCAGCCCTGAAATTTTGTTACACACTACTGCTTGGCGGAGAATATCTGGTACTGTGGTGGTACTTACATAGACGGACTCCTGTTAAGGAGGTCTACCACCAACTAAATGAGAGAGAGAGAGAGAGCAAGTTTGTAGTATATTTTTATAACATGTAGTGTAACTCCTTGCTTCAAGGATTGAACTCCTTTGATGTTATCCATTATTTGTTTAAATGACAATTAATGATAGTGTCATTCTTCGTTGTGCTTTTAAAGCTAAATAAAGCCAATGTTTTGGTTTAACTATTCTTTTATTATGTAACATAACAATAAATCACAAAGTTCACGTTTCAACTCAAACACTAGGGTTGACCGTTTTTGACGTTTTGAGTTTGTTCTTGAAGTCGGATAAAGACAACAACAAGACAAAAGACCGACGAAAAAATGTGGCATAGTACGAAGAAGATCTGTTTAAGTTTTTCAATACATCTTATTCGACTGCATTGTTATCTTTAGTTGTAACTGAACTTTTTGAGCGTCGCTTCGATTCCCAACCAGTACAAACACAGATGTTTGTTCTATGTAAATATATATATATTGTAAGTATCTATATATATACTAAAAAGTATATAGGTATTCGTATTATCAGTTTCTATTGTACAAGCTTTGCTTAGTTTAGAACTAGATGTCGCTGTTTCAAATGTCCTCCAATTATTTTTTTTGGCCACTCACGTAATCTTTGTTTTCATTGTCGACAGTGATAGACTGCGTGGTATCAGGCTGGGGCCCGTGGTCGGACTGTGACACGCTGTGCGGTTCCGGCAGCATGGTCCGCAGCCGACGCGTGGTGCAGGCAGCCGCGCATGGAGGCAGACGGTGCCCTTCGCTGGTGCAGCGACGCGCATGCCAGGAGCATCGTGGCTGTTCAGCCGACAGCGACGTGCCTTTACGAGGTATGGACTGTCTAATGAGAATAATTCACAGGGATGTGTCTTTATGAGGTATAGACTCTCACACATCACATCATCAGCCATCATTTAAGACGTCCACTGCTGGACATAGGCCTCCTCCTGGGGGGGTTTTGCCAATACTCGCCACGCTTGGCATGCGGGATGGCGAGCGCAGTTAGGTGTGATTGTTGAAGGAAGACGTTGCTGCCCATCTTCCGGATTACATCCGTTAGCCGACTCTTACGGCAACCACGGGTAGAGAGGGTAGGGTACTATTCTTACGCCGGCACCACCACGGCAAACAATAGACTCTCAAGTATGGCTTATTTATTGAAAGTGACGTGTCTTTACGAGTAATCTCTAATTGACGGCGACGTGCCTCTGCAAAATATGATCTCTCTAGTGCTACCAACAGCACTCTAGTGCTTTTACAATGTATGAACTCCCTAGTGTGGCCGGCAGCGACGTCTAAATAGACTATAGAATGATATAGACTTTCTAGTGTGGATAGTTGACAGCGACGGAAAAACACGACGCTGTTAACAAGTTATATCGACTCTCCAGTGCGGCTGATAATGACGTTTGTACGAGATTCAACCTCTCTAATATGGCTTGTTGACAGCAATATGCGTTTACTTGGGTCGATAGTGAAGTAACATACGGACTGTTTAGTGTAGCCAGTCGATGCGGAATTTGTGACTGACAATAACGTGTTTTTACAGCTAAAAGCTAAAAACAAATCCTTGGATATCGACGTTAAGTTGCATAACTGTCCGTTTTGTACCGTATATCGTTTTGGGAGTGCGCTTTTGATCTTCGTAACCTAATTCAATTCTGTCTATTCTACTAGCGGGCTACCAGGACCTCTAAAAGTTGGTTAATTCTAACCCTTTCATGGGTTTCATCTTTCATTAAAGTTCCAAAAACAAGATTGCACCGATACGACAATTGGCTAATACAGAAAATTTGCTAAGTGAACGTGCTATGTTACAGAAGAGACAGCGATGCTACTTCCTGGTGGGCTGTCCGTCAGTCGGCACTCCAACGAGACCGTGGACATCCGTAAGAACCTGCGCCTACGGAACCCGGACGATCCCGAGTCCAACGCGCATAGAGAGTAAATATACATATATCTATTCACTAAATCTACTTTTTTTGGGGTTGAAACTTTAATTCCGTGGGGGCCGGCCATTCATGAACTATATAAAGACCTGGTCAAACGTTCAGACGAGGTGTCAGATGACCAGAATGCTAGCATCTACTTCGGTAAAAATCTTACCATTGCCATTCAGCGTGGAAATACATAGTTATAGTCATATTAATACCAGCATTCTGACCACATTTCCCTCTTGTAGATTTTCAGGTTATTTTATACATGTGTGAATAATGCGTAAAGATTTGTTTAAAATTGTTATTTGCATGTTTTTAAGTTATTTCAATTAAGTAGTTAACAAGATTTTGTCAATATAATTATTTGTTTTTATTTGTATAAAGCCAGTTCCATTCCTGGCTAGGTGTGTTTCCTATCTTAGACCACACCGACACTTCACATCAGATGAGTTAATGTAGAAAATCTAGTCATCGACTATTAAAAAAATGTTGTAGTTCACAGGAAATCGGTAATTTAAACGTTTTTATGTCAAAATAATCATACTCTCCCAATATCTCCTATGTAAAGATAACGGCTGTATATAACCATTACAGTGGTATTTCAAACTTTAGAGAAACAAAAGAAAAACCAGGGCATTTTTGGCACTTATTACTTTGGGACAAACGTTGATATGCGCCTGAGCCAACAACATCACACTATTAATTTAACTACTATTTAGACAAAGTACTCGGAGCGCGCGGACCCGAGTAAGTAGAACATCTTCCCTACTAACGTTGCTTCACGCAGGTTTAGCGCGAGGCGCGTATCGGGATGTCGCTGTCGCATCTACGAAAAAATCTTTGATCGATCTTTTGCTTTCGTAGCTTCGCTAATATCAAACTTCTGTGACTTTTTAATACCTTTCTATTGAAAGTCACTATCACTAACCTATTAAAATTTAACATGAACGACACAACAGAAAACAATAACGTTTAAAAATAAATTTGATATTTGACTTATCTATTTGAAAATGAGTTATTTGAATTTCCAACCAACTAACTCATTTTCAATTTCACTTTCACTATCCCACAACCTGAGCATTATTGTGGTACACTTTACTGAAAAACTATCACGCCTATAGATTTGTGTTTTAACATAGTAATTTAACTTCATATGTAGACGTGTCAAAAATAATAATAATAATATTATAACCATAAAAAATGAACATTAACAATTTTGTATTCATTGGATAGAATGTTATTGTACTACTAACGCCATCTGTTAGAAGAGTTAACATCGTTGCAACAGAACTAAGCTCAATACTCAAATACATCGTAGTTAATCTACTTAATACTAGATGACACCACTAGAATCAGGTTGTAAAATTACAACTGTCTTAAAAATTATTACCCGTTAGAAAAACTACGCGAGCTCTCACAAAGCTCAGCTTTTTGCTAGTTATAATTAATTATAATATCCGCATGACGTGCTATCCCCGACTGCTCTGACGGCAGTCACGTAGTGATCGCCGGCAAGCATCCTCTGCTCGCACCCATTTGTTATCGGGAAGATGTTTTACTTATTGAAGTTTTACTTACTTTGATTTAGGTATCTACACAATGCGTATGTACGTCGCCAGATAGCCAATGTTTGCACTAGCTGCATTCGGGCAGAATTCATTCGGTAATGCAAAGCGCATTGCATCCTAAATACTGTTCCATGCACTGACTATTGATTACGTATTGAGAGGTGAAACTAGATACATTTTGGCATTTAGTTGCGTAACGGCTTTTTCATTGTACTTCTATTGTACATATTTTTTAGTTATATGTAATAAACAAAGTATAGCTGAAATGGTTAAAAAAACCAGATAAACGAAGCTGACTCGCCTGTCGTTTCTTTTATGAGTGATTTTTTTACTATTGCTTATTGTTTTATAATTCTAGATGTTAGGATAATCATCACATCATCAGCCATAGGACGTCCACTGCTAGACATAGGCCTCCTCCTGGGGGAGTTTTGCCAATACTCGCCACGCTTTCTTTTTTTTTATTGGCTGACAGGCTAGGTGTTTGACCACAACTCACCTGATGTTAAGTGACGGTGTGGTCGAAGATGGTAAAGCACACATAGCCTGGAATGGAACTGGCTCTCAAGTGAGGCTACCGGTACACATCGTTAGGTACTTGGCGGCAGATTTTCAGCTCGAGGGTGGTAGCCAGCCAGTCAAGTACTATAAAGTACCCTACCACTACGCTTTGGTTTCCTCACGATGTTTTCCTTCACCGGCGGCTCAAAGCTCATTGTTGGGGTTTGAACCCAAGCCCTTCGGCGTGTGAACCGACCGCGCTAACCACTGGGCTATCATCGCTACAAAACGGTTCGATTCTTATCCAAAGCAAATTAAATTTATGTGATCACATTAAATGTTTCTTCTATATCTGGGTGTCCTGTGTGTATTATAAGTATCTGTTTAAAAAAAAGGATTTGAATATTCTATCAGTTATCTGGTTCCTACAGTACAAGATTTGCTTCATTTGGGGCTAGATGGCGTTATGTGAAGTTCTACGATATACCACAACAATCATATACTAATACTTATCACCCATTGTTATAGTTAAATACATAATCTTTAATATTTAAAGGAGTTTACAGTTTCCAAGAATTATATGTTCGTCTCATTTTTACTCGCTAAATATAGCACAAAATCTATTATTTTATGTTTGTTTGTAAGAGATTGGTTTTAGTGATAAATTCGACTCTTGTGACAACTAACTCTTGTGACTCTATCTCACAAGAGCATTGTGTTTCAAGAGCATTGATTTTTTTTCTAAAATTATAACAAACTAGCGATCCGCCCCGGCTTCGAACGGGTGCAACGTAGATACTAATCTAGTGTATATGCATGTATTATACATATAAACCTTTATCTTGAATCAACCTGTCTGTTGCGTGATTTAAAAGATCTAAGCGTACAGACGGCGGGAAGCGACTTTTGTTTAATACTATGTAATTATTGTATACCAAACTAACATAAGCTGACAAAGTTCTACTTATTTAAAGCAGTATTTTCCTCAATAGGCCGATGAAATAAAAAGACATTTCACAATGATATTCATTTCCTAGCCATACAATACGTAAATACATTTGCAGCCGTCGCAGATTCCATGAAATACAGTTTCGCTAAAAGTTTCCAGGCAGTCCACTTGAAACGCCCCCACTCACTAAAGTTTGTATATATGTACATATATAGGGATGAGGTACTAAGGCAGTAATCGCTCAAAAATATTTAGTAGAATAGCATTATATTTTCTTTTTAGAACAACTTTTTTTATGATGGAACAAGCTAGATGTTTGACCACAGCTCACCTGATGTTAAGTGATGGTGTGGTGGAAGATGATAAAGCACACCTAGCCTGGAATGGAACTGGCTCTAATGTGAGGCTGCCGGATCATACCGTTAGGCATTTGGTGGTGGATTTTCAACTTGAAGGTGGTAGCTAGCCAGCCGAGATCTAGAAAATACCCTACCACTGCTATGGTTTCTTTACGATGTTTTCCTTCACCGGTAGCTTAAGCTAATTGTTGGACATTGAAATCACGCCCTTCGGCGTGTGACTCGACCGGGCTAACCACTGAGCTGTTATAGCTACTCAACTAATCATCATGAAAATTTTATTCATGTTGTCAGGGAAACAGATAAGGACTTTGGGTACTGTTTCCGGAAAAAAGTACTGTAAAAATACTCGTAAGATGAAAAATAATCTTTATTAACGCGAGCGAAGCAGCGGACAAAAGCTAGTTTCTTATATTCTTCGAACTGTAGATTGTTTATCAATTGCAGAATATACCTACTAAAAAAATCTCTCAATTGAATACATTGCATGTTGCAATTGAACACAGTTTAAAATATTATATCGCTACATAATTTTTACACTAAAAATAGTTGCATAATATCCAACTATTTTTATTAGTTATTAGATACTAGTTATTATCAATAAATTTAACTGTTATGGATAAAAAAATATCAACATACCCATCGTTTTGCGGTCCGTCTCTACCCATCTCTAGTTGATATATTTCAATTTTCTCATGTCTAAAACGGAAATGGTTTTCAGATATTGTGCTCAGTACGAGGTGACCAAGGTGTCGAAGGCTTGCCACACGGATTCCGACTACAAGGCGTTGAGAGAAGGTATACATTCAAATATTTCGTTTCATAAAAACTTTTTCTGATTTTTCTTATTGGGCTATGTAAGACGCATGTCGAGTGTTTTGAAAACTTCTTTTTTGTTTGTTTACATGATATCCTGCTTTATAAATTGATAAATCAATGTGAATTTGTAGTTAATAGTTAAAAATATATTTGGGCGTTCAGCGACCAAATCAACAATTAATGAGCCTTTATAGGTAAGTTTTTAATACTTTTTTGTTTTACTTATGCGGTCGGACTATCCGATATAATCAACGTGAGTAATTCCGCAAAAGTAAAACAAAAACTTGCCAAAACTACGTTAGTTTCCATAGTAAAGTTTCTAATAGTTCACTAATTCTGCGTTTTGAAAACTTCGAAATCCCATGCACTTGACGTTCTTGAAATCTTGTATTGAGAAATATTCGAGGATGTTTTGTAGTGAACGTAGAAAGACAATGTCGCTACATTGTACTATTTTGCTAAACCTATATTTTTTCAATGATCCAATTATATGGATTAGAAAATTTTAAATGTTTTAATATCGAATTACCAGTATAGCCAACCCTACAGTTTTTCTAAGCTTACAGATAGACGGCGGGAAACGACTTTATTTTATACCATGTAGAGATAGCGACCCGCTAGACACTTATGTGGTGCATATGCATGTATTATGCATATAAAACTTCCTCTTTTTTTTAATTTATATTTTGTTACAATTTTTCTTAATAAAACACACACCATTAAACCTCACCGAGGTTTGTCTCGGTGTCGGGTCCTCTTCAATAATCGTGAATTACTCTGTCTAAGCTATAGATCGAAAAGATTTTGCCGTCTTAATTATAGCAAGTTTTTTTTTTTAATCCTTAATATACAGATTCGAATCTTTAAATATAAGCGAAAATTAGTTTCATAGTTTTTTACAGCTTTTTTAGAGCAACCACCAGTTTTTTTTTCTAATTATGGGTTGGCAACACCCCCAATTACACCCACAAGAGTCGTGAAACATATTTTGTCGTGTTACTTAAATAATTCCGTCAACGCTTGCTCATAGCGTGCGAGTGTTGCTAGGACTTGCAACCCAGGTGAAGGTTTAAGATGTCTCTTTAGATACGAATAAACGCTGACCTTCATTGGCCGCTGCTTTGGATACTCTTTCAATCAATTTATGTTGACTTTGCAGGTTGCATTAAGTAAACTCGTTTAAAATAATTGAACTCAGAGATACAATTCCAGTAATTAATAGTGTCAAAGCGCTGAGAGAATTGTGTACGTAATTAAACGCAGGATTGCACAAACAGAACTATAATCAGCATATAGCTGCTCTAAGCATATGTGTGACGAACATATACGTATGTATGTTTGTTCTGGGTGTTCTGTTAGTTATTACAAAAATCAACAACAACGTTGTATCGTCCACTGCTGGACATAGGTCTCTCCCAGGACACGACACTCAGCCCGATCTTTAGATTTTCGTTTCCAGCCACTGGCAGCTGTCTTACGTATATCGTCACTCCATCTAGTCGCAGTATTTATTTATATGCTTCGATATTTATTTATTTAAATGTCATTATTGTACCATGTTTTATATGTCTTCACAGGAGCCACAGTTTGCGTCAAGTGCGAGACGGCCGCACTTCGACGTGATCTCAAGTGGCGATGCAGTGGGCACGGCGTCACGGGTCACGCTACGAGGTACTACGCCCTCGTAGCGCCACACTGTCACGGAAAATGGGTAAAATCCGAAACAACACCCGACAAATGGAGCGATTGTTGTATGAAACCCGACTTTATCTTCGTTTAAATTAGGTATACATATACATTAGCTGCTAAGTTTCACTGTTGGTCACGTTACGACTACTACGCTCGTAGCATCGCAATGTAATGGAAAACGGGCGAAAGTTGAAAATAATATTTGTAAGCACAATGATTAAAGTTTGGAAATTATTTTTCGGTATTAACAGTTTAACATTGTATTCCTTCATTGCCACACGTAATAAACGTAAGCAACTTTGTTTAAGAAAATTGTTAATAATCAACTGAAAGTCTTTGTAACAACTAGAAAATAAACGCCGTAAAATATTTTAAGTTTGCACCTTGTTTCATTGTCGTAGCACGTGTTAACTCTACGCCGTAGACAAAGCTACGTTCTTGATAACAAATAAGCATTCGAGCAAATAGATCCTAAAGAAAATTGTATTCTTTTGAATGCACAAATTTTTTATTAGACTTACATTGTAAAAAAAATGTTTTAACATATATCCACATAACTTTGTTTTACTTATGCGGGATTACTCACGTTTAATTCTATCGGATACTCCGACTATAGTTTCGGCCACATCCGGTGGCCTTCATCAGGGAGACAAAGCTGAGTACCTACAACGTGCGTAGCGGCCCGCAGTGCGAAGCAAAACGAGGCCGCGCGCGCGTTTAACGTCAGTAATCCCGCATAAGTAAAACGAAAATGTATCAATACCACGTCAGTTTCCATAATAAAGTTTGTTTTATCTAAATGAAATTATCTTCGATACTAAAAGAGGGTTTGTTACATTACATTAATCTGAATAGTGTGACTGTAGTTTTAATTACATCTTTAAGAATTGAAAACTGAATAAAAACCACTTACTTATTTAGAAATAAAACAAAAATGTAAAAAAAAATGTCTCAAAGAATAATTCAAAAGATTCGTAATACGTTTGAATAATATATGGTATATCAACAGTAACAAATTAAAATAATAAATAAAATAAGTTATTTTTACTTTAATAACTATAGTTTTTTAATATTAAATTCAAATTCAGTAAAATTAATTTCGTATTTCTACTTTAAACTTAATATTATTTTTTATCGAAATGCATTTACTTAAATATACTATTTTAATTAAGTTATGTTGATACGTAGTCTAGTATTAGATAGATCAACATTACTTAACATTGTTAAGTTTAGACTAATTTTTATAATCGTAGTTGTGAATACATATCCTGTACGAAACATGTAAATAAAATGTTAAATTAAACCACGATAACTCTGTTTCATTCCCACCATCGACGATAAACTTTACAGAAACTAAAGACTTGGGAATACTGGCTACTTCTTTTTTTATATAAATGCAATGAGATGAATGTGGCGCTCTCCTAATGGTAATAGATAACGCTTGTCCATGATCTTTGCAGCGATACACAGAACTTTGAGTAGTAAAACAAAGTCCAGGGCATCGCTGCTTTGGCGCTCATTACTTTGCGACTTTTGATGGTTAGTCTCAACAGCCCTGTAATTTTACTAGCTGCAGTACCCTTCAAACCGGAAAACTGTGAAGGTTTACTTTTTGTGCCCCGTAATTTTGTCGTATTTCAGAAGCTTATTTTAAATAGTGATAGGCTAAATGTTTGACTACAGCTCAGCTGGTGTAAAGAGTATTTATGGTCAAAGATGGTAAACTTACTTAGCTATACTCACTGACCCTCAAGTGTACCGTTGGTACTTAGTGGCAGATTTTCAACTTGAAGATTGATAGCTCCGATAGTTCAAGTTTGTCGTTGGGCTTGAACCAACACTCGTCGGTGAACGGTCCGACCGTGTTAACCACTGCGCTATTATTGTTTCAATCATGATCCTGCTACTAAACACCTCTAGATGTGATCATAGATTTCCAGTCGCCGTGTAAACAATAAACAATAAATAACGATAGTGGTGGAAATTGCGAGTCAACAAAGAAACTCTTTAAAATGTGAAACAGAATTGCATCTCAAAAGCGAAAAGATCTGTAAGCTTTAAACCCAATTTATTTTATTTCTCTTTTACTTATACAACTTGAAACAAAAGCAAAACCGCGGTAGCTAATGGTCTTTTAACCTTAATAGACCATTCTAACAGAGCTATTAAAAATGAAACAAAATAAAATTAGGGTAAACAGCGCTGTTTGGCCCAGATTCTTATCGCTGTCAAATAGGTAAGGTGATCCAATATACATGCAAATTCCTTGGAGATACCGACAAATTGTGTTATGGGACCCTCGAAAATAGAATGATATTCGTATTTGGCTGATATCATGTCCGTAGAAAGGACGACTTTATTACAACTTAGCTACTGAAAACTATTGATAAAGTTTTTGTTTGTTGTTTTTTTACGCCTGTCTCAAGGTTCTATGTTTTTATCATTCTACAATAGTCTAGAAACTAAAGACCATAGTCAAGCAAAAAGCATATAATAATCACTCAACGAATCAATTACTATATACTTGGTGGTAGATGTCCTTAGCAGAAGGTCGTCTAGGTAAGTTCCAGATATTCTGCCTCCTAGCAGTAGTGTGTAAACATTACTGTGTTCCGGTTTGAAGGGTACTGAAGCTAGCGAAATTACTGAGCTTAGAAACCATAGCATGGTGGTAGGGTACTTTCTAGTACTAAGCAGGCTTCATGTTTGACCGCAGCTCACCAGATGTTAAGTGGCGTGTGGTCGAAGATGGTAAACACACCTAACCTGGAATGGAATTGGTACTTAAGTAAGGTTGCTGGAACACACCGATAGATGCTTGGCGACAGATTTTTAACTTGACTAGGTACCAGTCAAGTACTGGAAAGTACCCTACCACCATGCTATGGTTTCCTCACGATGTTTTTCCTTCACCGGCAGCTCAGGCTCATTGTTCGGGTTTTAACTCACACCCTTCGGTGTGTGAACCGATCGCGCTAACCACAGGGCTATCATGGCTACAAAATTTGGATCCATAGTAGGGGATTATTCAGAAAATTTATGATAACAAAATCGGGGTATTCAGTTGAAGGTGTTGCAGCTACATATCTATTATCTACATCCAAAATTTAATTACACCACTCGATAGCTAAACGATCGGAGAATTGGTTACGTTGAGTGTGGACTTGCTAAAGACTTTACAGTGTTCAAAACATGCAAGTACACAAATCAGGGTCTACGACACAGCCACAGTCCGGTATTTGATAACGTAAGTACGTATTTATGGAAGAAGAAAGATTTTGTTTTAATGTAAAAGTAAAAAGGCCAACGAAATGATCTGACGGTCACAGATAACTGTTCATTACTCTTTTTTTCTAATGGTAAGAAATCGCCGTATCTGATTCTATTACACGCCTTTTGTAGAACCCAATATTGTAACTCCGCGGGAATACGGGCGAAGGCAGATCATTCCAAGATGCACGAGTAACTAGCACAGTGCGTGATTTCTATAAATCAATTATATTATAGGTACAATTACTCTTTTAGCGGTATCAAATCCTTGTTTAACAAAACAAAACCCAGTGCATTACTGCGTTGGCGCTCACTACTTATAGTTTTTTTTTTATTATTTATTTGTAGAAGTTCACATATTTACCTACATGTACCACGGTATATTTAATAAAAAGTAATTAGAGAAAAATTGTGTTTTTTTAGTATGGGAAGTCATAACACATTTTAGATCCTGTGTCAGCAAAATTTGGTAGTTATTAAATACGCAAATATAATTCTAGAGATGTCGAAATGGAGCAGATATGAACCTCAATTCAAACTCGAGATTTGTTCCGCAAAATTAAATATTTAGGTCTCATGAAGGTCTCATAACTGGAAGTAAATTTTAAATTTATGCAAACAAATCCATGTTGTTGGGAGTTCCCGATTCTCCCCAAAACTCGGGTGATTTTAATTGAGAGTCCCGAACTTGTTCTCTAACGAACCTGTTTGAAATTTAGGAATAACTTTTGTCTTTGTTGAAGAAATGTTATTTTATTAATCGTGGAGGTAATAGAGTTTGTTTACTTTGATTATTTGTTCTGTGCTCGAACATCAAAGAAGCGGAAGTGGGTAATTGTGCCTTTAGCTGAGTATTAAGGTATCATTGCAAAGAAAAGTTTTAAAGTTAAATTGGGTATAAGTAATGTGTTTTCGTGTACTTTATTAAAGTTCGAAATGGCTTGTTATGGAGTATTAATATTTTCAATTTAATGGAGATCTTATGATCAAATATCGCATCCAAATTTACTTACTTAAATTGTTCTATGAGAAAAGCCCGACGATGCTGTGAAGGAAGACTGACGCAAACGAAAAACGCAATTAAAAAAATTAAAAATAGATCAAGTATTTATGTAGTTCGATAAAAAAAAAAACAAAGGCTAGTAAACGAACTCTTGCTTGCAGTTGCGCTGCAGTTCTGTGATTCTAAGTTTTCTTATTCTATGATCGGTATACTCGATCGCACATATTCGCGATTAAAAAAAAGATGAACATTACTTATCATAGTTTCTAGAATAGCATAATTTATAATATAATAATTTCTAATCAACTTAACTTCACCGAAAATGACATGGTAGTCGCGCGCGGTCCCAGATTAGATAACAGTTACTACGCAGTCTACGTATGGTAGTTATGTCTTGCGCCAGCTCGGTGCGTAAGGCTGCGCGCTGTCCATACATTCTGAAGGTTTTCTTGGTTTTTTTTTTTGTATTTGTTTCGATTTTATTTCTTTATACGTTTCATATGACCACTAATTAACATTGCTTTGAATATTGCTAATGTTCAAACTGTCAGCCCGTATAGATAGGTTATGTATAAGAGAATTTTTTTTTTGTAATTCTTTCAAATGAGAAAAGATTTACGTAAGTACATTTTTAATGTAAACGAGAAAACAAAATAAAAAAAAAGTAGTATTTAGATAATATGTCCCATTTACATGAATACCTTGATCTTCGTAGCATGTTTTATTATCTTTTGTGGAACCCATCACTTTGTATTATGACTGAGTTATTTGTCATTCTCCTATATTCCCACACGTTTCCTCATGTTTTCCCTAAGGATCATCTAAGGGTGTAAACCCAACAAGTTTTTTTTTTAAATTTGGTACATTATTTTATCCTAAAGTCACAAATTTTGAGAATATCTACTACAGTATTTTGAAAAAGTATTTTTGATCGTAAACGAAATCCGACGACAGATTAAAAAAATCTTCGTTTGTCATTTCAATTCCAAACTATCCATCAATGTGTTTTAGTTTAAATTGTCGAGTAAAGCGTGAGAAAATTGTTTACTCGAATCCAAAAGTTGAATGTTTTTTTTTTTTTTTAATTCCATGTTAGTTAATGGACTTTTGTGACATCCACATGGCAGTCCCATCGTATTTTCTAGAAAGTTTTTTTTTACTAGTAAAAGAATGGTAATATTTCAATAACAATACCATAATATACCTACGTTTTTGTTGTTACATATGGGGTTTAGAATAAATTTGTTATTTTTTGTAAAAATACATAGTATGTGTGTATGGTCTGTGGTACAGTGTAAGGAGAAATTAAAAAAAAATTGTTTCATTTTAAATTGTGGGAAAAAACACTAGATGTTTTGGGTAAGCTTACCACAATACATCAGTAAAAACCGCAGTCACGTCGGCTAAGCAGTTTCTGAGATTAGCGTGCACAAACGCACAGACAAGAAATCTAAAAACTATTTTTTTAGCTTTAGTGACATAAATATAGAGTACAAATTGTATTTTAGAAAAAATGTTTGGTGTTTACATGGCTAGTTTACGATTTTATTGTATGTATACGGGGTGAAATGCTTTATCGCCTTGGAAAAAATAGAGTGTGGTATATGTGCGACACAGAAGCGATACACGAAAGTAATTATGTCGTGCTGTTAAGTATACAAAAGTTATAATTTCCAAAAAAAAAAATTAGCCCCCCTACTGGTTGGCACGTCCGTGACATATTATACATACGTCTCGAAGCTGCGAGTTGGACACCGCAGAATAGCGCGCGAGCACGAGTATGAATAAGTTTGAATGAATGCCTTATCGTAGGCACGTATACGATAAGATACGTTAAGTTTAAGATACGTTTTCGCTTCCCTTATTGTTATTTTATACTGAATTATTTTAACCTCCACACTGTGAAGTATATACGTCGTAAGAAGTGGTTAAAAAACAATTCTGTAAGCGATTAAAAATAGCAAGGTAACAAAAATAAATCGTTTAATAATTAAGCTGTACGACGCGCTACGAGATAACATTAGTAGGTAATTTTTAAGATATAACGCTATGTTTTCTTGTACATTTTACACCTATGTAAGTAATATAGATAGATAGAGTACAATTACTTCGAAAACGAAGTGTAGGTACTTACCTTTTACCGATATTGCAGCAGCTGTTCGAAATGTCCACCGTTTCTCTCTAAACACAAAGCTACACGATATTGCAAATTGTTTGGGGAAACTGTTATCGAAGGCGTCTGTTATCTAAGCTGTCACCAGACAGGATATAACACCGCACCATTGCATTCTCTACATTTGAATACTCACACATTTTCGAAATTATTAAAATTTGTGCAATCGATCGCGCGCGACGTCAAGTCCGTGAATTGGTAAACATCGAACTGGTAAAAAAAATCGAATATTTTCCAACAATGCCGATGCGCGAGCGCCATCAAAGGAAAACCAATACGCAAGCAGGCTTGCAGCTCTTTTGACTCGATGCCGCCGCGCCGCCCGCTTTGCGCCGCCCGCCTAATTAACATAAATGTACAATAAATAACATTTTGTGGAATATTACATAAGAGTTCATTTGCCTTTACATAATACGTGTGTAGAGTAAACATAATTTTTGATTTTCACCCTTTTATTTTTATTTCATGAAATGATTTTATTATTGTTTTGGTAAGAAGTATGTACTAAGAAGGTATAATTTAATATTAATTATTAAGTGTTTATTAATGTAGTATTTGATTACACGTTTACCGAATGTTCACTGAACTTATGTTTGATTGTTATATTTAGTAGGTTTTGACCCTAAGTTTATGTTATTGTTTCTGCCCGAATCCTCCGAGGCGACGCTGACGGCCCTTCTTTCATTTATTATTATCAAAAAGAAAGGATTATTTAGATTGCTAACAGAAAATAAAGCCAGACCACATTTTTGTTTGCGTTGTTGATTCTAGCCATTTTATTCAGTTTCTCATATTTAACGTATTTTATGGAAATGGTCCATTTTGAAATGAAAATAATGTTGTTTTTATTTCACTAAGCGACGACACCGGCATGTGGCACGTGTGCGCTTATCCATAAAATTGTAATGCCACTCGAATTTTGAACTAATTATCTCTTACTGTTTCTCTGAGACTAAAGCTTTTTACGCTTAATGTTTTTTTACAAGAAGTTTTATTTTCGATTCAGAACTCAGTAATACTTAAATAGTTAAAATAAATAATAATAATAAAGGAACATCAGGATCATTAACATCAGGATTAAATAATATTAAAAAAGTTTTTTTTTTAGTTTATTAGTTTCATATAACTGGATTCCTGAAACCTTATTCTTTGTTGATTTTTGAAGTAATCTTATTTAACTCTAGCAATTACAAAGTAATCTCATAATGAAAGTTAAAACCGAGGCAAACAAACGAAAGGGAAAAGTTTACGAAACTAATAAATGTGTCAACAAGTCAGATTCAACCGGGCGAAACAACGACCCTGTTCGAAGTAATTACTGACGCAAACTTAAAACGACGTGAAATGTAATTTTTTTCTAATTTCATTTGGTGCTATTAAATAATAAATGATAGTTAAAAAAAAAACACACTTGAATAACAAACCGAACTTATACAATATATTGGACTCATCAAAACGAATCCTATGGCTCCTGGGTCCATCATCAGATCGTAAGCTGAGTAAATATGTAAATAGTATTTATAAAAATATGAATGGTTGAGTGTTGATAAAAATTTCACGCGCCCCACGATGTTATTCTTTTGTCTGATAAATGCCTTAGATTGACGAGGAGAGTGGTGTGATGACTGGTACCTAAGATCTACCGAATTATTTTTTAGCGTTTAGTACGTTACTAACATCATTGTTATCTTTATTTGCAATAAAACCGTAAATTTTACTCATTTTGTTTCAAAGTTAGGTTAGTATTTCAAGTATTTAGCTATTAGAATCTGACACTTGTGATATATGTGGACGCTTAAGAAGATGTTTACCACATCCTAGTACAGTGTCCGCGCACGCAATGTATTAGATCTATCATGTTCACTCAGTATGGTTACAATTTTCTCGATATCGGTGTGATCCAAATGGTACTGACGCTCCGCTGAGTGAAGCGGCATGTACACTCTTTAAACTGTTGAGTGATATCGTTGAGTAGAACATAAGGAATGTACACAATGGAGCTGGCATAGTCGCCAAGCGCCACAAGCTTCAAAATAAAATTTAGATAAAAAAATATATTTAGATATTCAAACTGTACCGACTGGAGTTGTAGTTATATTATATACCAATTCACTATTATCTAAACTGTGTTGTTCTTAGAAAAGTACATTGAGTGAAGAGACACCAGTTGTTATCTGCGTCAGTCCCAACATGAAAAATCCAACAATCACAACGGAACAGCGAAATAAGATTATTTTTTTCTGTTTAAATGACGCCCATTTCTAATAAAGGTTGTTGGTGAGATTACAGCCAAATGAAGTGACCACGATTCTGAATAGGATATTTCTTATCCTTACTTTTAATGAGCAAAAGATTTTGTTTGATAGATCATTTAAAATCTGAAAAAGTTGTAGTACGCTTTAAAACAAGGAAACTGTTAAAAAAATCAATATCTCGACAGCTTAAATTTCATTATTAATCACAAAAACTATATTTATTTAATTAATTGGAATAGTTTTTGCAGTAGACGGGACTGAAATCGTAAAATACTTGGCAATATAAACTATTCCTTGAAAAAAAAAAACCATTAAAAGGGATAAAATTACTAGTTATTTGATTTCTGCTTCCACTAAAATATCTGATTTTATTTCAATAATTTTATAATTTTGAGGATATTCATGAGTTGTTTTAGAAACACAATTACGATTTTTCTTTAGAGAAAAAAGTTTTAGAGTAACCTTTAAAATTTAAAATCAAAATACATTAGCTGCCATATTTTTGCTCCGCTAAATGTGACTTTGACATGCTCACAACATAACTTGTTTTTAAATGTAGTTAATTCCGTACGTGTGGGTTCTTGCAGCCGCTTTTGTGCTAACATATATTGGTCGTTATTTTATTTTGTTTTGTTATTTCTATTTTTTTTTAAATCGCTTTTTTAAGTTTTGTTATTTTATAATGTATCGATTAGATTGTTGGTTTATAATAAAGTTATGTTCTATTCTATTCTTTCTTTACTATGTGATGCACCATGTTCCACCATGAAGTTTACTATGTCCGTAGCAGCCCGCATAAATATGGTTACTATACACACCATTCCCCAATCTCGGGAGAGAGCGGGTTAGTAATTAGTAGAGGTCGATTGGCGTCGCCTACCCGACGTACGATTTGGACCACCTCCCTAATTGTCACGACTTTTCGAGCACAATGTAGTTGGCCTGAATTCACTGTTGATAAATTAGCAGTTTAGAAGATAGATGTACTTTTTTGTTAAACTTTGTCTGAAACTTAATAATATTAGTATTTACTTAAGATCTCCTTAGCAGGTCGTACCACCGCAGTACCAGATATTGTCCCACCAAGCAGTACCTAGTGTGTAAAATTTACTGTTATCCGGTTTGAAGGGTACTGCAACTAGCGAAATTACAGGGCTGTTGAGATTAACTAATGGTATTTAGTCGAAGCTTGCAGATAAACCAGATAATTGTCAAAGTATTTGTACCATTATCGCATTTTACCACTACCAGTCGTTTGTTGACTATTTGGACTAAAAGTTAAATAGCAAGCGTACTTAGGGCAATTTATCCAAAATTCCAACAGTGGGCCGTCTGAGCGCTTTGACCGAAGGGTCACTATTAAAATTGCGGATCCCCTGTGACCCCTCGCATAATTAAAATTTAGGGAAACAGTTTTCAAGCCATCACGGGAAGGGTGAATAGAAAAGTAAATTAGAATTTTTATGGGCTCAATCTTAATTTAAAATTGCGAAGATAACTGTGAGATTAAAGATTTCATTTGTTGCATCTGTTCAAACGCTTAAAGTATAAAAGAAATATAGTAAATACTCATTAATACAATGTACACTAGGCCAGCTAACCACCAGCTACCAGCTTGTCGTATGCTCGCGACGCTCCATAGCCTCACATGGTAGCGCTACTGCCAACTTTCCGAAGGACGCGGGTGCCGCCAATAGGGTTTCTTTTGTAATCTTGCCAACATTAAGATCCCTCAGGTTGTGTTAAAAACATCACAGAGACCGCTCTATATCTGTTCAAATCTCCTGCAAGACGACTTGACGAGCAGGTGCGTAACAATGAATCCAATACTATCGCCTGCGTATGTGGAGGAGCCCCTGTGATCAACACCGGGATAACAAGTTCTAGACTAGACACGCGCACAGCAATATCCACCATGACATCATCAAATGCTAAGAACTTTCGTCTTATAGTTTCTTAAAAACTTTACACTGCTTTTTCATGCAATTGAATATTGTATTTACATACCGCAGTTACCTCATTTGGTTGCTCTGCTTAATGACACCAATCAACGACAAACATTTAAGTGTTGACATGATGTTTGTTCTGTGTCTGAGTTTATAAGTGTATGTTTTATAAGTATATTTTTTATAAGGTCGTCAGAAAGTTGTCTAGATAGGTACCACCGCAGTGCCAGATATTCTGCCGCCAAGTAGTAGTGTGTAAACATTACTGTGTTCCGCTTTGAAAGGTACTGCAGCGCTGTTGAGACTAATCATCAAAAGATTCAAAGTACTTTTTATGGCTGACAGGCTAGATGTTTGACCACAGCTCACCTGATATTAAGTGACGGTGTGGTCGAAAATGGTATACACTGGAATGGAACTGGCTCTCAAATGAGGCTGCCGAAACACACCGTTTGATGCTTGGCGGCAGATTTTCAACTTGAGTATGGTAGTTAGCCCTACCACCACGCTATGGTTTCCTCACTATATTTTCTTTCACCGGCAGCTCCAACTCATTGTTGGGGTTCGAATCCACGCCTTTCGGCATGCGAACCGACCGCACTAACTACTGATCTATCTTCGCTACTAAGTAATGATAAGTAATGAGCACCAAAGCAGCGATGCCCTGGACTTTCGTTAACTACTCAAAGTTCTGTGTATCGCTGCAATGACCATGAACAAACGTTATCTCTTACCATCAGAAGAGGGTCTCGCTCGTCTCAGTAATTTAACATTTAAAAAAGTATTAGTTACTAAGCTTAGTTGTTAAGCTTGAGTTTGGCCGGTGAAAGCAAGTTCTCGACGAGTACTCCGCCGTCATATTAAAAATCTGCCGCCAAGCACCTAACCGTATGTTCCGATGAGTCTCACTTGATTACCAGTTGCCTTTGTAGGGTGTTGGCTTGAAATCCCAACAATGAGCTTGAACTGCTGGTGAAGGGAAAATTATCATGAGAAAATTATAGCATAGCGTTAGGGTACTTTATAGTTAGTTATTTAGTATAATCATAGCATAGCGTTAGGGTACTTTATAGTTAATTATTTAGTATACTATTAACCTCAAGTTGAAAATCTGACGCCAGGGTGTGTACCGGCAGTTTCATTTGAGCCCATCCCACGATAAGTGGGCTTATCTTCAATTAACACCGTCACTTAACATCAAGTGAGCTGTGATCAAACACTTAGCCTGACGCGCATGAAAAATTATAAGCTAGGTATATTCTCTAACTCACATGAGATTCCAAGTTATCGTAACGTGGCCGTGTTATGAGTAGGTAGGAAATGTAGCCTCAGGTGTTTTCCCAAACTAAAGATTAGAATTTCAGCTTCAGCAATAAATTACGCATAGGCCCATACAATATGTACAGTCAGCGACACGCGATCGATGTCAATGTCTCCGTTATTGTTATTTACTGCCCCTCAGGGAATAACGAAGAAATATGAATTTAGCAAATTATGAGGATGTGTTTTTATGGAGCAGTCAAGTTAAACTAAAGTGTCTGGTTTTTTATTTATAACTAGCGACCCCCCCTACTTCACATGGGTGCAATGTAGATACCAATGTGGTGCATATGCATGTATTATTATTCTTGTAAACCTTCCTCTTGCATTACTCTGTCTATTGATGGAAACCGCATTAAAATCCGTTGCGTAGTTTAAAAGAGCTCAGCGTACAGACGGCGGGAAGTGACTTTATTTATACTATGTAGAGAAAGTAGGCTAGGTGTAACACACTTAACCTGATGTAAGGGACGGTGTGGTCGAAGAACATACATAGCCTGGAATAAAACTGGCTCTCAAGTGATGCTGCGGGAACACACCATTAGATGCTTGGCGGTTAATTTTTTACTTGAGGATGGTAGCTATCCAGCCGAATACTAGAAAGTACACTACTACCATGCCATGGTATCCTCACGATGTTTTCCTTCACCGGCTCGAGCTCATTGTTGAGGTATGAACCCACGCCCTTCGGCGTGTGAACCGACCGCGCTAACCACTGAATTATCAGCACTACAATATTACTAGACATTAAAACTATAGGTACTTTTAATGTAATAAATATTCCAAGTGCTAATTTAAAAAAAAAACTACATATAAGCCTAGTTGCTTAAATTAAAAATAAATTATCAATAATGCACCTCTATATCTAACTAGCTGCGCCCCGCGGTATTACCCGTCAACCTATGTGTTAATCCATAGTGTCAGCTATTTTTATACCAAATTTTATCAAAATTGGCCCAGCCGTTTGAGACTGAAGAAGCAACAAACATACATACACTCTCATAAATTCACCTTTGTAATATTAGTGTAATTTACCTACCAATAGGTTATGTTTTATTTTTTTTGTTTTTTTATATTTATTCTTGGCCATGGATACCATGGTAATTTAACCATTGTAAATTTACATTAAGCATTTATTGCTTTTTCAAAAACCATTAAAAATCTAGCTTGCCAACCTTAAAAAAAGTTACAAAATTACCGTACGGTATCGACCACTAACTACATCTAGTACGGAAATAATTCAGTACAAAGATCACTTTGAAGACTCACTGTTTACATTTAGGTACGTAGATAGGTACGCAATAAACAGACTTGAATGTGTTCTGAAATGTGCAATATAGAGTCATAAACACTTACGACCGCTGTTTGAACCCCACTTTGAGTGTTTACATGTGCTGTAGTGGGATATTTGTAGAGTTTGTTACTGTCACGACATGGTTATGGTGCCGTTTGTTGTTGGATAAAACTGTTCGTACGGTAATAAATAAAATAATAATTGTCTAATGATGTAGCGATAATAGCTGTGGCTAGCGCGGTCGGTTCGCATGCCGATTTTTTTAAATTTTTTTTGTCACTGACAGTCTAGGTGTTTGACCACAACTCACCTGATGTTAGTGACGGTGTGGCCGAAGATGGTAAAGCACAACTAGCCTGGAATAGAACTGGCTCTCAAGTGAGGCTACGGGAACACACCGTTAGATGCTTGGCGGCAGATTTTCAACTTGAGGGTGGTAGCTAGCCAGCCGAGTACTAGAAAGTACCCTACCACCACGCTATGGTTTCCTCACGATGTTTTCCTTCACCGGCAGCTCAAGCTCATTGTTGGGGTTTGAACCCACGCCCTTTGGCATGCAAACCGACCGCGCTAACCACTGAGCTATTATCGCTACAATTTTTTTTGGATTAAAATTACTCTCCACATACACTGGGGTCCGTGACCTTTGTCAACTTTGAATTACATGTTTTTTTTTACAATATGGGAAGGGGAATGTTAGTCTAATTAATCTTAATCTAGGGTTTAATCTAGGGATAAAATACTAGATTGTGTGTATACCGCGAGCAGACCAGCGACCCGCAAGCAGCACTCGATCACGAGTATGACGCATGTGCCAGCCATCGCCCTCCTCAACCATATCTGAGGGAAGAGAGCGACCCCTCACACGACACCGCCGCAAGAAGGAGCCTTCGATGGTTGAGCATGAATGCTCGTGGCATACACACAATCCTCATTTTATATTATCATTTTATATATCAATAAAATATTGCCACCTCTATCAATTACCACATCTGTTTCATGACGCAATCACTACACTCGCGGATTCATGGTACATAGGCAAGTGTCAAACACGTGTGATTCATCACGAGTAGGGAAACCGGGGGCGGCTTCCGATGAGTTATGGTATCGCCTAACTATTCTATGGCATGGGCAGCGGCCATTGTGAGGGGATGGTGGGTTGACGGGACATGGCATGATTGTTTGTTATTTCGGAGAAATTCCAACGGTTGCGACTGTCACAATTGTGTGAATTATAACATGTGAAAGCTTTTCATTGTTATACCTAACTTCTTAAATAATATTATAAAAGCCAAAGTAACTGTGTCTATTTTTCTGTCAATTCTTTACAATTTACGATTAATCCATATATCTATAAAAATATTTTAGCTTGATTGATTTGGTACTTTCGATTATGGGCATCTACTTGTATATTTACTTGGTGGTAGATTTCCTTAGCAGGAGGTCATCTAGGTAGGTACCAGATTTTCTGTAGCAGTAGTGTTTAAGACATTACAGCGTTCCGGTTTGAAGGGTACTGCAGCTAGCGAGACTAACCATCGAAAGTCTCAAAGTAAAGAGCGCCAAAGCAGCGCCCTGGACTTTATTTTGCTACTCAAAGTTCTGTGTATCGCTACAATGGTCATGAACAGGCGTCATCAACTAAATTTTTACATTTAAAAAAAAAAAGAAATATATATCTACATTTATATTTTAAATGACAGTGACCAAAGCTTCTAAACATTTACAATCCCACATTTGTCGCGTACAATAAAACGTTACTAAGTTACAATGGACAAAGTGCTTGAAGGCAGAATGCGTGAATTCATAGCTTGGAAATCTCTAAGGACTGTTGGTACACAAAGCTGATGTAGAGGTTGTTTAATTACAGTTCCAGGTTTTCCGAGGAAACAGGGAACAGGGATATTTTTGATGTTTTATTATATTGACAATATTTTTTGAATTGACAGACAGAAAGACGCGGCGGACGATGTTGTTTTATAATAAGTGATGAACACAAATAAACATTTATTTTAAAAGATTTTTGGTGTGTAACTTTCAGATATGATGAAAAAAAGTAATCTTAAGTACAAAAAGCTTACAGAAAGTAGTGTGGTAGCTTACGAAAAGCTATTTCCTAAAAAAACACGTGAATTACAAACATAAAAAATATACATCCTTGTAAGTGCAGACAGATGAATTCTGTTAACTTTAGGTAAAAAGTAAAAGAAGTGCCGACAGCGGTGTGGTTTCGCTTATTAATCAAACTTTAGAGGGTGGTTGCGAACTCGACCCTGCAGTAATGGGGTTCTATCCGATGGGCTTACGACACACGGACAGAAAAGTAAAACGGTCGTGGAAGTGAAGTTTGACATGGCTATTAATGTGAATGATAGAGCTGATACTTTGTGTATAATACCGCTGATGTCTTTTTTTTTACTGTAGATAGATTTGCTTTTGATCGCCATCTCGCCTGATGTTAAGCAAAGTGGTCTTCGGTGGAGCACGCTCGCCTAGAAGAAACCGATTCACTCGCGTCTTGAAGGCACCCTGATCTATCAGGGAACACCCACTCGAGTAGCAAATTCCATTGTTGAGTGGTTCGTACAATGAAAGTAGATTTAAACCGTTTAGTTCGTGTTATTGGATTTTCTACAAAAAAGCGGAGCCGATTTTTAAAACTTCTGGCTGTTCGATAAAAGAATGGGTAGGGTGGAATTAGGTCATTAAAATCTGAACCGCACTCTCTTAAATATATCCGGTAAAAAACTGAGAGACATGCAACTTTGCGTAAATGTTCAAGGCTTTGAAGCCTTTTCTGAACGCGACAAGGTTTTTTCGGTGACGCCAACCCATAAGTTTTGCCCCTATACCAAAAATGCCCAGCAGCGCTAAATAAATAAATACATCGTAAATAAATATATATATATATATATATATATATAAATAAATAAAATAAATAACCACTTTAAAAAAATTAAATCTAAAGGATTTCTTCTTCTTCTTCAAAAATGTACACTTATCACACTACCGTGACCACGATTTTTCTTTCACACCGATTGTTCTTACCAACGTAATTTGCTTTTTTTGTAAAATTCCAGGACATGGTTATAAATGTTTTGGACCGTGTGTCAGACAACCACAACTAAACTACAAGCTACAGCTAGATAAATTTCACAAGTAGAAAGTTAACGTTTTGGTTTTGTACCGTCCTACAGAAATCTGAGTCGTATTGCTCCAACCAAATAATTCTTTTAAAATGCCATTGAAACATTATGTTTCTTATAACAATATAATTAAAATGAAGTTAATCAAACTTGAAATGGAAAGCATACATATTAGTAGTCTATACCTATTAATTATATGATTTAATTGTACTCATACAGAAAGGAGATGAGTATATGACCACCGTAGACCACACCTTCGCTTAACATCAGGCGAGTTAGTGGTGAAACGCAAGGATATTTGTAATAATTTTTTTCCATGTGATATCTTGCAATCAGTGATTCTCGACTATAAACACTAAAATATTATACCTTACCGTAATACATACGTAAATTTCTAAACTAGTAGAGTTAGGAATCCAAAACCTGCTGGTCTAAAAGGTCCATTATTTTAAAATCACCCGTTTTTTCCAGTGCCTTAATATTTCATTACAAAAGTCTGTGCAACCACATCAAAGGGTCCCCAATACAAAAGATGCGGGAGAAAGATTAATAAATCATTAATGTGAGTGACAAGCCAAAGCACCTCCCAATTCATCCGCAGTTGCGATTCGATTGAAAACGGGTATTTTTTTGGGACTGTGTATTTGTTTTTACAGTACACAAACCCCTAATAGATAAATTTTAAATTATAACAAGAAGTAATTTTTTTCTTATTATGATGTATTTTGATTCTAATATGGTTTTAATAATTATTTTAAAAAGTAACTTAAGATAATAAAAAGGCATAATAATTAAAATAAAATAAATGAATTTGTGCCGATGATCGATCTGAGTGGCGTATTCTGGGAGAGACCTATGCCCAGCAGTGGACTACACAAGGTTGTCGATGATGATGTGCATACGATCTAGAATTATTATGTCCCTAAAGGAAACCGAAATCTCTATAAATCAATAATTAACCACCTTAGTCATTTGCATATTGTTAAAAGCCGCTAACTTCAAGCGTTAAAAAAAATATTGATACATGAATTTCTGAGATTTTTTTTATAGTTTTCAAAGATGTGGGAAATCTGTCAATAAGCAGGTCAGCTTGGTTGATTATGGCCTTAAGTTTTTCTAACAGGAGAAGACTTCCGTGCCCAACAGCGGGCCAGTTGCTCAATATTTTTTTTTTAATTCTCTAGTTAACAACTTGTACTTGAAACACCGTGATCGTTTAATATGCTTTTATGCAAGTTCATACGGATTTCCTGAATTAACATAGCAATTATATAAATCCAATCGGGTTGCATCTGAATTACTGTATTCTACTGCAA
Organism: Biston stratarius; assembly: GCA_950106695.1. Taxonomy (NCBI): domain Eukaryota; kingdom Metazoa; phylum Arthropoda; class Insecta; order Lepidoptera; family Geometridae; genus Biston; species Biston stratarius. Next base: position 2,676,715 of record OX467106.1, on the reverse strand, counting down.
TTGAGTCAGATCAACGTCAGATCCTGATTTCTATCCGATTAAACACTTTGATTCGAATCCAAACCGACATTTTATGCCATTTCATCTGCTAAATATCGGGTGAGTCTCCAAATTAGCTGAATGGCCACCTTTGTTTGTCTCTCGAATATCCGACGCGAAGTTACTAATGAATACGTTAGGGTATAAAAGCGTTTAAATATTGGAAGTATGAATAAAATTTTATTTCCATCATCACTACATATTATAAAACAAAGTCACCCGCCGAGTATGTCTGTCTGTTTGTTAGCGATAAACTTAAAAACTACTAAACGGATTATCATGTTTCAATATAATCAATATTCAATAGATAGAATGATTCATCAGACATAGGACGTCCACTGCTGGACATAGGCCTCCTCCTGGGGGGGGGTTTTGCCAATACTCGCCACGCTTGACAGGCGGGTTGGCGAGCGCAGTTACGTGTGATTGTTGAAGGAAGACGCTGCTGCCCATCTTCCAGATTACATCCCTTAGCCGACTCTTACGGCAACCACGGGTAGAGAGGGTACTATTCTTAGAGGTACTATTCTTACGCCGACACCACCACGGCAATAAGAATTATGATTCATAAGGAAGGTTCAAATAATAATTTGTCAATGTTTTGTGTAAATTGGTTGAAATATGATGATAATTGTTGGAAGTGTCGGAAAAAGTCAAGCCACTTTCAGGAGCTTTCATCGAAAACGCTGCCGAATCCCTTTGAGATATAACAAAACAATGCATGCTGGGATATTCATTTTTTTATAGATCTACAAAAAAGTCCGCGGTGGCATGTATTTCAGGATAGCTTACTATACCCGTTCTATCCGTGCGAAACTGGGGCGGGCCGCTGGTTTGCATAAAAAATAGGACAAAGTTGGGTGAGGAATTTAAACAAAACTTGGGTAGTGTTTTGTATGTGTTCTTTTTTGAATTTTAAACCACTGTGAGCTTTTGATGTGGTTTATAGCCAAAAGAAAATAAAATAGAATCAACTCCAGGAATGATTTTGCTATTTTCAAGTTTTATATGTTTCTTAATTAAATAAATAAAGACAAAATGCTGTTGTAAAATAAATATATTGTTTAAACAATTCAATTATTCTATCTTTCACCAGTTATTCGTCAACAAGCTTTTTATTCTACTTAAATTAGATAAATCAAATGTTCATATAGCCTACCACTATAATAAAACTAATTATATCCCCAAAATTAAATAATTCTTCACACAAATTATAAATAATAACTAAAGGCTCTATATAACCCCCTGTATAACCCCAAAGAAAAAAATTATGAATATTTTGTTTGGTACTGGTGTCTCTGTGACAAAATTCTTATCTAACTTAAATTTAAACTTACAAATAAATAAATACGTCTTATAAGTCAGTCACTAAGTTAGTTTTATAATACGGCCATCTAATATTACTATAAAAATTTATCCTAATTCACAATAGCATCATTTATCAAAAAATTAACTAATACCCTTAAATCGTTAGTTCCTTTTCAAAAACCTTAACCGTATTCAAAACAAAACATTCAAAGATCACAATAGTTACACTTTTAGAGAGCATCCATAGTCCGTTATGAAAAGCAATCGGTAATAATCAATGTCGAGCAAACAGTAACCACTTATACTTGAACTTCTCTTTGATTTTCTACCATACTGGTAACAATATTCTCTTCCCGTTTACCTTCTATTTGGTCTTTATCGCTTTCTGCTAAAACTTTATTGATAATGTTAGCAGCATCCTTATTTTCAATGATACTGACGTGGTTTCCTTCTAAATAATGCACAACAACAGGACTTTCGGATAGTTTATCAAGACCATAGTTTTCCTCAATAACCACGTTTGCAGGATTATCTTTAGGACGCAAAAGGATAATTGGTGATTTGAGTTTCTTGGCATTCTTTATGTTGTAATTAATAATAACTTTCAAGCGATCATAGCTGACACATGCCATGTCAGCAATAAATTTATCGGAGTATTTGCTTTGGACTGGTGACATTTTGATAGCAACTTCTACTCTCTCCTCGTACGATTCAATTTCACTAATTTTTTCCATGAGATTTTTGGTTACATCATTGTTAGGGGCGATGATGTCAATGGTGTGACAGAGAAGGCTGTTTTGAAGCTGATTGTCGTTCTTGAAATTAATGGTCATCGTTAATATGGTATGTAGGAACTCGGGGCTACCATCGAGGCAGAACACAGTTCCTTTCAGACCTGTAATTTAAAAATAAAATATTTACATGAATTTGAAATAAATGATGTTCCTTTAGCATATCTGTTGAGAAATATTTTAAATTATAATTCATAATTATGATTTATAAAAAAACACATGCGCTGAAGTTGTCACAATTACAAATAATGTATCATTTAAATAATATAATTATATTTAATTAAACAAATCAAAATTCAAATCCGTTTTAAATTTTTTCTTAATTTATATTTAGATTAGATAATGATTTTGACTTTTGCGAGATACATGTAACTGATTAAAATAGTTGTTTTTTTTTAAATTTAATTGTTCGCATGGTCGCTGGTAACAGCTAGTATTATATATATTAAATATATTATATGTAGTAGTATTTATATATATATAAATTATCTCACCTTCACTTTCTAATCTAGCAGCCAGTTCCACCATAAGAAGCGTCCCAAAACTGTAGCCAAGGAGCCAGAATGGAGTACCCGGCGCTAATCTCGATCTCACGGACTGCAAAATAATGTTTTTTTGTCATTTCTTTGTTATATTCTTAGTTAATTATTTATCAAATGACTGCTAAGAATCGTAAGTATGTTCGTGAACAGCAATAGTATGGTTATATAAAATGTAAAAAAGACGAAGAATAAAATGTATTTGCTAATTCGAAATGTGTATCCTCGTGTAATTATGATTATAGCAAATGTTTCATTAAATCAAATATCACAAGGTTAGATTCAAATCTTTTCAAAGGCTAAAGTGTATTTTTGGATACAAAATTTCAAAATGTTTCCTGTACATAATAGTTTTCTCGATACGTACAAAATATTTTGACTTTCGTGCCTAATTCGTACAGCTAAGTGACAGGCTAGACAGCTTACTTGGTGTTAAGTTAAATATTATAAACACATTTAGCCTGGCATGTAAACCAGCTTTCAAGTGGAAATACACCGTTATACATAAAACAAATCTCCCGGCTTCCTTGTTTCCTAAGACGCTTTAAACATATAATCTAAAATATTTCAAGACAAAAGTCAATTCATTTTTATCCGCATTGTCGCCTACCAATAAAAACGGTATGGTGGCCAAACACTGGCCTATCAGTAATAAAAGAGTAATTTAAAAGCATGACCTGGTGATGGGAGACCATTAAGACTCTCTTACCTCAGAAGTAATATCGTAGCCACCTATTTGTTTGCAAGAATCTCATGTTGTACCATTTAGACAACACACATTCCGGAGAATTCAATGGTTATTTCATAGTTTTATTTCATTTTTTATTCATAAATGCTTGACACAATTACAGCATTGCCAAGGCAGCCAACATTAGTAATAGTATAGATAAAATATGAACGAGATATATATAAAAGTATATGACCTGGAGCAGGCGGGACACCATAGAGTTCAGGTCCTCGTTCTTGTGCTCTATTCCCAGCTGCAGCACGCACACCTTGATCTTGAGCCGGCGGCAGAGCGGCTCCAGCACCGCCGCGCATCCTTCCAGCCCCGGCAACATGAACATCACGCGCTCCTTTACGTGGATCGCTTCTTCGCCCTGAAGGAGGAAATAGTTATATAGTTGTACAGGTCGACGTTCTTTTCTTCTGAAATATTGGTGTCATTTTATCAGCTCTATTATCATACGGTGTCTAACTACCGGGCGCAGGCCTTTTCTCATTACGTTAAGGTTAAGATAGTCCTTGCTCGCCGGCAGAGATCTACGAGAAGATCAATAACTCTCGTAAAAAGACGTGCAGAAAAATAACCAATACACCTTAAAAATCAAATAGCCAAGTGCGCGTCATATTTTAACTGCTTCATTATTCATTAATTTATCAATGAACTGTATAAATTGTATTACATTATCTCTGTGTATTGTTTTATTCTATTTGTCTAATACCTTTAAACGAACAATTCTTGTATGTTTATATGTATGTATATATACAATATGAATCTCGGAAACGGCTCCAACGATTTTCATGAAATTTAGTATACAGGGGGCGACAAATCGATCTAGCTAGGTTTAATTTTTAGAAAACGAAATATAAACCGAATAAGGTTAAGGTCGATATATACATATATAAGGTACTTATAATATTCTAGTAGTACCTCGTGCTAATAAATAGAAGATTTCCTATTTTATAATTAGCATATATAGCATAGAATATATTTAGCATTTTAATCTATTTTATCTACGCTGCTTACCTCAACGCCGTCTGAGACCAAGGTAGGCATGTAGATGAACGGCTCTGATACCAAGTTCTCGTCTCCAAAGTTTCTCATGAAGATCTTCAGACCAGCGGCCGCTTCAACCGCCACCGGGCGAATCGATGTCGACGCAGCAGCTTCACGTTGCGCCGTTAATTCTAGAAGCCTTGAATAAAATGGAAGGTAAACGTATTAAACCGCCGATCAAGCAAAATAATTATCACGATCATGATCATGATGATTTTTCTGTTTTGTGATCATTACCATTTTATCCATTGACCCAAAAAAGTAAAAAAAAATAACCACGCACACATCATATTGTATAATTTTATAGACTTATTATATTAATAATCTGTATTTGGTGTTATGTCACTGGCCTCGCAGTTTTTTTCAAATCTTTAATTTGTACTTTTTGACGTCGAAAAGCAATTTCTAATACTGACACGAAAGTTTTCAACTTTCGTTTTTTAAATACTATTTTATTTTAATTGATCGTTACCTGGCGAAGGTCAAAGTTCTGATGTCCTGAGCGGTGAGGAAGATTTCGAACTCTCGTTCGAGCGTCTGTTTGATTTCGACGGCCATCATACTGTCCATGCCCAACTCAGCTAAGGACACTTGCTGAGAGACTGTCTTAAGATCTTTGATACCTAAAAAACAAACATCACATTATAAAAAAGAAAATATGTTTGTATGCTTCTATGTACCCATCTATGTTTGTCACAGGCTACTTTTTATTTCTTAAATCACCGGTTAAATCATTACAATCCTTATGGTTAGTGTTATTTTTACCCATAATTTGAGAGACAGCATCCACGATGTTTCCGCATCCGGATCCGCCTGCCTTCTTTTCAGCGACAACAATAGAAGAAACGATGGCAGCATCTTGCTTCATGAACTTGTCAAGCGCTAGAAGACAGGATGAAATCCTTTGTTGAAGGGTTCCTCCAATTTCAAGTTGGACGTCCTCGTCTTGCATATCAGCGACTAGACCGACCTGTCAAGTAAAAAAGAAGAGGATCAAATTCACTTTTTAATTTAAGATCACTTCACTTAAAACTAGTTACTTTATAGTTCTGTTAATTTCTAATGAAACAAAAACACTCCTGTAAAGATTCTAGATTCAAGATAAATTTATTTGTTTGAATATGGCTTAGTGTACATTTTTAGAAAATAGCACACGGGTCGTATAATTGTAGTAAAGTCCACATATCCTTACCTGCTAAGGGCATGCAAATATTTAAAATAATTAAAAATATCAATAGTAATTAAAATTATTAAAGAATAGTAAATGTGAAAACTTTGTTTAACTTGACAAAATTAAATGTTTTATTTTTTATTTATTTTTTATTTTGTATACTTACATCGCCAATGGCACCCCATTGTACTGCCAAGCCCGGAAGACCAAGTTTTTTCCGGGATTCGCAGATTCTTTCCATCACGGAGTTGGAAAGGCCGTAGTTTGTCTGGCCCGCGTTACCGCGGCCGCATGACACTGACGAGAATACTACAAAGTCCCTGTAAGGAAAATTAATAGAGTAAGCTAGAAATTTAGTTAACATGTTCATTATATACCAATGATAGCGAGATTTGTATGGCCTACTAAGGAGCAATGTACTGAGATGACAAACTTACTTTAACCCAGGACACAGTTTTTTCGAAAGTTTATCCAGGTGTATAGTTGCCATGGCTTTTGGACCATACGACGTTCTGAATGTTTCAGGTGTCTGGTTCTGGAAGATGGAATCCTTCAGAATGACGGCGAGGTTGAAGATGGCAGCAACAGAACCCATGGCGTTAGCTGCTTTAAGCATCTTCTCACAACCGGCTTCCGTGGTGATATCTTCAGTCGAGATCTGAATATCAGCTCCATAGGATGCCCAAGCTCTGAAAATATGCGTAGTTTTTGAGTTAAAAGAAATTTAAACTAAATATAATTCGTTTTTTATAGCTGACAGGCTATGTGTTTGACCATAGATCACCTGATGTTAAGTGACGGTGCGGTCGAAGATTGTAAAGCACACCTAGCCTGGAATGGAACTGGCTCTCAAGTGAGGCTGCCGGAACACACTGTTAGATGCTTGGCGGCAGATTTTCAACTTGAGGGTGGTAGCTAGCCAGCCGAGTACTAGAAAGTACTCTACCACCACGCTATGGTTTCCTCAGGATGTTTTCCTTCACCGGCAGCTCAAGCTTATTATTGGGGTTAACCGATCGATAAGTTAAACCGAAAGGTCGATCGTGCTAACCATTGAGCTATTATCGTTTTGATTTTTTATCCCAAAGAATATTAAAATATAATTTGATTTAAAGCTTAAACAACTACAATACATACATATTACATATATATCGATATTGCAATAAAATTGCGTTGTCAAGTTTATTTATAATCTCACCTAAGCCGAGACGCCTGGTATCCATTGACAATACCACGTCGTGACGTCAGCATTATCTTCCTGCTGCCGCGAAGGATCAGCCAATCGGCCAGCTCCAGACCAAAGCCTCCCAGACCTCCCACCACGATATACACATGATTTTCGTTACAAATGTACCTTGTGGAAAAAAAAATGAATTATTAAAAATGCTGTAACTTTTTTAAGTATAACTGAGACTATACATTTAGTACACGAAATTACTTTGTCAGGTATAAGAGTAAAGAATAAAGAGACACAAAAATGTTACCTCGGCATGGCATCAATTGGCATGGAAACAGGCTTGATGGCGCGATTGCTATGTTCTTCTTCACGTATTTTAATGATTACCTGTTAAGAAATATTAGCCAATCAGTTTTAGTCCTAGCTTCAAACAAAAAGATCTTGAGAATCTTACAAAAAAAAAACAGTTTTCGACAAAAAGAAAGGTTATTTTTACCTTTCCGATATGTTTGCCCGCCGCCATGTATCGGAAGGCAGTCTCGACTTCGTTCATCTCGAACGTGCAGTACGTGAGAGGACGGACAGCACCACTCTCAATACCGGTAAGAAGGAGATCTTGCAGCTTCTGTTGAAATTATAAAATTTTTGACAAGGATTTATAATAAAGAAATAGATATAATATTTATAATCAGATAATAAAGAAGTAGATGTATCAAAACATATTCGCGATATATATTTAAGAAATGCTTCGGCACACGAGCAAAAGTGTTGGAGTGCAAAATACACAGTTTCTACTAATTTCTGTATGAAAAAAAAAAACATGTTACCTCATTGTATTATTTCCCAAAACTTGATTTATTTCGATGTTCGTGAAAAATTAGTGGTGTATTATTCTTAAAGCGCTGAATAATATAATATATGCACCACGTAAGTGTACGAAAGTGATGTAATGTGGTGAAACATGATTTTTTGTGTTGATTCCTAAATTTCGTAAAAGTTTTTAGTGTAATTCCCATTATGGGCATGTCTGAACTTGGGCCTGGGGTACTTGTTGTGACTTAGACTTGATTATTCACCATGTATTTTCAAAATATAGAAGTTCTTGACACTGAATGCACATATGCAATACCAAAAACAAAAAAGAAGATAACATCATAGAAGGAAGATAATTTGAGAATAACTTACTTTTCTGAAATCGAAGCTCTGATCGAAAATGTAATCCAACATGATGCCGTGGAAGGATGTTTCCTTGAGGAAGAAGTACATGCCGATGGGCGTGTTGTTACTAATGTCGAACTTGCCAATCTCGAGGAAGCGCCCGCGGTAGCCCAGGCAACGAACCGATGCCTGTTGGGAGAATATGCAAGAAACGGAACATTAGTATTCTTCATGTGTATATATATCATATTTTTTTTACTGAATAAAGCTTTGTCATCGTCTATATCATCATTATATAAGTTATTGTTGTAAATCTATATAAACATCTCATAAGATTACAGATAATACAGGAATCTAACAAAGGACAGATACACCATCCTATACAACAAACTACGGTTAATAGAGATATTCAATTCTTAATAGTTAATTTCTTGTATCATGCAGGATCTATATGGCTGTGTGTGTGTTACGAGCTGTTTTGGCTTAACGTTGGCTACTTTCTTGTAGTGAAAATTCAAATCAGTAGATGCGTATCTCTTTTTTGCGTAACTTTTCTTTTCTTCGTGTTAAGAATATCTACCCCTGGAGATAGATATTTGACTTACAGTCGTTTCTTTTTTATGGTCGATAGGCTAAATTTTTGACCACAGCTCACTTGATGTTAAGTGACGGCGTGGTTAAAGATGGTAATCACACTTAGCCTGGAATCGTTGCTGACAATGTAAATTTCAAGTATGATTTGATATACGTAAACTAAACTTTATAGATTTTCCATAAAAGTAAATTGTATTGCTAATATAAATAAACACCTACTATAGAACAAGAAGTGTATTTATGACGCAAGTTTTAGCAGTTACAGTGCAAATGTTTACCTGAAGCTTGTCGTCGGACAAGGAGTTGAGTACAAGGTCGACTCCCTTGCCGTTAGTTTCTCTCCGGATCATGTCTTCGAAGGACGCGTCTCGAGAATTACCGATGTGGCTATCTGTAGAACAATATTTGATATTATATGAAATTTTTAACAATGTGGGGCGACAATATACGTCGTGGAAAACAAGAAAACCCTTTTATTATAGAAACTATCGTGGTTTTGATTCATTTTGTTTTACTTATGCGGGACTTGCGCTTAATTATATCGGATAATGCCAGGCCGTGCTCGCGTTGCACTCAGCTTTGTCTCCATGAAGAAGGCCACCGTATGTGACCAAAATTATAGTCGAAGTTTCCGGTATAATTAAACGTGACAGAATATCCTTTCATAAACGCATTTACAAATTGCATAAAGTTACGCTGAAATCCGTATTAAATAGTTTTTTTCTAGACCCTAATGAGGTTACCAGCAACAATCTACTGATTGAGTGTACAGCTGCGCCCTGAAATAGTAATCTACTTACCTTTGAGTTGTGGGAAGAGTTTCTTGATGAATGCCCTCTTCTCCGCAGTTCCGACGGTGGTGAAGACCTCGCAGCCGTAGTGCAGCGCCACGTTGATGGCGGCCTGCCCGACGCCGCCAGACCCAGCATGGATCAGGATCGACTCCCCACGCTGCATCTGTCCTACCATCACCTATAGGAAAAAAGTATTTGAGAGAATGACATAAAACCTAATTGCAACTAGCCTATGACATTGTGGACGGGGATGGTTTCTCATCTTAATAACACAATTTATCAAGCTTTGTTGTCTGTTACTATTATTTTGTGTTCAATTAAGGTGTTCTTCAACGTTAATGTTTCGAGAAAATCAGTATTTTTCAGCAAGCTACCTTATCTGCATACTCCAGGTGAAATGGCTGTTAAGCACAAGCTGTTATAATTTTTCTTAACATGAAATACTCTTAGGTTTACATTTGCCCACTGACACGCCTAATGGTTTGCGACTTTATAGCCGAAAAAAAACATTTATTATATATAATTTGAATATATAACGCAGTTGTTCGGGTAGTGGGTTAACAGCCAAAAATAAGTCTTACAAAAGCATACCCACATGCTTTCGTAGAACTTGTATTTAAAACCTACGAAAACCCCATCTGGGGCAAATGTGACTTAGGAGTTTCTAATAAGTAGCAACAACATATACTGACCATAGCGTAGTAGACAGTTCCGTAAGCTACGGGCACAGAGGCAGCTTCTTCCAAGCTCCACTCGTCAGGGATGGTCCAGAGCAGTGCCCTGTCGCCTTCTGCTACGTTAGCCATGCCGCGGCTTCGGACCATTCCCATCACACGGGAGCCACTGTTCAATACAAGCATATTCGTTAAAAAAGGAATTCAAAATTTGGCTCCATGGACACAGACATGAAGGTATTAGAAATCTGTCAAGTAGTGTAGATTGCAGAGATCGTCAATGCAATCAGACAAGGCAAATCTTACCTTCTTATCAAAAGTTTCACACAATTACACACATTATCGCAAAACATTTTTTTATGTAAATGTAATGATATGTATGAAAGGCTCTCCTGGTGGTAAGAGATAACGCCTGTACGCAGAACTTTGTGATAAATAGTTAATCGATGTTAAGTCTTGTTTTTTTTAAATATTTTTAATGTTTATACATGTTCGTTTTCTCGTAATAACCACCAAAAATTACGTACATACCCTAAAAGTTATATATATTTATCCTAAAAGTTACATACATACCTCAAACGTTAATACATACATAATTCAAGTCTTAAAACAAACTTTATTCGTTTTGAATTTTTTTACTTTTCGATGTACATTTAGACAATATTCATTTAATCACATTTTTTTAGTAATAACTTGATAACGATTGTAGAAAGAATACCAATCAATAAGAAACTGTGAAGAAATTAGTACGGATATATTTTCACTGCTAATTTGTTTCAAGCACACTGATAGATAGAGAGAAGATGTTAAACATAATTTAGAGACACTGATATTGTAGGAATGTAGGTGATTAATAGCCCAGCTATGGGAATATCAATTACTTTAATTTTTCCTCAAAGAATTGCACACTACTACTTAGTACTATTTTAACACTAAACTTATAGATCATAGGTAAAAATCTTATGACTGTACAAGACTGTTTTAAGTATGTAGTGCTAGAATTTTTTTTTACTTAATGACAAGCCGAAATAGCTCAGTTGGGAGAGCGTTAGACTGAAGATCTAAAGGTCCCCGGTTCAATCCCGGGTTTCGGCATTCTTGTTTTGTTTCTACTAATATGGTGAGTTTTCGTTTAATTCATGTTTTGTACAATTCGATAAGAGGAAATCGCTTATCCTCGCTCTATTTATATCTATGTACAGAACATTTTTTAACAAGCTGCAACTGACTGCTACAAACTATGTTAGTACAGATAACCCCAATATTTTACCATCTTTTCTGTACTTTATTATATCCGAATATTATACGGGAAAAGAAATCGTTGCGCATAATTTCTTCTTGAATTTATATCGGTCAAGCGCGAAAGTTCAATTTTTATAGCAAATAAACATGTTAGGTAAGTATATCTCGGTGTTATTTACGTTTATCCTCGCGATGGTTTCACGATGATATTCGCATAAAATATCTAGTTTGTGTTTTATGATACGGTCTGTTATGAAGTACTCTTCTACAAAAAGATGCTTCTGAAGACCAATAACTTTGTATAGTATAAAGTTGATAGAAGATTCGATACCTGGATATAATTTTATCGTACTTTATGTATTCTGCTAGTATCAAATATTTTCTATTTTTAAGTGTCTTAAATTAAAATCAAATAGTAAAAATTAGTTACTGTCAAAGTCACATGAAGTAACTCACGTTGACTGTGACTTGCCCCAATCCAAGCCTAAAGACTAGACATTCCCTATGAGTTTACTAGAAGTGTCTATGGAATTTTGTTTGCCTGGTTGACCCCACAACTAGGCAAACAAAAGTGGCCATCTGACCGCCAATCTATAGATCCTAGATTCAAATTCCACGGGACACATATCTGTTTACTTTGCCTTATGTATGTAGGTTCTGCCAATAGCATCAAATGGTATCGCAAAACATCGTGAGGAAGCCTGAAGCCTGAAGCCTACGTGAAGTGTGAGAGACCCTCATCCTTCTCATAATAAGCAAAAGCCTGCCAGCAGTAGGACAGCTTATAAAATGGGGCTGATCAGAAGAGTATCATTTCTAGAAGCTCCTTCACTTTTCGGTGCAAATCCTTATTTTTTTTTTAGATTATGTGACGTCTGTCATACCACACTTGATATATGTTTACTCGAAAAATGCACGCATGTATGCATGCGCACGAAAAATATTACCCTCTTTGGACAATCGGGTTAAATCAAGGCTGAAAGAGTAAAGGTCTGAACTTACTTGAGCGTCTTCCCCACGATTTCGAATCCTTGCACGCACTCCTGCGCAAGCCGACCGCGCGCCACCGCGTCCACCGTGACGCGACCCGTTGCAGTCATCACGTCACGGAAGTTCAGAGCTGTGCAGTACACCTGACAGATTCAATAAATATAAAATTAGAACAAAATTAATAGAGTAGTAAAACTATTTGATTAGAATTTGCAATAAAAATCTTTCTCACTACTAAAATGTATGAAAAATAACAGCACTTTTATGTTTCTGTTGTACTTTTGCGGGATTCAGCCTTGTACTTAGCTTTGTAACCATGAAGAAAGCTATCGAATATGGCCGAAATTATAGTCAGAGTATCCGATATAATTCAACGTGAGTAATCCCGCATAAGTAAAACAAAAATGTTTCAAAACGACGTCAGTTTCCATAGTATTTAAGATAGTTATTATTAGCATTTTCCTGTACTTACTTGAAACTAAACTAAACAAGACTAACATGTACAACATCTAATTATCTCCATGATGAAGGCCACCGGATGTGGCCGAAACTATAGTCGGAGTTTCCGATAAAATTAAACGTTTGGAATCCCGCATATAAAACAAAAACTATCTTAAATCCAGAAACTTTATCATCTCTTATGGTAGAAAAAATCTTAAGTATCTACTCAAAAAACATCTGGCTGTCAAAAACACAGTTTGATAAAGTGTCTTTTAAAAGAACTAAGTATGAAGAGTTTCTGTTTGGCTACTAAAACACCTTTTTCCAAAGGCGAGAACTTTTCAAAATCTAGTTTATTATCGACCCTAAAAACTTTCTAAAACTCTGTTACTCATAAAGCAAGCAGTGACAAACTACGTGATCTGCCTAAATTCAGTCCAAAAACTTTCCACTAGGTATTTCTAAGTATGAAAACTGGTTTGAGAAGACGAGGTAACATGAAGTTAGCCATGTTTCGCGGTATAGCACTACAATGAACGTAAATATATAAGGACTTTAATTAAGATTTTTTTGTTTGATTTCACAAGATTGATCTCTAGGAATCACATAGGATAAAACAATTTAAACTATTATTTATAGGTATTTTGTTTCTGAAAGAATTATATCAAACGATGGATATCTAAAAAGTATTAAACGTTCGCTGTTCGAGTCTTTGACACTTAGTTATTTATTTTTTGCGGAAGATTTACATATTTAATACATCTTGATTGACATTTTGTACGAGTAGAAAAAATCAACGTTTAGTCGTTAAGTATCAAGTCGCCAAAAAAAATGCATCCGTGCGAAGACAGGTCGAGTTGCTAGTAATAAATAAATAACACATCATGACATCTTACTATGGAAACTGAGGTCGTGTGACATGACGTCCTCGACAAAGTGTCCCTACCCTTTGTTATAATAGTATAACAGATGTGTTAAAGTTAAATTTAACCGGTACTTATTAATTAATAAAAAATATATTTAAAAAAATTCTGTTGAAAATTATAAACGAATAAATATACTAGGACATTGCACCCAGCGTTGCCTATATCCGTTTTAAACAAATCTTTTACTATGGGAACTAGATAGCTGATAGAATACTTATTTTTTTGTAAATGCATACAAAACACCTAAACATAGCACAAACGTTTACGCTCGTTACACAAATGATTGTCCTGAGTGATAATCGAACCCACACCCTAGATCTCTTGAAACCGACACACTACCAAATGATCTAACAAGGCAGGCAATTATGGTGTAGCATATGTTTTGCTTCTCAAAGTTCTAGGTACCGCTACATGGTTCGGGAGTTTTCGTTATCTCTTACCATCAGGATAGCGCCTTGTTCATCTCAATAACCATTACCATGAAAAAAAAAATACGTTTGATATATTTTTTATTCATAGTAATTCTGGTGAGGAAAACATTTTTCTATAACTAGGTGTTGGCCATAGCACCGCTCTCGAAATGACAGTAATCTAATTCTCAACTTTCAGCGCGCCGCTTTTACCCTTTAGCATGTAAATTAATAACAAAAGTCCATTATCTAAAAGATGTAAGGCAGGCCTTAGATGTGACACATTTTGCAAGCTCCCTCTCAGAATTTTATGTATAAGCTTTTAGGAAAGGAATTTTCAGCGTGGCACGCGGGCTCTCGGTGAAGCACGAAAAATTATCTTTATAATAAAAACCGGTGTGTACTACAGAGGCAAAAAAAAATGCTATTGACCCAGCACATGCTTATCTACCATCTACAAGCTGCTTACGTCCATTTTGAGAATAAAAATGACCGCGCAAATTGTCACGAACAACGTTTTGGCTCCCGTTCAAAATGAATGTAAGCAATAAGGAGCTCCTCCTCAAAGACATTAGCCAGCAAGTCCGGCGGAACAAGGGAGCTCTTTCCACCGCCTGGATTGACTATAAGAAGGCCTATGACTTTGTGCCTCATTCATGGCCAGACAAAGATTTGGAGTTGCATAAAATTATTACAACTCTAAAATCTTTCTTATGCGCGTCTAAGGCAATGGACCACAGTTTTTTGTCAATCAGGTAGTGGAGATGGCTCCTCACAGAGCCGTATTGGGCGAGGTATCTTTCAGGTGAAGTTCATTGTGGTTTTGTCTAGCACTGAATCTTTTCAGCAATTTGCTAACACGAAATATACCTGAAGAAGGTATATTTCGTACGAAAATTACGAAAATTCTTCTCAAAGATCGCGCTCTCGCGTTTTTCTTCAGAATATACTCACGTGAACGAGGATCCTTTCAGGATCATTGAAGACGTGGTTCTCCCTAAGAGGACCTTCGAGCCACTTGAGCGAAGACAGGTCTCCAATGGTCACCGTGTTCACATACGCATGGTTAGCACGAACAGTCTCCAAATCTCCTAGGAGCAAGTGACGGTAAGTACCCCATTGACCCTGAGTGAAAGAAAAAAATATATTAAAAGATTATGCTTTAGCTAGTAAAAGCAAGCAGAATTTTTGAGGCTCAGGTAACAATAAAAAAGAGATGCTAAAACAAAATCTTAATATACTCGTACCACTCGTATCAGATCACTGTCTATCAGAGATAAAATAATATAGAAAAAATTCGCCTCGTTCGTATTCCTAGGTTTTTAGCTGAATTATTATCATAGTTTATGAAAAATTGATGGCGGACCATCTCACAATATGTCCATCTATAGACAACTTTAAAATCAGAAGCATTGCCAACCTTTCAACGTAGTTCACAAGACTAAACATTGATGACATTAAAGAACTTGACTTTTGGAGATGATATGGTATTATATGACCAGTAAATCATACTTTTTTTACAGACAGGGAAACAATGCGGATACGAAACAAAAATAAAATGAAATTACATCCTGATAAACGTTGATAGCCAGATCTTTGTCGAGCTGTTCCTCGTAGAATTCAAGGTCAGGGTTAAAGGCAGGTGCGGACGGGTCAGCGATCAGTACACCGTACACGATCTCGCCGCCCGGCTCTTTGCGCAAGCAATTCACGAGACCCAACAAACCGTTTATAGGCTCATCTTGATTGTACAGAACCAGTTTTTGACCATCTTTTAGTTCTTCTTTAACCTGAAAGAAGATCGTAAAGAAAATAACTAAATTAAAAAAAAGATAAATCAACATTAGTATTTATAGAGAAGCACAGTACAGTAGAGTTTTAGTTATTACAGTACGTAGCAGAAAGGGAATAATACCATTTCCAATAATAGTAACAGTTTTATGTTGTTTTTGATGAACCAAAATAATTATTTTCATAATTCATCTCATAACAAATAATATCGACTGAAATACAAAATTGTAAGTATTGATTTTTAGTCATCTTACCTTGTCAACCCAATCAAAACTTTGATCAGAAGTGATGACTTTGACAAATTTGGCGGGTCTAGCTCCGACACGCTTTCTGAAGAGTACGATGTACTCAAGGCCAGTATTGTGGATGCAAACGATATCATAGTTTTCGGCAAACTGCTCAGGGTTAGGACGTTCCTTCTCGCGACTCATAATGAAGCACTTGTCACGAAGAGTGGATACTGCTTGTTGGAGGATCTATAAAAAAAATGTACAAAGATTAAGTTTAACTACATTTCATCTCAAGAAGCGATTGAACATTGATTTCTTTTCTGCTTAGCTATTGGGCTATTTCACACTTCGAAGCGTTACAAGTATTTATCAATGGTGCTCACATACCTTTGATTTATTATCTTATCTTGACTAACTACCTCGAGCATTTTAACCTCTTAATTTATATACCACATTTAAAAATGTACATCTTGTGCTAAGAAAGTACCTATGGATTTTATCATCGATATATCACAATCATTTGAAAAATACTTACTTCAGGTCTACTTAGGAGATTGGCACCAATAAATATGATAGTATTTAACTCTCCGGATATTTTTTTATTCTCTACTGTTATATGATTTGGCATTTCAATTGGTTCTTCCGAAATAACGAGCAGTTCCGCCTGTACTAGAGGCAAATCCCCGAGGATGTCTCCAACAATCTCTAATATAGGTTTGTGCCCATTGTTATTATATTCTTCATCCACAAGTTCGATACACTTGACTTTATAAGTTTGGATATTCTCGAGGATTAGTTGTATATTGGTTCTAAGGATGTCTTCACACTTCATCTCGCCTTTTCCAAAGTTCGCAATGAACTCATTTTTCTCCAGAACAGGAATACCTAGTGGTGCTCGCTTAGTGATAGGAGTTGCGTGAAGACCGCGAATTTCTACACCACCAGCACTAAAAAAAAAAAAATTGAGTCAAAACGGTGACGATGTAAAAAATATAAATTATTCAACTTTTAATTCCAAAATTATATTCTGAATAGTAGAAATGTATATGATAAACAAATTGGAATTCAGCATTTCTGTCAACCGTTATTGGACACTTAAAGTTATGGAAAAGGAAACAAAAAAATTTATATCAGTAGGTTACCCAATTTCCTCGTATTCAATTATATTGTCTTTACATTCATTTCACCGAATAATTAAGGGTTAAAAAGTCGAAAAAAGGTAAAAATCACATTCTATGATCTTGATTTGATCTTTGAATTGAAAATATTTTTTCTAGTACAGTAAATGATTACAAACTTCCAGTCTATACGCGCGCCTGAAGAGATACAGTTTCTCTAATATTTTATATTCAAAATAAACGTCTTCGGGTTTTACTTACCGGATGACATCAACATCAGGGTACACCCTAGCCTCAAATGAGTTCCTGGTAGAATCTGGATTCATCTTGGAAATAGCGTTGTAATGCATAGTGGCATCAATGGATAGCTTTTCAATTCTGGTAGGTACGAAGAGGCCACGGGTGTCGTTGCCGATGATCTTGAGTTGCAACATGCAGTCCATAAAGCTAACCCAGTTATTAACCCAGCTGATGCGGCCGCGAGTGCCTTGGACGTTGCAGCCAAGTATTCCACGGAATAAACCACTGTTTAAGAATAAAATTGGAGTCAGAAACTTAAAACCACACAGTTTCAAGTATATTAAAATCATACTATTTTTATGAATTATTTTTTTATTCTGGAAAATGTATGATTTCTAAAAATTTATCAGTACTAAAATTATTCGTCTAGGGGTGCCAGTGTTGTACTTTCCGTACCAGTATCTAAGCAAATCCGGCATCTCGAACTCCTGAAGTTGTTTCAGTACAAAATGTTTTATTTAGTATATTTTTACCTGTACTGGTATCCTCTAAGCCTAAGCTCTTTGTAGAATTCTTTTGTGAGCAGGTGCTTGACGTTGGGGCCGGTGACTTCTGATGGGAACGGTAGCACGCGGTAGTCCTGTCCAACGTTCTTCTTTGCGTATATGCGACCTGTTACGATAGAGGCGCCGCTTTCTACGATCTGAAGATTAAAAGATTTTTTAAATTGTGCCCACAAACAAAATAGAACAAAAAAAGGAAAATTACTAAGAAGACAGTTGGCTCGCAGGATGAGGCTCTGTTCCAATATTTTTGTGATAATATTATAAAATATTGTGGTAGATTAAACTAATAGATATATGAGAAGATAGATACAAAACCTTATTTTAAAATGTAGCTTGACACTTCGAGTGTAATGGATAATACAACTTCATCTTGCACTGCCAACTCTGCTATAGCAACAGGAAGTAAGAACAGGTAAACATTTTGTGGAAGAGTTGTAGTGTCCACTCACCTCGAAATTACCGCTGCCTTTCTGAATCATGATGATAAATTCAAGATTGCCTTCCTTGGGGATGTTCGTAGCTCTCTGGAAGCGAACATTCTCGAAGACTACTGAGACTTCAGTAAAGAGCTCTCCCATCATCATGCCGAGCGTCTCCCAGACGAGCACCAGGTAACCGGTTGCAGGGTATAGGTTACGGCCTAATAAAAATAAACAATTTAAAAATCAGGCAACTTTTTTTTTTTGTAAGCTGTCGAGTTGTTATTGCTGTTGTGAGCTGTCTTTTTTAGAAGTTTTCCAGTTTCTCCATATTTTTTGTCGGAGATAATAATATGTATGCCTTTCCGGTGTTCGCT
The DNA here is from genome assembly GCA_950106695.1 of Biston stratarius. NCBI lineage: Eukaryota > Metazoa > Arthropoda > Insecta > Lepidoptera > Geometridae > Biston > Biston stratarius. The sequence continues at coordinate 2,657,940 of OX467106.1, read as the reverse complement.
ACTGTTATGCAAAATTTGGACAAGTCGTTCTTATTTTTGTAAGAAATGTAGTGGCAGAAATCCTTTCTCATTCATAATATTAATGTTACGTGATAATAAAATTTATTATAAACAGAATAATATGTCTTATTATTTTCTTTTGTGGTGATTTATTTGACAAAGTCCATCGAAAGGCTCTAGTCGTCGCAACACAAGAGCTTATTTTAGACCCTGATTAACCACAATTTCTGAAATAATTTCCCTGCACCTTTAAACCGGAACACAATAACGTTTCATACAGCTCCCTGGCGCCAAACTATTTGATCCTGTAGCGGTTCCTACCTGGACAAAATCTACCACCTTGTAAAGTTTTCAGTATACACTAGACACTAATTTTCAACAGTATCCCAAAGAAAACATTTATTAAAAAACACTAGACAAGACGCATATAAGTCATTGTAAGTAGGTAAGAAATTTATCACTGCAGTGTTTAATGCATGAAAAAACGCCATCATGATACTAGTAGAGAATTTTGTATCAAATAGTCGCTGTTTTTTATTTCCAACTCACCATCAACGACGTGTCCGGCCATATATTCGCTGTCTTCGTCAACTATAGACATCCTGACCGTCCTCTCTCCAGATTTCATCTTCTCCTGAGCTTTGTATGACGTCACGTACCTAAAACAAATGAGTTACAATCGATCCAAGTTCATTTATGCGGCAGCTTAATTATAGTGTTATATATTCACAAGTCCACAGGAATAACGTTGACATTCGAATTGAATAGAGCTATTCAGAAATTCTAATGAGAGCCGAGTGAATGTGTGCACCGTAAAACTTTAACGTGGCAAAAAGCCGTTACAGGCCTCGTAATATGGAAATATGGGATATAATAGTGCCACGTATATAGAGTAATCCATTGTTATACGATTCTTTACGTTTTTATAATGTTTGTAAAGCACCATACTTCGTACATAACGTTGTTTTTTTTTTCCGGATAAATCATGTATTATGTTACATAAAGTAAATCACACAAGTCCTTGCGACTAGTATAACTTTGTTTGCGACTTAGAATGTGTATTTTACTTGATTTTATTATAGAACAATTGTAAATATGAGATACTTGACACTGACAGAATGCACATTTACAATACCAAAAGTAAAGAAAGAAATTATTTTTAATTTTGTTTCCGATCACTATTTCTCGATCTTAGTAGAAAATACAACACAGAGTTCAAACATTGAGTTAAGTATGTTTGTGTTCGGCAATAAAATTGACAGATAGCTATCAAAACATGCTCATATTTCCAAGCTACACCATTTTCTTGTCGGTAACTCATTTTAAAAAAAGGTATGAAGTCTATGACTGCGAACGAACTGGCTCCCAAATATGTTTACAATTGCTCCGAAATACCAATTCGAATGGCCGATTTGGGGAAAATCGATCATTTCTGCACCCGCATTGCAGAGCGGTCATCCATCACAATGCTGGATGAAGCTTAGCCGACGCACCGATCCTAGAGGGCAACGCTGAAAAATGCCCACCAAAGTCCCCTTATTGACGTAGGCTAGGAGCAAGGGTAATAATAATTAAAATAGATAATACTTTTTTATTATTCAGAAAACAGTACAATGATAAAAGTACTGAAGAACAGAAAAACTAATACGGTGAAACATAATAATAAATAATGTAAAGTTACATCGGTATGCCCTGATTTGATATTACTGAATATAATTTAAATATTTTGTAATCTGAACAATAGCTAATTATGCGTGAATACTAAATATAATTATTAACATCGTAGAATAGTCGTATCCAAAATTAACATAAGTAGTACCTTTGTAAGACAGTTGGTCAGCTCCCGACCAAATCCCACTCAATGCTCTAAACAGTTGACAAATTGGACCGTATCTCGATAGTAATAAAGGCTACCGCACACCAAAGTGCGGGCCGTACATCACACGCGGGGTATTTGTTTGCGGTGAGTGAATGATGGCCAACAATTAATAAGAGGAGCTTCTTTATTGCATTTCGGGTGTGAATGTGTGCGTGCGACAGGTGGATTCAGGGTTAGATGTGTCAGTGTAGGATGTAGATATATTTTTTAAGGGACGGTAGAACAAATATCTTAGTAAAAAACTCATATGATATATGTTACTAGATGGCGCTGTTGATACTCTTAATACACTAAAACCTTATTTATAAGAGTTTCAACATTTTTTCTTGTTTTTGGCATCGCATTTTGTGTGTTTTTCTCGTGTCAAATATTACGATAATTACAAGTATTCCATAATAAATCAAGTGAAAAGTTGAGTCGCAGCCAAAGTCACACAAAGCAAATTAGGATCACCGGTAAAGTTCTAATGACAATTTTACTATAAGACTCGACGTAGTTTTTAAAGCAACAAGAAAAACGTTAAAAATTCAAATTAACTAGTGATTTTTTCTGCCCAAATGGGTGTTCCCCGATAGATATAATTTAGATGTCCTCAAGTCACAAAGGAATTGGTTTCATGTAGGCTAACTTGTTCCATCGTAGACCGCATCTTCGCTTAACATGAGGCGAGATGTCGGAAAACGCAAGTCTATTTATAATAAGAGAAATCTGTAGAAACTGACGTGAATTTGACACATTTTTGTTTTACTTATGCAAGATTACTCAAATACTCACGTTTAATTATTATATATACTAGTTCGTATTGCTTGTAAGAATATTATTATATTATAAGCAATACGAACTAGACAACGCAAAGCAAGACCAGGCCGCACGCGTGTTGTGCTCAGCATTGTCTTCATGATGAAGGCCATCGGATGTGGCCGAAACTATAGTCGGAGTTTCCGATATAATTAAGCGTGAGTAATTTCGTATAAGCATCACAAAAAATTCTTGTACGTTGTACATTTATTTCACAATTACAACATGATAAGTCTTGGATTAATTCTTAGATATTCACCGGCACAGCCATTGCTTCAAATGTGTTATTTTTTTACCGCACATGCAGATTGGCCGCGAGCCAATGGCACGTAGAAATTAGTGCAGTAAAGAGACTATTTTTTTATCGTTTTGCTGAACTGACAAAAAATATCGTACGCTTTTTGTGGCAGCTGTATTTTTAAAGCTGTCATGAAATGCACTGTTAACGTGAATAATCTCGTTTAGCTTAGTCGACCTGGAATAGCGTATTTTTTTGAGTGCGGTTAAAAGATATTTGACGCAAAAGTAAAATTATTTTTGTATACATAAAGAATAGGATTGAATTACCATCTTAAATCGTAAAACTGAGTGTGTAGTTCAGAAACTTATATTGTTTCAAGAATTTGGCTAGAGAAATAATAGCATTTGTATGTTCCAGATAGTTTTTTTAAAGTCGTGATGGACCATTAAAATGTTCTTTAATTAATTGTAAATTTTTATTAATTACATTAAAGAGTTGTTAATTTCTTCTCTTTACTCTCATAGCTTTAACTCTCTGTAAGCTTTTTTATGAGCTGTATGTGTGTTCATTTGTTTGTTCTGCGTTATGTGTTAAAAGTACATATGTATCGTCTGATTTTAATAGTATAATAATTACTTAGTTTGGGACTAGATGGCGCTGTAAAATGTCTTCCTTTTTTTAATTTATACCTACACATGAAAATAGAAAACTCTCGTATGCAACAACATTATCCGTATGAACTGCATTAATTAAAAAAATCATCAAGTATTTTTTGGCCTTGTTAAGCATTACCTCCCCAGTATCCTAGGAAGAACAAAGATAAACAACAACAAACTTAAGGCCTCCGAAATATATAAGCAGAAATATTGAGATTCTCACCAGTCCTCGCTATGTTCCCACTCAACAAGGTGTGCAAGCATGGGCGTCCCCTGTGATACGGGGAATGGCACGTGCGGGTAGATGTTGGCTAAGTGTGGGTTCAATCCCGCCTCGTACAATCTGGAGGAATACAATACAAAATAAAATTAATATTAGAAAATATGAAACAACTGGCTGTTTTGGATTTTATTGTTGATATTCATAAATTGACAAGGATGATTTGTAGAATGCAATGATTGGAAGGACTCTGTTTTAAATTTCCAGATAATACAGAGGATAATAATAATGTGCAACGGGAATTATTATAAAGTATTGTTTTATAGTTTCGCTTTGGCCAAATTGGTCCGATTTCTCGCTATTTGATAGTTTTATATTTGGTTAAACGTCTATGAATAATTGTATACTCACTGTCCCAAAGCGTTGAAGAGGACTTGCACATTGTCCTTGTTATTTTTCTGTATCAAAGAAATGTTAAGAACGTCTTTTTTCAAGGATCTTCTGAGGATGGCCTGCAGGAGGCCGTGGGGGGCGATTTCGATTGTTACTGCGTTGTGGTGGATCTGGCGGGAAGTTTCATCGAAGAGAACCGGGCTCTGTCCGGAAAAGTGGAAGCATTAATAACCATTAGCTTTAGTTACCTCTACCTACCTATAGCCTATCTACCTTTGGAAGAATAACACACGCTTATTTGATTGCCACACTCTTAAAAAATATACCAACAAACATTAAAAAAAAACGTCAAAAACTACAAGCAACTTTACAAAAAATATTTTTAAGACAACCTAACTAAGAAATACATTTTTAGCATACCAGTAATGTCTTGCAAATTCTGTTTATATACATTGCTAGAGACAAACCAAAATGGTTTTTTGGTACCAAATTTTAATGTTGTAAATAAAAAAAAAACTCCATCTAAATATTAAAAACAAAAGTTTTCTTGCATAAATATAAGACAAGTGGTTAATCTTTGAAACTACATACATATTCTGGTTTTGAAAGCCAACACTCCTATAAAGCAACTTCATACCTAAAGTCTCTTGAAAAACGTTGTTTAAGCAAAAATTGTTAATCCAAAAATTAGGGTCCCAAGATCTTACCAGTAGGTTATTGGTATGGTATTCAGCGGAAGACAGCACATGTTTCGGGTCCTTCCATAAGGCCTGAGGAACTGATGTGGACAACCACTTTTCTGAACGCGGCTTTGGAGACGGAATTACTTCCTTCAGGTATTTAAGTAGGGTTGGACCTTTAAATAAGATACGTCAGTTTATGAGAATTGATAAATTTTGATATTTGACAAAAAATTATAAAAAAAACAGACGATACTCCACAACATAGTTCCAAAAATAAAACTGGGCGTGAAGATTAAAATCATACTTACCAGCCTCCGCAATATATTTGGAATGATACGCAATGTTCGAGCATGGAACCTCCTTGGCGAAGATACCCTGAGCAGTGAGCTTCGCAACAAAGTTCTTCATGGCATCAGCAGGTCCTGAGATGGTGCTAGAATCTGGTCCATTGTGGCACGCGACTTCGATCTCCGGTGGACACATGGCTTTGACCTGATAAAGGTTACTTAGATGATAAAACTATTAAAGCGTTTACACGACAATCTCACTACGAGACTTGTCCAAATCTTTAGATGACACCCTTTGAAAAAGCTTCAAATGAAAATATACAATTCTCAAATACTGTTCGTTTATATATTCATATAGGTTGCGCTTAATATGGACACGAAATTCTCAAAAACAATTTTAATAACGTAAATGTAAGAGTCTCGGCGTTGTATCGTAATCAAAATTTCTTTTATGCAACAAAGGTATCCGTAAGTTCAGTGTATTCGAAAAACTCAAACAGAATGTGGTTACCTAAAGAGGAACAATAAATAGGATACTTTGTATCTTAAGGGTAAGATTGTTACCGAACGATCATATATTTCACAGAAGGAGTACAGTATACAGAGAAAAGAATACAATGAACTTACTTAATACAAAAGATTTTTTGAGGTAAGAGGCATTTGATGGTTTATTTCAATAGCCCTGTATCATCGCCAGCTAGGGTACTGACCCTTCAAATGGGAACAGTAATGTTTACACACTACTGTTTGGAGGCAGAATATCTAAAACTACGTTGTTCCCTACCTGAACGGTCTTCTATTAAGAAGATTTACCGCCAAGTGAAAATATATTTTAATATAATATGACTGATGTTAGTAGTGTAAACAAATTTAAATTACTGTAATCACCTTTATGTATTTTTGATATTTATCATATTCGACCTCGCCGTCCTTTAATATCAGTGAACTGTGGTCTAACACACAGATTGTTAACCATAAAACAATCAGGTGTACGTCTTTAAACTATTTGTTTCATCCGATCCTTTCCTAGATTATTTGGCTAGTATGTCGATTCATGGCGTTCTTATTTTATACTTATTTATTCAGTTAGTTTTCTAGTTGTTTTCTTTATACCTGGTTGTACCCGATGCCAACGGCAGCCATGGATCCCTTAATGAGTCGAGTTTCGATGGAGGCCAGACCTCTGCTGTATGCGGCGAGGATCATCTGTTCCGCAGTGAAGCATCCATCGGCGTATGCACATCCGAGTTCACCAACGCTATGACCTGTTGGTTTGTTTTGTACATAATATTTGAATAAGTCTTTTATCAAGGTTATCTAGCTTGATTTTACTATTCATTAAAATAAATATGGGAACCAGGTAACTGGTATACTTTTATTAATAAGTACCTACTTTTTAATACATAAATAACCTGATACAGAACAAACATCTTTGTTCTTTATAGTTTAGACCTGAGTGGGATCAAACCCACGCCCAACATTGAAGGGCTATGGCGAAATAAGCTAACGAAGTACTGTGAAAGATTACCATAATCTGAAATATGTTGTATAACAAAATTAAGGAATAAAAGATTAACAATAATTTCAAATATGATAATTTTACTGAAAGTTAGTTAAATTAAACTTACCAATGATGTAGTCAGGTTCAATGCCAACAGTCTTCAGCACGTCAGTGAGACCAATCTGCACAGCCGCGATTCCGATGAAGGAGTTAAGAATGTTGTCGTAGATCTTGGGATCAGCTTCAGTGATGATCTTGGTCAGATTGATGCCTTTAGGCTCCAAGACTTTGTGGCATCTAAAAGTGAATGGAATTTGTTGATTCTTGTTTTAATAAATGGAGGTCAAACAGTCTTCCAATTTTACCAACATAGCTACATATGGAAGGTTGAAAAAGATATGGTATATTAAAATCACTAAACACCGATAAAACTCGTAATAGTTGCGCAACCAAATTGTTAGAAATACATATCAACCCTATTTTTATAAACTATGGCTGCTGGGACCTCTTCTCATTGTAAGAAAGGTAAAGCCATAGCACACAACGCTGATCAAGTGCGAGTTGGTAAGCTTTACGAGAACATTAAAAATTGTCCGACTCGCAGGTTTCTTCACGTTTTTTTTTTCCACCGATTGTAGCTAAGGGTGATCCGTCTGATTGTTATTCATGGATGACATAAATGTAACCATCATTCTTAAGTTGGACTATAAAAGACACATACTTCTGAATAGCAGCAGCGAAGACTGGGATTCTCATGAGCTCAGCAGCCATGCCGGGCCACTGGGAGCCCATGCCGGAGTAAACGAACCACACCGGCCGGCGGACGCCCGAGAAATATTGCACATCGCGAGCCAAGGAGACGCTCTTAGTTGGAGTGGAACCTGGTGGTAAAAAAGGAGGAGGATATCTTAGTTGGAACTTGTGGTGGGTGACTACAGTATCTTTAATTATTTCTCTAAACTTACCCAGTAAAGAGTATCCTCTAACAACATGGCCCTGAATGTCTTCGTCATGGATAGAATGCAGCAGCCTTACGAGCTCCACATCTACCGTCCTAGATTCCAAGTCATCAAGAATTTTGGCCACAGCGGACTCCGTGCGTCCAGACACGCACACTAAGCGGGGAAGGTCATCGATTGGCATGCCATTGTTCACCTAATGGAAAATAATTTAAAATCAGTTTTAACATTATTTTTGTTTTACGAGTGCAATAAAAATAACATAACGATGATTTTACCTTATCATTAGCAACGTTCTTGAGCAATACATGGGCATTGGCTCCTCCAAACCCGAAGCTGTTGACTCCAGACATGCCGCGCTGCCAGGAGGACTTGTCGGTGACGACTTCAAGCCGGCGTGAAGCCAACGCTTCCACGCCTTCACGGGGGGTCACATAGTTCAGGTTAGGAGGAATATAGCCCGTAGAGTAGGCTATACACATCTGGAAGACAGGTTTCTGTTACTTGAAGCAGATTAACTTGTACTATACATAATCTACGTAAATATATGACGGTCATGTCTGTAGACATGTTTTCCAACGTTCGACACTTGTCTCATTCTCTTTGTACCTAAAGCATATCGTCTATCCAAATTACAATTATGTCTTTGTTGGTCAACGGGTCAATACTTTTTCAAATAAAAAAGCAAGTGAAACTTTTTTGAAGTACAACACATCGTGTATTTTTGTAAAAAGAACCCGGTATCTCTCCAACTAATTAACAACTTTATTGTTTTGAGTCTGTTAATAGCAGTCAAAGGGCTAAAAGTGGAGGGGAAGGCGCGCGTTACCTCTCGTGTGCCCCTTGTGTACCCACGTATCTCTCCGTTGACAGCTCGCTAATTGGTTGCCGACATTTTTTGTTTACTTTTATGTTTCTGTTTCATTTTCAGTTTTAAATTAAACTTCACGAAAATTCTGTACCCACATCAAAACTGTATTATTTTAGTAATGAAACCTAAGCCTAATTAACAACATTCTAGTAAATCACAAAAGAAATTACAGCCATGTCCATGTAAAGACCTATACAATCAAAAAAGACGATAAAAATATACTGGAAATTCAAACGCTTACAGATACTTTATCTAACAGGAAATACCTACAAAATAATTTTATTATTACAAATTTTGTGGTGGTTTGTTTTGATTGCCTATAATGAAGATTTTGATAGTAGTTCTTAATAATCACATTTACCTAAGCTTGAGTTCATTCTCCTCAAACAGGAAACAGTTTTGTCTTTACCTTGGCGACGGAACACAGCCCTGAGGCGGGCTCGCTGTGCCCCAAATTGGACTTGATGGAGCCGATCTTGAGAGGCCCTTTGCGGCCCGTGCAGAAGATCTCATCGATAGCCAGAAGTTCTTCGGGATCACCCACTCGCGTACCTGTGAGGAAATGGCCCTAGTATGACTACGAGTAGCTAAATGCAATTGACGGGCACAGTGAAACTGTAAGTTATTCTAGTTTAGCTTTGGGTCGCAAAATGGAATACATTACAAATAGACGAGAATTCCAGACTCGAGGGTCGCGGTGAGTACCCTCGGAAAACGTGCACTCTAGTTAGTTTCATTGTTTTCACAAAGACGCTGTTCTAACTAACCTAGCTTTTAAATACCTTTGAAAATAAAATTTCATAAAAGAAGAAAAATAAAGATTCCGTTTGTGAATCTCAATCTGTTGGGTTTATTATTCATTTTCATTTTATTTGGTAACCTGACTACAACTATTTTATACTATAGCGAAGCCACGTGGATTCATTCGTATTTTTTGAGAGAAGTAGCCATGTGTAATACAGAGCATTAAGTACCTATCTGCATTCAAAATTTCATCCTAATCCGTGAAACCATACACCGTAAAGAAGTAAGAAACATTCATGCGTACAAACAAATTTTCACATATATAATGTTGTAGGTATGTGTATTTATTTCTTCGAACGCATCCGTCAAGAACAAATTAACTAACAAAGTTTAATAGCATTAATTAACACATGCATACTTTTTGAACAAGTCATTAAAAGAGGAAAAAATCGGGTAAAATTTTGTTTAGATACCCTTACATATTATTATTATGTGAGTTCTATTAAGCTAGCTTATAAGATTTTATGATATAAGAGTAGCACGAGTATGTGAAATACGTCTGAGTATTATTGTAGTTTCGTATGTTACGGGGGCGGCACAGTCACTGTGTGACTAAACCCTAATTAAATAAAGAATTTAAAAAACTATTGTCAGTCCATAGACAAGCTTTCTATTTTAAAATATCTCTCCTGAAGTATCGCCTGATAGAAAACTAACTTTGATTGTAAGACATCTTTTGCGATATGCTTATTTTTGTTGACTGTAATGACCGTGTAGCCGATTTTAAATTAAACCTCTGTACCCACAAGAAAACATTGACATTATATAACTTACCAGTACCGTGCGCCTCTACGAACTCTAGGATGTGGGGAGGGATGGAGCACTCTTCATAGAACTCTCGTAGAAGCAATTTTTGAATCTGTCCAGCGGGGTACGTGATACCCTGCTCCTTGTACCCATCGCAGTTGGTTTTTGCGTGAAGAAGCTGCGCGTACACTCTAGATAATTAAAAGATTTATTAAAACTACGCGTACGTACATGTTCTGTAAAAATTGGAAGAGATACGAGCGTAATTATAGGTTGAGTTACCAACTCTGGCGTCAGTTTTCTCGACCAATATAGCAAAATATATTTTTCATTTACATACAAAATCTTTAGCATTAAAATAAAGTCAGACCGGAGAGCTAGAATAAGGGAAATTTTAATGTGATATTTCTACCAAAGCAACTTTGCCACTATTTTATTCATGAACGCTGTTTTATTACAAAAGGTAAGTGCTTTATTTCATTGAATATTCATACGTTATAATCTTTTTAATACTGCAAAATTATTCGAGCGCGAAACACAGAAATATGAAACCAAAATCTGGCCATTTATAAAAATTAAACCAAACTGAAATATTGTTCAAATGTTTGCTTTCCAAATTAAGATCCGTCGTTCTAAACCCGAACGGTAAAAGACAACGGATTTATTTTTATCGTTTAAAAATATTTCAGTTTATAGAAAACCTTGTATTATTTGTAAAAATTCAGATCGAATGAAGGTCAGCTTCCATTAGGGCTAACACGCTCAATTTAACAATATGCTTGATAAAAAATGACAGAATTTTACTGAAACCGTTGTTACAGGTCGTAAGGGACTAGAAATTAGGATTAATGTTTTTTGTTTTGTCATGTCGTGAAAGTATTTGAGTCACAGATTTTAGTGGTTTCCGTTGATTCTTCGGTGTTGCTTTTTTATTCGAAAATTGTCTTTTCATCTAAACAGCAGTGTTTCTTAAATGTTTTTTTTTTTGTAGCGATAATAGCTCAGTGGTTAGCGCGGTCGGTTCGCATGCCGAAGGGCGTGGGTTCAAACCCCAACAATGAGCTTGAGCTGCCGGTGAAGGAAAACATCGTGAGGAAACCATAGCGTGGTGGTAGGGTACTTTCTAGTACTCGACTGACTAGCTACCACCCTCAAGTTGAAAATCTGCCGCCAAGCATCTAACGGTGTGTTCCGGCAGCATCACTTGAGAGCCAGTTCTATTCCAGGCTAGGTGTGCTTTACCATCTTTGACCACACCGTCACTTATTATCAGGTGAGCTGTGGTCAAACAGCTAGCCTGTCCAGTATTAAAAAATAAAATGTCCTTGGCATTATAACCTACCTTCTAGAGTCCTTGGCTTTCTGGAGAAAGACCACCACAATTGCTTCAGAGCGAGCGTAGCCGTTGGCGGTGTTGTCGAAACTCTTACACCTCCCATCTGGTGATAACACTCCTAACCTAAAGAGCAAATACTCTGTTAATATATTTTAGATAAGATGGTTGTTTTTCTACAGATGTAAACGCGTGATCCAGATTAACAGGAAAAGACCAAGGAAAGCTAGCTAAAAAGGTTTTACCTTGAGAACTGTAGTGATACATAGGGATGCAAACACAGATTTGATCCGCCTACAATAGCGGAATCACAGTGTCCGTCACGAATAGCTCTGAAAGCGTGCTCGAGCGCATAGAGAGAGCTGGAGCAAGCGGAGTCCACCGTGTACGAGGGTCCAGTAACGCCAAGCCAGTATGAGATGCGGTTCGCTAACATAGCTCGGGAACAACTGGAAGGAAAAATAAATCGGTAATCAACATGGTAGATAATAAATTACAATACGAGGGAGGTACATACCCAGTTAAATATAAAGAAGGCTATTTCTGCAATAGATCAGAACATTCAAAAGAAATAGGAATCTAACAAAGATTATAGTAATAGATAATAATAATAATTTTTATTCGACATAAAAATATAGTACAAATAGATTTAGTTCCATAGGCTCCCGTACTAGTCAAAGACTGTGTGTCAGGCGCCAAAATGCCGAGCCATTGGTGGGCGATCCACCACACGTTGACCAAATGCTTCATCTTAGACTACATCCTGCTCAACATCAGCCAGGGCATGGTCAAACGCAAACCTATACAGTATTAAAAAAATGCGTGTTGGCAGACCTTACACATTTTCGAGATTTTTTTTAACTCTCGGAGATGTGTGTGATGTTTTCCTTCACCGTTTGAAGTCATCGGCAACACGCACAAAGCTTAGAAAAGACAGAAGCGCGCCGTGGGATTCGAACCCAGGACCTCCAGATTGTAAACCCGACGATCTCCCAACTAGGCTGCCGTAACTTATTTAAGCAGAATTATTTATAGTGGTCGTTCAATAAGTTTAAAATAAAATTTAAAAATATAACTTTATTTTAAACTACATCGCCATGATGAAACTACACAATACGAGATCTGAATCGAGAACCTGTCTGTTTTCATTAGTTCTATCGGATTGTTTAATTGGAAGTGCAGGAAAGATAAAAGTGAATGGCAGCCGATAATTCGCTATCGGAAGGTTCGAGAGATGAAATTAGAGTGGAAATTGTGACGGATGGGCCAAAAACTGGGGAAGGGTCGTTTGAATTGATTACTTCGTGTAATTTCATTCAATATTACTCGTGTAAAACAAAAATATACAAACGTTCTAGAGTAATGTTTTTTTTGGACAATATACGCAAATGTTATATTTTTATTATGTAACTAGAGACCCGCTACGTCTTTACATAGGTGCGATTTATATTGACGACGTGATTACAAGCCATAGATTTTTTCTTCATACACATACATAAATATGTACAATAATTTGCAGAGAGCGAGTAACTGCTTGTTTTTATTGACATGTAGAAATATAATGTTCTTTCAATGTATTTAATTGTATGTGTTTAATTTGTCATTTTTAGGGTCCCGTACCCAAAGGGTAAAACGGGACCCTATTACTATGACTCCGCTGTCCGTCTGTCTGTCTGTCTGTCCGTCTGTCACCAGGCTGTATCTCATGAACCGTGATAGACAGTTAAAATTTTCACATATTATGTATTTCTGTTGCCGCTATAACAACACATACTAAAAAACAGAATAAAATAAATATTTAAGGGTGATTTTTTTTGCCGTTTTTATAAATAATGGTACGGAACCCTTCGTGCGCGAGTCCGACTCGCACTTGGCCGGTTTTTTTATTCTATCGTAACATGATCTTGACTGAGTGTATAAAATCAAAATAGAAGTAATGTTTTGGTGAATATGGTTTATGTTACTCGAAATAAATGACATTAGTTCGAGTTTTAGGAATATATACCATGAAGCAATGTCGCTTATTAGAGCTGTCCTGGCTATCCAATAGTAGAATGAGCAAGGTGGAATTGGGTCATGCAGATCAGAAGTGCACGTACAAGCGTATCCGGTAGAAAACCGAAGCTACTATACGCCGATATTCCTGGCATTAAAGCATTTTTTGAACAAACGAGTCTTTGCTGATGAGTTTCCTAGCACGTTATTGACAAAGCCTACTATAAGGTGGCTCATTACGTGGAAGACAGGAATATATGGTTGTAGTAGCTTCTCTCTGCACTTGCATCCCCCTGGCTAAGTGACAATTGTAGTAAGCATAATGTATATATATTCATAACTGTAAACTGTAACTTAATATGAAAAGAAAGATCCACAAAAAAAAAGCCTTGCTGAGTTTGTTGCCGGAGTCTTCTCAGTTGAAGTGTATTTACGAGCCAGTGGTAGATTCAAACATGTAACTTAACGTTCATAAGTACCTTACCAGGGCCTAAACAGAATAAATGACTTTTTGATTTTGATTTTGATTTTGACGTTTCTCAATTGCCTCAAGCTGATAATTAACTTCTACACTAATCCTGATTTTTTATAATTGCACAAATTTAAGTAGCCTTAACTTTGTTTTGCTACTTAAAATTCTGTGTACCGATGCAATGATCATGCACATGCGTTATCTCTTACTATAAGAAGAACGTCACGTTCGTCTCATTACATTTACATATAAAAACAAATATAGCTTTAAATATAACGTTCTATATTATTAATAAAGTCCTACAAAATAGTGTTAATATTAAAACTTCTGTAGTAATCCGCCTAACTGTAAGTTTAAACGCTTTGTAACTGACTGAGGGGACCGGCAATTGTGATAATGAAACTAAATTGCATCTCCGCGAAGTTCTGTATTGCTGTAGTTTTAAACGCTGCTGCGAGAATTATTCTCATGAATTTCTTGGAATTTAAATGACTAAGTAAGTACGTTAAGTCAGATAGTTTTACAAGATTCCACATGAATGGTCTCTTGGAGTTATCTACGGTAGGATAAGTACTCGTTGCTGGAAGTATTTGCTGTAGGATATTATTTTTAAATATTTCAGTCTTATTTCTTCGTATTTTTGTTTCTAGAATAAGAATTTGTTTGTAAAAAAAGATATTTAAATTAAAATCTAAAAAATAAATATATCAGTTGACATATTATTGTTTTTAGGGTTCCGTACCTCAAAAGGAAATAACGGAACCCTTATAGGTTCAATTTGTTGTCCGTATGTCTGTCTGTCTGTTAAGACCCTTTTTCTCAGGAACACGTCGAGGTATCAAGCTGAAATTCATATCGAATACTCAAATCTACTGTCCCTTGGAGCTATGAAAAAATCAAACTTCTAAGCCAACGCAACCAAAAGATACAGCCGTTTATGCTGCAAATTTTCGACACTCGCAAGGGAATCAAAACCTACAGGGTACTTCCCGTGAACTCAGAATCTTGAAATTTGGTACGAAGCAACGTCTTATAGCACAGATAAAGGAAAAAATGCGAAAAGCATAAAATACCATAACTTTTACTTATATACCTACAGGTTTGTACGGAACCCTCGGTGAGCGAGTCCGACTCGCACCTGGTCGGTTTTTTAATGTTGTATTGTATTTTTTTATCGATTGATAGCTCAGTGGATAATGAGGTCACACGCCGAAAGGCGTGGGTTCAAATCCAATCGGTGGTGGTTTTCCCCTATAACTCTGCTGGCATTCGGCAGACGTCTCCATAAGGGCGTGTGTTATGTTTCATTAATTACATAACGATACTTACCCGGTGATACCGAAACCGTTGACCTGCATCTTTTCGTAGAACCATGTCTTCTCGGATTCAGAGAAGCAAGCACCGACGAACACTCCCGTCTTCGTGTCACGAAGCTCTTTAGGGTTAACACCTGTTGACAAAAACATAGCCTTGAGGATTTTTTTTTTTAAATCAGAAGTATACCTATGTTTGCGACCAAGTAATGCAATATGGTAAAACATGTATTTTCATGTAGTTTCCAAAACTACGTAGAAATCTTTAGTATAATCACCACTGGTTTAAAAAGGCATGACCTAGGCCGACCGCTATATAAGCGTAGCATATTTGTAAACAGTATTTGTTTTAGTTTATTAGATACACATACACACTCACACACGCATACGCGCATTCACACACACTCCCATGCACGCACGCACGCACACAAGCATGCACGCTCGCTCACTCGCGTCGAGTAATACGCTATTTTGTTACCCATTTAGTTGATATAATATGTTTCAGATTGTTGCGCGCAACGAAATTTTTTTAATTTATTGAGTATCATCATTCCATTTGCTAAATTGATACTTTTTAAACTATTCCAATAAACCAATTTAGATGTAGGTATCCACTTCTATTTAGGACACTTCTATTTCGTGTTGCTTTGTACGACGAGTCCCAACCTACGTGAGTAATCCCGCATAAGTAAAAATATGTCAAACCCACGGCAGTTTAATAAAATTGTTACTTAAGATTGTCTTATTCCTTTATAATCACGAAGACACGTAAATACATATCGGTTGTTTGAATTATTCAACAGACACAGACAGCTGAACTCATTGCTCTCGAGATAATGGAATATCAGTACTTGATATCGGATATGGGACGTAACACGGGAATAAGAGGTGAGGGGTTCAGCTCATTGTTTTGAGTGATCCTTGAATTGTCATCTGTGTGATTGAGGATCTTTTCACATTAACTGGTATTTATCGGATCATTGCTTCAATAGGATTAAATTAAAAAAGGAAGTCACAAATATTTGTTTCAATAATTTTTTTATGGGAATGTAATGAGACGCATGAGACGGTCCCTAAAGATAAGAGATAACGCCTGTCCATGACCATTGCAGCGGTACGCAGAACTTTGAGTAGCAACACATATCATCGCTGCTTTGGAGCTCATTACTTTGGGACTTTCGATGGTTAGTCACAACAACCCTGTAAAATCTGGTACTGAGGTCGTACCTACCTAAACGACCTCTTGCTAAGGAGATCTACCACCAAGTTAAACTTAAGTTAAAACGGTATTTAGGTTAATACTTATTTAATCCTTAATGGTCAACGTTCAATTCAAGTTTCAGGTAAAGGACAATTCTTTTAACCGGAAGTCATACACTCATTATAAATAACGTTTTTTAAATGGGCGTCTGGAAAAGTTAAAATATTTTGGCTAGATTTTCGAAATCTAAAAACGTATGTCTGGCTTTTTTTATAGCTAACAGGCTAGGTGTTTGACCACAACTCACCTGATGTTAAGTGACAGTGTGGTCGAAGATGGTAAAGCACACCTGGCCTGGAATAGAACTGGCTCTCAAGTGAGGCTGCCGGAACACACTGTTAGATGCTTGGCGGCAGATTTTCAATTTGAAGGTAGTAGCTAGCCAGCCGAGTACTAGAAAGTACCCTACCACCACGCTTTGTTTACCTTTTTCAAGAAAATAATTATTAAAAATAAATATCGGTGGACATTTCATACAGCACATTTTAGCAAAATTAAATAAATAAAACTTGTTTGAACAGTGTTTCTATGAAATAGTTTAATATCTAGGTACGTAAATATCAGCTCAAAATTGAGCTCACAAATTAATTGTAAAAGAGCAGCCGACGTAAACTCTTTTTTTCTCCAGCGAAAAGATTAAAAATAACCAACTCTGTAACGCAAAGCTTCTTACTAGTTATTTTATTCTCAGTTAATTAAAACGCGCTGACAAGGGAAGCTATTTGTATGCAGAACTTTGCAGTTTGTTGGCACTTGTTATTTTTAAGCCCTCGACGCAAAATTGTTGTTATAAGTTTAACATGTGTATCTCTTTGGCATTGTAGCTCTCAAACGACAAAACCGATTTTGAGTAGAACCCAGTGCAAACATTAACAAGTTAAAACAAGTATTCTATCAGTTATTTGGTATCCATAGTAGAACCTGGATGACCGAGCTATGCTCGGCTGAAAACACGGATAAAACAATGTTTTCTAAAAATGAAACCTAGCAAGATCGATTTATTGCCCCTGAAAACCCTTACATACTGAATTTCATGAAAACCGTTGGAGCCGTTTCCGAGATTCAGATTATATATATACATATCTACAAGAATTGCTCGTTTAAAGGTATTAGATATATACAAGCTTTGCTTATGTACTTAAAGGCTAGACGGCAATGTGTTAAATGTCTTAGGATATTTATTTATTACTAGCGACCCGCCCTGGCTTCGCACGGGTGCAATATAATATGCTATCGTAGACTTTTTTGTAGATCTATAAAAGAGGAATATATACTATGCATTATTTTGTTAGTTTAGGCAGCGTTTTCGATAACGGCTCCCAGGTCGCTTGACTTTTTCCGACACTTCCAATAATTATCATCATATTTCAACCAATTTATACAAAACCTTGACTAATTTATACACCTAAATCTTCGTCATGAATCATTCAGTAGTTTTTAAGTTTATTCCGAACAGACAGACAGATAGACGCGGCGGATGACTTTGTTTTATAATATGTATGAAGTGACTTAAGTATAATTGTTATCTTTGATCCATACCTCTCATAATACATATATATATACCTATGGTATTTCATTTAATTGCTACATTTGATTCATAACTTGACTGACACGAACATCACAGAATAAAACTAGGTCAGTCCCAATTTTACAATAGACAGAATCAAAACTGTTTAGCCAATGGTCGTAAAGCCAATATTGAGTTATAATTACTGGCAAGTAAAAGTTTTAATGGATTTGCAGATAAGGAGGATTCTCACCAGGGCTCGCGAGTTACCTTAAGCTCAAATTACTTGTCGTAGTTCGGAACGGTGTAGATAATTCTTGTTTAGGAGTTTGTACAATTTATTTCGCAGAAGTATTTTCGACGCTCGGTCTAAACTTAATTGGTCCGTTTTATGGGTCACCTTTGTTTTGTTTTGTTCTAATAGCTATTATTTGTGGGTGTTTGAATGCCCTGTCAGCTCATTTGCTAGTGACCTACTTCGAGAGTTCGATCCCCACTCAAACATTTTTGTAAGGAGCATAGATGTTTTTTCGGTGTCTAGGTATTTTGTATATATAAACAAGCAGAAGAGTTAAGAAAATTATAACCCGACTGCGATTAAAAGCTATAATTAAAGGAAAAAATCTTTTTAAACAAATTTATTATTCCTAATTCAATTTAAACATATAACTTATATATTTTTTTCGTCTTTTAATTGCCTTTATTTAGATATCCTACTTGATAGGTTTGGTTAATTTTTTTAATTAACGTATTACTATTTCGCGCCAAAAATCCACCACCTTGTTTTTTTTTAAACCCGCTCAGGCCACTTGGGTTATTAAGACAAATCTAACGATACCGTAATTATCGTAATCCATTCGGCCGTTTGGAAGATACGAGGTTATAAAGAAATTTACATACATATCAAGATACACGCGAAAAACATAACCCTTCCTTGACAGTCGGGTAAAAATAAGGACATAAGTATTTTATTAGGTGTCTGGTTCACATTGTATAAGCTTTGCTTAGTTTGGCCAGATGGCGCTGTGAGAAATATCCTTCGATATTTATTTGTTGTTTCTATATTTAAAAATATTTTGTATATTTGTTACGGTTCATAGGCTGTTTGACTACAACTTACCAGATGTTAAGTGACAGTGTGGTTGAAGATGCATCTAGCCTGGAATAGAAATTAGCTCTCAAGTGCGGCAATGAGAACTTGAGGGTGTAATGTAGCCAGCTGATTACTAGAAAGTACTCGTTGTAAGTGCCAGCAAGAAAAATTCTAAAAATCTGTAATGTCAGGTAGTGTACCTAAAATGCTGGCCCCGTTTCCCCGCTGGATTGCGAAGCTTACCTTCTGCGTGAAATAAATGCCCCTATTGTGGCCAGATAACATACGGTATTTTACCGTTACGTCTTTGTTCAAATACACGCTACGATAATGCTACGTAAACAGTGTACAGCACTGCTACGAAGTGGCTACGGGACATAGTACTGGAAAGAGATGAAACGTAGTAATTTGTGCTTAAAGTCGGCTGGCTCGTTTTTGACAAAAAGTTGATAGATCATTATTATGTTTTTCATCGGGACAAAACACTATGAATTAGCCTCATTCGCGTTTTCTAGTCAATTCGTAACCACGGCTATTGTAACATGGCCGAAAACTCAAAGTATATCAACAAATTAACTAATTTACAGTATTTTCTTCTGTGCGATGAAATCCAGGCGATGAACATCTTTATGCGTTCAAATCGAAAAACTTTATAAATTACATTTTAAGCATTGGCTAATTTTAAGTAACGTTTAATATGTAAGGCCTTTAACACCGATAACTTTGTTTATGAAAATCTCGTAACTTGAACATATTTTATTTTAACTATATCGCTATCCACATTTTTACCCGACAAGGGCAAAGCAAAAAGGGTTATATACTTAAGGGTTTTAAACTTGGTAATTATCATAATTTGACATATGAGGTATGGTTGGTAGCATCTAGATTACCCGCAAGTTATAAGTTATGTAACGTCACATTGAATTGAATATGGCGCCTTCTAGAGGAACTAATCATGAACAAAAAGAAAAAAAATTTGAAGAAATGCCATGTTGGGTATCAAATAAAAGGGATTAATTAGCAAATTCTAAATATATAAATATATATATTGTTAGCTGTTGCTCGTGATTTTACTTGCATACACATAATATATATGAATAATTTATAAAATCACACCTCAGATGTGAGCCAACCATATTTCCTCTCCAAACCTAAATTTAAAGCGTTTCTGTTAATACTTTATAACAAAATTATGACCCTAAAATTATACAAATAAAAAGTAAGTTCAAAAACTAAAACCTGACTACTGAAAAATCATAAAAGTATGAAACAAGAATATAAAATATGAAAGGTTTTAGATTTTACTTTTTATAGCACTATGAAGTGAAGAATGAGTAAGATTTATTATATCGGTATCTTTTACGCAAGCGTGCTCCATACTAGACCGCATCTTCATTTAACATCAGGTAAGAAAAAAATCGATAATTATTTTAAAAAAATCAATCTCAATAAAAATATGCATATACCAAAACAACTTTAATTATAAATTAATTTGAATAGATTGTATTACCTATGAAAACATCGCACAACAAATACTAAAAATTAAAAAGCTTTCAAATTTAATGTAACGCTTCAAGTTGTTTTTTTTACTATCAGCGTGATTTATTCCTTCGATTCTATACAACTATTATTCTTTTTTTATTATAAATTTACAAAATAAACCATAAAACACAATCGAATTTGGTTCCTATTCATTGATTCAAAGCCCAAAATCTTTACAAAACACCTCCAGAACATTTACAACCGAGACCGATCTCGAATGAAATAAAGGGAATGAGGCCTTGTAAAAACGACGATCTTTTCTCAAAGTTAAATAAGGCGGGAGCGTCGCCCCAGAGTTTAATTCATCTGAGTGCTCGCAGACTTTGGGTACAGATAAATTGGTCTCATTACACCCAAAGAAAGGGAGGTGGTATTGATTGGAATGCGATAAAATGGGGAGCTGTCACACCGTACTGTAGCTTGTGGTTAATTACGAAAGAGCGTTATATTTCCATTTCTCTTGATGAAATATTTTATTCATTGTTAACTCATAGTTAATTAAGCTTTAAAATTGTATATCTAGATTTCTGTAGTGAAACATTACGTCTAAATTAAACTTCAAGTTTTAGTAACATATATTGTTCTAAAATTAATAAATAAATGATGATAATTAATAAACATAATGAAAAAAGTTATCCACGCATGTTTTTGTTGAAAAAAATTACAGTGAAAATTGTTTTGGCGCTCTTGTATTATTGTTAATACAAGTCAATTATATTGTAATACACTTTAAAGCTACTCATGTTATTGTAATTTTTAAACTTTCGCGACTTGAACACCCACCTTTTTTTGTCCGCGTTTCGTTTTTGCTAATCTTTCTAAATATATATAACTCAAAGGTGACTGATTGACTGACTGACATAGTGATCTATCAACGCACAGGCCAAACCACCGGACGGATCGGGCTGAAATTTGGCATGTAAGTAGATGTTATGACGTAGGCATCCGCTAAGAAAGGATTTTGATTAATTCTACCCTCAAAGGGATAAAATAGAGGATGAAAGTTTGTATGAAACTTTGTCAATTTTAAACCGATCGGGCTGAGACTTTGCATGCATAAAGCTACTATGACGTAGGCATCTAGCGCGGGTGAAACCGCGGGGCACAGCTAGTCTTATATAAACGTTATAAAATACTGTATGATATCGTTTTATCTTCCAATATAGATCTGCTTGATAGATGTGTCAGTTTTTCCTATCGTTTATTGGTAGAAAATCTTTCCTCAAAACCATTGCGCAGTCAACATCTAAAATAAATTTTAAGCTAGACATTTCACAGCTGCTAACCAGTTTAAGGTTTCAGGCGAGACTCAATTTACGCCAGCTGTGGGCAAATAAAAATAAACACGACATCTAGACGTCTGGAACGCTCAAGACTGTTTCGTGCTGACAGTTGTGAAGAGTTTAAATTTATAAACAGACTTAATTATTTTAACTCGAAACTCTTCTTAATTGGTTAATACATGTATACGAGTACATAGCAACTTTCAATTTCGGAATTCATTATCTTAAATAAACCCTAACCCAATCTGGAGAATTTTTTTGTTTTTTTTTTAAATTTGACTTATCATTTTATTTTATGCCTTTTCTACAAAGGTTGAATTTTAGAACCCTGTTTTTGTCTATTTACTCATGGATGGTATATTCATCTGACGCTAGATACTTTTCTTACTTAAAATGTTAAAAAAACATGAAATTTAAAATAAATAAAAAATCAATATCTCCAAAATGGTGGGACTTATAGTAAAACGAAATTTTGGCATATAGTTGGGCATAATGTGAGCAATTCGCAAATACAGGGATATCGTTCCATTCCTGGACATTCTGTATATACCTATACAAAATTCGTAATTATAATTATCACCACACACACACACACACACACACATAGATCTTTACATATAATCGGCTATCTTTATTTTATCTAACTTGATTATATAATTGCCTTTCGACCACTCTCTACCTTGGTAATATTAATAAAGGTTATTTTGTTATTTAATGAAATGAAGTACTTCAGTTACAATATAATTATTGTGGATAAATAGCAAAATACAGTTTGTATCCAGAAAATTAAAAAAAAAAAAAAAAAAAAAAAATAATTTTTTTACAACAGCGCGGTTTCACAGGTTCTTTGTAGTAACCAGTATAGATGGTCCGATTAGAGAAGGAACCGAAGCAGCGAGTTACCCGACCGACTGATCATCCCAGCGGCTTCTGTTAATCTTCATTTACTGTATATTGGACATTTTATTTCGCTGACACCGGCACCTTTTTCAATTATGAGTTTTAAATGTGCTACGGGGAGTTTAAGTTCGTTTCGTTTTATTTGATTTCCTTGCCGATTGATAAAAGTAATAAATTATTTAATTTAAACAGATTTGTACACTTTATTGGGAGTAAATAATTGTGTTGATATACCTTGTAATTTAAATTCTATGGTATGAAGTCTCAAAGATCGTCTGACTTCCAATCTGGAGGTTCTGGGTTCGAATCCCACGGCACGCACCTGTCTTTTCTAGGTTATGTGCGTATTAACGATAACTTCAAACGGTAAAGGAAAACATCGCGCGAAAACCTACATATCTGAAAGTTCAGGTTCTCGAAGATGTGTGAAGTCTGCCAACCCGCACTTAGCCAGCGTGGTGGACTATAGGTTTATCCTTCTCACAATGAAAAGAGACACACGCCCAGCAGTGGGCCAATTTATAAAAAAACAGGTCTGACTCGGATATCAAGCTTTCAAAATATGACTTAATCTTTAGTGAATTCATGTTTCAGCCCTCAACAAATGCTTATAAACCATTCAAATTTTATTTGATGTATTAATCACTAGCTGCACCCCGCGGCTTTGCCCGCACGGTGATGGATGATGATGAAAAGTATCCATGTTTTATTCCAGGGCCTAAAGTATCTACATGCAAAATTTCATCCAGATCCGTTCAGCCGTTCTGGCGTGATTGAGTAACAAACATCCATCCATCCAAACTTTCACATTTACAATATTAGTGGGGTTATTTTTGACAGGTTTGGTATACAATCTCAGCTCAGTGACGATGTAGTCGAAGAAAGTAAAGTCAATACAACTAACCTAGAATGGGAGCAGGCTCTAAAGAGAGGTTGACAAGTACCTTGCCACGTTGTTGTGGTTTCCTCACGATATTTTCAATCACTACTTTAAAGATTTATTTTGATTAGACCAATAAAACTAAACTTCGAATAATTTAAGTGTCGCGTGACAACTTTTTTATCCTCGTCACTTTAAAACCTCTTTTCTTATTTTTATCTTGAGATACTTTAAACCCGCCGTACACTGACCTCACTCTCTGAAATGAAATTTCATTCTCAAGTAAACGTGCTACCAGGTAGAGAGCAAAAGATAGCACAATATCTTCCGAAACTATTTTATTCAGTGGCTAGAACTCTCAAATATCTGAAACTATATGGGTTGCCAAAAGTTTAGTGAAATGAAGTTTTCTACTCGTTGGTACGGTCACCGGCGTTTGACGCACAATTTTCTTTAAATTTTATTGAAAATAGTTTCCGATTCGATGTCACTATTAAAAATGATATTTCATCATCATCATCATCATCAGCCATAGGACGTCCACTGCTGGACATAGGCCTCCTCCTGGGGGGGTTTTGCCAATACTCGCCACGCTTGGCTGGCGGGTTGGCGAGCGCAGTTAGGTGTGATTGTTCAAGGAAGACGCTGCTGCCAATCTTCCGTATTACATCCCTTAGCTGACTCTTACGGCAACCACAGGTAGAGAAGGTGGGGTACAATTCTTACGCCGGCACCACCACGGCACAAAATGATATTTATATTCTTATTGATAAAATAAATAAATAGGTTATGAAACCTAAAGGGCTTTATTACCCGACTGCCAAGAAAGGGTTAGGTTTTTCGCGCGTATCATGTATGTATGTATGTAAATTTCTTTATTACGTCGTATCTTCCAAGCGGTATCGTTAGATTCGTCTCAATAACGCAAGTGCCCTTAGATGGTGTAAGTATAAAAAAAAACAAGATGGTGGATTTTTGGCGCGAAATAGTAATACGTTAATAAAAATAAAAAACCTGTCGAATAGGTTATCAAAATAAAGGCAATTAAAAGAGGATTACAAAAATATATATAAGGTACATATATGTTTGAATTTAATTAGAGATAATAAATGCCTTTAAAAAGTTTTTTTCCTTTAATTATAGCTGTTTTAATCGCAGGCGGGTAGTTTACAGATCTTTTATACTCTTCAGCTTGTTTGATAAATATAAGTACCTGGTTGACCGAGCATTGCTCGGCTGAAAACATGGATAAAACGACGTTTTCTGAAAATGAAACCTAGCTAGATCGATTTTTCGTCCCCGAAACTCCCTGGATACAAAATTTCATGAAAATCGTTGGAGCCGTTTCCGAGATTCAGAATATATATATATATACATATACAAGAATTGCTCGTTTAAAGATATAGATGAAACGCACAAAACGCTCAACAGAAGGGGAGTGACAGCGCCTATCCATGAACAACAAAAGTAACAAAACAAAGTCCAAGGCAATGTTGCTTTGAATGCTACTCAGCAACTCTATTTTGATTTAAACAGCTTTGTGTAAGGCTTAATAGATTTAATGTACATTTCTCCTACATATGTCATTTTTTTACCGTCATCGAAAAAAGGAGGAGGTTCTCAATTCGACTGTATTTTTTTTTTATGTTACCTCAGAACTTTCGACTGGGTGAACCGATTTGGATGATTCTTTTTTATTTGAAAGCTGGTGCTTCCCGTGTGGTCCCATTTCAATTTGGTCTAGTTCTGACAATAGCATCCATGAAAAAAACCATATGAAGTCGGTCTCTTTGTTAAAATTTTACTTTTTACTACTTCAATATAATTCTGCTACGAAATATGTATATTGCATTCTAAGACAATTCTCACTCACTCATGTCATATTTTATGTTTGTTTGTCTGTGTTTGTATTATGCTTTTACACTTAAACTCACACACACACACACACACAGTCACACACACAACGCAATATATTTGCTATATATTCTTCATTCTACGTAAAGTTTCATTCCAGAAATTTAAGTATATATAAAAATGTAATAATCTATTATTTAGTGAAAATTCTTACCGGCGTCGATGATGGCCTCGTACGCCTTCTCCAGTAGTATTCTGCACATGGGATCCATGGTGTGGGCCTGCTTGTAATGAACTCCGAAGAAGGACGCGTCGAATTTGTTTACATTGTTGATCTTCCCGGTTCTCTGGGGGATCTCGGGGTGAGCTAGTTTCCATCGCCGAGCGTCCGCTGATATCAAATCCACCTGAAGAAAATGAGACTTCTTAGCATATAATGGTAATTGTGGTGCGGATGCCGGGTCCATCGCGTTGCATTTGATATGATCCTATCAAAGCTGCTTTAAGTAGTCTTTCAGATTCCAGATTTGTAGCGATGATAGCTCAGTGGTTAACGCGGTCGATTCACATATCGAAGGGCGTGGGTTCAAACCCCAACAATAAACTTGAGCTACCGGTGAAGGAAAACACTGTGAGGAAACCATAGCATGGTGGTACTATTTTTTTCTAATACTATGGTGATTAGCTACCACCATCAACTCAAAAACCTTCAAGTTAAAAATCTGCCGGCAAGCATCTAACGGTGTGATCCAGCAGCCTTACTTGAGAGCCAGTTCTATTCCAGGCTAGGTGTACTTTATAATCTTGTAACACCCCGTTACTTCAGGTCAAACATCAAGCTTGTCAAGAATTTAAAAAAGTTAATAGCTTATGTTACACTTTATTCCTTACTGATACGGAAACGAACGCATCGTGGCGCGAAGCGAGGCTAGGTCGCGCTTTACTCTGCTCTGACTCCTTGAAGAAGGCTACCGAATGATAGCCAAAACTATAGTCAGAGTATTTGACGTAATTAAACGTGATTAACCTTGTATAAGTAAATAAAACGAGTCAAAACTACGTCAGTTTCCATAGCATGGGGCGGATGGTAACGTAGACTACGTTACCATCCGCCCCATGCCAAAAATCACGTCGTCAATCCGTTGTTCCGCGAAAAAAGGAAACATTCGCAAACCAAGATAAAAATTGTGTTTCCTTACTCTTTTTACTAAAATAGAGACGACAGAATAAGATAGCTGTATAGATATTAGTTACTTTCGTATATAATTTCCGTTACATAAAAATTTACAAATAATACTAGATTTTTTTGATAGACACATAACTGTGAGAGATCGTGACAGATAAATTTATTCGAGGGTCAAGGTTTCGTCCCTCTTTCTACATCAATAAGCATTTTTAGAAACGTCATGACGGCCGGTGATTTCCCCAAGCAAATGGCCCCATGTGTCATCTGTGGGCCTCAAATTAATATTTCAACGTCACGACAACTTCATCTCAGCGCAGAAATAAGCAAAATGGGGGTCAGATTAATGAAACAGACGAAATAGTTGGGTTGTATGTTATGGGTTAAGAGCTAGGCGGTCGTAAATTTTGCTATTATTTATACAAAAAAAAAACTTCAGTTTGAAAAAGTAAAGCAAAGATGATGATAGATAACTTTTCATTGTTCACACCTAACTAATACATTCAGTACCTAATTAATATACATATATGTAATAAAGAACCCGCGGCCTTATCGCTTAGAGCGATCTCTCCCAGGCAAACTTGATGATAAGTAATACCAGAATAATAAGAAACAAATTTTTAACTTAAGAAAATGTATTTACCTCTTTTGTAGCTGTCTATTCATACGATATCCTAAAGAAACTCGAACATGAAGCCATCTTAGAGGTCTTGGGGTGGCATATTAATTGTGATGCTAGTTCAGGCAATTGTCATTATCCTTTAAAGTTTTTCTACATGTAGGTACTTTTCTAGTAAACTGCAGAAAAATCAGTCTTACAACAAAAGTTTTACAACTGACGAGATTCTTCCTCTGAATTTTGACTAAGAATCAAATTATTATTATCCAATGAAAGGAAGCACCGGTTATCGTATTCTATTATCAACATCTTCAAACAAATGGACGTAATCATTGCTAACCCTCATCAAACGACATAATCTGCTTCGTCGCTGGCTCCGGGTCTATTACGTGGGAGAGAATAGGTTTTCCTCAATCAATTGCCATTTTTAGGGCGTACAACCGAATCCGCGGGGAAAATGTGGCAGGAGGTTAATGAAATCGTCGGAACTGGCAACCCCAGCGAAATATCATGAATTTCTGATGTTAAGCCTCTGTTACGAACGAGTTTATTTGATTAGGTTCATTTGCTATCAATGAGTTCCTTTTCGAGGTTTAGTCCGAATCTAAATTAATTAGAAACAGGATTGGGGACTAAAAGGTATTGTTAAAGTTTTCTCTTGTTCGGTGCTCTGACGACACCCAGTCTATTAATATTCATTCCATTCTAAAAATAGATTAATTATGCCAACAGACCAGTCTGTTGGTGCACCGATAGCCAGTATAAAGGTGAAGAATAGTACCAATACATATGATTTTTGAAGTGTAAACTGCTTTAGCCGTGTTAAGCAGTTTTTGGTAGAGAATAAGTTATGAGTTTGCGTCCGACCGACATGCTAACGTGACGTATTTTAAGTTGTCAGTTCTGTCGGCAGTCCCCATGATTGCCATTTTTTTTCGGCTGACCAAGCGCCTTTATACAACCAAGCACAGAGTGATGTCGATAAAGATATTAAATTAAAGTAATATTAACGACGAGCAACCAACGTTTTCAAAGACAGTGTTTGTCGTTTATTTCGTCTATCGCGAAAATAACTAACGTACCTTACCTTAAAAAACGCTAAGCCAGTGAGTTACTATACTTGCACATTATTGTTCACTCGACGGTGGATAGTCCGCTTCTACGGAGTGATAAATTTTTATACTTTCGGTTCGTCGAACCTTTGCACTATGCTACAGATGTAAAGAATATATCTCTCACAAGATCACTATTCTAAGGATATGTTGTTTATTTAACACTCTTTGTCACATTAACGTCTGGACATAAATAGCTTACACTTTTTCGGAATCAGTGTCAATCGTTTTAGAAATAATGTGTGGAAAAATATATAATGTTACTGACCATAATTATCACTAATGTACTTTATTAGTGGCTTAAATTTTATCTAATGGGAATTTTATGATAACTTTTAATGGCAACGAAATGGAATATCCACTGAACTAAAATGACATGTCCTGTGTTTACTGATAGGATTGCTCAAAATTTTTAGTCAGTACATTATAAATGTACCATACCACGTCATTTCTACAACCTGCCATAATTGCCAAATAAATACAAAGACCTTTTTGGGCCTGCCTAAGCTACCACGGCGTGTAGTAATAGAGGTGGTAACAGACAATGAAGTCCGTTTCAAATACATACGGCTTACTATAGTAACAAAATTCGCGGCAAGCCGTATCAGTGTGGTGCAGATTTCACTAAGTTCAGCCGTGCGATGTGTTTTCATCCATTTCTGAATATTCTCCTCACCTTATTGAAAAGGTTTTCCTGCAGATGCACGACGGAGTCGGAGTCAGGGAAGTACCCAGAGACTCCCGTGATGTAGACCTCATCTCCGGGCGGGGGGTGCGACAGTCGGTGCCCCGATGTCAGCCTGTCCTCTGCTACTATTGTTGGTGCCATCTTAAGAAAAAGAAAAACAGGTCATCAGATCGTTATGATAACTGGAAGACAAAATTATAATTTCCACCCCAAAAGCCCTCTTAATCCCAATACATAACAGTTGGTGCCTGTATGTGTGTGATATATTTGTTACCCATTCGCGCTGTATCGGCTCAAGAGATTAGAATTAAGAGATCGCTTGTATTTTGAATCAAAATATATGCTAATTTTTGTTCCAGAAACATGTATGAAACTTGAAACCAGCGTAATAAATACTGCACTGCTAATATTATAAAACCGAAATCGACTGTTATTTTTTCTAAGTCCATTTGTCATCTTTTTTTTTAAATTGATTGCAGGCTAATATGTTTGACCCCAGCTTACCTAATGTCAAGTGACGGTGTGGTCAAAGGTGGTAAAGTACACCTAGCCTGGAATTTAACTGGTGGTAACACACCGTCAGGTGCTTGGTGGCAGGTTTTCAACTTGAGGGTGGTAGCTACCCAGCCGAGTACTAGGAAATACCCTACCACCATGCTTTGGTTTCTTCACGATGTTTTCCTTCACCAGCAGTTCAAACTCATTGTTGGGGTTTAAACCCACGCCCTTCGGCGTGTGAACCGACCGCGCTAACCACTGAGCTATCATCGCTACAATCTCAAATCAATCTAAAATCTCAATAATACATAAGGCATAGAACACGAAGAATGGACCTATAGGTAGTTTACAATGAATATTTTTTGTATAGTACTTTTTAACATTCTAATACTTTAAAGTACTACAAAACAATTTTACCTTTTTAAGTTGTGGTTCCATAATAAATATACATTAACAAATTCGTAAGTATAAAGCTTCTTTAATACCCACAAATACCAAAACCTTAATGGAACTTAAAACTTATGCAAATAATATTAAGCCCCTACCTGTAGTTTGAACCAGGGTCAAACTGATTTTAAGATTTTAAATATTCATTACACGGAAAACGTTGTTACACAAAATGGATTTGAATTTAATTTGAATAACCACGTGCGTGGTATATGTACGTCGGTATTTCTACTACGTTCTTTTCATTCGACATAAATAGCTATTAACTATTTTGCACGTTCTTAAACGTAATTTGATATCGAACTTCTAGAACATGTTACAAATCAACATGGGTAGATTTTAAACTTAATAGAACACTTTTTTTTTGGAAAAGTAATGACTAGAACGAGTCGCTCTCCTCATGGTAAGAGATAACGCCTGTCCATGACCATTGCAGCGATACACAGAACTTTGAGTTACAAAACGATATCCAAGGCATCACGGCTTTGGCGATCATTACTTTAAGACTTTCGATGGTTAGTCTCAACAAGTATTTCTCTACCTGCAGTACCCTTCAAACCAGAACACAGTAATGTTTACACACTACTGTTTGGCGGCAGAATATCAGGTACTATGGTACTATTACCTAGATGACTACTTCCTAAAGAGATCTACCACCAAGTAAAAATACTAAATAGTTACCAAAGCCGGAGCATGCTTGGGCTTGTACAAACTGCATATTTAGGACTTTAAGGAAGATTAAATTACTAGGTATTTTTGTATAGCAAGTTTAGATAGATGAAAATTTTGGTATTAGGTATTTAAAAAAAAACAATTATAAACAATATTAATAGTAGATGAATTGGCTTCACATAATTCGCGAAGTTAATCGAGGCTTGCATTACCCCGACCGTTTCTTACCTATTGGTAACGATAGGTATTTGTGCCCAAACTTTGGTCAATTTTACTCTTAGTACTCTGCGATTCGAATATGCAGTAGCTCATAATTAATTTCATTACTAGAATAGTGGCCACGCTGTTGAATTTAAACTTATTAAATTTTGAATTTTATTTTGAGACCTGTAATAAATTATTCGAATTAAAATACAAAGAAATTCATGAACAACTATATATTACAACTAATTATAAACATTTCAAACATCTACTATATCTGTTTGGTTATAATCTGTGCTACAACATCCATGTCGCACGGTATGCTCTACTAGGACGACTGGGCTCCTCGCGAAGTTACTTAAGTAGGTATTTGGGCACACCTTTTTAACTTCGGTCAACTTTGATGAGGAATTCACGAGGCGAATTTCCAGATAGAGTGGTGGCGATGTTCGTTACTAAAAGGTAAATACGGACTCTCTTGTCAAAATACAGACATTATCTTTTAATCTTTGCCCTTAAGTTGCATACAATACAATGTTATAATATCACCCAAATGCACTTATGACGTCATATAACAACAATATATACAATAATAATACAATAACAATACAATTACAATTACAATCGTTGTTATATATTAAAAGATATCATACGTGGTATGATACTTTAACATTGCACGCCTGTTATACGTAAGATGATATATGATAAAAAAATATTGTATTTCATTCTATAGTAGTAAGCAGGTAGTGTGGTGGCCGAGGCAAGGCAAGCAGATCGTTAGTTGTCCAGCTGCAAGTTGATATGATATCGTCACCTCCGCGGCCACGGGTCGAACATGGATCAGAGGGCCCAGAAAAAGTAACATTTCATATATTAGATACTAGCTGCGCCCCGCGGTTTTACCCGCGTGGTCATGGATGCTGATGATGATGATGAAAAGTATCCTATGTTTTATTCCAGGGCATAAAGTATCTACATGCAAAATTTCATCCAGATCCGTTGAGCCATTCTGACGTGATTGAATAACAAAAATACATCCATCTAAACTTTCACATTTATAATATTAGCCCACTAATATAATAATTAAAAATTAACTAATATTACGAGTACAATAGAACATTAATAGAAAAGTCCAAAAAGTTACGTGATTGACATAATCTGCCCACGTGACATATCGACAGCTTATGTCAGTACATTTTTTGTTTATTTTTTTATATAAGCGTTATCGCTAATCGAATGTAACTTTGTCTAGGCCCTCATACTGGCGTAGAACCGAGACGGATGACATAGCAATAGAGAGGTATGTCTATAACCAGCAGTGTAATAAAAAAGGCTGTAGATGATGATTAAGATGATAATGGTGATTTTAAGAATTGATTAACACAGACTCAAAATAGTTGTTTATTAACAAATGTCGGATTCTATAGTTGGTAAAAGTCGTTTAAAATATCAACTACTTCTTATTCTCATAAGTAGGTTTTTGGTTTAATATCTACCAGTATTTTACTTTTAATATCGATTTTTTAGTTATATAATTATATACGTATATACCTTGTTTAGTCTATTCTACGAATAG
The DNA here is from genome assembly GCA_950106695.1 of Biston stratarius. NCBI lineage: Eukaryota > Metazoa > Arthropoda > Insecta > Lepidoptera > Geometridae > Biston > Biston stratarius. The sequence continues at coordinate 2,625,472 of OX467106.1, read as the reverse complement.
TGAATAAATCAATAATATTATAACATTTCGTGCCTTCAAAACGCGAGTGAATAGATTTCTTCTAGGCAAGCGCGCTCTGTTGTAGATCGCATTCAGGCGAGATATCGGTCAAAGGTAATTTGTAATAAAAAAATTACAATACGGAATTGATATTGAGAAAAAAAATTACGGTCGTAAATACGTCACAAATGTCAAAGTAATTTTCAAAAGGATCACGTAGATTTGTTGACCGTTTTGCTCACTTCTCTAATTTCAATTTCTCTTCTATGTACGTAGAATTTGTTGGATATTTCTACGAATTATTTATATTAATTTATTTTGCATACAAATACAAATATTTTATTAACTACATCAAAGTTACAGGTAAACATTTAAAGATATGATAGAAAAGGCAGATACGTGTTTGTTTTCACTATTCTATGTCTAGTGTTACTACAAATTAGAATTGTGTGTTCTGTGCCAAAGCTCACCTTTTAAAATATCAGTCCAAATATTTTGCTAACCGGGAATCAAACACGGGACGTGGGCACCGGCAAACAACCACTACACGTCTGACCACAATGACCCTAGGCGAATGTATATAAAATGGACAATGAAAAAACTGTAATATATACGGGGTGATCGGAAACGATTCCCGGTAAACATCGTATTGAAATTCGCCACTTAATAGGCCATTTGACGATAGTTGACAACTGCAGAATATTGAAAAAAAAAAGCTCAATCACAACTTCTAATTTACGTAATCTAATTTTCCTTATTTTTGACCCTATATTAACTACTACTTCTAATTATCAGATCATTATCTTCACATCATCAGCTATAGGACGTCCACTGCTGGACATAGGCCTCCTCCTTGGGGTACCTCAATACTCGCCACGCTTGGCAGGCGGGTTGGCGAGCGCAGTTAGGTGTGATAGTTCAAGGAAGACGCTGCCAATCTTCCGGATTACATCCCTTAGCCGACTCTTTTAGCAAGTTGAAGTGGCAGTGGGCAAGGCACATAGCACGCAAAACTGATGGCCGATGGGGCTACAAAGTTCTGGAGTGGAGACCACAGAACGGCAAGCGCAGTGTAGGACGTCCAGCCACAGGTGGACAGACGAACTCATAAAGAACGCGCTGGATGCGAGCCGCTTCCAACCGGTCTTTATAGAAGTCAGTGGGGGAGGCGTTTGCCCAACAGTTGACGTCCTACTGCTGAGATGATGATGATGATAGAGTTAACTTCGCTATATTCGTTGAAAATAGTAAAGTTGAAAGCATAATTATACATACCAGATTTTTTCCTTGGGTACGTACCAAACGTTTTGACTCTTACGTTTCTCATCCGTACGGCCAAGGAATGAAACCAGCTAACAGCTTTCTTATTTCATAAGAGTTATAACCTAGATATGTTCAAGGGCAGAGTGAATAGGTATCTTTTAAGTCTGCGTGCATCTTCGACCACATCATCGCTTACCATCAGGAGAGTTGGTGGTCAAACGCGAACTAGTAAGTATTTTAAAAAATATATAAAAAATACATAGGTAGGTCAAGAGTTACTTCTGCCTAACGTCATTGGTAAATCTCGCAAATCAATATGCCAGCCTCTCTGTTATTTATTTCAAAGCATACCAGACTTATGTACATGTCAGCGTCTTAGAATCTAGTTTCTAGATTCCTTGATTACATAGCCAACTGTACCAGTTTCAAAAGTACTTACTCTTAACAGATTTCACAAACTTTTTTCTTTCCTAACCTGCAAAAAGCAGACTACTTCATAACTTCTTCTTTGCATTTGGCTTCGCACAATGCACTGTCAAGTATTTTTATAAGTTAAATAAGTTTATGGCACCGTCCAAGTCGCACAGTGTAAGTCTTAGTCGACGAGCTTCGATAGAGTTTTGGAAACAACACGAAAAGTCATGTTTCACTACATTATACCACTTTTCTACACCCGTGCATGGAATTCGGCACTTTTTAATAAAATACCACAATTAATACTCAAAAAAAAAACAAGTTTTTCGAAATGATATAATGCGACGACACATTCTTTCATGACACATTGATGTTGTGGCACGTGCCTTCTGATGCTATTTCCAAAATACCGTAGTAAATTCTAAAATATCTATTTCTTAAATTCAACATACTGTATGTTGCTTACGTTGTTGTTGTTGTTGTTACGTTTATCGTTCTAACATCGTTGGTAACAATCAAAGTGTTTTTCAGGAATTTACGATACAGGCTATATTTAGCAATTTATTTCCCCCATATGTCTTCATTTCCTCCTCCTGACCTAAAATATAAACAAATAAATATTGAATGACATTTCACACAACGCCATCTAGCCCCAAACTAAGCAAAGCTTGTACTATGAAAACCAGATAACTGATAGAGGGTTTATAAACTTTTCTTTTTGTAGATACATACATATAATACATATAAAACACCCAGACGCAGAACAAACATTTATCGTCACATAAATGTTTGTTCAGGTGGGACTCGAGCCCACGCTCTACAGCTCTGGAAACAGATATTTTACCAAATGAGCTAACATGTTAGTCTAATCAAGTAAGGGTCTGATTAGTAGTCTCGCATCTACACGAACCTTATTTGAAGTACTTCCTACAAATATTATAAAAAACCACTGAATCAACTGAATCAGTTCAGCCGTTCTCAAGCTATTTGCTGAGAGTTATGGCGGGAACACGGAAAGAGTCGTGTCGCTCCAAAGTATTTTTATTTTTTTCTAAACTTGTGTTTTTTCGTGTGTTTATGTATAAAAATAGTGGTGTATATTCACATAGTGTCGAATTACAAGCGCGAGTGTGGGAAAGTGATATAATGCGGTGAATCATGACTTTTTGTGTTGCTTCCAAAACTCCATCGAAGCTTGTAGTAAAGTCACTACTTTACTAAGGCATGACTAAATTTGACTGGCACAGACTGAACTTGACCAAGACTGGACTTTGACTATAAAGACAAAGAAGCTGAAAACTGAACAATGCACACAAAATACAGAAACATTCAAACTGGCAGAATGCACAGAGCGCCAAGAATAAAGAGAAAAAAAATAATATGACAATAGTTACAATAGATATTATATTTAGTCATATCAAAAAGTTTCTATTACCTCCTTGCACCCGCAACAACCAACCTCTTTGTTTGCAAATGAGCTGTTTCAGGCGATGGTGACCCATGCCATCGGTATATCATTACCATACGAAACGTTATCAGTACAGTTTAACCATTACGTACTATTATCAATGTTATTGACTGAAATAGTTCACAGACAATATAAAAAGTAATATCTTTTCTATTTTCTTAACTTTCGCCATCGCACTATAATTATGCATCTGGTATTTGAATAATATGAAGTTTTCGATAATATAATAAAATCATAGTTACAACAAACAAATCATACAAAGTAATCTATGGTCTGTTGATGGTACATGGTAGTGTATGTCCTAGTAAAGAAGTGCCGACTTTACTAAATTCTGCGGAATTTTAAACACAGCACAAAAAAATATGTCTTACCATATTAGAGTATCACTCTCGCACAGACTCATACGTGTAATCTAACCTATCCTTCACAGATCATAAGCACAATCATTTTTAAATCTCAAAAAGAAATAATAGGCAGTCATAGGGACTGCCAATAGAAGTGTAAACTTAAAAAACGTCACATTGACGTGTCAGTATCCATAAATTTTGCCCCTACCAAAACGCTCAAGCGACTTTCTATAAATATTTATAGTCTATATCTATCTATAGTCACTTACCCCCCTTCTATCGCGCTGCAGTGCTCGTGCACATAACTTTTTAATCGTTAATTGTACCTAGTATATGTTTTATTACAAGTCTGCACTCTTTAGGGTTCCGTACCTTAAAAGGAAAAAAACGGAACCCTTATAGGATTATAGATTATAGGACTTTGTTGTCCGTCTGTCTGTCAAGACCCTTTTTTCTCAGAAACGCGTGGAGGTATCAAGCTGAAATTCATATCAAATACTCAGGTCTACTGCCCCTTGGAGCTGTGAAAAAATCAAACTTCTAAGCCAACGCAATCAAAAGATACGGCCGGTTATGCTGCAAATTTTCGACACTCTCAAGGGAATCAAACCTACAGGGTACTTCCCGTGAACTCAGAATCTTGAAATTTGATTCGAAGCTTCGTCTTATAGCACAGTTAAAGGAAAAATTGCGAAAAGCATAAATTACCATTTAAAAAAACCCCATAACTTTTACTTATATTCCTACAGGTTTGTACAGAACCCTCGGTGCGCGAGACCGACTTGCACTTGGCCGGTTTTTTGTTTAATTACTATTTGCATAATATATAAATATGATTTTCATTCACCGGTACATAAATATAATTATGTATATGACAGTTCAATTATCCGAAAAAAACGGTTTTCCGAACACCCATGACCCCAATTAGTTTGGATAAATCAACGCTCTATTGTATATTAGTATTTTCTTAACTAACAGTAAGTTTTGCTTTATAAGTTAGTATCTATGTGTATGACGTAGTTGATTGCCGGTTGCCAAAACCGTGCTCTTTGTCTATGGGTATCTATTTCGTGACGGTATCAATCAATTAACTTGTCTCGGAGTAACTTCGTCAAGTTCCCAACAGGAACCGATAAATCAGTTTGAAGTGTAAAAGCCAAAGCTAATTAAGCAACTATTCGAAAACGAGCAAAGTTTGTTTGTTCAAGAAAAGTTAACATTGTTGGCTTCTGGTTACGACTTTACCCTTTAATTAGATATTTTTAGAAACCACAAACGTGAAGTTTTTGTTCCTTTATTTTGAGCTCGCCCCCGGCGTTTGTTTTGTAAACTTTCGTATTTCTAAAACCACACAGTGGAAGTAGATAAAAGTCATCAACATTATCAGTTGAATTTAATCCTTAATCTGGGTGCTTTCAAGTCGGGGGTGAATCGGTTTCTTCTAGGCGAGCGCGCTCCACCTTAGACTACATCTTCGCTTATCATCAAGCGAGTTGGTAGTCAAACGCAAGCATATGAGTAATTAAAACAAGCTGAAGAGTTAAAAAAATATATAACCCGACTACGATTAAAATAGCTATATTTATTATTCCTAATTAAATTTAAACATATAACTTACAGACTTTCAATTCGGAAGTGAATTGGTTTCTTCTAGGCGAGCGCGCTCCACCGTAGACTACATCTTCGCTTATCATCAAGCGAGTTGGTAGTCAAACGCAAGCATATGAGTAATTAAAACAAGCTGAAGAGTTAAAAAAATATATAACCCGACTACGATTAAAATAGCTATATTTATTATTCCTAATTAAATTTAAACATATAACTTACAGACTTTCAATTTGGAAGTGAATTGGTTTCTTCTAGGCGAGCGCGCTCCACCGTAGACTACATCTTCGCTTAACATCAGGCGAGTTGGCAGTCAAACGCAAGCATATGCGTAATTAAAACAAGCTATAGAGTTTAAAAAATATATAACCCGACTTCTTTTAAAATAGCTATATTTATTATTCCTAATTAAGTTTAATTTATAAATTTCCATTATTTTGATACCCTACTCGATGGGTTTTAGTTTTTTTTTTATTAACCTATTTTATTTCGCGCCAAAAATCCGCCTTTTTGTTCTTTTTTCATACACCTACCTAAGAACACTTGGATTTTTAGAAGAATATGCCGTTTGGAAGATACGAGTTAATAGGTAAACTTTACATACATGATACGCGCGAAAAACATAACCCTTCCTTGGCGATCGGTAAGCCGGGTAAGTAAGACGGGTAAAAAATAGTAAATAGGTCTTTATCAATCCATATTATTCACTCAGCTCTATTTTCGACCTTAGCTGGCCGTTACAACTCACTACCTCTCGTATTTTATTTTTAACGTAATAAAGTTAAGGCTTAATTAGTAGTAGGTACCTACAGAGAGTCTCTGAACGCTTTTCGGCGATTCAGAGTAGCGATGATTGCTGTGGTTAATGCGGCCGGATGCCTGACTAGAGGGCGTCGGTTCAAATCCCAACATTGAGATTAACCTGAAGTGAAGGAAAACGTTATGAAGAAATAATAGTATATACGTAATGTACTAACTAGCATGTAGCGTTTGGGAGACTGCGCAGCGTTTTCTCGTCGTCCTAAGTCGAAAGTGTTCTAAGAAAGTGATGACTTATGGCGCTGAAACGTGGTCTCTGACTATGTACCTTCTTGGTAAGCTCAAAGTAGCACAACGAATTAGAGGCGTAGGAAGTCCACAAGTATGCAGTGGACGTCCTACGGCTGAGGTGATGATGATGGTGATGATGATGATGATGATGATGAATGTTTTTTCTAGTAGTACTTGGCTGGCTAGCTACCTAAAGTTAAAAATGCGCCGCCAAACATCTGACGGTATATTCACGAGTTATAATTTTTCGTGCATTTCCGCGTAAAAGTTGTTTTGATTACAACAATGACGGGGATTTAATGCTGACACGTGTTTCGCCTCTACTCGAGGCATCCACACGTGTCGGCAACTTACTTACTTGTAACTGCAGCAAGAAGAGGATGTATTATACATACTTGTGGTTATTTTAATTAGATATTTTTAATATATTTAGATTTTATGTCAGATTTTAGTTTTAGATATTAAGAAATAATTCGGATAAATATTTGAAATTGTCTTCAGATTACACTAATATTTAATATTATATTCAAACCAAATTAAATCCTAGTCACTGTTGTTATCAAAACGGGTTTAAAGCAGAAATACACTAAAAATATAACTCTTGAATAAATGAACTTCCGCTAAGTAACGCCTAAATCAATCTAATAATAGGATATATGTATATCTAACGGTGTGTTCCGGCAGCTATACATAAGAGCCAGTTCCTACTCTAGGCTAGGCTGGACACTTAACACCAGCTGAACTGTGAGCCGAATGGATGTTCCCCGATAGATACAGTTCGGGTACATGGAAATCCCGAGTGAATCGATTTCTTCTAGGCTAGCATAATCCATCGTAGACAGCATATTTGCAACGGTTAAACGCAAGCTAATTAAAAAATTAGTGAAAAAGTATCTTTCCCAAAATAATCATCATCACTACATATATAAAACAAAGTCGTCCGCCGCGTCTGTCTGTCTGTTCGCGATAAACTTAAAGTTTAAAATATAGCATAGATCGGCAAAAAGGCAGCTAGACAATGTTTTGTATTCAGATCTAAAAATATCAACCTCCCCACAAAGTAGGCAGGCGCCTAGACGTGCATAAAACACCTACGATCTATAGCAACCTCAAGGTATAAAGTAACGAGGTGGCAAAGATTACCTCGGCTTCATGAAAACGCCATAAATCCGACCAACGCTGTGGGTGGCGGAAACTGAACGCTTTATAAATAGCTACCAACTACGCAAATAAGAAGTAGGTACGTATTATACAGGTAGAGGTTACTACGCACTGGGTTGGATAACATCTGCGTTTTTTAGATTTCTTTCGTTGCAAAATACGGTGTTTTTTAGTTTGGAAACTTTACTGCGTCATCACTAGATTTAGAGGAGTACATGTTTATACGAATAAGCGCCTATTTTTTGCATTTCAATAATTTATTTTTGCCTGTCAGGTGATGCAACGCTTACACGTAACGTGAATACGTGCTAAGATTCCTAAAATAATTATTGACATACATTATTATTTATTTTAGACTAATTTATATGAAATACAGTAGTATTAGTGTGTGTTTTTTTTTAAATGTAAACGTAATGAGACGATAACGCTCTCCTGATGGCAAGAGATAAAGCTTGTACATGACCATTGCAGCCATATACAGGATTTTGAGTAGTAAAACATTGTTTAAGGTATCGCTGCTTTGACGCTTTTTACTTTGCGACGTTCGATGATTAGTCTCAACAACAACTAGGTTAGCAACTAGCTGCAGTACCCTTCAAACCGGAACACAGTAATGTTTACACACTACTGCTTGTCCGCAGAATATCTGCAAAGTAAAGTAGTGCAATGTGAACGTGTGTGTATATTTTTTGTCACTTATAGCTTATTTAGAAACCATGTAAGTGTATGAAGTGCGTCTTAACAGATTTTTGCTATTGTAATGAAATTTCTAACATCTTTGAAATTTTTTTCAACCAGCACTTTGCATGGTAACTTATTCTGTGAATGTCACTAATTAATATTAATGATGTTATTCAACGTAAGTTAAATAATGTTAATAGGGGAGCATAGATCAATCTTTATTTATGTGAATCGTTATCATAATAGTAAATAAATAAATAATCATAAAATCGTCAAGAATTTACTAAAAAAATACGTCAAACAATACCTACGTAACTAGGAAGCTATTAAATTACCATAGTGCAACTTTTTTATCCGAAATAGACGCCACGTTTCCTAAGCACAGTGCGTGATGTAAAAATTTTGCGCAAATACACGCATATTTTATTCAAAATGTTCATTAACCGAGTTTAATTAAAGCTTCAACGTTTATGGAGTAATTTCCTCTATATTTTTCATCAGTTTATGGAGCTTAACATTAAGTCTATAGAGCTTTAAATTATACAGCTTCTTGCTAGAAGTTTAGCACTAAAAAACCAAGTAAGACAACAAGTACATATTACAAATAAAAAAACGACTTAATGCCCCTAAGCCTAACATCGGCTAGGTTTTAGGTATTTTGGTTTAAAAATCAAACTACTGAACAAATTTTCATGAAACTTTTAAGGGACCAGTCTGAAAGCAGGTAAATCATTTCAAGTAAAAAACTTTTATTTACAAATTAATAAAGACGGAAAAAACTTTTATTTACAAATTAATAAAGACGGTGTTGATTATGAAAAGGCCTTCGACAGCGTCGAGCACTGGGCCGTGTTTGATTCTCTCCATCGCTGTTCCATTGACGCCCGATATGTGGATGTGCTTCGCAAGCTGTATGCTGCGGCAGAAATGCAGGTTAAGCTGCATGACACTACCAACCCAATCCCTATTAAAAGGGGGGTGAGGCAGGGAGACACTATTTCACCCAAGCTTTTTACGGCAGCCTTAGAAGACGTTTTAAAAATGCTTGCATGGAACTCTACAGGAATAAAAATTAACGGTGTATACCTATCTCACCTTAGGTTTGCAGATAACCTGGTACTGTTTGCCGAAAACCTGGATGATCTTCAAACAATGATAAAAGATCTTTCGGATGCCTCTTTGACAATAGGTCTAAAGATGAATATGACCAAGACCAAAGTTATGTCGAACGTTTCTGGGACCTCAATCCCAATCATGATTGGGAGTGAGATCCTAGAAACGGTTGACAGCTACGTGTACCTTGGTCATACTCTATCTTTTGGCATAGAGCATCAAAAGACGGAGATCACCAGGCGCATACAGCTTGGATGGGCGGCATTCAAAAAACTGGACGACATACTCAAGCCACGCCATATTCCACAGTGCCTGAAGACTCGCCTCTTTAATCAGTGTGTCCTGCCCACTATGACATATGGAGCCGAGACGTGGACGCTCACACATGAGGCTGTGCACAAAATTAGAGTCGCACAGAGAGCCATGGAGAGGTCCATGCTCGGCATCAAACTCCAAGACCGAGTTCGTAATACCGATATCCGGCGAAGAACGAAAGTTCGAGACGTCGGTGTCGCAGTTATGAACCTCAAGTGGAGCTGGGCAGGACACGTTGCTAGGCAAAGTGATGAAAGGTGGAGTAAGGTTGCAACAGAGTGGTGGCCTAGGCAAGGTAAGCGGAGCGTTGGTCGTCCAGCCGCAAGATGGGTCGACGATATTGTCACCGTCGCGGGTCGAACCTGGACCAGATTGGCACAGGACCGAGGCAGATGGTATAACAAGAGAGAGGCCTATACCCAGCAGTGGGATAAAGAAGGCTGTGGATGATGATGAAAGACGGTGTTTTGAGGTAACGAATTGAAAACCTACTCTTTTTTAGAAGTCGGTTCAAAATATCGTAATTTTATTGCATTTATTTTTGTGTAGATAAGATGACATTCTTATTGTTACGACATTTCTGATAAAGCAGGAGTGATTTTATTTTAAATCTAATGAACCACCAAGGCATTGCTTATTTCTTAGATCTATAGAAGATTTTACAGAAAATACAACTTTTGTTGCATTAAAGCCAACTTACCTTGTTTATTTAATAACTAAACCTAAAAAATGCAAAAACTAACTTTAAGCATATTTAAAAAAATACCCAAATCGCAAGAGGCCTGTAATATTTGAAGCGTTCCCTCAGATTATCAGATCCTGACCTGATGATAATGGTGACCACCCGAACAGCATACTTTTTCTTCTTTTTTTTTCAAAAAAAAAAGAATATTCCAAATCGGTCCAGCCGTCTTCGAGTAACTCATATTTTGTAGCGATTATAGTTCATTGGTAAGCGCAGTCGGTTCACACGCCGAAGGGCGTGGGTTCAAACCCCAAAAATGAGCTTGAGCTGCCGGTGAAGGAAAACATCGTAAGGAAACCATAGCATAGTGGTAGAGTATGTTCTAGTACTCGACTGGCTAGCTACCACCCTGAAAATCCGCTGTAAAGCACCTGACGGTGTGTTCCGGCTGCCTCGATTGAGGGCCAGTTCTATTGCAGGCTAGACCAGCCTGCTATACCATCTTCGACCACACCGTCACTTAACATCAGGTGAGCTACGGTCAAAAAATTTGGCTGTCAACCATTAAAAAAAAATACAAAAGAAAATATTATGACGAAATGAGAATCTCCTTTTTTGAAGTCATATAGAATCCTAACGTAGAAATCATTTAAGTAATTGTAATTACTCGAAAGGTAATTCCAATACCTTCGTGCTGACATATTGAAACCTTAAATACAACATATAAACATTAAATACCTGCCATATATTTGAATAAGGAATCGAAATGAGTCCGAAATAGAAAAGTCTTTCGTTTTCATTCGAAGTCTGAATCAATATTTGGTTTGAGTTGATCAAGATTATTACATGAAGGCCACGAACGCTGTGGGACTTAAGACTTTAATACCTACTTAGATCAATATAGGTGCAAAACAACTAAACTAGCGAGTTATTGCGTGTATTCTGTTTTATGACAAAATCTTAACTACACCACAAAAGTTAAAATGTGAAGTTTTGTATGTTTGTTATCTGACCGGGTTGAGATGAAATTTGGCACACATATAATTTATTGCCTATATTAACATATATGATACTTTTTATCCCGGAATAATGTTAGCTACCTGTGGGATTATCAAAAACGAACTACAGGAGGTTGAAATTTGGTATAGACGTGTCTTACAAAACATTATTCCGAAATAAACGGTTTCCTTTATATTAATCTAGGTAATTAAGTAGCGCAAGTTTCATAATGGATAAAACTATTGCTATTGAATTGAGTTCCAAGAGAAATGAATTCTCTTGGAACTCAATTCTTAAGTCAATGTGGACGAAGTAGCGGGCGCAAACTAGTAATAACATATCATACTAATATTATAAAGGCAAAAGTTTGTATGTTTGTTACTTCTTCACGCTCAAACTGGACCAATTTTGATGAAATTTGGTATGAAGGTAGGTGACCCTGGATTCAGCGGACATAGGGTACTTTTTATCCAAAAAAAAAAATGCGGCTAACACCGCAGAGCACAGCTAGTAATTTGTAAGTTTTGGCGTGAACAAAGTAAATAGTGTCAATGCATTAAACTATTTTCTAAAATTTGTGTAAATTTAGTGTTATTTTGTTCATAAAGTGCCATATTAATCAGCCATAGGACGTCTACTGCTGGACATAGGCCTCCTCCTGGGGGGTTTTGCCAATACTCGCCACGCTTGGCAGGCGGGTTGGCGAGCGCAGTTAGGTGTGATTGTACAAGGAAGACGCTGCTGCCCATCTTCCGTATTACATCCCTTAGCCGACTCTTACGATAACCACGGGTAGAGAGAATGGGGTACTATTCTTACGCCGGCACCACCACGGCAAATTTGTGTAAATTAGTGTTATTTTGTTCCTTCAGAAATGTGATAAACGTGGTGAAACACGTCTTTCCGTGTAGTTACCAAATCTCCGCCAAAGCGTCGAGTAAAGTTGCCTTCACTTTGCTAGAGCATGACCGGACTTGATTCTGAAACTCAGTCTTACTAAAAATTATTTTAATAACATCCAGCCAACACATTAATTTAATCACGAGCCGCGCGCGTATCTCTATCCCACGAGGCAGCGAGTCCCTTAGCAAACAAATTTGTATGACGCAATGTCAACATCCCGTGACATATTTGTCGAGTCAGGAACGCGGCGACAGCCTAGACTAACAAATTAGTTTAAACCGACTCCGTATCATTATTCCACGGAGCTGCTTCTGAGCAAACTCAGCAAACACAGTTGTTAGATGTAAGCTAACATATGTAGGTTGGTTTCGTGGAGGCGCTCGCTATTTCTCTACGCCAAACTAAGCTAAAAAACCTAATAAAACAAAGCCAAAAAAGGAGGGTTGTGTTTGATCGTACGTATTTCCGTATGTATGTATGTGTGTACTTATATACGCACGTACGCATATATGCACGTATCTACGTGTGCAAGTACGCACGTATGCACGTGTGCATGTGTATGTATTTTATTTTTTAATGTTAACAACAAATTTATTCTTCTATTCTATTTATTCTTTTTACTTCTAGCCTTTCACGATTCAAAGTCAACAGGAAATACACCTTACCGTACGGACGGACAACGAAGTGATCCTATAATATTTTCTTTTTGTAGTAAGGAACCCTAAAACTGACGTTATTCCATGATAATTTCAATATTGCAGCCTATTATATCTTATCTTATCTATATCTTTAAACGAGCAATTCTTTTATATACATATATATATATACATATATGTAATCTGAATTTAGGAAACGGCTCCCGGTTTTCATGAAATTTAGTATGCAGGGAGTTTCGGGGGCGATAAATCGATCTAGCTAGGTTTAATTTTTAGGAAACGTCGTTTTATCCGTGTTTTCAGGCAATGAAAAACCGAGCAAAGCTCGGTCGACTAGGTACTATGCCATTAAAAAAAGGACAAACAGATTAACAGGCAAACGGAATATGATCCTGATACCTAGCCCTAAAAAAAACAAAGGAACAAAACATTCCAAATACTTTGTAAATAATTTCATTACCAAATATATCTTCCTTATCTGCTTCACTATGTAACTATACTATACGATAATTCTAGTGTGCGTTTAGTGTTGTCTAATACCTACCTAATTATTAATTCTATTAGCATTCCTCAGCGCAGTTCGTAAGGTTAACTAACCATTTATTTGTATTGAAGGAAGCCACTGGAATCGGTGCAAATTTACATGGAATAATTTATCACATCACTATTGAAAAACACAGTTTAAGGAAGGGTTTAGCTGGTTAGGATGACCTGTTTGACGGCGAGCTACTCTTCAAGAACAAGAATATCTTCGTCAGCGTTTTGCGGCAGCCTCTCTTAGGAAGGATAATCTACATATATGGCCCTTGAAGCACCTCCAAGACATAATTATGTTTATCATCGGGAGTCGATAGCGCACAAAATACCTTGAAATAAGTTTGGTTTATTTGCCTCGACATTTCGGCCATGTTGCAATAGCCGTGATCACGCGCTGAGATCTTCAAGACGTAAATAAGTAATACATATAGTTGGACATTTCACACGGCGCCATCTAGCCTCAAACTAAGCAAAGCTTGTAGGTACTATGGGACCCAGATAGCTGACATTTACTTTAAAATACATACTTATAATACATACAGAACGTACATTAATAGTCGCATAAATGTTTGTTCTGGTAGGAATCGAACCGACGCCCTACAGCTCTTGAAGCAGTAATTCTAAAAAATTAGCTAACAGAGCAGTCAAGTGAAGATTTGAGTATCAGTTAACATCTTTTGAGTCCCGACGCAAATAGAAGGTTTTTATGTTTATCAGGCTAGGTGTTTGACCACAGCTCATCTGGGCACACTTTTTTTTATTAATTATTATTATGCATTTGACTTTCATCTTGCCAGATGGTAAATAAAGGTGCGCTATGAAATATTCAAAATTACAGCATCATTTAATGCAGTGATAAGCTGGGTGCCTGACCATAGCTCACCTGATGTTAAGTGATGCTGTTAAGATATTAAGGCTCTCAAGTAAGGCTGTCGGAACATACCGTTAGGTGCTTGGCGGCAGATTATCTCAGAATATCTTTAGTTCTTGAGTGCGCAGCGATGCTTTGGACTTTGTTTAGTTATTTAAATTCCAGGTACTGCTGTATTGGTCGTGGACAGGCTTTGTCTCTTACTACAAGAAGAGCGTTTCGTACGTCTCATTACTTTTAAGAAAGAATACTCAAATCTTTACTTGCCTACATCCAAAAATAAAATCCAGCCATTAAAATTCAGACAGCGAAGCAGCTAGAATTTCCGTCTCAGTAACGCGCGGAATTTTGAGAATGGCTGAACGTTAGTACCGATTCGACAGAGCAGTGTGACATCGGCCTGGAATTGTCTGGGACGGTCTGGAATTGGCCAATTATTTTAGATAATAATGTACTCACTAGATATTTTAGCATTTATGCAGGCTTATTAAATTATTTATTGGCTGATTGGTATTGAATAATATGTTGCTGATATGTGTATTATTGTGTATAAAGTGTGTTTTTAGCTTTACTGTGCTGTAGTTATCAAACTTGTCAAGTGATTGCGTCTTTGTTTGAAAGTAAATGTAGCTAAAAATATAGAAATAAGAAGCCTGGATACACTATTTGAGTAAAACAAAATGGATTTTACATAAAAATTTAGGTAGTATCTATTTATAGTGCAATCTAATACCTTTAAAGGGCAATTCTTGTACATATATATCTATATCTTTAAGCGCGCAATTCTTGTATATATTATATATTCTGAATCTCGGAAACGGCTCCCAACGATTTTCATGAAATTTAGTATGCAGGGGGTTTCGGGGGCGATAAATCGATCTAGCTAGGTTTCATTTTAAGATAACGTCGTTTTATCCGTGTTTTCAGCCGAGCAAAGCTCGGTCATCCAGGTACTGTTTATATAATATATATAACACATATATATAGAAAACGTCGTTTTATCCGTGTTTTCAGGCAATGAAAAACTGCTACAATATCATTAGAATACGATAGTAAATTTCGCCATCTTCTACAAGCTTGGAAAGTGGTTCAGGTGGGAAATCGGGCAGTCCCATATCCAGAAGTTGGTTTTCGATGAAAGCTCCCAGTGGCTTGACTTTTTCCAACACTTCCAACAATTATCATCATATTTCAAATTTATACAAAATTTTTACAAATTATATATTTAAACCTTCCTCACGAATCACTCTATCTATTGGTGAAACTCACATGATAATCCGTTTAGTAGTTTTTAAATTTATCGTTAATAGGCAGACAGACAGACACGGCGGACGACTTCGTTTTAATGTAGTGATTGTTATTTCAACAGTACACAAAACCTTGAGACAAAATTTATACCATAATTTTTTTTAGGTAAAAATATTAACAATATCCTACGGTACTTTTACCCTATTCCTCTCTGCCACCTCTCAACAACAAGTTTCCTTACTAATCTTATATCGAAGGGCACATCGACCCCTATAACTCACAATACATCCGATGAAGATTTGTGGCCGCCCGATGTTCGACTGACCTTATACCTAACCCTATTTCTCCGATTGCTAGAGATATTTGCTTGTATTATATTTTGGGATAGGTAGAGTGATATTTATCCGATGTTTTTCTTTGCGACCTATCACAGAAATATAGTATATAAACGCAGATTCATTTAAACAACTAGGTATAATTTTTACAAATAATACCGACTTCATTCCACTAACCCCAAACACGGCTAGGTTGCACTGTTATATTACGGAGTTCCAGTTGTTACCTTCCGTCATCATCATCTGGTGATTAAGCTAAAAAGATAGGTACTTAATCAGACTATTCTACTGACCGTAGACATCACTAAAAAGTTGCGGGAAACCAAATATTTCATTTATTTTCGCCATTTCATTTACTTAAATACCATATATTTTCCAGTTATTTTGGTTTAAAGATCAAAATACTGAACCGATTTTGATGAAAGTGGATCAATCGGAAAATATCCTTCCAAATAAAAAAAAATATCCAAGAGTTCTTAAGTAAAACTACATATATAAAAAAAACAAGTCTGCTTGCAGACTAAATACATTGTGACACTACAAAATTTTAATAAGACTTATTGCGTTGTTCTTGTGAATAAATTATTTGATTTGATATAAACATTTCGAACTAACATTGCGTAGTAGCGGATTTCACGGCAGGGCTTGGTTTTTCAATAATAAGACACCTGTATAATGAGACGCTAACAAAAATAGTTTATTATTAAATAAAATAGCAAAATAATTATATTCATATTCATTCACTGCACTCGGCCTCGTGCATCAAGATGGCGCGCCGCACATAACGGAAATGGTAAAAGCTGAATACAACCACCAGGGAGAAGAAATATATAACTGAAACAAGAATAAAAATATTTATTAAATAAAATTTATTAAAGGTAGCTCAGTGGTTAGCGCGGTCGCTTCGCATGCCGAAGGGCGTGGGTTCAATCCCCAACAATGAGCTTGAGCTGCCGGTGAAGGAAAACATCGTGAGGAAACCATAGCGTGGTGGTAGGATACTTTCTAGTACTCGGCTGGCTAGCTACCACCCTCAAGTTGAAAATCTGCCGCCAAGCATCTCACGGTGTGTTCCGGTAGCCTTACTTGATAGCCAGTTCCATTCCAGGCTAGGTGTGTTTACCATCTTCGACCACACCGTCACTTAACATCAGGTGAGCTGTGGTCAAAAACCTAGCTTGTCAGCTATAAAAAAAAATCGGTTCATGAATGTTCCATTACAGGCTACATGTGCTTTACCATCTTTGACCACACCGTCACATATCGAACCTTTCCCTATTCCCTCTGGTATCAAATGAATTTCACTGCATAGACTGCATTTACTAATTACTCCGCGAGTAGCTTGTATGAAACACATTTTACTAATTACTTACACACTCGTATGCACATATTAAATGTTGTGATAGGCTAGTTGTTTCACCACATCTCACCTGATGTTAAGTGATAGTGTGGTTGAAAATTGTGAACACACCTAGTCTGAAATGGGCTGTTTATTTTATGATTGTTCGTTCTTCTGTTGAAATGAAATGAATAGAATGGGTTATGGCATAGGATGGGATGGAATGGGGTGTGATGGAATGGGCATGGCATGGGACAGGATGAGATGGGGTGGGATGGGATGAAATAAATCATACTAACGAAGCTACAGTAGCTTAGGGAGCTATGAGAGACTGTCTAACTGCTAATCAGACACCATCCGACGACACCATGTATTTTCTTAGTTACGTGAAGGAATACATCGTGAGAAAACCCGCACTTGGCCACCGTTGTAGACTATGATCTTACCCTTCTCACAGTGTGAACAGTCCTGCGCCCAGCAATGGAATAGTATAAATAGGCCTGCTCCAGAATCCTTTCCGATATGTCTAAGCTCAGCAGTGGAATGTTAAAGGATCCACTTATGTTAAGAAAACATGATACATGATAGTGCACGCTTGCATGGAAGAAATTGATTCACTCGTGACTTGAAGACAACACTTGACGTGATCCAGATGTAGAAGTGTTAATCGTGAGAGTTCAAGTTGTCACGCTATCTTTGTCTGAGTCAATTTGAGGATAGCTTAAATTTTGATCCAAATCTGATGTTTTTTACAAATCAAAGGGTTTCTCACCTGCTCCGAAAAATGTAAAGAGTCCACAAACGCATGCGAGGTTCGCCAGCCTGTGCTGTTCATCTTTTATTTTTGGAGCTGTAAATAAGATTACTCAAGTTAACATATGTTTCTGTGGTGGTGCCAGCGTAAGAATAGTACCCTACCCTCTCTACCCGAGGTCGCAGTAAGAGTCGGCTAAGGGATGTAATCCGGAAGATGGGCAGCAGCGTCTTCCTTGAACAATCACACTTAACTGCGCTCGCCAACCCGCCTGCCAAGCGTGGCGAGTATTGGCAAACCCAGCCTCGCTTGAGAGGCAGTTCCATTCCAGCCTAAGTGAGCATCTTTGACCATACCCTCACTAAACATCATGTGAGCTGTGATCAAACACCTAACCTGTCAATAAAAATAATACAATAAAAACTACTTACGTAGGTATTATGAAATAAATGAGGACATGTTACTAACATATATAACAAGCAGTTTTCTGTGCTTACAATATTAGAGAGATAGTAATCAGTAATATTTATTGGCCATAAATAACAATAATGTTACAGGCAAACCACTTCTTACAATTACATTTTGAATATAGCTATATAATTAATTATTAAGTTAACAACAACGAACATTCTTCTATTTACAGGGCAGACTCTGTTTATGTGTTACACATAAATGAGGATTCAGAGAACCTCATTATATTCACTTAATTTTTAAAATGCTTAAAGACTAATTGTTACCTTATTGTTTTCTAAGGATCTTACCATCTTTGAATCTCACGCAGGCTCGTCCAATTTTAGTTATAGCTAATGCGACGATATCCATCCATATTAAAGTAGCTACTAGCAAATATATCTGTAATAATATAAAAGTTATATCATGGCAACGGCAAGTGAACTAGCGTACATGGGAAGAACATAACGACAATAATGTTTAACAAGTAAATATTTGCAATTTAAAGACTGGACTCCATGACTCTTAAGCCGACTGAACGCACTGCTCCAATGAAACAGCGAGGTTTCGGAGGGTTCCTTTTTTCCTTTTGATGTACAGAACGCTGAAATGGATTGATTGAATAGCTATCGTCTATAAATATAGTTACCAGCATAGCTCTACAGTTTTCAGTTAGAGCCACTATTATGAGAAATAATCCGGCTCCAGCAACGCCTGTCAGAGCAGCCCCAGTCGCCAAACTCATCACTGAAGAAAATAAATGAAAATTTTGAATTTTTAAGGTACGTAACTGTAAGAGGAGGATGCAAAAATATATAGTAAATATTTTTTTATTGTTGACAGGCTAGATCTTTGACCAATGTTCATCTGATGTTAATAGACGGTGTGGTTGAAGAAGGTAAACATGCCTAGGATGGAACCTGCTTGATTAAATTCAACCTGGAATGGAATTGGCTCTCAAGTAAGGCTGTAGACATTTAGGCGCTTGGTGACATATTCAACTTAAAGGTGGTTGCTATGGTTTCCTCTCGATGTTTTCTTTCACCGGTAGCTCAAACTTTTATTTAAGAGAGAATCAAGATTAATATTTTAAATGTATCGGATTAAACTTAAGAAGAAAAGATTTTAGGTGAAAAAGCTTTACATTTGGTCTTTATTCCAACGTATCTGTTAGTTGTTAGTTGTCAGTAAGCCGTGGTGGTGCCGGCGTAAGAATTGTACCCCATCCTTTCTACCCGTGGTTGCCGTAAGAATCGACTAAGGGATGTAATCCGGAAGATGGGCAGCAGCGTCTTCTTTGAATAACCACACCCAACTGCGCTCGCCAACCCGCCTGCCAAACGTGGCGAATATTGGCAAAACCTCCCCCAGGAAGAGGCCTATGTCCACTAGTGGATGTCCTATGGCTGATGATGTGATAATGATGATGTTAGTTGTCTTGTGAAAAAGACAACAGTCTCTTGTTTTTGCTGTACAACATTGCTAAACTTTTGCTATCAATTCAAAACCATTGTATCGCCATTTATGCTTACGATATTTACTTTGTGTTGTAGACGTCTGATGCATTTCGTCGTACTGCCTGCCGTGTGTCAGTATGAGGGTGAGCAGCACTGCGCCGACGAGGACTTGGCAGAATGCTATCAGCAGCACCCCTGGGAACAGGTTGCAGACGCCGCAGCAGCTCTCGAAGTGGCATCCTTGTTTGTGCACCGAGAAGTGAAGGGGCACCTGGAAATAATACTTTCCGGATCAGCCATATTTTTAGAAAGGTAAGAAAGGCAAAGGAAATCCACCATGCTGGGTAAGTGCGAATTGACAGACTTCACACATCGTCAAGAACATAAATAACTCTCAGAGATACAGGTTTCTCGCGATATTTTCCTTCACCATTTGTAGCTATCGGTAATACACGAACAACTTAGAAAAGGAAGAAAGAAGAAAATAACTTTATTATCTAGCAAAAATATATATAATCATCGCACTAATCCCACTAATATTATAAATGTGAAACTTCTGATGGATGGATGTTTGTTTGTTATTCAATCACGCCAGAACGGCTGAATGGATCTGGATGAAATTTTGCATGTATGTAGATACTTTAAGCCCTGGAATATAACATAGGATACTTTTCATCATTATCCATCACCACACGGGTAAAACCGCAGGGCGCCACTAGTGTATACATATCTTACGAAATAAATCAAACATAGTAAAAGAGATATGTATGCCACGTGTGTAAGGTGAAAGTGTGTGTGTTGCAATGTGTGTGTGTGTGTGTGTGTGTGTGTGTGTGTGAAAACAATGCGTGCGTGCTATTATAATTATATCAGCGTGTATGTCTGTTTCCACATGATGGTGGATAAAAGAAGCGGCTTTAATGCAGTAACAGAATAAGTTTTTTTTAACAACTAAGTAGTTTTACACCCTTGTTTATATTTACAGTGATGCTTGTTTATGATTACTAGTGGATTACGCTGTTAGTACAGCTATAATGCATCTTCACATGCTGGGAAAAGTAAAACTTTGGGTTACTTTCTACAGCTTTAGGATTTTCATGATACAAACAGAGCCACATTCCCAGAAAACTAATATTTATGTGTGTAATATTTGTTAATTCATACATGAGTGACTTCAACGGTGCTCCTACTGGCGCTTCTGGGGCGTTTATCACTGGATTTAGAATATTCCTCTGTTCCACTTTTGGGCATGATTTTTCCCTCACGATAGAAAAAAGAGAATATCTGTTTGAAAGTATCTACAAACAGGATATAAACACAACGTTTTGAAAGAACTAATTTTTATGATGCTTGATAATTATCAATGATTATAATCATTCGACAGTGTCAGTGGTTAAGTTTTGACAGCACTTCAAAGAGATTTTATTAAAAAGAAAAAGGTTTAATAGGAGATTATAGCCAAGTTTTCGTTTTTTTTTTCCTAGTAACGTACTACAAATGTACAAGGTGTACACTTAGACACACAACTTAGTGTTAGTTACACTCTAATTGAATCCATTGTATTCTGACCGAAACAAAAATTGATTATAGCACTGAATCACTTGTTAGTTTACTAAAAGTAAGTAATAAGTTGTACCAAAGTAGGTGTGAATCAATGAAACAAAATTTCGTATATTATCACCACATGAGCGAAACACGAATTTTTATGTTCATTTGTTTTTTACTCGTTCAATTGTCTTTTTCGAGGCTTCTGGTTCGGACTTCAGACGTGAAAGGTCGTCGCCTTTATCTATAAATCTGTTTTTTTAAAAACTATTGTTTCTGGTATACACGCGTTCAAGTCGGTGCAAAACCTTTATCTATTAGTAGCATAGCAAATAAGAAGGGTAAGCACAATAGATACTAAGTAAGTACATAATGACAATGCTTCTCTGACCTGTACAAATAGTGACCAACCAATGTGCTTACGCTGTGCTTGGTTGGTAAAATAAAAGATCCCTTTGCCAGGTAGATAACAAAATTTGAAATTACACAAATGGTATTGATGTTTGTTGATCAAACAAGTATTCAAAATTCACGATTTTCTTTATAGTTTGAATTAAATTTCCTGGGATTTGAGATTATATCGCATTTTGATAATTTTGCTTTAATTTATTGAAAAATGACCCAACATACAAACACTGGATGCAAAAAGCTGTTGATCGGGCTCAGTGGCGTGCATTAGGAGAGGCCTACGTTTAGCAGTGGACAGCAAAGGGCTGATCATGATGATGATGATTCATTTATATGTATTCCGAAAAATAATGGATGTCTGGCAAATTACTGCTACGTTATCTTTTTTATAATCTCCGTCTATAAAACTATTTGAACCATTACACAGATGGAAATTTTATATTGTATACAGAAATGGAAAACATTAGGCATTGATGTATTTTTAACGAACAGGCAATTTGAACAGCATGGAAGTTATTTGGACATGCGTAAAAGTAGATTATTTACCATATTATTTGTGAAAAATGAGTAATAGCTTAATATGCATATTGGTTTTGTTTTCGTGGCAAACTTTGACTATATCAAGCGCTAAGTCTGTAAGTATTTTTTAACTTCACTCGTATATTTCTTGTTTCAACTGACTTGAACTGATTTTTTGACTACTCCATTGAACCTACTCTTATGAAACTTTAGAACCGAATATCATTTTAATAAGAATACATTTTTTTTAATGGTTGTTAGGCTAGGTGTTTAATCACAGCTCACTTAATGTTAAGTGACGGTGTGGTCGAAGATGGTAAAGCACACCTAGCCTGGAATGGAACTGGCTTTGAAATGTGGCTGCCTGAACACACTGTTAGATGCTTGGCGGCAGAATTAAAACTTAAGGGTAGCTAGCCAGCCGAGTACTAAGAAAGTACCCTACCAACATGCTATGACCTAAAACCCAAGTGCCTAACCTGAGTAAGTATTTCAGCATTAAAAATAGAGTTGTATAGTGTGGTGTTTTTAATAAATGGAGTATAGAATTTTAACAGTCATTTTTACATTTGGTTTTAATTAAATACCTACTTAGAAAAAAACGTAGATACGTAAGTAAGCAATCCCGAAAGAGAAAATAAAAAATATTCAGATTGGTAAGTTTTTATTTTTACAACGAAAAACCTATGTAAGAAGTTGAAAAGGCGAGAATAGATTTTCAAATAATACTTTGAAATGAATACGCCCTAACTTGTAATTCAATGAATGAAAATTGCGCTAGATATAATGTACCTTTTTTGTGTAGAGCGAATCTTGAGAGAAAAATAACGCCCATGTCCTTTTCAGTTACTAGAATTTAGAATAACAAAACAAAGGCAAATGCTTTAGCGCGCATTGCTTTCATACATTCGATTATTATTTCCAATGACTCCGTAATTTTTCTAAGTTTTTCAGACTCAGAACATGGCAGTGCTTACAGCAGTGTCCATAGACGACCTCCTACTAAAAAGATTTACCAATTGCAATTAAAATAAAAAGATATTGCGCTTTATTTCATAACATGGCGTATATTTAGGCAACTTGGTCTTGTTTTAGGGACCATTCAAATCAACCTTTACAAGGGTGGGACCTTGCGCCAATCCCACCCCTCCACTGGATTCTCATTCAGACTCGAGCTACTATGCGGAGTTGTATAACTCATCAGCAGAGATCAATCTCATGAGAGGGAATATTACTATTAATAAAGACCAGAGAGTTAAAAAGGTAATTAATTGATTGTGATTATTATTAAGATTGCGTTAATTACGTTTGACCGCCATCTTACCTGATGTCAAGCGAAGTTGTGGTCTACGATGCTTGGCTAGAAGAAACCAATTGACTTGTTACTTGAGGGCACCTAGATTGTATTTATCGGGAACCACACACTCGAGCAATGCATTTAAATAAAAATGGAGATAAACCGCATCTTTTGATTTTAGAATATCTTTCACGAAACAACTTCCTCTTTTCGAGCTGCTGGCCATTTGATAATAGAATGGGAAATGGTGTAGTGGATTAGAGTATAAAAATCCAACGCACATTCTGCGAAATGTATTCGATCCGAAAACCGATTGTTTAGCAATTTTACGCCGATGTTCAAGGCTTAGGAGCAGAAATTGGATAAAAGAGTCGTTGCAGACGAGCTTTTTGGTATATTTACCCATAAACTTCAATGCGCCTATCTGATTCTTGGCGGACTCGACCCAAAAGCACAAGCAGTACACGGTGTAATCTTACTACAATGTGAACAGCTGCTCTGTAAAGAAGTATAGTAAAAGTAATTAGGAGAACGAGTCGTTCTCCTGATGGGAAGAGATAACGCCTGTCCATGACCATTACAGCAGTACCAAGGACTTTGGGTAACAAAGTCCATGGCGTCGCTGCTTTGGTGCTCATTACTTTGAGACATTCGATGATTAGTCAACAGCCATGTAACTTCGCCAGCAATTATAGGCACTACCATTAAAAAATGCGACTTCTTCATAAATCATTTACCGAAGAACGCTTTTATCTTTCAAGTGTATTGATCTGGTTCATAATTACAGATAAAAGCAAAAAGCTACACCTGGGACAGTAACAAGTGGAAGGTGAGCTATCAGATCAACAACATGGCTTGCAACAGCGTGTACTTTCCTGCGCTTATGAAGATTTACGGCCTTAAATATGATGCCAAGACTTGTACCTTTGCCAAGGTGAGTATCCACGTGGTTTGGTTAACAGGTACAGTGCAAATAAGACTTTAATGAATAAAACAAAAACCATTTGAATAGACTGGATGTTGGTAGCTACAACAGGCTGCTGTCAGAACCCTGTTCTGAAGCAGCCAGGGAGCTTTTCATTTATGTGATGAGAGAGTGTGTATGCCATGTGTACGTCATAAAAGTCCCTTAAATAAAATGAAATAAAAAAAAAAAGAATAAAACAAAATATTTTGCACCGTCCAGTTAAATCGACTATTTCCTACCAAAATCTACCCCTATTAAAAACAACTGGGTAAAGGTCAATCTTAAACCAATGGGATCCAGCCAGATTTGTTTTATTTAATATTTAATTGTAGTTCTACTTTTCTAAAATCGTTATTATCTGTTGTAGATAGGTAGGCATATTACATGACGGTAGGCATAATTGGTCCTATCCAATTTACCTAACATTAATTTGCTTCTAACTATGGTTACGAATAACTTCGAATCTGAAATATTGATACTGAATTTTATTCTATACTACATTTTAGCCTAACAAGCTTCTATACAAAAGCCAATTTTCTAAAGGTTGGGCACAGTTAGTTCAAGCTCCATAATGAGTTTTTTTTAAATAGTTAATTAGCTAGTTGATCACAGCACACCATCTTATAATCCACACCTAGCCTGGAATAGAACTCAAATGAGGCTGCCGGAACGCACCATTACCATTGGGGGCAGATTTTCAACTTGAGGGTGGTAGCTAGCCAGCCGGGTACTAGAAATTACCCTATCACCATGCCATCCTCACGATGCTTTTCTTCACCGGCAGCTCAAGTTCATTGTTGGTTTGAACCCATGCCCTTCGGCGTGTGAATCTATCGCGCTAACCATTGAGCTAACATCGCTACAAACATCTAATCGTTAAAAATAGATGCTTTTCTCAGAAGTACCTATAACCTTAACCTTAACAGTATTACATCTCCCGTCTGTTCTTAAGATGTATCGTATTTTCCATTCTTAGATGCCTGAAGAGATCGCCTCTTAGCAATAAGGCCGCCACTTATGGCACAAGCTCATAAGATTCTTTTGTTTTCTCTACTTTTCATTCTATTTTTCTACCTATCTATCTATGTATATCAAAACAAGTTATTCATAAAAACCTTTCAATTTTGCAGGGTGTCTATACTTTCAACAACTTCAATCTAAACAAGCTACAGCACATGTGGATGACTATTCAGGAGTACGGAAAAGTCCTGTGGAGATTTGAAACCTACTCCAACGTTGGCACCATTTTCTGCAATGAATACGAAACGCTTGTTGAACAACCTAATAAATGAGTTTGTGATAGTCAGATGTTTATTTTTTAGTTCACCGAGTCACTGATCATAAATAAGACGAGATTTCTTAGCTAAGCTTAGGTATCGCTGGGTGCTTGTTGCAAGCCGTGCAGTGTCAAGGACATACGACTCACGTGGATGATCATATAATTATTATCGTAATATTAGGAACCTGGAGGCCTTTAAATATATCTCAAGCTCAGCGTAGGGTAGGTTTTAAATATACTGTAAAAAAGTATGTACTTTCTCATGTATTGTATTTCATTGATATCTTTATAAAATTTGTAGAAAGAAATAGAAGTAATAAAAAGGGGATAAAGAAATAAGGAATGAATAGAAGATAGAGATATTTGGAGTAATTAATTTTATAAACAAGTATTCTAAATGTACCTATATTTGGGATTTCAAGGATTCGTCTGAGCTAAATAAGAGTAGTGACAGGGTCAAAAAAGAAGCAAATCTCTCTTATTATACTCCAATTAGATTATTTTAGCTGGTTATTTTTTTTTTAATCCTTTGTAAACATTATCACCAAACTAATCATACGGATAAATTACTAATTCACATGTCCTCTGATTTCGAATAGGTTACTGATAAACATTAACCAACTAGAATATCTTTTAGATATATCTATGGGGTAATGAGCCAAATAATATACGACCAACATCAAACTATATTTTTAGGGTTCCGTACCCAAAACCTACCTATTATTAACCCTAACCCTATTACTAAGACTCCGCTGTCCGTCCGTTTGTCAGTCTCTCCGTCTGTCACCAGGCTGTATCTCATGAACCGTGATAGACGGCTGAAATTTTCACAAATGATAAATATCAAGTAAATAAAATAAATATCATAGGACACATTACACACAGCGCCATCTGACCCCAAACTAAGCAGAGTTTGTGTGATGGAAGTCAGATAACTGATAGGATACATAAATACTTTTTTTTTAATACATATTTATAATACATACAGAACACCCAGACACAGAACAAACATTTGTTTATACCATGAAATGTTTGTCCTCGGTGGGAATCGAACCCACGCCCTACAGCTCAGGCAGACATACTACTAATGAGCCAACAGGGCTGTCACGATGTGTCTGTTGTCGAAACAACAAATAAATACTAAAAAACAGAATAAAATAAATATGTAAGGGGCTCCCATACAACAACCACGATTTTTTTGCTCGTTTTTGCTTGAGATTGATAACGGCAACAGGTAGACGCTTGAAATATTCACAGAATATTTAGTTATATATTCACTTTTAAAACAAATAATTAAATTAAAATAAAACAAATATTTAAGGGAGGCTCCCATTCACCAGACATGACTTTTTTGCCGTTTTTATAGATAATGGTACGGAACCCATTGTGCGCGAGTCCGACTCGCACTTGGCCAGTTTTTTTTATAATAGAGCATTACTAATTGGACGTTACATTACGTTGGATGAAATTACTACAATATTGTTTTTGGACAAAACAGGTTTTTGAGATTAAAATATTTCGTTTAAAAACATAATTTAACATCAAAATATAATGAAAACATTATTATACGCTTGCTTTTTGTTTTCTTTTGTAAAATGTCCTTCTGGAGATGCAGCGAAGGTGACTTCTGTAAGTATAAATAACAATAATAAACAATTATAAAAAATATATATCAGTGTTTTTTATAATCTCAACCGACTGATGTTTAGCGAAAATGCGATCTAAGCGAAACACTATTGCACGAAACCAATGCACCCTCAACTTGAAGATACTCACTGTATATAGGTGGTAAAACAATAATTTTATTTCTTTATCGTAACTATTACAGGGTCCTTATAAAATGACAGTCATCAGAGTAGAAAAATGCAATGAGACCACGTACCCCATAGACACCGACCCTCCTCTGATGATGACGCTGGAGGTCTACAACTCGAGTAAAAAGCACTCTTTGTTGCGAGGAAATCTAACTGTCTACAGAGAGAATAAACAATTGAAGGTAAGATAACACTTATTATTCTCACCATAAAATATAAAATATAAAATACTAGCTGCGCCCCGCGGTTTTACCCACGTGGTGATGGATGATGATGATGATGAAAAGTATCCTATGATTTATTCCAGGGCCTAAAGTATCTACATGCGAAATTTCATACATATCTGTTCAGCCGTTTTGGCGTGATTGAGTAACAAACATCCATCCATCCATCTATCCATCCGTCCGTCCGTCCGTCCGTCCGTCCGTAAAACTTTCACAGTTATAATATTAGTGGGATTGATAACAAAAACAGCTTCTTGATAGTGAAACAAGTGGCGGCCTTTAAAGCGATGTCTTCCAGGTAACTATAGCATGGAAAGGTTTTATGGTAACAGTAGGTAAAGGTCGGGGTGTGCAGTCAGACGTTACAAATTAAAGCACAATAATACATAATATCAACTCTTAAATAAAATATACACTGAATAATTACCTAAGGTAGTTAATAAGGTAATATACAAGCAGAATCAATAGTATTTTAATTGGGTTTTTGACGTGCTCTCTTTCATCATCATCATTATCAGCCTATCGAAGTCCACTGCTGGACATAGGCCTCTTCAAAGACACGCCACTCAGCCCGCTTCCAATGAATGAGTTGAAAGTGGCAATGGGCTGGATATATCTGTCGCAGTACCAATAACCGTTGGGGTAGACGTGTTCTAGAGTGGAGACCGTGAATTGGCAAACGTAGCGTAGGACGCCCTGTGACTCAATGGAGTGACGATATACGTACGACAGTTGGCGGTGGATGGAAGCGAAAAGCATGTCGCATTATTGTGTTATTTTCCAAAACATGTGCTTTTTTGGTGTCTTGGTTGCGTTTGGGTAAATGATATATATTGTGGTGAAACATGACTTTTCGTGTTACTTTCGAAACTCCATTGAAGCTTGTAGTAAATTTACTACTACTTTACTAGGACATGGCCGAATGTGACCATGGCTCACTTTCTGTGACTTTACGATGTATAAAAATAAAATTATGCTTTATCCGCAGTTAAAATTAAAGAGATACGTTTGGCAGAACGGGCAATGGAAGCTGATGTCTTTAATGAACAATATTGGTTGTCACGGTGTACTTTTTCACACTATGATGGTGGCAATGGGGCTCAAATACGACAGAGAAAATTGTGCCTTTCTCAAGGTAAACAGACAAGGCTCACATATCTTAGGGCGTGCAATAAATTATTACTATGGATCAAAAATAATTAGATCGTTTCAAACAATAGAAATTGATATGGTATCAACACAATTTGCAAATTAAGCAAACAAACATCAACATTTAGTATTGTGCAAAGCTAAAGAAAACCGCGCACGTGTTTTGCATTACTTTGATTCCTTGAAGAAGGCCACCAGATGTAGATATAATGAAATCTGTTCCCGATATAATTAAACATGTGTAATTTCGCATAAGTAAAACAGAAAAATAGTTTTGATATAATTTATTTAATAATATAGATAATTTAATATCTTCCGAAAGTCTTGAAAGTCTTTCTATTCTTGCGAAGTATACTTAGTGTGTTTGTTTTTGTTACATCTTTTGTAAAGACAGACAAACGCTACACGGATTTGAGTTAAAAAAAATGTTGTAAAAACATGCAGGCTCCTTTTGTCGCAATAAGCGCTACCTGTAGGATAGAAAGTGAAATAGCAATAGACTGCTTTTAATAAATATAACTTTTCAGGGTAAATACTACTTCCACGACATTGATACAGACGCCCTTCAGCACCTCTGGTTGCCTCAGACGGAATACGGCAGAATACTGAGGGTCAGCGAGACCATGAGAGGGTATACCACTTACAGTTGTTGGGAGTTCGAAACTTTAGTGGAACCTTTATAACAACTTACTTTAAAGGCCTATTTGTGCGCACACTCTAGTAGTATGACAACAACAGTTAGCTTCGTGATTACTTCCGAGGTGTTTTGATTTTGTTCCTTCTTAGGATCTTAGGGTAATATCTATCGTCTATCGATAAGCGACGCAGTCGTAATATTTGAGTGGATAATCCTTTGTTAACAGAGAATAAAATATACTTAATTACATATGTTTATTATATTATTTTCATCCAAATCCGGCCGTTTTTCACATTTATAATATTAGTAGGATAAACGTGTTTTTAAATTTTCACAGAAAACTAGTATCATTTTGTGGAATAAAGCCAAGTGCACACTGGCTCATCATGTATTTACCGTAATGGTACTACATTGCACTCTTCCGAGTTATTACTCGTAATGTACAGCGGTACCATTGTATATTTTTGTACTGAATGTACAATCCAGGAACTAAATTGTACACATGCTACTATTTTCTATTGTTTGAATGTACTCTGGCACTTCTGTGTTGTTAAATGGGTTTTTAGTTGTAGTTGTGAGTGCTCAAAGTTGCAGCATTTGAAAAAGTATGGTAACTTCAGTTGGCATTCAAGATTCCAAATTATTGTTAAATTATTCCGTCAATTTATTGTCTAAATTATTATGCTTTGTGAATACCAAATCAAAACAGCTCTTAGCAGAACACGTCTTGAACAAATTTCTTGGCTACGAAACCCCCACCCCACGCCGACTCCAGACAGGCATATTTAGAACGTTTGCCTCTAGAAGCCATCTCAGCTCTCGCACCAGCTCTTTGCTTGATAGCAGGGAGATGGCTGGATGCAAATGTGCTTACACACGTGAAATCCCACATGAGACAACGTCCTCGCTGTAACGGAACCAGCGTAAGCCCACTGGGCCGATTACCGTCTGACAGAGACAAAAGGAGCTCCAAAACGCACGGCACTTCGAGACAACGTCCTCGCTGTAACGGAACCAGCGTAAGCCTATTGGGCCGCTTACCGTCTGACAGAGACAGAAGGAGCTCCAAAACGCACGGCACTTCCGCTGACACGAGGGTTCTTCTGATCACTTCATTATTTGCATGGTGTCGAGTCCTCCTCCACGCGCATCGCACGCAGCTCGCAGAAAGTTGTCCTTGAATTTGGATATTATTTTCTGATGTCGGTTGTTAGTTACTTTACTAAAGAATTGCCTAAAACACAATGCTAATTTATTTGTATAGGCTATACAATATACAGTATAGCAGATATTTACGAAAGATTCTTAAATAAAATCTAATCATATCTTAGATACTGTCTAAAATTCTATTTAACTTTTGCTTTATTCGCACTTGGGTATGAAATTGTGTTGGTCTGTGGTAACCACTTGAGAGAGAGAATGGCTATTCATGTGGTGTAAACTAGGGCTTATGTTTACTGTATTATACTCTCAGCAGGTGGAAGCTTTGCTCCGAAAATATTTATGGGGACAGAAATTCGAGAAACTTAAATAATATCAGTTACACTAAATACTATGGCAGGTATCTACTTATTTACAAAATAAATTGAATATTTGCTGATTATTTGGCAATATTGTTAATATTCCTACTTAAAAATATTATATATGTGTGAAAGTTTGTATGTTTGGATGTATGGATGTTTGTTACTCAATGACGCAAAAACGACTGAACGGATTTGAATGAAATTTGGCACACATATAGTTTATTACCTGGAATAACATATAGGATACTTTTAGGTTTTTTTTTAAGTTTCTGTGGGATTATCAAAAAATTAACTACTAGACGTATCCACTTGAAATTTGGCATAGATGTGTCTTATGGCACATTATTCAGGGATAAAAGGTATCCTTTATCCTAATCTAATAATAAAAATTATTTTAAAAGATTCATGATTATTGTTTCATTTCTCTCTGAACCTAGTTCTAAAGTGAATGCAAACGAACTCGCGGACATAAGCTAGAATAGAGAAAAAAACGAAAAACAAATTAGTGTACGGAAAGTGATGCACAAAATAACGTGATAGATAATTGGGGTAACTACGAATAATGTGACGAGCTAGCAAAGGGTGTGAAAGCTAGAAGTAGACAGAGAAGTTTTAGTGTGTATGGTCAGTCGGATCATGCATATTTCATACTGACATTATCACTACATATTATAAAACAAAGTCGTCCGCCGCATCTGTCTGTCTGTTAGCAATAAACTTAAAAACAACTGAACGGATTATCATGTGAGTTCTACCAATAGATAGAGTGATTCATAAGAAAGGTTTAGGTTTATAATTTGTCAAGGATTTGTGTAAATTGGTTGAAATATGATGATAATTGTTAGAAGTGTCGGAAAAGTTATCGAAAACGCTGCCTAATTAATCTCTTTGAGATAGATCAAAAGCCCCGTGTAAACACGTGCGCAGCCGGGGCAGGTCGCTGGTATCTAAATAAAAATACTATTCTAATAGAACTTGCCTTTCCAAAGGACATGGATAAAATAATATAGGTAATAGCGCAAACTCCTGATTTACGAATGCGTTCAATGCGCTCTAGTCAAAATATCCAAACACACCGTAAGGCGCTTGGAATTTAAAAACTAAAATTACCGTACACACAAAACGTTTTGATTCCAAAAAAATTATTCGCACAGCGATGTTGTGGAACTCTCTGCCAGAATCTGTGTTTCCTTTAAAGTAGTAATAATATGAATGTCTTCAAATCTAGAGTAAATAGGTTTCTTCTATATAACCCTGCTCCATCTTAGACCACACTACTCTGCTTAACATTAGACAGAGAAACGTAAACCTATTTAGAATTTGTAAAAAATAAAGACTTTTCTTTTAATTAAAAAAAAAAGCATAGAAAACGAGCTTTCAGAAAACCACATCAAGTTGAAATGTTGAATGTCGGAACAATAGAACGATCGCACACTGAATTTGTAAAGGAAGTCTGTCCAGCCGTCTATCTGAGGTTCGCGGTAGACTGGGCGCAGCGTCCGGTTTGTATATCTAGTTACCAGGGATGTATCTAGGTCGAAACTAATAAACGGGATTAAAAACTTTTCACTAGGTTTGAATTAATTAGGCAAGGTAAGCGAAGCGCTGGACGTCATACCGCAAGATGGGACGACGATATTGGCACCGTCGCGGGTCGAACCTGGACCAGATTGGCACAGGACCGAGGCAGTTGGCATAAGAAGAGAGAGGTTTATACCTAGCAGTAGAATAAAGTACTATGGTGTCTGTTTGTTGAATCCTAGTTTTTTTTCCATCCTTAGCATACCTTCTCCATATCATGTCTATGAGCTGTTTTTTTTAGCTATTTTAAGCTGATATCGCAGGGGAAGACGTATTCTAGAGTGGACACTGAGAATTGGCAAACGTAGCAAACAACGTCCTGAGACTCGATCGAGTGGACGATATACATAGGACAGCTCGCATTGGATAGAAGTAAAAAGTCAAAAATTAACCACTACGCGAACGAAGCCGCGGGCAAAAGCTAGTAGTTACATAAATGTTCAAACGCCAAATCAGCGATGCCCTGGACTTTGTTTTGTTACTCACAGTCCTGTATATCGCTACAATGGTCATGGACAGGCATGTCTTACCTTCAGGAAAACGTCTAGTTCGTCTCATTACATTAGCAAATTTGCAGACATTGTGCGTTATGGTGTGGTGATTTGAGAATGTCTTATAGATTTTTGGAAGGCTAATTTCGTTCCTTGGATACGTTATTTTGCCCCAATCCAATCAAACTCAGGGTAAACTCACGGCTACCTTACAACTAGTCTGAATGGCACCTACTTTATATCCCGTGCTCAGAATCAGACCAGGGACTGTGTCCTAATAACTTAGTCTTATTGAGTATGCCGTGGTGCTGCCGGCGTAAGAATGGTACCCCACCCTTTCTACTCGTGGTTGCCGTAAGAGTCGGCTAAGGGATGTAATCCGATGGGCAGCAGCGTCTTCCTTGAACAATCACACCTAACTGCGCTCGCCAACCCACCTGCCAAGCGTGGCGAGTATTGGCAAACCCCCCCAGGAGGAGGCCTATGTCCAGCAGTGGGCGTCCGATGGCTGATGATGTGATTGAGTGGGCCGGAGCACTGCATTAATTTCACTTTTGAATTAAATTGTTAGTATGGTGGAACATTACCTGTCGATGAAGCAACATGGACCATTTACGCGGGAGGAATTGCGAGAAATTACATACGATTAGAAAATGTAGAATATATCTAAATCGCATATACGAGGAAGTTTGAAAGATCAGCTTCAGCTGGGCGAGTTTTCCACCGAGAGTTCGTCAAATGCTGCGGTCGAAAGGTCAAACGCTTATTCAACAAAAGCCAACCTGTGAAGGCTCAGTTCGCCTTTACGACGTCAAACGGTACCTGTAATAAAAGTATAGAACAGTGACGTATCTCCATACAAAACTAGGTACAAAGATAAGAGCATTGAGGTAATTGCTGCGTTACCTTGGCACTACGATACGAGACTCGGAAATCTACACTTTCTTGGACGGAGATCTCTTGCAGATTGTATGTATCCCACAGAAAGCCTAGACAAAGTAACATCCGATTAGCGATAAAAAAAGTAAACATGTACGGTATTGACATAAGCTGTCAATATGTCACGTGGGCAATTTATGTCGACCCCGTACATTTTTGGACTTTTATGTATTACTTTTGGATAGTAGCGTTATCGAATATTGATAAATCGAATGTTACTTATTTAGGCCTTTAGGTCAAAAGCGCGGAGTTTTCGATTATGACAAGATAATCACTGTTTTTCTTCTTCGTTTTTGGCGTCGCACTTTTTGTATTTGCCAGTGTCAAATGTTTTTAATATTTCCAAGTGTTTTTTTATGGTTGACAGGCTAGTTGTTTGACCACGGCTCACCTGATGTTAAGTGATGGTGTGGTCGAAGATGGTAAACACGCCTAGCCTGTAATGAAACTGGCTCTCAATCAAGTAAAATTAGTCACAGTTAAAGTCAACAAAGTCTTGGTCGAGTGCGTTCTTACCCAATAGACGTAGTTTTGAAAGCAACGCAAAAAGTTATGTATTACCATATTAGATCAATTTCCCACACGCTCGCGCGTAATTCGGCACACCACCACTATTTTTATACAAAAGTTTTTCATCGTATCTCAATCACGCACAAAATACTTTGAACATTGTTTGGTTTATTGGCCTCGACGTTTCGGCCACGTTGCAATGGCCGTGGTCACGAGTTGACTTCGTCGGGTCTCGATTAAAGCTCGATGATAAACATAATTGTGATCAAGTCGCGAAAGATTAAAAATTACATTGAAAATAATATGTGTAGAGTTTAGCAACTGTCATCAAGCATTTCCCCTTAGATCTTGACCAAGCACGTTTGCCGTTCCACCAAACAGACAGCCCTTCTGGGAGGCCTTTGGGAGGCCTACATAATTAAAGGAGCTCATGTTTGCTGGAGACCTGCAAATCACTTATTTACCTTTCCGGTTGTATTTCCGTGTATACTTGCTTTATGTTCTTGAGTGAGTATATAGAATGAATGAATGAATAACTCTTTATTGTACACACTACAAATTAGATTATACAGAAGAAACAAACTTAGTAAAACAATTGTTTTGGTTTTCTAACTAATTAGTACTATTTATTTATCTTTGAAAAGTATGTTTACATGTCGAGTTATGGCAAAATAGGAAGGACTTATGTTTTACCCTATTTATGTGAATAAATGATAATTGAATTAGTTAACAAGTGTAATATCTGGCGACCTTATTGCTAAAAGCGATCTCTTCCAGGCAACCTTAGGATGGAAAAGATCAGAGGAAGACAAAGACGGGGTGTGTCAATAGCGAGAATACGCATATATGCAACAAAGAGTCTCATCTTGTATCTTGGCACTTGACAAGTTCCTAAAACAAGAGACTACCATCGTGCCTTCCTTAGTGGTAGCAGAGAAAGAGGCACCTGGATCCAGATGCAAGAATGTTCTGGATTCTATTGCTCAAATTATGGTTTTGATCACAAATCATACTATAACACTATCACATCATGGTCTAATGTTATAAATGCTAAGGAAATATTAATAGTTCCGCTGTAAAGAAAGCAATGCAACAGCTCTACCTTTGGTATTGCAGTTGTCCATAATGACGAAGATTATAAAATTTTTTTTTTTGTTATGGTTGCCAGGCAAAGTGTTAGACCACAGCTCACCTGATATTAAGTGATGGTGTGGTCGAAGATGGAAAACACGCCTAGCCTGGAATGGTACTGGCTGAAGTGAGGCTATCGGAACTTACCGTTAGGTTCTTCGCGACAGTCAACTTGACGGTGGTAGCTAGACAGTCTAATACCAGAAAGTACCCTACCACGCTATGGTTTCCTCACGATGGTACTGATATATTAAATCAGGCTACTCTTCGGGTTATCATCTAGTGTTATGCAGGGATCTAAATGACGTCACACTGTGCGTGTTTTTGGGCTATTTTGTCTTTACATTAATTACTTCGTAGTAATGAAGCGTCAAATCAATAGATAGTGAATTTGCGAAATTTGGTTTCTTCGTGATAGACTGCATGGCAATGGTAACCTCCCACCATCAGGAAAACCGTTTACCTTATTTTGCTACTGTCTTTTAAAAACAATCTTACAGCTTTGCCGTTTACGTCTCCAGGGAAACTTTTCTCTTGGATAATTGAAGAACTATCGTGAGTAACCTTCATAAAAGCAAAAAAAAATCATTATATGAAAATATTACAGTAAACATTACTGGAGTAAAAATACCTACAATAAGTTGCCAGTTGATTTAAGAAATTTACCAATGCCTTAATTCAATCGAAAAACTAAAAGCTTTTTCCTCCGGAACGCATTTTATAAACTTAATGACTTTATGAAAACTAATTGTAATAAACAATCGTTTGCATGTAATGTTGAATTATATAATAAGTAATGTTTTCTAAATTTATTATTTAATTAATTAATTGACCCAGTATGACATTCACATGATATTTTATGACATTTTAATTTATTTGAATAATAGT
The DNA here is from genome assembly GCA_950106695.1 of Biston stratarius. Lineage (NCBI taxonomy): Eukaryota > Metazoa > Arthropoda > Insecta > Lepidoptera > Geometridae > Biston > Biston stratarius. The sequence goes on along the minus strand of OX467106.1, from coordinate 2,588,919 downwards.
GTAATTTTTTTTACAAACTGTATTGAATTGATGTACCTAGTATAACGAAACTCTGTTATAAGGTGAATAAATAATCTGAATCTACAGATCACCTGATGTTAAGTGACGGTGTCATCGAAAATAGTAAACACATCTAGCCTGGAATGGAGCTGGCTCTCAAATGAGGCTGTCGGAACACACTGTTAGGTGCTTGGCGTCATATTTTTAACTTGAGCTAGCCAGCAATGTATTATACCACGATTCTATGGTTTCCTCGCGAAGTTTTCCTTCGCTGGCAGCTCAAACTCATCGTTGGGGTTTGAACCCGGCATGCGAACCAACCGCGCTAACCATCTTAGACCGCATCATTACTTAACATCAGGTGAGATGGTGTTCAAGCGTAAGCCTATCTATAATTTAAAAAAAAAACACTAAGTTATCATCGCTACAAAATAAATGAAAAAATACAGTGTGTGCAAAGTTGGTACGAGTCACTAGCTAAAAAGAAAAAAAAAACATGAAATATATATCGAATCAGATAAACCGTGATTTTACAGGATTATCCACGATTTATGTCCGAGCCAGTGTCATGCGCGCTACGTGACCAAAATTAACAATTTAAAAAACAATATTTTTAATGTTTCGCAGGTGTCCTCTATGGTTTATTTTCGCATTTATGTTCCGGGGATGCGAGTAATAAATTTCCTTTTCTCCCGCTTTTCGAATTTCGTATCCGGATTAGCTTTTTTTTTATAAACTACTAGCGACCCGCATCGGTACAATGTAGTGCATATGCATGTATTATACATATACACCATCCTCTTCAATCACTCTATCTATTAAAAAAACCGCATCAAAATCCGTTGCGTAGTTTTAAAGATTTAAGCATACATAGGGATATAGGGACAGAGAAAGCGACTTTGTTTTATACTATGTAGTGATAGTGATAGTGATGTCACGGCTGACACGGCGTAACCTTCGCCTCATTTTCTCAAAGTCCACCACCGTAGCCAAGTGCGGGTTGGTAGACTTTACACATATTCGAGATAATTAAAAACTATCAGAAACGCATATTAATAAAATTTCAATTTCGATCCTCAATAACTGTGTTAGGTGATAGTAACAAGTATAAATTTACAATTACATATTATTGACAAAGCCTATAAGGTGGCTCATTACGTGGAAGACAGGAATATATGGTTGTAGTAGCTTCTCTCTGCACTTGCATCCCCCTGGCTAAGTGACAATTGTAGTAAGCATAATGTATTAATATTTATAACTGTAAACTGTAACCTAATATGAAAAGAAAGATCCACAAAAAAAAATGCCTTGCTGAGTTTCTTGCCGGAGTCTTCTCAGTTGAAGTGTAATTACGAGCCGGAAGTAGATTCAAACATGTAACTTAACGTTCATAAGTGCCTTACCAGGGCCTAAACTGAATAAACGATTTGATTTTAAATACACTGATTTTGATTTTAAAATACCGATCCATGACCCTTAGGCCAACTAAACGCACTGCTCCAATAAAACAGCGAGGTTTCGGAGTAAACGAACATATCATCGATATACGATTTTTAGATTATTGTTGATATAAAAAAATAAAAAAAGTTTCCAAATCGGTTCAGGAGTCTTCGAATAATCGGTGAACATAAATAAAAAAAAGATTCCGACGAATTGAGTATCTCTTTTTTTTTTTTAAATCGGTTAAAAATTTTAATCACCTACGTTAGCGAATTAGGGCTTTCCCTCGACACATTTCTGGACTCGTTTTAACCTACGAGCAAAATAAAGATAAAAAATAACGATATCGCTATGTCATAAAGTTTGACAAAATCATAAGTTATATAACCGTAAAGCAGGACTAGTTCAGGAATTTTTCAATATAAAATGGCGCACCTACGGCGTCACAGGTCAGGTTTATGGCGCCATAAACTCAGGTGTACCTCGTCCTACTATGTTGAATGGTTTACGTGTCTTATCATTCGGTTTTTCTCGCGATTTTCGTCAGATATTTTCTCATTCTAATTCTTAAAAAGAAATTACATACAAGGAAGGAGGTAGTTTAAAAAGGAAAGTAACAACTGAGGACAGTCTTAAGTCAACGCCGACGGAGTCGCGAGCGCAAGCTAGCTAAGCTATCCAAACTATTCGGAATATTTCAATAGTAGCAAAGAGGTTCTATTCTCGCTTCAGTGGCATGTACCATACAGTTTCACAACTGACTTTCAAACTATTTCCTAATAGGATCATAGGATGGAATATTACAAATACAAAAGTCTTCGTGTTTATAAAATTGTTACCCCTTTACGTTCTAATGGCTCGACAGACCTAGACGACCTCCTACTAAGGAAATCTACCACCAAGTAAAATTTTATTCCACTCCAGGCTGGATGTACGATTACAAAATATTGTATGTATATAGTAAATAATATTTGGGACTGCGTCCAAGAGACGTGAATGCGACAATTTAGACCTTTGACCCGTTATGGTGTGAACACGGGTCCATTTGAAACTTATTTTATAGCCGGCACATCTGTGGATGTATTAAAGCCTGCGCCACAATGAAAACAAGCCATGAACTTTTAGTGTGTTTAGGAATATATTTATATAAAACTTAATTGATATTCATAGCTATGATAGCTCAGTGGCTAGCGCGGTTGATTTACACGCGGAAGGGCGTCGGTTCAACCCCCAACAATAAGCTTAAGCTGCCGGTGAAAGAAAACATCGTGGAAAACCAAAGCATAATAGTACTCTCTAGTACTAAACTGGCTAGCTACCACCCTCAAGTTGAAAATCTACCGCAAAGCACCTAACGATATTTGGTCAGATAAATATTTTAGTCAGTCAATTATTTTCGTAAAATAAAGAGTTTTTGGTAAAAAAAAAAACTAGAACCAAAAAAACTACTTTTATTAAATGTTAAAAAGGCTAGATATTTGACTAAAGCTCACCTGATTTTAAGTGATTATGAGATCGGAGAAGCAAAAAAAGCTGTTTTACAAAGAAAATCTAGTCGTGTCATGGACTAGGTTATGGTAAAGTTGAATAGCTGAGCCGTCACGCCATTAATGTGTAATAGATTGCCTAAGTGTATTACAGAAATAAATTAAAACTATTGAAAATTTCTTTGAAAGCAATCCATTTTACAAATTAAGTGAATATAAGTATATAATATGTCAATTAGGTTCTCTGAATCACATTTATATGTAACACATAAACGGAGCCTGCACTATAAACAGAAGTATGTTGTTCTTAACTTATTAGGTAATTAATTATTCATTAAAGTGTAATTGTAATTTTTTTTCTTTTTTTTTGTTCAAGTGACTTGCCTGTAACATTGTTAATTATGGCCAATAAATATTACTGATTTACATAAGATGTTAATTATACCTAGCCTAGAATGGAACTGGCTCTCAAACAAAACTTTCCTAACACACCGATAAACATCTGCTGAAAGAATTCACTGCAGTTCTAATTTCCAAATCATCCAAAAGTTTACGGGTGAACGCTGGCACATGTCGAGTAAATTCGCTATAAGTACTTGTAAAATTCACAAGAATAAAGCTGGGTTAAAAATGTATTTTTTTACTTAAACGCTCTCACGTAGGCCTTATTAATGGCCTAATTAACCACCGGAAGCGTCCAACGCTATACTCTGTTTAAAATGTCCGAGAAATGGTATCGCTTTATTTGGTCTAGAGAAAGGAGTTTAAAATAAAAACATGTTGCGCGTTACATGAGTTTTTTTCACTACATATTATATAACAAAGTCGTCCGCCACGTCTGTCTGTCTGTCTGTTCGCGATAAATTTAAAAACTACTGAACGGATTATGCGAGTTATTATGATTCAAGAGGAAGGTTTAGGTATATAATTCGTCAAGGTTTTGTATAAATTGGTTGAAATATGACGATAATTGTTGGAAGTTATTTTGATAATAAATTGTTTTTTTAGCAAGAATGTTAGTTTACAAAATCATTTTGTGCCGACCTACTGTATCTTAGTACCGACAAACTCTTCTCAACTCTTCTTCGATAAACGAGCAATTCTTGTATATTATAATATATATATAATCTGAATCTAGGAAACGGACTTTCTTAAAATTTAGTATGCAGAGGATTTCGGGGGCGATAAATCGATCTAGCTAGGCATTCATTTTTTAAAAACGTCATTTTATCCGTGTTTTCAGCCGAACAAAGCTCGGCCATCCAGGTACTAAAGTTAATACAAAAAGAGGTAATGGAAAGGGAGTAGAGGAGTTTTGGCGGGAACGCAGAAAAATCATGCGGTTGAATTGTATCATTTTTCAAAACTTGTGTAAAAAACATCCAAACTATCACATTAACAATATTAGGAGCAAATCATATTATATTGTAAAATTTACAAAGCTAACAATATTGTGAATAGGGAATCTATATTGTAATATCTTCAACGTTTTTCCATGTTCGTAAGATTGCAGGCTGGTGACGTCATCGGGGAGTAATTTGTCACTCTACCAGCAGAGTTTGAGGCGGGCGTGATATCTCGACCAATTTGCGTTTTGACAGCTTATCAAGCTTATCTCGGCGAAGCACGGGCTTGAGTTTAAGCCACACTTGTTAGGTTTGAGCGGAGATGTAAGTTACGCTTTATATATTGTATTAATCTGTACTGAAGATTAATATTGCGTGGTGATCGAGTAATCGTCATAATTTAGCGATAATTTACTTGGTGGTAAATCTCCTTAGCAGGACGTCATCTAGGTAGGTCGTAGGAATACCAGATATTCTGCCGCCGAGCAATAGTGTGTACACATGACTATGTTCCAGTTTCGAAATTACCAGGGCCGTTGATATTTACTATCGAAAGTCACAAAGTAAAAGCGCTAAAGCAGCTGGACTTTGTTTTGCCACGCAAAGTTCTGTGTATCGCTGCAATGGTCATGGACAGGGATTATCTCTTACCACCAGAGCGTCTCGTTTGTCTCGTACTTCTAAATAAAATAAAAACATACTTAAATACTTATCATTTGTACAACATCATCAGCCATCATTTAAGACGTCCACTGCTGGACATAGGCCTCCTCCTGGGAGGGTTTTGCCAATACTCGCCACGCTTGGCAGGCGGGTTGGCGAGCGCAGTTAGGTGTGATTGTTCAAGGAAGACGCTGCTGCCCATCTTCCGGATTACATCCCTTAGCCGACTCTTACGGTAACCACGGGTAGAAAGGGTGGGGTACTATTCTTACGCCGGCACCACCACGGCAAATTTGTAAATACATAGTTGGAAATATAGACATTTGGAATCCACGCCCTCTAGCTTTTAAAGGAGATATACTACCAATGAGCCAACAGGGTTGTCTAAAACTTTGGATTTTGCATTAACACAAAACAAATGTAGTATAAACCCATAAAAAATATATAATTTATAATAAGATGACACTTCTCAGCATTCGGTGGTGTCGGCGTGCTGGCGCCGCGGCCATCGCGTTGCAAGGACAATAACCCGAGTTGCCTGAAGATGCGACAAGGGTTGCCAGAAGGTTAAGAAAAACCGAACTCGAAAGTTCGGTTTTTCTTACGTCTGTCCGGTCAAAATAATCTTTTTAAACCGGACAACAGGTTGTCCGGATTTCATGAAACGCGTTACGAGATCAAACGGCCTATACTCTCGGGATTATTCTATGTATCTATAACTCTATGTTCGACGACTGTTCTGCAAGCTGTAATCACTTAAATTTTATAGAAATAAGTATTATCGTGGTAATTCAAAATCGAATAACTCAAAACTAACTTATACGTACTTATCGGGTTTTACCACTCAGCCCTCGATTATCTTAAACTTGACAATAAAAAAATGTCCGGTTTTTATTTTCAACACATCTGGCAACCCTATTTGTGTCAAGGTATAAGAAGCCCTTCGTTTACTTCGCTGCCTGTATTCTCATACCTGCCTAACCAGATTGGATAAGATCCCAATATGTACTGTGGAATTCGTTACCCGTTGCCATTAAACGTGTTCCATCAATCGCCGTCTTTAAAGAAAAACTCAAAACTTTTTACCTTTTTTAACAGACTTCAAAAAAAGGAGGTTTCTTAATTCGACTGTATTTTTTTTTTTTGTTTGTTCGCGGGTAACTTCTGCGTTTATGAACCTATTCTGATTATTCATTTTTTGTTGGAAAGGAGATATCCCAAAGGGTGGTACCATGATAAGGAAACCAGGATCTGATAAAGTAAAACGTCACTGTTAATACTGAACGCTATGTTGCGATGTTGGAAGGTTTTTTGGCTCCAGATCGAAAAAATTCAAGAATAGTGAATTCTAGGACTTGGTTTCAACAAGACGGCGCGGCCAGTTACAATCAAATGAATCCATGGCGGTATTGAAACATATGTTCCCTGGCAGACTGATTTCGAAAAGAGGTGATGTCCCATGGCCCCCACGTATTCCAGACTTGACGCCTCCTGACTTTTTTTGTGGGGATACCTCAAACACAAAGTCTGCAGCAATAATCCGAGAAACATCAATCAGCTCAAGGAGAATATCCGTGGTGAAATGGCAGCAATTACACTAGCATTACTGAAGAAAGTTTTAAATAATTTCCGTTTGCGGGTAGAGGAGTGCCGTCGTAAAGAGGGTCATCATTTAGATGACGTTATTTAAAAAAAAAACTTCAATTATTACTTTAAAATTATATTTTTTTAAATATGCACTTACTGTTGCGCCTGTATTTTGATGCGCGCCTTCAACCCGACACCGAGACAAACCTCGGCGAGGTTTAATAGTGTGTGTTTTATTGTAAAATATTACAAAATAACTTTTAAAAAAAAAACCACGTCTCATGTACAGTGAGAATGGCTGATAGAAAATGCTTTAGCATTAAGTCCTCCTTTTTTAAATATTTTAGTAAGTGTGCAATAAAGAATTAAATAAATAAAAATCTTTATTTTGTGAAAACGTAGGTATGCAACTTACAAATCCATCATGGAAGTGTATTCATCATTGACGACAGGATTTTTTTATTCAGCAAGCATTTTATTTGCTATCAAGTGAGAAACTTACTTGTCTCATTTCATTAGAAAAAGGTTTGAGCTTCTATGTCCCCAGCCTTATATCTCTTATTACAAAGTTTCTGGTTCAATCAGTACAGGATCAAATGAGCGCTAATCAGGGCTAATTACGAACGCTATTTAGCAGAATTCTATCCTTTGACAATATCGCGCTACAAACCGAAAACCTAGTTGATTAAACTAAGTATAAGGTAACGTTTGCTTGCCTGTATAGTAAACAACTTGTAAAGCAAGATGTTGTTGGCACGTTACTGCAGCGAGAAGGGGATATAAAGACTTGTGGTGATTATAAGTTTTTGTCGGATTTTAGTTTTATATATAAAGTAATATTTCGGATAGATTTTTTAAATTGTCGTCAAGTTTGATAAATAATTGAAATCCTTATCACTGAATACCTTGCACACTCAAAATGAACTTCCGCAAAGTGACTAATCAATTATCAAACAACTTTTAGATAAAAGCAAAATAATCTTTCCTTAATCCTAGATGGGTTGTTAAACTTTATGTAGCAAACATTTCTTTAGCCGCGTTGAGCAATTTTTTTGGTAGGGGCAAAACTTATGGGTTTGCATCCCCGACATGTCAATTGAACGTGTTTTAAGTTGTCTCTTCTGTCAGTTCCCATGATTGTTTTTTTTTTTTCTATTTAATTGTGATAACAGCGTGTACTATTAGCAATTAGGTATTGTGATTTGTTTTTTTTTTAATCCAAGTCATCTATCACCTAGGAACCTCTATCAAAGTGGGAATTCTAACTGCCGCCGGTCATGTCTTTTAGACCCTATTTCCGACATTTTGACGGAATCTAGGTTGATCTAAGTGAATAAATATGATTGTGTTTGACTGCTTACCTGATGTTAAGTGAAGATGCGGTCTATGGAGGAGCACGCTTGCTTAAAAAAACAACTTAGTTCTAAATCGTTTTTTTTTTAATTATACTTTTGGGATTGACATACTCTGGCAGCAAATTTCATTGTTTAGCGTTCATTCTTGTGTCTAAAACAAGAAGAAATTAAGTATACTAAAGACATTCAAGTGATCAAAGAATATTTTTATAATTAAACATAAACCCTAAAAGAACTCGTCGGTACTTAGTCCGCACGTAAAACTATTGAAAAAAAATGTACTATCACTAAAACTTCTTGGTAATTTTCTCATTCTGCTCGTATAAAATTTCACGATTTATCGTCTGGTCTTGTAGATCTCGTCTCAACATTTCAAAGCTTAAAATTTCACAATACTAATACAATTATGAATGCTCACGACAACGCTATGCGAATGCGAATCTTTTTGCCCAGGCATACGATATGTGGTCGCGATACTATAAGCAGCTTAATATACAAGATATTAAAAAAAACTGTATTCTGTAGTAATGAGACAAACGAGACGCTCTCCTGATGGTAAGAGATAACGCCTATCCATCGCCATTACAGCGATACACAAAAAACTTTGAGTAGTAAAACAAAATTCAGGGCGTCGTTGCTTTGGCGCTTATTACTTTGAGGCTTTTGATGGTTAGTCTCAACAGCCTTGTAATTTCACTAGCCGCAGAACCCTTCAAACTGGAACACAGTAATGTTAACACACTACAGTTAAAATATCTGGTACTGCGGTGATACCTACATAGACGACGTCCTGTTAAGGAGATCTACCACCAAGTAAACTTAACTTATTATACTCGTATTGCACACGTAATAAAATAAAACAATTTCAGGGGATGAATAACCGTTAGTGGCATTTAAAACAGGACACCTGTAGGGCTAGTTTTGTTCTTACCTAGGACAGTCCAAATAGAGCGTTGGAGTCCTTTGGACGTAAAGTGGGAAGTTGAAAGAAGTAAAGAATATTATATTACTTAGTATTTTTTAAACTCGATTGCAATCGTATGTTTATACATATATAGTGTTGAATACCGAAATCAAGGGCATAAAATTAAATTACATCTAGTTGCCGCTTGGCCACATATGATTCAACAGTGTTAAGTTCTAACTAATAATAAGTAACACAAGTTTCCTGCTTTAAGTTTGTTGAGAAAAAATATAGTAGCATCTTTTATATCAAACGTGATGTGAACGGCGTGGGAGAAACGTGTTTTTAATTTTCAAATGCTGCAAGTTTAAAATATTTCCGTGGCTTTTGTATTCGAATTACAATGGTGAGTTTATTTTAATTTATATGAATAATTTTACACGGTTACAGTCGATAATTGTGTTTTATATTTTTCTGTACACAAAAACTTGAATCCGTAAAATCTGTTTTATGAGTAATTATGTATCTTCTGACGATACTACAGATTTACAATAGTATTTTAAGTGATGGATATTCTATTTACTAAATTAATCTGTTTTTTTTTTTTTTAATACGGTATAGTTTTGCCTTTGAACACATCCTGCCTGATGTTAAGCAACGATGTGGCCTAGGATGAAACACGCTTACCTAGAAGGAACCTGTTTAATCTTGATTTTAAGACACTCATATTGTAACTTTCGGGAAACACAGACACCGGCAAAGAGTTCTACATCCTCGCTGCGCGAATAAAGAATATAGATTCGAAGCGCTTAGTGCGCAAATGGGGAATGTCCACCATGTTTTTATTTACAAAAACATGAGCATATACAGACACATATTCAAACACACATTCTCGCACACAAACATACTCACTCACCCTCTCACACACGCACGCACAACCTACGAACTGCAGGCAGACTCGTCTTATTTTTTTCTTCATCTTTAATCCTTTTTTTTGGCAACACTTTGGCAATTTTATATAAATTAAAAATTAGTAAGCTAACTTAAATTAGTAAAGTAATTAGTTAACTCGTTGCTCACTGTTATTTTATTAGACATATCTTCTATTAGGAGAAGCCACTGGCTCCTGACACACAGTCTTTGACTAGTTCGGGAGCCTAGGGAACTAAATCTATTTGTACTGTATGTTTTATGTCGAATAAATTATTATTATTATTATGTACGGGTGACGCTTTGGTCGCGTTTGTCTGTTTTAATATGCTTAATTCGAAATAAAAGCGATTAACTATTATTATTGTTATATAGTGATAATTATTATTTTAAGTTAAATTGAGCATCCAAATCGGTACATTATTAAAACATGAACTAGTAATTCACAAAATAAAACAATCGTGAAGTGGTTACTTTTATGTACAAGCCACGTAAGAACCTGCAACAAAACTGGTTCTAAACTAGATTGTGCTAAAGAACGAGTCGCTTAGTGCACCTTAAAAATATACGTATATGTACGAGTATATGTAGCTTCTTAAAATTTAATTATTTAAAAAAAAAAAGAAGCTAAATCGATTCTGCCGTTCTCAAGTTATCCACTTACCAATACCAATAAACATAATTTAATATATAAATGTAACATTCTAGCCACTAGCCACTGTTACACACAAATACGTATAAATATGTAGCTGACGCTAAAGCTGCAACTAGTCTCCATGACCAAAACATTAGTTTTCTTTTTCATATATTTACATTTTTGTTTTATTATTTGTGTCTGTATCTTAAAAGGTTATAATAAGTGTAAACATGCATACATATATTACAATATTGTTTGTTTCACACACACGCTGACGCACACATACACAGGAACACGCACACGCGTACACATATGCACACACATACGTGCGCACTCACAAGCACGCACGCACACACAAATAGCGGCCAATAAAGAAATTAACTCTATTTCTAAAAATGACGGCTATACAAGTATAACATCTTTCCCCGATTAAACAATGCACCTTTTTCTCTTTCTCCAGTTAATCCTGGCTGCATTTCTCGTCGGACTGGCAGCTCCAACAAAGCAGGCCTTGCAGTCTCCTTGCCCAAGTGTTTTAACGTATAACGAAAAGACTTCAGACCAGCCCGCCAGGTTGTATGGCCAGGTCGCCTTCCCCCCTGACAGCCCACATTGGCTCTACATGACTATTACTCTAGACAAAAAGGCAGATCTTCTTGGGGTAAGTTAAGAAACCGCCCACACACACACGCGCGCGCATGCGATCACGTGTGTGTGCTTGCGTATTTGCGAGATAGTCCTAACTTTCTTACAGTGATGATAATATACCAGTTTCTTATATTTATTGTGTAGCTCGAACTTTTTGTATGTTGTTTGTAGTATTGTTCGTTATAGTGTCTAGTGATTTATAAATTACATTTATACCGAAACACAAACACATTTATACCAAACAAAAAGACCGACTAGACTAAAGTAAAGTAAAGTAAACTAAAGAAGACTAAAGTAGCCGACATAGCCCAGCGGATTAGCAAGTTGAAGTGGCAGTGGGCAGGGCACATAACACGCAGAACCGATGGCCGATGGGGCTGCAAAGTTCTGGAGTGGAGACCACGGACCGGCGAGCGCAGCGTAGGACGTCCACCCACAAGGTGGACAAACGACCTAATAAAGACCGCAGGAACGCGCTGGATGCGAGCCGCTGCCAACCGGTCTTTATAGAAATCAATGGGGGAGGCCTATGTCCAGCAGTAGACGCCCTACGGCTGAGATGATCTAAGCAGCGGCTTTTTTATCAAAACGCCTTTATTCCAGAATTGGCTCGGCGATGTGACCACACAAGACAACGAAGTATTCAGAATCAACAACCCCGAGATAAAGACGCGGCGGGAGCCGGTCAGATTCTTCGTGAAGCACGACCCGGAGGACACGACCCCTCCCAAGGTGCAGCTGATCACTCTCGACGGACGGGAGATCTGCAATGCTAAGAAACCGGTCATGTGAGTTTCCCTTCATAAATATATTGGGTTTAATGATGAAGTGCAAAACCTGATATTTTAACGGCAACAAGGAAAAATCATCTCATTTTTTTACTGACAAACATTTAGTGTATTGTTTTATTTCCAAAACTTTCTGTTGCTTATTGTAAGGTTGTTTACTAGGGCATAACAAGACTTGATTCGATTTGGGACTAATATAAACACGAGTATATACCATTTAGAGAATTGGCCATTTTGAGTTTTGAAAACTAATGAGTAACTAAGTAATTTTTGACAGCCCTGTTCAGGCTCATTGGTAGTATATCTGCTTTAAGAGCTGTAGAGTGTGGGTTCGATTCCCATCAGAACAAAAATTTATGTAACGTTAAATGTTTGTTCTGTGTCTGGGTGTTCTGTATGTTTTATATAAGTATATATTTACAAAAAATTATAATTAAGTACCTATTCTATCAGTTATCTGCCCTGCCTACTATAGTATAAGCTTTGCTTAGTTTCGGGTCAGATGTCGATGTGTGTAATGTATAACGTTTTTTTTTTTTTTGTTTATAGTCCTATTGCGACTTTGTAATTTTGAGCATTTGGATTTTTGCGCTCAAACCACGCATTCACATTTCGCAGCCAACTAAATTGTAAGCCTGAATATTATAACTCAAAATCCTAATTATAGTTTCGTTTTCCTGCTTAATTTGAGGGCTAACTACAAAATAAATAAGAACATAATTTATGAAATCACATTCAAATAATATGATATCATCTTTATGTCAATAGAATTTAAAAACGTGTTTTGATTTTCCTTGTAATGCTAAAATGACTGTTTGTAGGTCAAAAGATTATATTATTTTTATGTTAAATTATTTATTAGTAACATTCTCCTTTAGGTTTTTGACGTGAACACGTCTTAATATTGTTTCCATAGTGGAATTAATTAAGAATATTGAGACAAAATTTTCACCTAACACAAGTGGCTTACATACTTGACACACACACAGATACTCACACACTAACACATACTCACACTAACACACAACCCAACACCAGGGGTCGCCAACCTTTTGAGACGGAAGAGCCAGAAGTTACAATATACAAAACATCACAATTTCTAAAGAGGCACTAAAATTTTTCGTTTCAATATTGTAAATATTGCCATATTGTATACATTTGATTTTATTCTTTAAAATCAAAGCGTATAAATACTTCATAATTTGAATTATTACGTATGGAACTGGAGAGCTTCAATTTTACATCGAAAGAGTCGCATGCGGCTCGCTCACTGCGGAAAGTGATTTATGTTTCTTATTATCACTATTTTTTTTTTATTCGACGTTACTGCCTAACAGTATTATTAATTATATATTCAATATTATTTATATTATTTAATTTGAATAAAATGTTTATGGTTTGGTAAAAAAAATATCAGGTAAGTATGACCATAAAACGGAAATACACACGGTATCATATTATTTAATATTACATTATATTTAATAGTAGTACAATAATATAATATATTTAATAGTATTTCAGTTATATAATTAATATAATTCTTACAGCCCTGATTTACATTTTTTCCGTTTATTCTAGAACTCAGGTGTTTGTCGAGTTATTTTGCATAGTGGATATTTTATAATCAGGATTTTTGGCACTAACGTAACAAACAGCTTAAGTAGGCAAACGAATAACAAGAAGAAATACAGTGATAATAAGAAATATAAATGACCTCCGCGGTGTCTTTCGATGTAAGATTGAAACTCTGATTTTAAAATCTGATCTGAGTTTATTGAACACTGATTTTGTCCCTATTGGCAAACATCTCTTTTATTTTGTTTTATTTGTTTCGTAAAATATATATGTATATGTATAATTTTGTTTGTTTGTCAATAAAGTTCTACTTTTCTTTTCAAAATCGGAGGCTTACTTATGGTGGAAACTTTGTAAAAATATATATATATGGGACATCATTATGGCAACACCCACACCATATTTTATAACCACGGAAGCATAAATAAAATTATTTTCTCAAGTTAATTTGTTACCAGAGAAGTACCGGTTCAGCAGCCAAACTCAGAAACTGCAGCTACCAGGTAACGAATTTTCGTAAAAAAAAATATGTACTTATAGAAGTAATGGATACGAACGAAACGCTCTTCTGACGGTAAGATATAACGCATTTCAGGACATTAAATAACAAAATAATGTCCAAAAAATGACTATCGCGGGCCATTACTTTGAGACATTCGATGATTAGTCTCATTATCCCTGATTGCTAGCTAAATTACCGTTCAAACCGGAACACAGTAATGCTTACAACAGCTTTTTGGTGAAATATCTGATATTATAGTGCTACCTACCTAGATGACCTCCTGCTAAGGAAATATAAATTATAAAAATTAAGAAAAAAATACATAAAGGCTTACTTAATTACTTGGTTAAAAGTTACTTAATTAGTTGGTTAAAAGTTACTTAATTACATGGTTAAAAGTTACTTAATTACTTGGTGATAGATCTTAGCAAGAGATTGTGTGTACCACCGCATTACCTGTTTAGGCTAACCATCGAAAGTATCAAAGTAATGAGTTGCAAAGCAGCGATGCCCTAGACTTTGTTTTACTGCTCAAATTTCTGTGTATCGCTGCAATAGTCATGGGCAGGCGTTATCTCTTACCATCAGGGTAGCGATTCGTTCGTCTCGTTACTTTCACAGAAAAATTAAGCTTTGTTTGCATATGCACAATAATGTCCTTAAAAAAGGAGTTAGTAATAACTTTTTTTTATAGAAAGAGTAGCAAACAGGTTCGCTTGATGGTAAATTCGCTGTCGCTTATGCTTACCTTCACCATTAGGAATGTTATCGATTCGTTGCCAACCCAGAAAGATGTTTATATAATATATACGCCTACAACTTCTTTTTCATACCGTAAAGAAACAGACGGGAGGCCTGATCACAAGCAATCACCCTCACTTATGGACATCTGAAATACCAGGAGCACTACAAATACATACGTTTTGCTGCCTTTTAAAGTTCTGTTAATATGTCAAGTGATTTCGTTCATTCTTTTTCAGACTTATTATCAATGATTCGTCTAACTTCAGAGTCCCGATCAATTACTACGCCGCTAATGAGGTTAGTCTATATAGTCAATTGAAAAGTTACATTTAGAGTTGCATTTTTCAAAGGGAGCAATATATATTTTTTTTTTATGGGTTAAATGAGGCGAAAAAACGTTTGCCAATGTTCATTTGTCCCCAAGCGGTAACTTGGGCCTTTTCTACCTGCTTAGGATTTTCGTAAATGTACACTCTGATTAGAAATTATTGTAAAAACCAATGATATTTTGTGGTGGGAAAAGGGGCCGATAATAAATTAATAATAACTTCCTATGTTATTATTAAGAAAATGATAAATTGTATGAATAACAAAATATATAATAGAAAACTAAGCCTAATGGTTCGTCGTTTTATCGTATTCTTACGAGTATTCAAGAACCTGGTCAACTTCGGAGCGCTGTAAAATCTAGATAAATTAAACAAATTAAACAAATTTGTAGTGGAAATTTGTTGAAAAAACCCTCTGTAAGATTGGTTTGATGTCATTTTATTGTAAAATGACCAGAAAAAAGTTATAACGCCCAAAAGAAAATTTGTTCAAAAATTTTCAGTTATTTTTGTTTATAACATTTTTATTTTCCATTTTACGATAAAAATGATCGCAATAAAGTTGTAGACAATATAATTTGCTACAAATAATGTCTTATAAAATTTTCTGTAGGGTTGCTAGTTTATGAGATACAGCTCAAAAATCCTTTGCACCCCTTTTTCTAAGATGGCGGCCGGGGGCCAAGAGTGGTGACCCCACAAACTTGAACTTAAGCTTATACCAAACCCATTATTGTTTATTATTGTTTATTGACTAAAACGGCATAATGCGCCAATTACAATAGTCCTTAAAAATATCAAATTAAAATTAAAATTGTATAAGCAAAGAGTCTAAACAAAGTCAAAACAAAAAATATAAAAATGTCAAAAAAATGTTAAAATAAATTAATTGAACAAATCATAAAATTATAAATACACAAACTCAAAACATTAAAAAATGATACCCATACCAATCAAAAAAATAAAATTGCGTTCTCTGAAAAATGCACACTAAGGACTAAAAATGTAACATTTCAAAGGACTAATAACTTATTTTCATAGACACAGAATCTATATGTAGATAGGTTCCTTAATAATATAATAATATCTACCTGCGTAAGTGGGATTAACTTATGTACAATTAGCTTAAGAGTAAACGGGAGAAAAATTATATTTTTTGTTCCTTTCTTCGTATAATGAAGCGACTGTTTGTTTTAATATTTTTTTAAAGCAAACAAACATTACGAGAGTTTTTGAACTCTTTTTATTTTCCCGTACTTGTGGTTTAATTTGACTTTGTTTTGAACTTTTATCTGGGGAATGGGTAAATCTAATTTATAATTATAATTTCTTAATCTCTTTAGCAGGAGATCGTCTAGGTAGGTACCATCGCAGTACCAGATATTCTGCCGCCACGCAGTAGTGTGTAAACATTACTGAATTCTGGTTTGAAGGCTGCGACAGGTAGCGAAGTTACTGGGCCGTTGAGACTAACCATCGAAAGTTTCAAAGTAATGAGCGCCAAAGCAGCGATGCCCTGGACTTTGTTTAGCTACTCAAAGTTCTGTGTATCGCTGCAATGGTCATGGACAGGCGTTATCTCTTACCATCAGGAGAGCGTCTCGTACGTATCATTACATATTCATTTATTTTTTTTTACTTTTCATGAGTCGGTTATTCATGTTGCCCTGAATCTATACAACAAATAATTATATCTTGTTGGCACTTGTCAGTACTTTCCCGCGTCGCTCATGACCTTTAAAATAATCGACTAGAAATAAATGTGCAAAACAACACAATTATTTTCCTTCACGGACATGTAAAAATGGGCAAACACTTCCTAAAGCAACTCGTTGTCCTTACAAGCCATCGTTTAGAAAGTAACTTTTCCATATAAGGGCCAGGAATCTAGTCGTCCTTGCAATGCTAAGAAAGTTCAACTGAAAACCACGTGCCTAAGTATTAATTAGTAAACTCACAAACGATGATTTTGAACTTTATTACGTGGTCTATAAAGCTGTTAATAACTGAGCGTTGCACAGTTGAGTTCAAGATTGCATCCGGAACAAAGTCCGAGAGGTCTGAATTAAGAAAATCCAGTTTTAAGACGGTTGTTTATTCGTATGATAAAATAATTGAAGGGAATTACGCATGTTGAAAATAAAATTGAATTCGAACCATAGTAAACGGATACTTAATTTTAATAGACTGAACATACCATACCCTTAACTAATGATAGAAGCTACAGCAAGTTTGAAGACCATCTTACTGTCAATTTATATAATAGTAGCGACCCGCCCCGGTTTCGCACGGTTAGTAAGAATGGGTATGATAAAGGTAGATAGATATATGCCACCGCGGACTTTTCTGTGTAAAAGAGGAAAATCCCACCATGCATTGTTTTGTTATATCTCAAAGGAATTAGGCAGCGATTTCGATGAAAGCTCCCAGGTGGCTTGACTTTTTCAGACACTTCCAACAATTATCATCATATTATTTCAACCAATTTACACAAAACCGGCTAATCCGAAAGCAATGATTAGAAGGACTGAGTACCATACCATAGTTATTTTAAGTACTATAGTAATCCAATACAGAATTCTTGGTGAACCAGATAATCCACCAATTAATCCAGTCAACTACGCTTTCTTTTAAAAAGGATACAAGTTGTAAATCTGGGAAAAAGAGGAGAAAAGACAGATACCCTGAACTTTAAGTTCTGTGTACATATGTACAGGCATTATCTCTCACCATCAGGAGAGCGTCTCGTTCGTCTCATTACATTTTAAAAAAAAAGGTATCATGAAAGAGTTACATATTTCAGCCAGTACAATGCGGGACGGTGAAACTGAATAACCCTGTGAGTCTGGTGGTGGACGGTGTTCCGACGCTGGAAGGGCAGTGGCCATGGCAGGTTGCGCTATACAGGACTCAGGTACGTCACCATTCGAATCTTCTGTAAATAGAGCTGCAGCAGGCAGCATCACGTATTTTTTAGAAAATATCTAACTCTACCAACCTCAAAACAAAAACATGTTCTTAGTTCGGAGAGTTCTTGAGTTCTATTCAAATCTATAAAGTTGGTATAATGTATGGTCCGCAATTTACAGAAAATAAAAAAGATGTCGAAGATGAAAAAGCTCCAACAGCCAGAGACCATCTGACTTTCAATCTGGAGGTCTTGGGTGCGAGCCACGGCACGCACCTGTCTTTTCTCAATTATGTGCGTATTGTCGATGACTTCAGACGGTGAAGGAAAACTTCGAGAAGAAACCTACATGTCTATAAGTTAATAAAAAACTTTTTTGAGATGCGTGAAGTCTGCCAACCTGCACTTGGCGAGACCCGCGCAGCAGTGGGATAATTTTTAAAAAGACAGGGCTGTTTTCGCAAGAAAGATGTCAGCGAATCTCTTGGTTCCATTGTACGTTTCGTTCCAGTGGGTGAACCACAACTACATCTGTGGTGGAACGCTGGTATCTCACCGACACGTGATCACAGCTGCACACTGCACGACCGTCAGCGGCAGCAGACCAGCTCAGAAGTACGATGAAAACATCCTCACTGTCTACCTGGGGAAACACGATTTAGTCACTTCGGTGATCGGCGTTCAGATCAGATTTGTAAGAATCTATTGATAAATAATTTAAAAAAAAAGTGTTTAGTGGACAGTATCCTGGACACGCTACAAATTCAAATTGTTTATTGGCATAAAAACTATTAATCAATTAGGTACATTTATGTGACAGAATTATATATAAATTAATGAAAAAACTAAATAATAATTATGTCAAATTCAAAATTAAGTGTCTAATTCAAATATTACGTCAAGCTCAAAAACAATGTCGAATTCAAATATTCTATTAAGTTATAGGTCAGTAAAAACATCGTCAAGACCCAAGTTGTCGTGTCTCTTGCACCTGTATACAAAGTATTTGAATATGCATTTATGTTATTTACGTTTTTTTTTTTCGTTGACAGCCCTGTTTGCTTTTGAGAGCTGTAGGGCGTGGTTTCTCAGTCCACCCAGGACAATCATTTTGAGGTATAAGCAAATGTTGGTTCTGTGTCTGACTGTATTACCAAAAAACCGGCCAAGTGCGAGTCCGACACGTACCATTATGTATAAAAACGGCAAAAAAATCACGTTTGTTGTATGGGAGCCCCCTTAAATATTTATTTTATTCTGTTTTTTAGTATTTGTTGTTATAGCGGCAACAGAAATACAGCATCTGTGAAAATTCCAACTGTCTAACTATCAAGGTTCATGAGATACAGCCTGGTGACAGACGGACGGACAGTGGAGTCTTGGTAATAGGGTCCCGTTTTACACTTTGGGTACAGAACCCTAAAAAGAGTTACAAAGTACAAGCTTTGCTTAGTTTAGGGTCAGATGACGCTGTGTGTACTGTCCTACGATATTTATTTTTATTTTTTTCTAGGCTTTCTAATGGCTTTGATTCGTTTGTTTTTGGGTACCTAATATTTGACATAAATTGACATTATTGTAATATTGATATTTAATCATATTGACATATTTTATCCTATTGTTATATTGAAATTGGTAAGTGGATAGGCCGCTTATGAACACCTACAATACCCGGGGCATTGTCAGTGCATTGCCTACCTTTAAGGTTTATTCACCGTTTGTTTGAAGCGAAACAAGCTTTACAAAACAATACAACATAATATTTTATTAATAACACCAAAGTTAGAGTTTTGGCGGGAACGCGGAAAGAGTCGTGTCGCCCCATTGTATTTTTTTTCCAAAACTAGTGTTTTTTCGAGTGTTTATGTATATAAATAGTGTTTTTTATTCATAAAGTGCCGGAATCACAAACGCGAGTGCGGGAAAGTAATATAATGTGGTGAAACATTACTTTTTCTGTTGCTTCCAAAACTCCATCGCAGCTTATAGTAAAGTCGCCACTACTTTACTGAAGTATGACTTGCACGACTTGACCAAGACTAGACTTTGACTATAAAGATAAAGAAGCAGAAAAATTAAGACCACACAAAATACAGAAACATTGAAACTGGTAGGATGCACAGAGTGCGAAACCAGAAAAATAGGAAAAAAAACACCCAATTTACGAGTCATAAGTTGAGCTTGAACCTTCACATGTTTCAGGTAGAGAGGATTACCATCTTCCCAGAATATGACACGAGGACTTTCAGCCGGGATCTGAGCGTACTGACGCTGCAAGAGCCAGTGGAATACACGGACTGGGTGCAGCCGGCGTGTTTATGGCCGGACCAACAGACGGACCTGAACAACGTCATTGGTAAAAATGGTTCAGTAAGTTTTTCACTGAATACACGGCAACGAACGCCTCATTATATAATTCCATTTTTTTAATTATGATTTTTTCCGTTTTGATTACTTTTTTTAAATTGTTTGTAATAAAATATATTATTTAGTTTAATATTTATTTACATACTAAACGCGCCCCGCAGTGTTGCTCGTTGTTCTCACGTGAACACTACATTTTTCGGGATAAAAAGTAGCCTATGTGTTAATCCAGGGTGTCAGCTACCTTTTTTCCTAATTTCATCAAAATTGGTCTTGCCGTTTGAGCGTGAAGAACTAACAAACACAAACTTTCGCCTTTATATTATCGTCATTATCCACACCCTTTATCTGCTGGGTATAGACCTCTCTCTTGTTATGCAATCTGCCTCGGATCTGTGCCAAACTGTTCCTGTGGTGCCACTTGCAACAGGCCAAAGGGACTGGAAGAAAACTCGCCAAGACGCACCGGCCAGCGCAGCTTAGCGTTTAAAGGCTCAACTCCTATCTTCACAAATATAGAGCTATCTTCGCTACAACTGTATCAATTACTGAAATTTTAAAAATATTTGGTTGGTGTATGTGTATGTCGTGTGTCTGTCATGTTAAATAGAGGTTAAAAGTCAGTAATTACTGCAGTTTTGGTTTAAACTTCCAGGTGGTTGGCTGGGGTAATGATGGCTCGGGAAAGCTGCAGCTGGTGCTCATGCCTGTAGTGAGTCAGGAGACCTGTATTCGTTCAAAAGCCAATTTCTACGACAAAGCCACCTCAGATTATACCTTCTGCGCTGGACTTAGAAACGGTGAGTATTAACTTAACACTAGCGAAACAATTGACAGCCCTATCGCTTCCAGGCAACCTTATTATTCTTAGATTCTAAGTTAAGGAAAAGAAAATAAAGAATTAAAAAAAAACTATTTCATCTATTTTTATTATGAACACCAACGTTGTGTAAATTATCGCATGACCAAAAGTAAGAAGTAAAAAAGAAGTATACAGATAAATGTCACAACAATCATAGGTGCAGACAGCATGCAATAAAACAATAATCAATTCATAATTAACACAAAATTAAATGTCAAAGAAATAATCAAATAATAATAACATCAAAACTAAAAATAGAATTATTATAATACATAAAAGACGTATATTTATACCTATCTCAATTATAGAATGATTATTTAATGATATTCCGGATGTAATCCGGAAGATGGGCAGCAGCGTCTTCCTTGAACAATCACACCTAACTGCGCTCGCCAACCCGCCTGCCAAGCGTGGCGAGTATTGGCAAAATCCCCCCAGAAGGGCCTATGTCCAGCAGTGGACGACCTATGACTGATGATTTTATTCATTCTCCATGAAAAAAGCCACCGGATTTAGGCGAAACTATATATAAAAAATAGGTATATATCTTTCTCTGTTTTCCTTCCAGGTCAGTCAGCGTGTAACGGAGACAGTGGAGGTGGAATGGTCTTCCAGATAGACGGCGCGTGGTACCTACGCGGTGTGGTATCCGTGGCTCCATCCAAGGGCAACGAAGGTGTCTGCGACCCTCTGTACTATGTAGTCTTCACCGACATCGCCAAGTTCTTGCCTTGGATCCGAGAGAATATAGAGCCTTATTAAACACTTGATTTTTATCTTTAATTTTTCTTTCATTCTTACCTTAAAACTCTTATACCAGTGCAATAAAAGCAATTCTAACTGAAGGTTGACATATCTGAACTTATTAAAAAATGGATAGAGAGTCATGAGTCACTGAATTGACTCTTTATTTTATTAAAACGGTATGACCAAATAATCAGAATGAAATCAGAATGTCAAAATCATAACTACTGGAATACATAAATTACATTTTTTTAACGTACGTTACACACAGCGCCACCTGACCCCAAACTAAGCAAAGCATGTACTATGTGCTAAGGAAGTCAGATAATTGATAGAATATATAAATACATTTTTTTATAAATACACACAGAACACCCAGACACAGCACACGCATTTTTGTTTATACCACAAAATGTTTATCCTGGGTGGGAATCGAACCCACATCCCTCAGTTCTTAAAGCGAACTACTAACGAGTCAACAGGGCTGTTATATGTCAAAGATATAGTCAGTACAATTAATTCATTAATACATAAAAATATTCAATTACACATTATTTATTCACGCACCACTCTCATAGTAGCTCAAACAATGTCGTCAATGCATCCGCCCATCCATCCACAAACAGATCACCGGCAGGGCTTGAAACCAGGTGCGTATTGAGTGTCGACAACATACACGGGAGCGGCGATATAGCGTGATCAACGGAGCGGCGACGGGGCAACTCGAAAAATTCGTAATTCCTACCTCTCAAGTAATGATCCGACGCATTGAACCAACACAGCTGACTACTCGGCTCTGTAAGATCTATTTCACTCCGAAAAATATTGCAGGCGGTCGTGACCAGGTCATTCAACCGACGAACTTCAAAAGAATTATGTATCTCTTACTGAATTAATGTCTAGTGATGGTGACCTTTAAACTTGTTCGCGTCTTAGCTATCTTTTAGTTTCAACACCTCGCTAAATTCTAGTAAGACTCACTGAATACCGATTAATGGAATAAACTTTGACTCAATATCCAACATTAGTAACGGAAAACAAAAAATCGTAACGCGAGGTGATGTAAAATGCAAATTAGTTTTCATCATCATCATCATCAGCCGTATTACATCCACTGCTGGACATAGGCCTTTCCCATTTCCATAAAGACTGGTTGGAAGCGGCTCGCATCCAGCGCGTTCCTGCGGTCTTTATTAGGTCGTCTGTCCACCTCGTGGGAGGACGTCCTACGCTGCGCTTGCCGGTCCGTGGTCTCCACTTTGCAGCCCCATCAGCCATCAGTTCTGCGTGCTATGTGCCCTGCCCACTGTCACTTCAACTTGCTAATCCGCTAGGCTATGTCGACTACTTTAGTTCGTTTACGGATCTCCTCATTTCTGATTCGATCTCGTATGGAAACTCCGAGCATAGCCCTCTCCATAGCTCGTTGTGCTACTTTAAGCTTACTAAGAAAGCACATAGTCAGAGACCACGTTTCAGCGCCATATGTCATCATATATTCATAGTTTATGTTTGTTTATTAGTATAGTTTTAGTTATCATAGTTTTTAGTAAAAGGATTTTTAAAACATCAAGTGGTCGAGGTTGGCGTCGTTTTTTGTTGCTCACAAAGACTAAGACAATGTGTAAGGCACCTTAGACCTTATAGAAGAAGTATTATGATCAAGAATACAAGGGAGTTCGATCTTGCATGGAGTATCTACTGTTCTCCCCTATTGGACTGATAGGCCAAGTACCAGCTTGATGTGTTGGAGTCTAATGAAAAACGTGCCAAGAAACTCATCATTTGTTTTTTATATCACATCCTGGAGAAAGAGCACACCGCCTCACAGTAATTATTGGCAACGTTAAAAACATTTTAAGATATTGTTATAATTATAGAAAACACCAAGTTTCTTTTCGTAAATTAGCATTAAAACTGTGTATTGTATTTTGTTTTCAATGGAGGCTGGGGGCCTTTTTTTTGGGGCCCTGAGCTGCAGCGCAAAAAGCCCTATAGATCGCCCCTGTTGGAGAGTGCACTTTAGATTTACATGACTTAATTCCACCATACCCATTCTACTCTTGGACAGCCAGGAGCTCTAAAAATCGATACCGTTTCATAGTTCGTCCAAAAATTCGAACTAAACGGTTCGATTCCACCTTAATCTTTCAAACCGCTAAGCATTGGAATTTGCTGCCCGGGTGAGTATTTCCTGATAGAATCTGGGTGCCTTGAAGTTGCGAATGAATCGGTTTTTTCTAGGCAAGCGTGCTCCATCGTAAGCCGCATCTTCACTTAACATCAGGTAAGGTGGCGGTGGAACGCAAGCCTGTTTGGTAATAAAAAGAGGGGGATTAATTCGTTAGGAGCTTTTTGCGTATGTATTTTTGTCTAGCTTCAGATTCAGCAGACCTAACTTTCAGTTTTTTTTTTTATATTTAATAACAATACAGTTTTTCTAATCCTTAGATTATGAATATAATAGATTTAAAATTTTATTATAAGCCGCCGTATATTTCTTTTTTTTTTAAAAAGGCTATGCAGAAACTAGTTTTAGTACGTCATCGACTTATTATGTAGCGGATGCAGTACCTCAGATGCTTTAGGTATTTAAGCTTTGCTTTCCACTAAGAAATTTAGTCCTCAGCTACAACAAACTGTGCACAATCGTCTTGTGTACCAGTTATAAAAGTACACTGCACCTTTAATTATAAATTCCATAATAGTTTTATCCATCTCATAACCAGTTCTGTGTATGCGCGCCTTCAGCGTAAACGAAATATCAAACATATAGTTGTTCCGTTCACTCGTATGAGTTGAAATGTTCTATCTTGCTTTAATGGCTATCGTAAACTTGACCTTACGATAATTATTCTATCATTTTCTTATGTCTGTGTCACTCGCACAGATTCTGTTGCTGGCGACGCGCGTTTCGCGATTTTTATAAAATAATACGCAAACATTTTTTTGTGGAACAATTAGTTGTTTTTTGTGTTATAAAGTGTTAAATCAAAATGGTAAGAATGAAAATGTTTATATTTTTGCAGTTGCGCGAGTGAGTAATTAAAATAGTGTTTTTCCTCACCAATTACGCGATTATATGAGAAACGCGGAGAAGTTGATATTGTGTTGTGCGAATTTGGAGAGGTTGCGGTGAGCGAAGCGGACCGGTTCGAGGATGAATGAATATTACAGGACCCGTTACTAATCATATTTTGTTGAACTCATTTTTGACGTGAACCATTGTTTAAATGTCATAGATCAGACAGAGATTATTTCACTAATCCGAGTTAAATGGAAACTAGAACTTATTGAACTTTAAAAGATAATAAAAATAAAAAATGTTTATGTTTGACAAGCTACGTGTTTGACCAAAGCTCACCTGATGTAACGTGGCGGTGTGCTCGAAGATGGTAAACACAACAAAATCGAAATAATTCTAAATATAAAACTTATTTAGAACTGTTAGGTACCTACCTACTTTTATTCATATAACCGTTCTCGTAGTCTTCGTTGAGAATATGACCGTTGCAATGTCATCTTAGATCTCGCCCATATAAAAATCAGACTCTGATACCTCGACTGATTGATTTATCAGAAAAAAAATTAAATAAAATCTACACATCTACAATTAAAACAGCCTAACAAACTACAGAGCAATTAACACATCAAACTATTTTTGTGAGCACATAATAGTTTAATTGTTACTAATAAACACTAACGACTCAAATTATAAAAAATATTTTTATATTTAAGGAGGTGGTCAAACAAGTTCTAAGACGCTTCAGAACAAAAACAAAAAGTATAAGTAATACTTGGCTATATTTTCTCATTGGATATTTATGTATAGGTACACATTTATCCTCTTTTTTAAATCGCTATATTTGATATTTAATCACCGTAATGGTACAAGTCCAATTGAAATTTTAGCAAACTTTCAATATCCTCTTTTATTTATTCGTCACATTTGTTAAGCAATCACCGTAATGATACAAGTTCAATTGAAATTTTAACAAACTTTCAATATCCTCTTCTATTTGTTCGTTACATTTGTTAAGCAATCACCGTAATGATACAAGTTCAATTGAAATTTTAACAAACTTTCAATATCCTCTTCTATTTGTTCGTTACATTTGTTAAGTAATCACCGTAATGATACAAGTTCAATTGAAATTTCAACAAATTTTCAATTACGATTCCAAAGATATTGGCTATTAAAAGTAATGAAACAATTTTCGTGCACAAAACCCCAAAAAGCTGTTGTGACCAAAGCCTTTTATAGAAAACCATAAACAAAACACTTTTTAGACGATTTAAGAACTGGTTTCTTGCGTTGAGCCTAAAAAATTGGCTAACAAAAACTAATAGCCTAAATAAAACCAAATTAAAAATTACCACAGCGTGAATACAGTTTTAAAGAATTTCCAAGTCAATAAAATAATTGTTTATCTCAGAATTCTTTGTATTAATGCGCTATCTTAATATTCAAGTCAATTTATTTGTTATATCAAAGTAACTTCGTTAGAACATTATCTCAGTCTTATTGGAAAAACGATTAAAACTGTTTGATAGAAAAGGAACCGTTACGTAGGTAGAAGATATTTTGCCTAGATGTAAATAACACGGTCTCCACTAGGCATACATCATTTTGTCCCACATTCATTCGACTTAAAAGAAGGCGGAGTAAGGCATGTTTTTGCAATGAAATAATACATATTATAACGATTCGACCAGTCACCAATTATTTTTCTAATTTGTTGGGTGCCTTTGAGATAGATGCTCACCTGCGGCCAAAAAAGATAATTTATCGGAAAGCTTTCATCGATCAAAATGTTTTTCAATATCCAGAAACATTTCGTAGAAATCTGTTACGGCCATAACTACAGATTGTTGTCGAAAATGTTCTTGTTAAAATTAATGATTTCAATTCGATAAAAGTATTCATATGTAGCTCGATGAGGCTCTTCGCAATTTATAATTAGGTCAGCTCAATGCTAATAATAGATTGTCATCGCAACTACAAACATTGTTCAACAAACTTTAGCTCAATGGAAGAAAGCCGTTGAAAAATATTTTTCAGTGTCGTAATCTAATCCATTTTTTTTTAAATCTAACCTGAACCTAGACCACTTTAGAGCAGAACCGAGTCAGATGGCATAGCATGCGAGAGGCCGATATCCAAGGTTGTGGATGATGATGGTGATGTTTCATGGTTACAAAAACTTGAACGAAACGATTTGATACCACGTTCATTGTGCGAACCGCTAGACAGTGGAATGCGCTGCCTGGGTGTTCTCGGATAGTAAGAATCGGGGTGTCCACAAGTCGAGAGTGATTCGGAATCTTCTAGGCAAGCGTGCTCCATCTTAGACCGCATCATCACTTAACATCAGATGAGATGGCGGTCAAACGCCATTATATAAAAAAAAAATACCGTACAAAACAAAAACAAAAAAACAAGTAAAATTGTAACGAAAAAAAACCGACTTCATTTGGTTTTCTCATGGATGTCATTGTCTGATCTGGAACAAATCTGGGACCACACATGGAAGATATACAATGAATACAGAAAACTCGAATCTGACCTGAGTTCAACTCTACTATTGATAAAGTTATCAACTAAGCACGACTAGTTTGTTGACAAACACAGTGTCATCGTTTCCGAGCGTCCACTCGTGTCATTCCAGCGCAAATATACAATCAATCGAGACACGTTGTGTATAATTACTTACCAGACTTAGTAATTAGACTTCGCTTTAATACTCGCTCGAGGAAATTATTTAGTTACATACATTACATTCGTTTTCAACCGGAGATTTTCACAGATTCTTTCAACTTGAAAAGATCTAGTTTTATTCCTCGGGATACAATAAAGCCGGTAATCAAGGAAGAAAGCCTGCCATGTTGTGTTACACATAATTCTGTTTATCCTTACACACTTTATCAACTTTTCGATCACCTAATACACAAATTTTAAAGCTTATCCGCACTATTATATACAATACTAGCGCCCCGCCCCGGCTTCGCACGGTAATATAGTAAGCTATCCTTAAAAGTTAGATATATTCCACCGCTGACTTTTTTGTAGATCTATAAAAGAGGAATATCCTATCACACACTGTTTTGTCATATCTCAAAAGGATTAGGCAGCGTTTTCGATGAAAGCTCCCAGGTGGCAAATTTACACAAAACCTTGACAAATTATATACCTAAACCTTCCTCATGAATCACTCTATCTATTGGTGAAAGTCGCATGATAATTGATTCGGTAGTTTTTGAGTTTATCGCGAACAGACAGACGCGGTGGACAACTTTGTTTTATAATATGTAGTGATGATATATCTACTTCAAATTTTATAGTATCTGTATATTTTTTGTAAGAATTTTACCAGCAATTTTGTCGGATGCACATTGATAAGTTATTACTTACTCGTCATTATAATCCCTTCCGTAACATAATTGTATATTTTTGTATTATTTGAACATTTATTTATATTATTAATTAATATATTTAATCTCCTTATTACATATTTTATCAATTCATATTAAAATTTTATGTTTTTAAAGCACACCTAGCCTGGAAAGATACTGGCTCTCAAGTGAGGCTGCCGGAACACACCGTTAGAAGCTTGACAGCAGATTTCCAACTTGATTAAATTTGATTCAACTAACCAGCCGTACTAGAAAGTACCCTACCACCATGCTATGGTTTCCTCACGATGTTTTCCTTCACCGGCAGCTCAAGCTCATTGTTGGATTTGAACCCACGCCCTTCGACATGCGAACCTACCGCGCTAACCACTGAGCTATCATCACTACAAAAGTCAACTAAAAGTCACTAAGTCGCGCTCAATACACTGTTTACAACTTGAGAACTGGGCCACCAAGATACAGGCTTTGCCTAGTTAGGGACCCAACGGTAGGTACTGCTTAAAAAATAGTAGAATATGTATGTATACTCTTCTCGGCATAAGTATGTAATGTAATTATTATCAATAAACAATTTACACACACTCCTATACGGATAAATTTACACTCAAATCCAGCTCAAATATTGAAATGTATTATTCAACCGGGATATACCTCGGAATCGCTGACTTATAAGGGTAAGCACTGAGCCATTAAAGCCGCATATTTTGTATTGAAATAGTGTTACTTGAATAACTAACCTTTGTCTAGGTAGGTACTGGCATGTTCATCAGTGTAAGGAATAAATTAAAGTCTACATGATCAAAGGATAATCTTGTTTATGGGTGACAGGCTAAGTGTTTGACTACAGCTCATCTGATAATTGACGATGTGCTCAAATATGGTAAACAGGCTTGAATGGGAACAGGCTCTCAAGTGAGGCTGCCGGAACATACCGGTACAGTCGCGTTAAACAAGTTAATGCTATGCTACGGTAAATCTCCTCTCTCGAGATATTCTGCCGCTAAGCAGTAGTGTGTAAACATTACTGTGTTCCGGTTTAAAGGGTACTGAATTTAGCAAAATTACAGGGCTGTTGAGACTAACCATCGGAAGTATCAAAGTAATGAGCGCCAAAGCAGCGATGCCCTGGACTTTGTTTTGTTTATCAAAGTTGTGTTTCGCCGCAATGGTCAATGGTCATATACAGGCGTTGTCTTACTCGAGAGCGTCTCGTTCGTCTCATTACTGTCACATAAAAAAAATTGCCTCTACCGTATTTATAATATAATATTGTAAAGTATATTAATAAAGTATGAAAAGATTTGTAGGATGTTTGTTCAAAGACTCCTGACAGACAGACCTGACTGGCAAGACCTGTTCCACTAATTAGACGAATCCGTTCCTAATTAGCCACAAGCATCTATGTAGGCTGGTTATAGCCACTAGTTGGGTTTCTGTAAAAATGGGCCGACACTTCAAACGAGGGTAGCGAATCTGTGGCTTAATGAATGCAAGCCTTTGAAAATTTGCCAAAGAAAGTAGGCTCTGAAAGGGATCAAAGGATTGGCTTTTCTGTTTTGCTTTTTCATTGTACCTACTTATTTAGAAAACCGTCGTACCTTTAGAAAGTTCAAGCAATTTATACACACATGATACTACATACTTTTCTTTACAGTTAATGTAAAAATTGGCATTCTTTATTGTTTTTTTAATCCTGGAAGGAAAATGGGTAAAACGTTTGTATGAAGAAAATGACGACTTGTTTCCTCTTAATACGATTTTACAATCTCAAAAAGGAAAGAAAGTATTGCAGTTAGTTTGCGTTTAGCGATGATAACTCAGTGGTTAGCGCGGTCGGTTCGCATGCTGTAGGGCGTGGGTTCAAACCCCAACCATGAGCTTGAGCTGCCGGTGAAGGAAAAACATCGTGAGGAAACCATAGCGTGATGGTAGGGTACTTTCTAGTACTCGGCTGGCTAGCTACCACTCTCAAGTTGAAAATCTGCCGCCAAGCATCTAACGATGTGTTCCGGCAACCTCACTTGAGAGCCAGTTCTATTCCAGGCTAGGTGTGCTTTACCATCTTCGACCACACCGTCACTTAACATCAGGTGAGTTGTGGTCAAACACCTAGCCTGTCAGCTATATAAAAAAAAAAGTCAAGAGAAGTATCTGTTACACCTTTATCAGTTATTCAACCGCCGATCGTTGATGTGCAAACATTATTGTGTTCAGGGCGAAACTTTAATGGTTGTAGCTAAATTATCCAATACATTTTTTATTTATTTAAAGCTTTATTTTTCTACACATTTACAGAGTTAACAAAATACATAGAACTATTAAAAACTATTTGTTAATTTATGTAGTCCCTCTTGAGTAAAAGCCTCCTCCAACTTGAACCATCCAATACATAGGCAAACGTAAAATTAGCTTATAACTTAGGGGGACAATGTGTTGAGCGCAGTCCTTATCGCTTACGATTCCAACTCTATATATCAACACCATCAAAGGATCTTTCTTGCGGCTACGTCGCGTGTCGGGTCGCTCTCTTCCCTCAGATATGGTTGAGGGCCATGGCTGGCACATGCGTCATACTCGTGATTGGTGCTGCTTGCGGGCCGCTGCTCTGCTCGCGGCACAACACACACTAGTATACACACATAAATATTAGTAATAGATAACCATACCTCTCCCTGTACTGCGTATAATATAGTTAAAGTTTTAAATCATGTTTAAAAAGATGTGTTAAGTTGACAAAGATCAATGAAACGAAAAAGGAACCTGGTGTCTGAAGATTTAAAATATAAAAACTATTTACAGGTTTAAGTTTCTTAGTTTCTTCTCCTTTAGTGGTGATGTTGATATGTTGCCAAATCAAAGATAAGTCTGTGTATATCTTTATATACTTCTTAGGGAAGACCATTAGAAGAAGGATATCCTATAATATAATATACAAACCCCTATTATATCACACATATATTTTATATTTTTATGATAATATGAATAAATGAAACGCAGCCCCATCTCTCATTTTTTCTACCCAGAGCAGAAACTGTAAACTCACAAATATATTTTACTACATGAAGTTTTTTGTGACTTTCAATTTGCATTTTTCATTACATAAATTAACGAACGAATGTAACTACTTTCTCTTGCAATCCCACTAATATTATAAATGTGAAAGTTTGGAAGGATGGATGGATGTTTGTTACTCAATCACGCCAGAACGGCTGAACGGATCTGGATGAAATTTTGCATATAGATACTCTAGGTCCTGGAATAATACATAGGATACTTTTCATCATCATTATCATCATCATCCATCACCACACGGGAAAAACCGCGGGGCGCAGCTAGTGAAATATAAAAACAACAGAAGAACGAACACATTTCAATCTGAAATTGCCAATAGCACTTGCCCATGGCCTTTGAAGCAGTTTTCAGAACTTTCTGTTCCATTTCTCATTGCTTTTCCAGATAAGACTGCTGATCCCGTTCGTGCTTGCTCTGGCGGTGCCCACCCACGAGCAGAACACACCGATCTCCCCGTGCCCCAACGTGTTCAGCTACGAGCCCCCGGGGACGGAGCCAGGCCGGTGGTATGGCGTGGTCAACCTGTCCACTGACAGCACTCTCCACTCGCTCTGGCTAAACATAGTACTTGACACGAAGGCTGATATCCTTGGGGTAAGCTGAAACTCATTGAGACAGAAGAGACGTACTACAATAAAATAGCTCTTAATTGTTTTTTTTTTTATATTTGGCAAACATAGATGTAAAATAAATAGTTTTAGGTATTTTGTAATCTGTCAATTCATGTGTCTCGCCGCTTTGATTTTGATCAAAACCTCAGTGGAAACGTACCTTAACAATTTTTTGAGAGACATACACCCTAGTATATAGGCCCGTTTATAACGATGTCAGTAATACCTAGAATGAATATTATAAACGCAAAAAGTAAACTCTTGATTATATCTCTGTGATTATTTATCGCATTCCAATCTTTATTGTTGAAATTTTGCGTGACTTCTCATGTCTGAAGTCCGTAAAATGAGACTAGTTTTAGTTCGATAGTTTAGTTGGTAGCGATGACGGATCACACACCGTAAGGCGTGGGTTCAAATCCAAGAGCTAATTTGAGCTGCTTGTGAAGGAAAACATCGTTAGGAAACCATGGTTTCCTAACGATGTTTTCCTACAATGGTTGGATACTGTCGAATATTCGCCTGGCTAGCTAGCTGTTACCCTCAAATTGAAAATTTGCCGTCAAGCATCTAACAATGTGTTCCGGCAGCCTCAATTGAGAGCCAGTTCTCATTCCAGACTAGTTTTCATAATAAATTTATGGAAATGCTACTTACTCAGACCAAATAGAATTTTTATCTGTGGGTACATGAGTCATGTCGCCTATACCTATTCTCGACAAAAGAAACCAATTCAGTCGAAGATAGACAAACCAGATAGCTATGTGATATCTGATGCGCTACCGTATTACACAACCATACATTAGCAATCCACTAATTACTTGAGAACATCACGAAAATTTAACAGATCAGAGAGCGAAGACGCGACGGCCCCTAAGAACTTAAATGTCAAGGCATTCAAGAATGCGCAGATCTATATAACATATGGATATATACAATACATAATATATGTATATATGATTTATAGATTGTTATACTAGGGCATATCCTACTAATATCACAACATATTATAAAACAAAGTCGTACGCCGCGTCTGTCTGTATATCTGTTCGCGATAAACTTAAAAACTTCTGAATGAATTATCATGCTAGCTTCACCAATAGATAGAGTGATTCATGAGGAAGGTTTAGGTATATAATTTGTCAAGGTTTTGTGTAAATTGGTTGAAATATGATGATAGTTGTTGGAAGTGTCAAACGTTAAGCCAGCTTTATCGAAAGCAAGCTTTCATCGAAAACTCTGTCTAATCCCTTTGAGATATAACAAAACGATGCATCACCATGCATCGTTTTTGTAGATCTATAAAAGAGGAATATCCCACCGGATATTCCTCTTTTATAGATCTACAAAAAAGCCTGCGGTGGCATATATTTATGGTATTTTTTGGGATAGTTTACTATACCCATTCTTATGTAATTATATTCACTGTTTCATAAGATGCATCTATACCAAATTTCAAGTTTCCAGTAGTTCGCCTTTTGATATAGCCACAGGAACCAAACATTTTTCTAATATAATAAATTATCTATAACAATTTAATATAATAAGTATTCTATAAGTCTATAATCCAGGAAATAAACTATTTGTGTGCCAAATTTTATCCAAATCCGTTTTGCCATTTTTGCGTGATTGAGTAACAAACATACAAACTTACACTTTTATAATATTTGTAGGATTATTACAGAATAAAAAGGTACCCTTTATCTTAATCTACATAGGTAAAGAACTATTAATTACTTTTGTTCCTCACACATTTTAATTTCTCTCTGGACCAATTCTAAAGTCAACGTGAACGAAATCGCTGACAAAAGCTAGTAAAGTTATATTAAATACTTGATTATTATAATTTTAAATGCCATTGAACCGTGACTGGTAGATACTTGGATATAATAATCAATTTCATACTTTTTTAAATCTGTAGATGAATTTGTACACCTTGATGACTGTGGACACAATTACATCTAAGATCTTGTACACCTGTTGCCATGCAAATAAGTCTATAGTCCCATTGAGTTTGAAAAAACTGGCGTAGGAAGAACGAGTATTAAATCCGCAAACTAACTTTGTAATGATGCTTGTAGGTACCTACGAGCAAATTCCGAGTTCTTGCACGCTTGTCTGAATGCCAATTATAGATAGAAATAATTATAGATCATACATATTCAATTTTGTAAAACAAGATCTCATCTTTAACTTTACCAATTTTTTTACAAACTACATATTTACATACACGATATGTATATACAAATTCATCCCATCGCACAACATCAGCCATCACTGGACATAGGCCTCCTCCTGGGGGGGTTTTGCCAATACTCGCCACGCTTGGCAGGCGGGTTGGCGACCGCAGTTAGGTGTGATTGTTCAAGGAATACGCTGCTGCCCGTCTTCCGGTTACATCCCTTAGCCGACTCTTACGGCAACCACGGGTAGAGAGGGTGGGGTACTATTATTACGCCGGCACCACCACGGCACAAATAATATACAAATTCATTGCTTACACCTAAACTTTAGGTTGACCGCAGAGATGTATGTATGTATTATAATTATATGACTAAGTTTTGCCCGCGGCAAATATAAATCGGGACCGACAAATGTTATTGGTGTCATCCGTCCCACGGTAGCGGTCAGTTATAAATGCCTCTTGCAGCCGCCCTTCGACAACCTTTCAAAATCACATACCGTTACATTTGTACCAATCTCATAATAACCTTTTTATTCTCAGAACTGGGTAGGCGATGTATCCACGACAGACAATGTTGACTTCAAGATCGAGAACACAGAGATGAAAATCAACCCGGGCCCTGCCATCGCTGTCCGGTTCTTTGTCCAGTACAATCCTCTGAACAAAACTCCGAAACTTCAGGCCATCCGACTGAATGGACGAGAGATCTGCAACGCAAATACTCCTCAGCCAGCGGCCGACAGACCTGATCGAGATGGGCCGACGAATTCACGGCCCGGACGGCCTGCGACGACTTTGAGGCCGACGAGTACACAGCCGACTGTGATAAAGCCGGAGGACAGGCCTCAGACGAGGCCAGTGCAAGGCAGGCCTTCAGGAGAAGGTCCAGTCTACGTGAGACCACCTAACCAGCCCAATCCTTCAAGCATGTAAGTAAACGTAGCAAAACTACAATCAATATCGTAGAACATTTCACACAGTGCCATCTAGCACTAACTAAGTAAAACTTGTACTATGGGATCCAGATAAATGATAAAATACTTACCTATACACCTTTTTTTTTGTAAATACATACATTCATAACATCCAGACACAGAACAAACATTTATCGTCCCATAAATGTTTGTCCTAGTGGGAATCGAACCCACATCGAAGCATTAAAATATTTATTCACTGTGCCTGGCACTTTTACCTATTTTGCCTATCTTTGGCCTATCAAAGCTTTTATACTAACTTATTACTGTAATCAAAATTTGCCTAACTGTTAAGACACCCTGGATCGGTCGGTTATTTTTTATCACACTGTTCGCGAATTACTTACTTTACGATTCTGAAAAAGATTACAAAGAAAGTTAAGTTAGAGTAATTTATTGCAATAAAAAAATAGACAGGTGTATTTCTTAATTCTCTTAAATGATATATACAAATTATAATAAACAGTAGTAGTGTGTAAACATTTCCGTGTTCCGGTTTACAGCTAGCAAAATTATAGAGCTGTCGAGACTAACCATCGAAAGTCTCAAAGTAATAAGCGTCAATGCAGCGATGCCCTGCACTTTGTTTAGTTACGCAAAGTTCTATGTATCGCTGCAATGTTCATGGCCTTGTGTTATATCTTTCCATCAGGAGAGCATCTAGTTTGTCAAATTACTTTTCTATAAAAAAACGCAATCTTTAGTTAGAGACACGAGCAATACGAGGTTATAAGCTTCAAGTGTAAATAAGACGTAAGAACGCCTTTGTCAAAAAAAAACAGCTGTTACATACTTTTCTTTAAAGATCAATCAAGTTGTTTAAAAAACAACTGGTTTTTTTTCGTAATTTAGGCTTGGTTTCATTGGGAGAAGTAGGTACCTAAATTAACGGGATTTCGGTCGGTATACCCCAAACTTATAATCCTGTAGAATCCTTGCTACCGATGACCTCTACAAAAACTACTTTGCTAGGTACCTCCAATATTTTCTTGGTAAAAACAAAGTCATATTGAAATGTTCGGTTCAATGGTCTCGAAAGCAGGTGAAGGGCCACGGAATTCAGAATATGAGATTTATTTCGTCCCGCTGCTGTCGCGAAATCTTTGCGTCCGAGTGAAGCTGTATTTCTAGATGTCTCTGTACATGAATAAAATACCTATACCATTTTATGACAATATAAAATTGGAGAAAATCTTTAGGTAAGAAAAACTTTGTTTTTTTGTTGTACCAATGATAGCTCAGTGGTTAGCGCGGTTGGTTCGCGCGCCGTAGAGCGTGGGTTCGAACCCCTACTGAGCTTGAGCTGCCGGCGGAAGAAAACATCGTGAGGAAACCATAACATGGTGGTAGGGTACTTTCAAGTACTCGGCTGGCTAGCTACCACGCTAAAAATCTACTGCCAAGCATCTAACAGTGTGATTCGACCGCCTCACTTGAGAGCCAGTTCTATTCCAGACTAGGTGTGTTTACCATCTTCGATCACACCATCACTTAACATCAGGTGAGCTGTGGTCAAACACCAAGCTTGTCAAAAATAAAATATCAAACTTAAAGAAATACCTAGAATTCTGAGAAAAAGGATAGGTATATAAAATAATTATGAGTAAAGTACCTTTTAGGTAATCTTCAAATTAAAAATACCTGTTAAGTACTGGACATTACTACTTCCTACCTATTACCTATTCTGTATATTCTAGTTTTGATATTAAATTAACGATGTTTTTTAATTAAAGAGTTTGATTCATTAAATTGTAATTTTATTTCGGCTTATTTGATCTAGCAGGTAATTTTTAATGACGGATTTTTTCGCGGGAATATTCTACCGGTCGTTCTATTTTACTGGTTCTACTTTTGAAAATATACTTAATCGCAATAAATTATTGGTATCGCTATAATTAAATATTTTAAAAAGAACTCCTGATAAAAGTAAAAACTTAAGATAGCTCCGTGGTTAGCGCGGTCGGTTCGCATGCCGAAGGGCGTGGATTCAAACCCCAACAATGAGCTTGAGCTGCCGGTGACGGAAAACATCGTGAGGAAACCATAGCGTGGTGGTAGAGTACTTTCTAGTACTCGGCTGGCTAGCTACCACCCTCAAGTTGAAAATCTGCCGCCAAGCATCTAACGGTGTGTTTCGGCAGCCTCACTTGCGAGCCAGTTCCATTCCAGGCTAGGTGTACTTTACCATCTTCGACCACACCGTCACTTAACATCAGGTGAGTTGTGATTAAACACCTAGCCTGGCAACAAAAAAAAAAAAAACATTAAAAAAATGACTTAACCAACATTTTTATATCAACAGCGATGGCGGCGGCTCATCACAAAGCGTGAATTCCTTCGCAAAACCCACTCAACGTCCCTCCAACTATTTCACCACCGCACCACCGACCCGTCCCACTACCACCAGGCGATACGAAATGCCAGACTTTGATAACGATAACGTAAGGTAAGTTGACACGTCAACGATATTGTATACTATCGTGTTAGGGTTCCGTACCCAAAGGGTAAAATGGGACCCTATTACTAAGACACCGCTGTCCGTCCGTCTGTCACCAGGCTGTATCTTATGAACCGTGATAGTTAGACAATTGAAGCTTTCACAGATGATGTATTTTTGTTGACGCTATAACAACAAATACTAAAAAACAGAATAAAATGAATATTTAAGAGGGCTCCCATACAATAAACGTGATTTTTTTGCAGTTTTTATAGATAATGGTACGGAACCCTTCGTGCGCGAGTCCGACTCGCACTTGGCCGGTTTTTAATATGAGATATAAGAAAAAGTTTATGTCAAATTCTAGTTAAATATTTTAAAGTAAAGTTTCGGATAAGTTTGTAAAATAGATGTCAAGTTAGTTAAATTTAAATCCACACCACTGTTGTAAATAAAACAACTTAAACTAAATATGTACATACTTTGAACATATAAGAATAATTTTAATTTTAAAATTCATAGTTTCCTTTGAGCCGCTATTGCAACCAGTTACGAAAATTTATTTTTATTTTCTCGTCACCAGTCAGGTGGAAATTTCCTATATAAATGTACAGACGTTTCCAGACCACCTTCCTTGTAAGAACTGCTGATGTCTGGAACTCGTTCCCAGCGTCTGTGTTTACAACTAAGTACAACCCGGGGTTGTTCAAGAAAAACGTGAATAGTCTTTTCCTAGACAAGCGTGCACCATCTTCGGCCACTTTGTCGCTAACCATCAGGTGAGATCGTGGCCAAACGCATGCATAGTCCGTTGTAAAAAAAAGTGTAAGTCAAAATCTACAGCCCTTAAAAAAAACATTAAATCACCACCTTACAAACTTAACCAATTAAATATTCACATTTTATGAATCGTTAAAAACTTACAGTTTTTGTAGCGATAATACCTCAGTTGTTAGCGCGGTCGGTTCACACAAAGGTCGTGGATTTAAGTCCCAACAATCAGGCTTGAGATGCCGTTGAAGGAAGACATCGTGAGGAAACCATAGCACGATGGTAGGGTACTTTCTAGTAGTACTAGCTAACAACTAGCGACCAACTGTGTTCTGGCAGCCTCTTGAGAGCTAGTTTTATTCCAGACTAGGTGTGCTTTACCATCTTCGACTACACCGTCACTTAGCATCAGGTGAGCTGTGGTCAACACTTAGCTTGTCAATAATAAATAAAAATATATAAAAACTCTAAGCAAACTGTTTAAAATGTAGTAAAGTATCACCGTCATAAAACAAATATGCGATTTGAACAAAGATATATGCACAATGCACATATAGTGCATATATCTTTGTTCAAATCGCATAAACTAAAACTTTTGTTTTGTTTATAGTAACGGAGACCGCGTGCCTGCATCAAACGATTACTTTTCCGGTGGTTCCATCACGTTCACGGTCCCCAGTAGTGGCGGTACTAACTCTAACAAACGACCCCAGGTAAGTCTATAGCTGAGGAGTGGGCTAACACGCTGGCATTAGGCCAAGAATTCAAACACATGCGGAAATTTATAGGAAAATACTATTTGTTCCGAGTTTATGTTGACAGTACTTAATCTTTATGGATTCCATAGCGAACTTAGAAATATGTACAAGATTTCGTGACTTTAATATAGGCTATCATTCTCTCAGATAAATTAACCAGCCTACTCGAAGATCATTCTAAATAACTTTTACTACGGGATATACAATTGCAAAGAAATATCGTTTCTTGAAGAACAAGTTTTTGTAACGATGATAGCTCAGTGTTTAGCGCGGTCGGATCATACGCCAAGGGGCGCGGGTTCAAATCCCAACAATGAGCTTGAGCGGCTCGTGAAGGAAAACATCGTGAGGATACCACATCATGGTAGTAGGGTACTTTCTAATACTCGGCTGGCTGGCTACCAACCTCAAGTTGTAAATCTGCCGCCAAGCACCTAATGGTGTGTTCTAGCAGCCATATGTGAGAGCCAGTTCCTTTCTAGGTTAGGTATTTTTACCATCTTCAACCACTTAACATCAAGTGAGCCGTGATGAAACGCCTATATAGCCTGACAAACATAAAAACAACATCAATATTTTTTTATAAAACAATAATTCCAGCTATTCCAAGTAAATCGTGTTACTGTCACTTAAAACCAGGTGAGCTGAGGTTAAACATCTAGTCTCTCGCGATTCTAATGTTGTTCCAAAGGAAAGCTCATTTTGGTTTATTGCCGTACTGCGTAACCCCAAGCCTTATATCCAACATA
Organism: Biston stratarius; assembly: GCA_950106695.1. NCBI lineage: Eukaryota > Metazoa > Arthropoda > Insecta > Lepidoptera > Geometridae > Biston > Biston stratarius. Next base: position 2,549,135 of record OX467106.1, on the reverse strand, counting down.
AACCGACTCAAATAGTGAGATACCGTAAAAAAGCATTTTATACCTTCTATATGAATCATATCCCTTAAAATACAAGGTAACAAAACCACCAATGTAATAGCTAGCCAGTAAGCAGACGCTTTTAAATAATTAAACCTTATTCCATAGGTGTTGAGGTGATAGTTAAAAAGCATTTCGGAGATTGAGTTTACAAAGTCCAATACTTGCAAATTATAAAACCAGTTCTTTATTAAGAAAGATTGTTTCAAAAAAGGCTATAAGTTGAAGGTAATTATTTATCTGTATTGAGGTTTGATATTTTCGAAGGTGGTACAATTTTGTTTTTGTTTATAATAATTCATCCCATTGCTTATTCCAAATATAAATATAGTATATATATATATATATATATATTGGTGTCTTAGATGACAATCGAACGCAAGTGACGCAAAGCTTGACCGTAAAAACCCACAATCATAAATAATTATAATCTTTTGGAAAAAACAGTGGTTTTAATCATCAAATGCCGAATTATACGCACGAGTAGACAAGTGATATAATGTTAAATATGTTTTTTTTTTTCAAATTTATAACACTTCTACTAAAACCGTTATTGCTTTACTAAGACATGGATTGAGTGTGACTATGATTTAAACTGTGATTTATTTTACTTGTTTTTATTATGAGACACTTGAAAACATTAAATGTTCGACACTGGGAGAATGAACAAAGTGCGATGCCAAAGAGAGAAAAATATACCTACTATGTTTCACACAGGTTCTAAAAAAGAAATAAAAGAATACGGGTCAAATTAGTAACATTTTCAAGTGCTGTGAACGGCCAAAGAAAAAAAAATAAGTTTGAGCCCTAGGAAGAAGAAATTTGAGCCCGATTATGTAATCAGTTGAAAAAGGTTAGTGTTCCTTAAAGCCAAAGCCAGATATTTAGATACATCCGTGTAACTTTCCATCAACCTAATTGCAGTACTTATTATGGTTTGGATAAAATACATCGTTAATATACCATTTGGTTTGGATAAAATACATCGGTATTTTACCGCAGTCGTAATTGCTGTATTCGCATACCGAAGAAGTTATTTTTAGCTCACATTTTAGACATGCTTATAAAGGTATCAACCTAAAATGGTTATACTACCTGCATAATTATTCATATGGGACCTTAGCGAGTAGGTATACAGTGTTATAAACTTGAGTTGTATGTATTTAGCCCAAAAAGGGGTAATTATACCCACCATTATTATTCTATTACAGTTAACAAGACGTTTGACCACAGTTAATCTGGTGTTGTGTCGTTGTGGTCGAAGATAGTAAACAGCTATAGCGTGGAATGGAACTGGCTTTCAAGTGAGGCTGTTGAAACACATCGTTGGTTGTTTGGCGGCAGATTTTCAAATTAAACTTGGTAGCTAGCCAGCCGAGTACTTTAAAGTACCCAACCACCATAATGTGGTTTCCTCACGATGTTTTCTTTCAACAGCAGCTTAAGCCTGATTGTTTGGATTTAAACCCACGACCGACGTGTGAACCGACTACGCTAACCACTACAAATATAAACAACTTTTAGTATGGGCGCAGTTTTCGAATTCCATAATCGTAGTATCCGACATAATTATAAATTATTAAGCAATTAACAACATTTTTCATCCGTTGGGGAGCTACGATGCCACACACACACACACTCTCAGACACACTCAAACACACACACTCACACACACACACACACACACACACTCAAACACACACACGACACACACACTCAAACACACACACATACTCACACACACACTCACGTCAGACTTATAAAACCCCGTCGTTTTTGCTTCGGGGGTTACAAAAAGTTGTTCCATAGAAATAATTCGTTGAATATTGAGCAAATGTATGGAGCAGCTGATTTTTGCGATTTCAGAGTTGAATTCTTAATAAAAGTTGTTCATAATGATGATTACAATACCCTTATTTCGGCTAAGTAAATCCTCAGATTATAAACTTGCATAAAATACATATAACGTTATATTATCATGTCAAAAGTTTATTTATCTATGTGTCTGTCCTAGCATCGTAGCTCCCACAAAGCTGAAAAAAATTTGATCGAGTGTTCTTAGTTATGATGACTTTTTTTTTTACTGATAAGTCCGCCTTTGGCCACCAAATCGCCTGATGATAAGTGATGATGTGGTCGAAGATAAAGCACGCAGACTTAGAAGATACCTATTCACTGTGGCCTTGAAAAGAACTAGATTATAAGATAAGATGAGATAAGATAAGATAATCTTTATTGCTTAAAACTGTGTACATATTAATCTTATATATAAGTTTTTATACAACAGTTTATCCTAGCGGACATGCAATATTTTCTTATATAACTAGGTTTACTAACTAAAAGGAACAATTAATTAACAATAAATTATTTAACGTAAAATTGAAAACGGTAAGATAGGTAAGATTAGTTATTATTCTAGGTACATATTTTTTATACAGTCATCTGTACATTCATAATATTCTTGTATAGTGTAGAATGCTTTTTTATATCTCTCAGGAAGCAAGGAAGCCGGCATCTTGTTCCATTCCTTAGCCGTACGGATAATAAACGTAGAGTCAAAACGTTTGGTACGTACCCAAGGAAATTCCACTATGTATGGAACTTAGTTATGAGACCGTCTCCTAGTTATGTCTCTTAGTTATGAGACCGATTCCTAGAGGTCCTAGGTACGAATCCCATGTCACGCACCTGTCTTTTCTAAGATATGTCCGTATTGTCGATAACTTCTAACGTTGAAGGAAAACATAGTGAGGAAGCCTACATATCCGAGAGATATTGTAAAAAAAAAATGAAGGTATCTCCAGTCTGCCGACCCGGACTTGGCCAACTGGGCCACAGTAAGAAGACACCCCTGCCCAGCAGTGGGACAGTTCAAAAAAACGGCTGACTCGGATTCGGATTCAGAAACTCTGTTCAGTGTTTTGAAAATCAGCCTTTATCTAATTGATGAATGGATATGAACAATTCTACAAGTCTGATTGAGTCAAAATGTGGTATTCTGTAATTTATTTTTAAACTAGCTGCTCCCCGCGGTTTTACCCGCGTGGTGATGGCTGATGATGATAATGAAAAGTATCCTTTGTTTTATTCCTGGGCCTAAAGTATCTACATGCAAAATTTCATCCAGATCCATTCAGCCGTTTGGCGTGATTGAGTAACAAACATCTATCCATCCATCCAAACTTTCACATTTATAATATTAGTGGGATGGGATTATACTTGCATATCATGAAAAAGCGAATAAATCTGCACATCACACGCTACTATGAGAGAGCAATTAGTGCAAGTGAAGTAATATTAGATTTAATTTAATGGAGAGATTATGTGATATTATACTGCACATGTTAGAGTGGTTCAAACCGCTAATGTGATTGGTTGGGTCTGCTGTTCATGATATTGTATAACTAATAACTGAAATGTGTACTAAGTAATTACCGTAATTTTTAATTGTAGCAAGAAATAAATCAAGTTTTATTTTGTAGCACAAAACACAAAAACAAATAAACAGAAACACATAAGAGTCAGTTAAAAAATAGAGGCTCACGTCAGTTTAATGCTGGGCATACTAAGTGGTTTAACCAGCGCTGACTTTGGGTTCGATTCCTACCCAGGACAAATGTTTTGTGGTATAAACAAATGTTTATTCTGTATCTGGGTGTATTTTATGTATTTACAAAAAAAAAGGATATTAATTATCAGTTATCTGATTTTCATTGTACAAGCTTTTCTTAGTTTGGGGTCAGGAGGCGCTGTGCGTAATGTCCAACGAATTTTTTTTTAATTTGTTTTTATGTCGGGTAAAATTTCAGAAAACGCTTAACAAATTCGGGGGAAAAACTGTCTGTCCATATTGTGATGGCCATCACAATTTAGAAGTAATCAAAATCGTTTCATCTACTATGTCGTTAGATGTGAGAATATTCACTCCCGCTATCTTCTCTAAAAAGAAGTCATGTAATCTGCCGTGATGTTACTTACGATTGAAACAAAAAAGATTTTGTATTTTTTTATTGTGTTGTATTGAACCATCTGTATACACTGCTCTGCAGTAGAGCTGAACGAAATGAATGTTCGGATCACGTCACCTGTACTTAATATATTTAAATCACTATCAATTAGTTCGTTTCTTCAAAAAGATTTATGTTTCCGTTCCGAACGAAGGTTACATCTAAAGTGTGATTAGGAAAAAACGCTTAGAAATTCCGTCGGTTTTTGTCAAAATAATTTATCATAAGGGGAAACCTTTTGTATCGGAACGATGAACAGATATCGGTACGTACACAATAACGTAATGTAGATATAAATAAAAACATCATGTAACAGGTTTGCAAAGACTTGCGTGCAAACGGCAAATGTAGTATGACGAATACCAATATATTTATTTTTTAATTTAATAGTTTTGTAGCGATGATAACTCAGTGGTTAGCGCGGTCGGTTCGCATGCCGAAGGGCGTGGGTTCAAACCCCAACAATGAGCTTGAGCTGCCGGTGAAGGAAAACATCGTGAGGAAACCATGGCCTGGTGGTAGGGTACTTTCTAGTACTCGGCCGCCAAGCATCTAACGGTGTGTTCCGGCAGCCCCACTTAAGAGCCAGTTCCATTCCAGGTTAGGTGTGATTTACCATCTTCGACCACACCATCACTTAACATCAGGTGAGTTGTGGCCAAACACCCAGCCTGTCAGCCATTAAAAAAAAACGAAATTTAGAAAAGCTACCTATACATTACCGTACTCAGTGAATATATACCGAAGCATGCCATTATTTGTATACTAATCATATAATCCAATCTATCTAATCTAATAATCTATATCTTTAAACGAGCAATTCCTGTATATATATATATATATATATATATATATATAATCTGAATCTCGGAAACGGCTCCAACGATTTTCATGAACATTATAGTATGCAGGGGGTTTCGGGGGCGATAAATCGATCTAACTAGGTTTCATTTTTAGAAAACGTCGTTTTATCCGTGTTTTCAGCCGAGCAATGCTCGGTCAACCAGGTACTTATTATTTATACTGACAATATTTTCATATAAGCATAGTAAAAAAACGGGTCAATGCCGCTAGTGTACTGGGAACCCTACCGCACGGCAGCGATCTCGACGGCGTCTTTGTTTTATAGTAATTATTTTTAAGTTCTTTAAAAAAGTACAAAACTAAACTCGAATCTTAAAATGTATATCCTTTTATTCTTTATTTTGACATATTTGGATATTGACATTTTATTTTTTTATTCACTGACATGTGATTAGTGTTTTAATACTTTTTTTAATGATATATTACGGAATTTGACTTGTAACATTGGTGTTATCAATAAAACATTTGTATTTAATTGTATTTGTGTTCATTTATTGTGTAATGTAGTATTTTAATAAACTTATACGAACGTCATGAGTCGGGTTAAGGTATTATAGAGAAAAAACGTCTTAAAATAAATACTTGGTAGGTAGTTTAAATCTTTTTAGGTATTGGCGTTTATTTTTATATTATGTAAGTAGATTAATATAGAACCGTACGTATTTTAAAAACCATACAAGTTGGCTTATTTTCGTTGAAGAAAAACATCGTGAAAAATCTATAATCGTTGAACAAAAAAAATCAATAGCGTGTGTGATCCATCACCCACTATAGTCCAGCGGGAAATATCGGCCGATTTACCCATCGAGGGTTAGCTTTTGCCTTGCTGTCGAATATTAAAAGTGATATAGGTTTGTAGACAGGTAAATAAGTAAATTTTTACTTTTTAGCGATGATAGATCAGTGGTTAACGCGATCGGTTCACACGCCGAAGGGCGTGGCTTTCAAACTCAAGAATGACCTTGAGCTGCTTGTGTAGGAAAACATCGTGAGGGAACCATAGTATGGTGATATTTTCTAGTACTCGGCTGGCCAGCTACTACCCTCAAGTTGAAATTCAGCCGCCAAGAACGTAACGGTGTGTTCCGGCAGCTTCAGTTGAGAACTCTACACTACATCATTTATCTTTGACAACAATTTTAATGATACTTGTTTTTCCCGCAGTCAAGATTAAAGTATACAGTAGGACCAATCAAGCAAGTATTATCAATAAATAACTAAATGTAGTTATTACACGGGCAACTAACTTGCAACGCAATTGTAATACGAACTCAACTCATCTTTACTTAATAACATCTTAACATTATTACTAAGTTTATATGTAAATACATAGACATGAATGAAAAACCAAATAAAATATCCAACTACGATTTGAGGCCTGTAAATGTTTAAAAATATGTAGTACGCATTCCGCCTGTGCATTCAATAGAAAAACGTATGAAAATTAAAACAGCTCATAATCCACATGAAAATCCTTTTTGATAACTTTAGCCATGACAGCGCGATATGAGGTTAGCGCGCTCGGCTCAGGGCGTTGATTCAAACCCCAACAATGAGCTTGAGCTGCCGGTGAAGGAAAACACTGTGAGGAAACCATAGTATCGTGGTAGGGGATTTTTTAGTACTCGGCTGGCTAGCTACCACCCTAAAGTTGGAAATCTGCCGCTAAGCACCTAACGGTGTTTTCCGGCAGCCTCACTTGAGATCCAGTTCCATTCCAAACAAGGTGTGCCTTATTATCTTCGAGCACACCGTCACTTAACATCAGGTGGGCTGTTGGCAAACACCTAGCTTGTCAAAAAATAAGATAAAAATGTTTTCCTTCGAACTGAACAAACTATACTAACCCACTAACCTATAACGTAATCTTTACTAAACTATAACGGTATAAATAATTCTACACCTTGTCTACTTACCTAAGTAACCTAAGCAAATACTAATCGCTCTTTATGCATTTCATTAAGTAGTTACATATCAACGCTCTCACTTACTTACTGTATCTAGATTTTAATTCCACAGAGTAGTTAGAAAGCGAAGCACAAAGTGAAATGACCCATGTACCTACCGAACATTTCCACTGTAGAACAATAGTTTGTAGTCTTGTGTTCACAATGCTTGTAAAATACTGTTAACTTTTTTTATTTCTAACAAAGAAGGTTGATTCCATCGAAGATTTTATTACTGAAAAAAACTACTTGTTGAAGAAGTTTCACTCTTATCCTAAATTTAGATAACTTTGGGTCAAAAGTTTGATTAATATGACTTTTTTTTAAATGTTTTTTTAGAGAAATATGTTCTACACTTTTTACTAAAGTTTTTTTATATTTTATTTTTTTCAATATTATATGTACTTTCTTTAAATATTATGGAATAAACCTTACCATCTTATTAAACTTACATAGTCTTTTAATCGTTATATCTTCACCACTTTCAGCAACATGAGCAACAATGTGGGAAGGTGACCTTGAACAACCCCATCCCTCTGGTGGTGAACGGGACCCCGACATTGGAAGGGCAGTGGCCTTGGCAGATCGCGCTTTACCAAACGCAGGTCAGTCTTATATAAACAGCTACAAGGACAATATGCTAGCTTCCTTACCAAAGTGGCTTTGGTAATTTCTTACCGTCAGTATGCACATAAAATGGAGGCAACCCTTCAAGGAAAGTAGAAAATCTTCGCCCACCGATCAATGTACCACAGCTTGGGCGCTAACGTTTCACGAATCAAAGTCCACCTTATTTTTTAGTAGATTAGGTTCCAATGGCAACGTGCCAACTGCAGCACAATCGCTTTACACTACCTACAGGGTCACAATCAGCGTTACGATTTTCAACCATTTTTCCCCCTACGGTTACCTGGAAGATATCGCTTTTGGCGATAAGTTCGCCAGTTGTTGCAGCTTTTGATTAAGTTTATTCTATTTTTCTTCTGTATTGTATAATTTTTGGTGTGGACGATAAAAAAATAATCAATCAATCAGTCAATCAAAGATTGCTTGTATTTTTATGCGCTCACTAATTTCGCACTGTTTATCGTGTGTTACCATCTTCGACAGATGAGATGTAGCCAAACACCTACCTTGTAATCCATTATAAATACAAACGTAACGCAGAACGATAAAATATGAATAACAGCATAACCAGTCATTTAGCAAAGTTCTCAAAGGTTCTCCGAAATCTAACCCGCTAATAATAAGTGATAAAGTGCTAATCCAAACAGGTCAAAATCAGAAACCACTAACGAAGGAATCCATGTCTTTCTTTCAGACTGTGGACAACAAGTACATCTGCGGCGGTACCCTGGTCTCCCACAAGCACATTATCACGGCGGCTCACTGCATCACGCTGAAAGGCTCCAGACGGACTGTCAACAAGAACACACTCACCGTGTACTTGGGCAAACACAACCTGAGGACCTCCGTAGATGGCGTGCAGATCAAATTCGTCTGTACCTAAACCTAAATACATACCTACATAGATACCCTACTAGGTAGATAAGTATAAGAAATAAGGAAGTTGATGCAGCTTCAAAAAGACCAGGGGCGTAGCAACCGCCGTATCAGCCGTATCAATAATACGGGGCCCCGTGCTACAGGGGCCCCAACAAAATAAATAATAGACATGCCTCACGTGGAGCTATGAAATGAAAGTCAGGTAGAAGGGCCCCCTGACAAATTTCAAAACAGGGCGCTTCTATGGCAAGCTACTTCACTGAAAAAGACGTTAACTTATATCGGAAAAAGCATTTAGCTAATACATAATAATTATAAACTTTTGTGCTAACATATAAATCATAGAATCAAATATATGTATGTATGTAGGAATATGCGAGTTTACAGTTTTAATATCTCATATCCAGAGTACCATTTAGGTTTTTTATGTAACTAATCAGTCAAATTACGCATTGACCTGTCGATACCTATAGATAGATACCTATTGTTGAAAGCGTATATTACAAATCTAAACAAGTCGTTCAAGTACCTACATATGTTAATAACACAAATTCACGATGAAATAAAATAACACAATTCACAAACATCAAGATGTATCAGAAACTATGTTCGTATATTTGGATTTCAACTATGTGAGTAACACAATAAATTTCTTTTTTTTTTTATTATCATCAATGTTACAAGTCAAGTTCCGTAATATCATTTCAAATAAATCATTAAAAAAGTTTTAAAATACTGATTATACGTCATTGAATGAACTAACATAAGTACATTGTTAAGTGAATATGTGTTGTTATATTCTTCAGAGTGCTTTGAGCACTAAAACCAATAGATAAACATACTTAACAAAACTTGACATCTTAATTTTCAACTTGTGTTCTAAAAAATTGATCACTGTAAATGTCTCATACATTACCCAGCCCGTATTGTGTCAAACTCCAGGTGGAGAAGATCCTGGTGCACCCAGACTACAACGCGACCATCTTCAGCCGAGACCTGGCCATCCTGCAGCTGAAAGAGCCGGTCACCTACACGGATTGGGTGCGGCCGGCCTGCCTGTGGCCCGACAACCAGATCGATCTCAACAATGTCGTAGGGAAGAAGGGATCCGTAAGTGATATATCATAAGTACAAATTTATAGCATAATCTTTTGTACCTAGCTATATCCGAGGCACATGTCATAGCAACCTAGCTATATCCGAGGCACATGTCATAGCAACCTAGCTATATCCGAGGCACATGTCATAGCAACCTAGCTATATCCGAGGCACATGTCATAGCAACCTAGCTATATCTAAGGCACATGTCATGGCAACCTAGCTGTATCCGAGGCACATGTCATAGCAACCTAGCTATATCCAAGGCACGTGTCATAGCAACCTAGCTATATCCGAGGCACATGTCATAGCAACCTAGCTATATCCGAGGCACATGTCATAGCAACCTAGCTATATCCAAGGCACATGTCATAGCAACCTAGCTATATCCAAGGCACATGTCATAGCAATAAAGTAACCTATACTAAGCAGTCTATGGACACCGCGGACTAACTAGTGCAAGACATAATTATTTATTATGTTTATCTTCTTCGCCCGCGTTACTTAAACAAGTACAGTAGTGTGCAAACAAAATAAGTACCTACGCATATTTATGCAGTTATGAGTGTCTAGCATAATTTGCTAAAAAACTTTCGTTAAATAAAAATAAACGAAATAAATATTGGAGAACATTTCACACTGCGCTATCTAACCCCAACCTAAGCAAAGCTTCTATTGTGGCAACCACAAAACTAAAAGAAAACTTACATACATTATTTTTTTATAAATACATACTTATAATATATACAGAATAACACCAATGGTTGATTTACCAGCAGGCTGAGTAGGCTTGAGCCTAGGGCGGCAGATTTTTGAGACGGCAAATTTGGGGACTGAATTTTTATTTTTTGCTGCCTTTTAGAAATTAAAAAGGTTTCTGTATGACGGTTTCCTGATGTCTTGCAGAGAGAAGTCTGCAACACATCCTGACTATGACTTTACTTCTTCCTTTTCATTATACATTCAACGGTTTTACATTGAACAATTACCAGTTCCGTTCAGTGGTATTATGATGTAGGAAATACAGTAATCCTGACAAATTCAAAAAAAAGTGACCCCTCTTATTTCCATTTCTAGGTAGTAGGCTGGGGCTACGATGACACGGGTGTGGCGACCGAAGAATTGTCACTAGTGGAGATGCCCATAGTAGACCAAGAGACCTGCATCCGATCCTACAGCGAGTTCTTCGTACGATTTACTTCGGACTACACCTACTGCGCTGGATTTAGAGACGGTATGAACTGAAAACTAAAAAGTCTTCCACTATTCGTTTTAAAATTTGATTGAATTGCCTACGAAAGTCGTTCTTGAACTTAGGCAAATCTTAGCAAAATGTGTGCATATGTTACCGGCCAACCTCGATTTTAGGATAAAATAGTCTTACCTAGGCTTATCCAGTTCATCCTATAGGCGATAGAATAGACTAATTAAACCAAGCTATAGTTCATCCTAAGCCCGATACGACAAACTATTACTTTTGCATAGGCCGAACTAATTTTGCCTTGTTTTTATCCTCAAGATAAACGGAATAAAACATTAAGAAGAATAATCATGTTTTATCAACGAATTTAACATTAATATTCTGTTTTATACTTAAATGTCTTTAATAATTATGGAAATCGCTTATTTTTTTATAAGATGTACTCTGGCAAAATTAGTTCAGACTAGACCGTACTAATTCATCCTAGAGTGTAAAACCAACTCGTTCAGCCTAGGCTAATTAAGTTTATTCTATCGGGCTTAGATGAGCTAGTTTGGCCTAGGCTCAACTAGTTTGTTCTATCAAAATCAAAATCAAAATCAAAAGTCATTTATTCAGGTTAGGCCCTGGTAAGGCACTTATGAACGTTAAGTTACATGTTTGAATCTACCACCGGCTCGTAATTACACTTCAACTGAGAAGACTCCGGCTCACTCAGCAAGGCATTTTTTTGTGGATATCACCTATATGTATAACCGATTAAGAAAAACTAGTTTATCCTAAAATGAAGTGTGGTCGATACCTAGGTATCATAGGGCTTAGTTATAGATTGGCCTAGGATCAACCAGCTTGTCCTATCATCTATAGGTACAACCTGCAGTTAAGAAAAACCTAATTTATCCTAAAATCGAGTGTGATCGATAACACATACCTATATCTGATTTCAGGACTAACAAAAATAATATCTGTAAGTAACTCATTTTGCTTGTTTTAGACAAGCAAAATGAGCACTGAATTAGCCTGCGCTCACACTAACTAGTGCTTGCGCTGCGTAACTATATCTAATCGACGTGATAAATAAAGCAATTTCTACCTCATCTTATTTTTTTTTTGCTTTTGTGTTGTTTGTGCTTTTGTAGCATAAGCCTAGCTTCCAAAAGGCTGTATGTATTGAGCTAAAAACGCAGATACACAAAATATATTAATGTTAACCTACATGGTGAAAACACTTTTGAGTGGAGAGAGTTCTTGTTATGCTTTATTGCTTACAGGAGTCTACAATGAAAATACAGGCGAATGGGAACGTATGTGAAATTTTAATAATTCACCGCTTACTGATGCGCTTACTTGCTCTACAAGCTGCTATCTTTAGAGCTGTTTACTTCTTCCTGTATTGATCGTTAGGGCTTCACTAACAAATATTGATATAGGTGTTCTGTAAAATTTCGGTACTTTTGTTGTACAGACAGGGACCCCAACGTGCCAGTATTCCTGTCATCGCCCAACGCAAGTGCGTCGTGTCTTATTCTTGCTTGGCGCTTATAACACACTTTTGGCATCTACTCTAAAAGCTTAAGACAAAGGAGTCGATCAGTTTGACCTTCTATATTTATTTATTTTGTCATTTTTTATTTCGTGTATTGTTCTAATTTGTGTTGTTTTTAGTAATAATTTGGACATTGGGTTTTTACACCCAAAACCCAACCCAACCCATTGGGTTTTCATTTTAGAATTTTTAATTTTATTTTTGACATAATTTATACTGACCCGTATATATTGTTGTAACTGACAATTTCATATACGAGTATATTAACTAACGTAATTGGTTTTATGCAACCGTAAACAATGCTTACGACATTCTCCGTAAGCACAAGTACCTATTGGGCTGAAAAATCTTATTCGTTTAATAAATAACATTGTTTTTAGCTACAAAATGAATTAAAAATTAAATTTACCAACATAACATTTTTACATATTCATGTAAGTAAACATTTTATAGTTAATTATCCGCCTGACAACTATATTGTATGTAGTAGTTATTAATCGAACTTGGAAAAGTAAAATCAATAATATAGTGTTATAGGCTTGTGATATTCTGAACCGAAGGGGGATCATGTCATTATGAACAACTTTGACTATAGAAACAACTCTGCGATCTCAAAAGAAAAACCCGCTGCTACATACATTTGATAAGGGTTAGCGTACTTTTCTTTAGATAAGCAGTTTTTGTTCACGATTTTATAGTTGGGCACAACTATAAAATCGTAGTAAAAGTTGTTTATGAGTAAAATTGTACTCAATGCTTTGGCTTGGTATATCTAAAGCTGTGACCCGGTATAAAAAATACCTCAATTTCTTTTTTCTCTGCATTTGCCTGTTCTTATTGTTTATACTATTTTTTACGAGCTATTAATGAAAACATTGTACTTCTAGAGCCATTTAGATTACTAATGCTAGTGTAGATGCTGAAATGTGGCAAAACTTGGTGGCGATAATAAAAACGTATGGCTGGTCGGATATCTAGGTGGTTTTGGTAATAAGGCTTTAGACATTTTAAAAAATGCACAGTAAGTGTTATAGTACATATCGTAAATGCATGTACAAATTGTACCTACAACTCATTTATAAATTCAAATAATTATAGCTTCAGAACATAATAAACCTAACAAACTCGTAAAATTGACAAGTACATACGAATTTAAGTAAAACATACCTAAAGAATAATTGTTGAAAATAAGTAGGAACTAGTAAAAACGATGTGATCATATACTACACTTCTTAACAAAAGCAAGTTATAATAGTTACCAACTAACTGCACGTTCAACTATACACAACCATTAAAATTGTTATAAAAGCAAGATTTCGGATTAATTTTGCTCATGTCTTACCTTCAGATTCCACTCGCTGTGTAACTCGGTGACTAGATTCTGACTATATTCAATAGACACCTTTTCAACACTTTCAGTCAAGATATGTCAAGATATCATACCAAAATGTTGACTGCATTGAAACAATCAATGGATAGTTGGATAAAATAATGTTGTCTAAATCATTTGCATGATGCATTAGTTCTCAATCGAATTTTATGTAAGTATTGTCCACACGATCAAAAGTCGTTGGTTCATCCAATGTTGATCTACTATGGAAACACAGGACATTGACACATTTTTGTTTTATTTATACGGGATTACTCTAGCACATAGAAAGACGAGGCCGCGCTCGCGTCTTACATTCCTTGAAACTATAGTCCGTTAAAAGAGTAATGCCACATAAATAGAACGATTTTAGTTTATATTTCAATGTTTAGATAGAAATATGTAAAATAAGCAATCCATTAATTCTGCAGGGACTTCAGTGTGTAATGGCGACAGCGGCGGCGGCATGGTGTTCAAGTTAGGGAACACGTGGTATGTGCGCGGGCTGGTCTCCGTGTCAGTGGCGCGTGAGAACGAATATCGCTGCGACCCTTCGCACTACGTCATCTTCACCGACCTCGCCAAGTTCCTGCCTTGGATCCGGCAGCACGTCAACGACTATTAGAGCAAAACTAGTATTTTAGGGTTCCGTACCAGAAAGGTGCCCGACGACTTTACTGCTGAGCCTACTGCGTCTGTCTTTTAGACGCGCGAAAATCAAGGTTCAAAAACTAAAGCATCTTATAAAAGAATGTTTCCTAGGTTTCTACTTAGAAAGCAAGACAGCACTGTTATTAAAATCCTAGGTGTTAAAACAGTTCATAGATATTTTCACCTCAATTGCATTGTATTGACTCTAAAACTTATTTAAATAAAAAATTGTATGGAAAGACTCGGAATATATTTCATTCAGGATTCTAGATAATGCTCATTATTCCGTCGTGACGGACGCTGTCCAATGTAGCGTCACTCCATTTTCTTCTAATCCTATTTTTAAAGTCTAAGTAGATACACTTGCCATTAATATACGCTTGGTATCGTTCCTTTGGCTGATTTTTTTAAATATTTTAAGCTAAGTTCATAAAACTAAATATTCGCAATAGATGCCTATATAAAAAAAAAAATATGGTGTAGGATCTTGGGAATAGCTTTACAGCCGCTGCGAAGTTTTCAGCAGACTATATACATACCTATAATAACCATAAGGTGACCTGTTTATTCGCATAATATTAGATACTTCTCATAAAGTTATTCTGCATACATATTTTGACATAACATATAATATTATTGGAAGCGCATATATTTTCGTAGTCATACTTATTGTATGTTGCCTAATTATATGCTCGTTATAAAATCAATGAGTATAATGTTTTTAATTTATATTTTTATTACTTGTACGTAATTAGAAACAGTACAAAATTAGATGTAGATTGTGGTGCGACGGGGTGGATAGAGCCCTTGGCCCACCCTTAAGCCGCGTGCATATTAAATACCAAAATACAATACTATAATTAATGGTATAAGATTATACGGCTAGATATTAATAGTTAGATCTGTCTAGGTTATGGGTAATTTTATTAGTACTTACATTCAAGTGATATTATGATTACTGATTTTAGTATCAAAATTAGGGCTAACAATATTATGCGAATAAATATGGAATTGTCTAATTCATGGCTGTGTATTTTCACATGAATGTCCATTAAGTAAATCCCTCGTTGAATTAACCTATTAGATTAGAAGCTCGGCTTCATGAGCGTGTAGATTGTGGGTTCGATTTCTAACTATGACAAACATTTAAGTGACAGGGATAATATTCTTTAAAAAAAACGTATGAACAAGTATTATGAATTACAAAAAAATATTTAATTATTCTATCAGTTATCTGGTTTCCATAGACGACATGACTAGACGCACGAAATGTGTCAAATAAGTACGTCAACAGAATTTCAAATGAGTGGCCTTAATACCTGTTTGATTAATCCATAAACCGCCCTATTTCTCATGCATCAAACGTACATTAGGTAGGTATATTACTGATTCCTATTTGCCATTGTATCCAAGTAATACAGGGTTACGCAGAACGGAAGTACGTACTAAGCCGAAACGATATTGTACATAATTATGACCAGTTTTTACTATGGTAACCAGCGTAAAAAATGTGTCAAACGCTCGCGCACGTTTTGTACTTTGTCTCCTTGAAGAAGGCCACCGGATGTGGTTATATACCGTACATATTGTTACGGAAAGATGAATTTTTTTTCTACATGAAACGCCTGATTTGTTTCACGATTTCGGAGTCGGTTGAATAGTAAAAGTTGTTCATAATAAAACGATCTCCTTTCGGGTTCGTACTACTGCACCTACTAAGCTTTGTACTTGTTTACAGTTTTTTCTGTGATTTCTTGTTTATCTCTAGGTTTACGTTGTTTTTTCTGTTATTTATATACCTATAATGAAAATAGCAGCTATATTGAATGTGACCACAAATTGATAAATAATAGACTGATAAGGAAACATTGCTCATAAACATCTATTATGTAAAAGGAGTTTTTTTTTTCGTTTCCCTCCTCATCGACGTTTCTAGAACACATTTATGCTCAGTACATAAAAGTGGTGGGATGACATCGCAATGCTAAACAATATAGATATTGGTAATCTCTTTAGCTGGAGGACGTCTAGGTAGGTACCACCGTAGTACCAGATATACTGCCGCCAAGCAGTAGTGCCGTGGTAGTGCCGACGTAAGAATAGTACCCCACCCACTCTACTCGTGGTTGCCGTAAGAATCGACTAACGGATGTAATCCGGAAGATGGGCAGCACGACCACGAGCTGTGGACGACCTATGGCTGATGATGTGCATGTGTGTGAGTGAAGCAGTTAGTATGTAAACATTACTGTATTCCAGTTGAAGGGTACTGCAGTTATCAAAACTACGGGGCTGTTGAGATTAACCATCGTCTCTTACATTAACGTTCGGTAACAATAATTTTTTTCAAGTCATTTGATTTTGTTTAATTTTGACGATGGGTAATGAAAATTTTGTCTATAGATAAAACTGTACTCAGATTACGCGCTGGTCTTTGTGTCATCTCTACAAATAATACTACAATAAAAGCCTTAGAAAATATAAATAAAACATTCAATATCTTTACGAACGGTCTATATTACAAATACGAGAAACTTAGGTAAGGATAAAAAACTACATATGAACAACGCTGATTTGTCAGAGACGCGGTGCGTGCGCATTAGATTATGTATCTTATATAGTAATGTATACAATATATTTTCACAATGCGAGTGTCAGTCGTTTTATACGCGTAAAACCAATATGGTGCAGTTGATCGATGTTTATCATCGGAAATGCTGCTTTACGTAAGCGATTCACTTTCCGGCGCGTTAACGTCTTCACCGCGACTCTCACTAAATCAGCGAATTTCCTTAAAATTAATAAAAATAAAATCTATACATAAATCTTACAATTACATTTGACAAAATTAGAAAAAATCTGACAAAGTGAATATGCTATTTTAAAAGTAAAAAGCTGCAATAACCGGCACACACATGGCACATACAACGCTAATGAATTCATCACGGGTCAAATCAATAATAGCATACTGTACACAGATCCGGATACGAGAAATGAAAATAAATAAGTAAATAATTAAAATCATTTTCTAATTGATAAACAATAAAATATGTGTTCAATTTAAACAAGCAATATTTGTATGTATGTTACAATAATTTTTTTTAGATGTCGAATACGATTCTAAAGATTTTAATGAAATATAGGGGGTTTTTAAAAGCGAAAAATCGATCTAGCTCTAGAAAGACGATGCTAGAATGACATTTATGCGCATTCGGAATTTAATGATCCAAATTTAATAGCCAACGAAAAACATTCGTGGCATAACGTATTTCTCTCTCCAACTCATTCCGTATTATTCCCATCCGTCTCACTCACACAGTTACGATGAAAACACAAAAGATATCAATTATTTTAAAAAATCGTGTTTTAAGCGTGTAGCATTGTTAATGTGCCATATTCTAAGAGCCAACATAAAACATAGAATTAAAACTAACAAAATTGAACCAAAATTACTGGAAACAAAACCAAAAATCACACAACTTATAAAAATAAGACTAAAATCAACACAAAACTAACTTTATAGCTCACGAGTCTTTGAAAAATGCAAAAACTTTAACATACTAAAAAACATTATGAACAATAATCCTGCGCAGACGAAATTTGCCCATGACACGATGAGAGTACAATAGAGGGAAACATATTCTTTCTCTTTCTCTCTCGTTAATCAGACGGCGAGCCACCTTGATCTGCGTAAACCAAATCTGATATAAAGCGCATGCAGATTAATGTTTGCGATAGACGACGATGAGTTAAAAGCACATTTTATTTCTTCAACATATTTTGCACACACTGTATTTATGATTTGGTTTAAAAATACAGACTGTGAAACCGTCTGCGCAGGCTTTATACAACTCCTACCTTGCGTCTTCACACTATAAAAACAGACGAGAAGCAATAAGTGAATTCTTCCGACGATGATTTTAAGGTTTGTTTTAGGTTTGCACAGTATTGTAAACTTAGTAACATTAATAGCAAACAAATTTGAACGCAATTTGGCTCTCTATTTTTTACACGACTTCCCTAAAAAGGAGTGTAATGTTTTCAGAGTTCATGTATGTATGTGAGTTTCTTAATTACACCATAAATTTTATATGCCCGAACAGATTTGAATGTATGTGGTATCATTAGAATCCATTCCAAAAATTCCTTTGTTAGTGGGCATTCTCGTTTAATTATCAACACTAAGCATGTTAATTAAACGTATAAGAATGCGTCCGCCCGTCATAGAGCGATGTAGCGATGATAGCTCAGTGGTTAGCGCGGTCGGTTCACACGCCGAAGGGCCTAAATTCCAACCCCAATAATGAGCTTGAGCTGTCGGTAAAGGAAAACATCGTGAAGAAACCAAAGCGTGGCGGCAGTGTACTTTCTAGTAATAAACTGGCTACCCTCAAGTTGAAAATCTGCCGCCAAGTACCTAACGGTGTGTTCAGGCAGCCTCACTTGAGAGCCAGTTCCATTCCAGACTAGGGTGTTTACCATCTTCGACAACACCGTTACTTTACATCAGGTGAGCTATGGTCAAACACATAGCCTGTCGACAATAAAAAAAAATACAATATTTTCTAACATCGATTAAATACGAAATCTACAATATAGGAACAAAAAAGAAATTGCCCGTCATACTATTATGACGTTCATGCTTTCCACGTGCATGCGCCTATGTGGAACCTTCCTCATCGGTCTTTCCTCGGAATTACGAAGACAACATGAAACGTTTTAAAATGTCGTCTATATACATCGATAGCATTACCAGCCGCAGTTTCCTTGCTGGATAGTCAGCAAATAGAAATAATCTGCTTATTTACCGCTCTTCTAAAAACAAGCGAAATTCATTAAAAAGTACTACAATTATATAAGTTACCGTTTTTTACCTTTTTTTTTCAATTAAATATGACATTAACGACATGGTCAATAATTTTATTTAAAAATGTATCAGACGCGCGGCAAGTTCATTTATTAACTACTAATCAGATTGAGACAGAATTTTGAGACATATTTACGCTAACGGCGGCGATCGCTAGATTTTGATATGGATCTGAAACAGCGATATAAAACAAGCAGATTTTTGCCGTTTCTAAGGTAAGTAATACAAGCATCCCATACAAAACACAACTACAGAATACAAATTGCCAACGACACTATTTAAAAAATATTTCTCTAATCTCGAAAAAAACTCAATTTTTAACCATTTATTTAAAATTAAATTATAGTTTAGTAATTTCGCACAAATAATGACGTAAAAAATAATTTACTAAGTATTGATACAAAAATGGAAGTATTTAGGAAAAATTATAGCACTTATAAACGTTGATCAATCTACGCTTAAAGTAGCCTGTCTCTTTTCCACGCGTGAAGTTTCCGAAAATTTGACAGAGCATTTTGAGCATTGATTAACTTTAAACAATGTTTATAAGGTTCTTAAAGCTTGACGCTCATTATAGCGGCGATAGTACGCAAAAAGTAGAGAATGGTACTTCGACTGGCCGAAACGTGGCGTCTTATCTGAATCTATCGTTGAAATTCTGTATTTGAAATTACACGAAACAATGTACCTATGGTTAACATTTCAATGTGTGTTTTCTTCCAACGCCTTTATACTTTTCGTTGCTTACCGACAACCCGTCTAATTAGTGCAGCACAAAATCCAACTCCACACGTTTGTCCAAGTCAAAACTTGCCACGTTTAAATATATCAAGGATGCGTAAAATTCTCTGACAAAAACCTGTCATCCAAGCATCCATACTACTTCTATACAATAATCAATCCATTCAAAATATTTACAAATACCTACAATGTTCTAAACGAACAGAGATCTATCAGATGTGATAGTAAAAATCTAGAACCGTAAAATATTTGTGTACAATTACCAATAAGGCGAAGGGCCGTTCCTACATCTTTGGCCTTTGAACCTTTCTTCGGGGTAGCCTGGGGTCCAGTGTAAGTTTCTGCCCCTATTTGGTCGGGGACCCTTGTGGATGTAGTTTGGGAAGGGGGCACGGGGGTTCGCGCAAAGACCTGGCCCTCGGCATCCGTTTCTGGGGGTGGGGGGTTGACTTCCGCCTAGAGGTGGGGATGGAAACCGTTCCCAGGGATCTGAAGGCATGCAGCCGCCACAACTGCCCCACGCGTAATCTCCTGCAACATGACGGAAGATCCAATTAACACAATACAATTAATATCATTAAAACTACCTACATAACTAGTAAAGACAATTTTGGTGGCATTAGTTGACACATATAAACTAACAAAAATATAGCTGTTTTATTTTTCATTGCAGCAATAAAACAAAGTCAGCCACATTTTTAATAAATTTAGATTTGTCAACTAAAAACTTTAAATTTGTTCTTGCTAACATTTTATTTAAAAAAAGACAACGTACAAAAATTTGTTAAAACCACTTCTGTTTCCAAAGTAAAAGAACGAAGAACATTCTAGACGCAAGAAAGCGATGGACGGGACAAAAAAGACGTCGTAGGTCCAGAAAAGGAGATACTCAGCCCGCTTTAAAAGTGAGCCGTGATAAACGACTCGTTATGAAGATTATAAATATTGGTAATATCAATGAAATATTACAGTTTACAGTACCTACTGTACAAACATTACTATGTTAAAGTTTGAATGGTTTTGCAGCTAGGGACATTATAGGGCTATTGAGTACTAAACTTCGAATGTCTCAAAGTAATTAGTGTCTAAGCAGTGATACTATGAAAATTCTGTGTACTGCTGAAATGATCATTGACGGGTGTTATCTCTTACCATCAAGAGAGCGTTTCGTTGTCCGTCTTAATACTTTTACAATAAAATGAGACAGATGAATCTATATTCTAGCTTCGTCTTGTTCCCGCGTGGAAGGAGACAATTTGTCCATAGTACTTGCTAGGAAGGCGGGATATATGTTTTTTTTTAAATGTAAATGTATTGAGACGAACGCGACGCTCTTCTAATATTAAGAGATAACGCATGTCTATGACCATTGCAGCGATATACAAAACTTTGAGTAACAAAGTCCAAGGCATCGCTGCTTTGGCGCTCTTTACTTTGAGATATTTAATGTATGGTATGTTTAATAATAATGATATTTACCGAAATATAATAAATTAAATAGAAAACAAATTAGAGAAGAAGGTAAGCGTCATCGAAGTAGTAGGTAGGTACAATAAATAGTAGCAAGGTGACATAAATATCCCTTGTATATTGTTTTTTTTCCCTTCTAATTAATGTAACAATTAATTAAGTTTACTTATAATTGGTAAAAATGTAGTGTTGAAATTTTTTAAATTTAAATCGAGTCGATGAAAAAAAAACAATCATTCATGAATAGTATTTATTGTTACATGACTAGTTAGTTATCTTTGGCCTAAAATTGGAAGAATACTTTGCGTCGTTCACTTGTTAACTATTTTTTTTTTACTTTATCATTTAATACAATCACAAAATACTATACATTATAATATCTTCAAAGGGTCAATGTTATAAGTGTAGTCAACAAGGCCATATCAACTACAAGGTAAAAACACATCATGTTAAGTGAAAACACGGCTACGTATCACGTTGGTTCCGAACATTTTAAGACACATTTTAGATATATCGCGGCGTGATGTGGCATGTATCGAAACCCGCCATATTTAGTTTATAACACACTTCATTATTAATGACAATGAAGGAAGTACTTAATTGCGAGCTAAATTTCAATTAGGAATTTAATAATTATATTGATTTTGATAGTTTACAATTAAAATTAAACATAAATTTCAAAACATTGTTAATTAATAAATTTTTGGATATTTATTATTTTCAGGTTTTGACATACAGCCGTCGTGTTTTTATTACAGTTATGATTATTAAAGCTTTTAACTTAACTTTTTAACTTTTTGCTAAATAAAACAGTTAACAAAGCTACAATTAAATAACTTTAAAAATTTCAATTACTCAATAACACACCACTACTTTTAATAAACGTTATAAATAACATTAAAATATTTGAAACTTAATAACAAATTACGTTCGAAATACATTTATTAAAATGACAGTCAAGACCTATAAATGTCTACAAAATGTATTAAGAAAAAGTGATATTAACCCGGCGTGAATGAGGTGAAAAATTGTTACACCGACTGCGAGGTGGGTATGACATACCCTAATATAGAATTGTCGATTTTAATAACTGAAATTACTATAGAATTATACTTATTACTGCAATATATTAATTATCTTTAGGGAAATGAGGTAAGATGATAAAATAACCCAGTTCTAGTTATAAAAGTATTTATATTTCTATACAAAAAGAAGTAGTAGTTTTTTACGCACAAATCAACAATATTTAGAAACTATGACTCAATAACAAAAAAATTGGAAATTTGAGATCAACTGTGCGCACACAATTAAAGAATAAATCTGTCTTATATAATTTAGATATGTCATAACATAAAACATTCTAATATCTTCTTTTACTTATTACTATAAAAACTACTCTTTTTCGAAGCAGTTTTTGCAAACAAAACGAGCATGCTCCATACATATTGGCTTTTCGCATGTGATGCAAGAATGCTTTGTCCTTTCTGTTTTTTGCAGTCCTACATCTGGTATACTTTCCCGTAACCGTGAGCGTCTTCTTCATCAAAATCTGCGTCCTGTTCCGAATCACTTTCCTCCGTACATTGAGAGCAGTGATCAACTTCTCCACTCCCTGATTCGCCACTTTCATCACTAGAACATGCTTCTAAAAGTTGAGCAAGCCGTCACTGATTTTCCTCATAAGACATTTTGGAGTTTACACACCTAAAAACAAGGAAATTTAATTATTATACGCATAAAATTAAAACATAACCAAAACACAAAATAGTTACACGGACTATGAGGTCGGGTATTACGTACCCGCTCTATGTTTGCGCATGTGTAGTTCACTCCGCCGTCGGCACAACACTGTTACTGTCGCTGAAAATCACTCCCCGAACCACCCCCTCCAGCTACTGAAACAGCCGAGTTCCAGGAATCGCACAGTTAAGAAATATTAGGTGTTTTAAAACTCGTCGGGTATGAGATACCCGACCTCATTCACGCCGGGTTAATAATAATAATTGATACAACATCATAAGATTACATAACTAACGTATATTATAATTATCATAAGGCCCAATATAACCAATTTTATTTTAATCTAAGAAAATATATTGAAATACTATTTTTTTTATATTAACTTCTAGCCACACATTAGATAGTAACACTAAATTAAAATTAGTCATAATTATTATTAATTAAGCATTATTTTTATAAAAGTAACAAGTTTCTATATCCACCAAAGTATAAAATAAGACCAATTTTGAAGGCGTTTAGTACCTACTATAATTTACAAAAAACTATCGCAATCCTTGTCTAATGGACTGCAATGAAAAAGACAGCAACATTTTTAGTAAATTAGAGATGTCCACTAAACCTTTCAAAATTTGTCTTCATATAACGTTATTTAATTCGTTCAGACAAAATGCTAATTTTACAGCTATTTTCGATACAAGCGTTTTGAGCAATCTAAAATAAAATATTCCTTGAGCATCACATAAATGGTAATAAGAAACTGATTAAAATTAAAATCTTTTTATTGTCTAAAAAATGCTCGTGTACGTTTTAAATAATAATTTTGATAATTTTTACTGTTTTAAATAGATTTTATTTTATCTAAGTTTAATCATACTTTATATTATTATAATTTCATTTTATACAAAAATGTTAAATCATAACACGGTACTAGAAAATAAAAACCGTAATTGAAAAAACATTTGAAGGCAGTTTTGGCGGGAAAATCCTGTCGCCCGCATCGTAGGTATTATATTCCAAAACATGTATTTTTGTAGTGTTTACGTTTAAAAATGGTAATGTTTATGTTTTAATCATAAAGTGCTAATTTATAAGCACGAGTGATAATCGTAAAACATGTCTTTACTGTTGTTTCCAAAAGCCCGTAAAAACTTCTAAGTCACCACTTGTTTACTATAGCATAGACTGGACTTGACCGTGGCTAATTCTGCGAGTTTAACTGTGACTTCTTGATTTTATTTTGAGACCGATAATTACGATTCTCTAGGAGAATTCACAATGTGCGCTGCCAAAAAAAAGGCAAATAGCAATGCATTGTGGTCTTCCTATATGGGTTCTAAACAGTAGAATTTCAAATGACAAATTAGGGACGATAACTCGACGCGTATCGTTTACGTCGTATTAAGTTTTATTTAATTTGAAATTATGCTGAACTGAATGTTACTACAAGGTTTACGTTTCAATGCTTTAATACATAGAATCGTCAAAACTTTTCGTCAACTAGGGTTAAGGCAAACGTGATGCTATTAACAATGACGCTCGGAATTTTTGCGACTACATAAATCTCGTACAAGTGTCTTGGCGACTTTTGCGTTCCATTGGAGCATTATAGTTTTTTAAAGCGAATGATTGCCGATCGCTGATGCTGAAAGTTGCTAGTTTACGCAGGCTCTTAGACGTTTTCACTAATGAGATATTCAACAACAATTTCAATACTATTAAAAACAGTTACCAGCCATAAATCACAGTTTTTTGTTATATTTCATTTTCATATGAAGGAAGAACAAATAGTTACATAAAACCCATTTCTTTTTTGTATAGGTGGTCAGTTATGATAGGACTGTGGCCGCATTAACGTACTATTTAACAGTTAACTTTTAAACAGCACGATTGTTAAATCACACTTAGAAAATACACATTATTTAGGCACAATTCACATCATGGAATCTAGTTCTAGCATTCTAGGCCTACTAAGGTCGCGTTCAGTGAGGAGTTTTCGACGTAAACTGGGATAACTATCAACTTAACACTCGACAAGTTAGCATTGAGAGCACAATACTATGACGAGTAATTTCGCCAGAATTTCAAATAATGAATAGATTCATTATTTGAAACATGAATGAGTTGAACTTCACTTGAAACATTTAAATATTTCAACGAATTTTTTTTGTGACAGATTAAAAACTATTTTAATACAAAAATGAAAACGATAAAATAAATAAACCGTAGTCTACATTGCAATGATGCAATCTTAGGGTCAAAACTCATCTATATAACTTGACACATTTTCCATAGCGTTTAATTTGCCACTCGTCACAGAATTGTATGTAGTTGTCAAATCGTGTGTCACGTCGTGTAGGTAAGTTTTGGGCCAAAATCCGAACACGACCACCGGTGTCCAACGAGAGTAAAAGAGAGGGATAATTTTATCGTTTCTCTCGTTAGTTAAGGCGTCGGTCCACCGTGACACGGTAAACCCAATATCATAGAGAACAGGATATAATATCGAGATCACTTAAAAAAGGTTTTCGAAAACGCTTTTAATTAATCTCGACTTTTGTTATTTCTTATTAGCTAAATCTCCGGTACTGCTTAGCCGGTGCGGTAGCACCTTGCGTCATCGCATCTATATGAACCTTATTACATCTGTATGTATAAAGTACTACTCACTTAGGTTCTTATATGAATTACATAAATGTACATATATCGATTTAAAAATCCTCACTGAACGTATGACCCTCACTATACCTCTACGCTTTATAATAGATACGCATTATATAGTACAGTATTTTATTTATATAACAATTTAATTTACTAACCTAGTAAGGGACAATAAATGAAGCGATGGGTATAACGAACTAGTTGCGTATTGTAAAATGTCAGAAGTTTCATACTGTTTTGTATTAAAATATGAGTTCTTTACGTTTGAGATTATTTATCTTTAATTTAATACTTGAAAAAATGTTGGTGATTTCTGAAAACGGTACAACAAATTTTTCTCATGTTGTAGGTAAGTTTTTTTTTTTAATAGTGACAAAAAAATATAATAATATACTTTACATATTCGATATACCCATCACAAGGTACGATTAGGAAATAGGAACGGACATCCGCCAAAGGTAGTAACAACGTGCGTAGACTCCATAACTACTGAACATACTAATCACCACCGATATATTGTCACTGTGATCACTCGACTGACAGCAATGCTCTTTTACTGACGACCTACCCTTGGTAAAAGAACTCGTTTAGTCTATGCTCCTTTATCAGTAATAGTGATATATCGATAATAACGCTCGTTTTTTTTTAATGCCATAGTTGGCAATCTAGCTGCCGGGTTGCCTGATGGTAAGCAATCACCGTCGCCTATGGACCTGCAATACCAGGGGCACCACAAATACGTTGCCGACCTTTTATGATTCTATTTACACGCCTTTTGAAGAGCCCAATGTAGGAAGATCATTCCACAATTTGCAAGTGTATGGCAAAAAGGATCGCGTGAATCGCACAGTGTGCGATTTCCATGAATCAATTATATGTGGATGAGCTTTTAAGCGAAGGCGGCTAGTGCGGTGATGGAACCGTGACGCCGGCATAAGATCGAATAATTCTTCAGAACACTCCCCGTTGTATATGCGGTAGAAAACGCACAAAGACCCGACGTCTCTACGCAAACTAAGTGGCTCTAGGCCATCGATGCTATGGTGCGGCAGTGCTACTTTGCGTGTGTGCACTCGTTGCTGCAGTATGGTGTCGAGCTCTGGGGACGCGCTGCCGACTGGGAGCGAGTCTTCCGAATGCAGAAAAGAGCTGTGCGAGCGGTGGCGCGAGTGTCGCAGGACGTATCGGCACTGTCATACTTCCGCTCCATGGGGATACTCACTGTCCCCAGTCTCGTGTGTCTCCAGGCAGCGCTGTACGCTTGGGACCATCCCGAAGAGTACTCGAAGCTTGGCGAGACCCGAGCGGGTGCAACGACGCGCCACGCGCACCGCATGCGTGCTGTGCCGCACCGACTCGCCAAGACTACTAAATTAGTGCACGTGACCGCGACTGAAGTATATAACCGGCTGTCGGAAGAAATCAGAGACTCGCACTCTAGGGAAGCCTATAAATATAAATTTAAAAAATGGCTTATCGAAGGATTTAACTGAGCTCAAAATGACATAAATAGATGGGAAATGTAAATAAGTTACAAATATTATAAATAAGTACATATTGTATTTGAAAATTGTGAATATTATAATTAATTAACTTGACTTGTAATTTTTATAATTATGAATAAATGAATATGAATATGAATATGATGATCCCAGGGTCCTCGACAATTCTGACAGCTCTACGCTGTATTGCATCGAGGGCCTCAAGTTGATACTTGTGTGCTCCGTTCCAAAGGTGTGAACATTACTTCATGTGAGGACGGACTTGTGCTTTGTACATAGTTCTTATTTAGTGATAATAATGATCTTTCATCGAGGGCAATTATATTTTAGAATAAAACCAGTTTAGAAAGGAAAATGCTTGTTTAGCCCGGAGAATGCTCTTTGATGGATGATAATCCGTTAGTGAAAACAGAGCTCGTTGAACAAAGGTAATGCTTTTTAAACGAGCACAATGCTCCATGACGAGGATGGGAGGGCTGCTCGTTTAGCTAAAACAATGCTCATGTAGCGAGGACAGGTCTAGTTTAGCGATAAAAAGGTTACTTGATTTTACTCATTTAGCGAGGACAATCCAGAATACGTATTTACCAGAATTTTCATTTTGATACAAGTGTTTCATTTTATCTAAGAATATTTGTAAAATTACTTAATGGTTTAAATTTTTCACGTCTATTTTGAAAAATAATAAGGTTGTTTAGAACTATATTCACGTTTTTAGGGTTTCGTACCTCAAAAGGAAAAAATGGAACCCTTAAAAGATCACTTTGCTGTCCGTATGTCTGTCTGTCAATACCTTTTTTCTCAAGAACGCGTGGAGGTATCAAGCTGAAATTATATAGCATTATAAATACTCGGGTTTACTGTCCCTTGCAGCTGTGAAAAAATCAAACTTCTAAAAAAACCATAACTTTTACTTATATATCTACAGGTTTGTACGGAACCCTCGGTCCGCGAGTCCGACTCGCACTTGGCCGGTTTTTTATAGTAGATACTAATAGCAAAAGTTATATCTTGGCCAATTTGAAAAACTACTAAAATGTGATTTTATAAATACTACAATAAAACCCGACCTAAGTTAGGTTTAAAGATCAAACTACTGAATCGATTATGAAAATGTTATGGGGACCAATCTGAAAGATATCCTTTCAAATAACAAGGAGTTGTACTATCCATCATCAGCTCAGCAACATGAGATAATAAGTATCAGACGCAAATACTGGAATAGTTTTAGAAAATATATAAAACACATTATGCGTCTCTCTAAAATTTGAGGGTTGCCCTCGATTTATATGGAATCCCATCATCAGATCCTGACTTGGTGTCAATGGGACCACCTGGGAAGTATACCCTTATAAACAAAAAAAATATATTACTCGAATCGGTCCAGGTGTCTTCGAGTAATCGGGGAACATACATAAAAAAGATGCCTACGAATTGAGAACCTCCTCCTTTTTTTAAAGTCGGTTACAGTTATCCACCGGATATTTATTGCTAATGAAACCCCCACGGCGGATAGTCGGGGTGCCCACTGTTTTTAGTATTAGACGAACGATAACAGCTCATAAAAAATTATATATTTACAAACTAACAAGTCGACTTTAAGAACTTGCAAAAAAGCATTGCCGTCTGCCGGTACTTTCTGAATTCATAAACTAACACCAATAAACTGAACATAATTTTACACACAATATTTAACATTATAATAATTAAGTACAAGAAATATATTATAACTATTGTAATGTACTTGATGACTCTTAAATGGTTATTCATGTCCTTAAGTCTTTCATACTACAATTTCTTTGGATGAACAAGTGTGCTGTCTACACCCGACTTACAAAGGCTTTACCTAATTGTGTGTCTGGCATCACACTAATATTATAAATGTAAAAGTGTGTCTGTATGTGTGTATGTTTGTTTTTGGTGGTAAACACATCTAGCCTAATTGGGAACTGGCTCTCAAGTGTGGCTGCCGGAACACACCGTTAAGCGCTAGGCGCCAGATTTTCAACTTGACGGTGGTAGATAGGCAGCCGCGTACTAGAAAGTACCTTACCACCATGCTATGTTTATTTTACTTCTTCGCGGTGTAACAGCTTAACACATCTTTCGCAATACGAGTGTTACTATATCCTTAACCTCTCATAATAAGGACAATTCGACATCATGTCAATTCGTGACCCATTGCAATAAGTCCGAAACGTTAAAGTAAATAAACAAAACTAATTTCATAGCATTTTGTGCGCGATTCAGACCTGGTGATAACATAATCATAATCATGCCGTGGTGGTACCGGCGTAAGAATAGTAACCCACCCTCTCTACCCGTGGTTGCCGTATAAGTCGGCTAAGGTATGTAATTCGGAAGATGGGCAGCAGCGTCTTCCTTGAACAATCACACCTAACTGCGCTCGCCAACCCGCCTGCCAAACGTGGCGAGTATTGGCAAAACCCCCCAGGAGGAGGGCTATGTCCAGTGGACGTCCTATGGCTGATGAAGTGATGTGATGTCCCATTATAAGAGTCACCCAGTACATTAATCAAGCACTAAACAAATTTTCAATGCATAACCGATATACGATGAACAATAAACAGTATAGATTCTCTATTTCGATTTGTAGACATCTAAACGGTAAATATAACAATTGTTCATATTGCAATAGAACTATTGAGCAGGTCATGATAGCAAGCTTGCAATGTAAGGGCTATTTGTTCACGCAATTTTCGTCGATTCTCATTTTTTATAACGATTGACTGATTAAATCTGCTATTAAAAAATAACCTTCTAGCATCTTCTTTTGGTTTTACTGAAATGACATCGATCTATATTGCTAGCCGAGAAAGATAGTGGAATCCCGTGAAGAGTCACTTAGAAATACCAGAAGTGTATTTTAGTCAACGTAAGAAAGTTACTAGTAGACAAAATTTAACTTGCACTCGCTTAACTGTCACCATCTACGTAAATAATAATTAGCGATGATTCTTCTGAAGCTACTTAAACGACTCATTAGAGAATGTGAGAATTAAATGATGCTCATTTAGCGAGGCTAGGCCTTTTTCGCGAAATAAATTGTAAGGTGTAGAGATTCTGCTCATTTAGCAAGGACAGTAAATAATACGTACCTATTTATCAGAATTTTTATTTTGATACGGGTATTTAATATTCACTTATGCGGTAGTCCTCGCAGATTGTTACATGAAAGAAGTTCGCAAAAAAAATTGAACTGGAAAAAAAACTGAAATAAAAAAAAAACAAATAAAAAAAATGTCTCACCGGCCATCATTTTGGCATTTCTCCTCGGGCGCGGTCCTTGCATTTGTCCGACGGGTGGCATCGGCGGGATCAACGGCATCGGAGGAATCACTGGCATCGAGCCGAAATCTGCATCCGAATCGGAATCGAACTCGGGAGGACCGTCTAGGTGAATAAAAAAAAATAAAAAAAATGATGAAAATTAAGTTTAAAAAAAGGTGATTCTATGCAGAATATGCACTTCCTAAAATTATCACTTATGCAAAATGACCAGCTCTGAATAAGCGAACTTCTTACAGCTTGCATTTTCCATAAAGAGCACTTCTCAAAATGAGCACTAAATATGTGCATAATAAGTAATAGTCAGTTATCGATCGACCCTGACTTCGACATCATAAGTCGAAGAAAATATACTGCAAAAATAATATGCGTTATAGCTTTTTAAATACATATTTATAAATTATAATAAAAAAACTTGTTCAGAATCAGTCTCATACATTTCCTTCCATGATTAGAAACGATTTTATAGCCATGTCAAGAAATAGAGAAAAATTTTGGATACCCCAATTAACTCCAATCTATTTCTAAGTCCAATTCAAGAGACCCACGGAGATGTCTTATACAGAAAAAAAAATCTAACTCGTAGACATTTTCAATGCAGTCTAACTTCATTATAGGTATATATGATAGAACAAGTATTACCGCAAAAGACTAAAATAATTAAACAATGTTAAAAGAAAAATTATATGAATATGCCAGATCACTGAGCGAAAAAATAACCCTTATGTTTTGTTACAAGAAATTGACATTTGCACAACTTTAGTCTGAGGAATGAAAAGTACCTAAATTACTCAACACTTTATTTAGTTTAGCTATAGTACTTTAATTTTTCAAAATATGATTAATTTCCGTAAAAAATTTACAGTCTAAAATATATTAGTTGTTTACATACAAACAATATTGCGTTGTTTCGAGTGCACAATTACTACAAGAATACTAAGAACTGTCTAGATTTATTAAAATTTAATAAGGTTGGATTTTGTGCTGAGACAGGGTCCCTTAGTTCTTAAAAATACTGTCGTGTTAGATCGAAAATAAATGACACAAGTTGATAGAACAGCTTTCACTTTAATTGGAAAACGTTGCTCTTAAAACACGTGTCATAGTATCTATTCATTTCATTCATGCTTATTGGATACTATTGTTAATATATTACAAGTTTGTAAAGTTGAAGCAAGTTATTGGTTGTAAATCTATATCTTTCTTTCTATATCTATCGGTTCTATATCTATAAAAGAAGAAACTGACAGACTGATCGATCAACGCACTGCTAAAACCGCTAAGTCTAGAACCATGAAATTTTGTACAAATAAATTTTGTAACGATAATAGCTCAGTGGTTAGCGCGGTCGGTTCGCATGCCGAAGGGTGTGGGTTCAAACCCCAACAATGAGCTTGAGCTACTTTCTACTACTCGGCTGGCTAGCTACCACCTTAAGTTGAAAATCTGCCACCAAGCATCTAACGGTGTTTTCCGGCAGCTTCACTTGAGAGCCAGTTCCATTCCAGGCTAGGTGTGATTTACCATCTTCGACCACACCGTCACTTAACATCAGGTGAATTGTGGTCAAAAACCTAGCCTGTCAGACAAAAAAACAAGATATTCCTCAGGTGACGTAAGCACTAAGAAAGGATTTTTTTAATTCCACCCTAAAGGTGCAAAATAGGGGTTGGAAATTTATATGAAACTTCGTAGGTAGTAGCGTTTTCAAACATGCAGTAAATACTCTTTATTAAAAGTAATAAAAAACGTTACTATTTTTTCAAAACTAACCTTAAAAAGGGGTGCAAATTTATATGGGGAACTATGTTTATTTAACTTATCGATTCCAAACTCTCAGTATAATTATATTGTCTATCAAAAATAATAATGATTAGAAATAGGTATACCCTACGATGACTGATGATGACCAATACGCGGACGAAGTCTATAATAAAGCAATTATTAGAACTCTAGTTTACTAAATTCGCAAAAAAATAATTATATTCCAATACAAAAAGGCCTAGCCACGTGACCCATTTTGTAATGAAGAAGGATTTTTTTTCGTATTTAACAAACTAGTGATCTCAAACTTATTTGGATAGGGCAATCAACATCCTTAAAATAATCTTGAGTGGTTTGCTGTTTCTTTCATCATATTCTTTTTCATAGGTAAAGGGCATGTCTAATTAAAAAGAACACCCCAGTAAAAACTCAATCTAGACTCAATTTCGGAGCATCAATAATCTATTTATTTTATACACTAACACCTCAATCTAACACGACGTTTTTAACTTTAAAAAAGACAAGAATTTAACATCCAATCCAATATTTAAATTTCATGTCATTAACGTGCCTCAGTCATTAAGCAATTAGTTTTATAGGCACTTTTCATTTTTATATTGTAACAAAAAGTGCCTACAAAAAACGGCAACACCACTATTCTCTACCGTTCTTAGTACATTCGAGTCTTTATTTTCTTATATAATATATAAGTATTATAATAACTAATAAAAAGCTTATTTGGAATTCAACAGTGGTAGGTAAAACGCAAATAATGATAAAATAGGGGTTGCAGGCACAATTACAGGGATTTCTGGTATTACAGTGCGATAAAGCAAAGCATACCGTTTTCTTCTTTTTTTCTATGAAAAATTTATATAATTCTATGCTTTACATAGTTAACTTAAAGCACAGAGTATTGCTATTGTTTCGTTTGATATAAAAATATACTTTTTTTTAATCTCATTTATGCTCGCGTTTGCTACAAAGCATGTACGGCAAGCTAGTTTTCTGTAAATAATATAAATGGGGTTGCGTTATTATAAAACTTAGTTTATGTAAGTTATGCAAATAAAATCCTAAAAGCTATATTATCTCAGCAATTAGCCGCGGCTGCGATCAACAGTTACCGATTATCTGCTAATTATTATTATTGATTTTTATTCGGAACCAATTTTTGTAAAAATAAAATATTTTTAAAGTATCTATATAAAGGAATTACAACAATTGTTTAATTAATAAACCCAACATTACTAGACCAGCAGAGGGCATAGATACCGGTACAGTAAAATTTGACATAACAATATCATGACTCTTTATCGATAACGATAATTATCGGTACAGATAATTAGGTACATGAATTAACGAATAACGATAATTCCCAACACTTTCTCATTACTTATTGGTAACGATAATTAATTAGTGGTACAATTAAACTGGTTCGAGCGAGCGAGGCACCTACCAGTACCCATTAGTCATGTCAAAATTTTCCGAATCTATACTCGATGCGCGTCAAAGATGAAGAACATAGAAAACGGAAATCCCGTATAGGGGCCGCAACACCCGACACAAAAACACTACACACGGGCAAGCAGTCCGTCCGTCTAGATCCTAGAGTCGCTAAGACGGAACTTTTTACAGTACAGCCCTTTTCAGAACGGACGGTGGTGGGACATGTAAGAGGCGTTGTTGTAGAAATCGCGCCGGAAGTAGCGGTTGCTTGGCGGGTAGTAGTGTGCGGTATAGTCTTGCCGGCTGTGGAGCATGTCCAGTTGGTCGAGGCTGTGATGCCGTTGAGGCACGATCGGCGGCACTAAGGTCCGGGCAGCGTGCGCAATCACAGGGCAAGTTAGGTTGGTGCGAGAGACGTAATAATTATTAACCGTGATAATTATCGTGATAATTATTTATTGAAAGTAGATGTAATTAATATAAAGAGATTTTATTTAAAAAAAGCACGATATATAAATACAAATCATAGTAACTATTCTAATCAGGCGTCCCAAATTAACAGGATTTTTTTGTAAATTTCATCGTGATAATAATAATTACTGTCAAAGTATAAATGTTACTTTTTTGTGTCATTTGACCCCGTAACAGCTCAACGGATTTGGATATTAACTACGAGCTACATTACTTTTTTTTTTTTTAATTTTTATATAATGTTTCTTGTAGGAAAACGAAACTTTGAGGCAAAGTGATAATAATTATTTTCATGAAATCGATCTTTAAACTGTATCCCGACCATGTTTTTATGTGCACTGTCAATTTGATAAATTTCATATTTATCACAATAATTATCGTATCCAATAATTATCCGCTCAATATCATTTCCAGCATAAGGTGACAACCGCTATCGTGTATAGAAATATCTAGACTGTCTACACGGTAATATTATACCTATTAGATGTTAAGTGTATAATTACCTCGATTGTGATGGAAGCCTGCCGCCCAGCCGGCGTAGTAAGCCGCCTTTTGCTTCCCGTGCTCTTCGGCCACCTGGAAATATTTAAAAATAATCATGTCATAATCTCCCATCAACATTCCATTAAGACCGTACCGTGAGGTCTTATTGCTATTCAAATTAAGCGCTAAACGATTCAAAACTCAAAACTCAAAACTCAAAGTGCTTTATTTCCTTTAGACCTTACAGGACTCTTGGACACGTCACACGTCACAAATTATAAACATACTTAAAACTAGGAAATGACTAGGACATGTCATATGCTCCGTGCAAAAAGGTTCGTGGCCGCGTAACTTTTTGGTGATCACCTAACTTGAATTGCAATAAGAGCTCACGGTATAGCCCTAGTAAGCTGTAAATGCAATATCATACCTAAGTCGGTCATATTCATACCCAAGTGTATGAAATATATGATTAAATAAAAATTGGATTTAAGATTACTCCAGTTCTGAAATAAATGTAACAGTCAACAGCCGTAACGAATAAATCTATTGCATTTCAAAGAACAGGTAATAGGTAGAATATATTCGGTAATAAATATATATATATTTGACAGCCCTGTTGGCTCATTGGGAGTATGTCTGCCTGAGCTGTAGGGCGTGGGTTCGATTCCCGCCAAGGACAAATGTTTGTTTGGTATAAACAAATGTTTGTTCTGTGTCTGATTGTTCAGTATGTATTATAAGTATGTATTTACAAAAAAAAAGTATTCATGTATTCTATCAGTTATCTGACTACCATCACACAAGCTCTGCTTAGTTTGGGGTTAGATGTGTGTAATGTGTCCTACAATATTTATTTATTTATATATATATATAATAGAAAGTAATAGAGGCAATAGAATTGGCAACATGGAGAATAGCAATCGTAACAGATTAAAAAGAATAGGTAATACGGAGAATATAATAGGAAATATGTAGAATAGAAGAGGTAACAGGTAGAATAGAAGAGTTAATAGGTAGAATAGAATGAGTTATAGGGAGAATAGACGATAATATACATATATATGTAATAGAGTGAGAAGAATAAAAAATGTGTAGAATAGAATATGTAATAAGTGGAATATGTAACAAGTAGAAATAAGTTAGGCATAGACTGGACTAACAAATTACAGGCACCTAAAATAAATAAATATAATTTGACGGTAGTAATTATATTAATTTTATCTCTCTAGATGATCATTTTGAATGTAAGTTGTAGATTTAACTCGTTTATTATGGAAAAATTGTTTTTTACTGAACCTACTAAGTTTTTGAACAGTGGTTGTAAAAACTGTAAAGATTTGGCGGCCAAAGCAAGCCGATCAACCTATATCATATATAACAGGACTTACTTTAACGCACAGAGCTTCGGTCCCACCCTCTGGTATCACGTTATTTAACGCAGCTATCGCCTCTTGTGCCTCCTCGCGCTTATCAAATCTGAAAGAATTCAATTATACTATAGATAGTGACGTGGTTATGACACATTTTTGGAATTATTATTTTGACACAGTTGGAGTTTTTTTTTTAAAATGTTTTGCAGGCTTGGTGTTTGACCACAGCTCATCTGATGTTAAGTGACGATGTGGTCGAAGTTGGTAAAACACACCTAGCCTGGAATGGTACTAGCTCTCAAGTATCCGATATAATTAAACATGAGTAATAAATGTAAAACAAAAAGTCAATAACGATCATAAATCTATCTCATTGATTTATAGATGGCCGTTGCACGTACATCATACAATTGTACTATATACCTACATTAATATATATATTGTATAAGTACCTTCACTACAAGCTACGATGGAGTTTTGAAAGCAACACGAAAAATCATGTTTTACTACATTATAGCTCTCTCTCTCTCTCTCTCTCTCTCTCTGTCTCTGTCTCTCTCCTCCTCTCTCTCTGTCCTCTCTCTCTCCTCTCTCTCTCTCCCTCTCTTATTATTCCTCATTAAATTTAAACATAAAACTTTTTCCTTTTCTTATCTTCTTTTAATTGCCTTTATTTAGATACCCCACATGAAATGTTTGGTATTTTTTTCTTCAAATTAACGTATTACTATTTCGCTCCAAAAATCCACCACCTTGTATTTTTTTTAAAACCACCCTCTACGGACACTTTAGTTATTCAGACGAATCTAACGATACCTTAATTGTCGTTATCCATTCGACCGTTTGGAAAATATGAGGTAATAAAGAAATATACATACATATATGTACATACATACAAGATATGCAAAAATATAATCCTTGCTTGGCAGTCGGGTAAAAACAAGTATTTACCTAACAAAAGCGACCCCTCTCGGCGTGCCGTTGTTCTTATCTCTTAGTATGTGTTTCTGCACTATCCTGCCGTATTTGCCGAATATTGTCTCCAGTTGGTCCTCATTGATCGCGCGCGGTAGATTCGTCACGTACAGATTGGTTTCTTTTATATCTTCGCCAGACGGCCGAGCGTAAGACACCTGGAATACAGAGGGTCTAGTCACATCACATCATCAGCCATAGGAAGTCCACTGCTGGACATAGGCCTCCTCCTGGGGAGGGGTTTTGCCAATACTCGCCACGCTAGGCAGGCGGGTTGGCGAGCGTAGTTAAGTGTGATTGTTGAAGGAAGACGCTGCTGCCCATCTTCCGGATTACATCCCTTAGCCGACTCTTACAGCAACGGGTAGAGAAGGTGGGGTACAATTCTTACGGTGGCACCACCACGGCACTAGGTCTAGTATATCTATTGAAATAAAATAAATATCATAGGACACATTACACACAGCGCCATCTGACCCCAAACTAAGCAAAGCTTGTGTGATGGAAGTCAGATAACTGATAGAATACATAAATACCCAACAATGAGCTATAGCTGCCCGAATGGGTGTTCCCCATTAAATACAGTCTGGGTTCCATAAAGTCACGAGTGAATCGGTTTCTTCTAGGCAAGCGTGCTCTATCGTAGACCGTTTACCCTTAACATCAGGCAAATTGACTGCTAAATGGAAGCCTATTTGTAATTATTTTTATTTAATGTGGCCTGTTTTCTCACTCCTAGCCGTCGTTTACATAGGAACATATGTCTCGTAAATTAATATACTAGGAATCACAGATTTCTTTAATGTTAGCAATGAGACGAACGAAACGCTCGCATGCCATGACTATTGGAGTGTCAGGACTTCGGGTAACAAAACAAGGTCCAGGCTATCGCTGCTTTGGCGTTCATTACTTTTAGATATACGCTTAGTCTCAATAACCCTCTAATCACAAGCATAAGCACTGGCAGCTCAAGCTCATTCAGGTTTACAAAATGTCCTCCAATAATTAAAAAAAAAAATCTGTACCTTTAACCGTTTATTTCTGAGCTGGTACCCGTTGAATGTATCGATGGCGCGCGCCGCATCTTCTTCTCGAGTGAAATTCACGAAACCAAACCCGTAGCTGTAGCCAGTCTGGAATGTACGAAAAAACACGGTTAAAACATTGGGAACAAACAACATTATCCGAGACAAAATACTATGAAATTAGTGATGTAAATAAACAAAACTAATTTCATAGTATTTTTGTGCGCGATTATGACCCGGTTATAAACATAATTATATGTTAAAGTCGCAAAAGTTTTAAAGTTACATAGTACAGTGGCTATGGTAGCTTGTTAGTCCCACAGCTTAGCAAATGCCTTTATTCTTTCCTTTCATAGTTTTCTGTAGACGGCAATCGCGAGCCCATAATTACTTCACTTGGTGGTAGATTTCCTTAGCAGGAGGTCGTCTAGGTAGGTACCACCGCAGTACCAGATATTCTGCCGCCAAGCAGTAGTAAACATTACTGTGTTCCGGTTTGAAGGGTACTGCAGCTAGCGAAATTACAGGGCTATTGAGACTAACCATCTAGTCTCAAAGTAATGAGCGCCAAGGCAGCGATGCCCTGGACTTTGTTTTACTACTCAAAGTTCTGTGTATCGCTATAATGGACATGGACAGGCGTTATCTCTTAACATCAGGAGAGCGTCTCGTTCGTCTCACTCCTGCAAAAAAAAAAAAAAACATCTTTTTAAGTTTACCCTATATAGATAGCTCCTCTGCCATTATATCCTATTATCCTATTGCCAATAATTAAAAGTGAAGAAAACACTTTTATTTTGATGTAAATTAGTGTATTAAAGTAATGATCGATTATATTCGTACGAACACATAATTGAAAACAAAACTAATTAACAGTAGCTATTATGTGGGTGATTAAGGCCCGGTTATATCATAATTATTTAATGACCGATTACATATCGACACCGAAAATAATATTTAATGTAATGAGCCTAATATGCTCTTAATTATGTGCCAAGACGAGACGGAAGCACGGGGAGGAAGCACAAGTTATAGTCGACGCGCCGATCAACGCACGCGTCGCCAGTGCCAGTTCGTAAAAGACATTCGCGCGTAAACTTTTGCAATCAATTTGTGGTTATGCAGTTAATCTACAGTCTCACGGAAGTACCAAGTGAGTAACCGCGGATTTTGTCGTGTGTACTGAAATGTAGTTATACCTTAGAGTATACAATAAACCTTTTAGTTACAATAATCTTGAGCGTATAAAATGTAATTTTTTTTATTTTATTATACGAGCGCTACCCGGTTCCAGCTTTTTACCGTCATAGACATCTAAAACATTTTTATATAATAGTTCTTCTTGTAATAAAAAATTGGCTAGCATCTAAACACTGTATTTCGTCAGTCTCTTTTGAGCTGTGGTCAAACACTAGCTTATTAACCATAAAAAAAAAACACTGAATGTATGAATAGTGAAAGTTACCTTAAAGTCCTTCATAACCCGGCAGCTCTCTATAGGACCAATAGTCATGAACATGGCGTACAGATCTTTCTCAGTCATGGTCTGCGGTAGGTAGTTGACTATGAGGTTCGTCCTAGCGGTGTCGCCACCTGCAGCCGATACCCCTCCCCCTTCTGACATGCTGCCCCAGTAACGCTGCGAACCCGACCTGCCTCTGTACTGGTGCTGGATTTGCTGAAATGGTACAAAACTTACATCAGACATCCACCTTATTCCATTTCTGCAGACCTAAGCACTGCGATGAAAAATTGTTCATCCATAGACTAGGTTAGAAACATTACTTGTTGATTATTTATTGATCGACAAAAACGATCCATAGTGACGATCAACAACAAAATATGAATTTTATCGTTTGTTGCCTTTACTCGATCAACAAGTGCAAACGGAGAAAATCGTGCAAATTTTTATACCTAAAACTTTGGTAATTTTGTTTATAAA
The DNA here is from genome assembly GCA_950106695.1 of Biston stratarius. Taxonomy (NCBI): domain Eukaryota; kingdom Metazoa; phylum Arthropoda; class Insecta; order Lepidoptera; family Geometridae; genus Biston; species Biston stratarius. The sequence continues at coordinate 2,509,139 of OX467106.1, read as the reverse complement.
CAGGACTTAATCGCGCATAGAATAATACGAATTAGTTTTGTTTATTTACCTCGAATATTCAGCCATGGTAATAATAAACTCGCCGAGGTAAATAGACAAAAATATTCCATAGCACTTTATGCGCCATTATGTTCCGGTAATAAATATAATTAGATATTCTGAACTTATATATTTTTAACCCCCGACGCAAAAAGTGGCGTGTTATAAGTTTGACGTCGATGTCTGTCTGCCTGTCTAATGAGTGTGTGCCTGTCTGTGGCATCGTAGCTCTCAAACGGATGGACCGATTTCGATGCGGTTTTTTTTTCAATTGAAAGCCAGTTTTTCTTGCGGTGGTTCTTAGCTATGTTTGGTTAACTGCGTAGGGGATTTTGAATTTTTTTTATTTAATTATTTCGATTATGATATAACTCCACATGTATAAATTAACAATTTTAAAAAACCCGATTCCGTGTCCCTAAGCCCAAACACTAGGCTAGATTTTAGGTATTTTGGTACAACAAACAACTGAACCAATTTTCATGAAATTTCTGTGGGACAAATCTAAAAGCACATATATCCGTTCGAATAAAAAAAATATAATTTTAATCGGATTTTTTTAAGACGAAGTAGTTTTGATGTAACACAAAACAAAATACAAGCGAATCTAGAACCTCCACCTTTTTTGAAGTCGGATAAAAACAAACCCAGACTTCAGAATACCTTAAAATAAACTTCCGGAAAGTATCGTCTGGATCAATCAAGTAACATAATTAGGTGTTTCCAAATCCAATACAAATATACATTCCTTTTATATAAAGATCATAGCATACCGTACTTTGCTTAACATTATTATAGCGACTGCCCTGTTTGTTCATTTGGTACTGTATCTGCTTCAAGCGTTGTAGGACGTAGGTTTGATTTCCACTCAGAACTGACATTTGTGCGACGAACATAAATGCTTCTACTGTCTAGGTATTGAGACTAGATGGCGCTTTGTGAAAAGTCCTCCAACATAATATTTACTAATTATATTAGTTTATTTTTAAATTTTACCATTGTGACGCACTATTTCGGAAACTAAACCGCTTAGAATTATGGACAATTCTATTTGGCATTGTTTTTCCCCTCTAGAAGTCTAGAGAATAGGTATGCACAATTGCGCATAGATGAATCAGGCTGCTTATTCTACTTATGTAAAAATAAGAGACATGTAATTTTAGTGCAATGTTTTTTACTGGTCACAAGCTAGGTGTTTGACCACAGTTCACCTGATGTTAAGTGGCGGTCTTGTCGAAAAAAAAGGGAACTACTAACAGTATGCTATGGTTTCCTCACTATGTTTTACTCCACCTCAAGTTTATTGTTGGAATTTGAATTAACGCCGTCCTACTTATAATCCGACCGCGCTAACCACTGAGCTATCATCTCTAAATAATGGAGAAATTATCTATGCGGGTGAAACAGCAAGCGAAGATAGCAAGAAGATAACAAAAAAAAAATTCGTTCTTACACGACAAAAACATTATAGACACGTATGTAGGTAACATTTATTACATTCTCCGAACATTAGCCAAAATTCCGGAAGGCAACAACACCGCCTCGATGACTCATACAAGAAAATTAGGTCAAGATCGAGAAAAGTGAGCCAAAATGTATATTTATTAAGGTTCCAAGTTTGACACGCAACGTTCCCACTATTTCCTTATTGTTACAATATCATAAAAGAAATGAAGGCGCCGTTTCAACTTTCCCTAGAGAAATTAGCATGCGTATCTAAAATCAGATTTATTTTCCTGATTAGTAATAAAACATAATAAAAATTAAGTAATAATAATGAGTAGGCTAAGTGGCCGACCTTATTATCAGTTAACACGACGCGTTTGCGTTTGTTAACGTTTGCCAATATAGTATCAACTATTAACTCTTGGGACAACAAAAAAGGTACATATAGTACATAGTTAAACGTGTTTTCCAACCCACAGTAGCGCTCAATTGTTAACACCCTTAGACAGAGAAATAAGGTTACCTCCCCTACGAAGATTTACCGGACCATAATCTTTTAAAAACATCTTGTCGAGCTTATTCACGCTTTATAACTTATGTAAATAATTAAAGATGATGAGTGGAAATACTGCAGTGTCCGCCTATAGCATACCTTTGCAAATAGTATAGTAGTTAGTGTGCAATAATTACTGTTATGTGGATCGAACACGTTCAAATTTTAGTGATATAACATCTAACTCTCGACTACGAGCGCTTTTAGTGGACAAACGTATTTCAAAAGCATTTTTTAAAGTGCAAAAACTCCGTCTACTTTCATGTAACTAAAATATAAAAATAGTTGACTATAAAAAAGCTAATAAAATGTTGAGCTACATTAAAGCCATGCAATCCACACACATTCATAGCTTTAAAACAAACTCACACAAATGAAACAATACGAAACAACCGTTGACAAACTCTGCATAGACGGGGAGCCAACGATGTATTTTATATTTTTAATTTATACCTATATATGTTTTGGTATGCTCTTTAAAATTTTAAGGGGCTGTATAAAAAAACGCAGACTTCATTTTCGCATTACGCAGAATTTCAATGACATTTGTTTATTAAAGCATGGGACATTTGATTCACTAAATGTATGTAAATATCTCATATGAAAATTTCAACACTGGGTCACATGCGCGTAGACACAGATAATTATAATAATTATAATAGTACAGATTATAATCCCATTTAAAACACGGTACTTCGGTATCAGGTAATTCTTCAAGCAATCTTCTAAAGTCATTCTCTCTGTGCGTATTTCGAGCTACATTGCTCCTAGTAAAAAGACTCAATCAAAACAGGTTTAATTTTCCTGTCGCCGACTCTTAGACAACGATGAAAACGCCAATTTAAAACAAACAAACCGACGCGGCTGAACTTTACAATCGTACGAAAAAATAGGGCACAACTCGGGGGCCGTGACCCACAAAATGTGCACTGTGTTAACAGAATATAATTATAGGTACAAAATTCCAAAACTTTTTTGTAATGTTTATGAAAAGAGAAGATAGAAAAGGGCTTCACGAATGGGTATGAAATATGATACCTATGCTCGTGACTAGAGAATAACGGCTGATGATGGAAGATGGAAACACGTGGAACCGACCCCATCTTGTGGTATAAAGAGCAGAATATGACGATGTACCTATCGATCTAACCAAAAAATTAATTTACTAATTTTCTAAAATAAAAGTTGTTCTTGTTACATTTACCTCTCTCTCTTTGTTTTCAATTTTTTGTGTTAATTTGTAATCAATCATAGTGGAACTAACACAATTCCACATTTTCACCCGCTATCCTACAGGAGTCATTATATTTCCCGGGATTAAATAGCTTGTTATTCTTTAAAAATCACAACAATGCGCATTTGCATTTATGGTATTAACGGGAAAACTTCGAAAAATAATGTGGCATGAATTACGAACACAATTAGCCGATGCAATAATATTAAAGCATTATTGCTTTGCATAAAGCATTATGGAATGGGAGGGCGGAAATATGAAGTGTGGACGCAGTAAGTGCGTCAAAAAGGTGACTATCATATCAACGGTAATAGGAACCCACGCGCTCTCTAGGGGATAAAATAATGGTAGACAGGTATCGTCGCTAAAGGCAATCATCAGTCTTGCGAGACATTTAGTAATTTGACTGAACTTAGACTTTGCTAACGAAAAGAACCAAAATGGACAATTTTGAAATGTTATCGATAAAGTTCTCTCTTTACATGGTAGAAAAGAAATCTGAATAAAGCGACTCGGAATATTAAAGAGGTAGGTTAATAATATGAATTATATCGCACTCTAAGCAGGCTTTCATCTTTTGTCGTTGTTTTGCCTTTTCATACTAAAATGACAGAATGCGTGATTAGCGTATTCGGATGAAAAGTAAACATACCCTTTAGATTTGTAACTCGTTGGGATGGAGAGCTAAAATTAGTTCATACATATTTAATTTTATGGCGAAACCTGATTGAGGTTACTTGTAGGCAGTTTTAACAGCGAACAGCGTTATATTTTTATTTTTATATACAAATATATTTTATAATACCTTACGCTCCTGGCTATTAAAAATCCTTACGTCAAGGATTTGAAAGAAATAGAAACACACAATAATGACAATACCCGTACCAGATATTCAAATTCATTATTGGGTATTCTGTGTATATTACAGTATGTATTTACAAAAGAAAAAGTATTTAAGACTATAAGTCACGTTGCCTTATGGTGCCGAGACATGGACGGCTGTGTACAAAATATAGAGAGCCATTGAGCGCGCCATGCTCGGCATCAAACTACAACATCGAGTTAGAAATGTATAGATCCGACGTCGCACTAAAGTGCGTGACGACGGAACAACAATCACGAAATTGAAATGGAGTTGGGCAGGACATGTTGCCAGGCAGAGTGACGGCAGGTGGACTAAAATGTTGACGGATTGGTGGCCACGAACTGGGAAACGAAGCGTCGGACGCCCATCAGCTCGTTAGGTCGACGACATCGAAAAGGTCGCGGGTCGAACCTGGACAAGGTTAGCACAGGACCGGGACGAATGGCGTACAAGAAGAGAGGCCTATGCTCAGCAGTGGGCGATTACGGGCTGTAAATGATTGATGAATGGTTGAAGTTTTCTATCAGTTGAATATTTGACTTACAAAGGCTTTGCTTAGTTTGGGGTCAGATGGCGCTGTGTGTAATTTCCTACGATATTTTTTTTTTAATTATTAATTTGCGTCTACCCGGGCAAAGCCGAAACTGGAGCAAAACTCAAACAAAAGCAAGCTACTGATCTAAAAACATAAAATTGAATTTGAATTTACTGACAATTGTTAGTCAAGATTGCGGTGTCTATTATTTTCATAATACAGCACTATAACGCTTATAAATTATAGCACTGCTATGCCTAATTTACAGCTAGCATGCAAAATAACAAAGAAATTAATTTAAGTTTGTAAAGGGCACAATTTTACATTACACACAAATGGGACAAACTTTTCCCCCTAGATATAAGACAACTTTTTCCAAAACTGGAAACGAGGTAGTTGGGCCAAATATGATATAAAGCCCCGCATTGGATGACACGCTTACTGCAATACCCACGTTTAAGTTTAGGGGTGGGTATATATTTGGGAACAGTGAGACATTTCGCCATAGGCGGAAAAATCAAGGCTGAGGGTACTACTCGATATCTGTGCCAAACTTTTTTCTAAAGGCCCGCGCAATCCGCTGTTACAGTTCAATCACGTGGTGGTGTTGAGCAAACGCTCAATCATTCGGTTCCAATAAAGTGACGTCAAGAAAGCGCTGATTGACCGTGTGCCAATCGCAAATAAACAACTCAACACGGCTGCGGAGCAAGCATAGCAACAACGACATCGATCCCATAGCACATTGCCTCAAAACACTAAAATTTGTTAGTCTCTTTTCAATATGAAAGAAAAAGATAACAATCAATCCATTTCGGCGCTATGCAAATTTAATTTAATTCAATTAAAAGTAGTTACAACAGATCTAACAATATTTAGTAAAAAATGTCCTAGATATAAGGCTGGACCGGCACAGCCTACGCGGCGAGCGGCGCCTACAAGGGTGCCTGGCAACCTTCCAATGAGAATGGAAACCGTCTTTTAACCGAGCATTGCTTGCTTCGTTAATAATGGATCAGAGGCTACATCATTAGCCGGTCTTTTTTAATAGTAGAAACGGTATTGTAGTTGTTACGATTTTCATACAAGCTTTGTCCTGATCATTGATGTCCCAATTTTGTTACCTGTGGTATGGTCACTGTGTGATATTTTCTTGCTTACTGGCTGTGCTGTGGTTTACCTAGCAACTTGCAGTATTCTACTTCCTACACCTACACTAACCAGCAAACTAATTCAAATGTTTAACATAAACTAGGAAACTAATTATGTACATCAACTTAGAATAATGATCAGTATAATGTGCTTTTAATCTGTTTCAAAATGAAATGAAAAATAGATAAAAACTCACTTGAATACTTTACTCTTCCTTAATCGTACCTTATGTATTATACTAAACAATACAATTCTATTATTCTTAGCGCATAAAAGAGACAAAATTTTAAAGGAAATGCATTGAAATAAAGGCAATTATGAAAAAACACATGCTCCCAGAAACAAATAACAAAAACTGTTGGTTTGCCAACTGGATGTAAAGTAAAATCTATGAGGTCATTCTTAATACAAGTTGAAAGAAAAAATACTGCAAAAAGTTAAAATGCCCTGGAAATACTAAAAAGGTAAAATAAGTAATTTACTTAGACCAATCAAGTGCAACTGAATTAAACATTGAAGGGTCGGGATTCTCAATGCAACCTGGACTAGTACTTGGCTGAATTATTTATCATTACTATGGAATTTACAGCAATAATTGTACTAAGTTTGACACTTCTAGATAATGTTATAGTGTTAATAATTGACTAAAAAGTTAGTAATTTATTTTTGAAAAAAAAAATACATTATGTATGTCTTGTATTCATACACTTTTTGATACAGGACCTCAAAAGCAGTACCTTACAGACATACAGACTATGGCATACATTTAGTAACAATGTTTCATATGTGCCAACTTTAGGTATGGTATCATTAAAATTGTTAGAATGAGTGATATCTATCTATCTGATAAAATCTATAGTAAAAAAACTATTACATCTATTTACAATACAGTAAAAATCTCACTAAAATCATAAATGTGAAAGTTTCTCTAACTGTTACTTTTTTAGGCTGGCGGCTTAACAGATTTGGGTAAAAGTTGGAATGCAGATAGTTTGTACTCTAGATTAACACAGTCTACTTATAATTCCAGGACACACAGGTAAACCCGCAGGGCACAGCTATTTATAAATAAAAAATGCCACTTAAGAAGCTCTACATAGGAAAAAATTCAATTTTGCGAAAATTATGTAAAATCAACCTTTCTAACTATAAAAAAATTATATTCACTACTCCAAACAATAAATTTAATAAACAATAATATTCAAAAATCACAACAGCTATGTCAGGGGTTCTCAAAGTCCATGGGGAGTAAAGTGGCAGCACCACAAGATACCCTTGCTTTTTCAAGGAAGACAGAAATTGTAGTGTGGACAACAGAAAACTCAGACAATGCGACGACAAGCTTGACATTAAGTTTGCATATTATATACCTACATTGTGCAATTATGTCTTTCTGTTAAATGCTTTAAATACTCAATAATATACCTCAGTCATTTCATATATATGAAAATACCTACTACACTTTAAAGTATACTATAAACTCAACATTGTTTGGGAATCCCTGAATGATAAATACTCAACCAAATAGCATTCTACAATATTTGCATACTCACATTTTCCAAAGTATTAAAGCTCCTGTCCCAGCTACTGACAGGAGTCCCACCGAACAGATATCCAGGATACCTCTCACACATTTATCCCACTTTTACATACACTCACGAAAACTATTCTGTATGTGATAGATAGTACTCTATACTCTTATGTATATATACTTATTTTTATACTTTGTATGTTAGATTGCCAGTTAAGTCTGATCATTAAAAAATGGCCTAAAACACTGCAAAACTAATAGAACCTACTTCTACACTAATGTTGAGCAAAAGTTAAATATTATTATTCAATTTTGTAATTAGTTTTTGGTGGTTGGTTCTTGCGGGCTGTACCTGAAATTCCAAGATGCTGAATGCTTACCAAGAATTTTGTAATAAAAATACTCAGAGGGAATAATAATAGAAAAAAGTAATGGTGGTATTTTTTAACTTTAAGCTGATCTGCTTTATTTGAAGATACAGTTTATTTAATAATTATTATTTATAGAATACTAAAAAATAGATGCAAAGCAAGTTTATTGGGATGCTCAATGACTATACTTTATTAGTATCACAAAAATCTAGATGGCCAAAAACTATGTAGGACATTGACCTTTGTATTATTATTATTTTCTTCGAATAAGTTTAACTTTTATGTATTTGTAGGTTATTGTTTATTTTGTTTCAGTTGAATATTTTAAGGCAATATTTTTTTGATAACCTTTGAATATTTACACAGTAACATAAGCAAAAAAGAAGTTTTATCCCAAAATACGTAGGTATCTATTGATTACTGTCTGAGAAACCTTACAATTTTCAATTAGGTTTTCCATCGAAGGTTAATGGTAAACTTCTGAATATTAATATCTAAGCAATGTTCAAACCACGGAACAGTTACTAATATTATAAACACAGCATTTAAACGCCTGTAATGAAAGAAAAATTGAATTTATTTACAGTTTCAATGTAATCTGGCAAGTATTAGTAGACTGACAAATTAAATCTCTTTAAATAATTAAGAAAATATCAACTTACTTTTAATCCGCAATCGCGATTGAAAAACTGTGTTTTCTTCGTGAAATGTGAAATATTTTCAGCTTTTTTGCATTTTTTGGAAATATGACAAAAGTAAAGGGACAAGCAAGCAATGACCGACAACGAACGAACGAAATGAGTGAGTGTATAAAAATGATCATGACAGTAGCGACAAAGGTGACAGAAAGAGAGTTTAGTTTTGGCAGGAACACGGAAGAAACGAGTCGATGTGTTATATTATTATAGTCAAAGTTTGTATTTTTTGCGTTTTTATATAAATAGTGGTATGACCAAACTTTACCTTGATTTATTTTGTAGAAATTTGATTTAGACATCTTTGATTTAATACTTGAAAGTTTTGACACTGAGAAGTAACAAAACAAAGTGGCATTTGGGCGAAAAGTCAATAAATCCTATCGCTGTAATGTAATAATTAATAATAATAATAATTTGTAAAACATGTGTATAAATGTCCAAAGTGATTTTAAAACTCCGGAATCCTGAAAATTACGTAACATTAGTAGTTCTCCCAATTACTACTAAAATTGCGCTTGTAAAATCTCTCCTTTTCCCTATTCTAGACTATGCAGACGTCTGCTATCTGGACTTAACCCAAGAGCAACTTGAGAAGCTCGAACGCTTACAAAATTTCTGCATTCGTTTTATATTTGGTTTACGTAAATATGATCACATTTCTGAATTTCGTCAAAAGCTCAAATGGTTACCTATTCGTCTTCGCCGTAACTCTCATATACTTTCCTTTCTTTATAAAATCCTTTTTATTCCTACTATTCCCCATTATTTAAAGGAACGCTTTGAATTTATTCAACCTCATTCTGGCTCCCTGCGTTCCTCTCGTACCTTCCAATTAAAAATTCCTCCTTCTGCTCATTCCAATCTTTCTAACAACACTTCTTTTACTGTTGAAGCTGTCTTGCTTTGGAATGCTCTTCCTTCCAGTATCAGACAGGCTAACTCTGTTAATATATTTAATAATTTAGTATATAAACATTATTTATCTGCATGTTAATGTATATTTGTATTCTATATGTATATTTTTTGTATATTTATGGTATGTTTTTTTTTTTTTTTAATTTTATTTATTTATTTATTTATTTATAGTAAGTATGTTTTTCTGTTTGTATATATATAAATATTCTCTCTCTGTCATTTTATATAATTATTATTATTTGCTTTTTTTTACACCAACTTAAATATCTATTCTTTTAATTTCCATCCTAAGGTTGTCTGGAAGAAATCGCTCTAGGCGATAAGGCCGCCCTTGTACACCGTTTATTTGTTGTTTCTATGTTGTATTTTTTGTTTTGTTACTTTCTTTCTCTTCTGTTTTTAATTTTTGTATGTATTTTTATAATGTTTGGTGTATAATAAAGTTGTATTGTATTGTATTGTATTGTATTCTAAACGAGCAAATCTTGTATATATATATAATTATATACAATCTGAATATCGGAAACGAATCCAACGATTTTCATGAAATTTAGTATGCAGGGGGTTTCGGGGGCGATAGATTGATCTAGCTAGGTTTCATTATTAGAAAACGAAAAAAAAACCCCGAGCAAAGCTTGATCATCCCGGTAGTGTGTAGTGTCACTGTACTGTATTCAACGAAGCAAATAGCGTCTATGTTGCGAGCAACAAAACGTAGTATCGGATATGAGCCTGAGAAATACCTAAATAAATTTTGATAGAAATTTGAAACATAACTACCTAGTATTGAAAAAAAAAATAGTTTTGTTTTTATTATTTAATTTGCCCCATCGGGCTGGCTAAAGCTGTGAAGCCGTACTGCCTTGTCTTCGGTTATTGCAATTCATAAAAATAGTGATGTTTTAGTCCTAAAGACAAGCACAAGTTTATGAAAATATAGTGTGGTAAAACATGACTTTTCGTATTGCTTCTAAAATTCCATCGAAGCTTGTAGTAATGTGCCACTACATTTCTAAGGAATGATGGACTCGTGATTATTTAGTGTGACTTAGACTTATTTAACTTGTTTATTCATGATATCCGTGAAAACATGGAAATATTTATCACTGGCATATGCACAAACTGTGACGCCAAAAACAAAGAGGAAGAAAATTATGCATGTAATCATTTACCATCTGCTTTTAATTGTTACTAAGCCTTGGAAAGTAATATAATATATATTACTATATGATATAAATGATATGATTTATGCCACGTTCCTGCCAAAACTACTAGATTTTTTTGACAGCTTGAGGTTGGCAGCTTAGCCAGCCGATTACTAGAAAGTATCCTACCACCACGCTATGGTTTCCTCACGATGTTTTCATTCACCGGCAGCTCAAGCTCATCGTTGGAGTTTGAACCCACGCCTTTCGGCATGCGAACCAACCGCGCTAACCACTGAGCTATCATCACTACAAGCTACAAGTATTTAAAGACAAGTATTTTTTGTACTGGCAAATAAACCCGGTTGCCTGGAAGAGATTTCTTCTAGAAAGGCTGCAGATTGAAACATATGAGTAAGTGCTAACTAACTCATAAGTTTCTTTGTTTTTCTGTACATTTTTCTATTTAAAGTTTCCTTCTATATAGACATAACGTGCACAGCCCTAATATTAATTAATTTAAATATCGCAGAGCTAAACCAAGCGAAAAAATTACGGCAGTTGAATTTGATACCATAGACTATAAAAAAAAAACAGAAACCCCCTACGTCCGCGTTCTCCCCGTGCCGTGTGCCAGCCCGCCAATCGACAATCAGGGGGTTTTGGCGGGAACGCGGTGAGCGTCATGTCACCCCATTGTATTTGTTTCTAAAACTAGTGTTTTTTCGAGTTTTCATGCATAAAAATAGTGGTGTTTTATTTATAAAGTGCCGAATTACAAGCGCGAGTGTGGGAGAATGATATAATGTGGTTAAACATGACTTTTCGTGTTGCTTCCAAAACTTTATCCAGAAGCTTATAGTAAAGTCGCCACTACTTTACTAAGGCATGACTTGATTTGACTGGGACCGACTGGACTTGATAAATACTAGACTTTGACTGTAACTATAGATGATAAAGAAGCTGAACAATGAAGACTACTCACAAAATATAGAAACATTGAAACTGGCAGAATGCACAGAGTGCGATGCCAAGAAGAAAGAGAGAAAAAAAAACGACAATCACCACCCCGGAGTTTTGGCGGGAACGCGGTGAGCGTCGTGTAGGTATGACTTTATTTGACTGGAACCGACTGAACTTGATCAAGACTGGACTTTGACTGTAACTATAGATGATAAAGAAGCTGAAAAATGAAGACTACTCAAAAAATATAGAAACATTGAAACTGGCGAATGCACAGAGTGCGATGCCAAGAAGAAAGAGAAAAAAAAAACCCCACCCCAATCGTATTTCGAGCAATTGGTTTCATTCGGTTCACTGCGCTACTTCGCCATTTTGTTTCATTGACATTTTGTCATTGTGTTGCGTGGTTATGGTTATTCACAAAATTTGAATGATTTTGAGGATCATCTTGTGTATAAACGTTATTTGTGATTTTATAGTATAAAAATGCTCCATTTTATATAAACTAGTGATTACCGGTGCCGTTTTAGCGTAATAGGGTAAGTCGGTGAAAAAATTGTCAAGCATTACATTGACCGAGTAGGGCGCCATTTCAACTTTCTTTGGTCGTCGATTTTTCGTCGACGTTTGTTATTAATAAGGTCTTTGAAAAATAACATCCAGAATAAATATTTTGTTCTGCTAGGTTTTTTATAAAACAATTACTGTAACTAACAATATTGTAATTAGTTAGGTTACTAAAGTTCGTGATGTAATAGAAAAACCACGCTTTGACAAATCATAACTAAAACCCAACGTGGTGACAATGGTGACATCTAGGAAGCGTAGGCACCTACATAAGTATATTTACAGTCTTACAACTACAAAGACTTTTCTATGAATAACATATATACCTACTTACTAGAATAGCGCGTTAGACGGCTTGCTGTATGTAGGGCTGGCGCTCCAATTCGCTCGTAATTGAGCGTTCCTTCGTACGTTTTTTCCGTGTTCTTTTTCTGTAAACAATGGGCTACTAACTACTTCAAATGTTCGTTTCTATTATACCAATAATATTATCTTATTTTAAACATGTAACCTGGGGTAAGAATGTTAACTAAAATCAGAAACATTACAATACAATACAACTTTATTATACACCAAACATTATAAAAATACATACAAAAATTAAAAACAGAAGAGAAAGAAAGTAACAAAATAAAAAATACAACATAGAAACAACAAATAACATTAAGTCTATTAAACAAAATTATGAGACACAGCACAATTTTGTTAAGTAGGTCTATTAAAAATCCATCCATTATTATTAAAGGTCCATGAGATAGTTGTTTACAGTAAAGGAAAAGTATGTTTACTGTAAAGGACAAGTAAGAATAAACAGAGTTTAAATCATGTACCTCACTGACAAGCTGTTTTCTGCTGTATAATACAATTGTTTTCTACTTTTCAACTATGAAGTCACTTATGACAGATCCACTGAACATGTTTTGTAAATATAGAATGTGAAGATAACAAAAATAGATAATTTTTCTTAGTAACTTATGGTATCACCGCTGTAGGTATGGGGTCCATATCATATTGCAGATGTAGGATCTTATACTATACTTAGAGATTCTACCCGAGGTGTTGGCTTAAGAGTGTGGAAGGGCTTAAAATAAGCATTTAGCAGTTAATTGAATACCTTTTTACCTTGAAAACGAGCAATTCTTGTATATATGTAACTATGTATATATAATCTGAATCTCAGAAACGGCTCCAACGATTTTCATGAAATTTAGTATGCAGAGGGTTTTGGGGGCGATAAATCGATCTAGCTAGGTTTCATTTTTAGAAAATGTCGTTTTATCCGTGTTTTCAGCTGAGCAGAGCTCAGTCATCCATGTACTTACTATTTAATAAGCTCAAAAAAACAATTCTCAATGATGCTGTTATATTAGTTTACAGATCACCTTTCATAATGACAATGAATCAAATTATTATGTTTATAATCATTTTTTGATAGCTTCATTAATTATCTAAACAAGGTAGACCAACAACTAATTAGTAATATCAAAAAAAGGTTGGATTTATGATAAAATAATATTGGTAAAACAATCTCTTTGTTAGTTTGGATACTAATATAATAAAACAAATATTTAAGTAGGGCTCCCATACAACAGACATGATTTTTTTGCTGTTTTTATAGATAATGGTATAGATCCCTTCGTGCATGAGTCCGACTCGCACTTGGCCGGTTGTTTTATAATTACACGGGTACCTTATATGATTCACAACAACTGACTTTTTGCATAAGTGCCTTTGAAAATAATAAATTATATGTAGGTACACACTTAGCAATCAGCAAGTAGCTATTGTATATTGTATTACTCTTATAGTGTGTCAGTTGTCATTCTGCAATTAGAATGACCTGAATATATTATAAAATGGAAGGGCTATTTCCATTTTTACAGATACGTCAAGAGCAACCATGAGTGTCATCATTAGACTGCAGAACCTGCCGTGGTCGGCGAATGCCCTGGACATTAGGAATTTCTTTCGCGGTCTCTCCATTCCTGAAGGCGGTGTGCACATCGTAGGAGGAGAACTCGGAGATGCTTTCATTGCGTTCAGGTAGCTATGCGTAAACTTCAAATACTCCTGGTTAATATCTGAAAAATATTGACAGTACTTGACAGTACATTTTCACTTTTTGGAAAATATAAATAATGTCAAAGAACAGGATAGAATGATTAAAATGAAAAGTAGTTTTTGTTATAGCTGATTTTAGGAAATCAAATCATCCATAACTTAAACTACTTAAAGTTCTAATTATTTGTATGTAAAAAGTTTTTTCCAAATGATTAGTCAGCTATGTTTTCTTTGATCATATATCAATGAAGTATATGCTATTAATTTTTTAAGGACTACTATAAACACAAAATAAGACTGACTACATAGTGTTAAGTTTATTTATTTATTTTAGGCTATACATTATATACTATATAAAGCTGAATTTAACTATATTAATAAAAGACAAACAACACTTTTGTGTTTAAACCTGCAACTAAATGTTGAAAAGTCCAAAATATATTAAACCCTAATACTTGTCCAAGACACTCTGAGACCATTATACATATTTTGTGTAATTTATAATGGCTATAATGTCTACATACATTTTATTATGCTTTGTAAATTGCCCAGATTCTGTGGTCTCAGTTTGTTTGTGACAGCAAGCAAAATAACAAAATTTGGAACAACCCGTTACTACTGCATTAGCCCTTAACGTCGCACAGCTGGACTAGACCTACCTTACTATCGGGCGATATTTCACCATACTGACTGCAAATCGTTATATCTCTGGTGCTCACTGTTAGTGAAGTTGCAGGGCATAAATATAGATTTAGGATCTCAATGAAGTGTTATCTAATATCCGTACATCCTGACTCTGGATTTTGAATGATAGATTTTGATATTTTATGGCCATTAAACAAGTGAGTACATTGTTCTATCACTTGATTGCTTGCACTTTTAAATGTTGAATGAAATCTTTACATATATTTGACTTATGTCTAAATGAATCAAAAAATCAGCTTAGCTGCTAACTGCAATGAACAAGGTATTATCTACTACTTTCTAACATAATATAGTAACCAATTTGGTCAACTACAGTTCAAGCATATAGAATTACAAACTTCTCCAGTTTATTAAACTACTCACTGTATGCTTGTCACCTTGAGACAACATAATCCACATAAAAACTTAATTATTAATGTTAGATCTGGTAGAACTGATAAATTATTAAGATACTTTATAAATAATGGGACAGCAGCATGGAGACCCTTTGGATTATTATATTCTAATTAGGGGTGATAAAACTTCGTTATCCACCTCTACTGGTTTGTATGAGTTTTGAAGCTTTTTATTTATAATAGCTAGCTGGTCGAAATTGCCCTGAAGAACTAATGGTTTCACTATATTGGTAAGTCTATTAGCTTTTAAGTTTAATCTGGTTTTCTACTTACACATTATTTTTAATTATAAATTTTTGAAATCGTTTACACTGCCTCCAAAGAAATCTATTATGTAGTCATTTTTTTCGTTTTTATTAAATAGGGTTCTCATAATTTTATTATTCTAAACATTTGTTCTTAAAAATGTTAATGTCATGTTCTATAATTATGATTTATCTTGAATCTTTATCTTATAATTGATTATGAAGCAATTGAAACTATTTTTGTCTCTGTCGCTCCCATATCCTATTCCCTATGTGTGGCAGATGACAAAAGTTCATGATTCTTTATAACATATTAGGCACAAAAGTCTCAGCTTTGTGATTCGGTAAGAAATATTCATTTCTGTAGGGTGGAAATTACCAACAATGTCTACTCGTAGGTGTCAGACCTGCAGACTCTTTGAATCGGGCTGTGTTTCTGCAAACATCAACAATTTAACATGTATAAAGCCTAACATCTACTGTGTTAATTAATTAACACATATGTATCTATAAAATGTCTTATTCATTGCAATAGAGTATTGGCGCAGGGAATGCTTCCCACAATGGTTCACAGTCATTTTAGTAGCGGTTGTTATTGTAGGGTCATTTAGGTACTATCACCTGCATCAGACTTATTTCATTAGTCCCTTGCATACATGGTTTTAAATATGTTATCCTTACACCGATTATGGAAAAACTATTTTATTTAAATGCTGTTGCTTGAAGTTTACCGAATCGCTTGAAAATATTTAGATACTTGTATAGTGTAGGTACATATAAAATTTGAATTCTTGAAGACAACTGGCAGGCAGCAAATGGATGTGGGGAACGCAGAGTTTCGTAATAATAGAACGCTGAGACTGGAATGAAAGCATGTATTTCAGTGCAGGTTTAACTTGCACAGAGAAATTACTGCAGTTATAGTCTCTTTATCTGGGGCTCGCACTTCTAGCGCTTGTGAGTAACGCTAGTTGGACGCTAAGTTTTTAATTCTGGATACTATTGCTGCGCTGATATCTTGGTGTTTTGACCTTTGGAATAAATCTCAAACGTCTTATATTGAAACTTCTTAAAAATAAGTCAAGTGCGTTTCGTTACGTAGGGTTCTGTAGTTGTGTAGGAAATATAATCAACGTAGCTATTTTAGAAATGATGAACATTATTATCGTCAGTGACTTGTAATTGACGTACTTTGCCGTCAACGCTAATAGCATATTCATAAACGTTGCATCAATCTTAAATAGTTTCTATATTATAAGCACACGATAAAATAGAAAATGACTACTTTGGACTTAAAAAAATAATTGATAATGAGACGGGATATTAAACATCATTCTTAGAAACTCCATAGCTTATAATTGTACCCCTGCCTGGGCTAGGCATTTTTTCTTCGCTTATGAAAGGAAGCCGAAATGAAATTTTACAATAAATAATATTTTTTATGGTGTATAATATATTATTAGAACAACGCACTTTTGCTCTATTCAGTGTAAACTTAGACTTGGATATTTGATTATTGAGCAACCAGAACAATACGTCTGTTAAATCAAAAAGTCATTTATTTAGTTTAGTTCCTGGTAAGGCACTTATGAACGTTAAGATACATGTTTGAATCTACCACCGGCTCGTAATTACACTTCAACTGAGAAGACTCCGGCAAGAAACTCATCAAGGCATTTTTTTTTTGTGGATCTTTCTTTTCATATAAACCAGACAACTAGCTGTTGAAAGTGCCCTGCACCCTGTCAGCGTAATTAATGCAGTCTATGACTAGACATCCCCGATGTGCTGAAATGGCACGCTAGCCGCATTGGCATCTTGAAAGAATTCTAAATCGTCGTAAATCTCATATACTTGACTGTGTAAAAAAAACTGACAAATTAGCTCTAGAAACGTTTCTAACAGCACAATGACCCTGACTGGTCACAGCCGGCGCTACCTATGTATACATATCCACATAGTCTGCGGGCTTCTTGGTGATCAAATAGTCGGAAGACTTGAACTGCGTGACTTCTAAAGCTACTGCCGTTTTTCATCACTGGCGGGACAGTATTTATAGGTTTTGGATACTGCTGGAAACGAGAGTTCACTTTTGAAAGCAAATCACCGCATAACGCTCCCAAACCGCAAAGAGTTTGTATTGGATGAGCGTAGCAACACCATGTCATCTGAACTAGGTACTGATGTTAATAACAAACAATATCGATTGAGCAGCCACTACACAGACACCAGGAATGTAATAGAAATATTTTTCCATTAGTAGGTAAAGTCGCAGAAAAGCACCTACCTATCTGAGCGTCATGCCGATGCGGTCAACTGCCCAATTGCTATAGTTGTTTCCATATTTTAAGAAGTCTGATACATAACATTTGTAATTATGTTAGACTCTTCCTAGAAAAGGATTATAGACTTGTCACATTAAAAAAAAAGGTTGACACGCTAAGTGTTTGACCACAGCTCACCTGGTGTTAAGTGACGGTGTGGTCGAAGATGTAAAACAAATAAACACGAGCCCCAGTTTACCCTTGCAATATCTGTGTTTTTAGAAAGGTGGTTAGGGAAAGCAATCCATGGAAGATACATTTTTAATAAGAACACTACACTTCACACTAAGTCGTACTGTAAAGAACTTTATTTTAAAAGGCTAAAAAATCACGAGTAATTTATCATTATTTTTTGTCGATACTTTTTGCATTTGATAAAGATTCAAAATCAATCGGTTAGGAGGCTCTTCTAGTTTTGTATTCATGCTATTACTGCAGAAACTGAATCGTCATAAAAAACAAGACGTTTCTTGCTAACTGCTAATATTTTATTAAAAAATACGAATCAATTTATCATAAAAATCTGATGTGAAAATTTTGACAGAACCTGCTCAATACCGAGTGTTCCGCAAGGTAATTGCAAATGCGGAAATTACTATTCATGTCATTGTATTGTGTTGACTACGGTATTTGTCAAATTCAATTTCAGTGTAAGTACCTACCGCTGGGGCAGATTGTCTTGTGAATCTGTAAGAACAGTCTCGATTGTTCGAGTGCATCTGTATTTTAACATCATGTAATCTTGGGAACCTCACCGATGGATTTAGAAAGGATTACTCTGCACTGAGTTTTTGTTTATGGCAAACGAGTTTCAGAGCTGACTAATTCTCATTGTACCTATTTACATATGTGTAGGACTGTTTCGTCGGATAGAATGCGGATTTTTTCCTCGTAGCTCGTCCTCGTTCCTCGTTTTCCTCGTAATAGAGTCGCCTAATCGTTCTATTATTTGGACTTATAAGTAAAAATTATTAGTAAGAAATTTGCACAATTTTAATAGGTACAGCAAAAGGAAACGACAACATCTGGAATACTTAGTTGTTCATCAAAGCCTACGAAGTACTTCTTGTTGAGTTAATCTCATGATATTTGACAATAGGTAAGATCTTACGACACAAGGAAAGTTTCAAAAATCATGAATTTGCTATACTTAGTCAAAAAACTCGAAAATTAAACTTGTTTCTTCGCTGTTTATGGAAGTACGATAAAAATGTGTGTAGGTACCAAATAGTAGCAAAACAGTAGTAGGTAGGTATAATTTGGTTCTGAGCGGGGTTTTGACGCGTATGAAATGGCCGCATCGTGCTTTATCTATGTAAGATAATTATTTAATGTTCGCACCAGAAATAATATAACGGAAACTGCTAATAGTGCCACAACTAGCAACCTTATCGCTTAGGCGATCACTTCCAAGCAACCTTAATGTACATAATTATGTATGGAAAAAATATTTTTCAACCACCGTAAGTTTCTTGATTCTTATATACTTTTCGTTCGGACGTTATGTTCAAGAGTAATTTTTTACTCTTGACAGGCTAGGTGTTTGATTACAGCTCACTTGAAAAACCAGATTTCATAGTAAAAAAAACTCTTGGTCTCAATACCCGTAATGGATGACGCTATCTAAATACCTACTTCTTACGGAATCCTCGACGCGGAAATCAAACTCACTCTTGTCCCGTTTTTTATTTTATGTTCGGATCTATGTATGTATATATTAGATGAGGAATTAATTTTGGGTTTTTTTAAAGATTTTATTTAGTTGAGTATTATGAATGTCCCAGCAAAGCTCTTCGTTATGTACCTGATTCGTGACAAAAACCATCGCATCGTCCAACTTCAACGATCTTTGATATATTATTTATATAAGTACTGTAAATGAAATTTCGTGAAACCTCGTGATGTAAATACATAATTATATTATGACATACGTAGTGGTATGAACTACCACAATTAACAACCTTGTTACGTCAAATGGTATGGACCATGGCGTAAAATAGGTAGGTAAAGTTAAATTTCTTGGCTATTCAGACCTCTACGGAGATAACTGATTACCTATGTCATATGAAATTGATTTGTCGCGGATCATCAAAGAAAAAAAGCAATATTGGATCACAAACAGGAAGGATTTTTTTAGCCACTGAAAATACGGTAGCAATAACCAAAATCGGATAAAAACAAATATAATACACATGACTGTGTAAAAAACTACGTTTGCCAATTCACGGTCTCCACTCTAGAACACGTCAACCCCAACGGTTATCGGTTCTGCGACAGATATGTCCAGCCCATTGCCACTTCAGTTTGCTAATACGCTGAGCTATGTCTGTGACTTTAGTTCTCTGGCGAATTACTTCGTTCCGGATACAATCCCTCAGAGAAATGCCGAGCATAGCTCTTTCCATAGCTCGCTAAGCGACTTTGAATTTACGGACCATTCCCGCTGTGAGTGTCAACGTTTTGGCTCCGTGGGTCATGACAGTACCTATAATATTGTGCCTAAATTAGATATTTTCAATATTTGGATGTATAAATGCAAATGTTTGATAGATCGAGGTGTCTAGTTCTATTAGACATATCGATGTAGGCCAAAGGGCCTAGACAATGTAACATTCGATTAGCGATAAGTCTAATAGAAACGTAAAAAATATACGGAATTGATATAAATTAAGCTGTCGATATGTCACGTAGGCAGCTTATACATTTTAAGCCTTTTCTAATAGCGTTATGAAATATATCGAATGTTACTTTGTCTAGGCCCTCAGTATAGACTGGTACTAGCGCAATATTGTGAAAAATAATGCTGGCATTTGCTTGAGTCGATCCAAGGAAAAGAAAACTTTTTTTTTCTCCCATAAGCTTGTCTATGCTCATCGTGCTTATTACGATGCGTCTTTGTCATTCATTAATCGAAGTTTAAAGACATATAATTATGTTTATGTGTTAAACATAATTATGTATTGAAATCACGTAAGTTCAAAGTTTCACTCCATGGCGAACCATGTGACTTTATTGTGTTACTTGCAAGTTTTAAATTATAGTATATAAATTTCTATTTAGGCTTTTATCCTATTTAAACATATTACTTTGCCAATCTTACCGTATTTATCTTTACTTAAATGGGAAATAATACTGTGTTTGGAACTACTTATTTATTATTTTCACTAATTTGTGTACACCTATTTTGTAACTGAAAAGGGTAGAATGTTCCCATTTCTATTCGTATTTTTGTAAGTATTTATGAATACACATTATTTCGCAAACCGAGATATATACTTTTTTATTGTACAAAGTTATTGATATTATCTAACCAACTACTTTACGTTATAGCTCAGGCATATATACATATATGTTTGTTGTTACTGCGCCGGGAAAGACATATTTGTCTATGGCTAGGAAGGCAAAGTGAACACCCTACAAGATACAAAACAAAAGAAACTACGTCAATGCTAAAATATTTTTTCCGGTGAATCTATTCGGTAGGTACAGCCTTGTTGGCTCATTGGTAGTATATCTGCTTTAAGAGAAAAAGGGCGTGGGTTCGATTCGCACCCAGGACAATTTTGTGGTATAAACAACTGTTTGTTCTACGTCTGGGTGTTATGTATGTATTTACAAAAAAAATATCCTAAGTATTCTATCAGTCATTGACCTCCATCATACATGCTTTGCTTAGTTTAGAGGTCAGATGGCGCTGTGTCTTACGATATTTATTTATTTATTCTCACCTTTCAAAATATACATCAAACTTTGT
This sequence comes from Biston stratarius, assembly GCA_950106695.1. Lineage (NCBI taxonomy): Eukaryota > Metazoa > Arthropoda > Insecta > Lepidoptera > Geometridae > Biston > Biston stratarius. The sequence goes on along the minus strand of OX467106.1, from coordinate 2,487,641 downwards.
TCTTCATACCCAAAGGGCGTGTAACGGAAAGGACTCCATTAATAAACCTATTTGTGTCTGACAATTCTGACAAAAAGTCTGACTTCAAAAGAGTCACATATACATGAAAATATTATTTTTGTTCGATCGTAAAGCTAAAACAGGAGAGTCAAGGTCAAAATCCTAGTGTAAACCCTATAGTGTTACAAAAAATTACCGTCCAAGTGCAAGTTGGGTTCGCTCTAAAAGTATGAGTAAAGTATGCCAATATGATTTTCAACTTTTTTTAAACTGCTTATATTTTTACGGTAGTACGGAAAACCGCCTTGAGCCCAACTAGCGCTTAAGTAATATTCTTCCCCTATTAAAAAAATCGAACGTTTACAGATATAAAATCTGTTTTTAACATATGTAATATTTAACGTAAATAAATATTGACATTGGGTTCAGCTTCGCATTAGAGATATTCAAGATATTCTGCTGTCAAGCAGTAGTGTGTAAACATTACTATTATGGTTTGTAGCGTTACTGCAGCTGGCGAAATTGCATGATTATTGCGACTAACCATTGAATGTCTCAAAGTAATGAGAGCCAAAGCCGCTTGGCCCTATACTTAGTTACTCAAAAGTTCTGGACGCTGCTGCGCTGTTCTTGGATAGGCGTTATCTTTTACCATCATGAGCACGATTCGTTCATCTCATTACTGTTACATTAAAAATATCGTTCTTATGTCTGGCGCGCCTGTGTAAAACCAAAACTTCCTAAACTATATTTACCTGTAGTTTCGAAAAAGAAAACAGGTGATAGAGATGGTGATTATAAAAAGTACACGATTAAAAAAATTGGTTCACGCTAGAGACCTATGAATGGCGCCTTCCGTTAACCTTTAGCGTCAGCTGATACGAGTAGTTTTTACAACACTTGCCGAGCTATAAAAATAATAATTAAGAAAAAAATTATTGTATTTGTGATATCAAGACTTGTTTTTCGTTAATGCATACCGTGTGTTTTTTTTTAATCGTATCGTTAATGATTCCCAGCGTTTGTCTTTATGTTCGGGAGCGTTTTCCTTAGGTAGGTACTTGTATAGGAAAAACATCGCACATTTCTGTCGATGTTATTTTTTAAATATCTATCTATGTATCTATATATAATACCTTTAAAAAGCAGTTCTTGTATATAATAATAATACCTTTAAGGGGTTATATACAGTTAGAAGGTCGAAAAAAAGCGAATTTTCCAGATTTTTTTTTGAGAAAACTTTTAAATTTATTGATTTAAAAATTTGTACACATATTATGGTATCTTTTAACTGTATTTTAAGACTTAGTATTAGTAAAAATAATTATTTGGAAAAAAACTACAGCTGATCTCCGGGAGCTCCTCTCAAAAAAGACGTTTTGCGGTGACCACTATATCTCTGAACTGGATCCTCTGAAATTAAAAAACCAAACAGATTACGTTAAAGTAATGTTAAATCTAGTAATTAATCGAAGGAATAAGAAAAATAAATTTTATTGACAAAATGGTGGTTTCTCAAAATAAAAAATCGATTTTTGACCAAAATTTCGGCCTTAAATTGTTTATAAAAAAATAATTATTTATGAGCGAGAAAAAATCTTCGATTAATTACTAAAAAATATATTTAAGAAGCTCGTGTTAAAATTTGAGACTAATCGGTTTAGCCGTTTTCGAGTAATGTTGGTCACCGACTTTGAAAACACCATTTTGAGAAAAACGCGTTTAAAGTTTGAAAAGCACTTTACATAGGATATTTTTTTTTTTTAACTTACATGTCTATTCCTGTACCATATAATACACCCTCCACCGCTTCGGCAGCTTCTAATAACTCGAGCTGATGTTGTCTGCGGGCCATTCTTCCATCTCGGGTGCTCTCATACGCTCTGAGATCGGAAATGTTCATGCGCTGCTCATCTTCTTTTTCGGCATATGAATGCGCATTGGGCCCAAGTGTAATTCCTATTGCCTTCATATAATACAATAGTGATGCCATTCCTTCAATAAATATGCCGGCAGCTATGTATGCAGCGATTTCCACAGTTTTCGAACCGGCCGGAACAAATATGAACGAACTCACAAGTTTATTGCTTGGCTTAGCTGCTTATACTGACTACCACTCTTAAATATTTTCCAGTTTGGGGAGAGAAAAATAAAAATTGACTTTTCAGGTATAAAAAAAACCATAACACACTGTTGCTTTACGCATCTAAATACATTAGAAGGGAAAATTTACAATAGGCAGGTGCATAAAAGGGACAGCGTCCGGCCTTGTACTATCAAGCACTCTGAAACGCCTTTTCAAATTTGCGTGTAACTTCGAAAATATTCACCGGAACAATATGAAATTTTTTGTGTGTATTCTTAAATATATGTACATTAAGAAAAAAAATTAAAAAAAAAATCGATTTTTTGCAAATTCTAACTGTATATAACCCCTTAAAAGAGCAATTCTGGTATATATGTATATATACTTATAATCTGAATCTCGGAAACGACTCCAACGATTTGCATGAAATTTAGTATGCAGAGAATTTCGGGGACGGTAAATTTATCTAGCTAGGTTTCATTTCAGAAAACGAAAAAAAATCCGAGCTTGGCTCGGTCATCCAAAAGAGACGCTCTCCTATGGTAAGAGATAACGCAGTGATACACAGAACTATGAGTAACAATGTTTTGTTACTCAAAGTCGAGAGCATTTCAGTCAGAGCAGTCTTTGACGCTCATAGCCAATCAATAGCCCTGTAATTTCGCTAGCTGCAGTACCTTAGAAACCAAGACAGTAATATTTACACGCTACTGCTTGGCGGCGGAACATCTGGTACTGCGGTGGTACCTATCTAGACGACCACCTGCTAAGAAGTATAGTTTTCGTGAATCAGCTCAGACTTGTTGATCGCGTTGTAAGCAAGCATCACCGATAAATCTCCGAAAGGAGAAAGATCTAAATCTGCAGGAAACATATTTCCTTTGTAATCTTACACTGAACTTTCTCTATATTAAAGCGAAAATGTAAGGTAAGATTAAAATTAGGGGTTGCGCAAGGTATCAGGAGACTGGGGGCGCGTGCGGTATTTCCTCGCGCTCCTGAATGAAACTCCACATTTAGCGTGGAAGTCCTATATAGGGGACCAGTGCCGTTGAGGCCGTGGACGAGTGCGAAAGCGTTCCCGCAGCCTCAGCATAGCACAGCCAAGCAGAAACAGCAGGAATTTTTGTAGTGGGTAGGCTGTCATTATGGCGGAGAGTCCTACGACCCTGCTTCCTCCAGAGCTGGTGGTATCGATTAAACATTTTCACTGAGAAGAAAAAGTCTGACCTATTTGACTTTTATATATATTAGCCGAAATATAAATTAACAAACTTTTTTGTACAAAATCATCGCGCTCGTTGCGCGCTTATTTCGTTTCGCCGCCGCTAACTCGTCCCGGTGCTATGCGGAAAGGATATATGGATACTGTTTATCTTATAACATACATTAAACTCTTACTTTTGGAACGAAATCTTGCAGGGTAAATAGTAAAAATATTGAAAACAAACTTGACTCAAAAAAATCATTCGAAATAAAGATTATTGAAGTCATTATTACTCAATATTTTTACTATAATACGAAAATGGAAACCTTCATGTTCAAAAATATTTTTGAATACATTTCAACGACTTAGATTCAGATTCAGAAATATTTATTGCATACCTACTGATACATTGAAATATTATATTTAAGTATATTTTATTTTTTAAATATTTTATTTGTTGATCGTAAACCTTTACCCTGACCCTAATGACACTGAAACCCAAACCAACGCCAGTCGCAAAAGTAGCTGCAGCAAGGTGACTCGTACGAGCTACACAGAAAGGATAGATTTGATACTCGGTCGTTCTTTTTTTCTTTATTTTTCACATCGCACTTTGTGCATTCTGCCAGTGTCAAGTTTTTTTCGACGTTTTCAAGCGCCTATATTAAAATAACCCTTAGGCATTGTTGAAATCACATAAAATAAGTCAAGTCCGGCTATGTCTAAGTAGTGGTGACTTTACTAGAAGCAACACAACACTGACAGATATGACTCTCACAATCTTGCGTATTATTATTAAAACGCCACTCGATAAACAAAAGTTTAAAAAAAATGCAATGATATGATTTTTTCGCGCGGGGGGTTTTTGGCGGGAACCAAAAACTTTTTTCATTTTATGACAGTTGTAAGATGTCCAAGTTAAGGTCGGGCTGGATGGTGGAAGCTGGTCGAACAAGTAGTCAAATCGCGTGGCTTCGGTTGTGGTGTACATGCGTGAGTCACTGTTATAGAAATATGCACTATCTCTAATTGGATCTTTCTCCGCGTTAAAGGAGTAATTTTACAGATAAAGCCCTCTAATTGGATCTTTCTCCGCGTTAAAGGAGTAATTTTACAGATAAAGCCGTTGTCTCACTTTTTATACATTTTCTGTTTATGTAATACGTAGATCTCGCAAATCGTTATGCTATGCTTTCGCATCCTCTAGGTTGAGACAATACTTCACACCAGAACAGCTGCTCAGCTTGTACAAAGCACAAATAAAATCGTGTATGGAGTACTGTCTGCACCTACGGGACGTCTCTGCAAAGTACCAACTTAAGGCATTGGAGTCGTACCAAACGCGCCTGGACACTAATTGGAAACGACACTGCTAGAGTCTAGCATCGTAGGTTTGCTTGCGTCGGTTTTTTACCGGATACATTTCGGAGAGTGCCCTTGAACTGCACAATTTGATTCCTCTTGCACCGCTTTACCACCGTACGGCCAGACTAACGCGACAAAAACTTCATTCATACATGGTGGATATTCGCCACGTACGCACAAAGCGTTTTTGATGCCACTTTTTTTTAATTGTGCGGGTTGTGAACCTGCCGGAGTCTATGTAAGGTACTATAAGAGTCTTCAAATCTAGAGTAAAATGGTTTCTTCTAGGTAAGCTTGCTCCATATTAGACCGCACTACTACTTAACATCAGGCATGGTGTGGTCAAATGTGAACCTATTTAGTTTTTTTTTTAGATGCTAGCCCATCTGGCCTATTAGTAGATGCCGAGTCTAGTGTGCGAACGAAATAGGTAGAACTGTTATTAATGTTGTTTAACAAAGAATACCTACCACTTATTTTCTTCTTCGACCTTGGCACATTTGTACATTAATACGTGTTAATTATTCACGTCGAACTTATTCTGTACAACTATAAAAAGTACCTACAAGTATCCATTGAATTGAAGTACGTGGCTAGTCAAAAGTTTAAGCAAGCTTACAAAAAATCCTTTTTGTTCTAACTTTTAAGTACCTTGTAATATTCTTTGTGCTTCTACTAAAAGCCTGTTCCAATACTTCTGAACAAGTCTTGATAGCAGTGTCGCTACCAGATCCTCGAAAGAAAAAGATATTATTAAATACTAGCTGCGCCCCCTACTACATTTTTTCGGGATAAAAATCTTGTTTTAATCTAGGGTGTCGACTACCTCCATATCAAATTTGGTCCAGCCGTTTGAACGTGAAGAAGTAACAAACGCACTTACACAAAAACTTTCGCCTTTATAATATTAGTGTGATGTAATTATAATAAAACTTACTTATATAGTTAGTCTATCTAAAAAGTACCTAGCCTGTGTTCTAATTAGGTAGGTCACGTAGAAGCTCATTAAGCTTATTCGGTAGTAGAGCTTTATGACCTGTGGGGGGTGGATTCGATTCTCATCCAGGACAAACATATATGTAACGAGCATAGGATGTTTGTTCTATATCTAGGTGTTTGAAATATATGAGTTGGTTTGTATTCTAAAATTATTTGGTTCCAATAGTACAAGTTTAGGTGACGCTGTAAGCAATATCCTTCAACGTTTATATACAGTAAAACCTCGATAATTCGAGCCATGAAAAACTTATCCTGGTTCGGGCTCACGGAGATCGGATTGCATATTTTTTTTAATTTCTTTATTAGTATTTAAGTTTACTTTGTTATCAATCTTAGTCTGGCGGGATCTACTTACGGCCGTTCTCAATAACTTACTTACTCATAACCGAATTTTTGACCAAAACAAAGGTACCCTCAATTGACGTAGAAACTTTTATGTGGAAAACGAGTGGCCATTTTAGCGTGGACACGTCGTAAAAGTTCTTGTAACTGAAAATAGGTGTGCATCAGCGGCGTCGCGGTAAGAGAGCGGTGCGGGCTACATTCGGGCGGTGCGCGGTGTCGGGCTGTTCGGATTAGGTTTGGTACGGATTATCCAAGCTCTACTGTATTTTTACTTTAATCTAATTTAACTCAGGACATCCATGAACAGGCGTTATATTACGATCAGGAGAGTTTCGTTCGTCTCGTTACTTTTACATGAACAAAATTCTGTAAACCAATCAAGTATCTACAGCGTGACAAAGTACCTGCCTACGTGAAGGAATATTCATTATTCGCGTAGTATAAAATTCGTGACAAACATGGCGTGTTTGCTAGAAAATAAAGAGGTCAATGAGCTCGCTTATCTCAAAAAATAATTATTGTTTGTCAATCAAAAATGGGACGTGGATTAATTTACTATTACAAAATTAAATGTATGTACTTAGTTACGTTTTTAGTTAATTAGTTTATTCACGATTCCGAGTTCAGGTCATAAAGGTTCACATTGATGGGTAGACTTATATAATTAATATAATTACACATTTTCAAACATTCTATATGTGAACTGGGATACGTGGACGGGTCTAGTAGCAAGCGAAAAGGAGCTGGTGATCATTTTAAACGACTTTATGGGATCGACCCTGAAATTGCAATCTGCATACCTACTCAAATAAAGAGCTTATAACCTTGAGGTGTACTACGCTGAAAAGAGTTTATATATGAACAACTTTTACTAGGAGCACAACTCTGAAATGGTAAGAAAAAAAACAGCTGAGTAGCAATTTTTTTTCGTCAGTTTCGTAGTTGTTTCCGTAGTTAAGTTGTTCGTAATGATTAGTTCGATAATCCCTTTTTGGCTTACTACACCCTAAGCCAGTAACCTTGTATATATTAATTACACGTATTCTGTATATGAATGTACTGTGTACTCTTATTGCCAATCAAGGAAAAGTTACACGACCGAATATCGTAAATCTACGCAATAAGATTTGCAGTTGCGTAACTTTTTCGTGAAAGAGATCTAGTGGGCATTGGAGTTACTTTACTCTTTGTTGATGACATTATTTACAAACTACGTTTTCAATATTTTTAGATGTTTTAGGTGAGTACTTATGTATATAACTGCCCTGTTAGACCTTTTGGTAGTAGGTATTCCTGAGCTGTGGGGCCTGCGTTCGATACCCAACCAGAAATAAATCATTTGTGTGACGAACATATATTGTAGCGATGGTAGCTCAGTGGTTAGCGCGGTCGGTTCGCATGCCGAAGGGTGTGGGTTCAAACCCCAACAATGAACTTGAGCTGCCGGTGAAGGAAACATGTGAGGAAACCATAGCATGGTGGTAGGGTACTTTTTAGTACTCGGCTGGCTATATCACCCTCAAGTTGAAAATCTGCCGCCAAGCATCTAACGGTGTGTTCCGGCAGCCTCACTTGAAAGCCACTACCATTCCAGGCTAGGTGTGCTTTATCGTCTTCGACCACACTATCACTTAACATCAGGTGAGCTGTGGTCAAACACCTAACATGCATGTCTGGGCTCCGTATGTATTATGAGTATTTACCTATTTATAAAAAAAGTAGATAAGTATTCTATAAAAAAAAAAATGTATGACGAACATATTTATGTTCTTTCTGGACTCGATATGTATTTACAACAAAAAAAAGTATATAAGTATTCTATCAGTTATCTGGTTCCCATACCATACAACAAGCTTGGTTAGTTTAGGGCTGTATAAAAAGTTCTCCAATTCTAAAAAGACCATGCACTTGCACTTACTTAGTGGTTATTTCCCGATAGATAAGTCTAGGTGTCTTGAAGTCGCGAGTGAATAGAATACAATGTAACTTTATTGTACACCAAACACATGAAAATTAGGGGACTAACTTATTAATTAGCAAGATATACTACGTCAATGATAACAAAATGTATGGAGATAGCGCCCCTGGCGGTAGGAAATGGAGTCTATTTTTTTTTAAATTTGACTATCGTTCGTAATTTGTTAGAGCATGGTTTCTCAAATTGGGATACGCGTACCACTTGGGGTAGGTACGCGATAAAATTTACGTAATGGCGGCCGCAGCGTCGCTGTCATCGGGCGATTTATGTCATAAAATATCGAAATACAGAAATTGACAGCGTTTAACGTGAATTAAAGTAAAAATTGAAAATCGACTCCATTTGCGACACTTTGTTGTCCGTCTGTCAAGACCTATCTCGGGAACGCGTGGAAGTATCGAGTTGAAATTGAAACCATATACGCAGATCTGTACATAATCCCTTGCAGCTGTGAAAAAAAAAATCAAACATCTCAATTATTGTAAAAAAGAGTTACAGCCGTTTATGTCGCAAAAAACCGCATATTTCGACACTTACAAGGGAATCAAAACCTATAGGGTACCTACTTCCCGTTGACTATGAACTATAAAATTTGGCAAGAAACATTGTCTTATAGTACACATCAAGGAATAAATCTGAAAACTACATTTTTAATTTAATCACAAAAAAATAGAATAAAAAAATATTTAAGTGGGGTTCCCATACAACAGACATGATTTTTTTTGCCGTTTTTATAGATGATGGTACGGAACCCTTCGTGCGCGAGTCCGACTCGCACTTGGCTGTTTTTTTTTTTTTAATACTCGGACGTGTATGTTTCTTCACGATATTTTCCTTCACCGTTTGCAATCAGAGGCAATACGTACGTATCTATCTAATACCTAACGAGCAATTCTTGTATATAGATGTGTATCTATGTATATATATAATCTGATTCTCGGAAACGGCTCCAATGATTTTCATGAAATTTAGTTTGCTTCGAGTATGGTTTCGAGGGCGATAAATCGATCTAGCTAGGTTTCATATTTTAGAAAACAAAAAAATCCGAGCAAAGCTCGGTCATCCAGGTACTTAAACATATAAGAAGAGATAGCGATTAGCGAAATTAGTACGGTGATTTTACTAAAAATTTAAGTATATCTACGCACAATATGTGAGCGAAAATAACAATACGATACGTAACTAAAATGTTACCTATTTACAAAACTTTCTTTGAAATACTTTTTGTCCTTTGCGTGCACACGTGTTTTATGGCCCTATTTCTACTTGGGGTTATTCCACAAAAATATTCACAAAAGGCAATGCAGTAGTGAGTACTAGTTATCGTTACTTACCGACTAGGTATACTAGGGTTGTCACTAATATTTTTTTGTGAAAACAGTAAGTATCACGTGACACTGTTGCGGAACTATGGAGTTTATTTTTAAATGTCCACCAGTGGCAGACATCCAGGTGGCGAACATCGTGAATAAACAAAATTCTTTGACTAGAAACCCTCATAACTTTTAGTGTTGTGAGGATATCTCCCGATTAATCCTATAATTTTCACGGACCGATTAATTTTACTGTTTGCGATTTTTATAATGTTCAACCATTTTATAGTATAAGTCAAATGAAAAAAGTTAAAATGCGCGTACGAGATAGCGTGATATTCTATATGTACATAGGTACAGGACAAAAAAGAAAAACTGTTTTTCACTTTCCTGTTAGACGAACAACGCGCTCTGCGTTATTTACTAAAAAGTATACAAGTATCAGCTATCTGGTCCCCATAGTATAATCTTAGTTTGGAGCTAAATGGTGATGTATGAAATCATCAGCGTCATCTCAGCCGTAGGACTGCTGGATAAAGGCCATTTACTTCTATAAAGACCGGTTGCAAGCGGCTTGCATCCAGCGCTTTCCTGCGGTCTCTAATATGTAGTCTGTCCACCTCGTGCGTGGACGTCCTACGCTGCGCTTGCCGGTCCGTGGTCTCCACTTTACAACTTTGCAGCCCCATCTGCCATCAGTTCTGCGTGCTATGTGCCCTGCCCACTGACACTTCAACTTGCTAATTCGCTGGGCTATGTCGGCTACTTTAGCTCGTCTACGAATCTCTCCATTTCTGATTCGATCTTGTAGGGAAACTCAGAGTATAGCCCTTTTCATAGCTCGTTGCTCTTCTTTGAGCTTACCAAGAAGGCACATAGTCAGAGACCACGTTTCAGCGCCAATCCAGTGCCAGCGCCATGTATGCAATGTCCTAGGATATTTTATATTTTTTTTCAAAGAAAGACAGTTTTGTCTTTCTTTGAAAAAGAAAGACTGTTTAGCCGTTTCGGAGCTACGATACCGCAGAAACCTATCATACACACGTTAAGTATATATGTATGTACTTAACATCCCTCTTGCCTTAAAAATGTATTTGAGTAACTTGACTGTAAGTAACATATTATCTGAGCAGTGACCGAATACCGACCGACCGCGAGAATTTGCTGTTTTAGGTCAAGGCAGTTACACACTACAACCACTACTACTACTAAGGTTCAGGTTACTACTTAAGTAACCTGAATTATATAACTCAAAATTATGCTTAGCTCCCCTGAAAACAAATCGGGGTGTGGCAGTGCCGTAGACACAGCCGAGTGTACAAGAACATGTGTACATTTTAGGACATAATGGAGTCCTTCGGATTTCCGTGTTTCAAATCCCCACTCAGCGTAATGCAATCTAATGTTATGTAATAATGTAGCAGGTAGCCGTAACACAACACTATTCTCAGATTTTGTTATAATCAGTTTTCCGAATTGCCTCCTTATTCACGTCAAAATTACAGCCTTGTTGGCTCATTGGTATTATGTCTGCCTTAATAGCTGTAGGGCGTGGGTTCAATCCCGCCCAGGACAAACATTTTATAGTATAAACAAACGTTTGTTCTGTGATAAATGTTCTGTATGTATTATAAGTATGTATTCTGTCAGTTATCTGACTTCCATCGCACAAGCTCTGCTTAGGTTGGTGCCAGATTGCACTGTGTGAGTTGTTCTACGGAATTTATAATTATTATTTTAATATATTTAGGTACATGCTCGACGACCAGGTGACGAATTGAGACTTGCGCGTGTGCATCTCTACGTAATACTACGTTGCGTCTCTACGTAATATAAAATAAAGTCGCTTCCCGCCGTCTGTACGCTTAGATCTTTTAAACTACGCCACGGATTTTAATGCGGTTTCCATCAATAGACAGAGTGATTCATGAGAAAGATTTATATGCATGTGTAATACATACAACTGGGGCGGGTCGATAGTTTATAATATAATCAGAGCGTATTCCTGTTCCGTTTTTCTATAGTAAAAATAACAGACGCTTTTCCGTTGGTAAGAGATAACGCCTGCCCATTAGAATTGCTACGGTACCTAAAACTTGAGGAACAAAATAAATAGGAGCAGGTTAAATAAGCACGTTTTATAAAAAGTCAAAGTCAAAGGTCTTATTTGTATAACAACATTATTAAAAGGTTTTAAAATAATCGTTTATACTGTAGTAATTAGCTAGTCGATTACAATAGAAACTCTTTGTTTTTAATATTTTTAAACTATAATATACCTAAGTAAGTATAAGTTAACTTGCGACCTGCCCCGGCTTCGCACGGGTAGTGAGAATGGGTATAGTAAGTTATCTTTAAAAGGTAGGTAGAAATATGCCACCTGACATGCGGACTTTTTTGTAGATCTATGAAAGAGGAATACCTATGCATTGTTTTGTTACATCTCAAAGGGAATTAGTCAGCGTTTTTGATAAAAGCTCCCAGGTGGCTTGAATTTTTCCGACACTTCCAACATGAATCAACCAAGTTTTTCTAAAGGACAGTTAATTTTTTATTTTTTTTTGCGATTTCAAAGTTGTGCCCATGGTAAAAGTTGTTTATATTGATTAGTGCAATGATCCCCTTTCGCCTTAGTACCTAAAACTTATAGACTTGTATGCATTTTGTCTAATCGCCAAAATGAACGAAACAGTTGATTTTTAGAATAGAATTCAGCTTTATATAGTATTTATAATACCTAAAATTAGTAGGTACATACCTACCTACAACTACTTATTACAGAAGTATAGTATATAGGCATCTTGATATATGTACTATTTTTTTGAAATTAATGAAAGCATTACGTAGGAAGTGGTCATGCAACACCCTCACGTCCATTTTCTATTGTTACAGTACGGACGAGGACGCTCGTCAGGCAATGATGCTCGACGGCGGCAAGATCAAGGAGATCCAAGTAAAACTGCACCTCAGCTCTCGCTCCGAGATGCATAAGGTCATCGAGGCAGCGCGTCAAACCGTGCCTTTGCTGAGCCTAGCTCCCGCGCCCGTTGTGGTTCCCCCTCCGGCCCAGATACCGACGCCGGTAGTCCCCGTCGCACCACCGGCCCCCGTTTTACCAGCTGTCATTACCCCATTCTCAGCGGCTCTCGGTAACAACTCTCTAAACAACTTCGGCATCCCCGGGTTGGGGAACCCACAAGAAATCCCCCAACCCGCCGTTATAGAACTTCCGTCTTCACACGTCAGTCCCAACGAAAACTCCAACCCTGAAGACGAGAAAGATGAAGAAAAAATAGAAAACAAACGAAGGGAAAAAGACAGACGTCGCTCGCGTACCCGATCTCGTTCACGCGACCGTGAGAGAAAAGATAGGAAGCGGGATCGTCGGGATAGGTCTCGGTCTAGGGATCGCAGGCGAAGGGACCGCAGCCGCAGCAGAGAAGGCAGACGCGAGCGCAAGCGCGACAGAAACAACCGCAGTCGCTCCAGGGATAGGTCCCCGTCGCGTCGTTCCCGCGACCGTAGAAAGTCACCAAGCCGCTCACTGGAGAAGGAGAGCCCCAGCCGCGACATTCCGCAGATCAATCAGATGAACTCCTTTGGCAATACTGCGAACCTCCCGCCACAACTGCACCAGATGCTGCAAGCTAATGCGGTGCAGAACATTCCCTCACCACAAAACTCTCCTCGCTTTAGCGAGCCTTCAATATCTAATGCGTTCAGCAAAATGCAGGAGCTCGCCAAGAAACGAAATCCAAACGCGTTCCAAGGCGATTACAATGGTGGCAAGCAGCCGGCTGTAGGTGGCGGGCGCGGCGGGTTAAGCCGCGGGCCAGGCTTCCAACGTGAGCGGCGGTCGCGGTTCGAGGAGCCGACGCACGACTCTTGCGTCGCCGTCCGGAACGCTCCCACCCACACGAGCTACGGGGATGTGCGCCGCTTCTTCCCCTTCATGATCGACAAGCACGGCATCAAGATGATCAACGATAACTCGGGCCGACGCTCCGGAAACATATTCGTCAAATTTACTGAAGGCCGCTCCAAGCAGCTCGCGCTGCAGCGTAAGAGCAACGAGCTAAAAGGCGCGCAAGTGACAGTCGAGAGTATAGACGACGAGACGTACGAGGCGGCCGTCGACTCGTTCCTGCCGTACCGCGACGACAACGACACAGAGGACAGCGTCGTGGTGCTCTCCGATATGCAGGAGCACTTACTCCCGCGGCCCTCCTATACTGTGCTTAAACTTACCGATATGCCGCACTACGTCAAGGAACATGACATCATCAAGGCTTTCAACGACTTCTCGCTGCTCTCCATCACGCTCAGCGACTGCCGCGTCACGCGCTCCAAGCTGGCACTAGTACAGTTCGCGAAAGCCGACGAGGCCCGGTCGGCGTACGAGAGGAAGGAAAGAATCGCCTTCAACAGGCGGCATCCGACCATCGTGCCGATGTCGGACGAAGAGTTCGAAAAGGAAAAGATGGCACTAATCCCTAAGAACGATATTCTCAGTCGGCCGCCGGAGGAGCTCCCGGTGGACACGGCGCCGCGAGACCCGCGTCAGCGCCGGTTCGACGCCGGCCCGCCGCAGGGGGCTGCCGTGCAAGCGCAGGGGCCTCAAGCGACGCCCTTCTTCGTGCCGTTCGGGCAGAACTTCCCGGGCGGCCAGAACCCGGCGTTCAATGCGCAGAGCCAGGGCTTCCCAGCAAGCGGGCAGTTCCCGGGGCCACAATTCGGGGGATTCCCGGGGCCGACCAACATCGACCCGCGCACGGCCGCCTCCAACTGGGCCAACAGGCCCCAGTTCCCCGTACACATGGAGCAGATGGTGGGCCCAATGAAGAAGCAGCCAGAGCGGGGCCGCGACCTGGAGGACGAGCCACTCGACTGCGTACTGATGAAAGGGCTGCCACGGGACGCCACTGACCGCACCATTGTCGGTTTCCTATCGGACACAGGCGCCGTTCCCGCGCGCATACACCTTATGCTGGACACGGCCGGCCTGCCCTCTGGCGACTGCTTCTGCGAGTTCCGCTCGACACAGGAGGCGCGCCTTGCCGCCGGCAAACACGGTACCAATCTGGAAGGTTGTCGCGTCACCGTCGACATTGTGCCGCGTTCCGTCGTCGAGGAGGCGCTCGAGGGGCCCAAGCCACCCGACGCCTCCGTGCAGGAAGGGCCCGCAGGCCCGCCGTCGCACTTCTACGAAGCGCAAGTGCCGCGTGGCGGTTTCAACGGCCGCGGCTTCGACTCTGGTCGGGGCTTCCGCGGCCGGGGCGCCTTCGACCGTGGCGGGTTCAACGGGCGGGGCGGGTTCGAGTCGTCGGGGCGCGGCTACCGCGGTCGGGGTGGTTACGACCGCGGCTCGCGCGGCGGGTACGAGCCCCGTGGCCGTGGGCGAGGCCGCGGCGGTTACGAAAACGGCGGTCGGGGGACTAGCGGTCCGGACGACCATGACGCGGCACTAGAGGACTTCGGCGCTCCCGGCTGCGTCGTCTCCATGGAGAACGTGCCATTCCGTGCCACCATCGATGAGATCATGCAGTTCTTCTCTGAGTTCGAACTGACGCAGGACGACGTGATCCGGCGGTACAACGAGCGCGGTCAGCCCACGGGGGACGCGCGCGTCGCCTTCCGCACGCCCTTCGACGCACAGCGCGCCGTCAAGACGCGACACATGGATACCATCCACGACCGACGGATCAACCTCAATATTCTCTAACACACGCTCGCGCAGTCTGAGCGCTCCGACTCAGACTGAACTACGCCTCTTTTCGTAGTGAAAGTGAAACATCGCTGAATGTTTTTTATTGGGATAATATACTGATATCGTGTTAAATGATTTCATCAAACGATTTTCGTTCGTTGTGACGTCGTTAAAAAAGTGTAAAAGACACTCTTGTGAAGTGATATTAGATATATGACATAATTTTTGCGTATAGCAAATGGTTTAGTTATTACAGCTAAGTGATTTAGCTTTATCGTATACTTACTTATTAATTCAACATTTTAGACTTAAGTCTAGGTGTGTATTCAAATAAAAAATGTACAGTTTCTGAACAGTTGGGTTTTATTTTTACCTAAACCTCGGTAGAAATTTCCTATTATACCGACTTCATTATAAACATTGCAATAAGGAATAATATTGCTTAGGGAGGCATTTATTTAAAGTACGAATCGAAAGCGATAATAGGATAATGGTTAGTAAGGCCACAGTACACTAAGAACAGTAGGTCATCTTCATAGAAAATGGCCGCTGCCGGTTTGTATGTGTGCGTGCGTACCGGGCGCCGCACACTGCCACGCACACAGCATAATCTCATCTCAGGTAAACTCGGGTGCCGGCAGCCTGGGCCTTGCCGTAAGTTTGGACGCGTGCGTTCCAATACGCTGTACGCCCGCTTGCATTCGCTTGCTCTCACCGACCACTTTATTATTTACACCTTACCGGCCATTTTATTTAGCGCAGTTTTATAGTGCTGCTCATAATACACAAATAATATTTAACTAAAAATGACAAACCTAAGCGTCAACGCAAGAGTAAGATATTAACTCGCCGGCTGCCCTAAGATGAATTACTTTTCTCAGTGTACTTTGGTAAGGCAAGCAGCTAAAATGAGGAATGGCAAAGGTAGGCTTCGATGTGTGGATGTCTTCAAATCTATACTTAGTAAATAGGTTTTTTCTAGGTAAGCGTGGTCCGTTACTATTACTAATATTACTGCTTAACATCAGGCAGAGTATGCTCAAACGTGAACCTATTTTGAATTTTAAAAAAGTATTAAATTCATGTTTTGAAAATAATATAATGTCACGTATTTTTTGCACTTCCACCAAAAACCCTGAATACGTATTGTTTTGAATAGTCGGGTAAAAACCAGATTAGTCTACTCGATAATAGATGGCTCTGATCGATAGTTAATTTATACTAATTGATAGACATAGATGTCACTAAATCTTGCTTTTTGATTAATGGCAACATCGTTTTGTAACTGTCAATGTCATTTTTAATACGTGATCTCTTTGGCTTCGTTCGTTCATTCATACCGTTATCGTTCATTTTCAGGGGTGTTGTAGGTCGGCTGAACGCCTTCTCGTATTTATTTAATTAGTGCTTAATTGTAGTTACGAGTTCTGTAAGAATTAAGTGCCAAAAATGTTGCGGCAGTTTGTCGATAAATTTTGGAGTGAAAATGTTTGGTTGCCGCCTAATACAACATGGGAAGACATCAAACCAGGGCCGGATAAAGCGGTGACATACACTGACCACACGCACGTTTTTTACCCCATACCGTTAGCGTTGGTGATTATGGTGGTACGATGGGCTTTAGACAAGTAAGTACGATGATTCAATTTATTACATAGATTAAAATTCGTTCCCTTTGTTGGCCAGACGATAACCTACATAACCTGTGAGACCTGTATCACCTGAATAGGCATTTACTTAACTGATATGGAATCTTCATTTAAAAAACGTAAATAATCGTTAAGTATATGAATATTACTATTCGAGCTCCCATGCAGTAAGTTTTAATTGATCGCCTCATCGGCGCGTAGGCGTAACTTATTTAGCGGCATTTTGCCTGATTAGGAATCGCGTCTTCCGTTTCCTGTATTTAAACTTCGGCATGCACGTGAAATGAAAAACTAACAAGTTCTTTAATGTTCACGGTTCATTGCACGCAGTTACTTTCTCTAATTATTAAATTGGCATAATTTTGTAGTTACAGCATTTAATTGTTGTAGGTTTGTTGATAACTATAGACTGCCTGCACCTTACATTATCACCCATGTTATCAGGAATAAAAAGTAGCATAAGTATGTCAAAATAAGTTGTATTCAACATTTCATCCAAATGTTTCAAACCAATGTTATATATGGCACATTGGCTAACAAAGACTATTTTGAAGGGTAACAAATCCAAACTCATATTAAAAAGTTTTTGTTTCCTTGAAGTCCATTAGACAAGGACTGCATCATTTTGAATAAATTGAGAACTATCAACTGAAGCATTTAATATTGATCTTATTATCCATTAAAAAAAGAAATTGCATAACATGTCCAGTACAAATAAAAAAATTATAAATACTATAGACCCTAACTATAGGAAAGTCTCAGATAGAGACAGAAATCCAATAATTTTAATTAGAAGAGGTCTTTGCCGGGCGGCCAGAACCCGTCGTTCAATGCGCAGAGCCAGGGCTTCCCAGCAAGCGGGCAGTTCCCGGGGCCACAATTCGGGGGATTCCCGGGGCCGACCAACATCGACCCGCGCACGGCCGCCTCCAACTGGGCCAACAGGCCCCAGTTCCCCGTACACATGGAGCAGATGGTGGGCCCAATGAAGAAGCAGCCAGAGCGGGGCCGCGACCTGGAGGACGAGCCACTCGACTGCGTACTGATGAAAGGGCTGCCACGGGACGCCACTGACCGCACCATTGTCGGTTTCCTATCGGACACAGGCGCCGTTCCCGCGCGCATACACCTTATGCTGGACACGGCCGGCCTGCCCTCTGGCGACTGCTTCTGCGAGTTCCGCTCGACACAGGAGGCGCGCCTTGCCGCCGGCAAACACGGTACCAATCTGGAAGGTTGTCGCGTCACCGTCGATATTGTGCCGCGTTCCGTCGTCGAGGAGGCGCTCGAGGGGCCCAAGCCACCCGACGCCTCCGTGCAGGAAGGGCCCGCAGGCCCGCCGTCGCACTTCTACGAAGCGCAAGTGCCGCGTGGCGGTTTCAACGGCCGCGGCTTCGACTCTGGTCGGGGCTTCCGCGGCCGGGGCGCCTTCGACCGTGGCGGGTTCAACGGGCGGGGCGGGTTCGAGTCGTCGGGGCGCGGCTACCGCGGTCGGGGTGGTTACGACCGCGGCTCGCGCGGCGGGTACGAGCCCCGTGGCCGTGGGCGAGGCCGCGGCGGTTACGAAAACGGCGGTCGGGGGACTAGCGGTCCGGACGACCATGACGCGGCACTAGAGGACTTCGGCGCTCCCGGCTGCGTCGTCTCCATGGAGAACGTGCCATTCCGTGCCACCATCGATGAGATCATGCAGTTCTTCTCTGAGTTCGAACTGACGCAGGACGACGTGATCCGGCGGTACAACGAGCGCGGTCAGCCCACGGGGGACGCGCGCGTCGCCTTCCGCACGTCCTTCGACGCACAGCGCGCCGTCAAGACGCGACACATGGATACCATCCACGACCGACGGATCAACCTCAATATTCTCTAACACACGCTCGCGCAGTCTGAGCGCTCCGACTCAGACTGAACTACGCCTCTTTTCGTAGTGAAAGTGAAACATCGCTGAATGTTTTTTATTGGGATAATATACTGATATCGTGTTAAATGATTTCATCAAACGATTTTCGTTCGTTGTGACGTCGTTAAAAAAGTGTAAAAGACACTCTTGTGAAGTGATATTAGATATATGACATAATTTTTGCGTATAGCAAATGGTTTAGTTATTACAGCTAAGTGATTTAGCTTTATCGTATACTTACTTATTAATTCAACATTTTAGACTTAAGTCTAGGTGTGTATTCAAATAAAAAATGTACAGTTTCTGAACAGTTGGGTTTTATTTTTACCTAAACCTCGGTAGAAATTTCCTATTATACCGACTTCATTATAAACATTGCAATAAGGAATAATATTGCTTAGGGAGGCATTTATTTAAAGTACGAATCGAAAGCGATAATAGGATAATGGTTAGTAAGGCCACAGTACACTAAGAACAGTAGGTCATCTTCATAGAAAATGGCCGCTGCCGGTTTGTATGTGTGCGTGCGTACCGGGCGCCGCACACTGCCACGCACACAGCATAATCTCATCTCAGGTAAACTCGGGTGCCGGCAGCCTGGGCCTTGCCGTAAGTTTGGACGCGTGCGTTCCAATACGCTGTACGCCCGCTTGCATTCGCTTGCTCTCACCGACCACTTTATTATTTACACCTTACCGGCCATTTTATTTAGCGCAGTTTTATAGTGCTGCTCATAATACACAAATAATATTTAACTAAAAATGACAAACCTAAGCGTCAACGCAAGAGTAAGATATTAACTCGCCGGCTGCCCTAAGATGAATTACTTTTCTCAGTGTACTTTGGTAAGGCAAGCAGCTAAAATGAGGAATGGCAAAGGTAGGCTTCGATGTGTGGATGTCTTCAAATCTATACTTAGTAAATAGGTTTTTTCTAGGTAAGCGTGGTCCGTTACTATTACTAATATTACTGCTTAACATCAGGCAGAGTATGCTCAAACGTGAACCTATTTTGAATTTTAAAAAAGTATTAAATTCATGTTTTGAAAATAATATAATGTCACGTATTTTTTGCACTTCCACCAAAAACCCTGAATACGTATTGTTTTGAATAGTCGGGTAAAAACCAGATTAGTCTACTCGATAATAGATGGCTCTGATCGATAGTTAATTTATACTAATTGATAGACATAGATGTCACTAAATCTTGCTTTTTGATTAATGGCAACATCGTTTTGTAACTGTCAATGTCATTTTTAATACGTGATCTCTTTGGCTTCGTTCGTTCATTCATACCGTTATCGTTCATTTTCAGGGGTGTTGTAGGTCGGCTGAACGCCTTCTCGTATTTATTTAATTAGTGCTTAATTGTAGTTACGAGTTCTGTAAGAATTAAGTGCCAAAAATGTTGCGGCAGTTTGTCGATAAATTTTGGAGTGAAAATGTTTGGTTGCCGCCTAATACAACATGGGAAGACATCAAACCAGGGCCGGATAAAGCGGTGACATACACTGACCACACGCACGTTTTTTACCCCATACCGTTAGCGTTGGTGATTATGGTGGTACGATGGGCTTTAGACAAGTAAGTACGATGATTCAATTTATTACATAGATTAAAATTCGTTCCCTTTGTTGGCCAGACGATAACCTACATAACCTGTGAGACCTGTATCACCTGAATAGGCATTTACTTAACTGATATGGAATCTTCATTTAAAAAACGTAAATAATCGTTAAGTATATGAATATTACTATTCGAGCTCCCATGCAGTAAGTTTTAATTGATCGCCTCATCGGCGCGTAGGCGTAACTTATTTAGCGGCATTTTGCCTGATTAGGAATCGCGTCTTCCGTTTCCTGTATTTAAACTTCGGCATGCACGTGAAATGAAAAACTAACAAGTTCTTTAATGTTCACGGTTCATTGCACGCAGTTACTTTCTCTAATTATTAAATTGGCATAATTTTGTAGTTACAGCATTTAATTGTTGTAGGTTTGTTGATAACTATAGACTGCCTGCACCTTACATTATCACCCATGTTATCAGGAATAAAAAGTAGCATAAGTATGTCAAAATAAGTTGTATTCAACATTTCATCCAAATGTTTCAAACCAATGTTATATATGGCACATTGGCTAACAAAGACTATTTTGAAGGGTAACAAATCCAAACTCATATTAAAAAGTTTTTGTTTCCTTGAAGTCCATTAGACAAGGACTGCATCATTTTGAATAAATTGAGAACTATCAACTGAAGCATTTAATATTGATCTTATTATCCATTAAAAAAAGAAATTGCATAACATGTCCAGTACAAATAAAAAAATTATAAATACTATAGACCCTAACTATAGGAAAGTCTCAGATAGAGACAGAAATCCAATAATTTTAATTAGAAGAGGTCTTTGCGAGAAGCCACAACTCGACTCATATGTATTCTGTAAAAACTGGAACTTAGCATGGAAAAGAATTCAAGACTTATTATTATAATATATACTATAGTACTCTCTGACCTTGGCACAGTTAACATCTAGGTAAAATTTGCCAAGTCAGTAATATTGCGATGAAAAACTTTAGTAAAATTTTCATCTAAATATTCATATTGTTGCAATTTTAATTTTACCTAGGCAACAACATTTATCATCAACTATAAGCTATATTTTATCAATAAAAAATCATACATGACAAGATTACGTCCGGTGAATTTATAGACTAAACCTACACCTGGGTCGTAAGTCTTAAGCACTGTAAGGGATCCTGTCTCTGCAACGCGATGGGTCCGACTTAAAATACCATTGACGCTCAGATGTTTTTGTTTATGTTTTACCTTTAAATTATGTCATAGTGCTAGTCAAAGCCAAAATAAAAATAGTATAATGCCCCATTACTTACTGCAGTATGATTTTTCAACTATAAAATTGTCCAGTATGCATGTTGTATGTGCTATATTTATCAATAAAAGTGGTCTGATGTTAAGATAACCTACGTAATTGTCGCGAATACCTACAATGGATTTATTAAATACCACAATCGTCTACTCTATCAGATATGAATCATATAATTTTATAACTAATCGATAACCACATCAAAGGCCTATGGATTGATAAAATTACAATGTCAATAGTATTTTTATTACAACGGAATTGTGATGTATGGATTTAATATGTCCTGGAGTGTATCCTTTTTAGAGGTGCAAGTGAAGGGTCCACATCCAACGGGACCCTATTATTATGGTCACATTATATGGCATTTGAAGACCTCAATATTATGTTTGGCTGCTGTAACTTGATTACTGTTTTTCTTTTTTATGTAAATGTAATGAGACGAACAAGACACTCTTTTGATGGTAAGAGATAACTCATGTCCATAACTATTGCAGCGATGCACAGATTGCAGCAAAACAAAATTCAGAGCATCACTGCTTTGGCCCTCGTTACTCAGATGGTTAGTCTCAAAGTCTCAACATCCCTGTAACTTTGCTAGCTGTGGCACCCTTCAAACCAGAACACAAGTAATGTTTACGTACTACAGCTTGGCAGCAAAATATCTGGTACTGTAGTGGTACCTACATAGACAACCCTCTGTTAAGGAGATATAACACAGAGTAAAATTTTATAACTTCTACAGTGTTATAAACTTCGAGTATACCAAGACGAAAGGGAATCATACTTATTATGAACAACTTTAATCGTGGACACAATCAACTCAACTGTTCCGTACACTTTGTCACGCCCTCAGGTCAATGACATTTTTTTAGGGAACATTATAGCTATAAATTTATAAAACCCTACCCTGTTTAAAATATGATAACAAAATTATAATTTTCAGATACTTCCTATCGCCATTCGGGAGATCCCTGGGGATTAAGGACACAAGGCCACGGAAGGCCCCCAACAACCCCAAACTTGAAGAGGCCTACCGACAGGCGCCCAGGACGAAAAACGTAAGTTATCCTCCATAATTTCATTACTTATCTACATTGTTATTTATGTTGAAGAATGTTATTTTTTAATTGCTGCCCGATGAATTGTATCTTCAACTTGTACTTCTTTTTTCATAGCTGACAGGATAGGTTATTGACCACACCTCGTTTGATGTTAAGTACCAGTGTAGTCGAAGATGATAAGTCCAACTAGTCTGGAATGGTACTGGCTCTCAAGTGAGGCTGCCGGAACACACCATTAGATGCTTGGTGACAGATTTTCAACTTGAGGGTGGTATTAACCCAGCTGGCCAACCCTACCACTTCACGCTGCTTTTTTTCAATGGCAGCTCAATATCATTGTTGGGATGTGAACCGACCGCGGTAACCACTGAGCTATCATCGCTATAAAATTCAATTAAACTTTTATCATAATTTATATTTTAAAACTTGTAAAACTATACATGGTTACACTTTTTACACACTTGGTGGTAGATTTCCTTAGCAGGAGGTCCTCTAGGTAGGTGCCACCGCAGTACCAGATATTCTGCCAAGTAGTAGTGTGTAAACATAGTAGTTGAGATTAACCACCTAAACCTAAAGTCTCAAAGTAATGAGCGCCAAAGCAGCAATGCCCTAGACTTTGTTTTGGTACTCAAATTTCTTTGTATTGCTGCAAATGGTTATGGACAGGCGTTATATCTCACCATCAGGAGAGCGTCTCGTTCGTTTCATTACTTTTACATTAAAAAAAACATAGACCATAAAAAAATTGTAGTTACTTGTGCGATTTCGCGTGGGAGTTTTTATAAGAAGTATATAATCACCAAATGAAATGAATTCCTGCAATTTAAATCTGCCTCCCACCGTTTTGTATTACTTGTTGCCATCTGACCTATATTGTTAGTACTAGAAGCGCGGCGCGGTTTCACGGGACCGATTCATAATAAAAGTACCTAGTTTTAGTCTTTATAGGCGCTATATAAAGCTATGCAACTGCTAATCTTATTGCGCAGACATACGTTACAGGTTCGCGTAGATATTGCTTGAGTGGTTAACAAGAATCGCAATAAATAGCTCAGAGTACGGGCGCAGGACTAGCTGCAAAAAGAAAGGCAGGAAGGTAGGCAGAAAGGAACACCTTTGAACTGCAGTGGGACGATATAAGTTTCACTACATATTATAAAACAAAGTCGTCCACCGCGTCTGTGTGTCTGTTCGCGATAAACTTAAAACTACTGAACGCATTATCGTGCGAGTTTCACCAATAGATAGTGATTAGAGAATACAATCCCGAGCATGTTTTTCAATCCCGGGCTTACGGGATTTTTGAAGCCTTTTCCCGGGATCCCGGGCCTATCCCGGGATTAGACTATGTGGTTTCTAATTGAGCTAAAATTTAAAAAAACGAGTAATAAAAAAAAATGTCTTTAATGTCTTTGCACAACACAAATCAGAACAATAATAAGAAAAGAAAAAACACAAACCAAAAAATACAATACTTTTGCAAGAAATTAAAAAACAGCACAAAATAACTATTTAGAATTTCGAAAATATAGTCGCAGAAATATCAAAGCATCCAATGTTTGACTTCCGAGCCTGCTTCGTAGTTTATTGCCAACATAAGCAGCAGCTGAAAACGCTCGTTCAGGTTCTACGCTGGTTGGAGGAATAGACAATAGATACTTATATGCTGTTTCTAAGTGATATCCACGAACTCCTCCATTTTCGAACAGGCTCATTTCACGTCTAATACTATTTGCCAACCCCAATTCATTTTGTACTTGTACTTCAGGATCTGGGGATTTCATACTCTTGTTAATTTCCAGCTGTAACTTTTCCTTTAATGTCAATTGGGGTTGGGAGGTTTCTGACCTTAGCTCATCATCTGTTTGTGATCCTGACCTTGCTTCTTCTTCCGTGTTATCTCGACTATTAAGTCTTTTAACAATACTCTTTATTTGCTTCCTCACTAAAGCCTGTGTCGGAACTCGAAATAAGTCGTGCCATTCCAAATCCGATAATAACTGATTTTCATCATCCATTTGTGGATTTTGTAAATAATTTAACACGCCAGTTAAATCATCACTTCGTCGTTGCTTTATACGTTCCACTAAGGATGTTTTAATTTTTTTGGCAAGTGCTGAGTTTTTGCTAGACAGTTGTTTTATAAGAAATTTCAGAGCGGCATCAGCTGTGCATAAATTAGCATCTCGCCGACAGATTGCTTCTACTGTCAATTTAATTGGGGTCAGCACATCAACAATTTTATTTACCAATTCAAAATCAACATCTTCTAAACGAATTGGATGATTGAGATCTATAAGAGCTTTTTGAATGCATGCTTTTAAAAGATAAAATCGCTCCAGCATTGTTAAAAGACTATTCCACCTGGTTTTACAGTCCAAAAGAAGTGACAGCTCTTTTCCATGTTCAATTTTCACATATTTTTGAAGTACTGTTTCATTTTTCAATGGAGATCTTTTGAAATACACTACAACTTTGCGGATTTTCTTTATCAGCTCATTAATATTTTCATATTGTGTTAACTCTGGTACGTGTTCTGGCGCAAGATCATTTTGTGACATTACGATTAAACCTGATTCTGGACAGTCTAAGTCTTCTAAATGGTGTTCATCATCGCTGTCGTCCATATAATCAACATTCACAGCTGGTTCATTTATACTATCATCTGAGGTAGGGCTATCTTGCAAATTATTATGTTTTTCATAAAGCACATCACAGACCGCCAAATTGATACCATGTGCGAGACACAGTTGTTGTTCAGTGCAAACAAGCCGCCCCACCTTTATCATAACATTCGGTCCATCGGTTACAATAGCCACGATGTCAGTTTCTAGGGAAATGTCAAATTTACTTAGACGCTCTTGCAATATACGAAGACAATTTTCAGCTGTCATACTTCCGTAAATAGGAACAAGTCCTAAGTTCCAAAATTTTTTATATGAATGAACGTTGACCGCCATGTATCGTTTATTGGAAGTTGAAGTCCACTCGTCGAAAGAAAGACTAAATCTTTCACCTGCACTTTTCAAATGTTGTAATTCTGCAGTTACTTGCTTTCTGATTTTTTCACTGTAATTCATAACACGTTTTCGAACAGTGACGGCTGACTTTGGTAAATCCGTGTATTTTGCTAAGAGCAATTTTCTCAAATCATCTGAGGTTATGAATACACTGAATGGAAATCCATCTAATGCAATCATTCTTGCCAAGATATCATCCAGGCTATCGTCGGCACTTTTAGTAAAATAATCATCTAACTTTCGCTTGGCTGGCGGCGGTGCTGTGTTCAGATTTTCAGAATCTTGACTTGTTGAAGCTGATATAACCTTGATATTATGTTTTGATAACAAATGTGTATGTAATCCCTTAGTTGATCCACCCAAAGTCTTGAGGATGGCTGGGCATCGCTTACATTTAGCACTATTCCCGTCCTTCGCAACTAAATAATAACTCCACACTGACGTCGTATCACTGTCTTTTTTATGTTTAACAAAGTCTCCCGCCATTTGAAATACTTAATTTCAGATAATTGACTTTTAAATTTTAATGGCGTAGCCTACGTAACCCGTCACTGACAGAACAATAAATGAAAAAAATAAAACCTGATTTGCATATTTATACTTTCGTACAGGGAATCCCCGACGGGAAATACCCGCAACAATATTATGATATGAGATGATCGGGTGATTCCCCTGTTGGTCCGTTGGGGAATTACCTTAAGAGTATTGTATTAAAGTATTCCGAGTGGGGAAGTCCCTTCTAAGTTCAACGACAAACATATTATTAGGACTGTACCTGTGTAGTAAATAGTGGGTACCTACCTACGTATTGTACGAGTTGCTTTTTGTCGTAATGTATTAAAATAATATAGGCAAGGTTATTTTCAAGACGCAACGGACTACGGAATACAAACTAGACTTGTTTGTGGCAATCCCGAAAATCCCGAGATTAGCCAAGTACAGTCCCGGGATTTTCGGGGCCAGAAAACGGTCGGGATCCCGGGATCCCGAGATTTGGGATCCCGGGATTGTATTCTCTAATAGTGATTCATGAGGAAGGTTTTAGGTATATCATTTGTCAAGGTTTTGTGTAAATTGGTTGAAATATGATGATAATTGTTGGAGGTGTTGGAAAAAGTCAAGCCACCTGGGAGCTTACATCGAAAACGCTGCCGAATCCCTTTGTGATATAACAAAACAATGCATGGTGAGATATTCCTCTTTTATAGATCTACAAAAAAAAAAACCGCGGTGGCATATATCTACTTTTTAAGGATAGCTTACTATACCTATTTTTACTACCCATGCGAAGCCGGGGCGGGTCGCTAGTAGTATAAAAACAAAGTCGCTTTCCGCCGTCTGTACGCTCAGATCTTTTAAACTACGCAACGGATTTTAGTGCGGTTTCCATCAATAGACAGTGATTCAAGAGGAAGGTTTATATAGCATAGGCTTATTCACGAATAGCAAACTATTATTTATCGTTTTGTCTAAATTTGCATCGTCACTTTTTCTACAGCAGAAACCTACCTTTTTTTGACGTTTGTCAGTGGGAAACTTCTAAGTGTCGAAGAACATTTAACAGTATTTTAACTGTATTCTAACTCAAAAACTACTGGACCGATTTAAAAAGTTCTTTCTGTAATAGAGTGCTACAATATCACTGAGTAACATAGGCTATATAGTTAATCGAGTTAAATTAGAGATCCTTACGAAAAGTATAATGCATGCATATGCACCACATTAGTATTTACATGGCTCCCGTGCGAAGCCGGGGCAAGTCGCTAGTAATCTATATTATTCGGCCTCCTCCTGGCCAAATAACCGCAATACTTGCCCCCGCTAAATCGCTACAAAGATCCGTTGGGCTAAGAACTACCCAGAACGGGCATCCCGCCTTTTCTCCTACAGACGGACACTCAAATCCCGTACAAATTTCGAGTCTCTGCATACCACGGACTCGCAGTCTCAACGCTAAACTGGACAAATTTGCCCGCTGACCAGGCGAGCGTATTTGAGGTCGTCCGCTGTCATACCAACGGATTGGTGGGTAGCAGGCAGATGGCAAGCGATAACACACGTTGAATCCCACACGAGGCAGCGGGACCAGCGTAAGGCCGTCTGCCCGCGACCAACCGGAAACTACAACAATCACATCATCATCACATCATCAGCCATAGATCGTCCACTGCTGAACATAGGCCTCCTCCTGGGGGGGGTTTTGCCAATACTCGCCACGCTTGGCAGGCGGGTTGGCGAGCGCAGTTAGGTGTGTTTGTTTAAGGCAGACGCTGCTGCCCATCTTCCAGATTACATCCCTTAGCCGACTCTTACGGCAACCACGGGTAGAGAGGGTGGGGTACTATTCTTACGCCGGCAAACAGCTATTAACAATACATAGCTTCACAAGTTTGTAAAGTGTATTTTCTTTATTACATCACATTTGCAATTTAAATAAAGTCTTTCTATTATTGTAGCAAGTTGCCATCGTGCGTTAAGTTCAAGGTCGCTTCACAACCGTTTAATTTAATAACGAATACCATAATAAAATGTCGAAAAACAGGTATGTTATGCAATCTAAACCATTTACAAGGTTTCACGTAGGATCGTTGAAAACCCACGTGAGGAAATGTTGGTCGATATAAACAAATTACTTTGTGTACGCGTGTACATATAAACATAAAATTGTGTAGTGTTTTGTCTTCTATTAATTAAGACACTGATTATAAGAAATTGAGGGTAGGTATAATTAGGTATTATTTTCTATAAAATATATTGGTTGATATATTTTGGACTATGAACTAAAATATTTAACTTTATTGTGGTAAAGATCTTAGCAGGAAATCGTCTAAGAAAGCGCTGCGCAGTACAGATATTCTGCCGCCAAGCATTAGTGTGCAAACATTACTATGTTTTGATTTGAAGGATAATGCAGTTTGTGAAACTGTGAATAGTTAAAAAAAGTTTGGGACTAATGTTATGGCCATACATTGTCTCAATGTAATGAGCGCTGATGCGGCAATGCTCTAGACTAAACTTTGTTTTTTACTCAAAATTCTGGCAACTCCAAAAACTCAGGGCGTCTCACTCGTCTAGTTACTTCTCACCATATAAAAATAGGCGTTGTACTTAATATTATGTATAACTTTAACTATTGATACGCTACAAACTCTACATATATAGTATAAAACAAAGTCGTTAAATCCCTTAGGGAACAAAGCAGCCGCAGCTTATTTCATTCCTTGACCGTATGGATGAGAAACGTCTAAATAATTATTTATAGTTCAAATATTTTTTATAGACTTACTATCGATGCAAATAAATAATGTAGTCGAAGGTCTATAACCTAGTTCTGACCGCTGGACGTGTTTATGCTCGGCCGTAAAATAGATATACTGCCATTGACAACGGAAAAACACAATGCTAAGTTTACGGAGATTTATTAACTTGGCACAGATATGTTATTTTAAAACACATTTTTACTTAAATCTTTGCATTCAACCTGTCTGTCTCATTATGACTTGGATGTTGTGATTTTTTATTACTTCATGGTAATTTATGATTTTTGAAATTTTTCCTTTATCTATGCTATAAGACGTTGCTTCGTACCAAATTTCAAGATCCTGAGTTCACGGGAAGTGTAGGTTTTGATTCCCTTGCGAGTGTCGAAAATTTGCAGCATAAACGGCTGTATCTCTTAATTGCGCTGGCTTAGAAGTTTGACAGAAGTTTTCACAGCTCCAAGTGACAGTAGACCTGAGTATTTGATATGAATTTCAGCTTGAGAAAAAGAGTCTTGACAGACAGACAGACGGACAACAAAATGATCCTATAAGGGTTCCGTTTTTTTTCCTTTTGAGGTACGGAACCCTAAAAAGATTCTTTACCGAAAAAGTGTAGCTTTTATATTGTAAAGAGCTGCGCCCCGCGGTGTTACCCGCTGTTCCTACGTGAACCCAATTTTTTTTCGGGTTAAAATATGTGTTAATCCATGGTGTCAGTTACCTCCAAATTTCATCAAAATTGGTCCAGATTGAGCGTTAAGAAGTAACACACTCACAAACTTTCGCATTTATATTATTAGTGTGATATGGTTTTAAAATTTATTTTGTTAGTTCAAAACTAGCTCCTTACGCACCTTTTTGTTTTTGAGTACTACTAGCTGCGCCCCGCGGTTTAACCCGCGTGGTGATGGATGATGATAATAAAAAGTATCCTATATTTTAATTCAGGGTCTAAAGTATCTACATGCAAAATTTCATCCAGATCCGTTCAGCCGTTCTGGCGTGATTGAGTAACAAATATCCATCCATCCATCCATCCATCCAAACTTTCACATTTTTAAGAGTGGGATTCCGTATGAATTTAACTTATTCCTGCACGTTACTTAAACGCAGTGCGTTACGTGCTCGTCACAAATACGGACCCAGATCTTAACGTATTATGAGTTACGTGTTTACGTATATATTTATAGTTACTTTCATAAAATCTTAGTTCTTTTATAAAATCTCTCATAAATGTTTTTTTTTTAAGTTAATCATAAAAGCATTATTTTGTAGGTGCAAAACTTATGAGTTCGCGTCAACGATATGCTGATGTGATTTGATTTAAGTTTTTTTTTTTTAAATAAATAATTGTTTTGTTTGGATTTAAATCTGGTAATTTTAAAATTTAATCAAAATGAAAAGTTAATAGCGTAAAGTTTATAGCGATGATAGCTCAGTGGTTAGCGTGGTCGGTTCGCATGCCGAAGGGCGTGGGTTCAAACCCCAACAATGATCTTGAGCTGTTGGTGAAGGAAAACATCGCGAGGAAAACAGCGTGGTGGTAGAGTACTTTCTAGTACTCGGCTGGCTAGCTACCACCCTTAAGTTGAGAATCTGCCGCCAAGCATCTAACGGTGTGTTCCGGCAGCCTCACTTAAGAGCCAGTTCCATTCCAGGCTAGGTGTGCTTTACCATCTTCGACCACACCGTCACTTAACATCAGGTGAATTGTGGTCAAACACCAAGCCTGTCAGTAATAAAAAAAAAAACCCTCCTTCAAAAATTCCTTTCGTTTTTTATGTTTATCAAAAATGTTCTTTTTTTTTCTATCTGTCAATTATTTTCCTCAGATTGAATAACGTCGTGTTTCCCTTCCAGCTAGCGTCCATCGCGAAGAAGGTAGACATGACGGAGCGGCAGGTGGAACGCTGGTGGCGGCTCCGTCGCAGTCAGGACAAGCCCTCCACACTCGTCAAGTTCACGGAGAACATGTGGAAGTTCACATTCTATTTGTGCAACTTCACCTTTGGTATATTCGTGCTCTGGGACAAAGAATGGTTGTGGGACATCGACCAGTGTTACATCGGATATCCGCACCAGGTAAGAACACTCAGACTGATGATATTCAATCAAATGAAAAAAGATTCAGCACCTAATTTTTAGCAATTTTTTACAGCTCGTTTTCAGCAGCAGATGACAGGAGGAATGGAACTGGCTCTTAAGTGAGGCTACCGGAACACACCGTTAGATGCTTGGCGGCAGATTTTCAACTTGGTAGCTAGCTAGCGAGTATTAGAAAGTACCCTACCACCATGCTATGGTTTCCTCACGATGTTTTTCTTCACCGGCAGCTCAAGCTCATTGTTGGGGTTTGAACCCACGCCCTTACCACGAGTACGCTAACCACTGAGCTATAATCGCTACAGAGTGTTAGTACAGTACTATTCGTGTCAGAGTTAGGCAGCGCACACTCCGTCACCTTCAAATAGCTCATCCCAATATTTTACATATTTAAAGCTCCCTGATGGTACGATTATAAAGCCACTATTTGCGCATTTGCTAAATATTCAATGTCTTTACCGAGTTTTTTTTATCCCACTCAGTGTTCAGCGTCAAAAACTGAAAGGCATGGGTTCGATTCCCACCGGGACAAGCATTTTAGTGACGATAAAAATGTTTGTTCTGTGTTTGGGTGTTCTATATGTACTGTATGTATTTACAACAAAAAAGTATTTAAGTATTCTGTCAGCTGACTGGTTTCCATAGTCCAAGCTTTACTTAGTTTGGGGCTAGATGGCGCTATGTGAAATGTCCTCCAATATTTATTTATTTAGTGGCCTAGTATTAGTATAGATAGCAAACCAATTTCCAAATTATGGTTCCTTTTTCAAAGAATACAGAACACACAAAAATTTTAACGCTGTATTAGCACTTGCAACGTTATTCCCACGGTGAACTTCAACAAAATAGGTTGCAAAACAATAACGCAAGAAGGTCAAGGTTTCTGTCGCCCCCAATAAAGAATTACCAGTAGGGTGTTATATCTCGAAAACCGTCCGTTACATTCGAAATTTTTTGTTTCCACTGCACTGTCCCAGGGCTCTACTGGCGAACCCAGCTTCCCCTTCCCTAGGCAGCTGTTGATAAATGTTACAATAAATATGCTCGGATATTAATAATTATAATTAATATTAATAAATAAAAATGTTCGGGTTTTGGTGCGTGAATTAGGGCAACGCATAATAGATCAGTGTGGTGACCCTCGTTCCGAAACGTTTTTTTTTTTTTTTGCTGACAGACTATGTGTTTGACCACAACTCACCTGGTTCCTGGTGCTCGAGGGTTCCTTTGCACCGGGTACAGTAAGGGGTGGGGTATTTTAACTAAATGTTGTAAAACTTAAGGTTAAAAAAAAACTATGCTTACACTCGGTGCCATCCACTAAGTAAAGTTATGATAGCTCATAGGTTAACGCGGTCCGATCGCACCCCCGAGAGTGTAAGTTCAAATCTCAACAATGAAAACTTTATGAGGAAAGTACATCATGGTTGTAGGATACTTTCTAGTACCCGGCTGGCTAGCTACTACCCTCAAGTTTAAAATCTGTCGCCAAATATCTAACGGTGTGCTCCAGCAATTTCATTTGAGAGGCAGTTTCAATCCAAGTGAGTTTACCAACTTCAACCACTTGATATCAATCAGGTGAGCTGTGGTCAAACACTTAGCCTAGCAGTAAAAACTGTATGGTATAGATATCTATCCCGAATCAGCCTTGTTTTTAGGGTTCCGTACCCAAAGGGTAAAATGGGACCCTGTTATTAAGACTCCGCTGTCCGTCCGTCTGTCTGTCTGTCTGTCCGTCTGTCACCAGGCTGTATCTCATGAACCGTGATAGTTAGACAGTTGAAATTTTCACAGATGATGTATTTCTGTTGCCGCTATAACAACAAATACTAAATAACAGAATAAAATAAATATATAAGGGGGGTCCTATACAGCAAACGTGATTTTTTGCCGTTTTTATAGATAGTACGGAACCCTTCGTGCGCGAGTCTGACTCGCACTTGGCCGGTTTTTTTATAAACTGTCGGCTGAGCGCGGGCTTTTCCCACCTTAGTCCACCACGCTGGCTTAGTGCGGTTCGGCAGACTGCACATCTTCAAGTTTTTTTTTTAGAAATCTCGGATACGACAATAATTACTGCATTATTTTAAAAAGAAAAGAATAGTACCATTAAATAAAGTATTGTGTGTTATCTTTAATAGTTTAATTATTATACATATGCATTTTTACACGTTTTTCAACGTATTACGTACATATTATTATATTTTATTTCTGTCGAGAAATTTTTTCGTTACCGTGTTTCGAGAACAATGGTCCACTCAAAAAGTTTCCATCAAGATTAATAAATTTATTGCTGCTTTAATATTAACATTTAATTTTATTAATAACATTTTGCTGATTTATTTTTAATTTATCGCGTAACTATTTTAACAGCCTTCAGTGCAGTAACGGGTTTGGGTAACATTTCTAATACAGGCATAGCAAAGGTGCCCAAAAATCGTGATTGAAAACACTGAACACGGTGGACACGGCCGTGTGCACGTAAACACGTGTTTTGTGTATCACTACATAGTATAAAACAAAGTCGCTTTCTCTGTCCCTATATCCCTATGTATGCTTAAATCTTTAAAACTACGCAACGGATTTTGATGCGGTTTTTTTTATAGATATAGTGATTGAAGGGGAAGGTTTATATGTGTAATACATGCATATGCACCACATTAATATCTACATTGCACCCGTGCAAAGCGGGGGCGGGTCGCTAGTATCTAAATAAATAAACTTAAAAAACTGGCCAAGTGCGAGTCAGACTTGCGCACGAAGGGTTCCGTACCATTATCTATAAAAACGGCAAAAAAAAAAACACTTTTGTTGTATGGGAGCTGTTGTATTATTCTGTTTTTTAGTATTTGTTGTTATAGCGGCAACAGAAATACATCATCTGTGAAAATTTCAATTGTCTAACTATCACTGTTCATGAGATACAGCCTGGTGACAGACGGACAGACAGACAGACGGACGGA
Organism: Biston stratarius; assembly: GCA_950106695.1. NCBI lineage: Eukaryota > Metazoa > Arthropoda > Insecta > Lepidoptera > Geometridae > Biston > Biston stratarius. Next base: position 2,453,790 of record OX467106.1, on the reverse strand, counting down.
CAGCGGAGTCTTAGTAATAGGGTTCCGTTTTACCCTTTGGGTACGGAACCCAAAAAAAAGGGCAAAAAGTCTTGTCTAAAGATTTTTGTATCACTAGTTTTTTTTACGACAGTAAAAGTAACTTAGGTACTAAATAGATACGTAACAGTATACACGTCACTATTTCGAAAGCATTTCGTTCGTGAAACTGTAATTTAAAAGGAATACGACAACAATAGTTACTGTTATATTCGGGGTCAGTCAACGGCACAGTAAAAAAATACTAAATACGTAATCTTAGTGAGAAACGTTTTGTATTATATTAGCGACCCGCCCCGGCTTGGCACGGGTGCATATATACTAATGTGGTGCAAATGCAAGTATTATACATATGTATAAACCTTCCTCTTGCATCACTCTGTCTATTGATGGAAACCGCATTAAAATCCGTTGCGTAGTTTAAAAGATCTAAGCGTACAGATGGCGGGAAGCGACTTTGTTTTAACCCCCGACGCAAAAAGAGGTGTGTTATAAGTTTGACGTCGATGTATGTCTTTGTGTTGCGTAGGGTTTTTTTTAAATTTTTAATTTAATTATTATTATACTATAAAGATGACTAGCGATTATGTCGTACAGATTTTCCTGATCAGAACTGTCCCACTGGTGGTCTTAAAACGGTGGCAACGTCCTCTATAACTAAAAATGTGTTTATATATAAAAGTTCTAATGTAGTGTAATGAATAACACGATCTCCCGATGGTAAGAGATGACGCCTGTCCATGACCATTGCAGTGTTACATAAAACTTTGGGTGGCAAAACTTTATTGGCATTACTTTGAGACTAGATGGATTCTCTCAACAGCCCTGTAATTTAGCTAGCTGCAGTACCCTTCAAACCGGAACACAGTAATGTTTACACACTTCTGCTTAGCGGCAGCATATATTGTACTGTGGTGGTACCTACCTGACGACCTTATGCTAAGTAGATTTACCACCAAATACAAATAAAAACAAGTAAACAGAATATAATGTAGATTATTGTAGATACAGTAAACAATGAGTGATGTTCGTAGTGTTGATAGCTCAGTAATTAGCGCGGTAGGGTCACACGCCATAGGGCGCAGTTTCAAATCCTAACTTGAGCTGCCGGTAAAGGAAAACATCGCGAGGAAACCATAGCATGTGTATAGAACTTTATATTACTCGGCTAGCTAGCTACCACCGTCGAGTTGAAAATCTGCCGCCAAACACTTGACAGTGTGTTCCGGCAGTTTCGTTTGAGATCTAGTTCCACCCCCCAAGTTAAGTGTGAAGTTTAGTCTGTGGTCAACAAACCTAACCCAGCAAGTCAACAATAGAAAACAAGTATGTAAATATAAAAATAGAAAGTTCACAAAGTGGGTTAAAGTAAAAAAACCGGCCAAGTGCGAGTCGGACTCGCGCACCGAGGGTTCCGTACAAACCTGTATACATAAAAGTTATGGTTTTTTTTAAATGGCAATTTATGCTTTTCGCAATTTTTCCTTTATAAGAAGTTGCTTCGTACCAAATTTCAAGATTCTGAGTTCACGGCAAGTACCCTGTGTAGGTTTTGATTCCCTTGCGAGTATCGAAAATTTGCAGCATAAACGGCTGTATCTTTTGATTGCGTTGGCTTAGAAGTTTGATTTTTCACAGCTCCAAGGGACAGTTGACCTGAGTATTTGATATGAATTTTTGCTTGATACCTCCACGCGTTCCTGAGAAAAAGTGTCTTGACAGACAGGCAGACGGACAACAAAGTGATCGTATAAGAGTTCCGTTTTTTCCTTTTTAAAATACGGAACCCTAAAAAGAACAAATTCTACTTCATACCTTCTTTATACAGTGAACGAGATCATGTGACGTTTTCTTCATAACAATTTTTTTTTTTTCAAAGCACCTCTAAGTAATATGTCTCGGTCATTACAACTCGTTACAGACGACCTTCGTTAAAATAACTGTTGTTTTCTACATGCTGGTAAATAAATCGATTATAATGTACTTAGTTGGGACTGGTCATATGAATATTATGATCGATTATGAACGACTGATTGACTGACTGGGCAAAATCCCCCCCTTCGCACGGGTATAAACCTCAAAAATAACAGTATTTCTCCACTATTTAATGGATGTTATTATACATATAAACCTTCCTCTTCAACCACTCGTATCTATTAGAAAAAACCGCATCAAAATCCGTTGCGTAGTTTTAAAGATTTAAGCATACATAGGGATATAGGGACAGAGAAAGCGACTTTGTTTTATACTATGTAGTTATGATTTGTTATTTTCACTGATGGATACAATCTAAGTGCCTTTAAGTCGCGAGTGAATCGATGTTTTTTAAGCGAGCGTGCTCCATCGTAGACCGCATTTTCGCTTAACATCAGGCGAGTTGGCGGTCAAACGCAAACCTATTGGTAAAAAAAAAATTACGTGTATAGCCAAAAGGATAATTACGTTAAAAACGTAAATTAATGCCGCTGCAATGGTGATGGACATGCATTATCTCTTACCATCAGGAGAGCGTCTCGTTCGTCTCCTTACTTTACCATTAAAAAAAAAGCAAACAGACATCGGGAAGCGACTTTATACTATGTTGAGATACACAAAATGTATATTGAACACAATATATTTTTTATAAATTGAAGTAGTGTAAATTTCTTGTCTTTTATAATCGTAATTACACACACACGCGTGGTATCTATTTGTCTACCATTTAATATAATTACTTTAGAGTAAATTTATCGCGTCAACATACACAGTGACACCTTTACTGTGATAAATTATTTATTTACATTATCTGCCGACCTTGAACATTGAATACACGTTCCACCCACTTTGAATAATCTGTTTTTTTAGGGTTCTGTACCTCAAAAGGAAAAAAACGGAACCCTTTTAGAATCACTTTGTTGTCCGTCTGTCAAGACCTTCTCTATCTGGGAACGCATGAAATTAAAATCATATACATAAAACTGTAGTCCCTTGCAGCTGTGAAAAAAAAAACTTCTCAGTAAAAAAAAGGAACCCTTATAAGATCAATCTCTTGTCCGTCTGTCTGTCCGTGTGTACCAGATACTGAGGTCTAAAAATCAAGGTCCCGAGTCAACGCGATAAAAAGATATGGACAAATTTTCGCGAAAACTTGTAAGTACTAAAATTTACCATAACTTTCAACTTTTTTTATTTTTCGGTATTTTCTCTTTACTTGTGCTGTAAGACCTTGCTTTTAACCAAAATTGACAATTCTAGGTCAACCTGAAGTACCCTATAGTTTTTGGGTCGAAAACCTATATGTTAGTTCCTGTTGACCTAGAATCACGAAATTTGGCAAAAGGCAAGGTCTTACAGAACAAATAAAGAGAAAATACCGAAAAAAAAAATTGGTACCTTTAAGTTTTCGCGAATATCTAAATTTCAACCATTAAAGCACAGACACACACACACACACACTTAAAACTTAGCCACCACTAAAAATGATACCAATTTTATTATAGCGGCATAATAGGTAGGTACGGAACCCTCGGCGCACGGGTTCGACTCGCACTTGACCGTTTTTTTTCTTTCTATGATACTTATTGAAACTGACATACGGAGCATATTCACTTAATCGAATATTTATCTATACTATCACGCCACTGTTGATGCAGCCTGATTAATTTCATACAAATTTTACAGGAAGTTAGATAGAAAGGCAAACCTCATAATCAAAACTTCACAACCAAGCAATTTTCAACGCTTTTTGCAATTTTTTTTTTACTCATTTATTTATAGGGTTTTAATACAATGACACCCTTGTAGCAAAACAAAATATGTACAATTATTATATAAATTGAGCTCTTTTTTAAATAGCTATTTGGTATACGTCGAACAATCTTTTGGCATCCGGAGAGTCGGGCACGTTCAGTATACTGTTACAACCACCAATTTGCCACAAAACATGCTCCCGGTGAATCCAAATTTAAGAGGAAAGCAGTCAACTGAGACATTTGAAAATTAGTAATTTCACCAAGCTATTTCTGTCGCGCCGCACGCAGCACCCGCGTACATACTGAGCCTAAGGGACAACTGCACCTCGGGCTCATTAACCCGAAATAAAATGAGCAAAATCGAGGTTTTGTATTCCTCTGTTTCCTCCTCCAAATTTAGACCGATTTTAGTATTTCTTTTAACAAGTAAATAAGAAGGATGTGTTCTTTGCCTGTGCGTTTAATTTTTTTAAGATTATGTCTATAGGATTGGGAATTTGAACGTTGAAACACAGCGTTGAAACTAGGTAAATTTTAAGATTTTTGAAGATTCCTAGCTCTTATTATGATTTGATTTGATCTTATAAAAAAAAAAAAAAAAAAAAAAAAAAACAAAACAGAGGGGCATGAAACTAGCAAGTATCTACTTCCTATCTAAAAATTATTGCTCTAGTATTACAATCCTGGAAGGAAAATGGGGAAAGCGTTTGTATGAAGAAAATTACGACTTGTTTCCTCTTAACAATATATTTTTGAAAACTATCCGAGAATTTGAAATTGCCGAGATCTCGCGAGATTGTAATGTATAATTTCCAATTTGCGATATCAAGTCGAGTCGTCATTGTCGAACAAAAATACATACAAACATAATTACGTAGGTATTGTCGATTCAGCCAACTAAATTCGAAACCGTTCACTTCGGCTAGTCAAGGGTCGATCCATGCTACTCTTGCCTTACTTTATCAGTTCTTAGATTAACGCAAACAGACCCGCGAGCCGAAAATAGTTGTAAATAGAACCAGTTCATTGATAGTTGGGCATAGTTATCCAAATGTATCAGGTTTGAAACCAGTTTTCTACACATAGTATGATGTAACATTTTTTTCAATAACATTTTTTTATTCAATTAAACTTTTACGATTTTTAGGGTTCCGTACTTCAAAAGGAAAAAAATCGAAACCCTTATAAGATCACTTTGTTGTCCATCTATCCGACTGTTAAGACCTTCTATCTCGGGAACGCGTGGAGGTTTCGAGTTGAAATTAAAATCATGTAAAAACTTAAACTTCTCGGTTATCGTAAAAAAAGTTACAGCCATTCGTGTCGCAAAAAACCGCATATTTCGACACTCACAAGAGAATCAAAACCTATATGGTACTTCCCTTTGACCTAGAACTATGAAATTCGGCAAGAAGCATTTTCTAATAGCACACATAAAAACCGGCTAAGTAGACAATAGACAACAGACAACACTTTATTTGTGACATAAAACATTTAACAAACATAAATGAAAACATAGAAAGATATACATTTTATGTCACAAACCGGCCTCAACTCAGCATACCGACCAGCCGGCGCTGATCTTCCGTCGAGGCCGGCAGGTGACGTTACGCACGAGAGTGTCGGGCGGTAACAAGTGCGAGTCGGACTCGCGCACGAAGGGTTCCGTACCATTATCTACGAAAAAGGCAAAAAAATCGTGTTTGTTTTATGGAGCCCCCTTAAATATTTATTTTATTTTGTTTTTAGTATTTGTTGTTATAGCGGCAACAGAAATACATAATTTGCGAAAAATTCAACTGTATCGCGGTTCTTGAGATACAGCCTGATGACAGACAGACGGACGGACGGACAGACAGACAGCGAAGTCTTAGTAATAGGGTCCCGTTTTTACCCTTTGGGTACGGAACCCTAAAAAGGAAAAAATCCAAAAACTACATTTTAAATTTAATCACAAAAATAGGATCTTTATGCAATGAATGAGAACAAGAATTTATCCTACCTACTAGTTTGTACGGAACCGTCGGTGGGCGAGTCTGACTCGCACTCATCCTTTTTTTTTTACTTGGGAATTGGTTTACTTATCTCTAATGTTACTTATTTAAATCCGACCATTCAATAGTAGCAACCGGCGTTCTAGAGACTGAAACCCGTATAGTGCCTAAAACTTGCGATCCAGGTGTTGATTTATAAAATAGAATCCCCTTTAAATATAAATAAATATTGTGGGACACATTAGACACAGCGCCATCTGACCTAACGCCAACCAACGCTCACTTTAAATGCCTATATTCTCATCCATACCCAACCAAATAAGATCCTACCATCGCATCGTTGCTTTGATATACCACTGGATCATCGATGTAAAAGTATTATGTTCTAATTTTTTTATTTATTTAATATTAGTGACACGAACGAAACGCTATCCTGATAGTAAGAGATAACACCTTTCCATGACCATTGCAGCGGTACTCCTGAATTTACTTTCTTGGTGGTAGATTTCCTTAGTAGGAGGTCGTCTAGGTAGGTACCACCGCAGTACTAGATATTCTACCGCTAAGCAGTAGTGTGTAAACATTACTGTGTTCCGGTTTGAAGAGCTGCAGCTAGCGAAATAACAGGGCTATTGAGACTAACCATCAAGTCTCAAAGAAATGAGCGCCAAGGCAGCGATGCCCTGGACTTTGTTTTACTACTCAAAGTTCTGTGTATCGCTGCAATGGTCATGGACATGCGCTATCTCTTAAAATCAGGAGAGCGTCTCGTTAGACTCATTACTGTTACATTAAAAAAAAAGTCAGTGGTAACGCCGCTTTGGCGCATACTGCTTTGAGACATTTGATGGTCAGTCTCAATAGCCCTGTTGTTTATCTGAAGTTGTGAAATTCATATAGCAGACGTAATTGTCGTTTCAGGGTTTGACAAACGACATCTGGTGGTACTACATGGTATCGTCGGCGTTCTACTGGTCGCTGACGCTGACGCAGTTCTGGGACGTGCGTCGCAAGGACTTCTGGCAGATGTTCGTGCACCACATCGCCACCATCGCGCTGCTGTCCTTCAGCTGGGTCTGCAACCTGCACCGCATCGGCACGCTCGTCTTGCTGCTCCACGATTGCGCCGATATATTCGTTGAGGTTTGTATATAAATTACCATTTAAAAAAATACCATAACTTTTACTTATATACTTACAGGTTTTTTTTTATGGCTTATAGGCTGGGTGTTTGACCACAACTCAACTGATGTTAAGTGACGGTGTGGTCGAAGATGGTAAAGCTCACCTAGCCTGAAATAGAACTGGCTCACAGGTGAGGCTGCCGGAACACACCGTTAGATGCTTGCCGGCAGATTTTCAACTTGAGGGTGGTAGCTAGCCAGCCGAGTACTAGAAAGTACCCTACCACCACGCTATGGTTTCCTCACGATGTTTACTCGTATCCTTCACCGGCAGCTCAAGCTCATTGTTGGGGTTTGAACCCACGCCCTTCGGCATGCGAACCGACCGCGCTAACAACTGAGCTATCATCGCTACAAAACCCGGTTTGTACGGAACCCTCGATGCACGAGTCCGACTAACACTTGGCTGGTTTTTTTAAAAATATATTTGACAAGCTAGTTTGACCACAGTTCACCTAATGTTAAGTGACGATGAGGTTAAAGATAGTAAAGCACACTTAACATCAGATGAGTTGTGGTCAAACACCTAGCCTGTCAGCCATAAAATAAAAAAAAGTAATATTCCAGTATTGATTACTGATGTTGTTTTGTTTTTAATAATTGCGAGTGAGAATGGAATCTGACATTGAGATAATGACCGATAACCTTACAAAAAGGTGAGGAGATGGCATTGTAAATTTATATTTATGTGACTAAGGATTTTGAACTTTGTCACCCAGTGCAATGGTGACCGCCCGTGAACTAGTCCCTCCCAGTTTTGATGCGATATCAATCCTACTAATATTATTAATGTGAAAGTTTGTATGTTTGTGTCTCGATCCTGCAAAAACGGCTGAACAGATTTGCATATAATTTGGCACACGTATTGTTTATTACCTGGATTACCATATAGGATACTTTTTATCCCGGGAAAATGTTAGGTTCCTGTGGGATTATCAAAAAACTTACTACAGGTTTATCCACTTGAAATTTGGTATAGATGTGTCTTATGGAACATTATTCCGGAAAAAAGTTATCCTTTACATTAATCTAGGTAATTAAGTAGCGCAAGTATCATGATGGATTATGACTATGAACTATTGATGTTTTGTTACTTAAACATGTTTCAATTCTGAACTGAACCTTAGTTCTTAAGTCAACGCTTACGTCTGACCGCCAACTCGCTAGATGTTAAGCGAAGGTCTGCGATGGAACACGCTTACCTATATGTTGTGCTAATAATAGAAGTTTAGTAGCGACGATGGCTCAGTGGTAAGCGCGGTAGGTTCGCATGCCGAAGGGCGTGGGTTCAAACCCCAACAATGAGCTTGAGCTGCCGGTGAAGGAAAACATCGTGAGGAAACCATAGCTTGGTGGTAGGGTACTTTATAGTACTCGGCTGGCTAGCTACCACCCTCAAGTTGAAAATCTGCCGCCAAGCCATCTAACGGTGTGTTCCGGCAGCCTCACTTGAGAGCCAGTTCCATTCCAGGCTAGGTGTACTTTACCATCTTCGACCACACCGTCACTTAACATCAGGTGAGCTATGGTCAAACACCTAGCCAGTCAAATATAAATAAATAAAAGTTGTTTTTAATGGTAAGCACAATGACTCCCATTTTGGGTTAGTACACTTATAACCCTTACATAATATAGGATAATAAATTTTAAATCGTCTCTCAATGCTGTTTATGTTGACAGTCTGTGAAAGCGGCCAAGTACGCGAACTACCAACGTACGTGCGACTCTCTTTTCCTAATCCTAATCGTGGTGTGGATATTCACCCGCGTCGGGATCTACCCCTTCTACATCATATGGAGGTGAGCCTTCTCTTATATACCTTTAAACATAGGTAACTTTAGACAGCCCTGTTGGCTCATTGGGAGTATGTCTGCCTGAGCTGTAGGCGTGGGTTCGATTCCCGCCAAGGACAAATGTTTGTTTGATATAAACAAATGTTTGTTCTGTGTCTGGGTGTTCTGTATGTATTATAAGTATGTATTTACAAAAAAAAAAAAATATTTATGTATTATATCAGTTATCTGACTTCCATCACACAAGCTCTGCTTAGTTTGGGGTCAGATGGCGCTGTGTGTAATGTGTCCTACAATATTTATTTATTTATATTTATTTATTTTATTTAAACTAGAGTCACGTGGTCTCATCACGAACAAGCGAAAACTCAATCAAAAGGAAGCGCCATCTATTGATTTTATGCTTCACTACTACGAAGTGGACGAAATATTCCGAAATACGCAGAATGTGGCGCCATCTAGACCTCACACATGATATTAGTAGAATAACTCTAAACCTGTTTACTGTTGTACTGCTTTTTGTACCTTTTTATTTGGTAGATCTCTTTACCAATTTGTCTAGAAACCACCGCAGTACCAGATAATTTGCCGCCAAGCAGTAATGTATAAACATTACCGAAGGTTGAAGGTTACTGCAGCTAGCGAAATTACTGGCGAGACTAACTATCGAGTTTCAAAGTAATTCGAGTTTTGTAGCGATGATAGCTCAGTGGTTAGCGCGGTCGGTTCGCATGGCGAAGGGCGTGGGTTCAAACCCCAACAATGAGCTTGAGCTGCTGGTGAAGGAAAACATCCATAGGAAACCATAGCGTGGTGGTAGGGGGTACTTTCTAGTACTCGGCTGGCTAGCTACCACCCTCAAGTTGAAAATCTGCCGCCAAGCATCTAACGGTGTGTTCCGGCAGCCTCACTTGAGAGCCAGTTCCATTCCAGGCTAGGTGTGCTTTATCATCTTCGACCACACCGTCACTTAACATCAGGTGAGTTGTGGACAAAAACCTAGACTGTCAGCCATTACAAAAAAAAAAAAACCGCCAAAGCAGTCGTCTTAAATTGAATTTTATTCCTCGATTTACACTGATTATCTCGTGTGCAGTACCTCGATCCGGGCCCCCATGCTTCTGCCGATGTTCCCCGCCTACTACATCTTCAACTCGCTGCTGTGCTTGCTGTTGGTTCTCCATGTGGTCTGGACTTGGCTGATCCTGCAGATTGCATACATCACCATACAGGCGGGACAGGTAATCTAATGAAAATATATTCATCTAATACCTTTAAACGAGCAATTCTTGTATATATGTATATAATATAATCTGAATCTCGGAAACGGCTCCAACGATTTTCATGCAGGGGGTTTCGGGGGCGATAAATCGATCTAGCAAGGTTTCATTTTTAGAAAACGTCGTTTTATCCTTGTTTTCAGCCGGGCAAAGCTCCGTCATCCAGGTACTATTCTTTATTTGCGTAAATGCGTATACAGTTGGAAGGAGTACAGGTCTAGAACACCATAATCTTTTTTTTTTTTTTTTTTTTTTTTTTTTTATTTAACTGTAGTGAGACGAACGAGACGCTCTCCTGATGTTAAGAGATAACGCCTGTCCATGACCATTGCAGCGATACACAGAACTTTGAGTAGTAAAACAAAGTCCAGGGCATCGCTGCCTTGGCGCTCATTACTTTGAGACTAGATGGTTAGTCTCAATAGCCCTGTAATTTCGCTAGCTGCAGTACCCTTCAAACCGGAACACAGTAATGTTTACACACTACTGCTTGGCGGCAGAATATCTGGTGCTGCGGTGGTACCTACCTAGACGACCTCCTGCTAAGGAAATCTACCACCAAGTAAAATCTGCCTTTCGGCATGCAAATCTTAATATAAAAAAAGGAAAACTTTTTTCTTTATTTTATTTTGACTATAACTTGTCTATTATTATTATTTAATTTAATTTATAATTCTAATCCTAATTAACCAATGACATAATTAACTTTTATATTAATTCTCTAGTGACTTTCTAAATATATAATTATAAATGCGCCTAGACATACATAGTTTTGGAATGTAATACAGATCTGTAAATTGAATATTGAATTGTAATTACAATTAATTGTTATTGCATTCTGTTCTGTGTGTTTTGAAATAAATAAATAAATAAAAAATTTAAAAAATGTCATTGAATGCATATATAAATAACTACGCTGTCAAACGCGTTATAGGGCAATCTGTTTACGCTTATACTTATTCGCCAATCACTTAAAAGTTAAGTATAAGTTTTGACTTTCCTGTATTTTGTAGCGATGATGGTTCAGTGGTTAGCGCGGTAGGTTCGCATGCCGAAGGGCGTGGGTTCAAACCCCAACAATGAGCTTGAGCTGCCGGTGAAGGAAAACATCGTGAGGAAACCATAGCGTGGTGGTAGGGTACTTTCTAGTACTCGGCTGGCTAGCTACCACCCTCAAGTTGAAAATCTGCCGCCAAGCATCTAACGGTGTGTTCCGGCAGCCTCGCTTGAGAGCCAGTTCCATTCCAGGCTAGGTGTGCTTTACCATCTTCGACCACACCATCACTTAACACCAGGTGAGCTGTGGTCAAACACCAAGCCTGTCAGCCATAAACGTAAATAAAAAAAATAAAAAAATGTAGCCAGAATATGTACTTTTGTATCCGAGGAGAAGTTCCGGCAGTCTAGTTGGGAGACCGTCTGGCTTCCATTATTGAGGTCCTGGGTTCAGTTCCCACGGCACGCACCTCTGTTTTTAGGGTTCTGTACCCAAAAGGTAAATCGGGACCCTATTAATCTCCGCTGTCCGTCCGTCTGTCACCAGGCTGTATCTCATGAACCGTGATAGTCAGAAAGTTGAAATTTTCACAAATGATGTATTTCTGTTGCCGCTATAACAACAAATACTAAAAAACAATAAAATAAATATTAGAGGGGCTCCCATACAACAAACGTGATTTTTTTGCCGTTTTTATAGATAATGGAACGGAAATCTTAGTGCGCGACTCGCACTTGCCTGGTTTTTTGTTATAGCGGCAAAAGAAATACATCACCTGTGAAAATTTCAACTGTAACTATCACAGTTCATGAGATACAGCCTGGTGACAGACGGACAGACAGCAGAGTCTTAGTAATAGGGTCCCGTTCTACCTTTTGGGCACGGAACCCTAAAACGGTGTGTGTGTGTCTGTGTGTGTGTATATGTATATGTCCCCTATGGAGTCCAAAACGGCGTGACGGATTTTGATGAAATTATTAAGCAATTTTCAGATTTAGAATAAAATATAACCAAATGTATCTATTATTCCAGATGGAAGGTGATATCCGAAGTTCTAGCTCCGAGTTGAGCGACAGCCCTCATAACTCCAATCACAGCACACCCAAGGTTAAAAACAAAAAGTAAGTATTTGTTATGTACCCACTTTTTTCTTTGTAAATTTAAACATTTGTAATCTTATATTTAACCCTTTGTTTTTTCAGAATCAAAGCCAACAGTGAATGAAGATTTAAGCATGCCATTGCTGGGTAAGCTGAATTTTTAGATAAACAATTACAAAAACCAATTATACCTGTCCACCCGACTGCATTAAACGGAGATGTGGTATCTTTTATGTGAAACAATTCCCTTACCTCGAATATAAACTCCGCATCCAAGAAAAACCTAAACATCAAATACAATACAGAGTGCCTACTGCAATTTCAAACACATAATAAGTGCAATGACCTAAATTAAAATAATTTTATACATTATTCTTTAATAGTCAAATTATTTAACAGCAGTAACTAAGCAAATATTCTTGTCAGAGACATTGTTTACATATTCTTATCAGAGACAAATCTATATATTCTTGAAAAAGACAAGAATATTCACGCTGATTGGCATTTGTACTAATAATTAAATTGTGTTTAAGGCGCTAGATAGAACCTTCCATTCAAAAGTACCAAGATTTAGATGCGTTTAATGTGTATTTAGGACAATTTAGAATTTAGTTTTTTGTATTAGAAATTACATATTGATACAATAAGTTTAATTTAAGAATGGTTTTGAAAATGTTGGTAGGCATCTAGTCGAGTATTTAGCCCACATTGATGGGACTTCAGTATGAGAATTATTTGTCCCTCTCTCACATAGTTCATTGTTAATGAGCGGAATATGTATTTATTTAGCTTTTAGGAATTGACTTACGATGAGGTTCTAGATCAATCGATATAGTTAGTGTGCACGTTACTCCTATAAGTTAATTTCCGTTTTGTGTATGTGTTGAGTGTATCAAAATGAAGGTAGTTTCGAATCGATACTGTCTTGTTTAAAATATAAAAACAATAAAAAGTAATTTCTGTACTATGTTTGGACCAAAATAATATACGCTTCCTTGTATTGTAATATAGTTTTTTTTTTTGTAAATACGCTATCTCAATTCTATACAAATTGTTTTTTTTTTTTTTTAATTCATTTTAAGCAATTCTTTTTTTAAATGTTATTTATATAAAGTGTTGCAATACCGAACAATGTAGCAAGAGTCGTGGCAATGGCGAAAAGACACTGAATAATAAACCCTAAACTGTTGGTCACATAGTAGAATTCCATATAACAAAAGTTTGAGTTTTGTTATCACTTTTATAATTTACATTTTTGCTTAGTTCAAATTGAGCTGTTTTAACACGAAGTAGGGTTTAAAATTCAGTGTTTTTGCTTAAGGAAGGTCCTTATTCCACGTTTATGCTGAAACTGAAATATCGCGCGACATAAAAAATCACGAACCGGCTCCGACCGACCGCGACGGTCAAAAGTTCGACCTCAACCTGCGTCTCGGATCCAAATTTTAAAATTGTGCTGCGCATTCAAGACCACACGTTAAAATCCGTGCTGGTACATATATATGTATATATTAATTGAATGAAATAGAGGATAGCAAGGTAATAAAAAATTTGGTAGAATAAAAAAAAGTCGAATTAAAATATTAATGTCACATAAAATAAATTTAAATACCAGTGAGACTTAAGTTATATTTTTAATTTCTATAAATATAAAAAGAGATTATATATATATGTTTTCTTATAAAATTATCTTTAATACGGGATTCTTAAACCGGGCTTATGTTTTTAAATTAGTCGATAGAGGTAGGTAGAATTTCTATATCCGTTCAGTAAGAATGTTTGAAATTACACGGAATTCAGACGGTAATAAATCATGAGCCACGATGATCATGTTGCCACATGCAACAAAGTTAATAAAGTAATTAAAAAATCCAATTTGGAAATGGGAACGTTTTGATTCTACTTTAATTATGCGAACCGCCAACCAGTGGAATGCGCTGCCCGAGTGGGTGTTTTTCGATAGACACAATCTGGGTGTCTTCAAGTCCCGAATAAATAGTCTTTTTTTTTTAGGTAAGCGTGCTTCGCTTAACATGCGACATGGAGGTCAAACGCTTAATAAGTACTTATTACTTATAAAAAAATTACTTCAATGTCCATTCGTAATCTACTAAAATGCTATTTGCACTATGAACAAATTTAAGGTCGAGATTAAATGTTAGGATGCGCTTCAAAGTACTGGCTCTATTGCAAAGATCGTTCTAAAAACATTGCATGACAATTTGCGAAAAAAACTCTTAATCTTTCAATACGAAAATGTCACCATTTCACACCGCTAGGGCCGTTTATTTTTCATCCATTTTGGTATCGATAACTCGACGAAAGATTTTGTCGCAAACTACAGTGGTAGACCAAAATTAGTTTTTCATTTATCGACGAAATCTGTTCTATGGATTTCAAATGTCATATTTGACATATTTTGATGAGAAACACTATCTAATATAGGGTTATAAGCTTGGGGTATATTAATCCGAAAAGGAGTCGTCGTACTTGCCATTATGAACAACTTACCATAGGCACAACTCGCAAAACGTAAAAAAAAAAGACTACTTCATACATCCAGTCATGGTTCAACGAACTTTTTCTATGTTACAGCTGACTTTTAATCGACTTCAAAAAAGGAGGAGGTTCTTTATTAAGCGGAATCTTTTTTTTTTATGTTGTTCCCGATTACTCGAAGACGCCTGGACCGATTTGAAAAAATCTTTTTTTTTTTGTTTAAAAGGGTATTAAGGCACCAAGTCGGGATCTATTTATAATAGGATCCAAGAAAAATCGAGGACAACCCTCAAATGTTATAGGAAAGCATAATCTTTTATATATAAAAACTAGCTGTGCCCCGCAGTTTCACCCGCGCTAGATGTCTACGTCATAGTAGCTTTATGCATGCAAAGTCTCAGCCCGATCGGTTTAAAATTGACAAAGTTTCATACAAACTTTCATCCCCTATTGTATCCCTTTGGGGATAGAATTAATCAAAATCCTTTCTTAGCGGATGCCTACGTCATAACATCTACCTGCATGCCAAATTTCAGCCCGATCCGTCCAGTGGTTTGGGCTGTGCGTTGATAGATCACTATGTCAGACAGTCAGTCAGTCACCTTTGAGTTATATATATTTAGATTTCGTCTCACGTTGTTGGTCCGCGATGAACTCCTCAACTACTGAACCGCTTTTAACCAAATCTTGCACACTGTGTGCAGTTTGATCCAATATAGTCTAGGATAGTTTCTCAATTTATAATCGCAATATATTTTTATTGCAAATTATTTGTTTATTATATGACAAAAAGGTATAATTATCTGTGAGTTCCATAAAATTCTAAAAGATGGCGGTGTTACACGCGTGTGTTTAATTTGGCCACAGCAACGCGTGGCCGGGAGTGCTAGTGTGTTTTATATATGTTTATTTTAAAGGATATACTTTTAAATTGGTCCCATGGAAATTACATGAACATCGGTTGAGTAGTTTGATTTTTAGTTCATAATACCTTAAACCTAATTGTGTTCGAGCTTTTTGGGGCATGGAGTCAGTTTAATGGTAAATTTATGAGTCGATATGAATTGTACTCATAGTAAAAGTTGTTCATAATAATTAGTATAATGATCCCCTTTCGGGTAAGTACACCTTAAGCTTAAAGCCCTGCAGACTATTTGTCCATCAGTAATAAAAAAATACTATACTTAGTACTTAGCTAAGTTACGTGCGGAAGAGATGGCATCTCACTTTAGGAAGTCGTCTCTAACGTGATTCTAGTTTGTTGTTTTCAAAACAGGGACCACTTTGGAATCTTTAATTTGGTATTACAAGTTAGAAATAATTGGTACCCGCATTTGCAAGTGTTGCCAGTTAAAAGAAATAGTAGAACAAATATTTTTAATTTAACGTATAGTGCCAGTGGCCTCTGTATTAGTGTGAAATAGGAATAGTTTTAGTATATCTGAACTAAATTATAGCACTGTACTTTTACTAATAATAATAATAATAGATGTGGCCAAACGAAGAAATTAAGAATTGTAAAAAATAACAGTTCATTCTCGTATCGTTTTTTTGTTACATTGGTAGATAATAAATACCATTAAACGTGTATTCAACGCAATCACACGTAACACGGTCGCAGTCGTTTAATATATGTGAGAAAGTAGTTAGAGATTAACAGAATTCGTGTCATGGAATAAAATGTGGGTAGTTTGATATTTTTAAGTTGTCGATTTTATGCGCACTTATACTTTTCCTTCTATAAACGCCTAAAACTTGTGAAGCTTTAGCTGCTTATCAAGAATTTTAGTAGTGTCCCCCTATAAACTATTAAAATTCTAAATAAAAAAGAAAGGAAAAGTAAATATAAAAATGACGACTTAAGATAAAAATATCAAACTACCCACATTTTATTCCATGACACGAATTCTGTTGGCGATTTATATAAGTCTCATTTATATGTATAATAAATATACTTGTATATCTTTTCTAGGTGCGGACTCTTGGTTATTCAAAGTAATGCAGGCTATTTTACAATTTAAGTTTTAAAAAATATATTTTTTTCTAGACTTTTTTAACCAAGAGTCAGTGTAAAATGAACATTAGCATTCTTATTGTAGTTTTAATGTTAATATAATTAATAAATATGTGTAATCGGTGTTGCTTATTATTAATTCTAGTGTACAAAGTTGCTATTCCTGATGTAATGCGGGTTATATAATATTTATAAGACGCACTGGATGTTCTTCGAAAATATAGAACGAACCTGCATAAAAAAATTATGCCACAGGTGGCAAACAAGCTTACGAGTCGCCTGAGGGTAAGCAATCACTGTCGCCTATGGATATCCGCAATACCAAACGTATTATAAATACGTTACCGAACTTTTAAGACTTTATTAACCTTTTGAGCGCCAAATTCACCTATAAATGATTAGCACTTGCGGGCCCTGTGCGCCAACAACGTTTATAGGCGACAAAAAACCCGGCCCACAATAATATGAAATAAAGATATTGAAATATTATTACTGGTATTCTAATTCAACATTCCTCAAAATAGAACTCTCATCAACATATGAGTATAAATAAACAAGTCTCTAAAGCCACAAGTACTTAGAAATATTGAAATAAAAAAACATGGATTCTTATTCAAGCAATTTGTTTACTATGGGCCTTGGCGTACAGGACACGGGAATGCGTTTGTGACGTGGTGCTCATAAGGTTAATTAGAAATTGCATTTCCTTATATAATGCGGATAGTTGAATGTCACTTTGCTATTTTTAATTTATGGAGTTAGACTTTTTTTTTTTATATTTCTTGTAGTAAAGTATTGTCTGTCAGTTCGCGTATACAGGTCTTGTGAAACCCACGTCCGATCCGTGACGCTGATATTCAATGACTGTGATTGTGGAACACCGTTCTTTTTACGAAACAATGTTTTTTTTAAATTTAATATATTCGCTCCACAGACACCGAGCAACCGTGACGTTTGTCAACATTATCATTAAAAAAAAAAAACATTTAAAATATTAAAGGTTAAATAAAAACTATAGTTCAACTATATTCAGCGTTTGGGAGGCATTTAACTACAACTTGTAGATTGAAAAAAAATATTGATTATTTAACAAGAAAATTTCAGTTATACGATCTTAAAAGGTGCTAAAAAACTGATTAGTTTGTCTTAGGAAAATTCAATTTTTTTTTTTCAACAATTGCATAAACGACGAGCTCTGATTCCGCGTTCAGTTTTAAAAGGCGACATGTAAATATATAAGTGGGTAAAATTAAAGTTACGAAACATACATTTAAACTAGCACAATATATGCTTTTATTGTTATTCACATGATATCTAAGATTATTCAGTGCGAATAAATATAGTACCTAGGATTTTAAAAATAAGTGTTCTGCCCAAAACAAAAAAAAAATCTACATCAATAATGTTATATTTTTATACTCGTATATCTAACCTATTAACGTTTTAAACCAAGTTTAGAATTGCTAGATACCTAATATTTTTTTTATCGTGGAAATATCTTTATTAATTTTATTATCTACTTTCCAATGTATTTTAAAACATCTTATAGATAGGGCTCAAATTTCTGCCAAAATTTTGCATATTGCATGCCCCATTTTCAAAGAATTTCAATAATAACTAATTTAATAGTTTCCTTGTATTTATTAAGCTATTTTAATATGCCACACAGTTATTTCAAATTATGAAATAGATTATTTTCTAAATAATTAAGTGTTGTTCGAATGATTTTACTTTAAGGTATAATGTAAGCCTATTTAAATTTATATCTTATTTAATATTGGACATATAAAAATAATGTCATAGGTATGTGAACACAAAGACCCAAAATATAAGTCCCATCGGCAGTTTTTATTGCACTGATAATAGTTCTAAAATTTGTGACAGCCACGTATCGTATTAACAAATGACATTGACCTTTATTTGTTGAAGCACGTTTTGTTGTCAGTTCTGTCATTGACAAACGTCAAAAATTTTGACAGCTGTCAGCGCGGGGAAATACTTTTTTTTTTTTTCAAAATATTTGCTGTTTTTTTTTCTATGTTACTGTCATATTTCTAACAAGGAGACTTATATCTTGGGTTGTGGGTACTGTATCGTCTTTATTTTACACCTAACATTGTTTTAGAACATCACACCACAAGATTTACTAGTTGTCTTAGAAAATAAAAAGTATATAATAATTGTGTATGTTGTAAAAATTGTTCTTAATTAAATTGTTTTAAAATACTTTTTCCAAAAACATAATGTTGATCTCTAATTTTATTATGAGAGCATTTTCTTCTATTTAAAACTTTGTCTAGTTTCTCAATTTTTTTGTATTTTAAGTGTTTTTTTTTTTTCAATCTTTTATAGCATTTACTTTTACTAGCGTTTAATAGACGCTAAACGAGTTTTTTTTGCGACTTCGTTAAATTTTATTTTTTTATAAATATTTTAAGGATTTCTTTAATAGAATTAAATATAATACCAAATAGATTTTGTATTAAAGGAGCAAAAATATAACGGCATTACTAATATTTGTCGTTGATTTTGTACAATTTTCTCTAACTAGTTTATTTCAACATGTAAGAAAAACATATTAAATAAAAAAACCTTTTGTTTAGAGTCCTTCCAGTTCTATTATCAGACTAGTATAACCGTTCATGAGACTTCTTACATCTTTTGTATATTTTTGTTTAATTTATTTAAATTAGTATGTAGTTAGATAATATTTTAATTAAAAATTGATGTTTAAAATAAAGCTAGCTATTTTGCATCCGACTTTTGTCGCTTAGTGAAAACATATGTATTTCCGAAATAAATGTTTGGTGATTTTATAAATATCTTTATTTATTCATCACATCGGCTATAGGACGTCCACTGCTGGACATAGGCCTCCTCCTGGGGGGGATTTGCTAATACTCGCCACGCTTGGCAAGCGGGTTGGCGAGCGCAGTTAGAGTGATTGTTCAAGGAAGACGCTGCTGCCCATCTTCCGGATTTCATCCCTTAGCCGACTCTCACGGCAACCACGGGTAGAGAGGGTGGGGTACTATTATTACGCCGGCACCACCACGGCAAATTCATTTTATTTATTACTGTTCCGTAATTATTATAATTTTTGTTTGCAACCGGTCTCTTCTATTTCTGAACTAGAACTTCTTGAATCGTCCGGTTCCTGTTGACAAAACGAGATATGTATAGGTAAAAATGTATCCTACTATAATAATAATTATAAATGTGAAAGTTGGATGCTTGTGACTCCGTCACGCAAAAACGGCTGAATGGATTTGGATGATTTCTTTTACCTAGTTTAACACATGGATACTTTTTTTACAGAATTATTAACTTTTCGTAAATTTTGCGAACTGAACAAAGATATTTTTGTTACTTTCCACGCAGACGAAGTCGCGGGTAACAGCTAGTAACAAATAATGGAGAACATTTCACACAGCGCCATCTAGCCCCAAACTAAGCAAAACTTGTACTATGGGAAACAAGCCGCTGATAGAACTGAATACTTTTTATAAAACTTAATAGTGCGAGATTTTAAACTAAGGGTCGATTCTCATTGACGCAGCACAACAGGCGCAGCGCAGCGTCTAAATTTTCACAAGTCACGTAAAACTGCGTACTTTTTTCTTGAAACCGTATACCTATGTATATGTGGAACAGACCGGCGAATGAAGTATCTTCATTCGCCGGAACAGACTGATTAAAGAAAAACATTAAACCTTCCGAGTAAATGTACCTAGTATTAAACAGCTAATAAAAAGTTTTAAAAAAAATAGCTTTAAGCAGCCTTAATAATAATTGTTATTTCTACAAAAGTTTTCTGTTGTTATAGTAACTAACGCCATCTGTGACAAATAGCAGAAAATCTCTAGGATGTGTGTGTGTTTTTTTTTTATGTCACAAATGGGTTATTTACAGCTCGATTTACAGTCCGTTTGAAATCTAATATAAATTAAATATCGTAAAAAGTACCTTACATTTTACTATAGAATCTAACATGGTTTTGACACATTTTTATGTTTTATTTATGCGGGATTACTCTCGTTTAATTCCATTGGGTAAACCGACTATAGTACTAAAAATGAAACAAATAAAGAGGTACCTTTCCCGAAGCGGCAGACTTGTAGACGATCTGGACTATAATCCAGGTCCAAATGAAGTGGAGAACCAGGAGAAACCACAGCAGCACGTTTATAAGGTGGATTATGGGCATATTGCATATATAAGCCTGGGCTCTGAAACCAACCGATGTTCAATTAACATTTTGTGTTTGAAATAAATGTATAGTAGATAACGAAATATTGAAATTTGATAATAAAAGTATCAAAAGTACTCACGAAGTCCTTGTCAGCACCCAGTACGGGAACAGGATTAGCCTCGAAATAATCCAGATAATGGCGAACAAGGCAAAATAAACCTTGATCCCGGGCAGCCGTGCGCATTTGGCTGCTTTACCCAACTCTAGGACGACGTCCGACGAATCGTGCAGAAGCAAAACTACGGACCCTATCCTGTCAATCAGCACAAGTTTCTAAATAACAAGCTTCTATTTAACTTGCAATGTATGTATTTATGTACGGGTCAAATCTTGCAAGTTAAATTTGACCAACTTCCCGATGTCCGATTGGATTCAAATTTGGTGTACTTATGTATCTTTGGTGACAATACAATGATATAGTATAGTACCATGGAGCTGGTCTGATGATGCAAATGGAAGATGACCATAGGAATTTCTAAACTAGGCAAGATAAACTTATTGAGTTTGGGCTCGATTGATTCGTCTTGAGGAGCACTTCATGCTTAGACAATATCCAGGATCTGATGAAGCTTGAAGCTGACCACGGCATCTCTCTGATAAAACAACATAACCCCACCGAGTTTGGCCTCGATTGGTTTATCTTGAGGAGCAATTTCTAAAATACTTATCCATAATAAAGTTTTAAAAAAAAATTTTTTTTTACACAAGCTTTACATTGTACTCAAAATTTAAAAATAAATTCTATTAAGTATTGGGCGTGTGGGTACTTACCTATATCCATAAAAGCTTGAAGCATTACCCGTTACAGGTTACAGGTTAGGTACTTATTATACTTCTTTGCCTCAAGCTTTTAAGAATGTCTCTGTATTTTAATCAAGCTCTTGGCAAGCGCACGCTAGGCCTAACTCCAGTTTAAATGTCATTGCAACAAACCATGATTTTATAATTATAGACCATATTTCTTCTTATTTTTGTTTGGCGTCGCACTTTGTGTATTTAGCAGTGTCAAGTGTGTAATTTTTGAGTATTCTATGAATAAGGCTAAGAAAATACTTTGCGTGACGTTACATAGTCATACCTTAGTAAAGTAGTGGTATGACGTTACTACAAACTTCGATAGTGATTTTGGAAACAATATAAAATGTAACGTGAGTAAATTATGAAGAAAAGCAACAAAATTGAACCTGTAAATATTAGCGAAACAACTCAAGATGAGAAGCGCACTGGCAGCGAGATGGTGCACGAACATTTGCCAAAAGTCCTTGCGGCGCACATCCGAGAAATGCGTCAGAGTTAGCGTGCCGTAGAACCCGGACGATACCACCAGGTACCACCAGACGTCACCCGGGGCGCGCTGGAAAAGTACAGTCAGCAACAGACTAATGTTGACGTTGACGAATATATTAAGTTTTCTATGAAGCAACAAATTGCATAACTTTGCTTGTCACACTAACATTAAAAAACTAACGGCGTTGCTCGCATTTTCCGCGATAAAAAGTAGCCTACGTTATGAAACTAATATTATTTTAGGGTATAAGCTCAAATTTCAAAATTCATTTAAAACCGTTCCAGTGTGAAGAAATAATAAAAATCCACATGATTCTTGTAATACATGAAATCATATGATAGGTTTTCTTTTAATCAGTTTGATGCGGAACAAAAAGTTAAATAAAGTACATCAAAACTTTTTAAAAATGTTGCGTTAAACCACAATACACCAAGAACAGTTTGGTCATCTTCATAGAAATAGGCTGCTGCGGTTTGAATGTCGTGCGTGCGTACCGGACGCCGTGTACGTACACACTGCTACGCACACATTAGCATAATCTCGGGGAGACTCGGGTGCCGGCAGTCTGGGCCTTGCCGTGAGTTTGGTCGCGCGCATTCAAGTACGCTGCACGCCTGCTCTCACCGGCCACTTTATTATTTTCACTTCGGCCATTTTATTTAGCGCAGTTTTATAGTGCTGCTCATAATACGCAAATAATATTTAACTAAAAATAAAAATGACAACCCTAATCGTCAACGCAAGAGTAGGCTATCAACTCGCCGTCCGGCCTAAGTTGAACTACTTTTCTGTGTACTTTAGTAAAACTGTGTTTATTACCAAATTTATGCCTTGAGTTATAGTTTTCATGTCCCAGAACCATTCTTTGTCCCAGAGAACATATAGGCCGAAGGAAAAGTTGAACAATATGAATGTTCCTTTCCACATGTTCTCCGTGAACTTTACGAGCGTGGAGGGCTTGTCCTGACTGCGACGGAGTCGCCACCAGCGCTCCACCTGCCGCTCCGTCAGGTCACACTGTTTGGCGAGAGACGCTGCCTATTGGAAATATAAGTATGACTTTTTTCATGTTTAGAAGTAAAACGACGAACGAGACGTTCTGACATAAAGCTTGCCATAACCATTGAAACGACAGTACCTAAGCAGTAAGTCCTCATCATGGACATATTATTCAGTTGTAAGTAAGCAATAAAGAATGAAAAAATAATACATGGTGTTTGTATTATTCAAACACTAGCCACGGGCCACAGATTTAGGCGCTCTCCGGCTTCTAATTTTAGTTTTTTATAAATAATAGGCTTCTTTCGGCGTGTCTATTACTCGTTCGTCTCTTCTCTTTTACCCCCTCAAATACATAGAAGACGCAACAAGAGCGCCTTATTAACAAGTAATTTAATTAAAAATTTAAAAAACCCCCTACGCTATTAACCAAACATAGCTAAGAACCACCGCAAAACTGGCTTTCAAAATCAAAAAGTCATTTATTCAGTTTAGGCCCTGGTAAGACACTTATGAACGTTAAGTTACATGTTTGAATCTACCGGAATGGAAAGAATGGAAAAAAATTGAAAGAAGCCGCATCGAGATCGGACCATCCGTTTGAGAGCTACGATGCCACAGACACACACACACACACAGACAGACCGTCAAACTTATAACACCCCTCTTTTTGCGTCGGGAGATAAAAATAAATATAGATAACATTATATCTAGTAGGAACAGGGTGAAATGAAAACTAGGTTCTACAATTTCGCCACAATGAAGTCCACCGGATGTAGCCGAAACTATAGTCGGAGTATCCGACGTAATTTAACGTGATGATTCCAGTAAGTAAAACAAAACCAGCGTTGATTCGTTTTAGGTATTTTTAGGAGGAATGTAGGTACTTACGTCCTTGCATTTTGTCGATTTGTGATACGCTACTTCCAGGACGTCATTGCGGGGAACCGGTTTCCATTTCGTATCGCTTATTTTTAATGATCTACCTAAAGGCGTAAAGCAATACCTGAAATTTTAATGGCCTACTTATTGATCAGGTTTTTTTTTAAAGTAAGGAACAAGTAGAAATTGTTTCCAGAACCAATTCTAGTAAAGGTGAGAGGTGAGACTAAGTGGCCACTTAAGTTTAGAAGGAGGAGGAAAGAAGAGATCGATGCTCGTCGCTTGGCCCGCGGTAGTACCTAATAAAGAGGTAACAAAAGAAGGAAGAGAGCCCTTTACCCAGTAGGGGGTCAAGATCGGAACCCAATATATTTTGTGCTGTGGAACTCTTAGCCGGTCAAGTTCGACTCGCACTTGACCAGTTTATTTATCGTATCTACAGACGTATATCTTCATATCGGCCGCCAATTGTTACACTAGTTTTTTTAGTTTATATTTTTTTTATTTGTATGAGATAGTCTAGTTATGTTTTGAGATCTCAAAAACGGCTCTTAACAATTTCGATGAAATTTGATATATGGGTATTTCTAGGGGTGTTACACTAACAGTAGTACAGCGATGGTCTTATCGCCCAAAGCGATATCTTCCAGACAACCTTTACCTATTTTTATGAGTACCTACCTTTGTTACTGAATACTGAACTAAACATTTGCTTAATATGATCTAATTTTAAATATCTTAGTTAAATGTTCAAAGAAAAAGTTTTTTTAAATTAATAAATTATAGCACAATCTTATAACGATAAGTCGCTTCATGTTAGATATCTTTTATTAACTCTAGAATTGTTTGACTTACTTTTTAAATGTGTATCTAAAGATCAACACTGCTAATGTTAAATAGGCTTGGCTCCACAAATCTTGTAAAAATACGACGTTTTCAGCGCCATGAATAAATAAAAAACTGCAGTTGCCAGAAAATAAATTAAAAGACATTTTCAACGTGTTCGCCTGCACAAGAAAAATACCATGCACACTGTATTTATAAAGAATATATACCTATGGTTAGTTATGTTGTGAGTAAAAACGGGCTGTAACGTATGTTTGTGTATTTTTATTCCACTATAACTTTTATATGCTTCAACTGATTTGGATGTATCCAAATCGGGGCTATCGTTGGAATCCTTACATCTTTATCGCTGACAGGCTAGGTGTTTTACCACAGCTCACCTGATCATAAGTGACGATGTGGTCGAAGATGGTAAAGCACACCTAGCCTGGAATGGAACTGGCTCTCAAGTGAGGCTGCCGGAACGCACCGTTAGATGCTTGGCGGCAGATTTTCAACTTGAGGGTGGTAGCTAGCCAGCCGAGTACTACAAAGTACCCTACCACCACGCAAAGTTACATTACATTAGTTACATTATCTGAAGTGACTAGATAATAAAAAAAACAATATCTTGACATTATAGTTACATTGTATTTAACGCAGTGGAGTTTTTTTGTTTCGTTCAATAGTAACTCTTGTTTGAATGTGCAGGGTGCGAATTTTAGCTATTTAAAGAATAAGTGATATTGAACACGCAAATATATGTATAGCTGCATCACCACATCATTAATGTGTGTGCATGGCAAATTATGAAAATAAAATACAAGTTTTCTATAGGTCTTGAAATGTATGACAAAAGATATTTTGCTTTGATAGGCGTATACGGAAACTGAAAATAACGTTAAATGTCTTTTCATAGATAAAAAACTTCAAGATTTTTTTTTTTAAAATTGGCATGTATATTTTATATCCGACGATTAGAAACGACGACAATGGCGTGAAGCTGCCATTCGGGTCGTAAGAAACAATTTTGATAAACAGAAAAAATTGCTATTTAATTTCCTTGCTTTCCTATTTATTTAATTGTTTGAAATGCTAAAATCGGCACTTTTTCGCTTTGCTTGCAATGTGAGTGCCGTCGATCGGTTAGGCCACACATCCATTTATTTTGCATCTTAGTTTGTGTTGTGCAATATATGTTGTTTTTACAGTCGAATTTATTACTTGGAACACATAAAAAAGAAACTGCTGTGAAGTAGGAAAGTTGTTTTTGTTAAATTTAAAACCATTGATTTGGATAGTTATTATGTGGCCAAAAGTATATTACAGTTCAGTTTTTTTAATTAATATTACTTATATTATTTTGTAGCGATGATAGCTCAGTGCTTTTAGCGGTTGGTTCATGCGCCGAAGGGCGTGGGTTCAAATCCAACAATGAGCTTGATCTGCCAGTGAAGAAGAACATTCCAAAGAAACCATAACATGGTGGTAGGGTAGTTTCTAGTACTTGTGGCAAACTACCATTCTCAAGATGAAAATCTGGCGCCAAACGCCTAACGGTGTGTTCCGGCAGCCACACGTCTTAAGTGCGAGTTCCATTTCAGGCTAGGTGTATATTGTATTTACCATCTCCGACAACACAGTAGCTTAACACCAGATGAGCAGTGGGGAGCACCCAGCCTGTTAATCATAAAAACATACGGTACTTATTGCTGCAAGGGCCAAAGGTACTCGTTCGTCTCATTACCGTAGAAAAAGTAATAATAAAGCTAGGAAAAACAAAACGTGAATAGAGTTGCTAACGAGAATATTTCAAAAAACCTAGCAAGACAAAATGTGAAAAAAAATTTACAAGTTTTTGATATCATATAATATATGATACATATACATAATAATATTATGTATATGTAAGAATTGATATTACTTGCGCTTCAAAAATTGACAGTCAGCACGCTGGTCCATCTTCCATACATTGATATGGTATGGTAAACTTGACGAAAATATTTTCGCAAATTACCATGCAAAGGTCATTTTATTAGATAAATACAGCGAGGCGGTCGACAAATCTATAGAATCAAAGTCATGCAGTATTGGACAGTTTCCGATTGCACTAATTGAAGTTTTTTTTTTGTTTTTATGTGAAAGTAATTAGACAAACGAGACGTTCTCCTGATAATGATAAGACATAATACCTATTCATGACCATTACAGCAATACACAGAACTTTGAAGGGCATCACTGCTTTGGCGCTTATTACAATGAGACATTCGATCGCTACCTTCAATCCGGAACACAGTAATGTTTACAGTAGTGGGTAGAGTTGGGAAATGGACAATTTAGAAAACAGACGAAAAATTTGCCAATTCCATATTATAAAATAAAATGCAGTTCTTACAAACACATATTTAATACGCCTTTTTAAAACATAACAAATTGGAATAATTTTCGTAATTCTAAATAATAATAATGTATTTTTATAATAATAACTAACACTAAAATAATGCTGATAATATACAGGATGCTCATTTTTTAAGTGGATTACACATAAAAATATTGTCTAGGTAAGTATAATATAACTTTTTAAGTAGTTGTTTTTTCCACTCCGCAACGCACACAAACACCCTGTATAAAAATAAACAATAATGTAGTCTGTAAAATAGACTACACCGTTTACATAAGAAATACTTATTATCCTAAATTATTTACTTAGAATATTTAAGCAATATTAAGCATCTTTGGGTGAAATCGTTATCATTTATGGTGTTATACTAACTTACAAGTGTGTTAATGTACTTTAAAGACATGATATGGATAATTTTTCGATTGATTCATATCTTATTAATATATATAAGTTTATCATTATGAACAAAACATCCAGGTAACGATGTAAAAAAAAACGACGATTATACGTGGTACCCAATTCGGAGATCGACTTTTACGAGATATTTGAAAGTATGCGGCAACACCACGCACCGAATTAAGGCAAAGTTCCTCGTAAAGGTGTAACATTTGCTTGTATCATATGGAACAATTTTATTTCAATGTAGCTAAGCGGGGATCACATGATTTGAGCGCTCTGTGCGTAACATTTATTTTGCTTGTATTATATTAAGCACGAACACACAGTTTGAGCGCTCTGTTAGTAACATTTGCTTGTATCATATGGAACAATTTTATTTCAATGTAGCTAAGCGGGGATCACATGATTTGAGCGCTCTGTGCGTAACATTTATTTTGCTTGTATTATAGCACGAACACAAAGTTTGAGCGCTCTGTTAGTAACATTTGCTTGTATCATATGGAGTGATCTTGTTACAATGAACACATGATTTAAGCGCTTTGTTAGTAACATTTGCTTGTATCATATGGAGTGATCTTGTTACAATGAACACACGATTTAAGCGCTTTGTTAGTAACATTTGCTTGTATCATATGGAGCGATCTTGTTACAATGAACACACGATTTAAGCGCTTTGTTAGTAACAATTGCTTGTATCATATGGAGCGATCTTGTTACAATGAACACACGATTTGAGCGCTCTTATTGTAACATTTGCATAGCATAGTAGCTCTAGCATATTCATATGCGAATATTACGTCGTTTATAAACGATGTTCAAATGGGAAAAGTGTCCATTTACTCCCGGCGCTGGGCGCTGTCATTTTTCATATACTACATTTATCTAGTTTTAGTTCGTAAATATCGCAAATAAAGTGTTGTCTATTGTCTATTGTCAAATCAATTTACTAGCCCTTCTGCGGCATGTGCATGCTTGGCATATGGAGGGTAGTCCCTAACACAAGCCAAAATAAAAAAATCAAAATCATAAATCATTGCTTCCATAGTGAAAGGCAATTTAGAAAAGTGATGATAACAAATTCGAGGGATACAGTTTGGTGTTGCAGCTACATAATTATTACATCTACATCCAATATTTAATTACACCACTCGATAGCTAAAGGGTCAAAGAATTCTTTACGTTGAATGAGGACTTGATAAAGGGAAATCCGCGGGACTTCTTTTAGTGTTCAAAAATGTACACGTATAGTGTGTCCATGACACAGCTATACCCAGATTTTGACTAAATAAGTATAATTATGTTTAGTATGATAGGATATTCTTCTACTTCGATGTTTTGTCCATAATAATATAGTATAGTATAGTTTTACATATTAAACTATTTTTTTAATAGTAACAAATAACAGTTCTATACACCGCGAAAGTTTGAACATCGGCAATATTCATACAGGGGGTTCAGTACTCGATTGTCGTTCCAAATAATAAAAAAATTAGGTGAATAATATTTGACCTAATTATCCCGAGTAAACACAAAAATACAGACAAACAAATCACGCGCACCGAAAAGGCGAAAATGACATGGTATTCGCGAGCGGTCCCAGATTAGATAACAGTTACAACGCAGTCTACGTATGGTAGTTATGTCTTACGCTAGCTCGGTGCGTAAGGCTGCGCGCTGTCCATAAATTCTAGAGTCTTGGGAAAAACTTTAATCAGGGTTTTCTTAGTTTATTTTTTGTATTTTTTCGATTTTATTTCTTTATACATTTCATATGACCACTAACTAACATGGCTTTGAATATTGCTAATGTTCAAACTGTCAGCCCGTATACTCATAAATAAATATTGCTTAGACGGCTCTATAATACTACTTTTAAGTACCTTCTTAAGCCGTGATAAAACTATTGAATACTATACGTACTTTATGTGATATTACTGTATCTTTACTTCTATGTCGATCACCATTACAGCACCATGTATAAAATTATTTGCTGATATCTCTCGCAATATAAATCTAATCATAAATGCACGCGTGTTTAGACACTATATCTAACTATAGCAGACATTTACAATTTTATGTTATACCGCGGCTTCGCACGGGTGCAATGTGGTGCATATGCATGTATTATATATATAAACTTTCCTCTTGAACCACTCTGTCTATTGATGGGAACTGCATTAAAATCCGTTGCGTAGTTTAAAAGATCTAAGCTTATAGACGACGGGAAACGACTTTGTTTTATACTATGTAGAGATATCGCTTCCCAGCCGTTTCATTTGGTGTTTAGGACATCTTAATTGTTTTAGGCACAAAACTACCCTCTATATAATAATAATAAATATAGTAGGACTTTTTACACAACGCTATATAGCTCCAAACAAAGCAAAGCTTGTACTATGAGAATCAGATGACTAATAGAAAACTTATAAAGGGCAGACAATATTTTGTAGCGATGATAGCTCAGTAGTTTGCACGTTTGAACCAGACGCTGAGGTGAGGTGAGGAGCTTGAGCTGCCGGTGAAGGAAAACATCGAGAGGAAACCATAATAAAAATAGCATAATGGGTAGGGTACATAGTATAATGGTAGGGTACATATAATGGTAGAGTACATAGCATAATGGTAGGGCACATACCATAATGGTAGTATAATGTAACTAACAAAATAACGAAGTAAGTGGTCTGTACAATTTTTATATCAATACATATTCATTTAATAGTTGAAGGTTACGGAAAATACTTTATTTAAAGGCACTATTGTCTTCATTTTAAACAACACAACAGTTATATTGCATATAATTACAACATCGACGAATAACTACCGTATGTTTGCTCCGCTAAACTTGACAATGTGAATTGGAGACGGACGGAGTCCGAAATACACTAACGTGGCACAAATACGATTCTAGAGTTGTTTTATTTCAGCGTCGTTGGCATTGCTAGCGTATTTCAGACCGCCTCCAAAGAAAATCTAAATAAATATTTGAAAAATCTAACAATAATTAATGTACCAGCGATTATAAACACCGTACTTTTCATGGTCCCTAAAAATATAAAATTTTAATATGTACTTGTAACAACATTTGTTCAAATTTTCATAACACTATGTGTAACAATTGAATATTTGCATAAAGCGCTTAATGACTTTCGAGCTAAGGTTGAAAAAAAAAACATTTTATGAAATTTAATTAATTTGATAAAATATTTTTAGGTGATCGTTAAATAAAAAACGAGTGTTATTAAATACAATTGCGTATAAAAACAATAGGTTTTTATTAATAATTTTTCGTATTTCAACTCTAGCTCTCAATATAATTATCAGGAACATAATCCACGTTAACTTTGGTCGCAAATCTAGCACGAAATACTGATATAAATATGTAACATTTTTTTATAATTTAAAACGAAAATAATAATTGGTTGTAGTTCTTCTTACGTGACAAAAATAACTAGCATCACGGTAAACATGAGTCGAAAGAATTATACAGAATGTTTGGATAAACGCAAGCCAATTTTGTATGATTATATTTTTATTTGCACTTCTTTAAATTTTCTTCGATATTGGAAGGCAATTCAGAAAAGTGATGAAAATACGGCCAACATTTGGTTGACTGGCTAGGTGTATGACCACAGCTCACCTGATGTTAATAATTAAAACGGGATGTTTTTATGGGACTACATGAACAATATACACTTGAGTGCATTTGGTTTGGTATATTTGGTCTAATATATAATAGATATAGATAGAATAGTAAATTGGTAAAAACATGTAATCTCTTTAACAAAACGCGTAATTTTAATTATTTACGAACATATATCTAAATTAAATTGACATTATAATATGTGTGTATTGGACACAGTTTCATTTATTTTTTTAATTAGAAATAAATATATTTCTAGAACATTTTACACAGCTTCATCTAGCTCCAAAGTAAGCAAAAATTGTACTCTGGGAACTAGAAAACAGATTTCAAAATAAATCCTTTTTTTTTCGTAAATACATAAATTTAAAAACATCATTGTACGTCACATAAATGTTTGTTCTAGTTGGAAATCGAACCTATGCCCACAACTCAAGAAGCAAATGACTAACAGGGTCTGTCTAACATTTCATACCAAATTTTTCTCATATAATTTTTTTCATTGTTCAGCCAAATATTCTGTACAAAGAAGCGTACAAGCCACCTCTTCAATCTTTAGACGACAAAAACTAGATGATATCTTAAATCTATAAACAAAAACTTAATTCTAACACCAGCTGTTCTAAAATAGTACAGCGGTTTTCATAAGTAAGCATTCATAAACACTGAAACGCATTTAGTGTAAAGCTTAAAAAGTTTAAAAAAAGCGGCACCATTAAAATTTACAAATTAAAATTTAACATAATCCGTAAGAAAAATTATAATACTTTGGTTCCACTATTGTGATTCATAGCCTATCATGGAATTTAAACATTTAGTGCAATTAAATATAGATTTACTTTAATAAAATTACGCCAGTATATGGCTTTTGAGATGGAAAACTTATACATTTTTGATTTGCCTAATTTGTTTTTTTTTTTTACTACAAAATGTGTAGTTTATATAAATACTTTTCGTACCTATTTATTAAATTAGTGCAATGTGAATTTATAAATTACGTAGTTTTGTATGAAACATATTATTATGAATGAATGAAAACTTTGTCATTAATTTATTGTATGATTTTTTACGACGGTTGTTCATTTCATTCATAACATTTACTTTGTAAAGAGTAAAATTATTTAATTTTTTAAAGGTAAAACGAAATTAATAAGTAATTAAGTTAATAATTAATAGTAATCTTATTATCACCATCATCTGCATACGACTTTTAAAAAGTAAGCGTAGCTTTGAAAAGTAAGTCTTACATCGTGATACTAAAAGCAAAATTTTAATTAGCTGTAGACATAATGTGTTTTAATTTAGTTGAACATATTACACTATTTTTGTAAAATTTAAGCCTCTAATTTTTTTTACATTATGTTTTTACAACCTATTAAGTATATGATATTTCCCAATACAACACTATTTTAAGATATGAAGTCATAAGATTTAAAAAGTTAAGCGTCGTATTTTTTAATTTTTTGACATCTTTAAATTTTATTGATATATTTTATTTGAACTAGAATTTTCCATGGACAATTTCGTTACAAAATAATCGCGATATTTAGTTCATTTTTAAAGATGAACTTTATAACAAATAAGAAAAATATTTTTTGTCTGTCTTTTTTAAATATATAACGTATAATATCTCGTGAATAACACGAGAGTAGTTGAGGCTGAAATAAAGCATTGTAATATAAACCCTAATCCGTGTTAAGAGTTTCTAAACTTAGTTAACTTTGGTTTATTAACGAGTTTTTTTGATAAAATTTTCTTTTTTCTTTCATATTGTTCATCTCAGAATTTAGTACTAAACTTTTGTCGGTGGCTCGAGTTCATTCATACGAAGATAATCCGTTCATTCAATGAAAAACTGTTAAGGTTTTGTCATTTAGATATCTTTTCAAAGTTCATTCGTTCATTAATTGAAACATTGTTCTGCAATCTACACAATTAGTTCATTCATTCGTTCTTGACCAAAAGACGCCATAACATGTATGATTGTTCATTAAATTTGTTTCCCTTGGAGACATGAGAGTCGGGGGTGACAAGGGGTGCGCGAGCGGGACCGGTGCCGGAGCCCTGGCCGCCGGGCGCGGCCCTATGTGTCTCTGGAAAAGAAAATTCACATGAAACAATTGCTTCTGGCGATGAGGTTTATCAATTAAATCCTAGGGAAACAGTTCTCCTAAATAGGCTGCCGCAACTTCCCTCACTAAGCTATTGAAACTTTCAAAGGAAATACGGTTCCTAAAGGAATGAAATTGGTATCGCAGAACTTAATAAGAATGGTTTCAAGAACTTACTTTTTGTTTTTATTAGTTCGGCTAGGAGTGCTGTTGTTTGATTGGTGCGAGCTGTCGCTCACATCGGAACTAGAGCTTCTGATGTCTCTTTCCATCTGAAATTTAATTAGGGTCTCAAAAACACGTTTTTTATAAAATCTCCACAAGAATGAATTAATGATATTAATGAAGTGACGAATTCACCATTAACATATGGAGTTTTATTAATTTAGTAAAGAAATCACTTACAAGTTATTACTAGGTGCCAGACCTCCTTATTAGATCGCTTAGATAAGATACTATCGCAATATCAAAATAATCAATTTTTTTTTTTTTTATAAAATTTCTATGAGGCTTTGTTGTCAATTTATTATTTTTATATCTGTTTTTATACATTTTAAATTTATATTTATAGGTATCTAATAGTATATTATTCTTATATCTGACCCCGCGCCGGTACGGGCTAGTCTAGTTAGCACAAGTGAAAACTTTTTTGGCTTTTGTGTTGTCACTTCTCTTTTTTTTATTTCATCAATATTAAGCAGCTGTTCATTGTTGATCATCATTGAATGGTTCATCGTTGAATGAAATGAGTGGCATATTTTAAGTTTTGTTAATCAGAGATGCTCTGGTTTTTTATGGTTTACAGACTAGGTGTTTAACCACAGCTCACATGATTTTAAGTGACGGTATGCTCAAAGATGGTAAACACACCCATCTTGGATTAGAACTGGCTCTCAAGTGAGGCTGCCGGAACACACCGTTAGATGCTTGGCAGCAGAATTCTAACTTGAGGGTAGCTAGCCGAGTACTAGAAAGTACCCTATCACCAGGCTATGGTTTCCTCGCAATATTTTCCGTCACCGGGAGCTCAAGCTCATTGTCGGGGTTCGAATCCGCGCCCTTCGGCGTGTGAACCGGCCACGCTAACCACTGAGCTATTATTTCTACATATTTTTGTTTTACTATCCAAAATTCTGGGTACAATTGCAAAGGTTAAACGTTATCTCTTACCATCAAGAAAGCGTCATGATAGCCTTATTTTTTTCCATTAATTTTGAAATGCCGGTATTACGAAAACCTACCTGTCCAGAGCGGATGGCTTTGTGCGCAACTTGCAGTATAAGCCACGTCCATACCAGGTGGAGTACCAATAAGAGTATCAGCAAGGAGTTGAAGATATAGTACGCGGGGAACATGGGCAGTAGCATGGGAGCACGGATTGTTGTGCTGGAATCAAGAAACGACAAATTACTTTACAAGTACATACTATAACATTTTAAAAATATGTTTGAAAAATTTGGTGTTTGATCACAGCTATGGTTAGTGTCGGTATGGTCGAAGATGGTAAAGCACACCTAGCCTGGAATGTAGCTAGCGGTCAAGTGAGGCTGCCGGAACACACCGTTAAGTGCTTGGCGGTAGATTTTTAACGTGAGGGTAGTAGCTAGCCGGCCGACTACTAGAAAATACTCTACCACAATGCCATGGTTTCGTCACGATGTTTTTCTTCACTGGCAGCTCAATCACATAGTTGTGATTCCCACGCCCTTCGGCGTGTGAACCGACCGCGCTAACCACTGAGTTATCATTGCTAATAATGTCAATATATAATTCAGTTTCACACATTTTTCACATACTATTGTCAATGTAATTAACTACAACAATTTTTTAGTTAATCTTATATCATTGCATGTCCGTACCGAACGTAAGCTGTTGATTTTCAAAAACCAATTAAAATTAAAATCAAACAATAGTTTGTAAACTGTTATTGCGTTCTGGATTAAAGGAAATTGTTTTCAGAGAACAGGGCAAAGGTAACATTTCGACAATTGTTTTTGTAAAAATTCCCCTTTAAATCAAATTTTACCATTTTACAACATTTGACAGATTCGTTTCAGAGCACACATTTAGATTTTAACAGCTTTCTTATTTTGCCAGGCTAGTGCTGCTTCAGATTTTTAGTTAAAAAATTTCGTGTAGAATGTATAAGTGTATAGGAACAATGGACAATTGGACACTTTCCATCACATGGAAGATTGGCACATAACTAAGGTCAATCTAATTTGTGAAAATAAAAACTCTAAATAATAATAATGTGTCCTTTGCAGTACCACGTTGGGCGCCAGTAAATTACAAACGACGAAATTCACACCTACCTCCAAATAATATAAAACGGATAAAATCCCAATCTCGTCGCAATCCACGAGACTGTCATCACTGCGAAAATGAAATCGCATAGTTTTTGGAAGTCGGCATATTTGGCCGCTTTCGCCGCATCGAGGAATATATCAGCGCAGTCGTGGAGCAGCAAGACGAGCGTGCCGATGCGGTGCAGGTTGCAGACCCAGCTGAAGGACAGCAGCGCGATGGTGGCGATGTGGTGCACGAACATCTGCCAGAAGTCCTTGCGACGCACGTCCCAGAACTGCGTCAGCGTCAGCGACCAATAGAACGCCGACGATACCATGTAGTACCACCAGATGTCGTTTGTCAAACCCTAAAACGACAATTAAAATGTATTTTAAACAATATGTGGAATTAAGGGATAATTTAAGTTTAGGCTAGGTTAAGTTAATTTACGAAACAAGGGTAGTGTTGTGTAACTACAATAATATTGATCAATAGGTTATAGGTTTATAGGCTATCATCATTTCGATGTTCATAAAAAAAATGCACGCTGAAATTCAAGTTTTTTTTTGAAAATTCAAGCAGATTTCGGCATTTAGCTAGATTAATATCACGAATTATGCCGATGGAACGCCAATATTGAGAAAAATGGGGCTGATGCTTCCCAAGAAACAGTCCTTAATTGTACCAGCTTTAGGTGAGATTATATAAAATGATATCAAAGGGGACCCTAATAATGTTCACCTTGAAGAAATCCTAACTAAATCAATGCCCTTACCTGATGTGGATACCCAATATAACAGTAGTCTATATTCCACAGCCATTCTTTGTCCCATAATATGTACAAGCCGTACGAAAAATTATACAAATAGAAGGTACATCTCCACATGTTCTCGCAGAACTTGACGAGTGTGGAGGGCTTGTCCTGACTGCGACGGAGCCGCCACCAGCGCTCCACCTGCCGCTCCGTCATGTCTACCTGCTTCGCTAGGGCACATATCTGGAAAGAAAGAAATCATTGTGAACTTCTAAATAAGGATATACTTTCCAGGATGATAAATATGGGGATGTGATATTAAAAACGTATTTTTGTTGTAAAAACTGCTCCACTCCATGTTTAAAGAAAGGTTATATGTATAGTATGTACATTTTATTTATGGAAATAAGAATATTTTTTTCGGAACATTGGTCTAGCACAAGTGCAACATTAGTCGTGTTGTCGGTCGGCACATGGCACACGTGTTAAGCCACAGAATTCGTGAAATAGTGTAGCGATTCCATATTACTTTTTAATATTGTGTTTTTGTATTGTTGTACCATAGAACTTTGATTAATTGAATTTTGACTATAATGTATTTTCCATGCCTAGTAAAGGCCGAATATAGTGACACACACTCGTATTGGTTTTTAGATTAAAAAATCATCATACTCTGTATTTAGGTAAATAAATGATATGATTTGCTTTTAAAAGTTTCGTAAAAAAATTTCGACGAGTTAATATTTTAAGAAACATCATATTCGAAGTTATTGTGTGATCATATTTTTAATTATCTATTAAAAGTAAGTAAGATTAATTTATTGTATATTTATAAAATTACGCAAATATTTTTAAACACTTAATACATGCAAGCTGACAGCTCAACGGTGAATCATAGAAAGTGCAGGTGAGGTGATTGACACAATGCGATCTAGATAGCAGTGGAATTCGATTCAATTCATTTTATAAGGACTAACGCCATGCAGGCAAAGGTATCTTCAAGTTCAAATACCCGAAGTTACACACGATGTAATTTCATCGCCTTCATAACATAGAATCCACAACTGACTTAGAATTGTACATGTTAATTTATTCATAGAATATCTGAATACTAGCATAAAGGACGCTGAATCGAGTAAAGCGTCGGTCAGTTTGGCCTTTTATAATATGTAGGGATTTAATTGAAAGACAATGCCCTGCGTCCTTGGTAAGGAACATTAGAGACAAAGGAAGGTAAAAATCGATTGTGACATGAATACCATCAAATGGCATGTAATTTTTAGGGCAATTACTGGCATGGAAACCTTAAGCTTATCATGCCGTTGTGGAGTATCTGAACTTTAATCTAAATATAATCAACTAGTCGCGTTTTCACCCACTATCATATGACAAGCCTATTTTTCGAGATACAAAAATACCTTTGTGTTAATTCAATTTATAAGATCCATTCGAAATTTTATTCAAATCCGTTGAGCCGTTACAGTGTAAACACAAACTCACTCACAAGCTTTGAAGTTATAATATTAGCGTAATATGAATTATGATCTAGAATTCATAGACGATATAATAGTTGTATGAATTTCAAGAGTAAAGAAGACCGTGTACCCGCCTCCGTCCGGGATGCACCTTCCACCGCGTGCTTCAGAACCAAGTTAAGATCTTGGCTGCTAGAGATCTTGTTTTATGACATTGACGAGTATTTCAAATTAAAATATTATTAAATTACTATTAAGTAATTATGATTTTTTGGTCATTTTATTATATGGACAATTTTTTTATATTGACACATTTTTATATTGACACATTTTTATATTGACATATTTTTATATTGACATAATATTTTTATATTGGCAGTATTTTTATATTGACATGTTTGTATACTTTGACATTTTGTTTTTATTTTATTGACATGTAATCAGTGTTCTAAAACTCTTAAATGATATAATGTATTACGGAATTGACTTGTAACATTGGTGTTATCAATATTTGTATTTGACTTATTTTTTATTTATCCTTCCTTCCTCTTAAAATTTTAGGTAGGTATACAACTTATATTTGATTGATTCAGGCGTTACTTTGCGAAAGTTCATCTTATGGTATTCTGGAGTCAGAGGCGCACCTAGCGCCGTATCAGCTGTAAATGATACGGGGGCCGGGAGCAATGTGTCTCAACGTGTCTACGCAAAATTTAACTTTACTTTAAAATTAAGCGGGCGCTCAAAAATAGGGGAAACGTGCCATTT
This sequence comes from Biston stratarius, assembly GCA_950106695.1. NCBI lineage: Eukaryota > Metazoa > Arthropoda > Insecta > Lepidoptera > Geometridae > Biston > Biston stratarius. The sequence continues at coordinate 2,415,097 of OX467106.1, read as the reverse complement.
TGAGTCATTTGGATTTTACTGCAGTAGGGTCTAGCTCGTCTAAGAAAAGCTACACCAATGACTGGAGTTATAACTTTAATGTATTTCTGCGTATGAGTTGTTTGTTTGCTAGGCGCATAGTCCCACACGTGTGACGGCTCAAGCTGACAGATAACAGTTATCATGGGATATCACGAGAATTCACGGATTTGATAACCCAGCCTTCAGATGTATATTACCACTGATAACTCCATAGACAGGCAATCCTTAAATAATTTTGATAAGACATCCGTATTCTGAGCTGTGCATTCTGCCTTATCTGTAGTTTTTATTTGTTTACAAAACTTTTTATATTTAATAGTAATCGAAGTAGGAAATCGTAGTGTTCCTATATAAGTAGCCTGTGTTAGATAGGTTTTACTCATATCCGTTGAGCCGTTACACCATAAACAAGTGACAAAGATACAAACTTTCACATCTGTATAAGTATATTGTTATTTACGGTACACATTTCCAAATAAGTGCACATTGCACCCGTGTGAAGTCGGGGCGGGTCGCTAGTTTATTTATAAAATATACAGTAATATAACACAACAATAGAAATCAATAGGGAAATAAATAAATAAGGAAACAAATAATCGATTATTCGTGTTTCAATTAAAACCTATTAATGAATTGAATTTCAATAAAATAGATTCAATTTTATTCAATTAGATCTATAAAACAGTTTTCATTTCAAATCGTGGCTACAAATCAGCAGATCAGTAATTCAGTCAAACTGTCACGTAAACATGATTCGCCTCGTTGCAATGGGTTATTATTATGGAAATCCACATAGAATAGATGATAAACGCGATATTGATACGATTTTGTATCAGTGACGATAGAGAACGACAGTTTATTTATGTAGTTTACTACATTCCTGGTTACTTATATCTGTCTTTTACGCTGGACTGGCTAAATAGCCAGCATAAATAACTGCAAATAACTTAATGAAAACAGCTATCGCCATTTTGGCGCTGATGGTTACGCTTAGAAACGGTGTGCGTCCTTGGAACTAACATTATGTCATGTTCTTCTTTTTCTTCATTGTTTTTGGCATTGCACCTTGTGCATTCTGTGTACTGTATTGTACCAAAATATTGTAATTTTATTAAATTCACGAAACTTGTCTTTTTATAATTTCTGAAAGTCGAAATAAAATTTTGAGCCAAATTCGCCGCCCCTAAAATTTGCCTAGGCTCTGGCTTACTAAGCCTGCTGGTAAATCCGCCACTGTTACTGGTATTATAGAAGTTACTGGCTAAAGTACAAAACTATAAATTATCCCACACCGCTGAAGTATCTCAAAATATAAGAAGCAGAGTGTAGAGACTGCTATTCAATCTACGGCTATCCTTGATCGTAAATATTGAACGCTCCGCGAATAGCATAAAGCATTGGAACTTCATAAAGTATTCAGGTGTAAATTTTATATATGTACATGAAAACAGTGCCATAGTATACACATAACTACTACTGTGTTACAGTTTGCACAATTTTGACGGTAAAGTATGTTACACGGTTAACTATGTTACAAGTGTTTTGAGCACCTTGGTGATTTTTTACGGTAGCGTTACTGATTTTACTATCTCGACTTCAGAGATTTAATTACAGTTCGTGAGATTTAACTACGTATAGAAAAATCTATAGAAAGTGAGAGAGCACCCCCACATACATCATCAGCCTTAGGACGTCCACTGCTGGATATAGGCCTCCTCCTGGGGAGGGGTTTTACCAATACTCGCCACGCTTGGCAGGCGGGTTGGCGAGCGCAATTAGGTGTGATTGTTCAAGGAAGACGCTGCTACCCATCTTCCGGATTACATCCCTTAGCCGACTCTTACGGCAACCACGGGAAGAGAAGGTGGGGTACAATTCTTACGCCGGCACCACCACAGCATCCGGCACCACGGCACGGCAAACTATGTAGTAACGTTTAATTACTGAAAATGTCATAGTCCATCTGATGTTGGACATTGGCGTCTCCTTCTTTCCCTATTAGCGCATAATATGTAACGTGACATATTTTTGTTTTACTTATGCGGGATTACTGACGTTTGATTTTATCGGAAACTCCGACTATAGTTTCGGCCACATCCAGTGTCCTTCATCATGGAGACAAAGCTGACATAACGCGCGCGCGGCCTCGTCTTCCTTCGCACTGCGGGCCGCTGCGCCTCTCACGTGAATATAGCGGTTGATGCGTGGGCAAATTAAAGTCGGAGTTTCCGATAAAATTAAACGTGAGCAATCCCGCATAAATAAATCAAAAATGTGTTAAAACCACATCAGTTTCCGAAGTATTGCAGGCTAGATGTATTTACCATCTTCGACCACACCGCCATTACTAACATCAGGTGAGCTGTGGTCAACATCTAGCCTGTCAACCGTAAAAAAAATCGGGTTGAATTTGCGTGGATTGGCATTCTTTACGCAGATTGCAAATTTAAAAGCAAGCGAGGTATATCAAGCGCTCGTTTGAATAAATGATAAAATAAACTTTATAAATGTGTAACATAATAAACGGTATACGTATACGATTATATACGTAGACAAGAAATCTCCGCCTTTTTATCCTTTATATATCTTCTTATTATATTTTTATCTCTTCACTTCCACTCAGAGCAAGCTTTCTTATCACTACATATTATAAAATAAATTCGCCGGCCGTGTCTGTCTGTTAACGATAAATTAAAACTACTGAATGGATTATCATGCGACTTTCACCAATAGATAGAGTGATTCAAGAGGAAGGTTTAGGTATATCATTTTCCAAGGTTTTATATAAATTGGTTGAAATATGATGATAATTGTTGGAATATTATGTGTTATATTATTATATGTATAATATTGTACATGCAATAATTGCATATGCACCACATTAGTATCTACATTGGACCCGTGCGAAGCCGGGGCGGGTCGCTAGTATTTTTTTATGGCTGTCAGTCTTGGTGTTTGACTACAGCTCACCTGATGTTAAGTGACGGTGTAGTCGAAGATGGTAAAGCACACCTAGCCTGGAAGAGTACTGGCTCTCAAGTGAGGCTACCGGAACACACCATTAGATGCTTGGCGGCAGATTTTCAACATGAGGGTGGTAGTTAGCCAGCCGAGTAATAGAAAGTACCCTGCTATCATGCTATGTTTTCCTTCACCGGCAGCTCAAGCTCATTGTTGAACCTACGGTCTTCGGCATGCGAACCACTGAGCTATCATCGATAACATTAGCAAACCGATAAAAATTAAAAAAGTTCAACCAGTACTTGATCGACTTTCATACAACTCTTCGTTAAACTCGACAAACAATACTAAGTAAGCATTTGGTTGAACTTGCACCTCTTATCGACAGACGAGGTCGGTGAACCATTACATAAATCATTAGCACGCGAGGTTTGCCGAGTTTTTTTATAAACGACACGCCCTTTGAATCAAAGACCTTTCATAGTAACAATACCGCTACAAATTAAATCTAGCAAATAAATATTGTAATTGTTTTCTATTAGTACCATACTTACTTCTTTTAGTAATTTCTTTTTTAAGACAAGTTATTATGTAAAAGAGCGATATTGCAAAATTTATAATTTGCTGGAAAATTTGTTGGTCAGTCTAGGCCCATAACCTGTGATCTTATTTTCTTAATTAATAAGTTTACATTTGACCACATCTGATGTTAAGCAACGATGCGGTCTAGGATGAAGTACGTTTACCACGAAGGAACCTGTTTGGTTTGGATTTGAAGATATCCATATTGTACTTTATGTATAGCGACCCGCTCCGGCTTCGTAAGGGTGCAATGTAGATGCTAATGTAGTGCGTGCATTTACATAATTATAAACCTACCTCTTAAATCACTGTACATTGATGGAAACCGCATTAAAATCTGTTGCGTAGTTTAAAACATCTAAGCGTACAGACGAAGGCGGGACGCGACTTTGTTTTATACTATGTAGAGAAGCCAAGTCGTTTCTTGACTTCAGCTCACCTGATTTTAAGTGACGGCGTGGTCACACGTAGTATAAAATGGGAACTAGCTCTCAAGCCAGGCTGCCGAAACATATCGTTAAGTGACAGCAGATTTTCAACTGAAGCGAGGTAGCTAGCCAGTCGACAATAAAGTACCATACCACCATGTTATGGTTTCATCACGATGCTTTTCTTTGTTGACTCGAGGTCGTTTTTAGGAATTGAACCTATGCCCTCTGGAGTGTGATGCGATGGCACTAACCACTGAGCTATCATCGTAACATAATTATTTGTCTTCGGATTATTATGTACTAGCTGCGCCCCACGGTGTTGCCCGCTATTCCCACGTGAACACAACAATTTGAGATAGTCTATGTGCTATTCTGGTTGTTAGCTACCTCCATACCAAATTTCTTAAAAATTGATCCAGCCGTTAGAGCGTGAAAAGTAACAAACATACAATCACATTTACACACAAACTTTCGTTTTTATAATATTAACCAGCTGCGCCCCGCGGTTTTACCCGCGTGGTGATGGATGATGATGAAAAGTACCCAGGCTTATTAGGTAGTAGGCTTATTCCAGGGCCTAAAGTACCTACATGCAAAATTTCACCCAGATCCATTGAGTCATTCGCATTTATAATATTCGGATGTGATGCACAAACAACATACCCAGATGATGTGTGCTTCTCCTTATAGTCTAAAAGTCGATATTTATACGAAATCAGTGAACTTGACTCACTGCTCAAAATTCTGCGATTCGAGGTGTAGAAAAAGGAAGTGGGTCAGACGAATCAAGGCCAGATTTGGTGCGTCGTCGACTGAAGAACAGTATGGCTGATTGTTTTGGCACGGTAAGTATTGCGAGGTATACTTTAATACATACCTAGTAATACTCGAATACTAATTAATACCTAAAGCACAATACTTTAAAAAATATTTCATAATGAAATACAAATGCAATATGTGTAAATATCCTAATCAAGGTGTAAAAGGATTCTGTGTTCTAAATCTTCCAACTAATATTTTATTGATATTAAGTGACGATGTGGTCGAAGATGGTAAACACGCTTAGCATGGAATAAAACTGTCTCTCAAGCAGCATCTAGGTGATCTAGGTGGTGCTGCAATCTAGGTACCACCGCAGTATTAGATATTCTGCCGCCAAGAAGTAGTGTTTAAACATTATTGAGCTCCGGTTTGTTTTGTTACTCTATGTTCTATGCATCGCTACAATGGTCGTGGACACACGTTATCTCTACCTATCAAAGAGCGTCTCTTTTTATTTAAAAGTAATGATCATTATTTTAAATAAAAAAAAACTAATGATAACAAAATTGGTGGATAGCTTGGTGTTGCAGCCAGGGGCGGACCAAGAATTTGTGGGGCCTGAGTTATTACTACTTATTACTGCCTAAAAATCAACCAATTGCCATTTTGTCAAAAACCTGTTTTCGATAATGTGTAGATTAGGTAAAAAGGGGGCAATCAAATAGTTTATTTATTTAGTATGCCTTAGAAACACAAACAGCAGCTGAAAGATATTATCAACAAGTTATGTGTAGTTACATTCCATACATCACTATATATTATAAAACAATATCGTCCCCGCAGCGTCTGTCTGTCTGTTCGCGATAAACAAAAAAATTACTGAACGGATTATCATGCGAGTTCCACCAATAAATAGAGTGATTCATGAGGAAGGTTTCGGTATATAATTTGGTAGTATCTACATTACACCAGTGCGAACCCGGGGCGGGTCGCTAGATTATAAAGCAATATTTTTGCATTTAAGCGCAGCAAATTCCTTTATTTGCTCATCACATTATAAGTTTTCAGTAGCGATGATGGTTCAGTGGTTAGCGCGGTAGGTTCGCATGCCGAAGGGCGTGGGTTCAAACCCCAACAATGAGCTTGAGCTGCCGGTGAAGGAAACCATAGCGTGGTGGTAGGGTACTTTCTAGTACTCGGCTGGCCAGCTACCACCCTCAAGTTGAAAATCTGCCGCCAAGCATCTAACGGTGTGTTCCGGCAACCTCACTTGAGAGCCAGTTCCATTCCAGGCTAAGTGTGCTTTACCATCTTCGACCACACCGTCACTTAACATCAGGTGAGCTGTGGTCAAACACCTAGCCAGTCAGCCATAAAAAAAAAAAAAAAGTCCTTTGTTAAATCACAGATTACGGAAAGAACTGGTTAAGTCAATAGATTGACATTGTCCAATATTTGTTTTCTATATACGACATCCTGGAGAAAGAACGCTCCGCTTCAAAGGTAGTGGCACCGTTAAAATTATTTTAAGATATTATAATAATAATTAGGAAAAACATCAACAAGTTTCTTTTCATAAATTACAATAAAAATTTCACTGCGTTTGGTTTTCAATGAAACTAGCCCAACCCTCACGGGCTATCGTTTATATCTGTACGGGTTTATATCCAAGAGGCACTGGGCTATAGTCCAAAAAGCCCTTATATTGATCCACCCTGGGTCGCAGCTATAAATAATGCATCCAAAATTTGTACACACCACTCGACAGCTAAAGGATCACAGAATTCTGACGGCTTGAAACATGTAAATTCGAAGGATTTCTTAGTGTTCCAAAATGTACACATATTGACGTACAAATCGCCTCGTCGAAGACACAGCGATTTGTACGTCAATATGTGTACATTTTGGAAGCGAACAGCAAAAAATTGGGGAGTGCCCAAGGGAGTGAGATTTTTTTAAATGAATTCTTGTGATCAATTTTATCGAGATCATTAAAATCATTACGGTATTCTTTTACGCGCTTTATTCAAGTTTATGCTCTTTGATTCTTGTTGTTTTTGATATCTTATACAGAGACAGTTTTTGTAGCTTTATTACAATCTAGGGTAGCAACCGAAGGTGGGCCGCTAAGTGCAGGTAAGCCTCGACACTAGGGAAACTGGGTCACCGAATCAAGGCCAGCCTCGTGGCCCATGGGCGATAATTGTACACCAATCAACTCATATTGTCTTACGCGTTGATGGACAATACACAAAGCTTCTAAATACGCATTACTAATACGACCTCGTGAGAAATGCGTTATAACACGAATATGAGAATTTATCAGTCTCGAAATTAGGTCTTACCGATTGTTAATACTAGTTTTTGGTAATTTATTTGTCTGAAAAGCAAAAGCATTTGTTAATAATGACTAGCGACCCGTCCCGGCTTCAAATGGATAGTAGAGCATATTATGTCTACATGTTTTGTCTGTCGTAAAGCTGATCTGTTCATATTTCAACCAATTTACACAAAACCTTAACAATTTTTTTACCTAAACCTTCTTTACTCTATCTATTGGTGAAACTCGCATGATGATCCGTTCAATCGTTTTCATGTTTATCGTGACAGACGCAGACAGACGAGACGGACGACTTTGTTTAATAATTTAAATAATAATAATAACACTTTATTGACGCCAAAAAATTACATCACAAATGAACAGTATTTAATCAGTGAGGACTTATAAACAATGAAATGAAAGTATTTGCACCCGAAAAAGGAAATCCCGAATCTTGAGTCCTAACTATACTTATAACATGAAAATAAAAATAAAAAACATTTTTAAATATTTCTACAAACAGAATCCTATTTTAACATTCTAAGCATTTAAAAATCCTCTTTTTTCGTTAATGTTAATAAAAGCATATTCTTTTCATTCAATAAACACACCCCTGTTTCTATACTAAAGTGCTATTTATCCGAGGGTTATCTGGAAGATTTTATTCTATTATCAATAAGTTCACCTTTGTGTATTGTAATATCATTTTGCGTTGTCAATAAAGAGCTATCTTATTACAAACATTTGCCAGATTCAGACTCCTGAAAATCATAAAAAATTATGTTAATACTTTTTTTTTATTAAAAAGTAGGCTTGCGTTTGTCCGCCAACTCGCCTTATAGTAAGCGAAGTTGCGGTCTACGGCGGAGCACGCTCGCCTAGAAGAAACCGATTCACTCGCGACTTGAAGGCACCCAGATTGTATCTATCAGGGAACACCCATTCGGGCAGCAATTCCAATATTTAGTGGTTCGTACAATGAAGGTAAATTCGAACCGTTTAATTCGAGTTTTTGAAACATCGAAGATAGGTTAATATTATATATTAACTTATACTAATAAATTGTACCCGGCGCAAAGGTGCCCAAAAAGCTCTTAATCTATGCCGCATCTCAGCCACCAAACTCATGGCCTAAATGCCCCAACAACCCATCGATTCAAACCAAAACTGCCTATCGTTTAAAAAAGCCCAATTACAAATTACAATATAACCAGGTATGTATATCAAGAATCAATATTTCGTAAGCGTAATCTTATTTGGGACAGTGGCGTGTATTGATTGTGGTTAATAGATATTCTATCGTCCTATCTAATAGGTACGTTGATCATAAGTTCGACGGCGTTTTCAAGTATTGATCACACTGATATAAAATTATGAAGTTTTCTAGATTCTGACTATTTACATTTTTACATTTACTTTGACCATTGCATACATATAACTGTACCTGTATACATATCGACCGTAGCAATTAACATTGTCGGATCTACATTTTTGCTATTTTCATTTTATTGCATTAAAGGTCTTAGAATATGTCTAAAAATGCCCCCACAAATTATTAAATTATATTAAAGAACTTATTTTTTTTACCATTTGGTTGATTTTAGGAATTTAATAATTTGCGGGGGCATTTTTAGACATATTCTAAGACCTTTAATGCAACAAAATGAAAATTACAAAAATGTAGATCCGACAATGTTAATTGCTACGGTCGATATATGTGAATTGAAATACGAGAAATATGGCTGCCACATTTCCAGTGTTTCTATCTTACAGTGATCCGAACCGCATCCCTTTTTGCATACGTATAAAATATTCGAAATGACTGACATTCGACCAATATCATTTGAAAGATAGAAATAAATATAATATGTTATATTTTACTAGCGACCCGCCCCGGCTTCGCACGGGTGCAATGTAGATTCTAATGTGGTGTAAACCTTCCTCTTGAATCACTCTGTCTATTGATGGAAACCGCATTAAAGTCCGTTGCGTAGTTTAAAAGATCTAAGCGTACAGACTGCGGGAAGTGACTTTGTTTTATACTATGTAAAGACTGGCGACCTGCCCCGACTTCGCACAGGTGCAAAGTAGACACTAATGTGGTGCATATGCATATATTATACATATAAACCTTCCTCTTGAATCAATCTGTCTATTGATGGAATTCGCATTAAAATCCGTTGCGCAGTTTAAAAGATCAAAGCGAAAAGCGACTTTTTTAAATACTATGTAAAGATACAACATAATAATTTGGGTCGACGTGAATCAAGCCCAGACTTAGTTCAAACAGTGAACAAGTTGTACATAAATGAGCAATTATTGTTTGAAATGGACAATGATTGCTGACAATCAGTGTTCAGTGGCTTGGCGGTTGTATATATTCAATAGCAACCATTTTGATTTATATCAAAATTCAATATCAACTGTAATACAAACTCTCTATAGCCTTCAATCATAAATCTACAAAACAGCAATAACAAAACACGGGTAAAATCCACTTAAATTGACCAATTTATTTATTTTTACTATTGAGCCATCTCTATTTTATGTTAATGTCTGTAAGCAGTCTTTTTGTACTGGATCACTGTATGTTGGTAATATCGTGTTTTTAACTTAATACTCGATATTATTAGTTTTCAGATGTTTAAAAGATAAAATTTCCAGTTATTTTATGTTCGTGCGCTATAAAGGATGGATGTCGTGAAGTACCCATTTCGATTTTATGTAACCGTTACTGTAGTTGTTAAAGGCGATGACAAGAGCCTGTTGCGATTAAATCGAGTTATTAAAGCGATCAAATGTCAAAAGGTAGGAATTTTTATAGTTAGCGTATCACGTCATATCACCATCATCATCAACATATCGTAATCCATATTTTTTTTAATGGTTGACAGTCTAGGTGTTTGACCACAGCTCACCTGATGTTATGTGACGGTGTGGTCGAAAAACTAGTCATCTATACAATTTAATCATTATGCTCATACAAAGTTGAAAATATTTTGAAGATTTTTTGTTAATAGTTCAAATTTCGTCTTTTAATGCTTACATATATTAGTTTTTAATCGTGACGTCACGAAATTTAGTTCCCCCCTTAACGTGTGACATAATTAATGGATGGCCCCAAAGAACGTAGGAGTAAAATCAGGGCCAAGTGCACGTAAAAAGCAGATGACAGTAAGGGCTCTGAAAGTTACCACTGAGTTGCTAAGATACAACGAATTGAGATAAAAAAAACTGAATTGAATTTCAGAAAACACGAACATAAATAGCACACATTCATATTTTGAATTAACTCAAGGCTGAATGAGCGCAAAATTGAAATGAAACATATTCTTCAGTATTGATAGATAAGTAAAAACTCTTTATTGTGCACGCCAAAAATAGAAAAGAGTACAGAAAACATAATAATCTTGAGCTAGTGCCACAAGTGGCGGCCTTATCGCTAAGAGCGATCTCACCCAGACAACCAAAAACACGATACATATTAAGAACAGACGGGAAAAATGTTGTAGTACTATTTAGTTTAAACAAAAAACTAATAAAAATAATACATAAAGCAATTACGTAAAAATAATAATTATCTTGTCCCGACCGTCACATCGGCTTGTCCCGACCGTCACATTCTCCTTATCACATTTGTCATATCACAACGAAAGTTTGAACCTTTAAGTATACACGCATAATTATTTTTACTAATATTATCGATAATTTCTTACAAATTTAAAAAAGTAGTTGTAAATCTGGAGAAGACTAGAATGTAAGAGTCCCGACCGTCACAATTTTTAATACTTTTTTCCATTGAAAGAGTTTATATTTCATATCACTGTTCATATCTTTTGAGTACTATTCAATATAACTGCAAAAATAAAATACTTAGAGTGTAAAAACGTCCCGACCGTCACCATGGAATGGCCGGTATTAAATAAAACAATATACATATACAAACATATATAGGCTATTATATATATATATATATAGTACATAAAGATAAAACAAAAATAAAATAAGCTGTATTTTTTTAATGATGAATAAGATTGCGTTTGATCGCCATCTCACCTGATGTTAAGTGAAGATGCGATCTACGATGGAGCACGCTTGCCTAGAAGATACCCATTCACTCTAGACTTGAAGACATATTGTATCTATCAGAGAACACCCATTCGGGTAACGAATTCCACGCTTTAGCCGTTCAAACAATGAAAGTAGATTCAAATCGTTTTTTTTGGAATGTCAACCATGAAACGATGTCGCTTTTTCGAGCTTCTGGCCGTCGGATAAGAATTATTGATATTTTCTAACATTTGGACAAAGTATTAAAGTTCCTTTTTTGTAACGGAACTACAAAATAAACAGCACGATGTCCTGATGAACTAGCTGATGTCCATGTAACACACAAGTTATAAATTGTAAATAGTCACGACAGCAAACAAACACGACGTCTTTCATTGCGCCGTTTCACTGTATTAGAATGTATATATAGTACCAACATGTTAATCTTCACACGTCCTAAGACACAAACGCTCGAAAATCTACAGCTTTCTTAGTTTCCTGTTAGTTCATTTGATAATGTTCTGCTTCGGGAGCTAAAGGGCGTGGGTTCGATTCCCACTTAGGACTAACATTTGTGTAACTAACATTTTTTTTTACGAGCTATGTTTCCCAAGGCGGTATCGGACTAAGTTTACATGTTTAATATATACTGAAAAAGAAGTTATATATCGCTATTGACGCTTATACTGCGTTATATATTCTTAGTTCTAATTAGTTTTACATATACTAGTATACACATTTTTCCTATTTGTTTGATAGTTAGTCTCAATAGCCCTGTAATTTCGCTAGCTGTAGTATCTTTCAAACCGGAACACAGTAATGTTATCACACTACGGCTTGGCGGCAGAATATATGGTCCTGCGGTGGTACCTACCTAGACGGCCACCTGTTAACGAGATATACCATACCACAAAACAAACTAGAGTAATAAACAAGCTTCTTCTAGGTAAGCGTGCTTCATCTTAGACCGCATCCTACTTAACATCAGATAAGGTGTGGTCAAGCGCAAAACTCTTTTAACGAAAAAATATCCATTGGTTTTGACAGTCTGTACAAGCATTTATCTCAAGATGGAATAATATCCATCCCGATCTCAAAGTTCTTCATGCGGCGCCGCAAACCGCAATGCGTAGATCGTATGCGCGGAAGCTGTTAACTATACCTTCATTTATAGTTTTACATAGTTCAATCCCCAGTTTCTAGACTAATAAATCAAGTTTGTTAGTTTTGTCCTATATCTATAACCCGACTGCGGTTAAAAAAGCTATAATTAAAGGAAAAAAAACTTTTTAAACAAATTTATTATTCCTAATTAAATTTAAACATATAACTTTTTTTTTGTAATTCTCTTTTAACTGCCTTTATTTCGATACTCTGCTTGATAGGTTAAAACCATCTAAGGACACTTGGGTTATTGACACCTTAATTGTCGTAATCCATTCGACCGTTTGGAAATTACGAGGTTATAAAGAAAATTACATAAATAACATATTTACATTTGTTTACAGATTCAGTTCCATTCCAAGCTAAGTGTGTTTACCATCTTCGACCACACCATCACTTAACACCAGGTGGGTTGTGGTGTGGTCAAACACAACCAAAGATAATTCTTCTTATTTTACAATATTACTAATTAGCACTTCGGTTTAAAGGGAAAGTTTTTAAAATTACAATTTCGAAATTACAGCTAGCTAGCGAAATTATAGGGCTTATGGGACTTACTGTCGAATGTCTTAAAGCGATGACAGCCCAGTGATTAGCGCGGCCGGTACACCGAAGGGCGTGGGTTCAATCTCAAACAATAAGCTTGTGCTGCCGGTGAAGGAAAACATCGTGAGGAAACCATAGCGTGTTGGCAGGGTACTTTCTAGTACTCGACCGACTATCTACCCTCAAGTTGAAAACCTGTCGCCAAGCATCTAACGGTGTGTTCCGGTAGCCTCACTTGTGAGCCAGTTCTATTCCAGGCTAGGTGTGTTTACGAGCCGGTGGTAGATTCAAACATGTAACTTAACGTTCATAAGTGCCTCACCAGGGCCTAAACTGAATAAATGACTTTTGATTTTGATTTTGATTTTCATCTTGAACCACACCATCACTTAACATCAGGTGAGCTGTGGTTAAACACAAAAATAAATCGATAGCAAAATAATACAAATATCACGCTAGTACAAACAAACACAATAGTCACTAAAAGAAATCCTTCATTATTTACTGGGCATAAAAAGATTAAAAGATTTATCATACGCGTCAATGGAAACAGGTCATGGTTGCTCATTGCGGTTTTTATTCGCGGCACACAGACTACATTCAGTCCGTGTCCATACCACTTACCACGTGATTTCAAGACCGGCGTTTACGCAATGTGCTCTTCATTTATCGATTGTTTAACACTTATGAGGGCGTACTATGAAGTTACTGATTTCGGTACATAAAGAACTACGTCCGAACTTTGTTAATGTGTTAGTACTTTGTCTGTGGTCGTTTTGTTTCTTTTATTAGCCGACTGCCAAAGAAGGTTTATGTTTTTCGCGCGTATCTTGTATGTATGTAATTTTTTTTACTACCTCGCATCTTCCAAACGTATGTATTACGACAATTAAGGTATCGTTAGATTCGTCTCAATAAACCAAGTGTCCTTTGAGGGTGAATTAAAAAAATCAATATGGTGGATTATTGGCGCGAAATAGTAATACCTATGGTTGAAATGGTTCGTCGTCGTTTTATAGTATTCATACGAGTATTCAAGAACCCGGTCAACTTCAGAGCGCTGTAAAAACCAGATAAATTAATGAAATTAAACCTTGTAGTAAAAACTATTCGTTGAAAAACCCTCTGTAAGATTTTTCTGATGTATTTTTATTGTAAAATGACCAGAATAAAGTTATAACGCCCAAAAGAAAATTTGTTCAAAAACTTTCAGTTATTTTTGCTTATAACTTTTTTATTTTCCATTTTACGATAAAATGTATAATAAAGTTGTAGACAATTTAATTTGCTACAAATTATGTCTTATAAAATTTTCTGTAGGGTTGCTAGTTAACGATATACAGCGCGAAAACCATTTGCACCCCTTTTTCCAAGATTGCGGCCGGGGGACAAGGGTGAACTACAAACTTGAACTTAAGCTTATACTAACCCCAAATCAAAAGAATAAAATTACGTCCTCTGAAAAATGCAATACTAAATGTAACTTTAAAATGGACTAAAGGTGGCATAAACATTATGAAATAACACCTTGTTTAAGAATGTATTGTACTCCGGACGAACCTTGCGTCTGATTTTTGCGCGAAATAACGTAACAGTCGAACAATACAGATTTTTTCATTTAAAGGTTGTTTTAGGCGCGCTTCAGTGATTTGACCTTTGATTTCAATAGTACCGATTTTACAGTAATTTAATATTTTTTATATTGACATATTGATTTACTTTATTTTGACATTTTGTTTTTTATTTATTGACATGTTTGTTTGCCGTGGTGGTGCCGGCGTAAGAATTGTACCCCACCCTCTCTACCCGTGGTTGCCGTAAGAGTTGGCTAAGGGATGTAATCCGGAAGATGGGCAGCAGCGTCTTCTTTGAACAATCACACCTAACTGCGCTCGCTATTTTTTTTTTTCTAACTTGTCTTTTATATTGTTGTTGTGTTCCCCCCTATATGGACTCCAAAACAACGTGACTTATTTTAATGAATTTTTTAGGCAATCTTTATCAGAATGCGCCCAGCCCCCAGGATCGTCCAGCGGGTGATCCAAAATCGGCCAAGTGCGAGTTTAATTTAATTATTTTGAAAGTGAATATATTATATGTATATGTTGTTATAGCGGCAACAGAAATACATCATCTGTGAAAATTTCAACTGTCTTTCTGTCACGGTTCATGAGATACAGCCTGGTGGTGACACGGGCGGACGGACGGACAGCGAAGTCTTAGTAATATTGGTCCCGTTTGGGTACGGAACCCTAAAAAAGCAGGGTTGATCTTACTAAAACATATGTATGTATATGGCCTTCAGAATTGTATGGTTAGATCTTTCTTTACTATAGATAGATACTAATAAATAATCTTTTTATTACACACCATTCATCACAACTTGACAATATTTTCAAAAGCCGCGCTTTAATAGATCTGAGTAATTGCCATAATCCTTATTTGCAGTTCAAATTATCAAGAAGACAAACACTAAACTGGGCTATTTCATATCGTAGATAACTCCATAAAGACAAGGTGACGTGATCTACTATTAATCCATGCGTTTTATTAGATCCGATTACAGCGAGGTCAAAAGGAAAGGTTATGTATTTAGCAGTTTATGTACTAGCTGCGCCCCGCTACATTTTTTCGGGATAAAAAGTAGCCTATGTGTTAATCCAGGGTGTCAGCTACCTCCATAACAAACTGCATCAAAATTGTTCTTGAATTTGAGCGTAGTAACATACAGTAACATACGGTAACATACGGTAACATACGGTAACATACAGTAACATACAGTAACATACGATAACATACAGTAACATACGGTAACATACAGTAACATACATTTTAAATACACTCACAAACTCTGCCGTAGCTCTGGATCTCCTCATCCGATTTTGATATTTAAAGTGTCAATCGATTCGTTATAACGCTCCGAGTGACATATTTTTCTTTAATTATAGGTTTTGTCTCTTGTCGGGTTAAAGATTTTTAAACTTTTCTCTTTTTTTATTAATAACTATACAGAGTACTTCAACATCCTGTTATAAATTTGAAAACTACTAATAATAATCATAAATATTGGAGGACATTTCACACTGAGCCATCTAGTCCCAGACTAAGCAAAGCTTGTAATATGGAAACCAGACAGCTGACAGAATACTTAAATACTTTTTTATTTTCGATTGTACTGTGTCTGGAACACATAAAAAACATCTATGCTCGTCACACGAATGTTAGTCCTGAGTGGGAATCGAATTCACACCCTTCAGCTCTCGAATCAGAACTTTACCAAGTAAGCTAATAGGGCAGTCAATAATCAAAGGATAAGGACCTTATTGATTTAAAAAAATAAATGAATAAATAGTTTTTTTTTATGAATAACTATCTAGTTATTTGACCACAGCGATGTTAAGTGACGATGTGGTCGAAGATGGTAAAGCATACCTAGCCTGGAATGGAACTGCCTCTGAAGTGAGGCTGCCGTTAGGTGCTTGGCGGTAAATTTTCAACTTGAGGGTGGTAGCTAGCCAGCCAAGTACTAGCAAATACTCTACCACTATGCTATGGTTTCCTCACGATGTTTACCTTGTTTTGACGTTTACGATGTTTCCGGCAGCTCAAGCTCATTGTTAGGGTTTGAACCCACTTATTTCGGCGTTCGAACTGACCGCGTTAACCACTAGGCTACTATCGCTACACAAAATTAATAAACACACTTAATTTTATTCTAAAGCTAAATGTGTTGCTTTTTGAAGGAAACACAACATTAGTTTATAATTATGACTAGACAAAATAGAGAAGATGTATTGTGTCAATCTTCAGATTTAGTATTGGTCTCAATTAACAGACCAATTGGACTACTTTTGTTGAAGTATGATTTAAATTGTCTGAATTGGGCTAAGAATTTTTATGGAGCAACTACAACAAGCTATGGACATACCTTTTTTATTCAATAGCCGTAATGTTAAATAAGGTATTCAATACGCTTATATATTTATTTAATAACACACAAAACAGAATGTAATAATATTAATTCCAAAACTATGTAGCCGGTGCAATATAATTACATTAAAAAAAAGTCACAGGTGGATTTAGTTGTTAATTAATTAAGTAATTGATTAATTAGGATTATAATTATAAATTAAATAATAATAAGTAAAATTTGTTAGTGTCACTTTGCAACCATGCTATGTATCATTTGTACTTAGTATGCATAAATATTGAATTTTTAATTTGATTGTTTATTGTCAGGACTTAACAACACCTAGAAATTATAACTAATTTTCGATTTTATTTTATGCGCGATTTAAAAACAACTAATTTTTCAGAAGAAATTAAAATAAGTTTTAAAAATATTATTTAAATTTTGGTGTGCACGAGTTTATTTCTCTCCAGTGTATATAGTCAGTTACACGCCGACGTTCATAAAGAGTGGTCGTTGTCATAGGAAACGATTAGAAGTACAATCTTGTAATCTAAAACCAATCATGGCTCTGTGCAACTTGTATTTCGTACACAGCCTCATGTGTAAGCAACCATGTCTCGGCACAAAAAATAATGGTGACCAAGACACACTGATTATAATGGCGACCCTTCAGATTTGACCTTCTTCTAATTAACTGGTGTTCCGATTTAAAAAATTGAAGAGGTTATGCAAAATTTCTTGTTTTAATCCAAATCTTAGTTCCGATGAAAATTCAATAATTTGGAATTACGTAATAAAATCTCGGAATTTGATTTTGCGTACTTCTGATTTATTGTTATATCAATTAGAATTTTTGGAGTAATCCTGTCATCATCAGCCATAGGACGTCCACTGCTAGACGCAGGCCTCCTCCTGAGGGGGTATTGCCAATACTCACCACGCTTGGCAGGCGGGTTGGCGAGCGCAGTTAGGTGTGATTGTTCAAGGAAGACGCTGCTGCCCAACTTCCGGATTACATCCCTTAGCCGACTCTTACGGCAACCACGGGTAGAGAGGGTGGGGTACTATTCTTACGCCAGCACCACCACGGCAATCCTGTAATACCTCTTTAATAATCTCTTATGTGGTACCCTCGAGTTGATCTGATGATGTAAGGAGGTAAGTAGATTTTTTTTGTTAGTTTGAACGAGTTCTGTTTGAGGCAAAATTGTGATATATTTTTTATTTATTTTAAACTATGGTTAAATTCATATTGGCAGAAAATTTTTATTTTGTACATTAGATCGTGGAGGAATTAAATATCTACGAACAAACAATGTGATTCGCATTTATGAATCATCGGTGATTTGCGGAACTAAAGAAATGATACCACTTTTTTAGCATGAAAAGTCCAAGTAACAATTTTGTTGCTATTTACGTAGATAATTATATATATCCTATATGTAATGTTTTCTCTCCATTGTTATAAAGATGCGTTAGGTAATATTGGAGCCCACTTCTAGATATAAACCGTCCCACTGCTGGGCCCTACAGGCTACAGGCCTCCTCTCATTGTAGGAAGGATAAGGTCATAGTCCCCAAAATTTAAGCGACCCCAGGGTCGACGCAGACGAAAACGAACTAAATCGTCACGACAGTTACTGGACCACCAAAGCCGAAGACGGCAGTCTGAAAGGAGGAAAGGGAGGCCTTTGCCCGGCAGTGGGATCCTAGAGACTGGAAAAAAAAAACAAAAACATCCTCAATAGAACAAACATATTTTTTTGTCACATAAATGTTTGCCCTGGATGGAAATCGAACCCACGCTCGTCATGCCTTTAGCTATTATTTTTATACGTAAAAATATTAAATCCCATTATTTAGTCCGAACCACAAACTTAGGCAAATTGGACATCTGTACTTTGGACGTCTAGACTAGACAAAAAGTCTTGAAAACAATCTTGAAAGATTGTTATCTTTATATGTACCTATATATAATTTTAAATCAAAATCCGGCAAATAAATCCGAATGATTAATCGACGTGAGTCATATGTTTTGAGTAATAAATAATCAAGTTATAGATACAAATAATATTACTCATAGTTAAAACACAAGCAAAAGGACAAGAATAGTTCACCTGTATAAGTGTGACAGACAGTAATATCCACATACCTGCTTGTGCTTAATTTTCGGTGCACCCAGATACACAGCCTCAAGTTTAGGGTTACTTTGGGCTTTCTTTGGTCTTGTGTTCTTTACACCTAAGGACTTCCCGAGAGGAGCAAAACAGTACCTGAAATAAGAAATTGGTTGTAAACTTGGCATCTATACATTTAGAAAATAAAAAATACAAAAACAACAAAAAAAATTATGACTTCTTAAAACTCAAATATGTGCTACTTTTAGAAATAATTGTACCATGGGAAACAAATATACATGAAGCCCACAACAATAAAACTAAATACATATGAATATGATCTTAGAAATAATCGGACCATAAATCTTTTTGCGATCTATTTATATGCAGTTGAAGTGGGAGTGAGAAGAATACCAGCGAAATCTAAAACCTCAGCTGCCAAGAACACCTATAAATAAAATTCATTGCTGGAAATAGTAAGGTTTCACCTTGCAACAGTAAGGAGACCTTTTTTTTTTTTTTAATTATAGATAGGCTTACGTTTGACCGCCATCTCACCTGATGTTAAGTGATGATGCGGTCTAAGATGGAGCACGCTTGTCAAGAAGATACCGATTCACTCTCGACTTGAAGACACCCAGATTATATCCATCGGGGAACACCCACTCGGGCAGCGCATTCCACTGTCTAGCAGTCCGCACAATGAACGTGGAATCAAATCGTTTCGTTCGAGTTTTTGGAACATCTACCATGAAACGATGTCGCTTTTCTGAGCTTCTGGCTGTCCGATAGAAAAATGGACATGGGGGAATCAGACCATGTAGTTCTGAAGCACACTCTCCGAAATGAATCCGATAAAAAATCGACAAACTAGCAACTTTGCGAAGATGTTCTAGGCTTTGTAATTTAACCTGAACAATGTAGTCGTCGCAGATGAGCCTCTTGGCACGCTTCTCAATAGACTCCAACGCCTCTAGGTGCCTATTTAAGTTATAGTATGTAACATCATGTTTGTGAACATATGATATGAGCCAGGAAAAAAAAATGTCTTTGGTCTATGCCTATGTCCTGTTAGTGGCGGTGAGTTTTTTTAAATGATTTTTGCTGTTGGCTTCGGGCCTTTACGCGATCACTGGATTTTAGGCAAGCGCAAATGGCGCTAGGTTTGATAGTTTTAAGGCCACCCCAGATGGTACGTACCTCGGCTCGGGCCGTCTGCGGGAGTGGGGAATCAGACTTGCCTTGGCAACCAGGAAGACCTTGGGCCCTAGCAGGTTGATCTAGGTGACTATTTGGAGTGAATCTAACCGATCTTCAGACAGATCTGGGGAGTCCTCGACCTTACCGGCGAAGTCGGTGTGTGATGTGCGCCTTTAGTAACCGGTGCCTATACCAAAAACGGTCTACTTCCTGATGAGTGCGGTCGAGTCACCTGACCCCAGTACCGCCAAAGTGACAACGGCTGTCTGTACTGTCGTGCAGCTCAAGTTCGAGGCTTGGATTACGAGGTGTTAGGGGGTAGGCCGCATCGAAATAACGACGGAAATTGTTCTTCAAGTACTGGCGAATGGAAAGGCGTTCAGATAATAAGTAGGTTAGTTTTATAGAATAAAAAAGACATCCTATAGTTTTGGCAGTCTTTTTTTTTATTTACATGTGATGAGTCAAGGGAAACAAAAATAAAACTCTCTTATGGTAAGACATAACGTCTTTCCATGACCATTGCAATGGTATCCATGATTTTGGTAGATTCAAACATGTAACTTAACGTTCATAAGTGGCCAGGGCCTAAACTGAATAAATGTCTTTTGATTTTGAGTGACTAAAAAAGTTTTATTATTAGCTTCATATAAAACACTTGTACAGAATTTGAATGGCAAGAAATTGACAACATAGACTTGATACAATTCTTGATTCTTGTTATTTTAGAAAAATAAAAATATTTATACAATGAGATGTTTATGTAAAGATATTTCTGGATGTACTGCGTATATTTAAAAAATTCCTTCAGTACCTCTTAGATTACACTCCAGACAACCACTTGAGCTGATATTAATCCTAATAAAGTCAGCTATTTTCACATAAAAAATTAGCGACTTTATTAAGTAAAATAAAAAGTTTATAAACTTTTAAGCTACAATTTTTTTAATTTTATTTCTACTGGTGCAAAATTCATAATGAATTATTATCGATGATTATCTTACTTTCAAAAAATAGATAACGAGTGAGTCAGCGCTGATCATTTTCAATAACCATCCAACCGTGATACCTACTTCCATATAGTTAACGCCACTGCAGAATCAGAAAGTAGGAGGACTTACTTTTCAAGTAATTGTCTCAGGACTATGAGCACCAGTGCCAAGGGAAGGGGGTACAGGAGATGCCTGTAATCCGAGTAAACCACTGGTTTACCGGGTCCCGGCGCCAGATCTGCCCAAGTTGTGTTAGGAGGCAACCATACTACTTCACTCCAAAATGAATCTAGCACCGTACGCAACATTATCACTTCTAGTGAATGAAACTATGAGTCTAATTGCGGGAACGCCGCTTACAATTATAATTAACGAAATTAACACTTATTAAACACTCCCCAAAATTATATTTGCCGGCACGACCACTCGACAGGCGACATGACAGAATTCTGATACGCCACAGATAATACTTGTTATGAGTGACCGTGGTACGTGAATGTGAAAATTGCGTTTTGAAATTGTGAGTGAAGGTTTTTAGTAATGCTTCACTAGTGCAATCACGATAAAAACCGGTATTTTTTTACCGATTTTTATTCGAAACACTAATTCACGTAATTTTAGCGGGAACGTGGAAAAATCATATTGCGGAATCATACTATTTTCTAAAACTATGGTAGACAAATAATGGTGTTTCAATAGTAAATAGTTCATAGTATTCATAAAGTACCGAATTGCGCGCGTAAGTCTGGAAAAGTAATATAATATGGTTAAACATAAATTACTTTTCATTTTGCTTCCACAACTCCAGCAAAGCTTGTAGTAAAATCACCATTAATTTACTAGAGCAACATCAGACTCATAGATAACTTAACTGTGTAACTGCAACCTAGACTTATATAAGTGAATCTTTCTTGAAATACTTAAAAAATCAAAACACTTTGACACAAATAAATACACAAAGTGCGACGCCAAAAACAAAGAAAAAGTAAGTGATAAAGTAAATAACAGGAAAGCAGTTTGAGGTTATTTAATTTATTACTCCAAACTCCACTGAATTCGCTTTTGTGTAATACATTTGAAAAAAAAATACGAGACTTTCAACGTGATCATAATATGCTTTCATAAAATCCTTGCTGAATTATTGATAAGTTACATTCACATGAATTCAATGAAGAATTTTTGTAGTAAAGATAATGTTGTTCTGTCCAACGTGTGCTAATTTACTCATGGTAGAAGAAAGTTCTGATGCAGCACTAAGATACGCATGTAACTCCTGCCCATACGTCTATAATATACAGTCGAAGGTGTCCGCACGGACATTTCCTAAATTGAAGGTATTTTTAATAATAATCTTTAGTATACATACATATGTATTGCATCATTCCTGTCCAGTTTAAAATTCCACCATATTACTAATACTGATTAGTTTAAAAAGTAACAGAGAGGTCCCTTTCTATGTTTCTCTAATTATTGCTGAATATGTTTTAGGAGTTGGACTATATTATGGGCGGAGCAGCCGCCTGGGAGAATGTAGATTCAACAGATGCCGTTTGCCCAAAATGCAGTCATGGCAGGGCTTATTTCATGCAGCTGCAAACTCGGTCAGCCGATGAGCCAATGACTACCTTCTATCGTTGCTGTAATCATAAGTGTGCTCACAACTGGAGGGATTAAGTGATAAAAAATTAATAACTTTAGAAGTGAAAGCTTGATTTAGTTACAAACAATGAATTTGGTGAAAAAGTTTAATATGTATAGTAGATTTAACATGCATCATAAAAGTGCTCCGAAAATGAAAATAGATAAAATGGCTTCAGTTATACAGTGCACTGAAGAATTATCATCAAGGAAAGCTGCTGGATATCTAGCTAAGGGTCAAGTTATTGCCGTACCCACAGACACTATATATGGATTAGCTTGCAGTGCAAATTGTCCTGAAGCAATTAAAAAATTGTACACAATCAAAGGAAGAGATTCAGCTAAGCCTGTAGCTATTTGTGTGACCAATATATATGATGTACGCAAATGGGGAGAAGCTGAACATTTGAATGATAGTTTGCTTTGTGACTTATTGCCTGGACCAGTCACAGTAGTGTTAGAAAAGACAAAGTTATTGGATAATCCATATTTAAACCCGGCTACCTCCAAAATAGGTATTAGAATACCAAAACACAACTTCATAAATACCATGACCAAGATATTTGACATGCCAGTTGCATTAACAAGTGCCAACTTTAGCAATGAGCCTTCAACATTATCTGTAAAAGAATTTGAACATTTGTTTAGTCATTTAGGTGCTGTTTTTGATGGTGGATTACTAAACCATGGTATGGACCAAAGTAGGTCAGGTTCTACAGTTATAGATTTATCTGTAAAAGGATTTTACAAAGTCATTAGGCCTGGAATATCATATGAAAAAGTGATTGGTATAGTCAAAAGTTACGGCTTGAAGGATAATGATGTATGATACCTGTGATGGTTTTTTATTTGTGAAGTAATAAGTATTGTTAATTTATTATTCCTGTGTTTTATTTTTATTGCTCATTGCAATAGGAGTTATTCTTATTCCAAGTTTTTTTTGTTGTTTTTTCCTATGGAAGGTAGGCAATAAAAATTAATATTACAAGTTGTTAAAACTTTATTTAGTACCTAATAGAAATCACAACAGGAACTCACATTTGAACCTTAAAAATTATAATTTTGATATTCCAGTTTACTCAGGCTTCTATTGAACATAATTACAATTTATATTATTTTATTAACATTACCATTCATTTTTACAATTTTTCATTTAACAAGATTTTAAAGTAGGTTGACAGGAAAGGTACGGTAGAAAAGACTAGCAAAGAGATCAAAGGTAAACCCGATGTAAATAATATTAGCAAATATATTTACAATCACCACAGCACGCAGAAAATATAAATTTTGGCTAGTAATTGAAGATTCGATAGCATGCCCATATTCTATTAAACAAAAACACTTAAATTACCTATTTATACACAAACTAAATCTAAGACATTGTACTAAAGAGAACTGCTTAAAGGCCTCCTGTTGGCTGGAAGTTTTCCTTCGAGGGTTTGCCATCGACTTGGAGGCCATACGATGGCAACAGCTTTAGCATTTACTAGACCTAGGGACACTGGCCCAAATGTATTACTGTCCAGTGTATGTCCGGTATGGTCACCTTCAATCCAGCAATGGCCTTCTGGTACCTTCACGTATTGGTTCTTGTAGCCTAATGTGCTTACAATGTCACCCTGGAGTCCAACCACTCGCTTGATTATCTTCTGGTGGGGATCCTTTGGCGACACCACGGATATAACATCTCCTCTGTTTAGGTTATAGTCTCTTACTGACCATCTTGATAAGAAGACGTAGTCAGTGTTACGTGACTCGGGATTGAGCACCGGCTGCATAGAAACACCTTCTACTCTGGCAACATAGCCAATGGTGTCGAGAAAGGTTATGCCGATAGGTACACCGAAGATCACGGATCTACCAAAGCCTCTGAGAAACATGAATGTGCCGTTCCGTAACTATGTAGCAAGAAAGCACCCGACATAGTCGGTTCACTGCATAGTTTTATGATTTAGAAATTTGTATTCATTTTTTAACACAATTTTGTAAAATTAAGATAAATTGCCAATTCAATTCCAACCAACCCAAACCGAAAACGAAAAGTGATCGTTCGCTAACGTTTTGACATTTTTAAATTTTGACGTTGACATATCTTTAACAACAAAAATCTGTTGATACAGTCTTGGACCATATATTTTTCGGTTATCTTATAATATAGTTTTCGATATTTTAAAAGATTCTTGAAATTCCCCGTCGTACGTCCCATATCTTCACTCCTTTTGTAAATATATGTATGAAAATTAAAATAATTATTATGAATTAAAAATATATGTATATATGTACTTATAAATATTAAATGAAACATTTTTGTTCATATATATATATATATATATATTTGTGTTCGTCTGTACTTAGGTTAAATATGTTCTGTTCCAAAAAGGGAAAAACATAACTCTGTGATTCAGATTCACCGTACAAACGTATTCAGCACCGTACCCAATCTCTTCGTTTGATAGTCTATCTTTCTTCGTGATATTGGCAGAATTGTTGTATGTATCCGCAAAAACCTTAGAAAATGAAGGTACACTAATTTTTCTAAGGCATATACCGACCTCCTACACCGCTGTGGCACTCCACAGGCCCCCCTGTGAAATGGTGAACATGATAGCAAATACTTCTTAAATATTTTTAATTTATCATCGAATGGATGTCTGTAATGCCTAATTTTTATATTATTATATTATACGTACTTCGATTTTTGCAATTTATGTCAAACATTGATAATCACAGTCAGGAGTTTTGGCGGGAACGCGGTGAGCGTCGTGTCGCCCCATTGTATTTTTTTCTAAAACTAGTGTTTTTTGAGCTTTTATGCATAAAAATAGTGGTGTTTTATTTATAAAGTGCTAAATTACAAGCGTGAGTGTGGGATAATGATATAATGTGGTTAAACATGACTTTTCGTGTTGCTCCCAAAACTCCACCCAGAAGCTTATAGTAAAGTCGCCACTCTTTACTAAGGCATGACTTGATTTGACTGGGACCGACTGGACTTGATCAAGACTAGACTTTGACTGTAACTATAGATGATAAAGAAACTGAAAAATAAAGACTACTCACAAAATATAGAAACATTGAAACTGGCAGAATGCACAGAGTGCGATGCCAAGAAGAAAGAGAAAAAAAAAAAAAAAAAAAACACAGTCAAAGTTCAGTCTTGGTCAAGTTCAGGCTATGCCGGTCGAGTTTAGTCATGCGTAGAAAAAAAAAGCTGTAAAAGAGTAAAAAAAGGAGAAAAAGAAGAAGAAAAAAGAAAATAAGGAAGGAGGTTGTAAAGGAGTAGTGACTATTAGCTTCCATGAAACTGTGTGAAAGCAACACGAAAAGTCATGTTTCAGCACTTTATATCACTTTTTCCACATTCGCGTCTGTAATTTCATAAATAAAACACCACTATTTTATGTACAAACACTAAAAAAAACACAGGTTATAGAAAAAACACAATGACGTGACACAGCTCCATCCGCGTTCCCGCCAAATTCTTCCTGAAATCTGTTTTTCTTGTGTTGATCTGAAAAAACTTATGTACAAGTTACATTTTACTATACAATGGCAATATTGGTTTAAAGTGTCTGTGATACTTTGTCATTTGTAAAGTTCAGTACCTCGTTCACTTCATTCAAGAAAGAACGGCTATAGACTGCCACTCCGGTCTTTACAAATACTCAAAAAAGTGTTGATGCTTTCTGTAGTAAATTACGACCACCAAACAGGAATTCATGAATTTTATTTGTGTGAAACGAGGAATATCTATGGAATAAAGTTGAATTAACACTTAATGCTATCGAGGAGAGGTGGAGAAGAAAATTAGAAACTTATGTCGACAGATGGAAGTGTTCCGTGGTCGAGAAAGAAAAACTTACAATCTGCATAATCAGCTGTCAGTGAGAGATCATCTGTCCCCGTAAATATAAAAGCTAAGACGATCACAACACGTTTCACTATAGCATGTGTAAATGACGAAGTAAACAAGCGAGTGATGATGTGACCCTGAAAGCGCTCGCGACGAGCACTGATCACGAAGTAGATATGGGGTAATAACCTATCAGGGGAGCGAGGCTGGTTACGCTATGGCGGAGCTCCCGTGAGCTCTCGAGACGAATCCTCGGTCGGATCAGCAGCAAATCGCGCACCATGTCCAGCGAGCATCCTTTCTTGACGAAGATAGTGAGTCCCGCTAAGTGCAATGAGAAGCCGTGGGACTCGTGGATCGGCGAGATCGGGCACCTGTCGCCGCGGGCGGATGACGATGGGTTCGTGGCGCCGGCGCCGGCGGAGAGCAAGGGTGGCGTGTCGCGGCGCGTGCACGACGCGCACCCGTACAAGGGCGAGCGCGCCGCGGCCGCGCGCTACCGCCGCGCCGGCCTGCATCGCCTCCGCCACTCCAGCATGAGCCTGCATGGCTTGTTTCCGCAGATGGACGACCTGAACGCCGCCGTGTGCCACATGTGCGGCGTCATAGTGAAGTGTAGTGCCGCGTACCGCCACCTGGCGGAGGCGCACGCCGCCGCGGACCCGCTGCTGCCACCGCCGCCGCCCTCCCTCGCCAGAAGCCGTAGTCGGCATAAAAAGGAGCTCCTCCCACCCTCCCCTGCGGAACCTGTCCAGGCGAGGAGAGAGACGTCGCCAGCGCACATAGCGGCACCTCCTCTGTCGAGGATATCGCTACCGCAGCAGGAACTGCAGTACCTGGAGGAGCCGACCCCAGTGCCGGTGTCGGGCGAGATGCAAGTGTGCGTCGAGAGCGGAGAGCTGCCCGTCGTCAGCATACAGGACACGGAGGAGCTGCCGCTCGGGGAGAACCTCACAGATGATATATTCGCTATCATGAACTCGGAGGGCATTCAGAGCGCTGACGACATTACAAACTCTGCAGACTGGAAAAATATAATTAGGGATATAGGTAACTTGCAAGATTTCACGCAGCCCACCGAGCCGGTGCAGCCGGCCGACCTGTACGCGCCGGCGCTACACACGCCGCTATCGACGTACGCCATCCCCGAGTCTGAGCTAGCCGGACTCCAGTTCACGGCCACCACGCCGCCGCTGCTGCCCTCGCTCGACGCCGCGGTGCTGCCCGGCCAGCCCCTCAGGCCGGCGCCCGCGCCCACCACTCCCACCGCCAAGCATTCGCGCAAGTCGAGCAAGACGAAGTTCAATCTGCGCGAGTACGACCCCAACAAGCACTGCGGCGTGTTGACCGCCGACTTGAAGCCCTGCACGCGCTCGCTGACGTGTAAAGCGCACGCACTCTCGTTGAGGAGACTAGTAGAGGGTCGGGCGAAGGCTTTCGACACTCTGCTGGCGGAGCACCGAGCGTCGAGGGACGCAACGGTAACCGCGGCGGCGCCCGCCCCGGCGCCCGTGCAGCCGCCCGCTGCGATGCCGTTGCTAGTTAACACCCAGCTGGACCTGAGCGCGTTCAACGGACTCACGGCAGAGCAGCAAGTGAACGATATATATGCGAGCCTCCTGAGCGCAGAAGACCCGGTGCTCCCCGACACGTCGAGTATAACGTCACTGCTGAGCCAGCCGATGGAGTTCATGTTGCCGGACGAGGCGGAGTTGCCGTCGCAGGTGCCCATCATCAGTATAGCGTCGCCGGAGCGCGCGACGCGGCCGCCGGCGCGCCCTGACGACGCGCCGCCGGCGCTCGTCCCTAGCGACGTGTGCTGGTACTCGTCTTGTCCGCGCCCGCTCGCTCTCTGCACGTACAACGCGTCCCACGCGGGCGGCGCCGTCACCCTCGGCAAGCGCTACGCCACCGTCCGAAGCAACATCAAATCCTCCCTCTCCCGGTCGTGCAAAACTGGTACCTCGAACAATTTCTACTATGGCCAGAATGCGCTGACGTTATCCAAAAGTGTACATATGAATGCGGGAAAGAGTAACAAGCCGGAAGTGCGCAAACTTATAGTGACGTGTAGTGATAGTGGGGGTAAAGTGCAACAGACTCTGAACGAGCTCTTCGGGGGGGAAGTGAGGCACGCCATCAATGGACACGTGAGCAAAGCGCGGCCGCCGGTCAAGCACGGCAGAGCCTCGACCACCGGCCTGGAGCTAGGCTTCCTTGACCCTCTACTGGCCGACGAAAAGTGCTGAGCTCTCACCGCTTACTAAGCAATCACCGGTTGTGTAGTCGCATTACGTTGTATAATTTATTTTCTGTAAAGCATCGAATCGGACTCGCTAATTATAAAAAAATTGTAAATTAATCACGAATTTCTCCCAAAAGAAATAAATATTACGATGACGTTAAATCTCAATTGTTTTCGATGAGGCGCGAACTAAACAATGTTTGTATTATTTTGTATATTATTTGTAAGGTTTTTTAAATCATCCTGATGTGGTCCAGCACCGAGACCATGTTTCTATGAAGAATGAATACAGATAGATTTTATTGCAGTACGGTTGTATTTTTTGAGATGTTACTCATTGTTGATACTGAATTGAATACTGATAAATGGCCTACAACTAATAATGGTTAATTGTGATGAAAATTTCCATGTAAAAATATAAATACTATTAAAAATAAGTATATCCGTAATAGATAAATCGCCTCCTTTTGAAAATAAAGGCAAATACCTCAATAATTATGAGCTTGTTTTAATTGCTCTGTTGGCAACATTGTACCGACCGCGGAATGTAGGCCTCCGCGGAAACAGGTTCTCGGGTGTTCCCACGCTACTTGCACCAGCTGCCAACATTCATTATGTTATTAGAAAGTACCTTTAGCACCTAATCACTATTATTTTTTTTTTATATTGATATCTTTATAACGATGTTACTAAATGATAACCAGTTAAACAAGTTCTTGTACGACTATTGTAATCAACTGGAATTATATTGCATTTTACACATTCCACACATTCCACTTAACATCTATTAAAAGAAAAACTATCACACTAATATTATAAAGTGTGAGTGTGCTTGTATGCAATTAGCTGCGCTCCGCTTAATTTTTTCGGGTTAAAAATTAGCCTATGTTTTAATCAAGGGTGTCAGCTACCTCCATACCAAATTTCATCAAAATTGGTCCAGCCGTTTGAGCTTGAAGAAGTAACAAACATGCAAGCACACTCAAACTTTAATATGAAAAAAAAAAAACAACAACCTTATACTGTAAAAACATAATTCTCACAGCACTTATACAGTGCATATTAAAAACAAAACTTTTGGCAATAGGTATCTAAATTGAGTAAAGGGAAACAATTTACAAAAGCATAGAATATTGACATCTATTACCATATAGTAACGCACAAATTAACGTGCTAAAATAGAAACCTTTTCAATATGTTTCTGTATATTGAATAACTACAGCATATTTCTCTTAATTTCTTTGCCTAAACCCTAAAAAAAAAGCTCAAATTTAAATTAATTAATAAAATTGCAATTGTAGTTCGGTTGGCTCACAGGTAGTATATCTGCTTCAAGAGTTGTGGGTTCGACTCCCACCCAGGATAATCATTTTGTGGTATAAACAAATCTTTGTTCTGTTTTTGGGTGTTCTGTATTATAAGTATGTATTTACAACAAAAAAAGTATTTAAATATTCTATCAGTTATCTGACTTCTATAGTACAAGCTTTGCTTAGTTTGCTTTATATTATTTTACAATCAATAGTCATTAATTATTCATAATTTTTTCACAACGAAACGGCTGAGCCAATCATGACGAAATGTGCCAATGAAGTCTAGCGCATAATAAAGTGTGAGATTGGTTATTTTTGTACCGGAAAACCGCAAGCCGCGAGGCATATTTAGTACAAATTCAAGACTGAAAAATCTTTCCACCCGACCTATTTTCATTAAGAATGACGACTTCCCGATAATAGAATAGCCTCGAATTTTTTGTGAGAATCGAACCCGCACTTCGGACGACCTACTTTCGTACTTCGATTCATTCAATTAACAAAGAGACTGGTTTGCCTATACAGCTGTAAGGGTCTTATAATCAACGCTTTCATACAACAGTAGGTCACCAATAACACGTTTTATTTAAAGCTCAGTGGTATGCAGGTTTGGACCACATGCCGAGAGGCGTGAGTTCAAACAATTAGCCAGCTAACATCTGAAAATCTGCCACCTGGCCTCGCTTGAGAGCCAGTTCCATTCCAGGCTAGGTGTGTTTACCATCTGCGACCACACCGTCCCTTAAGATAAGGTGAGCTGTGCCGGCCAAGTGCGAGTCGGACTCGCGCACGAAGGATTCCGTAACATTATATAAAAACGGCAAAAAAATCACGTTTGTTGTATGGGAGCCCCTTTAAATATTTAAGTTAATTATTTATTTAAAGTGAATATATAACTAAATATTCTGTGAATGTTTCCGTTATCTACCTCTATTATCTAGCGTCTACCTGTTGCCGTTATCAATATTGAGCAAAAAAAACACGTTTGTTGTGTGGGACCCTTAAATATTCATTTTATTCTGTTTTTTAGTATTTGTTGTTATAGCGGCAAAAGAAAAAAAAAATGAAAAATTCTGTGAAAATTTCAACTGTCTAACTATCACGATTCATGAGATACAGCCTGGTGACAGACGGACAGACAGACCTTTGGACGGACAGCGGAGTCTTAGTAATAGGGTCCCGTTTTACCCTTTCGGTACGGAACCCTAAAAAAATAAAAATACTTGTAAAATTTCATTTATTCGAAATATAGTCCTGTCAAACAATTCAACAAAAGTCCACAAATCAACAATCAATACAGGAGCCATTTTACAATAAACATATATAGTTATATGACCGAAGGCAAGGCGTTAAGTAACGAAGTTTTGTGTCTCTCTCTCTCTAGTATATAGACAAACGAGACAAGATCAATCCTACTAATATTATATAATAAAGTTTGGATGGATGGATGGATGTTTGTTACTCAATCATGACAAAACGGCTGAATGGATCTAGATGAAATTTTGCATCTAACTTTAGGCCCTGGAATAAAATATAGGATACATTTTCATCATCATCCATCACCACGCGGGTAAAACCGCGGGGCGCAGCTAGTGTAATATAAAAATGAAAATGTAATTTTCACTGATTGTGGTAGGTAGATGTATGAGTTTTTTTAAATATTCAATTTAAATAATTTTCTTATAACTGGTGTTCGGTTATACGACAGACATAATCTAGAATTGCATTCGTCTTTCCTTGTCAACCCTGTTGTTATTAACTGGCCCACTGCTGGGTCTCTTTTTATTGTAAGAAGGATAAAGCCATATTCCACCACGCTGGCCAAGTGCAGGATGGCAGACTTCACATTTCACACATCTTCGAAAACTTTTTTAACCTGATGTTAATCAACAGTTGGTAAACACAACTAAATGAAACTGACTCAAGTGAGGCTGTCGGAACACAGTTGCTTGGCAACAGATTTTCAATTTGAGATTGGTAGCTAGTCAGCCGAGCCGAGGACTAGAAAGTGCCCTACTGCCCTTTCACCAGCAGTTTAAGTTCAAACCCACGCCTTTCGACGTAAGACCCGACCATGCTAGCCACTGAACTAGCATCGCTACTGTCTATGGCATTGTAGCTCTAACGGGTAAACCGATTTCATTTTGTTTTATAGGTAACTAAGTTGAGTGTTTTTAGCCATGATTCAAGAAAATCCATTAAAAGATTATCTTCTCTTTTCTAGTTGATAATGAGCATGTTTTTAATTTTCAGTTTACACTTAAAACCAGCTGTTTCATAACTTTAGTCGCAAGTAAATTAATACGTTTTTATGTTTGGTTAAAAGTCTGGTGAGAATAAGTACAATGATATGCAATATGTCTGTCGTATACCGAACAGCCTGTATAATTTTTGCCTAGCTTAGCATACAAGACTAAATGTCTATTTCTTCTTGGACTTGATTCTGACTCCTTTTGTTTTGGACTTGACTACGCCCTTGAACTGTTTTGATGTGATAGCCTTTTTCCTGTAACAAAAAATAAATGTAAATTGACTTTTAAAACATTAAAAAAAAAAAAAGCAAATTGTTCGTTTATTATACGACAAAGAGGTCTGTGAGTTCCATAAAATTCTAATAGATGGCGGTGTAAGGTATATTATTAACTAGATTGAGTAAGTATCCAATAGATGGCGCTACGTTAAAAGTTCAAACATTTCATAAGTATCCAATAGATGGCGCTACGTTAAAAGTTCAAACATTTCATAAGTATCCAATAGATGGCGCTACGTTAAAAGTCCAAACGTTTTATATGCGCTACAATTTATTTCACGTTACACGCGTGTATTAGTAGTGTTATATTGTAACATACCTCTTGTTGAGATTGGATCTCGACAGCGGTAGATACGCGTAGGGATCATGTTTGCCTTTCTTCTTGACGTCGCCTTTAGCCTTCTTCGATTTGAACTCTGTGCCCCCTGTGGACGCTACGGATGCTGCTGAGCCGATCGGTCTGTAGAATAACAGAGATAATAAAACTAGCAACTTTTTTTAAATTCTTAATTTTAGACTAATAGCCAACACTGTCATGTCAGTGACGTTAAGAAGTTGAGGAAACTCAGGTTTTTTGGCCGACAAATCTGCAAAAAATATGTAGTCACCTTTAAAATCGCATCAAAATTGACGCATCTATTACCGATTTTCAAAAATGATCACGAAAGGGCGACATCTACAACGGTACAATACTCAATTAGTTTCTATAGTCTCAATAAGAGTGCACTATTTCGTTTAAAAATAAAAATAAAACCTTCTAATGATGTATCTGTTTGTTTTTAGATATCCCATTGTTATTACAATCTAGCCAAGTTGAGACTTATAAGTAATTTTAATATAACTTAAATTGCTAAGTTGAGTAAATCGAATAATGCGTCCATCAACACTTTTCTTACTGTCTCTATTAAGGGGAAGACACTTTGTTCATGTGTTCTATAAAATGAAAATATAAAACCGGCCAAGTGCGAGTCGGACTCGCGCACGGTACCATTATTTATGAAAAAGGCAAAAAAAATCGCGTTTCTTGTATGGGAGCCCCCCTTAAATATTTATTTTATTTTGTTTTTAGTATTTGTTATTATAGCGGCAACAGAAATAAATAATTTGTGAAAATTTCAACTGTCTAGCTATCGCGGTTCTAAAGATACAGCCTGGTGACAGACAGACGGACGGATAGACAGACAGCTAAGTCTTAGTAATAGGGTCCCGTTTTTACCCTTTGGGTACGGAACCCTAAAAAACATGTATTTTTTTAGTAAGCTGTGATATTAATATTGCATTATAAAGAAGTCATATTCCGATTATGTGTGTGTAATAAAATATCCGGCAATTGACCACGCACGGCTCTGATGACAGGTCATTACCCTTTTCATGAAATTTTCGATGACTTTTTGACAAAGATGTGGCTGTATCTTACTGATAACGCATTGGATTGTAGCGATGATAGCTCAGTGGTTAGCGCGGTCGGTTCGCATGCCGAAGGGCGTGGGTTCAAACCCCAACAATGAGCTTGAGCTGCCGGTGAAGGAAAACATCGCGAGGAAACCATAGCGTGGTGGTATGGTACTTTCTAGTACTCGGCTGGCTAGCTACCACCCTCAAGTTGAAAATCTGCCGCCAAGCATCTAACGGTGTGTTCTGGCAGCCTCACTTGAGAGCCAGTTCCATTCCAGGCTAGGTGTGCTTTACCATCTTCAGCCACACCGTCACTTAACTTCAGGTGAGCTGTGGTCAAACACCTAGCACGTCAGCCATAAAAAAAATATGGATCCAGGCTTTGAGCTTAGGAATTGTTTCTGGTTTATTCGCACAAACCCGAGATTTCACGAAACCTCAAAGAAAGTAATCGCACGGCGATAAATGGGATGAATGAAGTAAATCAGAACGTTGATTTTTTTTAAGTCGTTTGACTTCTTGTTGGATTTTTCTCACCTGTGGATGCCCTTCCCGCCCGCCTTGTACTTGGATCCGACGGTGACAGTAGAGGCGCGACTTCTAGAAGACTTGCCGCTTTTCACGCTCAATATATCGTCGTACCGCCGCTTGGCGCCAGGCTTCAGTAGTTTGGACGGCTTGTCAGATTTTTCGTCATCTGGGGCAGTTAATTAATGTTACATGGCTACCAAATCGACCGTAGCAATTAACATTGTCGGATCTACATTTTTGCTATTTTCATTTCATTGCATTAAAGGTCTTAGAATATGTCTAAAAATGCCCCCGAAAATTATTAAATTCCTAAAATCAACCTAATGGTAAAACAATTAAGTCTTTTAATCGAATTTGATCATTTTCGGGGGCATTTTTAGACATATTCTAAGACCTTTAATGTAATGAAATGAAAAAAGCAAAAATGTAGATCCGACAATGTTAATTGCTACGGTCGAAATGTATTGTATTTAATTTACATTCCATTGGAACATTAAGAACAATTGGATATGTCTAGTAACAAAAAAAAAACAACAAAAGCTGCTGTAAAGAGGCATTATCACTATTTGCACTTACAATTAATTTATATCGTTCTAGATTGACCTGTTCAGAGCTAGACAACTGCCATTTATGCCTGTCTTCAGTGTAATCTTTCAATTTATAATAAGCCTTATTACATAAAGACTCTTTACAATTTTTATAAAGCCAGTCTCATTAAGCGCTATGATTTCTTTTGGGATGTCATTATAGAAGTTAATTGCATTGCCCAAAAACCCTTGCTACTTTTCTGCAATCTAAACCGGGGAAACAATAATGAAATGCTCTATAGCAAAATAGTGTAAAAGTAATGACGAACGAGACACTCTCCTAATGGTAAGAGCGAGCACTGCATACCAATACACACTATGAGTAACAAAAAAAAAGTCCAGGGAAGTACTGCTTTGGCGCTCATTACTTTGAAACTTTCGAGTTTTCGGTTAGTCTCAACAGCCCTGTAATTTCGCTAGCTGCAGTACCCTTCAAACCGGAACACAGTAGTGTTTACACACTACTGCTTGGCGGCAGAATATCTAGTGCTACGGTGATACTTACCTAGACGATTTCATTACTGCTACATAAAAAAAGGAATAAATATTTTAACGGATAAATGCGAAAAATATCTAAGCGGAATTTCAATATTCTTGTTGGCAACCATTGATATTATTACTACGTAGTAATATTAGCTCAATGTTGGCAACACTGATTTAGTTCCTTTAAAGCGCCACGAGTTTTGGCGGGAACGCGGTGAGCGTCGTGTCGCCCCATTGTATTTTTTTCCAAAATTAGTGTTTTTTCGAGTGTTTATGCATAAAAATAGTGGTGTTTTATTCATAACGTGTCGAATTACAAGCGCGAGTGTGGGAGAATGATATAATGTGGTTAAACATGAGTTTTCGTGTTGCTTCCAAAACACCATCCAGAAGCTTATAGTAAAGTCGCCACTACTTTACTAAGGCATGACCTGATTTGACTGGTACCGACTGGACTTGAAGAAGACTAGACTTTGACTGTAACTATAGATATAAGACAAAAGTTGCAAAAACGGAAGACAAGTGAAGTGCTGTAATTCAAATTCTAAAGACATGGTTCAAAGGCCTCCGAAGCCAGACCACAAATATTTAAAAAAGAAAAATTTAAAGCGCTATCAAGTTATGACTATGACGCTGTTTTTTGTCTAAAGGTCGCGTTGCCGTATAATAATATTATTTTCAGAAACCTCTTTTTCAGAGAGTTTATGTATAAAATAGTGTTTTTTTTATTCATGAAGTGTCAAATAACAGTAGCGAGTGTAGAAAAGTGATATAATGTAGTGTGACGTGACTTTTCGTGTTGCTTTGAAAACCTAACGAAGCTTGTTGTAAAGTCACCACTGCTTTACTTGGAGCTTCACTGCATGACCGGACTCGACCAAGACGTACTTTGTGTGACTTTGACTTATGATAATTGAATATCAAAACATTTGACAACGGCAAATGTACGAAGTGCGACGCCAAAAAAAAAAGACGGTAGCGCTGTATTTTATAGGGGCTATGATACCATGTCCAGAAGTGCACTAGTATAAAAAAAAATAGTTTTTACCAGTATCATCGGTATCGGTGTCGATGTCGCCGCTGGGGCGCGCCACTTCATCACCGTCATCATCACTGGCGTCTTCGGCGATGATGAGTCTACCATCCGGAGCAGTCTTGAATCCTCCGTCTTTTTTCTTCTGTTTCACTTCTATCGTCTTTTGTTGACGTGTCGGGTCCGTGGCTGAAAAAATACATGAATAAAATCTATTTATTGTTAAAAACGCAACGATTTAACTTTGGTGCAGTCACTCTGGCAGTGAACATCCTAAATATCTAAAACGTTTATGTTAAATTTTAGTTTTAGATATTAAGTAGAGTTTCAGATAATTTTTATAAAATTGTTGTCAAAATATATACCTTAAACACTCAAAATGAATTACCGCAAAGTAACGCTTAAATCAAACAATTAAGGCTTATATAGTACTGCTAAATTAACAATTTCAATTCCAATGATAAACTAGAGGAAGAACATTTCATTTATAAGAAGAAATATAAATAAGTTTATTAAATATTTACACTGTGTTAATATTAATGTACCTGTAATCTTCCTGGATGCGGATACATCTGCCAAGTCCACGATATTCTCTGGGTCGTCTTGGATCCAAGCCTGAGTCTTTGCTTTCTTCGCCTACAAAAAGGTACAATAGAAGTCTTGTATTGTAAAAATATGAATACGATACTAGCCTAGTCATTCAGACACTTGGATTAAACTCGAAGCATTTGAGATAATTGCGCACAAAATACTATGAAATTAGTTTCATATTTTTTTTTTAAATTTAGGTAATAAATGTATTATTCGGTAAAGTTTAAAAGTTATACATTAAGTAACAAAGTCAAGGGTATCGCTGCTTTAACGACGGTATGTCTCAATGGCCCTGTAATTTAGCTAGCTTCACTAATACAGAAAATAATTGGAAATTCACTTTGCTTAGATGGTTCTTTTGACTTTGTTTATACAATGTTTTTTTTAATGACTATTGTAATTGTACAATAAGTAATTGGGTGCCGTGGTGGTGCCGGCGTAAGAATAGTACCCCACCCTCTCTACCCGTGGTTGCCGTAAGAATCGGCTAAGGGATGTAACCTGGAAGATGGGCAGCAGCGTGTTCTAACTGCTAACTAAAAGCTAACTGCGCTCGCCAACCCGCCTGCCAAGCGTGGCGAGTATTGGCAAACCCCCCCCCCCCAAGGAGGAGGCCTATGTCCAGCAGTGGACGTCCTATGGCTGATGATGTGATTGTAATTGGCATGTTGTGCCCTTTTAGTCAATAACAGTAACCGGAATACGGCAATTTTAGCACACAACTGCTTGACAGCGGCGGCCTTAGTCATTGCGAGGCCTTGGGGCAAAAGATGTTTAAGATATTTTTTCTTTGTATCTGTTTTACGAGGGGACGGTCCGGTGCTTACTCGCCTCGTTGCGTTCATAGACCAAACCTTACGGTATATAAGCAGACTTCCAACTTTGACTGGCGATAATTTTTTTTTGTACTGTTTAGGTCTGCGTTTGTCCACTTCCCGCCTGATGTTGAGCAGGAAGTAGTCTAAGATGAAGCACTGTTTACTCTGGATTTGAAGACACCAAAGTTGTACTTAGCGGGAATAACAGACGCCGGCAGAGTTCCACATCCTCGCTGTACGTATTAAGAATGTGGAATCGAAGCGTTTAGTCCGAACGTGGGGAATATTCACCATGTAAGGATGGCGCTTTGGCCGCGTCTGCTTAGC
Source organism: Biston stratarius (assembly GCA_950106695.1). Taxonomy (NCBI): domain Eukaryota; kingdom Metazoa; phylum Arthropoda; class Insecta; order Lepidoptera; family Geometridae; genus Biston; species Biston stratarius. The sequence goes on along the minus strand of OX467106.1, from coordinate 2,376,694 downwards.
CGTCCGGTAGTAAAAAGGGGCAGGTGGAGCCAAACTATGCAATTCTAAGGCACACTCTCCGAAATGAATCCGATAGAAGACAGACTAACAAGCGACTTTATGTCGGTGTTCAAGGATTTGCAAAAACGAAAACTTGCTTTGCTTTCTCGATAACGAAGCAGAGTACGGTTTGGTTGGTTAATCAGTGTTCTAAATACTCTTAAATGATATAATGTAATTATATTACGGAATTGACTTGTAACATTGGTGTTACCAATAAAATATTTGTATTTGTAAGTGCTAAATAGTTAACTAAAAGTGAGATTCGAATAGCGTAATAATTAGCTCGCATGCTCGAGTGGCCGCTAACATGCTTGTCCTAATAATTAAACCATGCGTTAAAGTGGGTTTTCTAAAGTGCGAAGTGTGAGATTCGAATACATATGATACTGGGATGGTATATAAACGATCATCCGCTGAAGAAATCTACCTAATAAAAGTGTGTATGTTCACCCGCGCAAAAGATACATCATATAAATCAACGTTGTTTTTAATTTGGAGTTATATTGGAACTACCTTTGGTTTCCTGGGCCGCTGGTCCTCGTCGTCGTCAAGGAATTCCATTTCAGAGTCGCTGTCTTTGAGGATATCGTCCAAAGTCTTGGACGTGGCCTTGATTTCGTTGTCAGAGTCTGATTCCGCTTGTTCTCTGGATATGGAAGGAACTTTAAGTTTTCTTGTACCCGCGCTTTTAGCTCGAATGATGGGACATGCTTTTGTAAAATCAGTTTTTTCTCGCATATTTAAGTTGTAGACAGTCGAAATGGTTTCGTAATTTTTTTTAGCAAAATTACATTTTAAAGTATTGAAAATAATATGCATTAATTTAGATCTGAACTCGAAAAACGAAAGTGATTATTTTTTGTTTGTCGTTTGTCCAACATGCTGTCTACGATGAAGCACGCGTTTCTAGAAGAAACCGATTCACTCGCTATTTGAAGGCACCTAGATTGGATCTATTAAACACCCACTCGGGCAGCAAATTCCATTGTTAAGTGGTTCGTACGAAAAGGGTGGAATCAAAACGTTTAGTTCAAGATAAAAAAAAATCGATAGAAGTAACCTCTAAATTAATACCTAAGTACATTTTTTGCGTTAATATTATGTTAGCTTAGTAAATAAATTTTAAAAAATGTGCTTAGTGGTTAGCGCGGTCGGTTCACACGCTGAAGGAAGTGGGTTCAAACTCCAACTATGAGCTTGAGCTGCCGGTAAAAGAATACATCGTGAGGAAACCATAGCATGGTGGTATTTTCTAGTACCCAGTAGGCTAGCTAGCACTTTTAAGTCGAAAGTCTGCCGCGCAGCACCTAATGGTGTGGTATTACTTACTAAAACCCTCTCCATACTTAGGTTGCCTGGAAGAGATCGCTCTTAGTGATAAGGCCGCCAATTGTTCAACTAGTGTTAAGTTTATACTGTTAAAATTGTTTGTAATAATAATTGGTGTGAACAATAAAGAGTTATATTAATATTATTAACCATAAAAATTAAATAAAAATAAGACGAATTGCTATGGAGGTCTACCACCTATTGACCGTCTATACTCACTTGTCGTTATCTCGCATCCGTTTCTTTCTGTTGTCCATTTTGCGAATGTTCCGAAGCCGCTTTAACATCACATCGTCAGTAGATGGGATTAGTTTTTCGACTGTGTCCGCGCCGTACTTACGGACTATCCTGGATAAGGAAGAATTATATATCATACAGACATACATGGTATAAAGGCACTCAGGGCGAACAATCGAAAACAAAAACAAGTGGCAGTAATTACCAACACTAGTTGGTAATTACTGACACGATACGATATAAAGTAAAACCGATTTCAAGAAAAAAACATCATCACTAAAAAGCGAAAAATAAACTTACTTTACAAAGTATTATTATACCTGCTAGGTACCTACTGATCTGTTTGAAGTCGGTGCCAAGCACCTAGGCTAGGCTAAGCACCGATTTCAAACAGATCAGTAGGTACCTAGCAGGTATAATAACTTTCTTTTAAAGTTTGTTTATTTTTAAATTTTTATATAATTTATGTTTACGCCAAGAAACACTTGAACAGTATGAGCCTAGTTAGACTCGCTAAGATTCAAAAACGTCTTGCCAAAGACAATTACATCGTCCACGTAAACGAAAATATTCATAAAATGAAAACAACTGCGCCAAACTATGTTACATTTTTATGGGACCAAATGTCAACTATTCCGCATCAAACTAAATAAGAATCATGTAAATCGGATCATAAATCTCAGTGTAATAGGTGTACATATATAAAAAAACAATCCAGTTAAAACCACTAACCTGGTTAAAAAGTAACCAATCTCAAGTCTGGAATGCCGCTTGCAGTCCTCGTTCATGGTGGACAGCGTTTTGAGGATTAGCGGCAGGCTGCCAGCTAACACGTCAGTCGGGAGAACTTTGGTATAAACCTAAAAATACATCAGTTGTTTAAGATTATGAAGGAACCTGGACTGCAATGACAATAAAAACATTGACTGTACATATACCCCCGTCACTCCAAACATAAACTTGAACATTAAAACCCCAACATTATCTAGTCCCATGATAAATAAATAACTGTAAATGACACCTATATTTCATATAAATAATTTTATCTTTGCTAAAACAAACGTGAGTAAAACTTATGCGGAATTACTCACGTTTAATTATGTCGGATACTCCGACTATAGTTTCGGCCACATCTGGTGGCTTTCGATGGCAGCGGACCGTAGTGACAAAATCAGGCCACGCATGCGTTGTACTCAGTTTTGTCTCCATGAAGGTCACATATGTGACCGAAACTTTAGTCGGAGTAGCATAATTCAACGTGAGTAATCCCGCATAAGTTAAATAAAAATATGTCAAAAACCACGTCAGTGTTCATAGTAAATTAACTTTATTTGTTTATTGTTCTGTTCATTTTCTTCTTGTCCTCTTGAGGAAGCTCTTCGAAGTTGCGATCCAGTAACTTTTTGCAAATTTAATGATGACAACATATGGTAATGTATTTTGTGTGTATATACTATTTCATTTTTTTCTTGCGTGACGTCACCTGCCTCGACGGAAAACCAGCACCGGCTGGCTTCAGTCGGAATTATGCTGAGTTGAAGCCGGTTTGTGACATAAAATATATTTCTTTTTCTTTGTTTCTTATGTTTTTATTTATTTTTGTATGTATTGTTGACTGTAATGTAATTTGTTTTGTTTTGTGTCACAAATAAAGTGTTGTCTATTGTCTATATACAAGTACATGAATATTTATTCGTCGTTTTGTTCATTCATTCATTGTTACCTTGAGGAAACTCATCGAAGCAGCGACAATCTCCCTATTTCCGCTCAGCATATGTCCAGTGACCGTATCCAGTAGCCCCTGAACTATCTCCAGTCCCATGTCTTCTGACAAGTTGAACAGAGCTGATGCGACAGCGCGAAGTGTTGCACTCACTACCCTGGGCAGAGGCGCTGATAGGCCGGAGATTAGCATTGTGACGTAAGCTTGCATTCCTGTGGGAATTTGAAAGTTCTGATAAGCTGAGTGGCAAGCCCTAGTATCAGAATTAATGTGCCGTCCGAAGGCTTCTCACATGATAGTTGTTATTATAGAATAAAGGGATCTATCTAATCCATAAAGAAAAAAATATTATATTTTGTAGCGATGATAGCTCAGTGCTTAGCGCGGTCGGTTTGCATGCCGAGGGGCGTGGGTTCAAACCCCAACAATGAGCTTGAGCTGCCGGTGAAGGAAAGCATTGTGAGGAAACCATAGCATGGTAGTAGGGTACTTTCTAGTATTCGGCTATCACCCAGTCGAAAGATCTGAGGTAAAAACCATTCGAATTGAGTTTGAAGTCGGTTATAAAGACAGAGAGGCGTGCCGTGAGATTCGAACTCAGGACCTCTAGATTGGAAGCCAGATCTCCCAACTTGGCTGTCAAAACTTCCGATTTCTAATTACATAGAATTAAATATGTAACTTCCGAAGACTATAGTACAAGCCCGGAGTCAAAATTAAAAGCCTTACAATAAAGATACCAGATTACATATACCACAACAAACAATAAAAATTGTTACAAAAATGTAAACGTACCTCCTTCTTGAGTTTTCAGTACATTTCCAACGGTATTGATGACATTGAAGGCGCACTGCCTACATTTCGAGTTGATATCCTTGGTGCATATCACAGATTCAGCTATAGCACTCTTTAGCAGTTTGCTTTCAGCGTTTAGGAACTGTGTCGATGCTATTAAGTATTCTATACACCTGGAAATAAGATTCAGGTTTAAATTCATAATCCTTTTTGACAATAAAACAGTTACTAATTGTTATTGAAGTGAATCTAAAAGAAACGCTTATCGAAATACATAGGAGCAAAACTCTAGTACCATTTTAACTATAAGGACTACACTTGTAAATGTAGCTTAAAATGATCTGTCAACTAACTTTTCTCTAGTGAAATGTCACACTTGGCAAAGAGACTGGCTTCTCAAAGATCCTTAAGCAACATTTATAAGTTAGTAAGTTAAGATTTTGCCGTGGTGGTGCCGGCGTAAGAATAGTACCCCACCCTCTCTACCCGTGGTTGCCGTAAGATGTAATCCGGACGATGGTCAGCAGCGTCTAACAATCACACCTAACTGCGCTCGCCAACCCGCCTGCCAAGCGTGGCGAGTATTGGCAAAACCCCTCCAGGAGGCCTATGTCCAGCAGTGGACGTCCTATGCCTGATTATGAAGTTTTTGAAAAAAGTACATTGATTGGTTGAACGCTCAAAGTTACAATATCGTTAAGCATAGGCGAATTTTATAGGCACTTTCTATGCCAATATGTTTCCTGTAAGAATACAGTCTATGCTAGTCTATGGGTGGACAAATATCTATGTGTTGTTTCCTGAGGGATATAATCTGGATCATTTCAAGGTCAGAGTGAATACATATCTACTAAGTCTGCGTGTTTCCTCTTCGATCACATCACTTACAATCAGGCCAGTTGAAGTCAAATTTGTTAAAAAAAAGCTAAATCTTGGGACGGTTCAGATTAACCTCATTATGTAAGTCAATTTTAAAACAACAATTTTTTTTAAGCTAAATCTTGGGATGATTCAGATTAACCTCCTTATGTAAGTCAATTTTAAAACAACGAATTTTTCTGACTGTTTTCTTGCCTGATGTTAAGCAAAGATTCGGTCTACGATGGAGCACGCTTGCCTTGAAGAAGGAACCCATTTAATCGCGACTTGAAAGCACCCAGACTGTATCAGGGAATACCGACTCGGGCAACAAATACCACTTTTTTTGCGGTTCGTTTAATCAAAGTGGAATCGAATCGTTTGAGTTTTGGAACATCAACCATGTAATGGTATCGCTTTTTAGAGTTCTTGGCTGTCCGATAGTATAATAAGCAGGGTCATGCAGATTTGATACACACTGTCCAATGCAACTTTGCATCGATGTTCAAAGCTTTGGAACCAATTTCAAAATGTACCTTAATCTAGCTGCCTTGCTGCTATCCGCTACCTTATTCAAAGAACTCATCAACAACTTCTTAATCTTCTTATAATTACTCTTCAAAAACTCCTTACAACTAGCGTTATCGCTTTTGAAAATCTCCTCTAAAATCCTATACGCTTTCTTATGTTCCATTTCTAGCAATTTCGCTTTCTCCTTATATTTCAAACTAGGTTTCTTTTCGCTATCGTCCGCATCCATCGCTTCGGCTAGTTTAGCTTCAGCTTTTTTAGCTTTCTTGAATTTTCTCGGGTCTTCTAACACTGTTTCGCAAAGCGGATAAACCCATTCGTCGAATAGTTGAGCGATTTTTTCGCTGGTTTGATAAAGAACTAATAGCCTTATGATGTCTAGGATTGATTCGCGTTGGTGATGGTTGTCTTTGGAAGTTTCTAGTTGCTGTAGAGAATTTGTGAATAGCTCTTCTTTTAGAGATTGATCGGTAATGGTTAAGTATACCTGGGAATGAAGATGGTTAAAAGTTTATTATAAAGTAAAGTGGTATATTGTCGAATTGCCGTCCAAAAGCATATTTTTCTCTACTTTATTTCCCATTTAGTTACTATTGAGATCTAATCCTTTTTACATGCAATGAAAACGGCTTTTTAAATCGCTCGCTTGATTCTATCACGATGACTTGCTATTTTTATTATTTATTTTGTAAATTAAGAGTTTCGAGGCGAATCTCGACGAGGTTTAATGGTGTGTGTTATTTATTTAAAAAAAATTGTCATTAAAAAAAAATATCTTCGGAACCCAGTTAAGGCTGGTTATATATTTTTCTAACATTCAGTAGACGTGTTAGCCCCTTATATACTTAGAACTTAGCCCCACTATAGCATGGCGATTTTTCAGTCACGTTAATGATCAAAGCATTATCTAATCTAATACCTTTAAACGAACAATTCTTGTATATATAATCTGAATCTCGGAAACGGCTCCAACGATTTTCATGAAATTTAGTATGCAGGGCGACAAATCGATCTAGCTAGGTAAAATTTTTAGAAAACGTCGTTTTATCCGTTTTTTTCAGCCGAGCAAAGTTCGGTCATCTAGGTACTTTTCTATAATTGGAGAATTGCTAGGGTAGTTGATAGAAAAAATAATAGTTAAAATTCAGATGAGATTGCAGATACGCTAAATAATAATGAAAAGTTTATTTTCTTTACTTTTATAATAATAGAAAAGGAACGATTAAGAATTATGTATATACTAGTTGCGCCCCGCGGTATTACCCGCTGTTCCCTGCCTCTAACCTGGGTGTTAATCCAGAGTGTCACCTACCTTCATACCAAATTTCATCTAAATTGGTCCAGCCGTTTAAGCGTGAATAATAAACACAAACACACTCACAAACTTTCGCCTTTATAATATTAGTATGATTAAAAAAAAAAATTTGTGGCGCGTTTTTTATTCAAATATATTTAACTATTTCAACTTTGGTTTATGAAGATTGTATACAATTTAGATAGAAGATATTTTTTTAAATTTAAAAGTGGTGAGACTGTTGCGATTTGCTGATGGCTGAAGAGATAACACCAGTCCATGACCATTGCAGCGATACACAGAACTTTAAGTAACATAACAAAACAAAGTCCAGAACATTGTTGCTTTGGGAATCATTACTTTGAGACATTCGAAGGTTAGTCTCAACAGCCCTGTAATTATAAAAAATAAACATTTGTTCTCTAAGGAACCCTTAATATTAAACTTACCTGTATAGTTTCCAAAGCTGCCAACCTTTGTCCTTCCGCATTACCCCCTTTAGCTGGAGACATGTAGATATTCAACAAAATCGGGAGATAATTTTTCGCAAATCTGGCCAGTTCTGCTTTATCCTCCTCCGAGTCACTACCGGAGATCAGCTTCCTTAATGCCTGCATCACTGACATTCTACGGAATAAAAGCAATAATAAATGAACAAAGTGATAAATTCGAAAAAAAAAAACGATACGAAAAACGAAAAAAAGATTTTTTTTGGCTGACAGGGTAGGTGTTTGACCACACCTCACCTGATGTTAAGTAACGGTGTGGTCGAAGATCGTAAACACACCTAGCTTGGAATGGAACTAGCTCTCAAGTGAGGCTGCCGGAACACACCGTTAGATGCTTGGCGGCAGATTTTCTGTAAACTTTGAATGTTTTTTATTTCTGTAAACAAAGTTTCACTTAACATGAGGTAGGATGGGACCTTCCGGTAAGTATTAAGAATACTTGTGTCGGAATATTGTGCACTTCACTGTGTGTGTGTGTGTGTGTGTGTGTGTGTGTGTGTGTGTATGTGTATGTGTGAGTGTGTGTAGGATTGTGTATGTGTGAGTGTGTGTGTGTGTAGGATTGTGTTTGTTTGTGCGTATGTGTAAGAGAGATACGTGTCAGTTTTTTTTAATGTTGTGTGTGTGTGTGTGTAGGTATGTGTGTGTGTGTGTAGGTATGTGTTTGTTTGTGTAAGAGAGATACGTGTCAGTTTTTTTTTAATGTAAGTGTAATGGGACGAACTTTTCGTTCTCCAGATGGTAAAAGATAACGCCTGTTAATGACCAGTGCAGCGATACACAAAACTTTGAGTAGCAAAGTCCAGGGCATCGCCTGATGGTGTCTCAACAGCCTAGTAATTTCGCTACCCTTCAAACCAGAACACAGTAATGTTAACAAACTACTGCTTAACGGCAAAATATCTGAAATAGATGACCTCCTGCTAAGAATATATACCACCAAGTAATATTTAATATCAGTGTTAAACTTACCTAAATTCTGGGTTATCTTTCAAAACATTTCCCAGCACCCTCGCTACAGATTTGAAATTTTCTTTAATATCCTTTGGGTTGTTGCAAAAACTTGGCAACAATGCCCATAATTGATTGCATAGTAACTCGTATGTATGGGATCCTGGTACGTCCTTCGCTTGCGATAGTTCTCTAGACTTCTTCCGGCAGAATGTTGCCATTTCTAGAATATCCGTGGCGAAGAATTTTAGGTTGGAGTTGGTGATTTTTTCCTTCATAACTGGGAGTAGCCAGCTTCGTTCCAAGTTGACGTGGTCAGGGTTGTCGCGGAGAGGTATCACTGTAAAAAGTCGTTAATGCTATTAGATTAAAAGTATCTGGGCCTGACTCATAAACAAAGCTTACAATAAAAAATTTAAGGCACTGAATTTGGCGACACAGGTTTTCCTACTGCAAAGTCGAGGTTACTTGTAAGCTTTTTGTACTTAAAACTTGATAACTTAGACCTTAAGGAACTTGAAAAAAAAATCGTCTAGATTCGAACCGGGGTCTTCTGGATTCGAGACCGGATTTCCCGCCTGAGCTATTATAACCTTGCAGAAGGTAGCGAAATTGACCTTCGTATTCTAATGATATTGTAGCAGTATTTCATTGCCTGAAAACACGGATAATACGTCGTTTTCTAAAAATGAAACCTAGCTAGATCGATTTGTCGCCCCCGAAACCCCCTGCATACTAAATTTTATGGAAATCGTTGGAGCCGTTTCCGAGATTCAGATTATACTATATATATAGTATATACAAGAATTGCTCGTTTAAAGATAGATAGATTAGATTAGATACTACATGTTAAGTCACAAAATATGTCATGTACTTTTCATGTAAATAAATTGAATTAAAAAAAAAAAGTAGTAAGTTGTCGTAATCACTCGGTAACATTATGTCACCGAGGATTTAAAACGTTGATTAACAATGTAAGCACTGTTTGAATTGAATAGAATATAACTTTATTGTGCACCAAACATATGTATGTACATACATTATAATTTAAAAAACTGAAATGAAACATGTATAAGTAACAAAAAATCGGTCAAGTGAGAGTCGAACTCGTGCGCCGAGGATAGGTAGGTACGGACAACAAAGTGATCGTATAAGGGTCCCGTTTTTTTTCTTTTGAGGTACAGAACCCTAAAAATTGATTGATTGGATGGAAGTTTAAATGAAGATGGGACATTTTATAATTTTATTGATATTGTAATTCCATTGACATTTTATTATTGTTAATGACATTTTGATTTTCATAATATAATGTTTTTTTTTTTTAATTTTTATGTGACAACGTATATTTTTTTTTTTTTTATATTTCAATTATTATTAATGTACTTACTACATTTTTTTTTTTTTTGTACTGTTTAAAAACGTAAATTACTGCCAATATTGAATGTTGCCATCAAAAATTTGTACGCCTCTTCAGCCATAACATGAAGGTCATAAATTTAGTCACAGACATCATATATCTTACTCATGTTATTGCAAATAAATAAATCGTTATCTTTATCTTTATCATTGTACCTGTGAGAACGAAGTCTGGTCCGAGGGATTTGATGGCGCATCCAGTAGCGTGCTCCACTTCTTTGTCGTTGTGGAAATTGTGGCTTTCGCGACGGTCGTTCAGTTTCCTTAGCAATGGCGCGAGGAGATAGCCTACTCGTGAGTTAGCGATCTGTTGACAGAACCATATAGACAAAAACTATTTAAAATATATATATATACATATATATATATATTCTGTAACACATAAAACAAAGAAACGGTAACATAAACAAAATTTACAAAAAAAAATTAAACTGACTGCAAAAAATAAACATCAGCACTAAAAAGCGTAAAATAAACTTAATTAAACATTTAATTCAATGGACAGAAATGTGCAACAATTACAGATTTCCAATTTCGTTTAAAATAAATTACCTACGTAAATACTAAATTATTACAAAATCTTAATAAACGAAAATCTTTACTTCTAACTGCTTTCCTACCTATTTAATATATTAAACGAGAAATACCTTCTAAACCTCTTAACTATTAATTTAAATAAAGTATTATTATACCTGCTAGGTACCTACTGATCTGTTTGAAGTCGGTGCCAAACCCAATAATAATAAGATAGATGTATCAAACTATTAACACCTATTTGTCGATATGTGCAAGTTTAAATTTAAACAAAAATTATTCTTTTAATTAATAAAATTAAAAATAGACATTTTTTAAAGTATTTTTAGCTTCATATAATTGAGTAACTTACATCAAAGCAAACAGCAATAGTCAAGATGACATGCCGTATCGCCTGATTGAAGGGGTTATCCAGTCCTGTGCCGATGTTCTTGAAAATACCTTCCACGTGCGATTTGTGCTTCCCGAACGTTTCGTCTGACTCGATAGCTAGTTTCACGCAGTCTATCAGTATAGCCTGGAACAAATTTCAGTTTGAATGTATTCAAATAAAGTTTCGCCAGACTAGTGAGACCGTCTGGCTTTCAATCTGAAAGTACTGGGTTCGAATCTCAATGGCACGCATTTTTGTCTTTTTTAAGTTATGTGCGATTCGCTGACTTCAAATGGTGTAGGAAAGCATCGTGAGCATGTTAGTTTCTAAAAAAAAATCTAGAAGATGTGTAAAGTGTGCCAACCCGCTCTTGGTCAGCATGGTAGATCTTACTCTTCTTACAATGAGAAGAGACCCATGCCCAGCAGTGGGACAGTTTACAGAAACAAGGCTGAGTCGGAGAGCATTAAAATGCAGAGAGCTCCAATTCCTAGGTTAGGTGTGTTAGTTTAGTTTCTTCAATGTGTGTTTTTAGGTATATGATATAATTTGACATTGTGACATTATATATTGACATGTACTTAATTTATATTTTGACATGAATTTGAATTGATAATAAAAATTAAAAAAAACTAAACATATCTATATCTTTAAACGAGCAATTCTTGTATACATATATATATATATATATATATTCTGAATCTCGGAAACGGCTCCAACGATTTTCATGAAATTTAGTATGCAGGGGGTTTCGGGGGCGATAAATCGATCTAGCTAGGTTTCATTTTAAGAAAACGACGTTTTATCCGTGTTTTCAGCCGAGCAAGGCTCGGTCATCCAGGCACTATAATTATGATATGCGATAAAGTTTAAGCGACAAATAGCCACTGAATACACTGAATTTTGTATAAGTCATTGCACCTTTGTTGTATAAGTCCCATCAATAAAATTTAAACTTGTAGCAATAATAATACTTAATACTTGTAATAACTTAATTTTGTAGCGATGACAGCTCAGTGGTTAGCGCGGTCGGTTCGCATGCCGAAGGGCGTGAGTTCAAACCCCAACAATGAGCTTGAGCTGCCGGTGAAGGAAAACATCGCGAGGAAACCATAGCGTGGTGGTAGGGTACTTTCTAGTACTCGGCTGGCTAGCTACCACCCTCAAGTTGAAAATATGCCACCGAGCATCTAACGGTGCGTTCCGGCAGCCTCACTTGAGTGCCAGTTCCATTCCAGGCTAGGTGTACTTTACCATCTTCGACCACACCGTCACTTAACATCAGGTGAGGTGTGATCAAACACCAAGCCTGTCAGCCATAATTTTTATTTTTTTTACTTTAGTGTCAAACTGTTAAATTAATATACACGTCACAAACACATCATTTTTTTTTACAAAAAATTAAATTATCAAAATTATGAACACGCGCGGCCCGTCACTACTTCATTTTCAATTTTTGGCCCTTACCTGCCAAAAGGTTGTTAACTACTGATTTAGAGTAAAGATATCAATGGCACATTTTTTTGCAACGAAATAGTATTTAGTATTTTCAACGTACCTTCAAAGCGTTAGTAGATGCCGAATTGATGTCTGCTACATCAGACAGCCACAACTCGGAGACGCAAATGTTCACAAAGAGCGGCAAATTTGGCATGCAGAGGTTTAAATCCAAGCTGAAACAAAAACCGACTTATTATTATATCTTTTGGTAAAGACGTAGACGTATATTTAATTGGTTATAGATTGCCTGAGCAGGTCGGTACCACCGCAGTACAAGTCGGTGCCAAGCACTAGGCTAAGCTAAGCACCGACTTCAAACAGATCAGTAGGTATCTAGCAAGTATAATAATACTTTGTAAAGTAAGTTTTTTTTCGCTTTTTAGTGCTGTTTTTTTTATGAAGTCGGTCTTACTTTTTTTTTTAAAGTATGTTTATTATGATAAACGACCACCATTAGATGGCAAGGAATAAGATACAGGTAAAAATTACGATTCAAGATTTACTTACCAAGCCAAACACGAGTATCCTTGCTGCAGTACCGCACACCAAGCTAGCACTTGTCCCGCGTCGTTGGCTGGCGGTCGCGCCGCCAGCAGTGCCCGGGTCAGCTGAGCGGTCAGCTGACCCGTGAGGTTGTTGACGTCTCGCGGGACGGAGAACAAAGCGTGCAGTGTGTGAAGGCAGCATGTCTTGATGTAAACGTTGTTGTGTGTCATTAGGGAGAGGATCGCTTCGCAGGTTGACTAGAAAGGATTAGTTAAAAACTTTGTAGCGATGACAGTACAGTAGTTAGCGCGGTCGGTTCACAGGCCACGTGGGTTCAAACCCTAACAATGAGCTTGAGTTGCCGGTGAAGGAAAACATCGTGAGGATAACATAGCATGGTGGTAGGGTATTTTTTAGTACACGGCTAGCTAGCATAATTGAAAAAAAAAAACCAGCCAAAAGTGAGTCGGACTCGCGCACAAAGGGTTCCGTACCATTATCTATAAAAACGGCAAAAAAATCATATCTGTTGTATGGGATCCCCTTTTTTATTCGGTTTTTTTTAGTATTTGTTGTTATAGCGGCAGCAGAAATACATCTGTGAAAATTTCAACTGTCTATTACGGTTCATGAGATGCCAGTTCATGACAGCCTGGTGACAGACGGACAGTCAGGCAGACAGACGAACGGACAGCGGAGTCTTAATAATAGGGTCCCGTTTTACCCTTTGGGTACGGAACCCCGTATTATTGATACGGTTGATACAGTGACAGCTACTCCCCTGGGCAAACTATAAAGTTCAATTTTTGAGACTTTACTCACATTAATCGAAAAGCAAAAATAAACTAAACCCAATTCTGTCTTATAACTCTATAAGACTTCTTATAAATTTCTTAAAGAGTTATTCATTCCTGTAAAATTTACAAGTTTTACTAACAAATCTCTTAGGTTTTTTCAGTGTCATTGTTGATTTAAATTTCTATCAAATTGATCATTCTAAAATCAAAATTATGTTTCTGCTTTCACAAGATACACAATGGATTTTAATAAAATGAGATTTTTAATTCAAATGTTAAATTTTTGTAGAAAGATATATGCATAAATTTGTAAAAAGTCAGACAATTACTTAAAAACTTACCAAAGTTGGTTTTGAACACTTTAAATAATTATGAATTCATATCTAAATGTACTTACTTTAATAAATTCCTTGCTGAAAACAGGCAGTATGTCTCTAAGCAAGGTGAGTGTGTGCAATACGGTGCGGTGGCCCGACAGCAGGGCTTCAGCCCTGATCTGAGAGAGACAGTACTCCGCCACACGGTTGCTGGCTGGGTGAATTCGTGGCACCTGACGGGGAAATAATATCGTATTTTTCACACAGCATCATCTAACCCCCAAACTAAGTAATGTGGGTTGTGTTGCCGAGTGGGTGGGTATCCTCAATAGATACATGGTTATCTCCAAGTCACAAGTAAATCGGTTTCTTCTAGGCAAGCATGCTTCACCATAGACCGCATGTTCGCTTAATATCAGGCGAGATGGCGAGTCTATAATTTTTATGTGGTTTAATGTTATTTCACAGTTAACTCTTTAATGTGTGCTTATTTACCTTATTTTTCTGGTCTTCCGACGGTATCATGAAACAACTGCCCCTTAAAATTGATGTAAGAGCGTGTTGCGCTGCTTTTCTGACCTGAAAAAGGGAAAAAGTTATTTTATAGGGACAGTAGACTCCAGTATTTGATATGAATTTTAGCTTGATACCTCCCATCGCGTTCCTGAGAAAAAGGATCTTGACAAACAGACAGACGGACAACAAAGTGATCCTATAATGGTTACGGTTTTTCCTTTTGAGGTATGGAACCCTAAAAAATTAAGTGGACAGTTAAATGCCAGCAGATATCAAATTAAAAACAAGTCTAATGCCTTGAAGAATTCTTCGTGTTTGTCAGCTGATAAAATCCCTGCAGTCTATGGGAATATCTGACTCCCCATCTGTAGATCATGGGTTCAAAACTCATGACCTTCGCATCTGTCTTTTCTAATTCGTATTCATGTTAGCTTCAAACAGTGAAAGAAAACGTTTTGAGTAAACCTAAAAAAGTTCTCATAGATTTGTGAAGACTGCCAACCTGCACTTAGCCAGTGTGGTGGACTCTGGCCTCACTAAGCCCACGTCCAGCAGTGGGGTAGTTTATAAAAATTGGGCTGATTTAGAACACTGCTAGCGACTTACTTTTGGTTTCGAATGCAGTGCGAAAGCCAGCACAGAGTCAAACACTTTCATTGTATGTGAATCACCCCATAATGCGTATTCCTGAGCACGTAGCAATACAGAAAGGCAACCTGTAGACAGAACAGAAAAAAGTTATTCTGCGTATTTATTTATTTTAAGCGTTATTTCATCAAACATTGAAAACTGAATAATTTGTAAAACAATTATAAAATATACAAATGACAATAAAATCTTGACTGGTAATATACCATTCACGCCAAACATAAGCTTAGTGTAGTGCATGCGTGAACAACTTCATGCAAATTCTGCCTGTTCATCTTTATGCTTGAAACCTTGCTTACCAATCAGGGCTAAGAATTTTCAGTGTTAATTCCAGCAAATGATAAATGCACATTGCACATACTAATGTTACCCCATATCTGGTTGAGATTGGTTGCAGATTTAGCTGGATGATGATTCAATAGGTTACTTCATCTATGCTATATAAATGTGGGACTTAGATATAGATATATATCTTTAATAATGTACTACTATATAGGCAATATACTTAGTGGTAGATCTTAGCAGGAGGTTGTCTAGGTAGGTACCATCACAGTACCAGATATTCTAACGCCAAGCAGTAGTGTGAAAACATTACTTTGTTCTGATTTGAAGGATACTGCAGCTAGTGAAATTACAGGGCTGTTGAGACTAACCATTGAAAGTCTCAAAGTAATGAGCGCCAAAGCAGCGATGCCCTGGACTTTGTTTTACTACTCATATTTCTGTGTATTGCTATAATGTTCATAGACAGGTGTTACTTCTTATGATCAGGAGAGCGTCTTGTTCGTCTCATTACCATTACATTAAAAAAAAAACATAGTTAAAACACAAGATTGCCATTTTGTTAGGGTATTACATACCTATAGCAGATCTGAGCAATGCTCCATTTTCGCTCGTAGCATTCTTCTCCAGGATATCAGTGAAGATGGCAGATGCATCGGAGAACTGCTTACGAAGCACTGCTTGGGGGACAGCCTTGATTCCCATGGAGAGGAGTGTCAGAGTTGCTACAAGACTGTCTTCTAATTCTGTGGCTTTCAAAGTTTCCATCTACAAAGTATTTTAATAACTTTATAATATGGCCGCTAGCTACAATTAAGGCTGATTTGGATATTTTATTTTGATGTATTATTCTTCGCATGCTACTTTCTTGATTTTGGAGAAATATCTTGGATCATAAACTAGGCAAATGTATGAAAACTGGAACAATGACGAGGATATTTTCATACATTTTTCTACTGTTGATTTCTTATCCAATTCTAAGATATAGATCATTTATTTGTTAAGACATGAGTAATATAGTTACAATATAGATGAAAGGATTACAATGATGTCCTGTGATTGTGCTTTGCCCAGGTGTATAAATATGAGTGATGGCATGCCAATAAATTAATTAGTCAAATTAAAATACACATTCATAATAATAAATTTGAATTCAAATTAAATAATTTAAGTTAAAGTCAAACAGCATTGAAAATAATGTAAAAAAAAAAAACCTGGTTAATAATAAACAATGTCAAGCAAATATGTCAATAGATAAAAATAATATGAAGAATATTTGTTATAGGCATCTAAAGATATACATACATATAAATAAATATCATAGGACACTATATACAGTGTCATCTGACCCCAAACTAAGCAAATCTTGTACTATGGAAGACAGATAACTGATAGAATACTAAAATACCTTTTGTTTTTGTAAAGTACCCCGGATGACCGAGCTTTGCTCGGCTTAAAACACGGATAAAACAACGTTTTCTAAAAATGAAACCTAGCTAGATCGATTTATCTCCCTCGAAACCCCCTGCATACAAAATTTCATGAAAATCGTTGCGAGCCGTTTCCGAGATTCAGAATATATATATATATATATATATACAAGAATTGCTCGTTTAAAGATATAGATACATACAGAACACCCAGAGTTTATAGCAGTACACAAGCTGCTGTTATTTTTTTAATATTCTTACCAAGCTGAATACTTATTCAAACTTTTAGTTACTTACAAAGGCAGCAAAGTATTCTGTAGTAGATTCCTTTCCACCTTGCTCCTTGATAACCTCAGTGACGGCCGCTAGAACAGCTAGCATCTCCTTGTGCAGTGCATTGTTGGAGTCAAATCTGTTTAGTAACCTGTTGAATGCAATGTGAGTATTTGAAATAAAGTAATTAATGATAATATAACATATTATATCATACATTGTACATACATACATTATTGTATTTGCAATTTAAAAAAAAGGGCAAACCATTAAGTTTCCTTTTCATCTATAAAACTTGTTTGGATCAAAATTATATAAAAAAGTACTAATTGAAAAGAAAATATGCATATTTTCTATTTAAAAAAAACAATTAGCTAATTTATTAATAGAAAGATTTACCATTTGCAAATTTAATTTTTATACATTCAGTGCTTTATATTTTTACAAATATGTGAGAATGATAACAGGGTACCAAAGTTAATTTATAGACAGTTTAAAGACTTCCTACTAACAAAATTCTGCAAATGTTTCTTCTAAATAACTACACATACAGGGTTACATGAAACATTACTAACCCAAAACAAAATCATTGTATTCATCAATATGATCAACTTTCTGATGAGACAAGTCCTAATGATTTGAGAATTATTCTACCAACAAACTAGTAAAATTTAAATATTTTTACTATACCTGTTGATTTTCTTATACTCACTTGCTAAAACTAATATTCGAGCACTGGCTCCAGTCAGACGCGAATGTTTGAAACGTCTTGTAGGTCCCGGATCTCATGCTGGCTGTGTATTCTGACTCGCTACCCTCATCCAGTGTTTTCACGGACATATTTTCAAATTCCTTGGCAATTGATAGCTCATTTTCGGCTCCAGATTTTTGCTTGTTGTGGCTATATGTTATCATAGCATCGTGCTTGAGGACTGCCTGCTGGGTTAACCCTGTATTGCCTGAAATTCAGAAATGAAATCAGAAAATGTCAATGTGTTTAGTGGATATAAACATCGTGTAACAATGTTTTAGTGAAGCAGAGTTGTCAGGAAAAAAGTGTCCAAAGCAGGGCACTGGATTCAGCAGCATATGTAATTGCGCATACTTTTCAGTAGAAAAAAATAAAAACAAACCTAAATTCTCTTGAAAGAACCGGGATTTCGCCATCTCTCGGTATTTTTGAATCTTCGGATTGGAGTTGGAAGATTGTCCTTTCTGCCATCTTTTCCCCTTCGATTTTCCTTTGAGTTTAGACCTGAATTTCCCCATTTTCTTATTTCATTAGACAATTTCTCTCAAAAACACACCGCACGTGGAAAGCGCGTTTTCAAAATGAAATGAAGTTAGCCGCGTTTACAATGACAATGTCATTGTCAAAGTCATGATAGACAACATATTAAAAAAAATAGGAGTTGCCTAGTAGAAATTATCTCAGATCAAACACTACGAAATTATGCTAAAGAGTATTATTAATGACCGAATTTAGTACGATTTCGTTCCAGTCTACGTAATATTACAAAACAACAACAAGAATGTTTGTTAGCCGTACTGTAGCATTTCTAGAAACGGAACGAAATTTGTCAATAAAATTATTTTTCATTCAACTCCCGATTAATTCATTGACGTTTTTCTTGTTTGTAAATAATAACCGCTGAAAATAGTACGCAATGCGAAAACTCGCATTCCTCAATTAACCACACATTACGTAAACGTAACATATTGCTCGATAATTAGTGAAATGGCAGTGATATTATCATAACCTATTCTGATTTCGCATAGACTTGTAGTGATGTTGTAATTGAGCTATGAGACATTATAATGCCTCCGTTTTTAAGAAAGAAAGCGACGAAATCTTTTCCAGTTAAGGTGTGCACGCTAGATGCGGAATTGGAGTTCAACCTTGAGGTAAAAAGCTATAAATACATGTTGTTGTTTAGGTGTACCTAATTTGTGTGGTGTGAGAAGTTGAACTAGAATACAATGATTCCCTTGTGAGTCACAGGTACACATAATTGCATAGTGGTCTTGGGTCAGTTTATTAACTTGATAATTTGTTGAATTAGATACAGTAACAACATGTTTAATGATTTATCTGGAATTTAAAAAAAGTTAAGGGAGCATTTGTGCAATAACGTTTCCTGGATATCATGGAATTCTTAATTAATGAAGGCGCTAATATAAATAAATGTGTTGCATGTCACTTGGAAGCAAACCTTGTTATGTCATTACCATTTAATGTTTTGTAATCAGAAAGAAACATAAAAAAATGAGAAATTTAATTATTTAAAATAATACATACATACTCCAATATAATTAACTACCAAATCTAAAATGTTGTTGCTATCAATGGGAATAGTTTTCAAAACTCTGGTCTTATTGCCATGTTAGGTATATAGTCATACTTATTCATTGTGTAAAATAAAGGCCAGCTTCTTAGCCATGTGTGGTGTGAGACAAAATTCAGCTCGTAGTTTTTTTTTGTTTCTAACCTTTCAACTCCATAAGGCTTCAAGATGTACCCACTGTCCGGAGTACTTGTGCCTTTTAAGTTTTTCTAATTCAGTAGCTGCATCATCCTTAATCTGCATTCTCGGAACATGTGATGCTGCCGATGTACACAGCCTCCCATAGTAAAGGATGTCCCAACTTCTACAGTATCAGTTCATCTGTCTGGTCTTCTAACTACCATCACAAATGAGGCCCATCGGCTTAAGGATGGCTGTATAATTAGCTGGCATGGGGAGCAGTCCTAACTGTACTTCTTGTGCAGGACTATCCATGATGACCAAGTTGGTTGATGTCCATGAGACTTACATACAAAATTGTGGTATCATATTACCATTGATTCTATTGAAATAATTATTGTGTACTCTAAAATAATTTCAACAGATATGAAATTGTTCCCATTCTTATCTCGCATATTGCAATGAAAGATATACCTACCTACACATTAAAAACGGAATTTGCTATCTCAGTGAGTATACCCCTCCCTGATAGTACAGATAATATAATACTATTAGGTACATATAATTATGCTTAGGAAAAAAATGTTATTTTATAGTGTCATGCGGTAAGTCTAAATAACATCAATCTATGTGTTTTTTGGGCTATTTTAGCTTTACATTGGGTCACTTCTCAATAGTGAAGTGTTGTGGTCGATAGATGGCAATTTTTTTAGAGTGGTTTTATGTTTGATTATAATGGGACCCCAAGTTGATATTTACATGATCTGATTGTAGTTAAGCCTTCAGTGAATCCATTTTTTCCATGTAAGTGTTCCCCATCTCTTCATTGTATAAAACAAAGTCACTTCCCAAATACAAATATTTTATTGATAACACCAAAGTTACAGGTCATTTTTTCATTAATATTAAAAAAAAAACAAATAAATAAAAAATATCCCACTATCTGTATGCTTAGATCTTTTAAACTACTGGATTTTAATGTGGCTTCCATCAATAGACAGTTTTATAATTATGTATAATACATGCATATACACCACATTAGTATATACCTACATTGTATCTGTGCGAAGCCAGGGTGGGTCGCTTGTTGTAAATATATGTATATTATCACTGAAGTGCACACATTAGGACAGATCTAAACAATATCTGAATTTTAATCTAAAAATCAATGGGCTCCATCTGTCTCATTTGAGAGACTGTTCCTATTCTAGTCTAAGTCTGTTTACCAGTTTTCACCACATCATCATAAATGTAGCATCATGTGAGCTATGTTCAAATACTTAGCTAACAGTAAAAATCCTTTCAATTTCCAATATATTTATAGACCTATAAAACTGTAATGTAGATATTTTATTGCTATTTTAGCAATAGGTTCATTTATTTGATTACTTACTTACAAAATTATATAAATAAATTACTTTGTATAATGTATTATAAGCAACTGGTGTATGTGATCTCTGACACTAGATAACAAAACAATTTATGCATGCAAAGCACCTTCCTACAATCTACTAACTCAATATATAAGCCGATGTCTATATATAGATCATTTGCATTATGTATATCAGGGCTGTCCAAAGCATGGCCTGCAAGCTGCATTTAGCTTGTAGATAACATTTGTTTCGTCCTCAACGTGTGCTATCATAAAATATGTTTTGTGGAACAATGATTGACACTTTATTGTCCACTTCAAATATTACATACAATTAAAAAACCATCTTAAAAGCAAGTGGAAACATATTATCACTAAAAAAGTTTTTAGCTTAAATGTGTGCACGTAGTGTTTGATCTGAGGTGTGCACATACTTTTTTAAATTTGACAAGCTAGGTGTTGGACAGTTTACCTGATGTTAAGTAACAGTGTGGTCGACATTAACACTGTGTGGTACACTGTTAGATGCTTGACGGCAGATTTTCAACTTGGGTGGTAGCTAGCAAGTTGAGTGCTAGAAAGTACCCTACCATCACACTATAGCATTCTCCCAATGTTTTTCCATCACTGGCAGCTCAAGCTCATTGTTGAGATTTGTTGGTAAGTGGTTACTGCCACATTTCGACAATTTTCTATTTCTTGAAACAATACAGGTTGTAAAACGAGAAAAAAAAAAAAAATTGTATAAAACCATATTTGAAAATGGTTTGGAACTATCTTTCAGAAGACATATTTTCATTTTCAGTGGCGTGCTACAGGAAGGGATTTGTTCGACTTAGTATGTCGTACTATAGGGCTGCGGGAGACATGGTTCTTTGGACTGCAGTTCGAGGATACCAAACACTTCATAAGCTGGCTGAAATTGGATAAAAGAGGTATGTACTTTATTATTTTCCAAAATCTTTATGATGTTTTGTGTTTTATACGTACTGTGCTCTCCTAATGCCATTAATATTAAGCGATTACAAAAAAAGTTGCACAACTGTGAATCTTAATGCAATACAATTCCTTTTTATCGATGACACAAAAGTTACAAGTCATATTTCCATTCATGTCTAAAACTAACATAAATAATGACATAATTATAAAACTATGTCAATGTAATTAAATTTCAATAAAAATCAATCATAACTTACTAGTAACTTAATAATTTTAAATAATCGTCGATCTTAAAACAAGGTCTCTTGAAGACAAAATCTCATCTTGGTTCTGAAGCACCAAGGAACACAGAGGAAAGAGCATCCGCAACCAAAGTGGGTACGAGGTTGTAGAGGCAGAAAAATAGTAAATTTTTACAATACATTTATGATAAAAATATGACATTTGAAAACGCGCGTGGCTTCGTCTTGCTTCGTGTCTTGAGACCGCGCGCGCATTGTCTCCATGACGAAGGCCACCGGATGTGGCCAAAACTATAGTCGGAGTTTCCGATAAAATTAAACGTGAATAATCCTGCATAAGTAAAACAAAAATCTATCAAAACCACGTTAGTTTGCATAGTCAATTTTGACTTTTAAAATAATGTTCTCTCTTCTCTTCTAAACGTTGTGCCCGACATATTAGACTGTGTACCATATACTACTTTGTATTTTCAACAACTTTAAAAAAAATATAAATAACGCACTGGTTTCCTTTATGACTATTGGCAAATCGTTATCTACAAAGGCAATAAAAAAAACAGTGAACAGATTTGTATTAAAAAAATCCCATCACAAAAAGGTTAATTTATCCCAAATTCCTTTATTCAATCATTCTAGAGCTTAGCGGGAACTCGCTCACATACAATCACAATACGAATTACCGCGAATTTGGTTTTCATGACCTACGATGAGTAATTGAACGGTAATTAACTAAAAAGGCAAAAAAATTAACGCCCTCAATGTGACGATCCACTTATGATGGGGGTACAAACTTGACCCAAAAACGCCATCGATAATATAATCTCAGTTTGCTGACCCGATCTAAACAAGCGGTTTTTTTTAATTCTTTCTCCTCTTCCAGTGCAAGATCAATGCGTCTCCCAGATGCCAGGAACACCATTCATGCTGCTCTGCAAGTTGTACCCGGAAGACGTGGCCGAGGAGCTTATCCAGGAGGTGACCCAGCACCTGCTGTTCCTGCAGGTGAAGCAAGCGATACTGTCCATGGACATCTACTGCCCCCCGGAGGCTTCCGTGCTGCTTGCAAGCTACGCTGTCCAGGCCAAGGTAGATAGATTTGTGGTTAGTGGAAGTTTTCATATTCAATATATATTTCGTATTAATACGTGGGGGTTGTTATTATATCGCGTCCTTGTTAAAAACATCGAATTTCAATTTATCAACGTGGGTTAGTTATTTTAGTTTGCTTTGTTACTATTTGTGCCCCATAATTTTATCCTCAATACTATAGGGTCAGTTTTTATTGCTGGTGTCAAAAAACGTAATAAATATTTAAATCTAAAGTCTGCAACATCGTTGCAAAGTAGCTTGTCTGTCGTTTTCTACCGGGTACACTTTGGAGATTACGCTTCAGATCTGCATGACCTAATTCCACCCTGTCCATTCTTCTATCGGACTAAAGAGCGACATCGCTTCATGCTAGATATTCCTAAACGGTTCAAATCCACATTCATAGTGCGAACCACTAAGGAATAAAACTTTGCATAACATCAGGCGAAATAGCGGTCAAACGCAAGCCAATTAATAATTTAAAAAAAAAACTAATTACTCACGCCAAAAATTGTTAATTACCAAAATAGAAAAATAAAATGCGCGTAATAAAAGCGTGCGTTAATTCAGGTCTTCATTACTTATTTTACAAGAACTAAGCGAAACGCAAAATGTGACGTCATTCTATACTAAAAATTAGATGCTTGTCATCTGCTCTAGACCTACGACTACTCTATGGCTGTGAATATAAAGCTCCTTTTCCATTGTCCTCAGTACGGTGATTACGATGAAAGCGCGTATAAGCCAGGCATGTTGGCAAGCGAAGACCTGTTGCCTCAGAGAGTGATAGACCAGTATCAGATGACTCCTGAGATGTGGGAAGACAGGATTAAGATCTGGTTAGTATGCAACTTAAATGACAGGCTCTCGAATTGTCTCTAAAGATCTTTCCAGATGATATACAACAGTGAAGCTATATGTATAATAACTAAAAGGCTTGCATATTAATTTGTGAGATTTACATTTTAACATAAACAATAGAAAAATCCCCCTCAGAGTCCTTGAGTAAATTTTTCCTTCATTTTTGACATCACGCTTTGAGCATTCTGCAATGTCAGGTATTTAATATTTGTTTAATATATTGTACATTTACAACTAAATATTATGTACAATAGGAGGACTTAATGCTAAAGTGATGTAGTTTGTATGTTTGTAGCGATGATAGCTCAGTGGTTAGCGCGGTCGGTTCGCATGCCGAACGGTGTGGGTTCAAACCCCAACAATGAGCTTGAGCTGCCGGTAAAGGAAAACATCTTGAACAAACCATAGCGTGGTGGTAGGGTACTTTCTAGTACTCGGCTGGCTAGCTACCTACTCAAGTTGAAAATCTGCCGCCAAGCATCTAACGGTGTGTTCTGGCAGCCTCACTTGAGAGCCAGTTCCATTCCAGGCTAGGTGTGCTTTACCATCTTCGACCACACCGTCACTTAACATCAGGTGAGTTGTGGTCAAACACCTAGCCTGTCGGTAATAAAAAAAAACGGAATTCGGATTATTTATTTCTAATTTTAACTTTGAATTAACAGGTATGCAGATCACAAAGGCATGTCTCGAGATGAAGCCGAGATGGAGTACTTGAAAATAGCACAAGATTTGGACATGTATGGAGTTAATTATTTTGCAATAAAGGTAAGGTTTTCAATGCAAATATGTATACAGTTTTTTTGACCAACCACTGTCGCTGTATAAGATATTCTTGCGTCATACAGTAGTGTGTAAACATCATATTTCGATTTGAAAGGTTCTGTAGTTTGCGAATATTTTTTATTTAAAGGTGATACGCTTTCCTGGTGGTAAGAGATAACGTCTGTCCATGACCATTGCAGCGATACACAGTAGCAAATCAAAGTCCAGGAAATCGATACTTTAATGCTTATTACTTTGACAAAAGGAAAAACAAAACAAAAATAAGACTCAAAATGTAAGATTTTTGTAAATAATTTATAGGCTCTGACCGCCATCTCACCTGTTAATAAATAGTAATATATATGAACTATTGTATTGCCAATACGCCTGATATCGTGGTGGTCGACTGGGCGTAACGCCGGGCATAAAACATTGACAGTCTTACTACAAAAGACAGATAAAACAGTGGTCCAACAAATGTTTAGCTAAACACTGTCTAAAAGATAAACACATGTTTAACGCACGTTTAACTTTTGTTACCACAAAACTGTGTTTAGCGAGTGTCTTTCTAAACAATGTCTAACTCATAAATCTTGGCAACACCATAAAACATTCGTTCAACCTTTTTTTTAGTTCAGGTAGTTCCGTTCTTTCGCTTCCATTTTACGCAGATCGCGTGAGATTAGGTACATGATTTTCTGAACAATTATTTCATTACAACTGTTAGTATGTAAGTCAAAATATAGTTAATAATGAAATTAAATACTATTTTAATTATTAAATTAATGCTATTAAGTTAAGTTCAAACAAAAACGTAATGTAACGCTATAGTGAATTGATCTCATGGAAAGAAATGGAACGTATCGCTCAAAAGTTTTAAAAAAACTGACTAATGACAGCCATGACATCTACTGGGATTTGGATTGAAGCCTGTTGCTGTTTGTATTGTACCGGTCTTGAATCATAATTATTTTGTTTTAACACGAAGTTAAAAAGTCAATATGAATAATAAAACAGTAAATAAAGAAAAAGCGAAAGCGATCCATGAATTCAAGGTCCTCTAAATCCATATCGTCGATAAAATCAATGATTTCTATAATATCCATAGGTATCGTATTCGTAATCGTATTCACAACTATTTTTCAAAAGAAATACGAAGAAGATACTGCTAATTTCACCACGATCACAATGTTTACAGCAAAAAGTAGTAATGGTCAATTCTCTGTTGACAGTTATTTGGTTGACGTTAGAACTTAGACATCGGTTAAACTAGCTATGCCCGTTGTTTAAATTTAGACAGTGTTTAAGTCGTATCTAACTCTAGACAATCGTAAAACGAAGTTTTGAAGTAACACTTTTTTTAAACACGTGTTCAACAGATGTTTAACTTTTTTGTGGTAAGACTGTAAATTTCTCTATTTATACAAAAATTTAATTAGGATGTATTGTATTTTTTTATAACGGATAAGTCCGCGTTTGACCACCAACTCGCCTGATGGTAAGCGATGATGTGGTCGAAGATAAAGCACGCAGACTTAGTAGCTCATTCTCCGAAATGAATCCTGTAGAAAATTGACAGACTTGCTACCTTCAGGCAGTGTTCAAGGCTTAGGTTTTTTTAGTATATACAAACCTTCCGTAGATAAATGTTTAAATTACAGTGAAAACTGTATCCGTTTTGTTTGAGTGTTAAGCACCGGCACCTAGGCTAGGCTAAGCACCGACTTCAAACAGATCAGTAGGTACCTAGCAGGTATAATAATACTTTGTAAAGTAAGTTTATTTTTCGCTTTTTAGTGCTGATGTATTTCTCTTGAAGTCGATTTTACTTTTTTTTTAAAGTTTGTAACCTAAACGATTATCGGAAATCCAGTACAAGAGATCGAATTCTAGATTACCAGATATATCACACGTTCCAGAACAAGAAAGACACGGAGCTGTATCTGGGCGTGACGGCGCTCGGTCTCAATATATACGAGAAAGACAACAAGCTGACCCCGAAGACGACCTTCCCCTGGTCGGAGATCAAACACATTTCCTTCGACGACAAGAAGTTTGTCATCAAGTTTGTCGACAAATCCGTCAACAACTTCATATTCTTCTCGCCTAAGGGGATGAACAAATTGGTAAGATTTTTTGTGTTAATAGACAGTACTGGATGATCGAGCTTTGCTCGGTTTTTCATTGCCTGAAAACACGGATAAAACGACGTTTTCTAGAAATGAAACCAAGATAGATCGATTTATCGCCCCCGAAACCCCCTGGATACTAAATTTCATTAAAATCGTTGGAGCCGTTTCCGAGATTCAGATTATATATATACAAGAATTGCTCGTTTAAAGGTATTAGATAGATAGACATTGTTCTAGAATAAATATATAGAATATATAGAAGGCTTTTGACTCGGTCGAAACTTGGGCTGTTCTGGAGTCCTTACAGCGATGCCGGGTAGATTGGCGATACATCGAGGTGCTGAGATGTCTGTATAACGCCGCAACGATAACCGTTCAAGTTCAGAACCAGCAAACAAAACATATCCACCTTCGTCGAGGTGTGAGGCAAGGCGATATTATCTCCCCGAAATTGTTCTCAAACGTTATGCAGAATATGTTCAATACGCTGGACTAGGCAGGGCGAGGCATCAACAATAATGGCCAGTACATCTCTCACCGTCGTTTTGCGGATGACATCGTCATAATGGCTGAATCGCTGGAGGACTTACAATTGATGCTGACCAGTCTTAATGATTCTTCTCAATGCATCGGTCTCCGGATGAACTTGGATAAAACCAAGGTCATGTTCAACGAGTACGTTGTTCTGGGACCGGTTGTTTATATTTGTTGTTTATGTGATTATATTTACTTAGGGCAGACGCTCGAACTAGGTAAAAACAATTTTGAAAGTGAAGCCAACAGAAGAATTCATTTGGGCTGGGCAGCATTTGGAAAACTACGTCGAGTCTTCTCGTCATCCATCCCACAAAGTCTAAAGAATAATCAGTACACACGCACTAATATTATAAAGGTGAAATTTTGTGAGTGTGTTTGTATCTTCTTCACGCTCAAACGTCTGGAAGAATTTTGATAAAATGTGGTATAAAGGTAGCCCCTAGATTAACACGTAGGCTTTTTATCCCGAAAAATGTAGTGTTCACGTGGGAACAGCGGGTAACACCGTGGGACGCAGCTAGTATACGTATAAACCTCACTCTAAGTACCAAATTTCAAGATTCTGAGTTCACGGGAAGTACCCTGTAGGTTTCGATTCCGTTGCGAGTGTCGAAAATTTGCAGCATAAACGGCTGTATCTTTTGATTGCGTTGGCTTAGAAGTTTGATTTTTTCACAGCTCCAAGTGTATTTGATATGAATTTCAGCTTCATTTGACGTGTTCCTGAGAAAAAGGGTGTTGACTGACAGACAGACGGACAACAAAGTGATCCTATAAGGGTTCCGTTTTTTTCCTTTTGGGGTACGAAACCCCTAAAAAAGTATTTAAGTCATCTGATTTCCATCGTACAAGCTTTGCTTAGTTTGGAGTCAGACGGCGCTGTGTGTAATGTCCTACGATATGTATTTATTATATATTTAGTAATGTTGGTTATATGACGTTACAGATATTGGATCTATGTATCGGGAACCATGACCTGTATATGCGGCGACGGAAGCCAGACACGATGGAAGTTCAACAGATGAAAGCGCAGGCCAAAGAGGAAAAACAGGTAATGGAGTCACAATGACAAAACCTAACAACTTTTTACTTGTTGGTAGAACTCCTTAGGAGGTCGTCTCGGTACCACCGTAGTAATAAATATTCTGCCTCCAAGTAGTAGTGTGTAAACATTACTGAGTTAAGCAGTTAACGAAATTGTGTTGTAGAGATGCGCCGAATATTCGTTTGGTATTCGATATTCGGCGTATTCGGCATCTTTTCCACTATTTGTATTCGGCCGAATTATTCGCTTTTGTTGCCGAATATATTCGGTTCAAGCATTTCTATTTTCTTGGCTACATAACATGGTGCAGAACTAATAGACAAAACTTTTAACTTTTGTTTTGTCATCTCTTATTTAGTCAAAAAAGTCCCAAGCACGTGATCTTATACGCCCACGCATATTGCAAATACAATGAAGTTAATATTATCAATATTTTAATAATAATTATAAGCACCTTTGTTTTTTAATTTGTAACTTAATCGTGCGATGTTTTGAAGCAAAGTGACTGCGCGGTGTGTGAGCGGGTAGCGGGCGGCGAGGCAGGGCTCGCTCGTCATCTAGCCAGCAGCGACACGTAGCGTACATATTAGAACCTGTTTACGCGGCAAAAGAATGTAATGGTAAACCGAATAATTCGGCCGAATATCCGGTTCGTTAAAGGTTAAACCGAATAATATTCGGTTATTCGGTGAAACTACTATTCGGCGCATCACTACAGTGTTGTATATGTCAAAGTATTGAATTGCAAAGCAGCGATGCCCTGAACTTTGTTTTGCTACGAAGTATTGTGTATCCATTTAATGACCATGGACATCCATTCTCACTTACAATCAGTTATTTTGAATTGAACAATTTTCGTATACATGGCCGAATGGATGGGATAACTTCTAGATATATTTTATGTTATGTTAGTCCGCTAATTGAGTTTAATTTTGTATGTGAAATCTCAGGTATACATGATTGAAAAATTTAGGCCCTAGATAATTTTTCAATCTTCAATCGGTCCTTTTATATGAGCCGTGACAAAAAATATAATGCCCGCGCGATAAAATGACAAAGCTAGAATATGGATACGTGAAAAACCATTTCCTGTATTCAAATAGCACCATTTATATGTCGCCGTAAAAATACAATCATTTCTATAGATTGTGAAAAATCTCGCGTGTTTATGACCCCATCTTTTATATATCATCGTAGCGTCGTCAAATCGAGCGCAATAAGCTTGCGCGAGAGAAGCAGCTGCGTGAGGCGGCGGAACGCGAACGTTCTGCCATGGAACAGCGTCTCCTGCAGTACCAGGAGGAAATCCGACTCGCCAATGAAGCTCTGGTAAGCTCTATACTTGTTTTCAAAGTCCATTCTT
This sequence comes from Biston stratarius, assembly GCA_950106695.1. Classification (NCBI taxonomy): domain Eukaryota; kingdom Metazoa; phylum Arthropoda; class Insecta; order Lepidoptera; family Geometridae; genus Biston; species Biston stratarius. The sequence goes on along the minus strand of OX467106.1, from coordinate 2,347,043 downwards.
CAAAGTTTAGTCATTTATTCGTAGTTTTTGCTATGTACACAAGATGTTACGTGCCAACATTTGCTATTGACAAAACTGGCCATAATGGCACAACATTCGTCTGCAATGGCCAGGCCATGGCAGACGAATGTTGTGCATTTAATTGAATTATCAGGGCGAGCGAAGCGAGCCCTAACACTATCCCACAACCTGAGCATTTTTGTGGTACACTTTACTGAAAAACTATCACGCCTATAGATATATTTATTTATTTATTTATATATTTAATTTGGGCTTTAACATAGTAATTTAACTTCATATCTAGATGTGTTATCTGTCAAAAATATAATAATTTTGTAACCATTTAAAAAAATGAACATTAACAATTTTGTATTCATTGGATAGAATGTTATTGTACTACTAACGCCATCTGTTAGAAAACCAAAGAGTTAACATCGCTGCAACAGAACTAAACTCAATACTCAAATACACCATAGTTATCTACTTAATACTAGATGACACCACTAGAATCAGGTTGTAAAATAACAACTCTTAAAAATTACCCGATAGAAAAACTACGTGAGCCCTCACAAAGCTCAGCTTTTTGCTAGTTTACATATATTTTATATAATTAGTCAAAGGGTATTTATTATAATTAATGTTAAAATATAAATATTAAAAAAAAACTTAATAATACTAAATTGTCCGACTATATCTCAAGACGAAATTAATCAGAATCTATAGCTGTAATATACTTATTATATTTTATATGACTTATAAATGTATATTGATGAATAAATGACTTAGATTTCATACTGTTGTTTCTAGCGGCGTTCGGAGGAGACGGCCGAGCTTCTCGCAGAGAAAGGCCGCGTGGCCGAGGAAGAAGCATCCCTCCTCGCACAGAAGGCGGCCGACGCCGAGCGCGAAAACGCGCGCCTCCGTCTTTCTAGCATCAAGCAAGAGGAAGAGAAGGTTCGTATAACTTCCTTCTTTTCCACTACTTACTTCTATTTTAGTCACCTTTTCAACGGAGTTGATCGCGTAGTACTTTCGCCTTTCTGAAATTATAACCGACTTCAAAAAAGAAGAAAGGTTCTCAATTTTTTTTGGTTCTCAGGTTTTGTTGCGATCATAGCCCAGTGGTTAGCGCAATAAATTCGCATGCCGAAGGGCGTGGGTTCAAACCCCAACAACGAGCTTGAGTTGGCGGTGAAGGAAAACATCGTGAGGAAACCATAGCGTGGTGGTAGGGTACTTTCTAGTGCTCGGCTGGCTAGCTACCACCCTCAAGTTGAAAATCTGCCGCCAAGCGTCTCACGGTGTGTTCCGACGGCCTCGCTTGAGAGCCAGTTCCATTCCAGGCTAGGCGTGCTTTACTATCTTCGACCACACCGTCACTTAACATCAGGTGAGTTGTGGTCAAAGACCTAGCCTGTCAGCAATAAAAAGAAAGTTGTTCTGAAATTTGTTTATATTCGGCTTAATTGTACATCTAGTAGCTGTATGAATGTGGACACACAATATTTTTTTGTATGACGTTATTGGCTTCTAAAGAATTGTCGTTATTGAAATTCGTATTTTTAGTAATAGTTTTTCGAATTAAATAAATTTATTTTAAAATATTAAATATGGCGACTTAAATAGATAATTTACTGTTATTTTTAATACAAAATAAAACTGGGTTTTTTAATATACAAAACCGGAAATAAACTTTTCAAATCAGAATTTTAGTAACTTCGACCAATATTTTTTTTAAACCAAATATTAGTAGGAATCAGTAGACTTTTTGTGATAAGTAATAAAAAGCGACTGCTAGCGCCATCTCTTAGATACGAGAAGTATTAAAATGACAAATAGAAGTTTTATGTTAGAAAGAGATATGCTTTTATATGCTTTCTCGCTTGCCGACATACACACGCCTACTAGAAGTACAATTAAGTCGAATATGAACAACTTTCAGAACGTCACTTTTTTTTGTTCTCCGCTTCACGAGAAATGTCCCATTATTAGTTTAGCTATGAATAGCAGACAGTTTTTAAAGTTACACGAACTATTCATAAAATTATAAAAAATGACACTTGATTTGATAAAACAAAGTCGCTTTCTATGTCCCTATATCCCTATGTATGCTTAAATCTTTAAAACTACGCAACGGATTTTGATGCGGTTTTTTTTTAATAGATAGAGTGTTTGAAGAGGAAGGTATATAAATATGTATAATACATCCATATGAACCACATTAATATCTACATTGCACACGTGCGAAGCGGGGGCGGGTCGCTAGTTATAATATAAAAAAATAATCAATACCTTATTCCCTGCAGGTCCACTTAGAGCGTAAAACGCGTGAAGCGGAATACCTAACCGCGCGTCTGGTGGAAGAGTCGGAGAAGCGGGCGGCGGAAGCGGAGAGGCTACGCGGCGAGCTGATCTCCGCGCGAAACGCCGAGAAACAAGCCAAAGAGAAGTTGCTAAACTTCCTCACGCGGACGTCGAACGGGTCGCTGCCGCCGCCGTCTGTCACTAACGTAAGCTTTTATTTATTTCTAGAGATCCGTACCTGAAATGTGTCTAGTATTAAGTAGATTAACTACGATGTATTGGAGTATTGAGTTTAGTTCTGTTGCAGCGATGTTATTCTTGAATGCTCTTTGGTTTTCTAACAGATGGCGTTAGTAGTACAATGACATTCTATCCAATGAAGACAAAATTGTTAATGTTAATTTTTTTAAATGTTTATAAAATTATATTTTTGGGAGATAACACATCTAGATATGAAGTTAAATTACTATGTTAAAGCACAAATCTATAGGCAAGATAGTTTTTCAGTAAAGTGTACCACAAAAATGCTCAGATTGTGGAATAGTGTTAGTTTAGGTTGATTAATATACTCTATCCACCGAACAGAGTTAATATAGCGTGATAGGAACAGATGAATGCTTTTTTAAATGTAAATATGGGTTTACTCCCCGTAATTAGGAGGATTAGGAGGAGGATTATTACTAATAATATATATATATATATCTACGCTGCTGAAACCGTGGGGTGCAGCTTGTATATATATATATATATATGTTTTTAATGTTCTAAAAATGAACTAAATAAAATTTGAAAGTGTTTTCCCTTATTCTTTCAGTCGTCAACTGTCCCGTCTAGTCTCTTCCCTTCAACATGCTCGTTACCAGCGGAGCTGGGAGGGGACGGCACTAACGGCGTTAACGGAATCAACGGCATCAACGAGACGGAACACGACTCGTACCAGCTAGTGCCTGACGATGACCCGCACATACATCGACTTTCCATCGAAATCGAGAAAGAGAGGTGAGTAATCTTACACATTTTTTTTTTCATGTTTAACAGGTCAGGTGTTTGACCACAACTCACCTGATGTTAAGTGACGGTGTGGTCGAAGATGTAAAGGAAATGGTTCTAATTCAACTTGAAAAATTTTACCTAAACAAATTAACATAAAAATTAAATTAAATTTGATCATTATTATTACTTACTATTATTTTTTAATTTGACAATTTTTTTAAATATTTTTTGACACTAATATTATTAACTTTTTTTGACATTTGTTTATTTTGTACTTTTTGACATCTTATTTTTAATGTTGACAAATGTCAAGTTAAATAATTTTGCACGCCGAAAGGTAGTCTGTGGTGTCCTTGCTCATTCTTTGTTTACATCTGTATCAAACCCATAGCGTAAATAAATGGATTATTATTATTAAAACATTGCAAGTTAAATAAAAACTTGTGAAAATGTGTAGTGGCTTAAACTATAATAAAAAACCGACCAAGTGCAAGTCGGACTCGCGCAGGAAGGGTTCCGTACCATTATCTATAAAAACGGCAAAAAAAAATCACCCTTGCTGTATGGGAGCCCCCTTATATATTTATTTTATTCTGTATTTTATAGTTGTTATAGTGGCAACAGAAATACATCATCTGTGTAAATTTCAGCTGTCTAACTATCACGGTTCATGAGACCGCGGAGTCTTAGTAATAAGGTCCCGTTTTACCCTTTGGGTACGGAACCCTAAAACAGACAACACATAAAGAATTTTTTTAATCTTACAACCTTATATCTTGTTCCTCTTTGACCTTTCATCCGCTGCTATAATAGTTTAACATTGTCTATTTATTCGCTCGTATTGCAGAGTGGAATACTTAGCTAAGTCGAAGCACCTACAGCAGCAGTTAGACGAGCTCCGCTGTGAATTCTCCGTGCTGCGCGTGGACCAAACCGCGTCCACATTGGATAGGCTTCACGAACAACAAGCGCAGGCGGGAGACAACAAGTACTCGACGCTGCGGCGACTCAAACAGGGCTCCGCCAAAACAAGAGTCGCTTTCTATGAGGAATTATAAGGTTAGTAACATCTCCGTACTGTTTTTTCACTTACGTGGATATTAAATCATATAACCCAGGGATGGAAAAAAAACAGTTTTTTTTTTTATTTCATATAACATTTTTTTTTTGTTTTTTTAAGTTTTTTTTATGTTTTTTTTTTCTATTTACAGTAATTTTCCATGAATTTCAATCAAATAGACCCTGTTAAAATAGTTTTTAAGCCGTCTTTATATTGTCATGTTAAAACGTTTACTAAAATCTTATAGACTAGTTTTTATTGACCATTAATGATTGATTTATTACACAATTTAGGTTAAAATGCTTATTTGTTTAGTAGGGGTAACTACAGTAATCACGGAGAATTCCCTTTTGCTTGTGTCTGTGCGTGAGATAGAATAGGGGAAAATACCTACGATATTGTACCATACGATGTTAAAATTAGGGGAATTCCCGCAATGGCGGAGTGCAAGGAGAGTTAGGTACTTTCTCGACCGCGTTTCGGCGTGCGGTAAAAAGGGACTATCCCATATTGGGAACTTTACCGGCGGTATTTTACCAACAGAGAGTATAAATATAATTAAGCACAATTAAAATAGTATTTAAACCTTGTTTTATAGAACTTCGTTTTACAAGTTTAAAACATTGTTTTAATCATTTTTTAAACTGTGTTTTAAACACTTCATAAAAAACATTGTTTAAAACTACGTTTTAAACACTTTGTTTTAAATATGCCAACCCTGATATAACCCTAAATTATTATATAGCTTTTTCTTGCTTACAGGTAAATCTACAGTATAAATTCCTTTCGCACAATACAATGAAATGACAATATTACATATGTATAAATAAAATAGTCATAAATAATGTTATTCCTATAGATAGAACCGTTATAGTGAATGTTTCTCATAATTTTTAGTGTCAAGTTTTTTGTAACAAAATAATCATAGAATTAAAATATTATACTCACTTATCTTTGCCGTTAGGTGACAGTTAAAATCTCACAAATTCAATAAGGAACCTTAAGTACACTGCAAAAGATATAAAGTAAGACAAACTTTGGTAGTAAAACTATTATTCGATATAGTTTCCTATTTGCTTTAATCTATGATTCTTATAATATTATATTTATGCATAATATGAGTACATATAATTTTTAATAATGTATCTGATATATTTAGAGTGTTTTATACCAAATATATTAGACATGGAAAATTAATAAGGATTGCTTTAAATTGGACTGGAATTGGTTCCTAAAAATATTTAGAAAAAAAAACTTGATACCGAATGTTGAAATGAATTTTATATCGTATTTTTGTTGAAATTCTATTGATCTCTAATATGGAAAAAATACGTTTTTTTTATTTATATTCACTTGCGAAACTGTTTTAGTAAAATCAAAATTATTAATTGAACTAAGTTATTATGGAAAACGCTTTTTTACTAACTATAATTGTATTATTTAACTATATTTTTAAGTAAGATCTGCGTAGAATTTTCCATATTTCTTGTAGCTAAGGCTATTTATTGTTTATATAGTTTAAGTAGGTATTTGAAATATTTCAAAAGTAGGCGCTGGCATAGCTTTTCAACAACACAATTGTACAATTGACAATCAGGAAATTGCAAAATGGTTGCGACTATTTCGCAATTTGCCTGATTGTCAATCGGACTATTTCATAATTTAATTGAATGTCAACTAGGTAAATTATAAAAATCTTATTGTATTGTTTAATGTGTCCATTTGTTATAAAATCGTAACAAATTTGAAATTTAATACTTAGGTACAGTTTTTCGTTTATTTTCAGAAGCAATTGCCTGTATTAATACAATACATAAATTTGTAAATTGCTTACATTAATGTTGTAAATTGTAAAACTCGCCTGTGCCTGTTTAGTTCAAATATTGTACCGAACCATTCTATGACGTACCTTGTGTCTCTTATAATTAAGAATATTCCTATGTAATCAATCGATGTGTATTGAAATGTATAGTTTTTAATCAACGCTACAATCATAGAAATCTAATAAAGAAATACTATGAAATTGTCTGCGACAATTTGTACATTTTCGAAGTTTATAGAAAATATTTCGAAGTGTATATATTGGCAGTACCGTTTAGACCGGAACACAGTAATCTTTACACACTACTGTTTTGCTGCAGAATATCTGGTACTGCGGTGGTAACTGCGTAGTCGACCTCTTGCTAAGGGTATCTACCGCCAAGTAACAATAAAATAAATAAATCTTGCACAAATTCGTAGAATACCTACAAACATACGCTCGAAAACCTCCTTCTTTGAAGTCTGTTAATAACATGATCTGAAATTATAGGGTTAATGAAACTTATTGAAAATTAGGATAGCTATCCTAATTCTCATTACTTATTGTGAAAATGTCAAAATCATAATGAGTACAAATTCAAAAATCTCCTAGACTTCTATAGCGAAGAGCACGCGTTATCACTTACAATGAAAGGTCTTATTCGCCTAATTAATTATTAACAAAATGCATCTTTAATTAAATTTCTATAATTTTAGCGTTTTTCTGTAAAGAATGAGATACTAGAATAGCTCGTAATGCGAGATACATTACGATCGATTTTAGTATGCGATGGTCAAACTGTTATTTTGTAATAATAATCATCAAAATTGTATGCTATTGTGATAACAACATGACCACGTTGAGTATCAAAAACTTGAGAAACTATTTTTGTTATATGGTGTAAGTTTCTTTTTACTGCGTTTATAAAAGAGACAACTATCTGTCTAGTTTTTTTGCTTTAGCAGTTCTGGTAATACCGCTCAGCGTGGTCAATCTGTAGTTTGGCAATTCAAAGTGCCTGTAATCCTTCGGGGTTAACTATTGTGATGAATGTTAAGGTGCTATTATACAGACTTCATGCCTCGTTGTGGCATGCTACATAATAAAATATATCTGTTTACGATGCTAAATATTTTTCTTAAAATTTTCCTTTCATGCCCGCCAGTAGCGCTAATTTGTCATACATTTTAGTATTGAAAACTTGATATTCGCTACACTCTCTATTATATACATATATTTTGACGATAACAAGTCAAATAAAACAAAAAAAATTAAGACTGTTGGAGACTTTTTTTTTCTAGAAAACACGACACGCTCGCACTCGCTAGTGATTCTTTTTGTGATATTTATAAAACATTTTTGATATTGTGTAAGACCTTTTTCAATGTTATTGCATATATTCAATTATTCATCACAAAAAACACAAGTTGCAGAAAACAATCCCAATGTGATATCTTTTTTTAATGCTGACGTATGAGTATCGAAATCATGTTTAAAATTAATGTAGCAAGCCACAACTTGGCCTCAGTGTAATCGCACCCTTAGAATAAAATCATGTTTACCATAATGTGCCTTCATGTTAAATGTACCATAACTTTTATAATGTAATTTTGTAAATATATTTTTAGAAAAAATACTACTTTGTTGTTTAATTTATTTTTTTTTTTACTTCAAACAATAGTTTGTTTGGTCAACCTCTTGATTTACGCGCATTAGGCAAATGAGTAAATAAAAAAACATTCTTAATTCTAAAGGGTAAAAAATCATACATAGATTTTTGCGTAACACACTTTTAATTTCAAAAATATACACCGCAATCTTATAACAAGTTATATAACTAATAAAATATTAACATACACATTGTATTACTTATTTACAATCTTAATTTATATTTAAATTAAGGTACAACTGGATTGACTAATTTAGTTCACTTATTATGGTGAAATATATATGGAAACAGAATACATGATCACCATCTACATGAGCGACTTTTAGTATTAATGATTAGTATAGTATATTTTAGTATTACATCTTACAAATCGGCAGTTTGCAGTCACTTAAAATGGTTGATTTGAATACTAGAGACTCTGTTAATAGTGTCTTTATTTGACAAGTGATGTACATTAAACGAAAAGTTTTCACTAGTTGAAATCGTTTGAAACTGGTTTGCAGCTTGAATTGCAAACACAATAAAAGCCGTTTTTCATTTTCCTGATATCATTGTGTACAACTGACATCTGCAAACAGTCCCAAACGCATCCCACCATGAGTGTAGGCCGGTAGGCCTTAACATGTGAAAATTGTGCAAAAAAACATGGCCAAGATTGCAACCAATAGAACCAGAGATATTATGGCCGATAATCAATTCTTATATAAGTACATAAATACAGATCGTAATAACAATTATAGCAAAGTTATGTGTTTATGCTAAAATAATTATTGTAACTCTAATGCACAATTCCTTTTAAGGCAGCAATAGCTACCTGTAATACTTGAATGTACTAGACATTAAAAATACACTAAACTTTCCTCTATAATGAATTAGAGATCAAGATGATAGGACGAAAATAAACATTATAAGCAACACACTTATAAGGTGTATTTGGAACAGGCTTTCAAGTACATCTTGTATAGCAACTTTGTTATAAATAGGAAAGCAATATCTTTCATACAGACAAAAATAAACACTTGTGATAAAAGCAGAAAAACTTAATTCCGGTTGTGGTCACTGATAAAACTAATTAATAGATAATGTGATGAAAAAATCTCAATTGTCTTTTACCAACAGAAAACAAACCTTATCCCTTAGTACAATGCTTCAGTTTCAAACAACCATATTTGTGCATTCATTGTCTTTTTTAACTACATTCATCATAATATACAAATTGCTAGTTTTACAGTCATTGGCAGTGAAATCAAAGGATGTCCAGACTCTGTGTTAAAAACAGACCGATATATGATTTTCGAACTGTTTAATTATTTAATTTGTAAAAGATATTTTGTAAATATGTTGAAATCTGCATAATCTAACATTGATTGATCAATATTAATTTGTAGGTATAATACAATACTACCCCCTTTATCTGGTTCATCACACCAGTAGGGTGCACAAGTGCACTACCAAAAAAAAGGCAAATAGCAAAAAAAAAAAAACAAGCAATCTGTTTTTGACTACAGAAACTGAGCATTATTAACATTATAAGCAATGTAAGTCATCAAATGCATAATTACTCAGTCCACTTTATCAGTTCTGTCAACTGCCAATGGACATAAAGGCATTCAACCTAAATATTGCATTCAAGGTTTGTTATACAATCTACGATAACTGACCCCACTATCGCAGAACTCGTTCATAATAATCCTGCATAGGAATAGATGGAAGACGACTATTAGAACTATAATTGATATCCAGAATAGAGGATTTAGGCCACCCCAACTATGCCCATGTTTATGCAATGCTATAACATGGTGCTCGTGAGGAGGGGCTTCTATAACCTCTTGTACATGGATTGCATGCCTTAGATCCTCCATGTGTAACTTATCTGCTGTAATATACAATATTGCAGTTAACGGCTCTGTAAGTTTTACTGGGAAATATTTTCTATATGGGCCTAGTTGGACAGGGGAATCCAAACAGCCAGCATCGCAAGCATAATATGTCTTGTCGGAACGATCCAGTGCAACAAATATAGCTGCCTTATTGTCTTCCTGAACTATAACGCTTATGTTGACATGAGTCATGTTGCCATAGTTGACTCGACGGAAAAGGAAGTCCCTGTGTAATTTTGAAGGATGGATATTGTATTCCAAGTGCTGGTTGCTGAAACGTAATGCTCCAAAACTTAGTATCATTGCCTGATTCACCCCACTCGCTCCAGCTTTGAGTAAGTTATGGCAACCTTGCTTTTCTAATGTTAAAAGCCATACGCTAGCTACAGCATTTAAATTAGCCAAATTATTTAATGGTTTCCATAAGTTGAATGCTTCTAATGTTGAATGACCACCATAACAGCCTTCTGAGTAAGTTAAGTTTTTCAAAATCTCTTGCTTCGTCTTAGGTTTGATGTGTTCTTCATGCTCAAAGCTACGTACTTGTGACAAGACTGCATAAATAGTAGCATTAATTCTGTCCCCATTTATTATGCCAGTAGCTTTCGAATCTGATATGTAGAAGCCAGTGAACCACAGTCCCTGCCAGACTCTCGAGTGGTTTTCTTGGAGTTTTCGTAATGCAGGTCTATCTACGGTTAGTGCTATAGCTTTCTCCATTTCATCTAAAGCAATTTTTTCAACTATATCCTTATGCCTAGCATATTCAGACTTCTTGATAGGTTTGCTGTACTGAACTGTAGTTAGTACAAGCAGATCAAGGCCATCTCTAGCTTCTACTACAATAGAGCTAGGTAATTTACGGCAGACAACTGTGGCTGCTATAACCAATTCACTATCTGGTAACGGAATCATTCCTGTAACAACTTCATATTCTTTTGTGTCAACTCCTTGATGGAGTTTAACAACTTGCTGTACAGCAGTTGGCCAGTCAAGGATTTTAGGTGATAGCAAATGTAATGATTTGACTTTGTTTGTTGGATTGTTAATCAATATTTCCTGTACGAATAGAGATGGTATTGTTCTGTGAGCATAATATTGGTAAGATACATGTATACCAGTGTTGGAACACTGAAACCTATTAACAATGCCATACTTATAGTCAGCTACAGTAAATTCTTTCATTTCATAGTCATCTACTATATATAGAGGATGATAATTTAAAGGCAATGATAATGTTCGTCCATACTTGATGTTCAAATGTGAATCATGTTCTAGAACTAGGCCTAGCAGTCCATTTCCAACATAAGGCACATAGTTGTGGTTCTGCGACTTCAATATGGCTGATGATTCATGTCTGAGGTACACATCGTATTCGTTAAAAGCCGCTTCGAACGGCATTAGGAAGTTCTTCTGGCATACGTTCTGATGTGATCCAGTGTCTCCGCTGAAGAACCAGTTCATTAGGGTCGGGCCCACGTACAATATCAAGAAAATGATGACGAGAACCAGTAACACCATCTTCTTTCTGGTCATGGGACCATCGGCGAAGCGGTTCACTCGTCGCATTAATTCCCCGGCACGGCGATTCATGTCGCCAAAATCAGTTCTAACTCTTTCCATCACAATTGTGCGCCAATAATTAGGTTGCACAATATAACTGTATAACGAATTACGTGGCAACAGTAAATACCATTTTAATTGGCCCAGAAATCGGCTTTTTGTTAAATATTGAACAATATTCTGAAAATTCAGATTACAGTCAACAATAATTATATGACAATCATATGACATGTGATATGCGTGACAGTCATATGACAATTGGCAATGACAATAAAAGGTAAAAATGGACAGCACATATCAAAAAAGAAGAAAAAATACTGATCAGTGTTGCCATGTGTGTGCTAAAACCATGAAGCTATAGGTAACTATAGCTTCATGGCTAAAACCCATGAAGCTATTTACCTATAGCTTCATGGCTAAAACCATCCTATTAGAACTAATTAAGTAGTATCAAGAAGCTGCTTGTGAACATAAATATTAGGTGTAATATTATATTTTTTCATAATCGTGACTAAATAAAGTTGTATCGGCGGCCCAGCAGTATATGCAGTTGATAAGTCGGTAGTAAATATTAGTTCCGCTTTTTGACCTGAAAAAGGCTATTCGTCTAGCCAGTCACATCAAAAGGCATTTTTGAAACGCAAAAAAGTTTAGTACCAAATAAATACAATGGCAGCGTCGAAAAGGAAATGAAAAAACGATGCAAAGTAGATGGTCCATCGAGCATAAAGCGGCCACCGACAATCCAAACGTCGACGGATCATGTGCACTTGTGCAGGCGTCGTCGTTGTAAATCTGCGAATAAAATAAAATTTCTTTGTTCTGTCAAATTACATTAATAATAATATAGCCTTGTTTATTCCATAATAAAAATAAAATTTACATGTTTAAGTATTCTATAAATATAAAATAAAAAAAAAATTCAATTTAATTTATTATTATTTATTTAAGGACCTCTCATCGAGTGAAAGCCTTCTTTATATTTCTCCACTTGGTTTGGTTTTTGCCATGCATAATTGCATATCCAGTCTTTTTCTGCAAATTTTAATATTTCGTCGAGCAATCGCTGGTCTTCCCTAGGTTCTCTTGCCTGATGGGCCGTTCCATGTTGTGATCTTTTATGTCCATTTATCATTGCTCATCCGCTCGTCCGATATGGCCAGCCCATTTCCACTTGAGACTTTTGCAGTGTTGCAGGGCATCGATCACTTTAGTTGTCTTCCGTATGTCTGTATTATTTTTTCGATGTTTTAACTTTAGTTTCAGAATGCTTCGCTGCATGGCTTGTTGGGTTTTAATATTTTATTCTTGGTGAATTTATTGAATATCCAAGTTTGCGATGCATAAGATAGACATGGCAAGATACAAGAGTCCAAAACTTTTTTCTTTAGTCTTACAGGAAGATTAGACTTGAGAAGTTCTATTAAAGCTCCAAAATTTGTTCCAGGCCAGGTTCACACGTCTTGTTAATTCATCTCGTTGTCTAGATTTTTTAAATGATATTTGTTTACCTAAATACGAGTATGTGTACTCTTGAACATGTTCTAGGAGAGCATTCTTAACATAAATAGAAGTTTTCAAGCTATTAGATATGACTTTTGTTTTTGTTATGTTTAATTGCAGACCAATTTCATAGCTTACAATGTGTATTTCCTGCACCATAGTCTCAAGTTCTGATACACATTCAGAGAAGAGCACGATATCATAAATGAATCTGAGATTACTTAGATATTTACCGTTAATATTAATACCTTTTCTTTCCTATTTTACGGCTTTCATTATGTTTTGCAAAACGGTGAAAAAAAATTCGGGCTCAGATTCAAGATTCAAGATTCAAGATTCAAGATTTATTTATTTGTAGAATATGGCTTAGTGTACCTACATTTATACAGAAACAGCACACAGGTCTTATAATTATAGTAAAGTCCACATATCCTTGCCCGCTGAGGCATACAAATAATACATAATTTAAAGCTTTAAAATGTCAAAATATGAATCTTAATAAGTCAAATAATAATAATTAATTAAAAGTCAGAAAACGTACACAACAAAAAAACAATAAACATATAATTTTACATAAAATAGTCAATAATAATAATAATTAATTAAATGTCAAAATGAAAACGTACACACAAAAATAGAATTATATATGAAATAACAATAATAGTCAATTAAACAATGTCAATATTCCAATAGTCTGCTTCAGAATTTATCGTCCAAAAAGTGATTGATTGTATAATAACATTTTTCCATTAGTAAATATTTTAATTTCTTTTTAAAGAGAACATTATTCAATTCCCTAATTGCTCTTGGTATTTTATTATATATTATGGGTGCCATACAAAATACACTTTTAGTCATTAGAGACGTTTTGGCACCAAATACATGCAATTTGGTGTTGTCCCGTCTCTTGCGACTTTTTACATCTGCCATGCGCTTGACTAAATTAGGGTTGTTTTTAACAAATGTGGCTATTTCAAGGATATAAATACATGGTAGAGTCAAAATCTTATATGTCTTAAAATAGGGTTCGCAGCTATCAGTCTTTTTTAAGTGATACATTGCCCTAATGCATCTTTTCTGGGCTTTGAATACAATTTCTTTATCAGTAGAGTTCCCCCAGAAGATAATGCCGTAGGATAGAACCGATACGACCATACCATAGTATGCCGTTTTTAGCGCATCACTGTTTATTATTAGGGAAAGTTTAAACAGTGCATATGCCGAAGAATTGATTCGCTTACTGAGGACATCTATGTGTGCTTTCCAATTGAGTTTATTGTCGATGGTCAGCCCGAGAAATTTCGTTGACTCGACCTCTCTTAGTGTTGTATCATTATACTGAACTATAATCTTATTTTGAATAGTACGCTGCCGAAAGTGCATTATATTTGTTTTTTCTAAATTAATTTTTAACATATTATCGTTTAGCCATTCAATTATTGATGTCAAACTATTATTTATGTCAGATTCATATGTCAATTTATTTTCGCATTTAATCGTCACTGTGCTATCATCTGCAAAGAGAATCGTCGGGTGCTGAATAGCTTTAGGTAAATCATTTATATAGAGTATAAACAGAATAGGGCCCAATACACTACCTTGAGGGACACCTGTTGTAGATGACCTCTCTCGAGATCGGTAAACCTCTTCCATCTTTGTAATAGGGTTTATTTTTGTAATTTCTGTGTATTGTTTCCTATTACTTAAATATGACTGAATGAGTTCCAGTGTGTTACCTCTAATACCGTATGCCTCCATTTTCTGTAAGAGCAAGCTATGTTGTACATAATCAAAAGCTTGAGTCATATCACAGAATATAGCGCAGACAGGCCTAGTACAATCCACATTTGTCATCACATTCAGCAAAAAGTCGTATATAGCCATATTAATTGTGCGTTTTTCTCTGAAACCTTTTTGCTCGTTACATAAAATATTCATTTTCTCTAAATATCCATAGAGTTGTGAGTAGATAAACTTTTCAAACACTTTTGATAAGACAGGAATAAGGGAAATCGGCCTGTAATTATCTATACATACTCTATTATTCTTTTTAAATACAGGTTTAATAATGGAAACTTTTAGTGCATCGGGATAAGTTCCTGAACATATACACAGATTAAGAATATAACTTAAATGCCCACATATATATTTAGCTACACGTTTAATAATTAAAGTAGCAAGACCGTCATAACCTACACTCTTTGTATTCTTTAATGAATTAATTATTTTGAATATGTCATAAGGCGTGCTAGGAGAGAAAAACATTGAATTATGTCTACTTAAGATTAAAGATTTGGTACTTCAACAGGCGGACTCTGCAAAAGAGCCCTGCTAGCCTACTACTACAATAAGCATTTAGTATTGTAAGAGCGAATTGATGCAACTGTATAGAATGGTTTTATTTTTGTTTCATGTTTTCCAATGGCCATCTACGCAAATCTTGTTCACTAGAAGTTAAAAATAATAAGATAGTTTAGTATTATTGCTTAATCATTCATATACAATATTATAAAACTAAAATTACCTATTATTAAATGCTTGAAAATGGCACCTTTTACTTTTAAAAAGTTGGCAGCATTATCGGCAAACCGCAGCAAAATAAGGATGGGATAGCACAATCACAAATATCGATGTATATTTTTTTCTTTTTGAATTGTTTCACGCAACTCATATTGCAAGTTTCCAAAAGAACCAGTGAGTAAAGCTGGCCGTACCCGAGCTTGTGGGAATCATTTGACGTGGATTCCAAAACTTATAAGCGTATCAAGCTCACAACATTGTGAATCTTCTTGTTTTATTCACTTGTCCAATAACAAAAGAAGATTAAAACAGGGTGCTGTGCCAAGTATAAAATATCTGAGGTGAGCTTATATTTCACAAACTTTTGCTAGCGATTTTGTCTACCTGGAGACCTAATGTCACTCTCCAGCCTTTATATTCGGTCAAACTGAGCCCTGTCTTTTAACTAAAAACTTATGGATAATTACATTGTATATATTTTCTAGGATTTTTTACAGTTCTCGTTTCATTATATTTTCGTGAAGAACAGAAATTGTATTTTTCAAGTTAACATTATAAGATAAAATCTTATAATCTTTATGTAGTGATTTCATTTCATGTTAGCAATAAAATTACTAAGATAAATATTTTGTTTTACTATCTGCGCCCCGCGGTTTCTCCCGCTATCCTACAGGTACACAAAGAACTTATCGATAATTCAATTTCGATAGTGACAATCCCTAACCCTTTTTCACGATCTACCGTGTACCGATAGAACGCTTCCATGTGTGAATGTGATTGTGTGCGTACAGCGTAAGCTAGTGTTAGCCTATAGTTTCGTGTGCGTGTGTAGCGACGCGATCGCAAAATATGTTAGTGTGAGCTTTTTTTTTTTGTGTGCGTTACCTCGCCCCGCACCAAAATTGACAGACTTTTGTGTATTGAAGTTAGAGCGCATGGCTTATCCTGGCTGGTTAATTTATCTGAGGTAGTTTCTGATGGTACATTGCATTCTTGTAGAGGTCTACACATGCTGTGATGTGAAATTGAATCAAACGCCTTAGCGTAATCAATAAACACTAGGTAGAGTGGGCGTTTCATCACCGCATACTTCTCGATGATTAGTTCTAAGGTGTGGATTTGGTCTATCGTTGAATAACTTTTTCTGAAACCAGCTTGCTCTACTGGTTGATGTTTTTCAGTGTATTTTGTCAGTCTCTCATCAACACATGAGGCGAATAGCTTGTATAAATTTGGTTGTGAACTAATTGGTTGATAGTTACCTATGTCTGAAAGATCTTGAGTTACATTAAACTATACTTAATGTTCGGCTGAAGAACTAGTATCCATGGCCAAGAATAAATTAACCCTAGACACCTAACCTTCACATTCAGTCCTTTAAACCTAACCATACGTCGATTCGACGAGCAATTTTTGGGGCATAGAATTTTATATAATTATTTAAAAAAATGTTATTTTTATTACTTGAATACATAGACCAAGTATTATTTTAGTAAATAAAACAATAAATTTATATTTTAATACAAAAATATTTATTTTGCACCTTATAATGTAGAAAACTAGTTTTACGAGATAGAAGGAGATACCTACTTAGACAATAAAATATAATAAAAAAACAACATGAAATAGCCTCTTTTTCTTTACCGAACATAAATAATAACAGTCTTATCAATAAGAAAAATAACTATAATCTTCTATTTTGATGCAAATTTTATGCAAAAATCAACTTTGTGTTCACCACAAATTACCGTATCGCATTTCGAGCAATATGACTGTCGTACCAGAATACTCTGTGTTGAACAACTCCGTCGAGGGTCTAATGATTATTTTTTTGAGCTGCAGCTAACACTAGTACAATAATACTTGCAAGAGTTATTCTGCGTCGATGTACTTTGGTCATAAATTTGCCTTTTTATCCCAATCTCATAGTTTGTCCATTTCACAATTTCTTCGACTACCTGACGAGTCATGAATTTTTCAAATAGTAGTAGTGGTTCTAAAATATTCCTTAACGAACGTGTAGGTTATCTAGTAACATGCACAATATTTATTCCAGCTACTCTATTTTGAAATATGCTCTTTGCTCGTAGCCGACACATCACGGGACCGACTTCGGGTATTGCTTTGTGAGAAGGTCAATATACTACCTAAGCATTCTGCTGAGGGAATAGAAGGTATTGGGGCTCCCGCACATTGTCTCCCAAAGTAGGTGAAGAAATTATCTTGCATATCTTCGTCATGGGAGCGGTCGTCTTGAGTTTCGGTTTCTGCATCATCCACCTCCAAGTCGTCTTCTATTTCGCTATCTGATACCACCTTCAATACATTATCGTCTTCTTTGTCCATCAATAAACGCGTAATTTGGTCATCGACATCAATCTTTCAGACGCCATGGTAAAAACAGCAAAAAGTAGAAACATTAGTTGTAAAAAAATATCTAATCATGAATACCAAAATACCCACAAAACCTAACCATTCGTCGAAAAGACGACTATTTTTGTAATAAATCGAAAAATGATGTACTTACCCGCCGGGTACCATCGCCTCTCGAGAGAGCTCGGCGAACACTGTGTTGGCAAGCGACATCGCGAAGATCGGCGCTCGCGACGAAAAGAAATCGCAAAATTTTTGTTTTGTACTCGTCGATTCGACGAAGGTTAGGTGTCTAGGGTTAAAAAAAAAATGTCAAAAATTATAAAACTTCAACGCCAGTCAGCGTGTCCATCCAAAATCCAAATTCAATTGTCAAGATCATAAGCTGTGGCAGTGGCAAGCAAGTGGGTGACTGTGAAAGGGTGAATCAGTGTTTTCTCCACATCAATTTTATTGTTTTCAATTCGATATTACTGTATTCTGTACGATGTAAAAGACGACAGAGTAGTGCTACCATCTCTACCCAAGTTAAGTCTTCGTAAACACATTCGGGTGCATGATAATCTATCGAATAAACAACTAACATGGGTCAGTACTTTCTCACGTGCATAGTTGTGTTATTTTCGTTATTTATTAGCGAGTGCGCACTCCGTTCTATAGAAGAAGATGATGAGTCTTTCCTCAACACTCCAAAGTATACAAAATACGGTGATTTAGTAAAGCTATTTGATAATTATGAAAAGAACTATCCGGACCTGGCAAAGGTGTATTCTATTGGAAAATCGGTCGAAGGGCGGGATCTTCTAGTGCTGCAGATAACTGAAGACGTGAAGCAGCATCATGCAGAGCGGCCGGCGTTTAAATACGTGGCTAACATGCATGGAGACGAGAGTGTGGGTAGACAACTGGTGGTATACTTGGCAGAATATTTGCTACTCAATTATGGAAAGGATGATAGAGTGACGAGCCTCGTTAACGGCACTGATATCCACCTGATGCCGTCGCTTAATCCTGACGGCTTTGAAAAGAGCAAGGTAAGAAGAAAATATTATTGTTTTAAAATGTGCTATCTTATAAACTTTAGCCTTTCTATTCTATGTTATTTGCAGTTACTGTAATCCCATTACCATATCTAAGCTAGATCTATGCAAAATTCAACTCCATAATGTCACATTCTTGGCTCTGACAGCTAAGACTTGGTACAAGAAACTGAGAGAGAGTTTTCAATATATGAGAAGAAGAAAGAAAAACTACAGAATTGTACAAATTATTTTTATTATATGCTACAATGTTAGTTATCTAGTAGGTATATGCTGGGTTCATGATTTAACAAATGTTTATACAGTTAATGGTTGATGTAGCCTAATGTTGTGAAATATTAAAGATTTAGCCAGAACCTGTTAGTAAATATAAGGTAGGCAATTAAAATTAAACAAACAATTGTAACAACAGGTTCTTAAAAAATTCAGCACCTTAAAGACTTAGCTGGAGCCTTTTGTAAACCAATACATAATGTTTTTAGTTGTGATCTAATTGTTATACCTATTAATTTGTTATTGATATGTATATGTAGGCTTGTTCAACAATAATTTAAATTTATTGTTGATCCCTTCTTTGTTAAAATTTATAGGCAAGCACTTGCATACAAAACAAATTCAAATATGATTTGATTGAAGATTTCAAGGTAACGACCAAACAATAGCTATTAATAAAGAAAGCATCTGAATACAATAACAAAAACAATAAAGTTCATGTTAAACAAGGATTTAATACTGTATACATATGCAGATAAAATAACTTTTACTTTGATAAAAAATAAATTAGGCAGCTTTACTGGCTTGCAGAACCCTCTGATAAGTGACATGCAGACCTTTTAAATTAATATTAATAAAAATTAATTGCTGCTACACTTGTCTTTGACTAATCTTGTACTGCTTTTTATGATCCCTTGACTCAATGTTAAAAAATATCTTAACTTGTTTTTTGAAAGAGAAAAGATTATCATTGACTTCTCTAAGATGATATTTTATGTAGTAGCATCATATTATATTATGCCTTAGTTCAGTCATTTATTTAATTGTATGCCAAACCATTTTAGACTTATGTACTCGTAAATCAAGTTTTTTTTTATGGCTGACAGCTGTTTGACCACAACTCACCTGATGTTAAGTAACGGTGTGGTTGAAGATGGTATAGCACACCTAGCTTAGAATGGAACTGGCTCTCAAGTGAGGCTGC
The DNA here is from genome assembly GCA_950106695.1 of Biston stratarius. Taxonomy (NCBI): domain Eukaryota; kingdom Metazoa; phylum Arthropoda; class Insecta; order Lepidoptera; family Geometridae; genus Biston; species Biston stratarius. Next base: position 2,327,139 of record OX467106.1, on the reverse strand, counting down.
TGGAACACACCATTAGTTTAGTGACCTTATTTAACAAAGAAATAGAAAGGTGCATTCAAGGCTAGTCAGGTGTACTGGACAGTCACATGACTACTGGATTCAATCAATTACTTCCTAAAAGGTATAAAACTGTGTTAACTGTAGCATAACTGCTAGAACTGGTTTTAAAGTGGGTTGATAAATTAATGTAGCGAATGTTATAAGTTTGGCAAATGACTACTGTCATTTGTGTAAATTTTGAGTTTCTATTATACATTAAAAAAAAAAAAATCTTCGCACTCTAGGGCGCCGATGGGCCCCCTGTGCTTGGATCTAGTGTGGCTAGGCTAGTCACCTTGTGCAAGCTTTCCAGAGCGTCCTTGGTTAAATAGACCCGCATAGCTATGCCATTGAATCCTAAGACGCCTTTACTGATCAAGTTTTATCATTTTTATGGCACTATAAATAGGGAAAAAGGTATCACCAAGCAGTTGTTGACATTTCAAGTACCAAGCTATCTTATCACATCCTGACCTAAGTTCATACTGCCATGAACATGTCGCTGACACCAATATCTTTGTACTTAATTTTATTGAATGTGTTTACTTGTATTGATACTTTTTCTTATGGTTGACAGGCGAGTTGTTTTACTAACTCTACTTTTACTCACCTGATGTTAAGTGACGGTGTGGTCGAAGATGGTAAACACCTAGCCTGGAATGGAAATTGCTCTCTCCTACTTTATTTATGTAGATATATTACATTACTAAATGGTATTTAAAAAAATAGCATTTCGTTTTTATTTGTTCGCTTAATTCTTAACTATGCAACAGATTTTAATATGGTTTTTAATATCATTAAGATAATTTTCCAGAATTCTTATAATGTCTACGTGAAGGTGAGGCAGTCTAGTCATACTTACATATAAACCACACACATAAACATGAACAGTTACATATAAACTTATTACATATAACTTTACTTAAATCTTTATCTAATTTTACATACTCTAAAGTTTGTGGGTGTGTTTTTTTACGCAACAACAGATCGACGTGACTTTTGAGATAGATACATATTAAAGATTGTGGTTTGACAGTGGCATAATTATGCTACTTTTTCTGCGACATTATTGCCAATAAATAAAAAAATTATATTTTATAAAAGAAAGTGATATATTTATTCCGATTTCCAGCAATAGACATAGGTACATTTATATTATCGGATCTCTCTTTGTTATCATTATTATTACCAAAGTAAACAAATTATAAAATTTTAATTACATATTTGTCATACTTGTACAAAATTATCAGTTGGGGAATGATCCGTGATTTTACTGAATACAATATTTTATCATCATAAACATGACCTTCTTTTAAACCCCCGACGCAAAAAGAGGGGTGTTATAAGTTGGACGTCGATGTCTGTCTGTGTCTGTTTGTGGCATCGTAGCTCTCAAACGGATGGACGCTGCGCTTTCGATGCGCTTTTTTTATTTGAAAGCTAGCTTTGGTTGACTGTGTAGGAAGTTTTTTAATTTTTTAATTTAATTACTAGTTGATAAAAGTGTTTTGACTTTTTAAATCAAAATTGAAAGAAAAATAAGAATTAAAAATCACTGTGTGCAAAAAGTAAACACTACCCTGTTGCGGTAATATGTCTAAAATGATAAGGCTAATAAGACACCCCCCGAATTTCTAGTGATGAACAGAGATGCTTTGGACTTTGTTTTATTACTCAATGTTCTGCGTAAATAAGGGGCAGGCGTTATCTTTTGTCAATTCACCAGCTATAGAAGAAGCCAAAATACTGTTAAAAGTATACGAGACTAGCACTGATGATAGCTCAGTGGTTAGCGCGGTAGGTTCACACGCTAAAGAGTTTGGGTTCAAATCCCAACAATGAGCTTGAGCTGCCGGTGAAGGAAAACATCGTGAGGAAACCATAGCATTAGTAGTAGGGTATTTTTTAGTTAAAAATCTATTGCCAAGTACGTAACGGTGTGTTTCGGCAGCCTCACTTGAGAGCCAGTTCCATTCCAGGCTAGTTGTGCTTTACCATTTTCGACCACACCGACACTTAACATCGGGTAAGCTTTGGTCAAACACCTAGCTTGTCAACTATTAAAAAAAGGTATGTAAAATACCTATATCTGATTAAATTATTATAGTTTCGTGTGTTATTTCGGAGGTGGCAGTCAATGTGTGACTAATCAAATAAATAATAATAAATAAAAGATATAAGAATAGAGAATAGAATATAGAATAGATTATAAATATAGAATAGATATAATCATAAGAGATAATAATAAAAGAATAATGTTAAATCGATTTAAAAAAAAAAACTTTTGCCACCCTGAGTGGGTCTTGTTTGGTCAGAATTAGAATCATTTATTAGCCATCAATAACTACGATTGTTACAGGCAAGTCATATAACATTAAAAAAGCGTCAATTGAATTTCAGTTAAGTTATCAAACCAAATGACTCACTATAGGAAATTGAAAATAAGTAGCAAGAAATTCATTGTTTCCATATACAAAAATTAGGTTAAAAAGGTTAGGTTTCAATACTTGTTACCGTTTTGTTTTACTTATGCGGGATTACTCACGTTTCACATTCGAACGCACCGGCCCGTAGTGCGAAGCAAGACAAGGCCGCGAGCGCGTTGTATTCAGCTTTGTCTCCGTGAAGAAGGCCACTGGATATGCCCAAAACTGTAGTAGGAGTATGCGATATAATTAAACGTGAGTAATCGGCGGCATAAGTAAAACAAAAAACCGGCCAAGTGCGAGTCGGACTCGCGCACCGAGGGTACCGTACAAACCTGTATATATGTAAAAGTTATGTTTTTTTTAATGGTAATTTATGCTTTTCGCAATTTTTTCTTTATCTGTAGTATAAGACGTTGCTTCGTACCAAAATTCAAGATTCTAAGTTCACGGGAAGTACCCTGTAGGTTTTGATTCCCTTGCGAGTGTCAAAAATTTGCTGCATAAACGGCTGTATCTTTTGATTGCGTTGGCTTAGAAGATTGATGTTTTCACAGCTCCAAGGGACAGTAGACCTAGAATTTCAGCTTGATACCTACACGCGTTCTTGAGAAAAAGGGTCTTGACAGACAGATGGACAACAAAGATAAGGGTTCCGTTTTTTCCTTTTGAGGTACGGAACCCTAAAAATGTGTCAAAAACACATCAGTTTCCATACTTCTTATTTTATTTTAAAATACACACCTACACACCAATAAAAACATTTTCGTATTTTGTATGGCTTGTGCTTCATCTTCTTTCGTTTACAACTTTACTCTTTTCATATAGGAAGGCCATTGCGAGTCACTACCAGAGTTCGTCGGCCGCAACAACGCTAAAGGCGTGGATCTGAACCGGGACTTCCCCGACCAGTTCGATAAACACAAGTCCAAAGACGAGGAATATATATTCGGAGGCCGTCAGCCCGAGACCGTGGCGTTGATGCGATGGGTCATGAAGAAACAGTTCGTCCTGTCGGGAAATCTTCATGGAGGTGCAATAGTCGCAAGTTACCCTTACGATGATGGCAAGTAAGTATATGATAATCTTACGCATCTATATCATCATCGAGTGTCATCTTCATACTGAAGTTTGGAGGTTCATAACTTTTTGCAATCCCATGCGGATTTTAGATGCTAAGTCCACTCCATAATGTTGTCTAGACATTTCCGTTTGGGACGTTCTGAGCTTCGCTTCCTCGGGATTGTACCTTCGAGGATCAACCGTAGAAAGTCATACAGGTGTCCTCTTTGTAAATACCGAAAGAAGGCGGCCTTCCGTCTCATGACTATAGACATTAACTCTCTAGCGGTTCGCCATTTCTAGAATCTTGGCATTTGAAGTGAAACTGGTCCAAGGAATTTTGAACACACATCATATCATCAGCCATAGGACGTCCACTGCTGGACATAGGCCTCCTCCTGGGGGGGTTTTGCCAATACTCGCCACGCTTGGCAGGCGGATTGGCGAGCGCAGTTAAGTGTGATTGTTCAAGGAAGACGCTGCTGCCCATCTTCCGAAATACATCCCTTAGCCGACTCTTACGCCGGCACCACCACGGCATAATTTTGAACGCTTTCTGTAAAATCTCAAATGCCTGTGTTCGGACACAGATTTTGAAAGTACCTTTTAGGGCTGCGTGAGCTGAGCGAGTCTAATTTAATTACATGGGTACTTTATTATTTATATACATCAATGTAATCACAGGCATGCATCGCACATTCATAGCCTTCACGCCACGTAAATATGTAGTTACAATGGGGTTTCAATTACAAGTTAGAAGTTTTAATACGATGTTAATACCGTGCAACGTTTGTGAACATGTTGCGTTAGTGTCACGGATTTAACTGATTCTTCTGAAAAAAAAAGGGATTGTATCTTTGTAATTTATTTGGAAGAATAGTCTGAAAGGCTTGGTTGCATCCGAGACTATAAAAAAAATGTTAAAGTAACGATACGAATGAGAGATCCTGATCCTGATGGTAAGAGATAACGCATATCTATGACCACTGCAGCGATATAGAGTACTTGGAGTAGCAAAACAGCACGTTGCACATGACCCTGAGCTGCTGATGACGGAACCATAGCATAGTGGTAGGTTACTTGCCAGTTCACGGCTGGCTAGCTATTACGTTGAAAAAACAAGCCAAGCACCAAACGGACATACTGTTTGCCAGCAGCCTTACTTGAGAGTCAATTTCATTCTATTTCGTTTACCATTTTCGACCACTTAACATCAGGGAGCTATAGTCAAACACCTGTATCAGTTGTAATAAAAACATAAATTTTCTCTCTCAGATCGCTGAAGGAATGTTGCGAAGAAAGCCTCACGCCAGACAACAAGCTATTCAAGTACATGGCGTCGAAGTACGCGACGCTGCACAGCGACATGCGAGCCGGCAACAAGTGCCCGCCAGAGAGCTTCGAGGGAGGCGTCACGAACGGCGCCCACTGGTATTCTGTTCAAGGCCAGTACATACAAATCATTTATTCATAACATTGTAGTTTCAGGTCCAGTCAATATTTAGTGTTATTCTGCTGGGGGATTTACTTTCGACGCGTGATTGGGCCTATTTCTTGGCACGATGTGGATTGAGGGATTCCCTACGCCATTAATGCAGGTCGCTTCGCGATTTCTGTCATCGAAAAGTTTTAAAAGTCTTTATGGCGTATGTTTTTAAAGGCTTTCCTAATCAAACGTGGCCTGAAGTAGCGGCGGCTAGGGGTGCGGTGCTAAAACTGCCGCGTTGACATTTAGTGAGGCCTGCTTCATCACATAATCACATCATCAGCCATAGAACGTCCACTGCTGGACATAGGCCTCCTCCTGGGGCGGGTTTTGCCAATACTCGCCACGCTTGGCAGGCGGGTTGGCGAGCGCAGTTAGGTGTGATTGTTCAAGGAAGACGCTGCTGCCCATCTTCCGGATTACATCCTTTAGCCGACTATTACGGCAACCACGGGTAGAGAGGGTGGAGTACTATTCTTACGCCGGCACTACCACGGCCTGCTTCATGTAGGATCTGTAATAGCGGCTAAATCCGATGCCACCGCCATAGTTGCAAGCCATGCCAGTGTGGGGTGGGGTTAATTGGTCGATCACTAAGTGTACGGTGAATACTGAAACAGTCTTCTTCTTGACTTCCTAGTTGAAGTTCTTATCGACGTGTTGTGAAAATTTTCGGCCTTTTGCTGATCTTGCTTTATAGTAATGCATGGTAAAGTTGCCGGTACTTTACTAGGGTATGACCAAACTTGACCCTAACTTACTTTATCTAACTTTGACTGTGACTAAGACTTATTTGATTCTGTGATGCTTGACAATATGGACTACTTGACAATTTAAAAATGCACAATGCCAAAACCAAAGAAAAAATGTACCCACTTTTCGCTCAGTTTTTTCCTAATATCTGTCTCGTTATCTTTCAGGTGGCATGCAAGACTTCAACTACCTCTACTCGAACTGTTTTGAAGTGACATTCGAGTTGTCATGTTGCAAATACCCCCCAGCACACGACATGCCCCACTACTGGGGAATGAATCGAGAGCCCCTTTTAACGTTTATGGAACTCGCTAATCTTGGAGCTAAAGGGACGGTGAGGGATGAAGACGGAGAACCGGTTCAGGTTAGTTACTAGCGACTAGAAACTCAAAAACTCAAAACTCAAAGTGCTTTATTTCCTTTAGACCTTACAGGACTCTTGGACACGTCACACGTCACAAATTATAAACATACTTAAAACTAGGAAATAAAGTGATCACTTTGATCTTTCGTTCACTTCAATCTTTTTGAGGTAAAGTAAAGAAGCGAACAAGAAACCTTTACCTTGTTAGATTGTTAGTTTTCGAGTTGGAGCAAAACTCGTCCCAAGCTTTTTTATCGTCTAGATAATCTGATATTTTGTAGTAAGCCTTTTTACATAGGATATTTTTGACAATTTGTTTGAATTTATTTATTGATAATTTTTGCAACTCACTAGGAGTTTTGTTGTAGAAGCTTATACATTGCCCTTTAAAGGATACATTTATCTTGTTTAGCCTAGTTTTGGGCACAGCAAGTTTATTCTTATTTCTAGTATTTAAATTATGTATGTCGCTATTTTTAGGGAAACGATTGATATTTTTATGAGTGTACAACAAGTTTTCATAAATGTATTGACATGGTACTGTCATTATGTTAATTTTTTTGAATTTATCACGTAGGGATTCTCTGGGACCCATATTATAGATTGCACGAACAGCCCTCTTCTGCAACACAAATACGGTGTTTATATCTGCAGCGTTCCCCCACAGCAGTATGCCATAAGACATAATACTATGGATAGAGTTGAGTAGGGTATGTTTTTTGTTTGAATGTTGGTACAAACTACGATCATAAACTTTAGTTTTCGTTATTACCGCCTATATCATTACAGGTATACATTTGTACAAAATACAAATAATAGTGTTGTTTTCTTCAGAAATACAAATATCTAATTAAAATAAATTAATTCTATTTATATACTTTAATCGCTGCAGTAGCGATGATAGCCCAGTGGTTAGCGCGGTCGGTTCGCATGCCGAAGGTTCAAACCCCCAACAATGAGCTTGAGCTGCCGGTGAAAGAAAAACATCGTGAGGAAACCATAGCGTGGTGGTAGGGTATTTTCTTGTACTCGGCTGGCTAGCTACCACCCTCAAGTTGAAAATCTGCCGCCAAGCATCTAACGGGGTGATCCGGCAGCCTCACTTCAGAGCCAGTTCCATTCCAGGCTAGGTATGCTTTACCATCTTCGACCACGCCGTCACTTAACATCAGGTTGTGGTCAAACACCTAGCCTGTCAGCCATAAATAAAATAAAAAAACCAGTTGCCGACACGTGTTTCGTCTTTCGTGCATCTTCAGGACGTGTTGACTCTTCGAACGCTTGGCTGAGAATGAGTCAAATAATTATGTGTTTTAAAGTCATATTCACATCAAATGCATTTTTATAATATGTATAACACCTTATAACGTATATACTGTATTTCTTACCAGGATGCGTTGGTGTACGTCGAAGGAATCAATCACACCGTGCGTACTACGGCTGACGGATACTTTTGGAGACTGCTACTTCCCGGACAGTACTCGATATCTGCGACCGCTGCTGGGTAACTAGCAACTACTCTGTATTTCCCATAAATGTAAACGCAGAATTTTACACTGGCTGGCGTACCTATAATTGTATGAAAACAGATGAGTGAGATTTTTGCTTAAAAATTTGCGAAATATAGATATACTTAAACGTTATAATAATAATAATATGAAAACAGACACAGCAGCGCCTCTAAAGGGGTATCGGGAGTAAATGGAAACTGTTCTTTTTCTTCTTTGTTTTTGGCGTCGCATTTCATTCATTTTCCATTGTTAAGTATCTCAATATTCTCAAGTATTTTATAAAAAATCAAATTAAGTATGTCTAAGTCACAGTCAAAGACACAAAGTATGTCTTAATCGCGTCTGGTCATGTTATAGTAAAGTAGTTATGACTTTACTGCAAGCTTTAATGGCATTACGTCACTTCCCACGCTCGCACACATATATCTGTGCAATTTATAAATAAAGCACATATTTTTGTACATAATCGAACTCGAGAAAACACAAGTTTTGGAAAATAATATAATGCGAAGACATGTCCTTTCCGCGTTCCCGTCAAAAACTTAACTGTTTCTTTATCATATTTTTTTTATCATTATACATATTACATAATTATTATAGTTAACATTAACTAATTTACCGAAAGTTCTCAACAAAATAAAAAAAGTCTCATAAATTGAGATATCGATTTTAAAAGAGTGTTGTGTTGGACTGCCTCAAAAAAAGTTTGACGCAAACATTTTTAACAATAATCGCAGCATTGTATTATTCTTCACAGATATGTTATTTGAGTTAGTACTATGTCTATTTTGTTGTATTGCATTTCTAGGTTTGTCCCATCGAAACCCGTGACTCTAAACATCCCTGCGAATCAAACCTCTGCGGTAACGGTAGCGCTGACCGTCAGCCGCCGGCCGCGCTCGCTCACCGCCGGTAAGTCGTTGCACCTTCACGACAACTCGGCCGTCGCTTCACTTACACACTTCTCGGTGTTGGCTGTTAACTTAATACTTGTCTTTATCGTTGAAGCGTGATCGGAAATAGTAGTGTAGTATATGGGAAGGATAAAGTATGATTCACATTACACCGGGCCGGCCGTCCCGGTTTTAGGAATACTTCAAATACATTCTGAGGCAATCTCGCAAGTCAAGATCTAAAATATACAAACATTTAAACTTACAAAGTGTACAATTTAGAGTGTGAGCCAAAAGCGAATAGAGTACTGGTGTAAACTACTTCCTTTGTTTGTCTGTCTTACACTATAGATGTGATAATTGAAACATCTATAAAGGAACAAAATTTATTGCCACAATTCAAATTATTACCATTCCCAACAATCAATATAAATGTGAATGAGTTTGTTAGTTTTCTTGCGTATAACGTAATGAAACATTTTCAACCGTCTTCAAAAAAGCAGGAGGTTCTCAATTCGTCGGAATATTTTTTTTAATGTATGATCTCACCGATTACTTGAAGACGCCTGAACCGATTTAAATTTATTTTTTAAAAGGATATACTTTCTAGGTGGTCCTATTTTTTTTCGAAATCGGTTTTTAAAAAATCAACTAAATGTTATACATCAATGATATTTTTATTTACTTCGAAAACTCGCTGTTTCGTTGGAGCAGTGCGTTTTGTTGGACTAAGGGTCATGGATTCGGTTTTTTAAATTGTAAATTAGATACCCGTGTAATGCAAAAAAAAAAAAATTCGACGATAATAACAAAATTATCTCTCAGTCTAAAACAAAATTAAATATTTTACGACTTCAGCTTTTCAATGTAAAAACAATCATTGCTTGCATATAATTATAATAATTTGTGGTGATGGCGAATTTTCTGTGTCTCGGACGTGAAATACCGTGATCGACACTGTGCGAAGTAAAGTACGAAACGCGAAACTTTCCGCGCTACGGACGGGCCAGTGCTATGTGAATCTAGCTTAACTACAGAAGGAAGAATAAAATGGGCATAATGCATAGTAATAAAATGCTTGCACCGTATACTGTGTACAATTCTCTCATATCTCAATTATTATAATCATCCCTCTGAATATAACAAATCTGAACAAACGTAAACAAATACAAATGTACCATAGACATAGAGAATAGACTGAGTGTTATATCCAGGTATAAAGTAAATACGGGTGACAAAGCGTGAGAGACAAAACAATCGTGCGGCCAATAGCTGTCTCTTTCTAGAAATCTGATTGGTCCACGTCACACTTTTCGCTTCGGGGCATCGCGCCTTTGTCATTACGGACAGAAAAGAGACAGGTATTGACCGCACAGTCGCGTTGTCTCTTTCTAAAGAGTGGTCAATTTTGTGAGGCCATTGCTCAGTCCATTCTTCTCTATGTCTATGGGATGTACGAACTCGGCTAAGTGTGATAGAGATGACAATATATTTTATCTCTTTCCCTCGATAGTCAATCGCTCTGCACGAACCAAATCCGACCGTTTGTTGACCATTTGACATTTTTAACTGCGGTAAGGCAAAATGAAACGGCTCGCGTTTGCATATAAAACTATATCGTCCTACTTTGTTTTTACACTATGTCGTCTGTCTGTGCTGTAGTTGAGGGTTAATTATTATAATTGAGCTGTATATTGTGTGCAAATCATAATAAGCAATGACGGAATATCAAAAATATTGCTAGTAAAGATAGGATAATGTAGATGGGAAAGAGAAACAAAACATCGCAATAAATACTTTTTATTTAGGAATAGTGAATACAGTACCCGACTATTCATTAGACTCACAGGAGAGTTAGAGAATCTAACTAATTTAGTCTTTTTAGGGTTTCGTCCCTCAAAAGGAAAAACGGAACCCTTATAGGATCACTTTGTTGTCCGTCTGTCAAGACCTATCTCAGGAACGAGTAAAGTTATCGAGTTGGAATTAAAACCATATACGCAGATCTCTAGTCCCTTGCAGATATTTATTTATATATTAAATACCTTATTGCACACTTATAAAATAATATGTACAAAAGGAGGATTTAGTGCTAAAGCACTTTCTGTCAACCATCCCCACAGTGTATGAAATGTGGTTGTACGCGCGCATCAAAACGAATATATGTATAAATATGTATAAATAAAAATAAATATGATACTACTTAATATTAATAAATAAATAATAAACTATTAAAAATTATACACATAAATATATATAAATATGTACATACATATTTGTCAGATGACGAATCACACAAAAATTCACAATATTACCCATTAAAAATATATATATTAATTATGGAAAATTCAAACATCTCAGTTGTTTTAAAATAAAGTTACGGCCGTTTATGTCGAAAAAATCGCATATTTCGACACTCACAAGGGAATCAAAACCTTTTAGGGTACATTCCGTAGACCTAGAACAATTAAATTTGGCAAGAAGCATTGTATTTTAGTACACATAAAGAAAGAACTGAACATTTTAAATTTAATCACAAAAAATAGGAATGAGAACAAGAATTTATCATACTTACTAGTTTGTACGGAACCCTCGGTGGGCGAGTCTGACTCGCGCTTGCCCATGTTTTTTTATGGAATCCGATCTAACTAAGGATTTCCTGCTTGTTCCCAACAAGATAATATATAAAGGGTACTGTATGTAGTTTACCGACTTGTATTTGCTCAAATTTAACTTTAGGTTCTGACGACGATTTTAGTCGGCATTTTGCCGTTAAAGCATTAAATTAATTGTACAAATATCGACTATACTGCTATTACTACCAAATTATGTTATTTGTAATATTATACACAATTACCAAATATTAATTTAGTTGCCAACTTTTAAAGTCAAAAGCCAGTAAAAGTAACTTCTAATGATTCAATTTTAATAGCTTATATTCGTTAACGATTAGAATTTATAACTTATAGAAAAAAATAAAGTCAATTATTGTAATTGAAATGTATTGTGTGATTAGTATTGACACAGATCTATATCAAGCAATAGCGTTATACAGACTGACGATAATGATGATTAAGTATTGCCTACATCGTGTATGAATTTCGTTTAAGACTTATATATTCTCGTGGTAGTACCTTTTAGTACCTACTCGACTGGCTAGCTACAACCCTCAAGTTGAATATCTGTGCCAAGCACCTAACAGTGTGTTCCGGCAGCCTCACTTGAGTACCAGTTCCATTCCAGGCTGGGTGTGTTTACCATCTTCGACCATATCGTCACTTAACATCAGGTGCGCTGTGGTCAAACACTTAGCCTGTCAAAAGTAAATAATAAAGTGTTATTTTCTTAAATAATACATATTGAATTCCTTTTCAGCTTGTTTAAAGCTAATAGAATAATGTTTAATTTTTTTACTTACGTTTTAACTTATCTTTTAAATTGTATAATTAAGTAACATAATACTCGTGACATTTATCAGATAGACAAAATTTGTTCTGTGATTCCTAAAAAAAGTTCTTATTTTATATCAATGCTTTAAATATGTGGTATATATCTAATTTGAAGTATTAAATTTGTGCCAAAAAACAATTATTTAAAAAATCAGTATTAGATTTGGATCTCGGAAATTTTATTCTGAATTGTTATACATTTTATTACCTATGTTGTTTATAAAATTGTGTCGAAATTTTGCCACTTATTGGGATAGTCACTTATACAATTACGCATTTATTTAGTTATAAGGATTGTACTTAGATAATAAAAACAAAACGTCTTTAGCACATAGTCGGCGACAATTCTAGCGATCTCAATATGGTTGATCGTTAGAAACCTCCTTACAGATCGCACTATCATAGAGTACAACGTGTTAAAGGTAACCCCTAATGCAACGTTGACAGTCTCCAATCCCATTGACACTCGAATATACAGATAGTTAGGTACTGCTTACTACTTTATGAACCGACTGCTTGCCTGTCGCTATATCTATAATTTTTATTTTATTTATAGCGACCTTATTAGCAGTCTCACTTTCGCACTATGCGATAGCTATTGCTTACGATTTTTTTTAAATATGATCTGACAGATGAGATGTGTGATTTTTGGCGTGTAGGACGCTGTTCCCAATGGATTCTAAAATAATTAATTATAGTTCATAAAATCAGGTGGATGGATTTCTGAATACAATCTTAATTCATGTTGGTTCGGACTCGAGACTTAATGTCTGCTAGGAAAGTATACGTGATGCGGAAAAACAAAAACAGCTATGAGGACAATGCTGTGCGTAGTTCCTCAAAACTACTTCCACCCGCCTTTAAGTTTGTATAAATTGTACCAGTACCAATTTACGATACCAAGGAGAACTGTGTGCTAAAGACTGTTCGGCGGTGTCCTATTTGACCGCAGAAACTATTATCGCATTGTTCGCACGAACGTTAAATCGAGTGTCATTTGTTTTTGAATCAGGTGTCGAAATGAGTTCACGCGATTAGTTCGTGAAATGTTTGACATTTGCGCGAAGATATGCTATAGTTTTATTCAGGACGCCGTCTTCGAGTATTTAAAAGTCAATTATGAACAGCGATCAAGTAGAAGGTAGTTATAGGTCGATTGTGACGTTTGTACGTATTTCCACTGTAAGGGTTTTGTTAGTCTTCTAGAAAGCGACATTAGACTGTACACAGCAATATTTCCATTAGAATAAGTGTATATTAATAAATTGTAACATTTCAATGGAGAATTTCATTTAACACCTATTTGTAATGAGACTTCTTTATCAATACTTATACAAAACTATTAACAAACAGTTTTTGTTAATTTTATAGTTTTTTCTGATGTGAGAAAACCAATTTTATTTCTTTAACAAATATAAGAATAGTATTTTAACCATAGGTGGCAAAGGATTAGAGATACAATTTTCAACATAAAAAGAAGCTGAAATGCTGCTCAAGATTGAAATTCCGCCTGGAATACGGACATTTTGGTCACGTGCATAATCCTTCAAAGAGAGAAGAATGTTTACAAAAGTCAGTATTTAGATAAATCTAACCTGAATAACATATTTAAACCTTTGTTTTGCTAAACAAGTCTCATTATCACATATCTTAATATCGGTGTTTGTTTCTATTTATAATTTGTGGTGTTGGTTTTAATTATTTTTTTGTGGCAAGATAACATTGTTCGCTTTCTTTTATACTACTGTGAGGTCTTATTGCTATTCATTTATGCAGCTGCAAACCTTATTGTGCGACATGCATCAATTATGTTCCTGCGATGGTGGATTTTCCTGACGTTCAATGACATGAAATTATTACGTTTATAATGAACAGCAATGAACGCGAACGAAACGATTTGATTCCACTTTCATTGTGCGGACCGCTAAACAGTGGAATGGTCTGCCCCCGTGGGTGTCCTCGGATGGATACAATCTCTTCAAGTCTAGTGTTAATCCGTATCTTGTAGGCAAGCGTGCTGTATACAAACCAAGCTTGCCTAAATTTATTTTAAGATTTAAAGTTTGCTATAATATAAGTTACCGCATCATCACTTAACGTCAGGTAAGGTGGCAGTCAAACGCGAGCCTATTAAGTATAAAAAAAGGTTTAATACGTCATATAACAACAATACACACATATACATACATATATCATATGTATGTATATGTTACAACAACATATGTATGTTGTTTGTGTTGTGTGTTTTGTCATCTCCCGTCTGTTCTTAACCAGTAACTTGTTTTTCCATTCTTAGTTGCCTGAAAGAGATCGCTTTTAGCGATAAGACCGTCACTTGTGGCACTAGGTCATAAAATTATTTTGTTTTCTGTAATTTTTTTCTATTGTGAAGAGTTTCTATCTATCTATATATAACATTCCCATCTGTACTGTTCCACTGTCGCAGGAACTAAAGTGTCAATTATTAAGCACCAGACCTATATAACGTTGTTGAAGCTGTAGCTTTTAAATATAAAACTAATTAATGTATGTGTTACGAATAATTTTATCTTGAACTGTGTTATAATGCTTCTGGTCCAGTTTTAGCCCTGTTGATTTGCCCCTTTACGTTTCTACCTAGCTTTTCCTGTCCCACCTTTCGTAGATTAGAACTCTATCGTGTGTATAACAAGAAAGGGATTGATCACTCCCACATGTGTAAGTCCATGCATGTTATATGTGTGCATGATAGAGTTAAGTTAAACCGAGGAAAAGGATGGTAAATTAAAAACTTTATGTTTAAAAGTTATTGCGAGTAAGTTGTAAGTAGTTTACAAATGCGATGAAAATTAACAAAATAACTTTTTATTTTTGGTTTTATTATGAAAGTTAATGTCTAAAATTTCACTTTTAATGAGTGCATAAACATTAACAAGTTGTCTTGCGTAAAGCAATAAAAATCTTTTGACCTGAACACAATCCCACGGCACATAAAAAAGCGGAAGAACTGAACTAAACAAACACATAAAAAGTCAATAAATATACTGATATAACACATTTCTTAATTTTTAAATGAACTTCAATGACTTTATGCCCCGATTAACATTGATCTGTATTTTATTTATATATTATTTAAGTGTAGCTTTGTCGAGTTATATTTTAATTTATAATTTTACTTTACAAATTTGTGAGCAATGAGTCCCAAATTTACATAAGTTCATATACGTTATATCACTTGTCGTATCTACTGACAGAAGAACTTATAAGATTTCTATAATATCCGTCCGTAACGGAGCCATTAAATATAATTACTATTAGTTTTATTGGTAATTTGAAGGGTCCATCGGATAACCAGTGCCTTATTCAAACAGTCTATGCCATAAGTTTTATTTTCACTTTCATGAAAACCTAAAAAAATTAAAATAAACACACTAAAAGCGAAATAACACTTCTTATTATAACCCTATTGTCAGAGTGAGCCGCCAATGCAATAAAATCCTCGTCTCTAACAGACACATCGATATCTTTCACCTAAATCTATACTAGTTTCAAAGACATTAGATTATTTTAGATGTTAATTTTAAAATATACAGTTAAATTTTTTTGTATTTTGACCGTACAGCTTACTTACCTATTATTATTTAGTTTATAACTATAATCCATGACTTAATTAACTTAAAAATAAAATCTCTAATGTCTTTAAAAAAATGTAAATATAATTCACACATACATACATAGTTATGGAATGAAATACAGATCTGTATATTGAATTAATATTAATATTATTCCATTCTGTTTTGTGTGTTATTAAATAAGAATATAACATATATACACATTAAAAACACATCAATAAAGCGAAAAAACATATAAACATACACACATCAATAAGCGAAAGAAACATCCTATAACAAGGGGCAAATGTTCAGAGCTAGACAGGCAGCA
The DNA here is from genome assembly GCA_950106695.1 of Biston stratarius. Taxonomy (NCBI): domain Eukaryota; kingdom Metazoa; phylum Arthropoda; class Insecta; order Lepidoptera; family Geometridae; genus Biston; species Biston stratarius. Next base: position 2,311,235 of record OX467106.1, on the reverse strand, counting down.
GCGTCACGCCATCGACGGTCTCTCTGCAGAGGACTTCGTCCACCACAACTTCACCATGATGGAGAACTTCCTGCAACACCTGCATGACTTGTACCCCGACATCACCAGGCTCACCAGCATTGGCAAGTCGGTGGAGGGACGCGAACTGTACGTGTTGGAGGTGACGAAAGATCCGGGACGTCATATACCTGGTAAGTTATCCTATAGTAACATAACATCCTATAGTAACTATCTATAGTAAACATAAGCGACATGACTGTCAGTTAAAAAGAGACGCAACTATGCTGGCATATGTGTGTCCCTTTTATTCGGCAATTACAGCAAATTAAAATGCACACGAACGAACATAAGACGAACAACACTAGATTTTCGATCCCGGGTGTTTGCCCATCTGACACTTTCTCACTCATAACTGGTAAACTGGGACTGTGGTTCTCTTCTATACAAACTTCTTAAATTTTGGTACAGTTTATCTAAAAGTAATGAGTCAAACCAAACGCTCCTCTAATGGAAGATGGTAACGCCTATCTATGACCATTGTAGCGGTAATCAGAACTTTAAGTAAAATAAAGTCCAGAGCTTCATTTCGTTTCATGCTTGGTGTTCCAAAAAATGGACGAAAAACTCTGGATGCTTTCAAATTGCGAGTGAATCAGTTACTTCTAGGCAAACTTTTTAGTGCTTTGTAGACCGCATCTTTGCTTAACTTCAAACGAAGAGGCGGTCAAACGAAAATCTATTTACTAATTTAAAAAATGACATGACATTTGACAATGTTCACAGGCAAACCCGAGTTTAAGTACATAGCGAACATGCATGGCAACGAAGTGGTTGGCAGAGAAATGTTACTGCTACTGGCCAAATATCTATGCGAGGAGTATTACAAGGTATGATTATTTTGTCCCAACATATTCCGGATAGCCCTGCGTAATGTGTTCTCTTTGTGAGAAGAGATTCCACTAGAGATTCATATTTCGATATTCCATTAAGCTTGTTAAATGCGGATTAACAGCCTTCATATACCTTCGAGAACACTAAGAAGTTTTAGGTTTTCATGCTGTGTTTTGCTTTACCCTTTAGAGTTAGAATACGCACGTAAATTAAAAAAGGCAGAGGTGCGTGCCCTGTGTTTGGTATCCGGACATCCAAATTGGCAGAAGTTTCCCAATTATATTTTCGTCCCAACGCCGTTTGGCAGAAGTTTCCCAATTATATTTTCGTCCCAACGCCGTCAATTACGTCGTCGTTTTTAAACTTTTTTGACAGTTCACACAGCGGCAAACTAAGCAAATCTTGGGAACTAAACTACCAATACCAATACTAATACCAATTTTTTTGCTGTTTTTCTTTTTTATATAATACCCAGACACAGAACAAACATTTATCGTCACATAAATGTTTGTTCTAGTTTTATATTCTATCAAATGAGGTGACGGGGTAGTCAAACAGGTTACAGGGCAGGTTAGTTAAATTGAAGAGTTAGATAACGTATTTCTATTTTTAATTTAAACTTAAAAACATATGCCGAAAAACGTATAAGTAAGGCTTAGGAGCCTGTCACTGCTTCAACATTCTACTTCTATTTATATCAAGGCTGCAGTGGACTTTCCATTAGCCTCTAAACTGTAAAATACTGTACATAGAGTAAGCCAAGTAAAATAATTCACCGAGGTATTGTTTTGCTATTGTATTGACTAAGGCCCTTTGGCATTTCCTGATAGAAGTGATTTTTACGTTGGTGCCAAAACACTTTGCGAATTTTTAAAATAATACATGTATTACAGTGTGAAGGGTTCTTCATAAACGCAAAAGCACATACATACTTACAAAAATTAATATTAATAATATTAGATTTTAAAATATTATACTTCCGATGCCAGCGTACAGGAAGTACCATCTTCGATTACACTGTCACTTAACATCAGATGAGAAGTGGTTTAACACCACAAACAAAAAACCCCTTTCTTCACCCATCCTAATCCTTTCCTCCCTTCAATTCCTCTCTATTTTACGTCACTTGGAATAGGTTTATTCTACGCAATCATGCTTCATATTAACTGCATTATTTAATTCAGACGCTAACCTATCTTAATTAAGAAATTGTCATTGTCGTCCGAGAGGTATATATAATTGTTGAGAAATAATTGTTTTCGGATGTTGCAGAATAACGAAAGAATCCGCAAGATGCTCAACACCACCAGGATCCACTTGATGCCGAGCATGAACCCTGATGGTTACGAGAGGAGCAAAGAAGGTATCTAAAGTTGAATACGCGTTTAAAGAGATAAAACATGTAAGCAGTGTTCAAGATATACAGTGGCAGTCAAAAAAATAGAGCCACCTATATGCAATGTTCAAATAAAACAGTATCCGTGTAGTGAGCAAATTTTAATTGATAACTAGTCTATATATAATTGTACAAGGGATCTCACTATAAGTTGAGACACATTACACTAACAGAAAACGTAGTAGTTTTCTTGTGAACAGAATAAAACACCAAAGTAATCCTCTCTTCGACAGTCAAAATAATAGAGCCACTAAATAAATGTATCTTCATATCAAATATAAATTCGAAAAAGTTAACTTACAGGTTTATTTTTAGTCCTAGAATTAATACTTAGTCGTATAACCCATATTTTTCAAAACCGCTCGACATCTTCTGCTCATGGAATCCAACCGTTTGCGCTTATCGTCTGACATAGAGTACCACGCTTTTTGTATTTCATACCAAAGATTTTAACGCTTTAGAAAGTAAGAAGTAACGCAGAAAGAAGAAGAAACGCTTGAAGAAAATAACGCTTTTGAACGATCAATTTTCTTATCCACAGTATCCCACAAATTTTCGATAGGATTAAGATCGGGGGATTGTGGTGGCTACTCCAAAAGGATTACTTTTTCCTTCTCGAAAAATTTTTTCACAACATTGGCGGTATGTTGGGGATCGTTATCCCACATGAATTTCCATATTAGTGGCATCTCAACTCTCGTACAAGGTAACATAACATTCCGAAGGATGTCTTTGTACATTTCGGCATTCATAGTTCCCTCAATCCGGAATATCGGACCGACCCCATACCAGGAAAAACATCCCCAGATCATTACGCGGCCACCACCATGTTTGATAGTTTTTACAGTGTACCTAGGATGATTTTCTTGGTTTGGTGGACCCCTTACATAGACTTTTCCATCCGAGGAAAACCGATTGAACTTAGATTCATCCGACCACAGCACATTATACCACCAGCGATCGTCTTTATCCTTGTGGCTTTTAGCAAACGAAAATCTCTTCAATATGTTCTTCTTGGATGTGTGGTTTTTCTTTATGTTTCTTCTTCGCAATGCGCCCATACAGGCGCAGAAGAAGAAACATAAAGAAGAAACAAACAAAAGAAGAAACATTGCATCAGTCTGTCTTCTTCGTACTATTGACGTAGACAATTCAACGCCACATTCATTCGATATCTGGCGTTTTAAACGTGGTGAAGTCAAGAAAGGGTCCTTCTTAACCCGTTGACAGATTACTCGGTCCATACGCGTTGACGATATTCGAGGTCTTCTCCTATTTTCAGCTGCAGGCGTTGCTCGCTTTTTTTTTTTTTATTGCATTTTGCACACGTTTTCGTAATACATTCAACTCTTTTGCTATCTTATTCATAGAAATACCTCTGTCCCACATTCGAAACATTTCTTGACGCTCGCCATCAGTTGTATGTTTTGAACGACCCATCTACAGTGAATGGAGACGTAAATATTGTTATGGACAGTCACTCCCACATTTGGTATTCACGAATAACACAAATTATATTAAATAAAATCGTAAGAAAATTCTTAAATGTATCGATATAATAAGCGGCTCTATTATTTTGAACGCTGTTAATTTTACCTTTCAACACTTTTTGCACTTGAACACTTAACAAAAGCTTGTTGGACTCCTGTCACTTATTACGCTGTAATCTATGCTTAATCTACAAGCAACGAATATTGAAAGAGCCCTCGTGCTAAGTGTTGACAACTGATAACTTCATACTTCATTCGCCAACACTTGGTGGCTCTATTTTTTTGACTGCCACTGTATATTCAAATTTTTAAATTATTGTTAAAGTATTTAAAACTTATTTTCAAGTGTTTTAAATTTCTGTCAAGTTTAAAAAAAATTAAATCCTCATTTCTGTTGTAGCTGGAACGACTGTTAAGCGGAAATAAACTAAATATATACCTAGAACACTCAAAATGGACTTCCGCAAAGTGACACCTGATTCAATCAATTAAAAGAAATAGACTCAAATTGATTTTTGAATTTAAATAGGTGGCAGGTTGAAATGTTCTGTGTCGTGTTACAGGAGATTTTAGCAGTTTGCATGGAAGACCGAACGCCCATAGCCGAGACTTGAACCGAAACTTCCCCGACCAATACGGCCCCACAATGGTATGAAAAACTATTGCTTTTTTACCAAACTACGGCGTAGCAAAATATGAATGGCTATGTGTTGGAAGTTGTTGGACGGGCATACATACATATGTACGTATGTATGTATGCCCGTCTCTGTGTTTTCTCGTAACTATTAAACAGCTGAACCGATTTTGATGAATATGTCGTTAGATCATTTCAGTGCTTTTATTTCTGACGGGGTTTAGGCGTTGTAAACATCTATTTTTTTTATGTCTTGGTGTTTGACCACAACTCACCTGATGTTAAGTGACGGTGTGGTTGAAGATGGTAAAGCACACCTAGCCTCGAATGGAACTGGCTTTCAAGTGAGGCTGCCGGACCGTTAGATGCTTGGCGGCAGATTTTCAATTTGAGGGTGGTAGCTTGCCAGCCGAGTGCTAGAAAGTACCCTACCACCACGCTATGGTTTCCTCACGATGTTTTCCTTCACCGGCAGCTCAAGCTCATTGTTGGAGTTTGAACCCACGCCCTTCGGCATGCGAAGCGACCGCGCTAACTATCATCGCTACAAATATCTTCTACTATTTAACTCGCCTGACTACGCCTTCAAAGCGAAGCGTTTGAAAATAACTTTATTTTTATTTTTTCCAGGATAATAAAGTTCAAGAGCCGGAAACCTTGGCCGTGATGAACTGGTCCCTTTCGTTACCGTTCGTGCTGTCCGCCAACTTGCACGGCGGCGCGCTCGTGGCCAACTACCCGTTCGATGGCAACCCTGACAACGAAGAGAAAAGCGAGAACCCTAGCCCCGACAACGACGTGTTTGTGCATTTGGCACATGTTTACTCCGATGTAAGTATTTCTTGCTGTGGTGGTGCCGGCGTAAGAATAGTACCCCACCCTCTCTACCCGTGGTTGCCTTGAGAGTCGGCTAAGGGATGTAATCCGGAAGATGGGCAGCAGCGTCTTCCTTGAACAATCACACCTAACTGCGCTCGCCAACCCGCCTGCCAAGCGTTGCGAGTATTGGCAAAACCCCCCCCTAGGAGGTGGCCTATGTCCAGCAGTTGACGTCCTATGGCTGATGATGATGATGATAAAGTATTTGTTCATAACAGTTTTAATTATATTCAAAGTTTAATTGGTACCACGCGGTACCAGATATTCTGCCTACGGACAAACGAACATCGGGAAGTGGGTCAAATTCAACTTGCAAGATTTTAAGAACAAACATACATACAAACATTGCAAGTTAAATAAAAGCCTGTAAAAATCTATCTATCTATCTAATACCTTTAAACGAGCAATTCTTGTATATATGTATTTATATAGATATATATATATTCTGAATCTCGGAAACTGCTCCAACGATTTTAGTATGCAGGGGGTTTCGGGGCGATAAATCGACCTAGCTAGGTTTCATTTTTAGAAGCTTCGTTTTATCCGTGTTTTCAGGCAATGAAAAACCAAGCAAAGCTCGGTCATCCAGGTACTAAATATTAATACCAGCAAAGGAACATACCTACGTCCTACTTATATAATAAAACTTTTTTTTCCAGGCTCATTTAAAAATGCACTTGGGACGACCTTGCAAGAACTTTCTAAAGGAGAGATTCCCCGACGGAATAACTAACGGTGCTAAATGGTAATTTCAAATAAAACTCTTGTGTAAATAATTTGAATCAAACAGCTCAGCTGACATGCGCGAGGATAAACTGCGATAAGTTTATGTCTAGCGTGAGATAGATACCAAATACCATCAATAAGTTTTATTGCCTTTGGCGTTAACATGACAAAGAATATGCATACATATAAAATACATACTTGATATTAATACTTTATAGTTGTACGAATTTGATGTTTTTACACGACTGCCCAAAAAAGGAATACAATGTTTTCAGGGTTTATGTTTATAGCGATGATAGCTCAGTGGTTAGCGTGGTCGGTTCGCATGCCGAAGGGCGTGGGTTCAAACCCCAAAAATGAGCTTGAGCTGTCGGCGAAGGAAAAGCGTTTAGCGTTCGTGTATTTTAATTTTCTTAAATAAGCTTGTTATTTGAAAGTACGCACTCGTGATGGTAAGAGACGTAACCAGAACCAGAACTTTGGGTATCCAAAAAAGGCCAGGGCATCGCTGCTTTGGCGCTCATTATTTTGATACATTCGATGGTCAGTTTCAATAGCCTTGTAATATCACTGAATCACCCTTTACACCGCAACACAGTAATGTTTACACGCTACTGCTTGACAGCAGAATATCTGATACCGCAGTGGTACAAAAAGTTTCTTTGAATATTTATAGGTATGTGCTTGCGGGTGGAATGCAAGACTGGAGCTATCTTCATACCAGCGACATGGAACTGACGCTCGAGCTGGGCTGTTTCAAGTTTCCTCCAAAGGCGGACTTGCCTGAATACTGGAACGATAACAAGGAAGCACTGCTAAGCTTTATTGAACAGGTAAGCTATAAGCAGAACAGATAATACTATAGCAAAACGTGATGCTATTCCCAAAAAATATCAACAAAGTTATTTCACGAAGATATTGGCAACACAATACACACAAAGGTATGTACGTGCGTGCACACGCAGGCGCCGCCGCAGGTGAAATGAACGATTACAACCAACGCAGACGTGCCTGTACAGGCCGCGACAGGCACCGTCGCGCCGCGCCTTTGAACTTACCGACTCCCGATGGATCGGACGGGCGACAACAGAGCCTCAAGCACGAAAATTTATCGAATTCGTATCGTAAATGTACCGAGTCCTCGACACGATAACGGAGTACTACGATAGGCAGCAGCACGAAGCACTCTCGTACGACTTCGAGGGCTCGATGCGATTACGTCAGTGACGTCATCCTAATGTACTCGTAAGTAGTGACGAGCTCCCGTGAACGAAATGAACGCCTTCCTGAGTGAATTATACGTTCAAAAACTAAATTGGTGATATTTTTAGTATCTCTGGCTTAAAGGCCTATTTATTGTTAATTAAATCAAAGCATAGTACTTATAACAAACAAAAAACTTCAAATAACTTAAAAAAACAGGTATGACAGATAGTAAAATGTATTATATTTGAAGAAATAAAATAATTATTAATACATTGCAAAAAAAACGGTTTTTGAACGAGTAGACTCCACTTGATATAGCGACTTGCCTTGGCTTGCCCACAGCTCACCTGACAGCTCGTGTGGTCGAAGATGGTAAAGCACACCTAGCCTGGAATGGAACTGGCTCTTAAGTGAGGCTGCCGGAACACACCGTTAGATGCTTGGCGGCAGATTTTCAACTTGAGGATGGTAGCTAGCCAGCCGAGTACTAGAAAGTACCCTACCACCGCGCGAATCCTGTATTAAGATTTGTCGGGGGCCCTCCTACCAGACTTTCATTTCATAGTTCCACGGGGGTCATGTTTATTATTCTTTCATAAACTTGTTAACGAACATATAATCACACGAAGCCGTTGTTGCCGCGGCCTGGAGGCTTACGAATCTTTGCTTATACATATTGGGGCCCCAGTATTCTGGGGGACCCGTATCATTGATACGGCTGATACGGCGGTAGCTACGCCCCTGTTTAAAAGTATCTCTTTAAAAAGAGACTCCGATTCAAGATCCTTTTGTCATTCCCAGGTCCACACAGGAGTGTCTGGATTCGTCCACAGCCACATCGGGCACGGGCTTGCGAACGCGTCCATCTTTGTAGAGGGAATACATCACGAGGTGCGCACCGCCCGAGACGGGGATTACTGGCGGCTGCTGCTGCCCGGAACTTACAACATCACGGCTAGCAAACCCGGGTAAGATTTTTTTTTACTTTTGTTGTGAGACCGTTCTATAATAATTCGCAACGAACATATTACACAACATGAAGAAAAATTAGCAGCGTGGGAGCGGAAGTCTCTGCATGGGAGACAATATCACGACCTGCAACAGCCATATGTCGACAAAGCAGCGTCGAACGCGTGGCTACAGCAGGGTGACGTCTTTCCTGAGACCGAAGCATTCATGCTAGCTATCCAGGACCAAGTCATTGACACACGCAACTACCAGAAATACATCATCAAGACACCTAACATATCCGATACATGCAGGAGATGCTGTAGCAGCTCCGAGACAATTCAGCATATAACAGGAGCATGCAAAGCCATTGTACAAACAGACTACAAACACCGACATGACCAGGTAGCCGCAATAATACATCAATTACTCGCATATAGGTACAAGCTTATCACAGAAAAAACACCTTATTACAAATATAAGCCTGAACCGGTTCTTGAAAACAGCAACTACAGACTCTATTGGGACCGTACTATAATTACCGACAAGACCGTTCACTACAACAGGCCAGATATAACCATTTTAGACAAAGCTAACAAATTTGCTTTCCTGATAGACGTTGCCATATGTAACACCCATAATCTGCAATCCGCGTACACCGAAAAAATAGCCAAATACACTGATCTAGCCATAGAAATTAAGACCCAATGGCAGGTAACCACGACAAGAACCATCCCTATAGTTTTATCCACCACAGGAGTCATACCAGAAACACTAGTAGCTAGTCTGGAAGCACTCAACATCCAAGCAACAACATTTAAATTACTCCAAAAAGCTGTTATTCTCAACACATGTAGAATTGTTAGAAAATTTTTATCACTCTCTTAAGCACTTGGCCTCGGCCCGTGCCAAAATCTACCTCCTCAGTGGAGAGTAAACAAATGTTTAAAATAATAATAATAATAATTTATTGGCATAAAACTTAAGACTAAGGAGTATCACTATCATCACTACATAGTATATAACAAAGTCGCTTTCTCTGTCCCTATATCCCTATGTATGCTTAAATCTTTAAAACTACGCAACGGATTTTGATGCGGTTTTTTTAATAGATAGAGTGATTGAAGAGAAAGGTTTATATGTATAATAACATCCATTAAATAGTGGAGAAATACTGTTATTTTTGAGGTTTATACCCGTGCGAAGCCGGAGCGGGCCGCTAGTACATATATAAAACTATGATATACTACTTAATAAAAACTAAAATAACAATATCATACTCCGTGATGGGTACCCTGAACCTCACACTAGGAGAGTCCTGTGTCGTGAGGTTCAGTGACTTCCTCATAAATAATTACAATATAATAAAATGACTTAATATAAATATATAAATAGGGTTGTTCTGTGAGTTATTATTGCCTTTCAAGTTACGCGGCCATGAAAAAGTTACGTGACTACAAGCTGTATTACTATGTACTGACAGCAATTGGTGGTATATTTGGCTTTAAGAGCTGTAAACCGTGGCTTCGATTCACACTAGAAAAAACATTTATGTGACGATAAATGATTGTTCTGTCTGGGTGTTCGGTATGTGTATTATGTATGTATAAAAAAAAATATATATAAGTATTTTATCAGTAATATGGCTCCCGTAGTACAAGCTTTGCTTAGTTTGGGCATAGATAGCGCCGTGTGAAATGTCCTACGATATTTATTTGTTGTGTAATAATCTTCCTCTTGTGAGCCAAAACTTATAAAATACTAGCAGACCCGGCCACGCGTTGCTGTGGCCAAATTGAACACACGCGTGTAACGTGAAATAAATAGTAGCGCATATGAAACCTTTGGAGTTTTAACGTAGCGCCATCTATTGGATACTTACTCAATCCAGTTAATAAATTACCTTACACCGCCATCTATTAGAATTTTGTTGAACTAACAGATAATTATACCTGTTTGTCGTATAATGAACAAATAATTTGCAATAAAAAAATATTGCGATTATAAATTGAGATATAAACTCCTATTTCTCAAGTTGGATCACACTGCACACAGTGTGCAAGATTTGGTTAAAATTGGTTCAGTAGTTGAGGACTTCATCCCGGACAAACAACGCGAAACGAAATTTTTATATATAAAGATATACAAACTAAAACGAACACGGAACCCAGTCTACAAATTACTACAAAAAACAAAAACAAACTATAGACTTTCTTTTAACTTTCAAAGTAGTCTCTCCTTCTATTCTTTTAAGTCTCTAAATTTGGGGGCAGATGGCGCTGTGTCAAGTAGGTACCTAATTTATTTATGTGTGGTGTTCTATTGTCTATGGTACAGATAAAGATCGAAAAGGGTTTTAATAGTTTTGATTGTTTTAACAAATTTTATGCCAAGATTTTCTGGAATACCTTGATTTGCTGCCACACTTGTGAGCCAGTTCCATTATGTGTGCTTTATAATGTTTGACTATACCATCCCTTAACATCAGATAATCAACAGTAAAAAAAAAACATTCTTTGGCATTATGCAATTAACTTTTTTTTACAGATACGAGAGCCTTACGGAGGAAGTGACTGTACCCGAAAGTGGTGCAGTCAGTCTCAACTTCACTCTGATGGCTGACGACCCGCAGCATTGGTCATCCGCTTACGACTTCCGGTAAGATTTCTATTTACGCTACGTACCCATACTACGTGACCCATATTTTTCAATTTTTTTATTCGACCTCCTGGACGGCCCAGACAGAGGGACGAACTTGAGCTTCTGTTTGAAATAATGGACTCAGGTTGCATAAGACAGAGAAATATGGAAAGAGAGACCCTTGCCCTGCAGTGAGACAGTACAGGTTGATAAAAATAATACAAATACAAATACAAATCTTTTATTGATAACACCAAAGTTACAGGTCATTATTTCATCCATATTTAAAAATATCAAAAATCATAACATATGTCAATATAACGAAAAAGTCAATATACTAATATGTGAAATAAGTGTATAATAAAGTTGGGAGACCGTCTGGCTTCCAATCTGGAGGTCATGGGTTCGAATCCCACGTCGCGCATTTCTATCTTTTCAACCAATAAAGAAGGAAATTCGACTGTTTTTTTTTTAAATGTTTGTTACCTCAGAACTATCGATTTTTGATTTTTGTTATTTGAAAGCTGTTGCTTCCCGTGTGAACCCATTTCAATTTGGCCCAGTTCTGACAATAGGACCCATGAGAATAGCACATTAAGTCGGGTTTTTTTTTTTGTTATAATTTAACTTGTTTATGTTATATGCGTATTGTCGCTGACTTGGAACTGAGGAGGAAAATATCGCGAGGAAACCTACATGTACGGGGAACGCTCGAATGAGACTTGACCGTTTTTTTTTTGACGCGGGGGGATTCTTTGATTCTTCTTTGGGATTGTTTCTTTTGTAGCGATGATAGCTCAGTGGTTAGCGCGGTTTGTTCGCACGCCGAAGGGCGTGAGTTCAAACTTGAGCTGTCGGTGAAGGAAAACATCGTAAGGAAACCATAGCATGGTGGTAAGGTACTTTCTAGTAATCTGCTAGCTAGGTTAAAAATCTAAAAATCCCTCAAGTTAAAAATCTGCCGCCAAGCATCTAACGGTGTGCTCTGGCAGCTTCACTTGAGAGCCAGGTCCATTCCAGCCTAAGTGTGTTTACCATGTTCGACCACACCGTCACTTAAGTCAATTTACTAGCCTGTCAACCATTAAAACTCACATACTCACAACCTAACACACAATCCTACACTGCAGAAGTTCTTTTAATCATTATTATTATTTCATTTTGTTTTATTACTACATGTTATTTATTTATCTGCTTAAGCTGCTTGTCACGATTTCTCAAAATATTGTTCACAAAATACCCGCTGTACTAAGTTACTGGACTAACACCTCAGTTCGAGAGTAGGGGCATAATGTAAACCAGCGCTTGAAGAACTTAATTCTTACAGCATAAAGCTGATTTTGTCCTTTTGACGACATCTTCTATGTTAATTTATGTGTATTTCAGGGACATATGTATTTTTATTAAAAAAAGATATCAGAATGGATTGAGATAGTTGGTTTATGCGGAATGCACTAACTAACAAAATACATTCCAGCGTATTAGACAACATAATGAACACACGTTACCACACGCCTCTGGAGCTGTACGCCGCTTTGGCAGAGATCGAGAACAAGTACGGGGAGATTGCGGAGTTCCGCGCCGGGGAGTCCACGCTCACCGCCAGCTTCCGACAGCTGAAGATGACTGACCAGGTCCGTGTACATTTCTTCTTGTTATTCTTCTTTATTTTTAACGCGTTACAGTTTTATTGGTGTTAGATCTTCTTAGCAGGAGGTCGACTAGGTAGGTACCACCGTAGTACTAGATATTCTGCTACTACTGCTTGACAGTAGTGTGTAAACATTACTGTGTTCCGAAATTACTGATCTGTTGAGACTAACCATCAAAAGTCTCAAATTAATCAGCGCCAAAGCAGCGTTGCTCTGGATTTTGTTTTGCTACTCAAAATTTTGCAGTGGTGGTGCCGGCGTAAGAATAGTACCCCACCCTCTCTACCCGTGGTTGCCGTAAGAGTCGGCTAAGGGATGTCATCCGGAAGATGGGCAGCAGCATCTTCCTTGAACAATTACATCTAACTGCGTTCGCCAACCCGCCTGCCAAGCGTGGCGAGTATTGGCAAGACCCCTCCAGGAGGAGGCCTATGTCCAGCAGTGGACGTCCTATGGCTGATGATGAGTGTGTGATGTGACTCAAAATTTTGTGTATCGTTGCAATGGTCATGGACAGGCGTTATCTTTTACCATCATGAGAGCGACTCGATCATCTTATTACTTAAAAAAAAAAGCAAGTTATGTAATTATTATGTGTAATTTCAGGTCGGCTCCCCAGAAGAGACCAAATTCCACATCGCCTTAATAAGCAGCTTTTCGGCCTCGCAACCACTAGGCCAAGAGATGCTATTAAACTTCGCTCGTCACATCTCCACTGCTTATTCCATCGGAGAACCAATTCACAAGCGATTATTACAGAACTCCGTCCTACACTTCATACCTAACCTCGACCCATTATACAATAAGATACAAAAACAATACGACGGAACAGATAAATGTGACATACAACCTCTAGAAGAAGAATTCGGGAGCACTTTGTACTCCTATCTAACTAAAAAAGACATGAATCCAATGTCCAATTATACCAGAGAGAAAGCGTTCGTGGATCTGTTGCAAGCTGAAAAGTACGACCTGATTTTGGAGCTAGCGAGTGGAACAGAAGATGTCACTTACCCGGAGCTGTCCAGAAGAATAAGGATATACGAGAAGTTTGCACAGACCTATCAGGTAGAGATTGTGAATTTTATTTATAAAAAAAATGTCTCCTTATCAATATTAGGGGTTAAAGTATATAATTGTCGTTTCGTACTGTTGGATAGAATGTATTTTGAATGTACCGACTCCAAAAAAAGGAGGAGGTTCTCAATTCGTCGGAATCTTTTTTTAGGTTTCCGTACCCAAAGGGTAAAACGGGACCCTATTACTAAGACTTCGCTGTCCATCAGTACCAGGCTGTATCTCATGAACCGTGATAGTTAGACAGTTGGAATTTTCACAGATGATCTATTTCTTTTGCCGGTATAACAACGAATACTAAAAAACAGAATAAAATAAATATTTAAGGGGGCTCTCATACAACATGACATGATTTTTTATGTGCGCGAGTCCTTGACCGGTTTTTTACATAAATGTTCCCCGATTACTCTAAGACGCCTGGACCGATTCGAAAAAATATTTTTTTGTTTAAAAGGGTATACTTTTTAGGTGTTCCCATTGGCAGCAAGTCTCTGATCTGACATCCATCGGATGATGGGATCCCAGAAAAATCGAGTGTGATTTATAGAGAGGACGCATAACGTGTATTATGTATTTTATAAAAACTATTCAAGTATTTGCGTCTAGTCTGGTGGTCTGCATCTCATGTTGCTGAGCTGACAATGGAAAATAACTCCTAAACTATTAGGAGTTAGTGGATAATTGTTTAAATATTATAGGCTCGTATATACCGCTACTTATGTTCCTTTAAGTTATTGGGGCGAGCTGATGATGGAAGGTAAAACTCCTTGTTATTTGAAAGGATATCTTTTAGATTGGTCCCAATAACATTTTCATAATCGATTCAGTAGTTTGATCTTTAAACCTAAAACCTAGCAGTGTTTGGGTCATGGGGTCGGATTTTTTTAATTGTTTTTTTTTTTTCAATTTGGCCACGCGTTGCTGCGGCCCAATTGAACACACGCGTGTAACGTGAAATAAGTTGTAGCGCATATGAAACGTTTGGACTTTTAACGTAGCGCCATCTATTGGATACTTACTCAATCCAGTTAATAAATTACCTTACACCGCCATCTATTAGAATTTTATGGAACTCACAGATAATATCAGATAATAAGATCTTTGTCGTATAATAAACAAATAATTTGCAATAAATAAAATTTTGCGATTATAAATTGAGATATAAACTATCCTATCTCTCAAGTTGGATCAAACTGCACACAGTGTGCAAGAATTGGTTAAAATCGGTTCTGTAGTAGAGGAGTTCATCGCGGACAAACAACGTGACACGAAATTTTTATATATAAATATTATTTTAATCAAAGTATTGTCTATTACTTGGTAGTAGATCTCCTTAGCAAGAGGTTGTTTATGTAGGTACCACTGCAGTACTAAATATTCTGCCGCCAAGCAGTAGTGTGTAAGCATTGCAGTGTTACGGTTTGAAGGGTTACTGCAGCTAGCAAAATTACAGGGCTATTGAGACTAACCATCGAAAGTCTCAAAGTAATGAGTTTCAAAGCAGTATTGCCATCGACTTTGTTTAGCTATTCAAAGTTCTGTGTAACGCTGAAATGGTCATGGGCATACGTTATTTCTTACCATCATATAGTTCGAATCATTACAGTTACATAAAAAAAATGCCATCTAATCGAATGATTATATAACCTTTTGTGATAGAACTCTGGGGACTAAACGAGAACTGAGGATTCTTAGAACCAAATACGTAGATTTTTGTGATGATGTTAGGATATTAGAACACATTCACCAAAAAGAGTTCGTGTAACAAAATGGCTGTTGATCAGTAATCATTAGTCATTGTCTTTGTACTTTTTAGGACCACCGTACCCCGACTGAAAAATATCCGTGCCAGAAATCAACCGACGCAGTCCATGGCGACCTCATAGATTTGATCAACGAACGGTTCAACACACCCATCGTGTCTGTGGGACTGAGCTGTTGTAAAATGCCTGTAGAAAGCGAGATTGCGACCGTCTGGAGAAACAACTTGAGAGGAATCATGAAGTTTGTCGAACAAGCTAACACTGGTAAGTTATTTATTTTTTCATGTTTTACAGGCTAGGTATTTGACCACAGCTCACCTGGTGTTAAATGGCAGTGAGGTCGAAGATGGTAAACACACCTACCTGGAATGGAACTGGCTCTCAAGTGGTCGGAACACACTGTTAAGATGCTTGGCGGCAGACTTTGAACTTGAAAGTGGTAGCTAACCAGTCGAGTACTAGGAAGTCCCTACCAACATGCTATGCTTTCCTTACGATGTTTTCCTTCATCGTCAGCTCAAGCTATTTGTTGGAGTTTGAACCCACGCGTTTAGGCGTGTGAACTGGCCGCGGTAATCACTGAGCTATCATCGTTGCTAATGTACTAAAGGTAAAAAAGGAATACTGTACTACTAAAGAAATCTTTAGGAAAACGCTACGAATTGATTTCAACTATTACTATGTAGTACGTGTTTTTATTTACTATGTCGTTTCAACCATGTTGCCATAGCCGTGGTCACAATACAATACAATACAACTTTATTATACACCAAACATTATAAAAATACATACAAAAATTAAAAAGAGAAGAGAAAGAAAGTAACAAAACAAAATATACAACATAGAAACAACAAATAAACGGTGTACAAGGGCGGCCTTATCGCCTAGAGCGATTTCTTCCAGACAACCTTAATCACGTCACGTGATGATAATCATAAATATATGTTCAAATCGTGTAGGTTTAAAAAAAAAACTTGTTAATTATCATTATCATCTCAGCCGTAGGACGTCCACTGCTGGACATATCCTCCCCCATTGACTTCCAAAAAGACCGGTTGGAAGCGGCTCGCATCCAGCGCGTTCCTGCGGTCTTTATTAGGTCGTTTGCACACCTTGACATATCATATACACTGCGCTTGCCAGTCCGTGGTCTCTACTCCAGAACTTTGCAGCCCCATCGGTCAACAGTTCTGCTTGCCATGTCCCCACTTCTACTTGCAAATTCGCTGGGCATTTGTTATAAAATTATTAAACTTATTTTTGTTATTCCCACGCTTATGTTAAGGATGGATGGTGTTGTTGTAAGTTATTTTCATTGATTTCTTGTGTATCTATCTTTTTATAGAAACGGTTGTTATTAGTATGTATTGCTTAATATAGAATAAGTAGATGTGAGCTTTGATAGGAAATCTTTTGGTCGACAATTTCTACATACATACATGGAACCTTCAAACTAAAGAAGTGTACTTGCAAAACAGTCAACCAGTCTGTTTTGCAAATCAGTTAGCGTGATTTTTTTGTAGATGACTTAGCGTTTTTAAGACAGTAAAAAAAAACTAAAGATATATAATCTAGATTCAAGGTCAGAGTGAATAGGTATCTTTTAAGTCTGCGTGCTTCATCTTCGACCACATTATGGCTTACCATCAGGCGAGCTGGTAGCCAAACGCGGACTTATCAGTATTAAATAAAAAATCCATTTCGCGCTATGAAATTCATAATTGATTCACCAAGCTAATATTTCTTGTGGTGTATGAGCAAGGTGTATATACTGCTCTGCAGTTGAGCTGAACGAAGTGAGTATTCATCTAGTATTATACGTATTATATGTATGTAAGTACTGATATTTATCTAATATTGAACTGAAATGTATACGTGATCTCTTTAAAGTGAACTAGTGTTTAGAAACATATTCATTACGTTTGGCGATTTTTCGAGACGAAACCCCCCCACCCCACCTTGTCGTGAGATTTGAATCGATCCCCTTCTCCTTCAAACTTACGGGATTTTCAAAATGCGTATTCTTTGTAAATACGTTAATTTAATGACAAAAATATTGTGCAGAATTAAGCCATAATTTTTGTTTTACTTAATTTTACCCAAAGTAGACGGGGTTCTTGCAATATGGCACTAATTCTTGAACACACAAGACATTACGTGATATTGTATAAGATTTGACTCAATCCCCTTCTCTACGCCAAAAAATGAATCCCCTAAGCGTTAAGCGGTTAAATCCTAGTGAAAAACATATCTTCAAACCGCGAATGTTTAAAAGTGATTAATATAAGTAAATATCTTAAAACATGGCATTAATTTCGTCACAGGCGTGGTTGGCTACGTTACGAGCGAGGATGGCGTCCCGATTCGTAACGCCATAGTCGCTATCACGGGCATCGAACGCCAATACCGCGTCACTAAGAACGCGGCGCATTTCCACCTCTTGCTGCCGCCGGGCGAGTACAAGGTCATAGTACGAGCGCACAACTATCACGACCAGGTGAGTTACAGCATGTCTTTTATGATGTTTTTTAGTGTGTGTTCATTGATTAAAGTTTTTTACACTCGGAACACGATTTTAAAGAATTTACCGGTAGATTTCCTGAGCAGGTCGTCGAGGAAACACCACAATACTTGATATTCTGCCGCCAAACACTAGAGTGTAAACATTACCATGTTCCGCTTTGAAAGGAACTGCAGTTAGCCATATTACAGGGTTGTCGAGACTATCGAAAGTCTCAAAGTCCGCCGAAGCAGCGATACCCTTGACTTTGTTTTGCTACGAAAAGTTCTGTGTACCGCTACAATAGTCATGAACATGCGTTATATCCTACCATCAGGAGAGCGTTTTTTTTTCCTCTTTCTTTTTGGCATTGCGCTCTGTGCATTCTGCCAGTTTCAATGTTTCTGTATTTTGTTTGCAGTCTACAGCTACTTTACCTTTATAGCCAAAGTATAGTCTTTGACAAGTCCAGTCCGTGCCAGTCAAATCCAGTCAAGCTTTAGCAAAGTAATGGCGACTTTACTATAAGCTTCGATGGAGTTTTAGAAGCAACACGAAAAGTCATGTTTCACCGCACAATTGTAATACGTGTCATGTCGTAATACTTTAAACAATTGATCAGTTTTAAATAACTCGATTTGATTTTATTTGATGAAAACAGATGCTGACCTGGTTGGTGGTAGATGGCGTACTGAAGTCCAAGAACGTTATAATGCGGCGACAGAACACTGAGAGCCTGCCAGGGGGAGCGTACGAGGAACTGAAAGTAGACGAGGACCCCGCCACGGTTTATATTACTGGTATAAAATTATTGTAATAAAAAAATTATTGCGGGACACTTTTGCGTCGTAGTGGGACGATGAAGATTAAATAATAAGTATGTAAAACTTGGTGCGTAATAAGGGAAAGGGATTATTTTTTAACCGACGTAAAAATGGAGGAGGTTCTCAAGTCGACGCGTATTTTTTTTTTAATGTATGACATATATTTTTTTACGGAGTAGTCTGATTTTGATAATAATTTTTTATTTATCCTGTTGGCTCATTTGTTAAATTTCTGGTTCGAGGTCTGAAATGCGTGGGTTCGATTCCCACGCAGACTAACATTTGTGTGACAAACATCGTTTCGTTCGTTCCGTTACTTTTACATAAAAATTTGTTATACGTCTGCGTGTTTATCACTATCACTTAATAGTATAAAACATAGTCTCTTCCCGCTGTCTGCCCCTATGTATGCTTAGATCTTTAAAACTAAGCAACGGATTTTGATGCGGTTTTTTTTAAATATATAGAGTGATTCAAGAGGAAGGTTTATATGTATAATACATGCGTAATATAGTAGAGAAACACTGATAATTTTAGAGTTTCTAATGTGATGTCGTAAATAAACACATTTTTTGCGCTTACATTGCAAACGCTGGCTGAACCCTACGAGATACATCAAAATAATGTAGTACAGTATTGTACACCTTAAAAAGGTCTACAAAAAAGTCCTCGATGGTATATGTCTATCTCTTAGGGATAACCCACAATAAACATTTTTTATCATTTACTTTTTACGAGAAATAATGGCTTATTTAAGAATCGATTTTATTAGCTTTCTCAACCTTTTCCAAGTTGATACTTGGTATGACGTCATTCCTTAGAGGCCGTTCAAGTATTACATAAGCACAATTTTATTAATTTTTACCAACCCCCTTTTTTCCATCAAAGTAATAAAAGCTCTCACGCCTTTCGTATGCTTATGTAAATTAATGAATATTGCTAACGTATTCAACGTATAGAGTATATCTCCGGTCTGCAATGTAATTTTTTTTTTATGTTTGACCACAGCTCACCTGATGTTAAGTGACGGTGTGGTCGAAGGTGGTAAACTTGAGGGTGATAGCTAGCCAGCCGAGTACTACCCTACCACCACGCTATAGTTTCCTCACGATGTTTTCCTTCACCGGCAGCTCAAGCTCATTGTTGGGTTTTGAACCCATCGGCGTGTGAATCCACCGCACTCCACTGAGCTATCATTGTTACAAAAATAAATAAAGCAAAGATCAACCCCACCGTCTTTTGGTGCTTACGTAATATTTATGTTTGACCACAGCTCACCTGATGTTAAGTGACGGTGTGGTCGAAGGTGGTAAACTTGAGGGTGATAGCTAGCCAGCCGAGTACTACCCTACCACCACGCTATAGTTTCCTCACGATGTTTTCCTTCACCGGCAGCTCAAGCTCATTGTTGGGTTTTGAACCCATCGGCATGTGAATCTACCGCACTCCACTGAGCTATCATTGTTACAAAAACAAATAAAGCAAAGATCAACCCCACCGTCTTTTGGTGCTTACGTAATATTTGAACGGGCTATTCTTGACCTTCCAGGTTTGACTTTAGACCACAACAGCGTACCTCTACCGAAGGCCATGCTATCCATTCACCCGCTCGGCTCGAAGTCTCCCACCTTCCACAACACGAGCGACGAGAGCGGACGATTCGCCGTCTCGCTCCCACTCGAGTACAAAGGCAAGGAAATGGTGATGACTGCTAATGTTGACGGATACATTGCTAAGGAGAGGCATATCGTGGTAAGTCTTATTGTTTAATTATCGACCTTAAATCAATATCTCTAACATACTAATTGGCGTAAACGACAGTCTGATGTTTAAAAATAGTTTCCAGTTATTACCGCCAGGGGCTCTGTTCCACATTTTTCTATCCATCACATAGTACGCAAATAATAGCTGCTTTGACTGCCCTGCTAGTTCATTTGCTAGTGCATCTGCTTCAAGAACTGTAGGGCGTGAGTTCGATTCTCACTCAGAACAAACATTTGTTTGCCGATGATAAGTCTTTGTTCTGTGTCTGGATGTTCTGTACGTACCTATTTACCAAAAAAAAGTTTTTTTTTTATAGGCATACGTTTGACCGCCATCTCACTTGATGTTAAGTGATGGTGCGGTCTAAGATGGAGCACGCTTGCCTAGAAGATACCGATTCACTCTCGACTTGAAGACACCCAGATTATATCCATCGGGGAACACTCACTCGGGCAGCGCATTCCACTGTCTAGCAGTCCGCACAATGAACGTGGAATCAAATCGTTTCGTTCGAGTTTTTGGTACATCTACCATGAAACGATGTCGCGTTTTTGAATATTTTTAATTTTTTGAATAATATTATTATTTTTATAAGTATTATATCAGTCATTTGAGGCTCGAGCACGAACGACTTGCGAAAAAGTATTCGTATCGACATCGATGAAAATTTGTATGAGATTTGTACAGCGCAAATTAGTTACTTTTACGCACGACAGGGGGATATCGTGCGTAACTAAATTTGGCAGCACGAACGATTTAGTTTACTTTCGTATCGCAAACGTACGCTCATGTAAGTTTTGAAGGTTGGCTATAGAGTTTAGTCGAATCTTTTTTCACTTAGAAACTTGCCAGTGAAAAATGTTTCAAAACATTAATTGCTTTTTTTTTAATGCATATTAAAATGCAAAGACCGCCGCTTTACCAACGTAGTCATATTCATTATCTTCTTGCTGCAAGTTTACTTGAAAATGAAGAATTTAAACAATATTTAAAAAAAAAAACTGGAATAGAAATTCCGATTTCTATTGCACATCACATCGATATTTTAGCACACTGAGTATTTCCAATTGATAACTTTGAAACTTACACTTCCATGAATTCCAACATCACCATGTACCTATTGTAAATGACTTGTTCTCATTATTTATTAATTAAAAACACTAAAAAGCGACAGAAAACGACTGACTTTACGTATGGTAGTTGTGTCTTGCGCTAGCTCGGTGCGTAAGGCTACGCGCTGTCCATACATTCTGGAGTCTTTGGGAAAACTTTAACCAAGGTTTTCTTAGTTTTTTTTTTGTATTTATTTCGATTTTATTTCTTTATACGTGTCATATGACCACTAACTAACGTCTTTGAATATTGCTAATGTTCAAATTGTCCCGTAGATAATGCACGCATCGTTAATGGTGAGCTTAATAATATTGTTTTGTTGACAGTTGAACAGCAAAGAGAGCTTGACCCCGAATGTACTGTTCAAGCTGGAGGGCGACGACTACGTGTTGGGCATGCCGCGTCTCATCTTCGTCATGCTGGCTGGTAACATCTACAACCAATCTATTATATAAAATAGTATTCAGGGTTTCAAGCTTTGGGTGTACTAACCCCAAAGGTAAACGTTCGAAAGGTAGGCTTGTTGGTAGATTTCCTTAGCAGGAGGTCGTCTAGGTAGATAACACTGCTGTAGCGATGATAGCTCAGTGGTTAGCGCGGTTCGCATGCTGAAGGGCGTGGGTTCAAACCCCAACAATGAGCTTGAGCTGCCAGTGAAGGAAATCACCGTGAGGATACCATAGTATGGTGGTAGGGTATTATCTAGTACTAGGCTCGCTAGCTACCAATCTCAAGTTGAAAATCTGTCGCTAAGTACCTAGCAGTGTATTCTGACAGCCTCACTCGAGAGCCAGTTCCATTTCAGGCTATGTATTTACCATTTTCGATCACACTGTCGCTTAACATCATGTGAGCTGTGGTCAAACACCAAGGCTGCCAGCTATAAAAAATAAAATTCGATATTTCGATCTTCTTGCTCATCGTAAATCGACCTTATTAGAATTAATTTAAGACGTTTGTTGCGTGCAGGCGTGGTGGGCGTGGCGCTGGTGGTGTCAGGCGCGTGGTGCTTCGGCTGCCGGAGGCGCGCGCGGGAGTCGCGCCGCGAGTACCTCTTCACGCAGATACCCGCCGACGACAAGCGCCCGCTTTGCGACGACACTCAATACGGTAAGACTTCTGAGCAGGGCCGGATTAGGGAATGCCTAGGGGCCCCGCACCGACTAGGGACCAACGGGAGCTTATACGATGAGGGCCACGCACCAAGAAAAAAAATAAACGTTTCATTCGTGACATTCCTCATTATTTACATCCGTTGCCATAGAAAAATCGAGTAAATGTAAGGAAAGGGTGAAGGAAAGGGCCCCCGAGAATTGCATTGCCTAGGGGCCCCGATAGGGTTAATGCCCTGCTTCTGAGTAGCGCCTTAAAGTCTCTGACACATGTCAGAGGTAAAATGGAGGAATAGAACGGCATAAGATATACCATGATTATTTTATCTGTCGTGAAATTGATTATGTTGATGTATTTTAATTTTTTAATTGGTCTTATTTCCTTATTAATATTCTAGTCTAAGATGGAGCATGCTTACTAAGAAGAAACTTGTTTCCTCTGGATTTGAGAAATCTAAATTATACTTACATTACGTAATTGTTGTAGCTATACAGACATACATTCAAAACAGCAAAAATCTTGATATTTCTGATTAGGCCGCTGAAGGGACCGTTCAAATATAACTACTTACTTATTTAATTCTTCCTACATACTTACTTTTTTTAATTCTTTAAGGGCTTTAGAAAATACTCGCTATAGAAAAATACAACTGAAAATTTGTTAATTATAACTATATAATAATACTATAATAACTCTTTAAGATAAGTACAATTATATTATATGTATATATAATATAATTGTACTTATCTTCTTTTGTTGGTATCTTAAAGAGATCTAAGTCTAATACTTCTCATGCAAAAATATCATAATTTCAGAAATAGTTCGAAAACCGTACTACGACGACGACGACGCACCGACGGAGACCAGCGACTCGGAAGACGAGGTCGTGCTGCTTAGAAGCGGAGACCGCGAGTGGAAAGCAGTAGACCAAGAGTAGACCGCAGTAGACCAAGAGTAGACCGCAGTAGACCAAGAGTATATCACAGTAGACCGAGAGTAACGATGTAAGCAAACACACGTCTCACTAAAAATACATCGAAACGGTAACATCAAGTAACGGTTTTATTAATTGATCGGTTTCCCGAAAAAGCAATTTTATTATAATTGACTTAGGAATCATAAGAACATATACACAAACTAGAGAAATAAATGTCTGCAATCACAGTTCAACAATTTTTTGAGTTAATTATTTGGAATAGGCGCAAACTTTGGTTCAGTATAATTGTTTTTTGGTACTGTTCCTTACATACTAGTATCTTAGGCTGGAATTAGAGTTGACTGACGTTGATCTCGCTTAGCTACCATCTTATTACAAATGCGAAGGTTTGTGTGTATACGATCTCTCCCTAGAAGACTCCGTAACTGCTCAACGGATTTTGATGGAATTTAATATTAATGAACTATAATAACTTAAGCTTCTTTTTATCTTCTAATGAATTTTAATCTAAAATAATAAACATATATGTATATACAAATAATTACGCTGGTTGTTCACGTCTACAAAAATCATATATTAATAAACAATAGCACGAAAAAAAACTATTATTTTAAAATAGTGCTTAAAAAATTATATACTGACTAAGCAGATTTGTGGACTTGATAAGTAATTAATATATTTTAAATTAATCCAGGGAATAAGCTATCTTCCTTTCAAATTTCGTTCAAATCCATTTAGCCGTTACAGTGTGAAGAAGTAACAAACATACAGACAAAACTATGCATTTTTAATATTAGTGCAAATTTAAATGCGAATAAAACTATACTAATTATTATAGATGTTTTTTAAATATTCTAGCTTATTATTCTATCTTTATTGTATTTCCACTTATAAGTCGTTTATGTAACAACAAGTCATCATCATCATCAGCCCTTTGTTGTCCGTGGACAACACTGGACATTGGCTTCTCCCAAGAAGCAATTGAATTCAAGAAGAATTGCCTTCTTTTCTTCTTCTCTCAGCCCGATCTTTGGCTTTTCGCTTCCATTCACCGCCAGCTGTCTGTGCTACTCTTGCCAGTACGCGGTCTCCACTCTAACAAGTCTACCCCAGCATACAGTAAACATGTACGACAATTTAATTTAACTCAAAACAATTATATTATTGATGAAGTGTAAAAATGTATAATTATTTATTCGAAATAAATTAAAATGTATAACTGAATTTAAAAGTTAATTGAAAGTATTATAATAAAACAACATTTTACTATAGAAACTGACGTGGTTTTGAATCCTGCATAAGTAAAACAAAAAATAATTACTAATTAAATTTTCCACTTTCGTTGCTGACCGTCAGCGATTCTAATTCCAGCCGTAGAAAAACTGTGAAATGAAGAAATAGTCTAATTAATATTTAAGTTTAGTTATAAGAGAATTATTCCCTTGTTTAGTATGTATATTTCGGTTGTAGATCTCTCGTTTAGAATCGACAGTATTAAATGAAATGGTTTTTTAATTTAAATTTAATTTATTTCCAATTGGCTAGTAATGCATTCCTTATTTGGTATTCCATTTTTTTAAAGATTATTCCGTGATGATAATTTATATTGATTATGATTATTTTAATAAAATATTTTAAAATCATTATTTTGTGTATATTAAATGGTAATTAATTGTTGTAACATTATTTTATTTTTAGTTAGTGCTTCGTTATTAATTCGTCCACACTTTGCGTATTTGTATGCAACAGAATTTAATTATTACACTACTATCACAGGTTTTAGAATAATCTCGATAGTCTGATATCCATAGTTTTAAATATCTTTGTTATTAATAGTGCCTTATCTACATTTTTACTTCATATGATATCTTATTAAAACTTTAAAAAGAAAATGTATATTATTTTAAAAACGAATATTTTTATACACTTTTACATATTATATTTATAACTTTTAAAATTAAATACGAATTTATCAATGTGTTAGTGAATCTCTTAGAAAAATATAAAGTAATTTAGTCGAAAATGTTAAATTAAAAATAATAATAATGGTGCTTAGTCGCTTTTAGAGATGTATATTTCATTATGTGATAGAATCTTAATGATATTGTAATGTTATTGTTGATAAAGATATTACTGTAGAAATTGTTGTTTTTTTTATCAGCACATATATTTCCTTTCTCCCGATATTTTTCAAACATTTTACACAGCGCCATTTAGCTCTAAATTAAGCAACGCTTGTACTGGAGCCACGTAACTGAAAGAATGCCTATATATTTTTTCATTACGAAGCACTCGGAGCTAACGGAACTTACTAACTTATTTGAGGAACTAACTAATGATCCTCAAATAAATATTTGTCTTGTGTGAAAACACACGCTACAGTAAAATTAAAATATATATATTAGAGAAAAAACAGATAGAATGTTGCGTTAAAAATGGCCCTATAAATTTTACTTGTCAAACAAACACACCACGTACACAAATACCTTGGTGTATTTGTGTTTTTGAGAGCCAGTACCATTCCTGGCTAGGTGTGTTTACCATCTTCGACCTCAACATCAATTAACATCAGGTGAGCTATGGTCACACACTTTGCCTGTCAGCCATAAATAAAGAAAACCAAAAAATCAGGGCCTAAGAATCTTCATTCGTAACATATTGTTATTTTTTTATATGCCTTTATTTGTTTTTGGAGTCACACTTTGCGTATTTGCCAGTATCAAGTGATTTTATATTTTAAAGTATTTTATGAAAAACTCAGTCAAATAAATCAGTCGCACAAAGTAATTAAGTCCGGTCATGCCCTAATAAAGTAGTCGCAGTTTTTCTACAAGCTTCAATGGAGTTTTTAGGGCCATATCAAATTTGGCTGACACGGGGGCTGATAAGAGATCTTAAGAGGGCCTAGGTCGCAAGTCTAGGCTCTACGAGCTCCCGTCGCCGCACCACAGTGATACTATTGAAGTCTAAGAAACTACGTCTTATAACGTCCGGTTATAACAGTGTCATCATCAACAGCTGAATTAGACCTTTCAAGACGTCACTCAACTTGATCCTTGGCCTTTCGCTTCTAGCCTGCCAACATGACTGTGACTAAAGGCCAACATAGTTATATTAAGTTTAAATAACATATGGAAAGGGATATTGCAGAGGATGGAATTAAAACAATAAGTTAAAAAAAATAGTATTTATTAACTCATTTATATCACATGATATTGTGCTGATTATGTTATGTAGGTATATTACAGGAACATACTTGATCGATATTCGTATTATTTAAAATTAATTCCACATTGGTATGAAAACTGCAAGCTGTAGACAAACTACAGTTAAAACTATCGTCTTTGATAAATAATTAAATAAATGACTTCCTTAGCTAATCCAAGGTCACTTCAGAATAAATTCACACTTATCCTATGAAGGCAAATACTTATAATAACTTTAAAAATAAGTAAAGCACATTTAACTTGAACACATACAGTATTCACTTCCTGAACCTCGTTGCAAAACTAACAATTAAATTAACTTAAAAATATTTATTCAATACCTCCACAAATGGGTGTTTGGATAGACAATGAACACAATAATAGGTTTGACTTAATTTGAAAAAAAAAAAAAAAAAAAAAAACTGTACTTCCTTATGAAGTTTACCTCAAACATTTGTTATTTTGTTAGTTATTTTTTCGTTTTAAAAATCCATTTAAATTTTATAGCGTAATATGATCAGGTCTGTCATGGTGTCTGAAATACGTCACGCCGTGCGAATCAATTAGTATGACAGCTGTTTTACGAAAATGCCAACAATGGCGTTTTGCACGGCGTGACGTCACACTTTTCGGTGATGCACGTGACTGAATGCCTAATTCATTTTACAAAAATCATTATGAACATAAATTTTTGTAAAAAAATAATTTTGTTTACACATAAATCACGATTAATCGTTAGAAACTCTAAATCATTTGTTCAATTTTTAGATATAATAACACAAAATCCTAAAAATCCTGATTTATTATTTTCTATCATGATCATAAATTAGGATTTTTATATTATTATTATAATAGATTAGGGTAGACGTAGCCAAAAATTGTTGTCTAGTAAAAAAACATGCCACGTTGTTTTGTTTGAAAATATTTTATTTCCTATTGATTTTTTTTAATTCTTCAACTCAAAGTTGTTTCTTTACGGTGGCTATATTGCTTAATATTTTTGGGAGTCTTAAATTTAAGGCTCTCTAAATCGAAAAGGCATACATTTTTATTATGTCTAGGTAATTAATAGCTTTGGATATTTTTAAAACTATTCCTATTTTGAATGGTTTCAAATCAATTATTTCGTGCATTTTCTATCCCTTGACTGCACTGAACGATATATTTGACGTATATTTAAAAATAGTTATTGAGAAATCCAATATCGTAAAAGTATTTAAATACCTTTCAAAATCAATCGTCTAACCTTACACCCGGAATACCATTAAAATTATTCACCTCTGTCCAAAGAAAAAGTATAGTTACCTCTACATAATTCCTACCCTTTTGACCATTAATACAAGCAGAGATCCGATTGCTTCTGCAAATGGTTTTTACCATAATTATGATAGCATATACAATTCTAATAATATACTCAAACATTTTCTTTGGACGATACATTTCGGATCTCAGAATATTAAAACACAGTCTTATTTGAAATCGTGTTTTCAGTTTACTGACGCTGCATTTAGAGAAACAACAATGTACTTATAGGGCCTAACTCAAAAACGTTGCTTAAACTAAGAATCGATTATACGCTAAACAAAAAAAGGCCAAGTGCGAGTCACGACACCGTGAGTTCTGTACAAGAATATGTGTATAACAAAAAATCGTTTTCAATTCAATTCGCTTATTTGTTGACTGTCGAGTTTTTTTTTTCGAGACAATGTTATAATTTTGTACAGATGGCAAGGGTTCAATTGAATAGATTTTGCATACAATGCCATAAAAAGAAATTAATAATACTATATGCATATAACGTCATATGACTTGACGTTTTTAAGTAAGGCCCATAAAATGACTTACCATTATAATCAATACGGCCAGCATTGTATAAAATCCAACAGAAAAACAAAACGACAACAATCTTATATGTAGTTAAGTCTTACACTGATCATACATTTTGTACTCAGAAGATACAGGGACTCATTCAGAAGTTGTAAATGGCTAATAAAAAGCTTCGCCACAGAATGAGTTCGCCCTTTACACAAGGCACAAGATGAGGCATTTTGATAGTTATTCTAACACTGCGAAAATGCAGTTATTTAAATGCGTAACTAGGAAAGGATTTAATAACAAGGCACTGTTATAGTACTCATAATAATTAATTACATAAATATACAATCATACTTTTAAAAGAAAATATATTCTAAAGCATAGTAATAGAGACGCTAACACTATGGCAACATTCAATTACACATAAATAAAACAATACTGAAGATTAAAAAAATTCAAATACAAATGAATATTTTGTTCATACGAAAAAGCAGGGCCGGATTAACCCTATCGGGGCCCCTAGGCAATGCAATTCACGGGGACCCATCTCTTTACCCATTTCTTACTTTTTAAATAAGTCGATTTTACTTAATTTTTTTTCTATGGCAATGATGACCGGATGTAAATAATGGGGAATATCACGAATGAAACGTTTTTTTTTCTTGGTGCGTGGCCCTCATCGACTAGGCCCCCGTGGGCTCCTAGTCGATGCGGGGCCCCTAGGCAGTTGCCTAATCCGCCTTATGGATAATCCGGCCCTGCGAAAAAGTATTTACTTCATAAACATAAGTAAATTTCTGAATAATTAAGTATTCATAAAGGACGGCGTTCAATCAAACAATAAATACAAAGAGAGAATAATGTTCGAATACTTATACATTATTTATATAGTACGAAAATAAATTATATTGATCGTAAAATACAATTATTAATACTCACTTAATATATACGATTCGCTGCCTTGCTCTTTTAGGCATAGAATCTTTTAAACTACGCAACGGATTTTAATCCGGTTTCCATCAATAGACAGAGTGATTCAAGAGGAAGATTTATATGCATAATACATGCATAATTGCATATGCACCACTTTAGTATCTATATTGCATCCGTGCGAAGCCGGGGCGGGTCGCTAGTTGTTTTAAACAAAATATAATTGTTTACACGAAATATGCACAGAATAAGACTGAAAAATAATCTTCCTCAATAAATTTGAATTTAATCCCAAAAAGTTTTTAAACATAAAAATTAATTCTAGTACAATTGTTTCAGTTTCTATTTAGTGTTTGTAAAAACAAGTTTTTTTAAAATGTAAGTAGGTACTATTATAGCTTTACGTATCAACATTGCTCAAAGGTAAGCAATGCTCAAAGTAGCCTGTCTCTTTTTTACCCGACTGCCAAGGAAGGGTTATGTTTTTGGCGCGTATATGTAAGTACGTATGTATGTAAATTTATTTATAACCACGTATCTACCAAACGTCCGAATGGATTACGACAATTAAGGCATCGTTAGATTTAAAAAAAAAAAAACAAGATGGTGGATTTTTGGCGCGAAATAGTAATAGGTTAAGAAATTTAAAAAAAAATACCAAACCTATCAAGTAGGGTATCTAAATAAAGACAAAAGAGGATTACAAAAATATCTAAATATATATAATTAAAAGGTGACTGACTGACTGACTGAGATAGTGATCAATCAACGCACAGCCCAAACCACTGGACGGATCGGGCTGAAATTTGGCATGCAGGTAGATGTTATGACGTAGGCATCCGCTAAGAAAGGATTTTGATTAATTCTACCCCCAAGGGAATAAAATAGGGGATGAAAGTTTGTATGAAACTTTGTCAATTTTATACCGATCGGGCACCGACTTTGCATGCATAAAGCTACTATGACGTAGCCATCTAGAGCGGGTGAAACCAAACTCTTCAGTTTGTTCACGTTTGTTGGTGAGAAGTTGACAGAGCATTAAACATTGGTTGGCTATAAGCAATTGTTACAAGTAAGACATTATTATCAAATATATTTAAATGCGCGAGCGAGATACAAACGTAGGAATATAAAGCTATAAATGAAATGAATAATAAAAGACGCTTAAGAATTGATGTGATATGATTATAGACACTGTCATTAAACTTTGACAGCTTGTCAAAGTCCAATACACCCAAATAAAAGGGCGATTTTTAAATTGTATATTAAGTTTCACGTGAGACGATTTCCATCAGCGAGAAATTGACAGAGGTATTCTTAGCGTGAAAAGACGAAAGATATTGTAGCTTAAGAGACGTTAAGTCTTTAATGATTATTATGCAACAAAATTTCATTTGTTTTCCAATATACAATATTAATCGCTTGACACATTTCAAATCTCCATCCAATTATAGATGATTTCTTGTGTGTTACTTTCAATTTGATAACAGAAAAAAAAACTAGCAGAATTTATTTCATGACCATGATTTTGTACTCGGGCAGGCTCACTTGAGAGCCAGTTCCATTCCAGGCTAGGTGTGGTCAAACACCAAAACTTGTCAACAATAAAAAAAAGTCTGTCTTTTATCTCTGACTGAACAGGGAGTTAAAAACAATTGTTAAAACTTATCCTGATGTTAATCAATGACGTGTTTTAAAATGGACTATGGAATGTAACGAAATAATAGATAATGCAAAGACATAATGTATCTCTAAATATTTAACATCTCCCAAATAGCCTACTGAAGGTATAAAGGTTTATTGGTCAGGTTGTACGTAATTTAAATTTTTCTGCTACCTTAACTATTATTATGTTTGGTTGTCTGTGATGTGAAACTGCGTAGATAACTCCACGTTTCGACTAGATCACGTCGTTTGTGTAAAGTGTTCCGTCCAGAAGATATTGGCTAGAACGCCGGCGAGCATGAGCGTAAAGTATAGAACAACTGCCGCCCACCATAACCGCTTCTCCCACTTACGCTTTTCTAAGTTGCGAAGAACACCGATGCCTACCAATAGACCTGAAAAAAAAAAAACAAGAAAATAATTTAAAAAAAACTGGCCATTGTGTTGGCTTAGAAGTTTGATTTTTTCACAGCTCCAAGGGACAGTAGATCTGAGTATTTGATATGAATTTCAGCTTGATACCTTCACGCGTTCCTGAGAAAAAGGGTCTTGACAGACAGACAGACGGACAACAATGTGATCCTATAAGGGTTCCGTTTTTTCCTTTTGAGGTACGGAACCCTAAAAACAATTATTAATAAATACATATTCTGCGAACAGCGCTGACCCCAAACGAAGCAAAGCTTTTTTTTTATTTTTGATACAATACTTAATTATTTTTTGTATTTGTAAATACAGTAGTCTCACTAATCCGACACTTCAGTAGTCCGATACGTCCAATAATCCGGCACCCTACTTTCAACAGAGGGCTGTTTTGATTTTTTGATATATGTTTTTTTTATAAGAGCTAGGAATCTTCAAAAATCTTAAAATTTACCTAGTTTCAACGTCCAAATTCCCAATCTCATAGACATAATCTTAAAAAAATAACACAGGCAAAGAACACATCCTTCTTATTTACTTGTTAAAAGAAATACTAAAATCGGTCTAAATTTAGAGGAGGAAACAGAGGAATACGAAACCTCGATTTTGCTCATTTTATTTCGGGATAATGAGCCCGAGGTGCAGTTGTCCCTTTCGCTCAGTATGTACGCGGGTGCTGCGTGCGGCGCGACAGAAATAGCTTGGTGAAATTCCTAATTTTCAAATGTCTCAGTTGACTGCTTTCCTCTTAATAATGATTGACTTGTAACTAGGGTGTTATTAATAAATTATTTGTATTTGTATATATTTTAAATATGTACAGTAAAGTCTTACTAATCCGCCACTGTTAAAAAAAGGGGTGTCAGATTATTGGAAAGTTCGAATCATTGGATTGCATACAAAACACATATTTAATTCTGTGACATATCTTACAATAAACTAATTAAAGTATTACCCGACTGCCAAGGAAGGGTTATGTTTTTCGCTCGTATCTTGTATGCAAATTTATAACTTCGTATCTTACAAACGGTCGAATGTATTACGACAATTAAGGTATCGTTAGATTCGTCTCAATAGCCAAAGTGTCATTAGAATGGTTAAAAAAAATCTAGATAGTGGATTTTTTGCGCGAAATAGTATAATCGAAAAAAAAAAAAAACTATCAAAGTAGAGTATCTTTAATAAAGGAAATTAAAAGGGATCACAAAAATTATATGTTTAATTTCATTATGTCATAAATTGGTTTAAAAAGTTTTTTTCCTTTAATTATAGCTACTATTTTAGTTTTACTTTTGTAGCGATGATAGCTAAGTGGTTAGCGCGGTCGGTTCGCATGCCGAAGGGCGTGGGTTCAAACCCCAACAATGAGCTTGAGCTGCCGGTGAAGGAAAACATCGTGAGGAAACCATAGCACAGTGGTAGAGTACTTTCTAGTACTCAGCTGGCTAGCTACCAAGTTGAAAATCTACCGCCAAGCATCAAACGATGTGTTCCGACAGCCTCAATTGAGAGCCAGTTCCATTCCAGGCTAGGTGTGTTTAGCATCTTCGACCACACCGTCACTTAACATCACGTGAGCTGTGGTCAAACACCCAGCCTGTCAGACTTAAAAAAAAAAACTTTATTTGCAGTCGGGTTATCACATCATCAGCCATAGGACGTCCACTGCTGGACATAGCCCTCCACCTGGGGGGTTTTGCCAATACTCGCCACGCTTGGCAGGCGGGTTGGCGAGCGCAGTTAAGTGTGATGGTTTAAGGAAGACGCTGCTGCCCATCTTCCGAATTACATTCCTTAGCCGACTCTTACGGCACCCACGGGTAGAGAGGGTGGGGTACTATTCTTACGCCGGCACCACCACGGCAGTCGAGTTATAGATTTTTTAAACTCTTTAGCTTGATTCTTATATATGCTTACCAGCAACGGCGCCGGCCAGATGCGCCACGTATCCGATATTCTGGTCGAGGTGTCGCGCGTACCGGTCGTACACGGCGGTGCCGACGTCCACCGCCGCCAACAATAGGAACACAATCAGCTGGATGATCGCGAATTCCATCTCCGACCAGTTCTGAAATAGTCGAGTTATTGACAACATTAACAGTTATAACTCGTTAAAAATGTTTTTGCTAGGTAAAGTTTTGACCCAATTTGATTTTTGAAGTTTCTTTTTAAATGTTTGACCACAGCTGCAAATGTTTGACGGTATGCAGTGGCGGATTTACCAGCAGTCTTAGTAGACTGGAGCCTAGGGCGGCAAATTTTAGGGGCGGCGAATTTAGCTCAAAGTTTCATTTTGCCTTTCTGAAATAAAAAAAAGACGTCTCGTAAATTTAATAAAATTACAATGCTTTGGTACAATACAGTACACCGAATATTCCAACCACTGTACATGAAAAATTACTAAACGCAGTGTATTTGTAATATTCAATATTACAATTAATTCAATAGCGTTTCAATATTACAATTTAAATTTAGTAATTTTGACCTATTGTTTTATTAAATATTACTATAAAAAGCTGATGTTATTATGACGATATAGCATAAATCATAAAATTGCAATTTCATTGACAAAGAAAATTTAATTAATATGATTGTAAACTAGGATATTGAGTTGCAGAGGTTAGTAGGGGCGGCAAAAATTGAATAGTCTACTGGCGGCAAAGATGTAACTCCGCCATTGACGGTGTGGTCGAAGATGGTAAACATCCCTAGAATGGAATGAAAGAGTAAAAAAAAAACTGGAAAAAGAGTCAGCTGTCAAGTGAAGCTAGAGTGGTAGAGTACTTCCTAGTACTCGACTGGCTAGCTACTACCCTGAAGTTGAAAATCTGCCGCCATGCATATAACGGTGTGCTCTGGCAGCCTCACTTGAGAGCCCGTTCCATTCCAGGCCAGGTGTGTTCACCATCTTCGAGCCCACCATCACTTAGTCATCAGGTGAGCTGTGGTCAAGCACCTAGCCTGTAAACTTACACAAGTTCACGTGCCATCGCAAAACCAACGCTCTGCTACTGTCCACACTCACCATGATAATAGTGGCGATGTGAGCTGCGATGAGCGCGTAGACACCACCGGAGGCTCCCGCCAGGTACACCTTGGGGTCGGTGAGGGAGGTGGCGAGCGAGCCGGCCGCCACCCCCGCGAGGTACACCAGCGTCACGCGCCACCACCGGTGCACCATCTCCAGCGGGACCCCGAGGAATAGCTGCACTAGCAGGTTCACGAGAAGGTGGACCACACTGAAATTAACATACATACAGATTCTCTTACTACATATATTATAATTTAATACTACATTCAAGTCGGGCTGGTCTTTGAGCCGTTCTCTAGGGTCTAGATGGTCGAGCTATTTTGGCTTAACGTTAGCCTCTTCATAGTACCTACTAGCATGAAATTTTTATTTAATTTAATACTACATGGGCGCTTTATTGCAAATTCATTTACATAAGATTTAGCCTCCTTCATAAAGCATGTATTAAAAGCTTTTTTCAGTCAAAATTCTTTAAGAATTAAAAACTTTTGCGAAGACAAATTCCTTGAGTATTAAAAGTTTAAAAAACCTTTACTTTTTTGTTGTTAATAAACACGCTTTGATTTGATCGTCACCTCACCTGATGTTAAGCGAAAACGCGGTATATGGAGCACGCATGCCAATAAGAAACTGATTCACACGCGACTTGAAATCATCCAGATTGCATCTATTGGTTAACACCCACTACACACAATTGCTGCGTCAATTTATTAACCGCCTTTACTAAGTCAAACTAAAACGATATCAATCTACGAGCATCTTACAGACTACAGTACAGTAGAGATAGTCTTTTACGTACTACATAAAAGATTTAAAAATGTATGGAAAGTGCCCCTGGCGGAAGTAAATGTAAGCCGCTTCTTTTCACATAATTATGTAACTGTAGTTTAAAATAAAAATAAATATTGTAGGACATTACACACAGCGCCATCTGACCCTAAACTAAGCAAAGCTGGTACTATGGAAGTCAGATACCTGATAAATATTTAAATACATTTTATTTGTAAATACATACTTATAATATATACAGAAATCCCAGACACAGGAAAAACATTTTTCATTATAGTACAAAATGCTTGTCCTGGGTGGGAATCGAACCCACGCCCTACGGCTCTTGAGGCAGACATACTACCAATGAACCAACAGGGCAATCAGTTTACGTTTACTAAGTAATTCTCGCAAATATACTAGAGTCACTGTGTGTGATTATAATTAAAGTCTTATAGTAAGTCAAATCCTGTGAGTACTAACAGCCTTTACCAAGTTTTTCTGTACTCCTAGAAATAGAGCGCACGTTTAGCAGGAGGTCGTCTAGGTAGGTACCACCGCAGTATATTCTGCTGCCAAGCAATAGTGTATAAACATTCCTGTGTTCCGTTTGGAAGGGTACTGCAGGTAGCGAAGTTACTGTGCTATTGAGACTAACCATCGAAAGTCTCAAAGTAATGATCACCAAAGCAGCGATACCCTGGACTTTGTTTTGCTACTCAAAGTTCTGTGTATCGCTGCAATAGGTCATGGACATGCGTGAGCGTGTCCTGCATCTCATTATTTTAACAATCGTGTATTAAAACAGATTAAAGTTCACTAACCCGACATGTACCAGCATATAAGTGATGAACCTCCACGCTTCGTGACGCTTATGCGGGTTGTATATGAAGACCTTGGCGATGGGTCCGTTCGCTTGCGTGTTCCCGTGTGCGGCGTCATAGCAGAACAGTACGATCTCCACCAGCGATATGAAGATCATGCAGACAGCCGGCGGCCAGCAACTGTATTCCTCCTCGTACGTGCCATCTGAGTATGTGAAGATGGTTTTGCTACGGGCGGTAGGGGTCGCTGTTTGGTTCACAAAACAATACGTGGGATGTCGGATTGGAACATTTGGGATTCGAAATTTAATTTTGTGTATTTTTTTGCATAATTTACGGAAGTGGAAAAAGTGGACACGGTGTATGGTTTGAAATATTGAATTTGGCGTTTTCCCAAAATTTCAGTAAGAGTGTATTGCAAAAAAAGTATTTATAGTTTTTAGTTGAAGGTGAATTATTTTTAAGCGTTGTTCAGTTATACGATAACATTTACAAAAACGGCAAAATGTTTAATTTTCATTATTTTGTAAATACAACGCGTAAATATATTTTTGTATTTTATTAACGTAATTATGTAAATGTTCCGATGTTTTGTTATGAGAATTACAACAAAAATGTTATTTGAGTTTAGTCATCGATTTAAAGTATATTTTTTTTGTAGAAAGCAAATATTTTTTTTAGTTTGTGTATATCATTGGTTTTTAAATAAATAAGGAGGTCGCGACAACGTTAGTTCGGATACAGAGCACGCGCCAGGCGAGTGACAGCAATCGTAGCCGGCGCAGTTAAAGCGTTTAGCCAATTACACGCACGTTGAAAAGGGCAAATTGGAATTAATTTTACCGGATCAAACCAGTTTAACAATTTTATAATACGTCATCATTGTAAAAAACATAATAAGTTTTTTTTTTAAATATAATTAAAACATTTTATATTCATTCCGAACAAATCAATAAAAGATTTTTTATAATTTTTATAGGGAAAGGAGGTGTAAACGAAACACAAACAGTAGGACAAAAAGAAAAAAAAAAACAAGTTAGTTTCATGCTTTTTTCTTTTAAATATAACATATACCAACACCGTAATATCAGTAATAAATTAATGGCATGGTTACATGAATGTTAGCACATAATATGACATGACATAACATATATTGTAATTAGTTTAAATACATATTTATAACACAAAACTTATTATCAAGCCTAATACCAACATGCCAAAACTACGTTATAATATACGTGAACTAGATGTGCCCCGCGATTTCACCCGCAATCGGCTTCTAAGAGTCGTATTGTGTTGTTAAAAAGCCTTAGGAAATGAGCTATAAAATGCATTTTTTTTTAATCGTGTATTGTTCCAGAGATTAGCGCGTTTAAAATACACTATTACTTTATTATCGTATAAGCCGAAAATGGGTCATAAAACTCATTATGAACAATGTTTACTATGGGGACAACTCTCAAATCATGAGAAAAAAATTGCTTCTTACATTTGGTCCGGGGTCAACAAACTATTTCTATGGTTTTTGTTTTTTTTTACAATTCTGTGCTGTTCGTTGTAAAAGTTGTGTATAATTATGAATATAATAACCCCCCTTTTGGCTTAGTACACCTCTACCTTATAACCTTCTATATAGTCGACATTTATATGCATGGTCACAGAACAGATAATAATACTACGTATAGAACGGACACTGTTTCCCAATCATGCTTCCCTATCCCGCATGTAATTCTGAGCTGTCGAGGAGCTGAGCCGCCACACGCACCAAGCGACCACGCCAATTTTACTCGTACCTTTGAAAAGTGCTGTTTACGGCTGTTTGTGACAAGTGGATGTGACAAAAATAGGAGCTTAATATGTCAAAGGTTGTTTATAAATGTTATTTTTATGCAAGTCAGGAAAGCAATGGTTTTTTTTATTTTCCCATAACCTTGCAACCACAACCTTCCCGTAACCTATCACAGAATCAAGGAAAAAAACCACTTTAGATTAATTAACTTTAAAACATTTTTATAATAATTTTATTCTAGTCATGGACAGAATTAACCATTACAATCGAAACCTTGACTAACCTACGTTGTTTTATTTAATACTTATGACACGATTTTCTCTATGTAGGTAGTATAAAATAAGGTCGCTTCCCGCCGTCTGTACGCATAGATCTTTTAAACTACGCAACGGATTTTAATGCGGTTTCCATCAATAGACAGAGCGATTCAAGAGGAAGGTTTACATGTATAATAATTGCACATGTACCACATTAGTATCTACATTGCACCGGCGCAAAGCCGGAGCGGGTCGCTAGTTTGAAATAGGAAAAAAAAAACGCTTTTGGCAAGCTTTTATTAACTTGTATGGAACGGAATCTTTCAACTAAATTTTCAACATCTTTCAGATAACGATCAACACGATGAAATGTAAAACATATATTGGCGCGCCTTGGTAGTGAAACAGATTTGTATGCCGTGACGGCGCACGGCGTGACGCTTACTTCTCTCGATTTCTTTGTGTGTGCGCATGCGTATACTACAAACTTCGTTGCTTCTCTATGTGTGCTGCGTATTGTTTCCATGTGACTTACAAGCCTGCATTGTATTTTTTTTTCTTAAAAATATTATTGTTTCATCTGTGAGGCGTCCCGTGACGGCCATCTTCTTTTTACAGTACCGGTTATTATCTGTTTTGGTTTTTAGAAGTGATTTTTTTTTTATGGTTGACAGGCTAAGTGTTTGACCACAACTCACCTGATATTAAGTGACAGTGTCTGAAATGGAACTGGCTTTCAAGTGAGGCTGAACATACCGTGAGGTGCTTGGCGACAGATTTTCTTGAAGAATGTAACTAGCCAGTTGACTAAGTACTAGAAAGTACCATAACATCACGCTATGGTTTCCTCACAATGTTTTCCTTCACCGGCCGCTCAAGCTCATTGTTGTGATTTGAACCCACGCCGTTTGATGTGTGAACCGACCGCGCTTACACTGGGCTATCATCGTTACGAAATATCCTTTATCCTTTACACCCGGTATATTGCGATTAAAATAACTGCTACTAAAAATGCATCGTTAAAACGCTCGCCGGCCGTATTACAAACCTATCTAATTATATGCAAGGCCGCAAGATAATACAATGCTTACGAAGTCTTTTTATATGGAGTACGGAAATATAATCATGTTTGGTTCGGTCAAATAATGTGCAACATTCAATATATTTTGTACTTCATAAAAAGGCATGTTAACAGAGCCTTAAAAAGTCGGCAAGTGTCCCTGGTGTTGTGTCATAAAGTATGCACGAGGCTTGTGTCTTGGGGACTGAGTGCGTTTTTAACAGAATCTTTTGTGACTATAGACAAAATATTAAACGAAATTTATTTAAAGTAGCATAAAAATTAGGCTCAGCAAATTAGCACTTAAGAGTGTGATAATATAGGGCTGTAGCTAACAATCTTTCTTGTTAGCTACAGCTATTGTAGAGCAGATTTAACACCTCGATGATTAATAAAGCCAATGAGCGATTAATAAAAAGTAATTAAGTTCGTATAGGTTCGGTTATTTTAGCCCTGGAGTCAGAGTTAAGTTAATGTGTCACCTGAAAGGCTGATATGGATTGATGGTTCTTGTTATAGAAATATATTAAAAACAATAGAAATTATGGCGATGATAGCTCAGTGGTTAGCGCGGTCGGTTCGCATGCCGAAAGGAGTGGTTTCAAACCCCAACAATGAGCTCGAGCTGCCGGTGATGAAAAACATCGTGAGGAAACCATAGCGTAGTGGTAGGGTACTTTCTAGTACTCGGCTGGCTAGCTACCACTCTCAAGTTGAAAATCTGAAAATCAAATGTGTTCAGGTATTTATAAGTTAAGGTAGAATATAAAACACACATACATACACGAACCCTAAAAACAGCGGGAGCGAACCGACCTATAGGTATAGCAATACACTCTAAACTCTAAAAGTCACTCACGTCACCCTACAATTTGATTGCTGGCAAGACAGTTCGATGCGTATTACAGAACCTCAAACATGATTGATCAAAGGAAATCTTGGGCCTTGTTCAAATGTTTATAGCATAACATATTTACTGCTTATTGATTTGAAAATTACGAGCAAAATACTTTTGTAAGAATATTAAAATCTGCATCTGTCTGGCGCTTACAACAACCTACGCGCAATATCAATATTAATTACTGAATTTCATATCAGTATTTACATACCTACATAGGTAGGTTTCCTCTCGATGTTTTCTTCCACCGTCTGAAGCTATCGGGAATAGTCTTGCCATGTCTAAATGTTGATTTATTAAAGAAACTATCTACAAATTACATCCTAAAGTACAAACTACAGTGTTTCTAATACTATAGAATATAGAAGAACTAATAAATAAAATAAACTAATATAAAAGGCCGCTATCAAAGGGAATATAGTTCCCAAAACGCGCCCCATTACCGCGTTGTACGGCAATACTCAAACGTAATGATGCCAGAATATTTATAAAAACACTAAAGCATAGAACCAAACAAACTGAAGACTGATCGGCTGTTGTCTTTTAAGAACATATTTACAAGCTACAGGATTTGCGCTACATTCGAAATAAATACTTGGAGGCTTTTACTTGGTGGTAGATTTCCTTAGCAGGAGGTCGTCTAGGTAGGTACCACCGCAGTACCAGATATTCTGCCGCCAAGCAGTAGTGTGTAAACATTACTGTTCCGATTTGAAGGGTACTGCAGCTAGCGAAATTACAGGGCTATTGAGACTAACCATCTAGTCTCAAAGTAATGAGCGCCAAGTCAGCGAAGCCCTGGACTTTGTTTTACTACTCAAAGTTCTGTGTATCGCTGCAATGGTCATGGACAGGCGTTATGTCTTAACATCAGGAGAGCATCTCGTTCGTCTTATTACTGTTACATAAAAAAAAAAAAAAAAAAAAACACAAAGATAATAACATTAGGTACTATAAGGAACAAAGCTACCATGCAAATTAAGTAGTGTGCTAACATGAAAAAAAAAAAACATACCAAAATACTCGAGGACACATTTAAAATACCATAACGCCTTGTCCCACGTCCGACTCAACACGTTAAAATATTTAAAACTATATATTTGTTCATTTAACACACTATAACCGCACACTATTGCCTTTTTACTCGTCTCTGACCACATTTTCGGATCAAAACTAAGCATTTAATTCATTACGATACATATTTTAAATTGTTTGTTACATTTTACAACAATGTTTAAATTTAACTTTAACTAAGTTGATTTGAGCTCTGTGGAGTCCTTTTTGCAATGTATATGCTGTTAGTATCGATGTCTATGTGTACTGGTTGAGGTCACGACGCGTGCGGATAGATCTGCACAGCTCGAGATACTATGGAAAGAATTATCTCAATGGATCGCGTTATGCAAGGATGAACACCGACGTCAGTAGCCCTCTGAATGCGTTTCATTATTTGAGTAGGTTTTTAGACATTTTGCATTGCCGTGTTAGCTCATTTGGTAAAATATCTGCTTCAAGAGCTGCAAGGCGTAGGTTCGATTCTCATCAGAACAAACATTTCTGTGACGATAAATGTTTGTTCTGTGTCTGGGTGTTCTGTATTTATTATAAGAATGTATTTACAAAAAAAAAAAGAGTTTATTAGTTTTCTATCAAGTTATCTGGTTCCCATAGTACAAGCTTTGCTTAGTTTGGGCCTAGATGACGTTGTGTTTATTGTTATTTCTAGTGCTCTTATCAATTAGGAATAGGAACCACATCTTTTGAAAGTATTTTTAAAAAAATGTAATGATACAAACTAGACGCTATTTTGATGGTAAGAGATAACGCCTGTCCATGACCATTGCAGCGATACACATAACTTTGAGTAGTAAATCAAAGTCCAGGCATCGATGCTTTGGCGCTCATTACTTTGAGACTCGATGGTTAGTCTCAAGAGCATTGTAAATTCGCTAGCTGCAGTACTCTTCAAACGAGAACACACAACTTAATTTTTTGGGACTGGTTTATAGTCTAACATATTTTGAAGTTATGAGCAGAACGTTTTTGGTTATAATGCCAGAATTTAAAAAAATCATTAAATCATAGGTTCTCGTGAATCTGGGCCGTATTAAATCTTGCCGCCCCCATATTTTCGCAATTAGAAAATAACACTCAATTTAAATGGGAACGTTAGTACTGCACAACAACTGTAACTAATACGAAGAGAGGAAAATTTTGTAATTTTATGCTAATGCGGTGCCTTGTAGAATTTTATTAATGACAACATTTCAAGATGTTCTTAAAGAAAAAGGTATAGGAATGTACTTAACGAAAAAGGACTAGGAATGTTCTTAATGAAAAAGATCTAGGAATGTTCTTAACGAAAAAGGTTTAGGAATGTTCATAACGAAAAAGGTATAGAAATGTTCTTAACGAAAAAGGTGTAGAAATACTGCTGACAGAAAAAGTCTAGGATTAACGGAAAATAACTAGAAATGTTCTTAACAGAAAAAGACTAGGAATGTTCTTAAAAGAAAAGGCCTAGGAATGTTTTTTACGGAAAAGATGCGCATGAAATGAGGCGGAAAGAGAAATACGCGAGCTAACAGTGTGCAATATTTTTTTTATGTCGCTGAGATTTAAATTTTTTGATTGGAAAGGTTAGTGCGGCCGTTTATTACAGCGGCAGCAACCACTTTGCGCTGTCCCAAGAAATCTACTGGGCGATTCACCCCACCATTAATTGCGTCCAAACAAAATCAGATCGT
This sequence comes from Biston stratarius, assembly GCA_950106695.1. NCBI lineage: Eukaryota > Metazoa > Arthropoda > Insecta > Lepidoptera > Geometridae > Biston > Biston stratarius. The sequence continues at coordinate 2,268,269 of OX467106.1, read as the reverse complement.
TTATCAATGCTAAAAAGTCTATGTTAGGTCGCGTGTTTCTATAGTCTATGACTACAAAGTGTTAGTCACAAGTTGTTGTTGACGTTCTTGGTAATTAAGGGCAATTGTCATATCTACAGCGGTGAAATAGGCTAGCTCTCGTTGACCTGTTGCATACCGGAACACGTCGGTTGCCGTATTGACAAGTGCCTCTACCTCAACCATAGCACGTTAGTAGGTAGGGCCAAGGAAGGCATCTATTACGATATATAAATTGTTAGCCAGTTAGTCTCAGATGACTACTTTACTATGGAAACGATTTATATGATTTTACTTTTACAGGATTACTCACTTTTGTTTAGGACGAACACTTCGACTTTTGTTCGGTCATATTAGTCTTTCAGGTTAAAGGATAAATAGGTTTTTGATGTGATAGTAAAGAAAGAGAGAGAGAGAGAGAGAGAGAGAGAGAGAGAGAGAGAGAGATCAAATACAAATATGTTTATGATCATTATATTATTTAGAGAGAACCTCATAATTATATCATTTAGAGAGGTATCATTATATCATAGAGAGAGAGATCATTATACATATAAAGAGATAATTATCTCTCTTCCTTAACAGCTTATGAGCCGCGGTCTCACCCACTTAATGATAAAGTTATGCTGATTATAATGATGGTTGGAAGACTTTTTTTCTGGAGGACTTCGCATATTTGTAATATTGAAAACTTGCATGTTTCGAGAACTTGCACGGTCGCTTGAGCCCCGTTAAGCTTGTCATAGTCGTAGAACGAATATATAGAATTCTAGGAAAAAAATCGTAGATCAAAATTTTAGGATATTTAATTTTCTACAACTTTGTTCACGTATATTTATGTCCTAAAGTTAATAATAAATAAACGAGATAATTCGATAATTTAACTTAACCACTTTTTTCCCGTCTAATTCGAAAAATATCGATAAAAGATGCTGAGAATAAATTGTAGAGATTTAAATTTATAATAATTATAGCCGAAGTACCCGACATAATTAAACGTAAGTAATCCCGCATAAAGAAAACAAAAATATGATGAATATTAATGACTGTTTATTGCATTTATTTAGTTGTGATGCATATGAGGTTAGGTTGGTTAATATAATTAAAAATGTCAAAATATTAATTACCAGCGGCCCGCCCCGGCTTCGCACGGGTAAATTTAGGTATTATATAGGAACCTAATTGTTTTTTAAATAAAATTGAGTTTATGTTCATCACGGGTAATGTAGAATTCTATTGATAAAGGAGTCATTTAGATCGGTCTAGTAGTTTTGGAGCCTATTCAATACAAACAATCAAAAAATAAAATGTTTCCTCTTCCTTATTAAAATAATAATAGTTAAAATATCACATCATCAGCCATAGAACGTCCACTGCTGGACATAGGCCTCCTCCTGGAGCGGTTTTGCCAATACTCGCCACGCTTGGCAGGCGGGTTGGCGAGTGCAGTTAGGTGTGATTGTTCAAGGAAGACGCAGCAGCGTCTTAAGCCTTAAGTCTTAGCTTTATCCGGAAGATGGGCAGCAGCCCATCTTCCGGATTACTTCCCTTAGCCGACTCTTACGGCAACTACGGGCAGAGAGGGTGGGGTACAATTCTTACGCCGGCACCACCACAGCAAAAACAAACAACAACAAGTTATAAATAAGTTAAGTAAGTTATATATAGGTACATAAATGTAATTGCCTAAACCTAACCAACTCGTGTACCTACGTGTATATTTTATGTTTTATATATACTAGCAGACCTAGTAATTGAACACACGCGTCTAACGTAAAATAAATTGTAGCGCATTTTAAACGTCGTAGCGCCATCTATTGGATACGTACTTAATCCAGTTAATAAATTACCTTACACCGGCATCTATTAGAATTTTATAGAAGTCACAGTACTCTTTGTCGTATAATAAAAAAATAATTTGCTGCAATAAAAAAATATTACGATTATAAATTGAGATATAAACTATCCTATCTCTCAAGTTGGATCAAACTGCGCACAGAGTGCAAAATTTGGGTAAAATAGGTTTAGTAGCTGAAGAGTTCATCGCGGACAAACAACGTGACATGAAATTTTTATATATTAAGATATTAAATTTTTCTTGTTCTGTTTATTTCTGCAATGGTCATGGCCATGGCTGCCGTTATCTCTTCCCATCAGGAGAGCGTATCGTTCATCTCTTTAAGAAAAATCACTGTCTATCACGACTGCCCTACAGCAGGAGCACAGTATCACAAATCAATAATTTAATTGACATTACAAGAAATGTTAACTTGAAGCCTGAAGTTGTTGCGTTAGCAATACCACCAAGTTAACGTGCAGTATTAATATTATTTTATGAAAATACGAAGGCGTTATTGTTGACATACAACTAGTTAAAATACTAGCTGTGCCCGCGACTCCGTTCGAGTGGATGTTCGGTAAGACCAAAATTATGTTTCAGTTAAAGCGCGTTTCTAGAATAACGCGTATTATTTCAAATAACTTATCTATTTTGTTTGTGAACCGATTGGAATCATATAATGATAAAAGTAACGGGAACCTTGCCATAATACATATATGAAAACCGCGGCCAAGTTGCTTAAGCCGTTTTTAAAATTAGTTTACACAGACAAACAGACAAAAATTTTAGCAACTATTTTTTTGGCAAAGTACAAAGTGTATAAATTATTTTTTGAAAAAATATTTATTGTGCAGGTCCTTTTATGATTTCATTATATTATGTATAAATATGTTTGTATGTATAGATTAACACAGATCTGCAGGGTGGTAAGCCGACGCATCGTGGCGCCTTCTAAACAACGAGAGAATATTATGTAGCGATGATAGCTCAGTGGTTAGCGCGGTCGGTTCACACGCCGAAGGGCGTGGGTTCAAACCCCAACAATGAGCTTGAGCTGCCGGTGAAGGAAAAGATCGTGAGGAAACCATAGCGTGGTAGTAAGTACTTTCTAGTACTCGGCTGGCTAGCTACCACCCTCAAGTTGAAAATCTGCCGCCAAGCATCTTACGGTGTGTTCCGGCAGCCTCACTTGAGAGCCAGTTCCATTCCAGGCTAGGCGTGCTTTACCATCTTCGACCACACCGTCACTTAACATCAGGTGAGTTGTGGTCAAAAACCTAGACTGTCAGCAATAAAATAAATAAAAAACTTTTTGAATTTTAAATAGGTAATTAAGTGTCCTTATTGATTTTAAATGAAGCAAACATCATTCATACTATATCAAATCTAGATACTTAATTCCATTCTATACTACGTAGGTACATATTTATTTTATTTTACATTTTTTTTTTCATTTCTACAAATACAACTTTTTACATTTTAAGCATATACACTAATTATTTGTAGACGCCTCGCACATTTTATATTTTAAAAAATACCAATAAAATCACAAGTAGAATTAATTCAATGAGTAGGTATCACAAATACTTAGAATTTTTTAACACTTTTTGATATAAATGCAGATAGATTTGCTGACAGGGAAGATAAGATACAAAAAAAAAAACGTATAAGTAATGTTATATATTAAAATATATTCTATTTGTCTGAAATATACAACATAAAGCGGCAAACATACTGCAAAACACTAAAATAAAAAATACACTTTTTGAAAAATCACATTAATCTACAAAAAAAGATAAAATGTACGAGCGAGGGCTTAGGCACGTCTATGGTGCCCTTAATGATCTACAAGAACAAGTTGAGGGTAAGGTGGGCTAAATAGGTATCGTATATAACATTAATCATCAATTACCCACGTGTAGGCGTCGTTTGAGTTTCGACCTGATTCCTGGTAGGGAAGGAGTCTTGGATTACCAATACATGCACGCGCGATTTCACGCGCAACCAGCTCGGGCGATTTGACATCCCTGAGATAAATAAGGAAGTACATTTAAGAGACAGTGGCGTAGCTACTAAAGGGCTAGACGGTGCCGTGCACCGGAGCCCTCAAGCTAAGTGGATCCCTCGGATCCTGGCAACTAAGCAAACCATTGCTATAACTTGTCCTCACCTTTAAGATTATTATGGCAACTCAGTTAAAATCTAATCTATCTTGTAAATGTAGCCCAGATATATTTTTGAAGATGTGGTCTACGAGCATGCATACCTAGAAGTAATCGATTCACGCGCGACATGAGGTACCGAGATTACTTGACTTGCTGGTCGAGTGGGTCTTTCTCGATATACATAGGTATATTGTTTGGGTATCTTCATGTATCGAGTGAATTGATATTCTGGACAACTGTGCTTCATTAGGCAAGATGGCGGTGAATCGCAAATCCTATTTTACCTATATTAAAAAAGATAAATCTAAAAACTTTTAAAGTAATTCAAAATCCGTTATTGACCTCTAACTTCTATCCCTAGAGGATATCGTCGAGACATAACTTCTCTATAAACAAAGTGATCGATATTGGCATCACTCTTTTTAAGCAGTCGGGCAAACTATGTTGTGCCATATCAACATATAATACACTGCTCTTCTCTTGTACGTACATACGTAGTATACATGTGTTATATTGTGTTACGCTTTAGCTTAAATTGTTTAAAGCGTTTTAAAAATAATTTAGATTGATATCAATATACATATTGTCAGCCCTGTTGGCTCATTGGCAGTATGCCTGCCTGAGCTGTAGGGCGTGGGTTCGATTCCCGCCAAGGAAAAATGTCTGTTTCTGGGTGTTCTGTTATAATTAAGTATTATAAGTAAGTATTAACAAAAAAAAGTATTTATGTATTCTCTCTTAGTTTGGGATCAGATGGCGCTGTGTGTAATGTGTCCTACAATATTTATTTATTTATTGATTGGCTACTTTATTATCCCAACATACTCAATTAAAATAAACTTTGACTGCTCTGTTTGGTAACTTTGGTAAAGTTCTGCTTCCAGAGCTGAAGGGCGTGGGTTCGATTCCCACTCAGTTTTGTGACTAACATAGATGTTTGTTTTGTGTCAGGGTGTTCTGACGTATTTACAAAAAAAAAGTATTCTGTCAGTTATTTGGTTCCCATAGTACATGCTTGGCTTAGTTTGGGGCTAGATGGCGCTGTGTGAAATGTCTTCTAATATATATTAAAAAAACTTATCTTTTTGAAATTTGAAGGCGTATTATTTGAGATAGAACCAAGGACTTAGCAGCTCTATTGCTACAAGGAAAACAGATGTACTAAGTGGTATTTCAAAAACCTGTTAGTTTTTTCTAAATTAATATTATGATTATTATGAATAATAAAACTATCGTCCAATAATCCAACACTCCAACATGACTCCAGTTTTTTTTGCCCAGGGAAAAAAGGACTGTATCCATTAAATCCTTAATGGTTATCCAATAAGTCGGTGGTATCCATTAAGGGTTTAATGGATACCACCGGCTTATTGGATAACCATCCGGACTCCTTTTCATTCCGGACTCATTTGTCAAAATCAGTGATGGATTCGGAGAGTGTACCTGCCTTTAAGGGAAAATTATTTAATTTTTTGACTACTAAAACTTATGAAATTGACGACTTTTTAAACGAGAGATTAATGGACTAATATTATTATTATTATTTTTATGAATTATAAAGCTTAAATCTATTTTATATGACATTAATTTCAAATTGTATTAAATATTGTATGCCTGTAAAAGGCCAGACCGTTATGTACTTTGCATATGTTTATTTTTAAGATCTTACTGTAACTCGGTTTTACAATAAATGTTTCTGATTTATGATTTCCTCCATCCTTCTTTCCTTAAGGGGCTCACGGAAACACCACGCGCGCCACCTCAGGGGCTAATCTTGTCGGGTGTCATGTCATGTGCGATCGCGCGCCAACACGAACCAACATCGTCAAAGATGCACGAACTATCTCTCTACACGTGGAAGCTTGGACGAACAGTTAGAGCTCTACCTCATGAAGACGCCATGGCAACGTCTCCAAGTGAGTACCATACATTTCAATATTAACTGCTTGGATACGTAGCCGGCGACATCGCCAAGGCGTCTTAATGAGACAGATCTCTTAGACTGTTGACGACAACGTGGTGCCGCCATAAGGAAAACTTCAACGCAAGTTGATATTTATCCTTCGAGCGAATCCGTTACAATTCTTATCTAATATTTGTATATTAGATAATGAATATCGATATGCAATATATATATTTTTTATCACTGAGCATTATCTGCACGATATCAACGTTTGAAGGGCACGGCTTACTACGAAAATTACGATTTAGGATATCTCATGCCAAACATAATAGGCCAGTAAAAATAGCCGTTTTTTTGGTCAACTTCGCACTAAATTTCCGATTCAATTATTTTTTTTAGCGTCACCTATTGAGCATAAAATCACAAAATGCTGACAGATCCAGGCGGAGTTTCAAGCGACATCGTGAAAAAAATGTTTGGCCGATATCTCGGAAACTATGCACTTTAGGGCAAAAGTTATTGAAGTTCTGCCCGTATATAGAACGATTGGTAACAACCAATCGTTCTTTAATTACGAGGCAATAAAAACTTTAACGCTCAAGTACTATTCATTGTGTTCGTAACTGGGGGTAAATATTAAATTGTACGAAATGTTTAAAATAAAACAAATTATTCATGATTTGCAAGATGATATTTGATTAATCGCTTCAGACAGCAATAACTTAAGGCATGTTCTAAAATCACACTAATATTATAAAGGCGAAAGTTTGTGAGTGTGTAAGTGTGTTTGTTACTTCTTCACGCTCAAAAGGTTGGATCAATTTTGATGAAATTTGGCACGGATGTAGCTGACACCCTGGATTAACAAATAGGCTACTTTATAAAACCGCGGGGCGCAGCTAGTATTTGTATAAAATCAAGTCTCTTACTTACTTTGAAACTATTCTGTACTGTTAAATGGTTTACCTGGTACTTTTTTATGTTAAAGTAATGAGACGTACGAGACACTCTCCGGATGATAAGAGATAGTCATGTTGAAAATCTGTCACCAAGCATCTAACGGTGTTTCGGCAGCTTCACTTGAGAGCCAGTTCCATTCGAGGCTAGGTGTGTTCACCATATTCGACCACACCGTCACTTAACATCAGATGAGCTGTGGTCAAACACCTAGCTTGTCAGCCATAATAAAAAATACTTTGTGTAACAAAACAAAGTCCGGAGCATCGTTTTTTAGCGCTCATTACTTGAAAACTTTAAATAAATAAATAAATATCGTAGGACATTACACACAGCGCCATCTGACCTCAAACTAAGCAAAGCTTGTGCTATGGAAGTCGGATAACTGATAGAATATATCAATACCTTTTGTTTTGTAAATACATACTCATAATATATACAGAACACCTAGACACAGTTAAATTTAGTTTATATCACAAAATGTTTATCCTGTGTGGGAATCGAACCCACACCCTACAGCTCTTAAAGCAGATATACTACCAATGAGCCAACAGACCTGTCTAAATGTACCAATAATGCTCATAAACAACTAAAAATTAGTCAGTTAACCATAAGAAGAAGTCTTTGAACTAAGCCACGATCTCCAGTGTCGTGATGAGTCAAATCGAACCATTGACTAATTTAAAATATGTTTAAATTTTTACCTCTTATTTACCAGATTTCAAAAATAATAATATGATGTCGTAAAAGGAAATTCCTTGGATTTTCTTCATCATTTTGACGTACTATTTATGCTACAAGGCCAGTTGCCACAACCACCTGTGTGACATCACGTCAGGTCAAGCACGTCTCACGAGATAAGAGAAACAGAACTTTAAATAATAATGAAGCAATTATTTATTTTATACAGGGACGCACTAAGCTAAATCCACCATTGTTCTCATTATTATGAACATCCTTAACTATGACCACAACGTTGAAAACGCGAAAAGTATCAAATAATTACATTATGTTATACATGATACAAAAACGATAGCTCAGTGGTTAGCGCGGTCGGTTCACACACCAAACGGCGTAGGTTCAAACCCTAATAATAAGCTTGAGCTACCGGTGAAGGAAAACATCGTGAGGAAACCATAGCACGGTGGTAGGATACTTTCTAGGACTCGGCTGGCTAGCTACCACCCTCAAGTTGAAAATCTGCCGCCAAGCACCTAACGAGTTGTGCGGCAGCCTCATTTGAGAGCCAATTACATTCCAGGCTAGGTATGCTTTACCATCTTCGACCACTTCACTTCATCACTTCACACTTCACCACTTCGACACCGTCACTTAATATCAGGTGAGATGTGGTCAACAATAATCTGAATCAATAAGGTCTGATTCAAGCATATTTCAAACATTAGTCATTTGGTGTTTACCATATCTTGTATATGTAATTTTACGTAGCGAAGGAAATGAGAAATCATGATATATTTTATTAGCCGATTTTTTCGTAAAATTGTAGATAAGAACGTGTACTCATGGTACGGAAGTAAGGTAATCTTCGGACCGTATTACACATAAAGAGCTTAGGTGTCAAGCTAAATATTCAACATGTATCCGCAATCAGTTGTAGTGCGAGATACAACAGTAAATCTATTTCAATACTTAACGCGCCAGCAACTGCCCATTCATCACGTATTCCCCAATTTTCACAAGTAGGCAAACATTCTTTTTGAACTGTAATTTATCGATAATAATCGTGTCCCTATGTAAACGCTTTTTTACAACCTAAGTTTTTTTTATAAATATAAAAATCATTAAAGAAGAACAAAAGACACAAGAAAAAATAGCTCTGGCTTCAAAATTTAAGTATACCTTTGTATAGAAGTTTGTTAGTCCCAAAGTAAAGGTGAAACAGTAATTAACTTACTACTTTTAATCAACTAGTTTATAGATGTCAACGAATGAATGAGATGCCAGCAGCTCACGGCTGTGATCAGAACTATCGAGGAGTTCAGATCGCAATACAGATGGTGAACAGAAATACACAAAGATCTTTCAAGCGTAATTTCAAAGCAGATGGCGCCAATCGAATAAACCTATAAAAACTCAATGAAGGTGATACATTCAATACATATAAGAGGAACAAAGATTATGTTGCCTTAGTAGGTACAAGTGGATGTTTCACCATTGCCACATGCGTATGAAAAATGTCCGAAGCTTATAGACATCATAGATGAGAATGATGTAAGCCCAATGAAACCTGACGAACACTGAACTTAAGGAAATGTTAAAACTAAATACCGCTGTCGACTGCAGAAACTGGCTGGAAGCCTGTCCACGTTCCTAAAAGAATTAGTGGTTAGATTACAATATAAAATCAATAATATAATAATACTAAATACTTTAGTACAAAACACAAAACAGAGGGAGACGGAAAGAGAGGCAAACATTTAACAGTTTTTACAGGTTCTTAATTATATATTACAATGTAAATTTCTAGCAAATCAAAACCAGTTATTACGCTTTTTGATAGCAGAAAAAATAAACAAGTCTGTACAGAAGTGTTTTCAATATAAACTACAGAGGCGACGCTAACATGCTAAATATAACTACGGGTAGGTATATAATGTTTACATTTCGTGTTATGAATTTGGCAAAGAAATAGCTAACGCATGACTTTACGCTTGTATTGGAAATGCCCATGCAACGAATAATATGAATAGTTTATTATTTGCATACACGTGCAATACATGCATTTCGTATTTACTTAACAACTATTAAAATGTTTAATAACAAGAATATAAATATAGAACCGAAATTATAAATAGGCAGACTTTTTTATGTAACAAATCCCTGGTTCCAATTAATTTAAAAAAGAACATCATGCAGTCGCAGGTGAAGTGTGAGATATGTACATACTCAACACTTCTAACGATGTAGATCGTAATAGACCAAAATAGCAATTCAATGATTTTATTCAGTCACAACGTTAATTGCTTTCATTGCCAACAATGAATGTTTGTCATTTCTCGCCATCTTATAGAATGTTGATGTTACTGTCGGTCCGTGTTATAAGATTTTAATGCCTAAATTTATATAGTGAGTGTGCCTTGGAAACTTCATTGTGCGTCCTACAACTCTCATATAATGTGTGGCAGCAGAGATAAGAATATGGCGCAAAATTACCCCAAGAAAACATATTCACAAACATAGAATGTATAACTTTGAGCTGTGGTGATTCAGGTCTGTAAAATTTTCTAGCAAACGATTACAAAATGAATCATTTATTTTGTCAAGTTGATAGAAAAAACAGTATTGAATAGTTATTTTTACACAAAATTAGAACAACCGACTCGAATTGCATTCATTGTCGACATGTGTAAAGATACTGTCAAGGTAAAGTTTATCTTCATAACACACTGTCATATTTTTCAAATATACATATACAATTTATATGAGACCAGGTCGAAGTATTTGAATTCGCAAGTCAACACAAATATATTATTTTATATGTATGTTATTATTCTTTGTTAATTGAAATCAGTTCTCAGACATTCTTTCGTATAAATGATGGCTTGCAACTAGGGCTTTAAACATGCACCTTATATTCTTGAAATCGATTTAAATCTATAAACTTATGTTTTATAGATAAACACCGCGTTCATAGGAAGAGCTGCTAAATTTGCTAAATACCACACGTACCTGTAGTATCAACGGGCTTCCTTTGCGGTATGATCGAGTGCACATATCTCGCCATGAAGTGTCCAAATACAGCTTTCAAGTCTGGATTGTGCATCATCTCGATAAACTCCCTGAAGTCCAAGTAACCAGAGTTATCTCTGTCAGCAAGGTTCATGATTTTCTCTACTACGTTGTCTGGTAGATCCTTGTCGTACTCTCTGGACTCGATGATAGCTTTGAGCTCGACGTAAGAAATTTTGCCATCCTTATCGTGGTCGTACTGTGGAGAAAAGTGAAAGACATGAGTTAGAAGTGCGATGGTTGTATTTGTTAAAAGTATGGTAAGAGCAGACATTTTGTGTCATAGTAGCGTGTCAAAAATTCATAAACTGCCGGACTGAAATTGAAACAACTGAAATTGTAGATATACTCGTACTAATAATGAGCTACAGATATTGTTTGTCATAAGTACATGCCATCTAGAAAATATTAAATTAGGAGACGGATTAAACTGGAAGGATCGTTAATTGATTAAAACTGGCTTCCGAGGGAGGCTGCCGTCACCAATGGCGTAACTAGGTATCCAAAGGTTAAAAGGTCAAAAATGAGAGCGCTATCTAAACTGGTCAGGTTTTATCAAGTAAATAACTTTTATATTTTTATGTTAGTAAACATACCTTTTGGCAACACTATATAAATAACAGAAAGAGTTTAGGGGGAATTCCCTAAAAGCTTGATGGCTTTTAACTGAGTTGCCATGATTATAGTTGTGTTGCAACCTGTTGTATTTTTATCTTAAAGGTGTTAGTAATTATGGCAAGTTCAGGTTGCTTGGTGGTCACGGTCTGAGGGACCTTCTGAGCTTGAGGGCCGCGGTGCCTGAGGGCCGCAGTGCATGGCACTGCCTAGCCCTTTAGTAGCTACGGCACTGACCATAGCACACATGTACTCAACGGAAAAATGAAATTGCGTGTGATAGTTAGTCAGCCGAGTACTTATTAGAAAGTACCCTACCACCACGCTATGGTTTCCATACGATGTTTTCCTTCACCTGCAGCTAAAGCTCATTGTTAGGAAATCCAATGGAAAATAATTGAAACATGAAAATAATTGTTTGTAATCACGTTGCATTGTTGATGAGATGGAATCCGTGTTTTCCACTATTATAGGTATCTCTGGGAATACCTCACATTCTTTCAACCCGTGAATATTCTATTTTAAACACTACCAATTCAATATGTATACTATATGCATTCGTGACATGACAGTCAAATGATTTTATCTGTAGGGAAAATCCCCTACGAAAAACTTTAGTTGTATGTATGTATGTTATTCATTACATTATCCTTACGATCAACGATTCATAGGTATTTTTGTTAAACTTAAATACTAAACTGACATTCAGAATATCACGTTCTGAAGGAAGCTGTACAGATATTGCCTTTGCCGTGTGAGACATTTCCTAGGTAGTCGTCAACAACACAAACCTAAATAAATTTCAACGTTGAGACGTTCACAGCACTCTAGATTTAAGGAACAACAAAAATAAAGACCTATTAGTATTCGTCGCACCGTGAAGTCGAAGAGATCACACACACACACAAACACACACGAACACACATTCTGTACCAGCTCCCGTTCGGAATGTATCTTCCACATCGCGCTTCAAAATCAACCAGAGATCTTGGCTACTAGATATCTTGTTTGATCATTTTAAAACTAACAGATTATTAAATTACCAATGATTAATAATAATTATTATTAGCTATTATATCCTATCCTACAAATATTATACATGATAAAGTTTGTATGTTTGGATGTTTGTTACTCAATCACGTAAAACAGATGAACGGATTTGCATGAAATTTGACATATACATAGCTCATTACTTGGATTAACATATATTAGGTATACTTTTTAGGTACATCATATTACACACATTCATTAAATCATTTAATACGCTTTGTCGAATATTAATTAAATTTCCTACTATAATATTATGAATGTGAAAGTTTGGATGTTTGATAGTCAATCACGCAAAACGGCTGAACGGATTTTGATGAAATTTGGCACACCATATAGTTACGTATATTTTACTCGCAACGAAATACCCTATTAACTTTTTTTCTTTAAAACTGTTAACTTTTCGACAAGTATCCGAACTGAAATTTTTCAACTTGAGGGTGGTAGCTAGCCAGCCGAGTACTAGAAAGTACTCTACCACCATGCTATGGTTTCCTCACGATGTTATCCTTCACCGACAGCTCAAGCTCATTGTTGGGGTTTGAACCCACGCCCTTCGGCATGCGAACCGACCACGCTAACCACTGAGCTATCATCGCTATTAGTATTGTCAATATAATAATAAAATTGTATTAGTTATTTAATGGTTTACCTTATTTACATTAGCGGTCATTGAACATACATCAGTAGGTACGTAAGCGAAAGATATACCTACCTCTACTCACGCTAAAACAGCAAATGTCATTTTACATTATTCGTGTAGTCAATTTTTAATTACTTGTATAAAAAGGTAAACTATTTTAGTAAGTTTTATAAATAATTACTAGTACCAAATTTTTAATATTTATTCTAATGTTGCTTTCTTAGATTTATTGATGGGTCTCCGCGCGCGCTCCGATTAGATACCGATGGCGTACTTGTAAAAATGCAAGCAACATGCAAGATGGGCTTACAGAGTGTTTTAATGAATTTTCGTCATAATCTGAAGTACAATGCTAGTTTGCGTAGTGAAACTGTGTAATAATAATACTACAAGAAATAAGAAAAACACTAGGATCACATACCATCACTTACGTACCTACTGATTTATGTTCAATGACCGCTAATGTAAATAAGGTAAACCATTAAATAACTAATACAATTTTATTATTATATTGACAATACTAATAGCGATGATAGCTCAGTGGTTAGCGTGGACGGTTCGCATGCCGAAGGGCGTGGGTTCAAACCCCAACAATGAGCTTGAGCTGCCGGTAAAGGAAAACACCGTGAGGAAACCATAGCGTGGTGGTAGGGTACTTTCTAGTACTCGGCTGGCTAGCTACCACCCTCAAGTTGAAAATCTGCCGCCAAGCATCGAACGGTGTGTTCCGGCATCCTCACTTGAGAGCCAGTTCCATTCCAGGCTAGGTGTGCTTTACCATCTTCGACCACAACGTCACTTAACATCAGGTGAGTTGTGGTCAAACACCTAGCCTGTCAGCCATAAAAAAAAAAGACAATAAGAAGTTGCCGCATTCACGGGACTGTTGTTTTTAGGTAGAGCGCGCGCGGAGACCCATCAATAATCTAAGGTTGCGTTATTTTATTACCTACTTATTTAAGATTAAATTATATTAAAACGTCGTTTTCTCTTTTAGAAGAGTATAAAAAAGGGACTTTGGCTTATTGTATTGGTCTTGTTTGTAACCCAAGCTGGTTACAAACAAGACACGCTTCACTCTCTTTTTTCTTTATAAAATAGCTTTTGTTGCATTGTGGGTATTACCCGATAGATACAATCAGGGTGCCTTCAAGTCGTGAGTGAATCGGTTTCTTCTAAGCAACTGTCCTCCATAGACGCATCTTCACTTTGACGAGAACGCGGATAGGTCGTGACGCCGTATTCTAAGCGGAGAAACAGACAGATGCGGACAGCTACTTTGATTTAAGAGTTTTGGCGAGAACGCGGATAGGTCATATCGCCGTATTATAAGCAGAAAAATAGACATACCCAGATAGATACTTTGATTTAGGAGGTTTGGCGAGACTACAGATTACCCGCGTCGCCGTATTGTAAGCGAAGAAATAGACAGATGCGGACAGCGACTTTGATTTAAGAGTTTTCGCAAGAACGCGGAAAGAAACAGACAGAGGCGAACAGCGACTTTGATTTAGGAGATTTGGTGTGAACGCTGAACGGCCGTGTCGCCGTTTTCTAAACGGAGAAACAGGCAGATAATAACTAATAGATACTTTTTTTTGTAAATTTTTTTTACAGAACGCCCAGACACAGAACACACATTTGTTTATACCACAAAATGTGTGACCTGGGTGGGAATTGAACCCACACCCTACAGCTCTTAAAGCAGATATACCAATGAGCATACGGGGCTGTAAATTTTATCAATCGCCAATAAACCAATATGCTATCTATAGATTACGCACAGCACACGCCTATTGTCCTGTTGTAGTTATCTCATTAGATCACACTCATGATTAACCAGCGAGCAAACATTGACTTGCTCTTGTTTATTCAAGCGGTTAGCTTACGCCTTAGGTAGCCGTGAAACAGCGAGGTACATAGTTTTTCGGCTATTTTAAACACTTTTTGGGTTACCTTCGATATACTTCTATAAAAGGAATTAGGTTCTCAATATCTTCTATCTAAATATATATAACTCAAAGGTAACTGACTGACTATCAATCAACGCACAGCCCAAACCACTGGACGGATCGGGCTGAAATTTGGCATGCAGGTAGATGTTATGACGTAGGCATCCGCTAAGAAAGGATTTTGATTAATTCTACCCCCAAGGGGATAAAATAGGGGATGAATGCTTGTATGAAACTTTGTCAATTTTAAATCGATCGGGCTGAGACTTTGCAAGCATAAAGCTACTATGACGTAGGCATCTAGCGCGGGTGAAACCGCGGGGCACAGCTAGTGTATTATAAGTTTGTATTTTATGAACAAGCTGAAGAGTTTAAAATTTTTGTAGCGATGATAGTTCAGTGGTTAGCGCGGTCGGTTCGCATGCCGAAGGGCGTGGGTTCAAACCCCAACGATGAGCTTGAGCTGCCGGTGAAGGAAAACATCGTTTTCACGTTTTCGAGCCGTTTTCGAGATTCAGATTATAGTACCTGGTTGACCGAGCATTGCTCGGCTGAAAACACGGATAAAATGACGTTTTCTAAAAATGAAACCTAGCTAGATCGATTTTTCGTCCCCGAAACCCACTGGATACAAAATTTCATGAAAATCGTTGGAGCCGATTCCGAGATTCAGAATATATATATATATATATATATACACCTATACATATATACAAGTATTGCTCGTTTGAAGGTATTAGATAGATTACTACCTTGCAGTGCTCAATGTGAACCCAGAAAAATTAAGTTTCTTAAAACATCTTACAGTATTACCTACTATGTAGTTATGAAAAAGCCAGATAGTGGTTAAAACAGCAAGGCTCAGTTTGCAAACAACTGAATTCGCTAATTGAAACAGATCATGCGTTGATTGTTTTGCAAGACTGCATTGCAATAAATGAACATTCGGTACAGTGTTGTTCTGATACCTTACAGAACAAAAATGGACTTCATTATTGCATAAATCTTTTTGGTTTGTCGACTGCCTAAAAAAACGCAGGGTAATGTTTTTAGTGTTCATGTATGTACGTGAGTTTTTTATGGGGTATCGTAAGAATTCATACATCGTACTCAGTGAGATGGAATATAATTAAAAATTTTTTTTTAGTGGGTAGTTATTTCCTTAATTAGGCATTACTTTTTTTCACTTTTCGTATGATGGACTGAATGCCTTCTTGGCCAGGTCAAATATCAGTACGTATTGAATCTATCACAAATTACGATATCATATCAAAATTCGATGTGACGAAGAATTCGGTGAAATGCATTTATCTACTTAGTCGATAGTCAATATTATTAAATCATGATTGATGATTTATTGAGTGCAACACATTTAACATAGGCTACATTAGTTCGCGACGCGAACAGCGATAACCAAGCGGTTAAAACAGTTAATATTCACGCTTAAACGTTTTACGTGGTAAGTGTATAAATAAATTTAAAAAAACTACATTTAAATTAAAATAAATTAAAAAGAAATACATTTAAACATTTTCTACTAACTCCTCGCCTGATGGTCAGCGATTCATGAGGCGAGACGGCGGTAAAACGAGACTATTTTGACCTATTATTATTTAGTTTAAAATAGTCTTATTAGTCTTTAGACAAATTCCAAGACAGGAAGTTATGAAATGACATATTCACAGGTAACTGCATCAAGTCGATGGAAGTTCGCTGAAACATTTCCAAATGTTCTTTAAAATCCATTAAATCATTGAAGGAGTAATATGTATTTATATGTAATATAAAATTTAGCTTTTTTATTATACCTCTTTCTTCTTGGCATCGCACTCTGTGCATTCTGCCAGTTTCAATGTTTCTGTATTTATTGTGCAGTCTTCAAATTTCAGCTTCTTTATCTTTATAGTCAAAGTCCAGTCTAGGTCAACTCCAGGCCGTGCCAGTCAAATCCAGTCATGCGATATATATATATATGCATAGCGATGATGGCTCAGTGGTTAGCTCGGTAGGTTCGCATGCTGAAGGGCGTGAGTTCAAACCCCAACAATGAGCTTGAGCTGCCGGTGAAGGAAACCATAGCGTGGTGGTAGGGTACTTTCTAGCACTCGGCTGGCTAGCTACCACCCTCAAGTTGAACATCTGCCGCCAAGCATCTAACGGTGTGTTCCGGCAGCCTCACTTGAGAGCCAGTTCCATTCCAGGCTAGGTGTGCTTTACTCTTTCCCACACTCACGCTTGTAATTCGGCACTTTATGAATAAAACACCACTATTTCTATACAAAAACACTCGAATGAATAAATACTAGTTTTGTAAAAAAATACAATGGGGCGACACGACTCTTTCCGCGTTCCCGCCAAAACTCCTTTTATAATATTGCTGTGGTTTACTGGTTACAAAATATAACCATGCTAAATTTATTAGAGAACAGGTCCACCAATCTAAGGTAACAAACAGATAGATACTCAAATTGTTATATAGGTATATACATACATGTATATAACTTGTAAAAAATAAATTCATGTTCTAGTATCAACTGAGTTAGTGACGAGGCCAGTATCTCAGTATTTTTAGATCAATCAGTGGCCGTCTTTATAGCCCATTCAATTTGTGCACGAGACAGCCCTGGTCATTGGTAGTATATCTGCTTAAGAGCTATAGAGTGGCGGTTTGATTCCCACCCAGGACAAAGATTTTATTTTATGATATATAAATGTTTGTTCTGTGTCTGGGTGTTCTGTATGTATTTACAGGAAAAAAACAAGTATTTAAGTATTATATCAGTTATCTGACTTCCATCATACAAGATTTGCTTAGTTTGGGATCAGATGGCGCTGTGTGTAAATGCCTTACAATACCTATTTATTTTATTTAGCTATGGATGCCATCTATCTAATAAGAATACATATTATTTGACAACTTGATAAAGTTAAGAAGAATTAACTCACAAAAGAAATTTTATTTACTTTCAAACTTTTTAAAGTTAGGTACATAAATAAAAAGAATTCTAGTGGTAAAGTTAGTTTCTGTAGGTTTACCATAAAAAATAATGCCAAAATAAACTATTTTTTCAATTATGAAAAAGAAAAGCAATTTATTTCAATAGAATAAAAATCATAAATGGGCAAATTTGTTTCTTATGCCCATTTATAAAATATTTAGGCACTAGATTATTTTAAATACAATATTGTAACAATCACATCAGGCCCAAGATTAATTCCACTTTTGTTACTTCTTCCCGCCGGACCAATTTTGATGAAATTGGTTATGGAGGTAGCTGACACCTTGGACACATAGGCTACCATTTATACCGGAAAAAATAGTGTACGGGTGACACTGCGGAGTGCAGCTAGTAGATTATAAAGACATTTGCTACCATTTCTCTCACTCCCACACACACACACAACAATTATTATAAATCTGAGAGTTTGGCAGTATGTTACTTCTGTATGCCGTAACAGCTCAACAGGTTTGAGAAAAACTTGAATTAAATGAGCTTATTTCTTGGATAAAATTTTATTCTGGAAAATGAAGACGGTTCTGTATTACCACATAGACAACATACCTCTATATATCTACCTCCATAGAAACCTCAGGTAGCTACTAAGTTATCTGATACCTTTAAACGAGCAATTCTTGTATATATGTATATATATATATAATCTGAATCTCGGAAACGGCTCCAATGATTTTCATGAAATTTACTATGCAGGGGGTTTCGGGGGCGATAAATCGATCTAGCTAGGTCTCATTCTTAGAAAACGTCGTTTTATCCGTGTTTTCAGCCGAGCAAAGCTCGGTCATCCAGGTACTTATAATTATGACACATCTCCAAAACGGGAATGCTCAGTAAATTTCAAGGAACACTAGTCATCATTCCAAATATAGTTAGCCCAATTTCATGTGTCACAGATGATATAAAACATGGGGACAATCTTTTGCAATCAGTGAACTAGAAAAATAGGTGCTAATAAAAATGTTATGACTCATTCTTCAAGATACTAAATTGGTGGAGCTGATCGGTACTGCATTATCACCCCAGTTGGCTAGGGTATAAGGCTGCTTTTACTGACCATATTTCTTAACAAGCTGAATAGTTAAAAAAATCCATAACCTGACTGCGATTAAAATAGCTAAAAAATAAAAAAATAACTTTTTTTTAAACAAATTTATTATTCCTAATTAAATTTAAATATAACCTTTATTTATTTATTATATTTTATTATTGCAATCTGTCCTCATTGCCATCTGGCATTGGTTGTGTCTTATATATTAAACTTTAGGCATGCTTGGTAGGTATACGCCCATTGGCATATCTACATCAATATTGAGCATGGTTTAGGTGACTATCTTATCAGGTCTTGCGGAGCTACTCTTTTGAGCCTCCTGGAAGTTTTTGTTTTCATAAGGTTTGATGCCAATTTATTGGGATGTATCAGGATCCTTTTCTTGAAGACACTGACTCGGTGTGTAATTTTTTCATTGACCTGTTGTATCTTTAAGTCCCAATGCAGGTGGTTATTTGTGACAGATGTACCGTGGTGCATTTGTTCTAATCCTAACATTTTAGATTGAAACCTTTGAACACAACTTGTACTCCTCTTTTAATTTGTACTCCTCTTTTAATTTTCTTTATTTTGATAACTGACTTGATAGGTTTGGTACTTTTTTATTAACATAGGTATTATTATATTTCGCATTCGCGCCAAAAATACGGCATTTTTTTTCATCCAGCCATTTGGAAGATAATAAAGAAATTTACTTACATACATACAAGGTACGGGCGAAATATAATCCTTCCTTGGCAGTCGGGTAAATATATACTAACAATGCAAATCTGAAGATCCAATTTGTTACAATACAAAAATAGCAACTATAGTATGGATGCCTAAAAATAGAGTTACCTACATTTGCAACTCAAAACTTGAGGTTTTATTATAAAATATTAAAAGAAAAACATCACCCAGAAGTTAGGTCAACATAATTGAATATTGCTAGCATACATAACTTTTTATTGTCCAGTAATCGGCGGTCTTATCGCTTAGACCTATTTCATTCGGCAACCTTACCTACCTACCTTTTTTACCTTACCTTTCTTTTTCCTTGTCTTTTTCACCTTTTAACGTAATAAGAAAGTAAAAAAATAAATTATCAATTATAAATTCATTACAATTTTTTAGTATTTAAAACAATGATTGTTTTGTAGTAAAATATCATTTCACTCATTGATAAAATTACATAGTGTGTAAGTAGTTTTTACCTTCCATAATTAATTTCATAACATTAAGAATGTTACTATGTAGTTACTATGGAGTAAATTAGTGTTACTATAATTACATGAACAAGTTTGGAAATTCTTGTCACCTTGGATATGGTTTGTTTGCTTTCGTCAAAAGCATATAAAGAAGGTAGGTTTATGTACTTACTTTATCGAATATTCCTCGCCAATATGAGTCAGAGCCAACTTGTCTCATGGGAATGGACACATACGTCTCGTTCTGTGTAGTTGACATTTTCAAAACTCGTATATGAGAGTAAATCACATAAATAATTGTTACCGCAAATATTAGAAAGTTTCAAGTAATCACTCGTGATCCATGATCGATATATTATTTATAGCACCAGATAAGATAACGGATACGAGAAAAGTTCGATGTTCAGTAATAATATCCGTGTTTACTATTACTATACTGCAATTGAAAACTATAAAAACGAAGTCGACAAGCTCCACGAAACCCCGTTATGAACTGTTGAAGTTTGACGTCGGTCGAGCGAGCGCGGAAAAACGGACCGGAGTGAGTCGATTGGATTGACATTGACACTTGACATTTGTTTTTTTTTTTTTTATTCATCGGCAACCACATTCATAGCCTTCGCCATAGTCAGTTTTAGTCACAGTCAACATTGCAAAAAGTATGTCAAGACCAGTCCAGTAAAGTAGGATTGACTTTATCGATTGACTTGACTTGTGACGAGTTTTGTCGGGAACGCAGAAATGTTGCTGCTTTGTATACTATTTTCAAAACTTATTTTTTTGGGTCGTCATAGTTAAACGTTGTGGTACCCATATTTATATAAATTGCCGAACATTATATTGATAACCATACACACGTATAAACATTGGAGTTTATTTATTTTTTAGATCCAAAACAAGCCTGGTTCTAAACGATCACCGCTTAAAAATACTAAAACGCCTGCAAAGAAACGAGAGCAATACACGCTGACATTGTATGTCGCTACTAATTTTCAGTCAGAATAATTATGGACCTGTATAACACAAATATACCGTTACTAATTGGTTAATTATTGAAATTATACGAAACAAAATGAATACACTAAAACGAATTTAAAACTTGGTGCAATTTTGATATAGGTACTGGTTCTTTTTAGAATCAGTTTTAAGATATTTCGAAATATTGCTTGATGCACACTAAACTTATTGATTATTATAGACAAATACTGAATGATGTTGGTTCCTAGTGTATACATTCTTCCGCATGGGATGTTCATATATGTTTCATCATTTAATCTATGTAGAACTTGCTTCGTTATTAAGGTATTTTGTTATTCTTTAACTTTGATACTTAAGTCATTGTTCTAATGATGCTGCTGTGAATCCAAAGAAATATTTAGGAAATCATTTTACTGAATTAAGGTTCTGGAGCTCTCAAATATGATTGGCCTTTAAGTTAGACAAAAAAATAAATCTATTGCCATTATAACGCCGTTACAAAATTTAAAGGTAATTTTATATTTTATACAAGAACGAGAACGCCATAACCGGCCCGGCAGCTTTTAAGGACGTGTTTACGTCAAAATGTATGAAAGCTACGCCTGTGTCCACTGTATAATAGTATTTCTCTGCTTTCCTAGCGTTTGCAAAGGTTGAATGTAAAAGAGTCATGTTCTATCAGATAATAATTTATTTCGCTAGTTAATCACAGATCGCTAGGGCATCACTGCTTGGTGGCCACCTCGTGCACCTTCTTTTGCACTTCCTCGGCGTACTTGACGAAGTCGTTGTATGCAGCCTGGATTTTAGGTTCTAGCGCCTTGTTAGTCTGCTCAACGTTTTCCGACACTGCCTTGGCTAGTTTCTGAGACTCCTGTGGGATAAATAAAAGAGTATTACAATATCGGTTGAGCGATTTATCAACTGCCAGTACAACTTACGACCTGCGTAGTGTTTACAAATCATAAATAAATTAATAAATAAATAAATACAACACAATGTTTACAAAAATCAATGATGATAAATGTCATGTCTAATCTATCATATATCTCTATGTTACTTTCTAACACATAGTCCATGTGTGGTATCATCTCTATTGCCATATAAGTGAAACTTTACTAGCATTTTCAGAAAATAATTTAAATACCTAACTAATCAATAAAAAAATCAATTGCCTTGCTTTAAAGTGGCAAAATGGCTCGATTGTTTTTTTTTTTTTTTTTTTGTAACTCCTTAATACTGGGGGTGGTTTAGAAAAAAGAAAATTAGGAAAAACACAAAGGAACAGTCGAAAAAATCGTAAATAAAACCTTACCTGTACAGCGTTTTGCACAGCAGTGCTGAGGCGTTCCTTAAGTGTGTTAGCTTGCTGTTCTACATCAGGATGCGCCTTGCGGAGGTCCTCGGCCGCGCGTTCGATGTTGGCTTTCGACGCCTCCAGGGCTTCCTTCGCCTTGCCGGTCGCGTCCGCAGCCTGGAAACACGCATTTCGTTTATTAAATTTTCTTAATGATTTTAAATAGCAATATTTTTTTAGTCACAACAATAAGTAAATAAATATTCGAAGATATTTCACATGGCGTCCATCTAGCACCAAGCAAAACTCGTACCTACTACTGTGGGAACCAGATTCAATTTTGTTTTCTTTACTAAGAAAGGTAGGTACATCTATGTTTGTCGTCGGCAGGACTCGAATCTACGCTCGCAAGCGGAGCTATTACTGAATGAGCTAACAGTCATGGTATAGGTAGTACAGTCATCATAATCGATGCTACAAAATACTGATCTAAGTTTTATACGCTTAGCTACTGGTGAAGAAAAACCTCGTGAGGAAACGTAGCGTAGTGGTAGGGTACTTTATAGCATTCGTCTGACTAGTTAGGTATATCAATTTCAAAATCAGCCCCCAAGCACTAATGGTGTGTTCCAGAAGCCTCACTTGAGAGCCAGTTCCTTTACACGCTAGGTGTGTTTACCAGTTTTGACCACACCGTCACTTACGATCAGATGAGGTTTCGCGTTACGGCAGTACTAATATTAACATCGCCATCGTGCTGAGAGCCCAACACGGTTCCAAAATTATTGATAATGGATGCACGAAATTATAAAATGTTGTATGATAGATAATTCACGGGTCAAATGTTGCGGTAGGTATTCTATATCACAAGATAACGCGAGGCCATGACATGTACTGCAGGCATTCGCATAGTGATATAAGAAGAATTTGAATGAGGCTTTAATGAATTTTAATGAAATTTGATGTTTTTTTTATTTTAAAAACGACTTAAGTAGTTTTTTTTTAACTTTTACAAATTAACGACACGGTAACGGTAACGGAACACGGTATTACCAGTAAGCCTTGGGAAAATTTAAAACGATAACTCCTTAAAAAAGTTGCGTAGAATTGTGGGTACTTACTGCGCTACTCAGACTAGAGGCGAAGGTGTTGAGTTGCTGCAGAATGGTGTCCGAGCCTTCTTTCAACACTTTGTTGAACTCCTGCGTGTCCTTGGAGGTAGCCAATGAATTTATCTGTTCAGTGAACGTCTTACTAAAATCTGCCGCGTGCTTCTGTAAGTCTTCTAGCGGAGACTTAGCAGGAGCGTCACGTTTCACCAGCGCGGCGTGACTCTGTGAATAAGAATAAGACATGTCAATAACAGAACAAGAGGCAGGAGGCGCGTGCACGTCACAGCCGGAACGTGCTGTGGGAAGCACTCACCAGAGCCAGGCAGGCGACGAGTAGGAAGAGCTTGGCCATTGTGTTGAATGTCGTTGTGATAAGAGCGAATCGGAGAGCAGGGAGCGAGTGTGCCGGGAGTCGGTGCCGCTGGCTTGATATAGCAGCGAGCGGCTCCCGCCCCGATTACCCCCGCAGCCCCCGCGTGCCCAGCGCCCAGCTGTTTACAAACATCACAGGTCCGGGTCCATGGGCGCGACTGATAACGATGTAAATGCATCGCCGTATCTATGTAGTTAGGGTTCTTCCGCAACGAAAGTCAAAGTCGAACATTTGCAAACCATGGGATCACGGCACTCCAGGTAGAAGTTCGCGTGCATTAGATAGTCGGCTGTCTTGATTATCCTGATGGCATTGAATTCAAGTAAAAAAATGGTGCAATATGGAGATGGGAGCGATGAGCGGTATCTAGAAAGAAGTAGGGTCGGCGGGTCGCGCGTTATCTGTGGCCGTGACCGCGGTCTATCTGTTCGCCAAATTATCGTCGATTGTTCGGAGTGTCACTGTGCGGATAGCACGCAGTGTACCTATTGTATTATTCGCGAGTCGCGGTTGGCGCTGCCCACGCTAGCGTCTGCGCATTAATGCGTATCCTGAAGGATGCCACAATGTTCGCAGCCGTATTCTTAGCTGTATACCGTGTGTCATGAACATACTAAAATATAGTTACTTGGTGGTAGATTTCCTTAGCAGGAGATCGTCTAGATAGGTATCACCGCAGTACCAGGTATTCTACCACCAAGCAGTAGTGTGTAAACATTACTGTGTTCCGGTTTGAAGGGTACTGCAGCTAGCGAAATTAGATAGATAGACATTCTTTACAGTGTACTCCAAAAAAGATTTTTTTAAATATTTTTGGAGTACACCATAAAACAAAAGAATCTTCTGAGCTAGTGCCACAAGTGGCGGCGTTGTCACTAAGAGCGATCTTTTCCTGGTAACCAAGAATGATAAACACGATACATATAATAAGCGTGGACTTGGTTTTGCTACTCAAAGTTCTGTGTATCGCTGCAATGGTCATCGGCATCATTCGTCATCTCTTACCATCAGGAGAGCGTCTCGTTCGTCTCAATACTTTTTCGATAAATAAAAAGCAAGATTTTAATCTAAGATTTATGTAACAGTGACCCCTAATTATGATAGGGATTCATAAGTATTTTTTCTTACTTAATATTCCTAAAAGATACATTTTATTAAGTCGGAGTTGCAGCAAGATATACCTATGTAAATTACCTCTTTATTTCTTGTTGTTTATACCGTATTGAACCAAATCAACACGCTTGTTAATCAATTATTGTTCATTTTAATTAGGTATGTTCTAAAGTAGAACGGGCCGGTTATACTTATGGAGCTTTAACTAATTGGGAGAGTTAGCCAGACTTAAGTCTAATTTGTCTACCAATTAGTTAATCAGATCTTTTATTTAGAGCTTGGGGTTCAGGGGTGTAGTAATTAGTATCAGTTATATAAATAATACGGACCCCCGTGCTACAAGGGCCCCAACGTGTAACATCATCATCATAATCAGCCTATCGAAGTCCACTGCTGGAAATAGGCCTCTCTCAAAACACGCCACTCAGTCCGATCTTCGGCTTTTGGCTTCCATCCACCCCCAGCTGTCCTACGTATATCGTCACTCCATCGAGTCTCAGGGCGTCCTACGCTACGTTTGCCAATTCGTGGTCTCCACTCTAGACAACGTCTGCCCCAGCGGTTCAAAATCAAAACCAAAAAGTCATTTATTCAGTTTAGGCCCTGGTAAGGCACTTATGAACGTTTAAGTTACATGTTTGAATCTACCACCGGCTCGTAATTACACTTCAACTAAGAAGACTCCGGCAAAAAACTCAGCAAGGCATTTTTTTGTGGATCTTTCTTTTCATATTAGGTTATAGTTTACAGTTATTAATACATACATTATGCTTACTAAATATTAAATATTAATACATACATTATGCTTACTACAATTGTCACTTAGCCAGGGGGATGCAAGTGCAGAGAGTGCAATGCAAGTGCAGAGAGTGCAATGCAAGTGCATAACCAGGCACAGGACAATTATCACGCCTCTTTTTGAATATAGATAGGAGGGGAACCGTTTCTCTGTGATACCTCATTAGGCATCTACTTACAAAGATTTACCTAACCGACATACTTATTTATAATCTAATAACTTTAGACGAGCAATTCTTGTATTAAAAAAATGCAATAACTAAAATTGTTGTTCCTTAAACCGTTTCCCTTAGATAAGATAAGATAACCTTTATTGCTTCAAACTGTGTACATATAGATACGTAGTAGTATAGATATAGTAGTACTTTTAACCCCCGACGCAAAAACGTGTGTGTGTCTGTCTGTGGCGTCGTAGCTCCCGAACAGATGAACCGATTTTGATTTTGCTTGAAAGGTGAATTAGTCGGGAGTTTTCTTAGCTATGTTAGATTTTGTGTCGGGGGTTTATAAATTTTTAATAATAATTTATTCGTGTAGTAGGAGTTTCATCCAAAAGTACCCAATCTAGTGGTAGAATCAGGTTGTAAGCAGGCCATGTCCAAGGCTGGTAATGAAGGTTTTTATTATGTGGACAGGGTTATGTGTGTAAGCTTAGGCTGTACGCAGCCGAAAGGGAGTCATATAACTCATGAACAACTTTTATTATAGAAACAACTCTGAAGTCAAAAAATTAAAGCAGCCGCCTCGTAAGTGTCAACGACCTTTTTCTATGGAAAGTCTGTTTATAAGCGATTTCAAAATAGCGTCCATAGTAAAAGTTAAGTACCTATGTAAGTTAAGTTACGCACAAAGCGTTTTGATTCTACATTTTGAGTCTGTGTTCTCTGTTTGGTACAATATGGGTGTCTTCACATCTAGAGTAAATAAGTTTCTTTTTGGTAAGCGCGCTCTACCTTAGACCACACTACTGCTTAACATCTGGCAGAGTGTGGTCAACCGCAAACCCATATTGATTTTTTATTAAAGTTGACCCACTTTCGACAGTTTCGGCTTACTACGGCCAAAGCTTCAAGCCCTGCATGTTTGTACCTACTCATTAAAATAGAGCTGTTTGTCTTTTCATTTGTGCTTAATTAGCAAGTAATTAATCTAAAACTACACAAGCTTGGTAATTATTTGTAATTGCTATTGACTTGTACTATTAGGCATCCTAACTGCTCTATTATTGAGACCTTGTTATCCATAGATATAATGAATGAATTATGGAGTAAATAAAAATATATAATTTATTAAACGTGAGCACGCATTATAATTTAAATATTAAAAATATGTTCATCTCATAAATATTTTTCATGGGTGGAATCTAACCACGCCATACAACACTTAAATGGAGGTTATTGAACCTAACCTCATATTAATGTGAATTATATTTCTAAAAAACAAGAAAAAAAAAGAATCGGTCGTTTCAAAGAAAAAAATAATATATTAAGGATAAATTATGAAACAACTTAATTAGGTATTTTACAATTTCAGGGCGGGATCAACACCTTACCTTACAGGATTACAATTTTTTTTCGAAACATTATTTTAAGCTGGTTGGTTAAAGTAGTTAAATATTTATTTAGTATTTGCATGGAAACTTACAACTAACAACTTAAATTTGTAGTTTAGCTTTCTTGTTTTGTTTAGTGCAACAAGGAGCCGTACTGTGGGCTCATATTGCCATTTAAGTTAGGCATTCACATTATCGCATATCGTACGTCAGCGCGATAAGGTCATGCAGTTTACTAATTCGCGGAATCGCGTATCTTTTCTGTGATTACCTAATTTGAATCGCAATAATAAATAAATAAAAAAATTAAATATAAACTTTTTTTTCTAAATTAACTGTACCATTTACAGGTTTCCACTAAATTATGATGGAATTATTTTTTCTGTGAGTGTAGTCAGCGTGGTCATTGGGTCCCGGAATCGGAGCCCGTGGGGGCAGGTGGCCACAAACTGGCCAGCTGTTCCCGCGCATGTACTACGGCCGCCACCGCCTCGGCCAAGGCTGCGCCGCCGCGCTCCGCCACGTCTGCCGCCAGCTTCTGCACAAAACACTCATCATTAAGCCCCGTAGCACGTGAATCGATATCAAAGTAAATTCGCTTCAATAAAAAGGCCTTTTTTTATGGTTGACAGGCTAAGTATTTGACCACAGCTCACCTGATATTAAGTGAAGATGTGATCGAAGATAGTAAACACACTTAGTCTGGAATGGAACTAGCTCTCAAGTGAGACTGCCGGAACACACAGGTGCTTTGCGGAAGATTTTCAACTTGAGGGTAGTAGCTAGCCAGTCGAGTTCTAGAAAATACCCTACCATCGCGCTTAAAGTGACGTAAGTATAGCCAGCACCCTAACTTAAGAACCAGTTATCATTGCATATGTGTTTACCATCTTCAAGCGCACCACCGCTCAACATCAGGTGTAGTACCTAGTACACCTAGCCTGTTATTAATTTAAAAATAAAAGAATAGATGTCGTGAGGTTACAGTACGAGCCGAGGAACTAGTACCTGTTGTGTTTTAGCGAGTAGAGCGCGCACTGCGTCCAGTCGCTCCTGGAACTCAGGCTGCAGCGCGTCAAGGTAATGACCCGAGTGTAAGAGGACAGTGGCAGTGTGCTCCTCGAGAGAGGTCAATAGCGGCGCCAGGGCTTCCCGGGCCGTGTCCAGCCGCTGCGCCCACGGCTCGTGCGAGTTCCCCACGGCTCGTTGGAGTGCCAGGAGCGCGTGGTCGATCTCTGTCACACCCTCGGATTCTGCTTCCGCTTCCAATTCGGAGTCGGATTTGGCAGGTGCTGCACCAGCGTATGCGCTCTGTATCACATTCATATAATTATTAAAAACTAGATTTTCTGAAGTTACGTAACATAGCTGAGATACATACATGAGCTCGTCTAGATTTCAATCCACGGCACGCATCTCTGTTTTTTCTAAACGTATTCGTAATTCTGATAAAGATGATATGATTGTAAGATACATATAGAGATGATGACGAATGGTGAAGTGAAGGAGACAAAGGATAAATTCAGAAACGTTCTAAGAAAATCGTCAGCAATGACTTATTCGTTCGTAGGCTCCAAAGCCTTGCACTTTGACGCAAAGTTGCTAGTATATCGGTCTTCGGATGCATTTTGGAGAGTCCTTCAAATCTGCATGACCTAATTCCACCCTGCCCATTTTACTATTAGACAGTCAGGAGCCCCAAAGAGCGACACCGTTCCATAAACTCGAAATAAACGGTTCGATTCCACCATCATCATGCGAACAGCCAGCTTCAGCTCCTCAATTTTGTATGCTGCCCGAGCGGCTATTTTCCGATAGATACAATCTCAGTGCCTTCTAGCCGCAAGTGAATCGGTTTCTTTTAGGCAAGCGTGCTCCATTGTAGACCTTGGCATCATTTCATTCCGTTTAACATCAGGCGAAATGGCGGTTAAACACAAGCCTATTTGTATAAAAAAAAAGGAAATATGCTTTGCCAATCCCACCCAGTGGGACAAGGATAGGAAGATGATTGTTATGTTCAATGATATATTTATATTAACAATAACAGATATTAACAATAATATATTTATATTAACAATAATAATAATAACAGATTTATGTCATCGTCAATTTAAAAATAATCGAAACTCACCAGAGCCACGCAACTCAAAAGGAGGAGAAGTTTAATGCCAGCCATGTCGAAGATTCTTCTGGTCCTAAAATAAAATTTAAATTAGTCCTATAGTACCAAAAGACATAATCTGGAGTAAAAGAACACCTATTCTAAGAACATCATTTAAAAAAATACCCTAAATCAGCCCTTAGTTTAGTGTAAGGAAAACATTTGTAGTTAAGTAAAAAATCATGGAAGCAGAAAGTCAAGGAAGTGGAAAGTGATCTGGAAATGTGGGAGAAATGGTGAAATTTTCCAATCCACCAGGGAAACCATATTATTAAGGCACTGGTATAATAAAACACTGTAGACTTTTATTGTTACCCGGCAAAGCAAAAAAGATAGGTTTTGTTTTTAGTAGCGCTGAATCTTCTCCTGAAATTTGATGAATGAGGTGTTGATCGATTTGATATAACGCTCCGGGCGATATAGGCTACATCTTTCAAAGAAAAGTTATAGTTTTTTTAAAGCTCTTTAGCTGGAAGGTAAGAGATAATTGGAAGCAATTATTATTAAGGGAGACCTTTGCCGAGTGAGCAGAGTATTCTCTTGATGTCTTGCTTCACCGGCGGCTGCTCAAGATTATTGTTAGAATTTGAAACTATATCCTCCGGCGTGTGATATGATCGCGCTAACCACTAATTCTAGTTCTACAAGGGGGTAATGCACTACTGTACAGTACTGCTCCCGTTGGGGTGTTTTGATTTGAGTATTCCTCTTTAGCAGCCCACCCAAACTAATCGAGTTCCTGAAGGTAACGGAACACAATATATTTGTCGAGGGACACCCACTAGGGCAGCAAATTCCAATGTCTAGCAGTTCGTACGAAGAAGGTTTTACTCGGTGGTAGATCTCCTTAGCAGGAGGTCGTCTAGGTAGGTACCACCGCCGGCGACACAGTACCAGATATTCTGCCGCCAAGCAGTAGTGTGTAAACATTACTGTGTTCCGGTTTGAAGGGTACTGCAGCTAGCGAAATTACTGGGCTTGAGACTAACCATCTATTGTCTCAAAGTAATGAGTGCCAAAGCAGCGATGCCCTAGACTTTGTTCTGCTGTTCATAGTTCTGTGTATCGCTGCAATGGTCATGGACAGGCATTATCTCTTACCATCAGGGGAGACCATCGTCTACTTTTACTATTAAGTAATGAGATGAACGAGACATTTAAAAAAAATCTAACTGCTTAGTTCGTGTTTTAATAAGCTTGTGTTGTTGTGGCTTAATAAGCTTGATTAAATCAAAATCAAGAGGTCATTTATTCAGTTTAGGCCCTGGTAAGGCACTTATGAACGTTAAGTTACATTTTTGAATCTACCACCGGCTCATAATTACACTTCAACTGAGAAGACTCTGGCAAGAAACTCAGCAAGGCATTTTTTTTTGTGGATCTTTCTTTTCATATTAGGTTACAGTTTACAGTTATAGATATTAATACATTATGCTTACTACAATTGTCACTTAGCCAGGGGGATGCAAGTGCAGAGAGAAGCTACTACAACCATATATTCCTGTCTTCCACGTAATGAACCACCTTAGTAGGCTTTTTCAATGAATCAAATTAGAAATTTGTCAAATTAGAATCCTTAAGAAACCTTGACGAAGTTTTCCCCCAGTATACTTTCTATGGCTTTGCAGCGCGCTGACCTCTAAGTTATTACTTCTACAAAACTGATCGAAGTAGTAAGATAACCTTGATTTAGACGAGAAAGTGGTAAGTCACACAGTGGACTTTTTACTCATAACCCCGCTATCACTGCCCTACTAACGAGATCTCTCCGCGAAGGGTAAATTGTGTTTACATTACACAATCTTACTGATTACTGTGTTTACTATAAGGTTACATTAATTATTTACTGTTCAAGACCGTCTCTGATCGCGACCTGACCTAATATTGCATCGAGGATGCATGATATCTAATACCTACTTTACGTAACTCCGGTGCTATCGTTATGTATGAACATAAATGGTGTTGAGGTCAATTTATATTGAGTAGAAATGAGAGCGAGAGGAACACTGACCTTGTATAATTTATTAAAAGATTAGAAGATCATCTAGCCTGGAATGGAACTGGCTCTCAAGTGAGGCTGCCGTAAACACAGTTAGGTGCTTGGCGGCAGATTTAGGTGAAGGTGGTAGCTAGCCAGTCGAGTACTAGAAAGTACCTTACCCCCATGTATGGCTTAAAAGGTGTAGCACCATAGGAAATTACAATGCTATTGAACCAACCCATTGAATGTATCAAAGTAATAAGCATTCAAAGCAGAGAAACTGACCTTTGATATGATATTATCAATTTTTAGGTACCGCTGAAATGGTTTTGTAGGTTCAATGTTAATACAATTTTTATTTTATTTATTAATTGACATGTATAATTGTATATATTTGAAATGATTTTACGAAACTTTGGTATTATAAATAAAATATTTGTATGTGTATTTGAACCATTACGCTATCGTAATGGACGTTATGCTTGTCTCAATACTTTCAAATTAAAAAAAAATACCGCGTGGTTAATTTTCTAACTGATGGGTTCAGTGCACATTTTAAATGTAATGTGGGTATTCTTATTAGTTTAAAACCATGAAATAATTAGTGCATAAAGTCTGGAAATCCATGTTTGTCTGTGCCAAAACAAGGAAGATTTATTTAAGAAAAAAAAAAACTGTTTAGGGTACTTACAGGAATGAAATTCTGGGGACGATAGTTCTATTACACACTCTTAGAGAGATCACGCTTGGAGTTTTGAAGAGGTGTCCCGTCCTTGTGAAGGACGCTGTAAGATGCTGTGGAGCTGTGAGAGTGCTGCACTAAGCTCTCCAGCAGATGGCCTCAAAGTGTCGTCAGCCGCGCCAGCAGCCTGCTAATACCGCTGCGCAATGCTATTGTCTTATTGTCAGACGTTTTAGGCAACCATTATTGTTGTTGACGACCATTACAGATTCTCTACAAGTCTAAGTAAATAGATATCTACTAGCACGCCTACATACATACGTATATGTGTGGGTATCCCATGTTGCCTGCGTAAGTTATAGTTTTGACGACGTAACGCTGAACATTGTATTTCTTGAAAGTTTTTTTTGGAACAGTTGATTGATTTTTGAACAATCTGAATTCTGTTTACATTATACCTACGGCATGAAACTAGGGGAGATTTTTTTTAAAAATAAATTTCGATACACGATACCGGATACAATTTTTACATCAGCATTATATTTTAAATGTAATAGTAATGAGACGAACTATACGCTCAACTGATGGTAAAAGATAACTCCTGTCCGTGACCATTGCAGCGATACGTAAATCTTTGAGTACCAAAACAAAGTCCAGGCCATCGCTGCTTTGTCATTTCTTTGAGACTTTCGATAGTTGGTCTCCACAGCCCTGTAATTTCGCAGTAAATTTTTACACACTACTGCTTGGCGGCAGAATTTCTGGTACTGCGGTGGTACCTACCTAGACGACCTCCTGCTGAGGAAATATACTACCAAGTTATGACAAAAAGGATTTAATCTAAATTATATTCCTAGACAAACGTGTATACAACATGGACATTATAAATAAGAAACAGCACTAAATATTAATTAAGAGATTATGTAGAATTCCAATTACTAAATAAATTGTCTAAGCTTAGCTTCTATATCGTACAGATGCCATAAAAGTCTGACTTGACAAGTACATAATCATAACTATAAAAGTACCCTTCCAGTGAGATGGTTGAGGCATCATTCCTGGGAAATCTATCGACTGTATCTTTCCTGATTTACTCGTAGCTTAAATTTTTATTCAAAGCTGTCCGCCAATGAGCACCATCAGAGTTTCTATTTAAATATAGGTCATGGTAATCAGCGCAACTATTTATTTATTAACTTAATTAAAACGGCTAGAAGAGCCAGTTACATTAATTAATCATTAATAATAACAATAATAATTACAATAATTGACATTCAATAATTAGTCATTGGTATTTTGTAGCGATGATGGTTCAGTGGTTAGCGCGGTAGGTTCGCATGCCGAAGGGCGTGGGTTCAAACCCCAACAATGAGCTTGAGCTGCCGGTGAAGGAAAACATCGTGAGGAAACCATAGCGTGGTGGTAGGGTACTTTCTAGTACTCGGCTGGCTAGCTACCACCCTCAAGTTGAAAATCTGCCGCCAAGCATCTAACGGTGTGTTCAGGTAGCCTCACTTGAGAGCCAGTACCACAGCGTCACTTAACATCAGGTGAGCTGTGGACAAACAACTAGCATGTCAAAAATAAGTATCATTCGTCATCATTCTGTATTTAAATAAAGAGTAGGTACTAATCACCAGACCCATCCATGCTATTGTTTTGACTGCTCCAACCTACCTACGAGTAAGTATATCAGTAATGCATATTTAGGACTTCCAAAAAGGATTGTTTTATTGCGGATATATTCACACGCGATCAGTAATTACTAATTGTTGTTCCATAAACTATATACGTTTAGCGCGACGTTTATTTATTGAGTAACATTATTGCATTATCAAAATCAAAATCAAAAGTCATTTACTCAGTTTAGGCCCTGGTAAGGCACTTATGAACGTTAAGTTACATGTTTGAATCTACCACCGGCTCGTAATTACACTTCAACTGAGAAGACTCCGGCAAGAAACTCAGCAAGGCATTTTTTTGTGGATCTTTCTTTTCATATTACGTTACAGTTTACAGTTATAAATATTAATGCATTATGCTTACTACAATTGTCACTTAGCCAGGGGGATGCAAGTGCAGAGAGAAGCTACTACAAACATATATTCCTGTAATAATTCCTGTAACCATATATTATGTTTGTGTTATCAGTGTTGTTGTAAGTTGTATTTATTTTCCGCGTAGCATAGCTACTCCCGTGGCTCGTAAAGATTGCGGTTTTGTGTTGGATGATTTTTCGTAACTTAACTTTCACTTTATCACATATTTTTTCAAATCATTTGGCATATATGTTCGACACAAGTTTATATAAACCCATTCACTGTGAACTACTGATATTTACTGTTTTTGAAAGCCAATATAAGATGAGTTTAGTCCTTATAGATCCCTAACAAGAAGATTACGGCTATTTTAAGATAAGAAAACATAATTTGGTTCCCCCTGCACCTTTCTATTACCGGACGGCCAGACAAACTCGACCAAAACTTCTTCCAGCACATGGTGGATATTCCTCATAAGAGATCGTTTAGATTCCAATTCTTTTATTCGCACAGCGAGATTGTGGAACTCTCTGCCGGAGTATGTGTTCCCTGTTAGGTACAATATTTGTGTCTTCAAACTGTAAATAGGTTTCTTCTAGGTAAGCGTGCTCCATCTTAGACCGCACTACTGCTTAACATTATGCAGGGTGTAGTCAAACATGAACCTATTTAGAATTTAAAAAAAGGAAAATTGGAAAGTAAACATATATGATGCAGTCTTAAATTGAGAACTCTCAGATCTCCTAAAAAACGTCAGGATTTCTCTACATAAACAAATTGTTTATTGAGATGTATTTTATATACAAACGAAATCAAAATCATAATGAAAAATCTCTAAATGAGAGTGAAAATCGTTAGAGAATCAGACGCGCGGTTTAAAAAAAGGAAGCGGATATACAGACATACCCGGACATCGATTTTTCTTTATTTATACCAGGAGTCGGCAAGCTACGGCCCGCGAGCCACATGCGGCTCTTCCCATGTAATGTTGCGGCTCTCTAGTTAGGTACATATGCAAAAATTAAGATAATTAAAAAAAAAACAAGTACGTATATATTAGCAAATACTACTCTCTCAAAACAATCTCTTTAAAAACAGATACATTTTCTCTCTCTATCATTTTATATAATTATTATTATTTGCTTTTTTTACACAAACTTAAATATCTATTCTTTTAATTTCCATTCTAAGGTTGTCTGGAAGAAATCGCTCTAGGCGACAAGGCCGCCCTTGTACACCGTTTGTTTGTTGTTTCTATGTTTTACTTTCTTTCTCTTTTTTTTTAAATATTTCTATGTATTTTTATAATATTTGGTGTATAATAAAGCTGTATTGTATTGTAAATTTGTAAAATTGTTCTTTATGATTCTATTGTCTTAACAGGTTGCTAATTCCTGCTTTACACTATCTATAGAAGAGATAAAATTTAGACTTAGTTTAAAATTAATTTTTAAAATGTATACAGCTAAAAAGTATACTCACGTCATATTATGTTTTGTATTTCATTTTGCGTAGTTTTTTGTTGTGTGTGTGTGTGATATCTTCCGAGACCAGGATCGATTGTTTCCTGTTCATCGTTAAAGCTAAGTTATGCATAATTAACTGTCATAATTATTTATCAAACTGACCTTGACGATTTGGCTGTACCAGAGCTAGCAAATTTCTTGACGTCAGGTTCAGTTTCTTTGTAGTAAAAAATTTTCAAGGTCACCTTGGAAAGAGCGCTATATGATCTTCTCAATGTCTATATGTAGTAATCTCATTGATATGAATGTGTATGTACGTTGCTTAGAGTTACTGCTCACGTACTTGCTCGTCGCCGCAAGCGCAGCCACACTGTCGATGTAGGCAATTATAAGTCTATTTTTAATTTTAAATACTTTATAGATTTCAATCACGCCTTAGTAGGTATATAAAGTAGATGTCCATACAGATTCTTTGCGATATCGTGCTCATTAGATTAAAATATAACCACTACCTGGCCCACGGGCGTAGCCAGGGGGAGGGTTTGGGGGGTTCAGTAAAATGCTGCATTACGGCATTTATTTATACTTTTTGACACATTATTACTATATTTTAGGTCCGTTACGCCCCCATACATGCGGGATGCTCCGCCGTTCATTCTCTCAGATTATAAATAATGACTAAATCATTTCCATTCTGCACATAACCTTGAATGTGTTGATTCTTATTTTACGCAGAATCTGTTTGACAAAATCCGCAACTATTCAGCTTTGTTTGTTAGTCATTTCACGTAGACACCTAAGTTGTATTGTTTAAGTAACGTTAGTGTTAAGCCGTACTTATTATTTTGTTAGGCTACGTTTCTATGACTCAAGTAGGTAGGTAGGTATGTCAAAATTGAGAAAAGCGTATTTTTAACGGGTAATCGCAATTTCTTTGTGTGTATTTCGGCGAAACAGCTCTAACAATCACGTGATGTTAACGACCATACAATGATGAGTAAGATTAACCATAACCTACTACTGCCGAACCATGGCTGTGAGCCGCTTATAGCGCGTAACGTATGTCAGTTACAATTAGGTATCGTGTCCAGTATGAACAAATTGAATGTGAAAAGAGAAACGTCGGGAAATGTCAGCCGTCTTCGTTAGGGCCTAGATAATAGAGAAGTAAATAATTGTAAAAGATTGATATAAGCTGTCGATATGTCACGTGGGTAGTTTATGTCAAACACGTATGTTTTCGGATTTTTTATTAGCGTTATCGCTAATCGAATGTTAACTTTGTCTAAGGCCTCTTGTTTCGCGACCGTTTTTATCTATATTTGGCATTTGTTTAGTTATTTTTACAATGACGGCTATCGGACACTCTTTGACTTTTATTTCTCAAGTGACACGGCGACATGGAGCGTGTCTCGTGATATTGCCAGACATTAGATGCCGCCAACGTCATCATCAATACGACACTTAAAAATCTTTAAGTCTTAGTGCTTAATTACAATGGACAGATTAGAGTTAGTAATTAAACAAGGATTCAGTTTATCTTCCTTTCAAACTGGATTGGACTAATGAAAAGCTGACAGGGTTGCAAATTCCGCATTATCAGCTATAAAAGACACTGTTTTCAATCTGTATGATGGTTACGTCTTAAAAAGGCGGTCTAACCAATGGTTCCTGATTGTATAAAGTCTGTAATAATGTATCATATATAGGATACATTTTATGTAGGTAATATTATAACCTACATAAAAGTAGCGGAGCAATTGGCTACCTTATCGCTAAGAGTGATATCATCCAGGCAACGTAGTATGGAAAGAATTCTACAGTGAGTTAACGGCGGAGATGGAGAGTACCTACTTTAGATGCGACAAAATCTTCAAAAATCAAAATCTGCACGAAATTGCTTAACCGCTATATTTTGTCGTTGTTAAATGTGACCCTAATAACATTAGACTGATGACCGCAGTAACAAACGTGTTAAAACATTGGAATATATGTTTGGTTACTGATTATTTAATTGTGAATTATCTATATATCCTTCGGGGAATAGGTCATCAATCATAAATTAAATGTATTCCTATTAACTTGGTCTATACCTACTAAGTTTCTAATAAACACATACATACATAATGATCTATGAGTCAATTAGCAAATTGTTTGCTTGTGATAACACTAATCAAGTGGGTGGGTAATTAGTTATTTTCCTCCGGGTAACAGTTTACAAACAGCGGGCCTCATTAGACTGGGTAGATAATAGTAAGATGTAGTTGGGTTTACAAGGACAATAGTTTTGTAGCGATGATAGCTCAGTGGCTAGCGTAGATGGATCACACACTGAAAGGCGTGGGTTCAAATTCCAACTGAGTTATTAAGGTTATGTTATTCCTTGACCTTATCCCACCCTCTCCGTTCCACCAGAGGATAAGCAGAAGAACGGCACACTAACATCCATTCCTCGTGGACGTTCTCTGTATTAGTTCGGCTATACTTTCTTGATGCGTTCAGCCCATGAATGGAAGTCATAGCCGGCTTCTTTGTTACCTATGAACTACAATTTGGACATTTTTAAAGCTAGAGTAAATAGATTTCTTCTAAATCAGCGTGCTCCATCCTCTGCCACACCATCGCTTTCTATCAGGCGAGTTGATGGCCAAACGTAGATCGATTTAAAATTAAAAAAAAGTAAAACCGACTTCAAGAAAAAAACATTAACACTAAAAAGCGAAAAATAAACTTACTTTGCAAAGTATTATTATACTACCTACTGATCTGTTTGTAGTCGGTGCTTAGCCTAGTCTAGGTGCCGGTGCTAGTTTCATTCCAGGCTAGGTGTGCTATACCATCTTCGACCACACATCATCAGCCATCATTTAAGACGTCCACTGCCGGACATAGGCCTCCTCCTGGGGGGGTTTTGCCAATACTCGCCACGCTCGGCAGGCGGGTTGGCGAGCGCAGTTAGGTGTGATTGATCAAGGAATACGCTGCTGCCCATCTTCCGGATTACATCCCTTAGCCGACTCTTACGGCAACCACGGGTAGAGAGGGTGGGGCTATTCTTACGCCGGCACCATCACCATCTTCGACCACACCGTCACTTAACATCAGGTGAGTTGTTGTCAAACAACGAGAATGTCAGCCATAAAAAAAAAAAAACACATACAAACACACAAACTTTCGCCTTTGCATTAGTGTACACTTAGCAGCGATAGCGGATGGAACCGTCGGGCACAGCTAGTATTTAAACAAAATGTTGGCTCATCATCAAGCATGATCTTCTATTCCTATTTTATGGCTCACTCGAATATTCAACTTTGCACTTCGACCTGTGCTTATCAACTTACTTATTTGTCTTCAGCGTTAACGATTAGTTATGAATCATAAATTGTCTAAATAGTAATAAATAAAACTTCCATTTGATAGATAAAAACATTTACTGACAACATAATATAGGTATTAAGCGCATAGTAATAATGATGAAATTGAGTTTTAACATTTAGAAGGTACAATAATAAAATTATGAATCATAATTCTAATGAAATTAACATAATTGTAAGAAAAATTAACTGAAAATTACACAAATAGGTAATACGTTGTACACATACAACGTTTTAACTTAATTCTAAAAAAAACTTAATTATAGTTTTTCACTATAATCTATCAGATAATTCCTGCACGGCGCTTTTGTACCAATACATAATTAATTAAGGATTATGAATAATTAAGGAAAGTCTACGTAGACTTATTGTTAAAACAATTAGTCAACCTACTCATTATCTAATAAATTTTATTTGTTAATTATCCTTGAAAAGATCTCCATCCATTTCAGACATTCAATAGAGATGGCTAATGACTCTGGACTGATGGTCTTAGTATTTTTTTAAAGTAAAAGTAACGAGACGCTCTCCTGTTGGTAAGTAACGCCTGTCCATGACCATTTGAGCGACACACAGAACTTTGAGTAGCAAAACAAAGTCCAAAGCATCGCTGCTTTGGCGCTCATTACTTTGAGACTTTGGATGGATAGTCTCAATAGCCCTGTAATTTCGCTAGCTGCAGTACCTACCCTTCAACAACAGTAATGTTTACACACTACTGCTTAGCAGAAGAATATCTGTTACTGCGGTGCTACTTATCTAGACGACCTCTTTCTAAGGGAATCTACCACCAAGTAGTGAAGGTAACTTGCATTATACTTAGTTAAATTTTACAGGAATCAACTCAAAGAGTGTCTTCAAGTCGAAAGTGAATCTTCTAAGCCAGCGTGCTTCATCGTAGACCGCATCTTCATTTAACATCAGGTGAGATGAAGGTTAAACGCAAGCCTATCTTTAATAAAAAAAAAACGGACCAAATGCGAGTCGGACTCGCGCACCGAGGGTTCCGTACAAACCTGTATGTATATAAGTAAAAGTTATGGTTTTTAATGGTAATTTATGCTTTTCGCAATTTTTCCTTTAGCTGTGCTATAAGACGTTGCTTCGTACCAAATGTCAAGATTCTGAGTTCACGGGAAGTACCCTGTAGGTTTTGATTCCCTTGCGAGTGTCGAACATTTGCAGCATAAACGGCTGTATCTTTTGATTGCGTTGGCTTAGAAGTTAGAAGTTTTTTCATAGCTCTAAGGGAGAGTAGACCTGAGTATTTGGTATTTCAGCTTGATACCTCCACGGGTTCCTGAGAAAAAGGGTCTTGACAGATAGACAGACGGACAACAAAGTGATCCTATAAGGGTTCCGTTTTTTCCTTTTGAGGTACGGAACCCTAAAAATAAAGTTTAGTCAAGGGTCGAGCCTT
Source organism: Biston stratarius (assembly GCA_950106695.1). Lineage (NCBI taxonomy): Eukaryota > Metazoa > Arthropoda > Insecta > Lepidoptera > Geometridae > Biston > Biston stratarius. Next base: position 2,227,778 of record OX467106.1, on the reverse strand, counting down.
TCATCATCTCTATAGAATAACATCTGTGATCCAGAACTATTGTCTATCTTTTAAATTTTATATTTAAATTGTTTAGCACAGAATCAGATGCGACGCTTGAGTAAATTAAAAGTCTAGTGCACAGAAAAGCGCGACGCCGCGCTTGATCCAGTGCGATTGGGGCTTGTGCGTGGGAAGCTCTATCGTCATCACGTAGTTGGTTGAATGGCCAGTGGTGGACAGAGTTCCGGCGCGGACTATAACAGAATACAAACATTATTTACTGAACTAATGCCACTAAAGAATATTAGCCGTGGTGGATTTACCAGCAGGCTGAGTAGGCTTGAGCCTAGAGCGGCAGATTTTTGTGGCGGTAAATTTGGGAACTGAATTTTTATTTTTTGCTACCTCATCGAAATAAAGAAGATTACTGAATGACAGTTTTCTGATGTCTATGAGAGAGAAAGAAGTCTGCAACACATCTTGACTATGACTTTTTCCTCTTCCTTTTCATTGTACATTCAAGGGTGCAGCAAACTTCTATACTCTATAGTCATACAGCCAGTTATCAATATCAATAATTTAGGAACTGACAATTGTAGAGACAAGGGCGGCAAAAATATAATAGCCCATACCTTGAAAATGTGTAAATCCGGCACTGAATATTAAATCAATCAGACAAGACCAGAAGGTCTAGATAAAGTAACATTCGATTAGCGAAAGCGCTAATAGTAACGTAAAAATGTACGGAATTAACATAAGTTTGTGATATGTCACATGGACAGCTTTTGAACTTTTCTATTAGGGTTATTGAGTATCGAATAAATTGAATGTTACTTTGTTTAGAACAAATCAGACCAGATTAAAATCAATTTATTGTATAAAACCAAAGCAATCATTTAAATGTAAAACCATCAAACTCTGGACAAGGGATCTTATTATTCTCAAAGACGACCTTTCTCCAGTAAACATACAATTGATCCCGTAAACGTACATGAGTATATACAATTATACAGGGTTACAAGGTTGGGGTATACTTAGACGACCGCCGGTGTCATCATTATGAAAGACTTTGAGGGAAAAACTCTGAAATAATAACAACAAAAATTTGCTGCTCCATGTATTTAGTCGTCCGGAGACAAATCTATAAAATTAATATAAGTTAAAGATTTAGCAATCGATTTAAGTACTATAAAATATTTCATATAACTAGGACATATTTCATATATTTTTTTTATATATATAGGCTTGGTGTTTGACCACAACTCACTCTCTACCACCACGCTCGGTTTCCTCACGATGTTTTCCTTCACCGACAGCTCAAGCTCATTGTTGGGGTTTGAACCCACGCCCTTCGGCATGCGAACCGACCACGCTAACCACTGAGCTGTCATCACTATAAATACATCGCTATACATGCCAAACTTTGTCTGTTTGTTACTTCATGTTGTAACGGCATATCGGAAATTGATAATATTTTAATATAGCTTACACTCTACGAGTAGATTAATACATAATGTTTATTCTAAAAAATATCCCGTTTTTAGAGATAATAGAACGGATAAAATCGCGATTCAGAATATCGAATAATCGTATTCGAGACACACTGTCATCGCAAGTGGACGATATGATATTTCTACTGGAAAACGCGGGTGAACCCGCGAAGGGAAATTAGCGTTCATAAAATTATGTAAATAATTCCATGTTAAATTACTTGTAATAGTTCAATGGTCTAATAAGACACGCTCTATAGATTTATTTAGTAATTTACATGCTTTGTGTAATTTCCTTGACAATGAAATATGGACTACTTTATAGTAGCTAACTTACCAATAAAAAAATAATCGATGAGTACGTACCTAGCGTCTTATATGTCGGGCATTCGTAGAGGCCTTGTTGGAGCTTGTGGTTCTGCTCTGGTTTCATGTAGATAATCGCCATTTCTGTGTGTTAAGGACGGATTCCCAATCAGTCACACCACATCGGATCACACGCTTACTGGTAGGGAATTTACTTCCCAACGAGTCACACTGTTACATTAATTGTGACTCGTTGGGAATCTTTCTGGAAAACCATATTAACCAAAAAAAGTTGCATCCAGTCACCATAACGGTGTGATTCTATAGGAAATAAAATCTCAATTCGTCGTTGGGAAGAGATAGATCTAACGGCGGGTTTTCTAGAAAAATTCCTAGCGAGTCACACTTAATGTATAGGTATCATAGTGTGACTCGTTGGGAAGTATTATATCTTTATAGAAAGACAGGAATTATGGCAGGTACGTATGCAGACTATTTTTATTACTTAGAAATAGTCAAGAAATTTTAGAATAGCACAAGCGGAGAAAATATAAGCGAAACAACTCTTATTTCGCTCCGAAAGTAAATAAACATTCAGATATTTCACACAGTGCCATCTAACGTCAAACTAAACAAAGCTTGTGTCATGGGATCCAGATAACTAATATATTTAAGTTTTACTTATGCGGGATTACTAAAGTTTAATTATGTACTCCGAGTATAGTTTCTGCTAAATCTGGTGGCATTCAGTGAGCTCAGTACTGGAATATTCCTGACACTCGAGGTCACAGCACATCGCTGCATCTCGGCACTCTACTCGCTCCCAGCCCTGCGCCTGCGCACCAACAGCTGTCTCCACGTGCGAAGCAAGACAAAGCCGCACGCGCGTTGTACTCAGCTTTGTCTCCTTGAAGAAGGCCACCGAAGGTATCCGACAAAATTAAACGTGAGTAATCCCGCAAAAGAAATATAAAAATGTGTTAAAACCGCGCCAGTTTTCATAGTAAGATAACTGATATTTTATATACTTGCTCAATTAATATCAAACATTCATAAAATACAGACGAGAAGTAACATCTACGTTCGTGAGTATATGAACCCAGGTTGTACAGATTACGAACCAGAGTCACTACCGAATGAGCTAATAGGGTAATAAAAATGGGTTACAGACCGGTGTAGAGGTCCTTAGGGCGACTCTCCTCAAGGGACATGTCCCCGTTGTTCCATCGCGCACCTTCCAAGTATAGGCCGCTCACGCAGCATCCGTCATCCGGCTTCTTGGGCGGAGGGCCACCCAACGGCTGACCAGAGAAAATCATATGGCAGAATTTGTAAGAACATTGTATGAAATATTGAGAAGTTTGTATGGCACCACTTTAGTGCTCTAGCAAACTCTCTGTCCAGCTTAAAATTCTACTAGGTGCTAAATATCCTTAGCTGGTGGTAATGTAGCTAGGTACTTCCTTATATAAAAGTAATGAGATGAACGAGACGCAATCCCGATGGCAAGAGACAACGCCTGTCCATGACCATTGCAGCGTTATACAAAACTTTGAGTAACAAAACAAATTCCTGAGCATTGAGCATTGCTGATTTGGCGCTCATTACTTGGAGACATTAGATAGTTATAATCTAATTGATAGATGATAGTTAAAATCTAAATGATAGTTAAAATCTAAATGATAGTTAAAAGGAAATAGGCCAACTAAACGCACTGCTCGAACTGCTAAACGAAAATATCATCGAAGTATACAATTTTTAGATTTTTGTTAATTTTGCCATTGTTAGAACTGGACCAAATTGAAATGGGATCACACGGGAAGCACCAGCTTTCAAATAAAAAATAATCATCAAAATCGGTTCACCCAATCGAAAGTTCTGAGGTAATAAACATAAAAAAATACAGTCGAATTGAGAACCTTCTCCTTTTTTGAAATCGATTAATAACACACGTGGGCTGTAAGTCTTAGGCAGTGTACGGTTTCATGTCCCTGCAATATGATGCACCTGGCCCTTGTTATATCATTGAATGTCTCGAGATTTCGGGATGCCAAGTTTTCGTCTCATACCCATAATATAGTATAGAATAGTACCTACCTCAAAAGCGTAAGCGACAGTATCAATGGCGATAATGTGTTTCCTCGCATAGTTCTGCAGCGCGCCGGTGAGGAACGCCTGGGGGAAGTAGAAGCCAGAGATCCAGAACACCTTGGGGATTCCCTTGTCCGACCACTCCTGCATGAACGTTACCCTCAGGCACAGGTCCTTCACCCACGCCGCTGCAGAAGGAAATTACTACATGCAATCTATACATATATAAGGGTTGGGGTTTTTAAAATTATTTTAAACAACATTATAAGCAACTTCTTCTATGGGGACAATTATTAAATAATGAGAAGAAAATCAGCTGATACCATATAAAAAGGTTGTCGACTTCGGGTTAAATAAATGGAGCCAATTTTTTTCGATTTTAGATGTCGCAATACTAAATTCAAATGTAGGAGTATGTACGTATGTAGCGTGGTGGTAGAGTACTTTCTAGTACTCGGCTGGCTAGCTACCACCCTCAAGTTGTAAATCTGCCGCCAAGCATCTAAGTGTGTTCCGGCAGCCTCACTTGAGAGCCAGTTCTATTCCAGGCTAGGTGTGCTTTACCATCTTCGACCACACCGTCACTTAGCATCAGGTGAGTTGTGGTCAAACACCTAGCCTGTCAGCGTTAAAAAAAAAATAAGAAATCTGTATCTTTCACATGATGTGCCGATTCCACATGTGGGATAAGAACAAGAAGATGGTGACCTTCTGTCGTGACACTGACCGAGCGGTTTGAGCGAAGGGTAGGCCTTAGAACTCCACATGATGGGCACGGCGTTCCGCGCCAAGCTGTTGGACATGTTCTCTAGAGCTTCAGACATCACCACCAGCCCTTTCAGGGCTTTCAACAGGTCCCTGTTTAAATAATAACATATCAGATTAAGTCCCTACTTTTCAAGGGTTCCGTACCCAAAACGGGACCCTATTACTAAGACTCCGCTGTCCGTCCTACTGTCTGTCAGTCCGTCTGTCTGTCCGCCTGTCACCAGGCTGTATCTCATGAACCGTGATAGTAAGCTTAAATTTTCAAAGATGATGTATTTCTGTTGCCGCTATAACAACAAATACAAAAAAAAACAGAATAAAATAAATATTTAAGAGGGCTCCTATACAACAAACGTGATATTTTTTGCTCGTTTTTGCTCGATATTGATAACGGCAACAGGTAGACGCTTGAAATATTCATAGAATATTTAGTTACATATTCACTTTAAAAATAAATAATGAAATTAAAATAAAACAATTATATAAGGGCTCCCATACAACAAACGTGATTTTTTTGCGGTTTTTACAGATAATGGTACGGAACACTTCGTGCGCGAGTCCGACTCGAACTTGGCTGGTTTTTTTATATAAATGTATTATAAATAGGCTTGCGATTGATCGTCATCTCGCCTGCTGATAAGCGCAGATACGGTCTAACATACAGCACGCTCGCCCAGAAGAAACCGATTCACTCGCGACTTGAATGCACGCAGATTGAATTTATTATCGAACACCCACACAGGTACACACATTATATTGTTTAGCAATTTATTTTTGTAGAATGGGCAGGGTAGAATTAGATCATGCAGATCAAAGCGCACTCTCCAAAGAATATCGAGTAGAAAACCAAAAGACAATCAACTTTGCATCAACGTTCAAGGATTTGGAGCCTTTTTATTCACATTGTGTCATTTAAAGCACGTTTGTTACTGCAGTCTATTATTATCAGTCTGATGCTTTGTCCGACTCTCATTTAGCAGAGCTAGCGAAAAGCGGTAACGTTCACGTTCAAATTTCGATTTTTGTTTTTCTTACATTACTCGAAAAGTGACAAAGCTAAATCAAATTCTATCTTATGAAACTCTAAATAATAAAATATCTTTTCTATTGCAATAACATTTCCAAGTTTTTCAAATGGAGTTCTCAGCAGGTCTTGAAAATAATCTGTGTCATCTTTGATTAACAATCGTGTCTAGTATTCGAAATTACGTACATATCTACTTCCACGAAGTTCTTGAATATGATCGACTTATTGCATAGCATTGTCTCGTTTGGGGTCCGCTGTAATATACATACATGCATATCTATTCTTTTATTATCTGTGGCCGAAACTAAAGTCGGAGTATCCGATATAATTAAACGTGAGTAATCTCGCATATCCCCTAGGGAGGCCTATATCCAGCAGTGGACTTTCTACGGCTGAGAGAGAGAGAGAGAGAGAGAGAGAGAGAGAGAGAGAGAGAGAGAGAGAGTCCTGTATAAGTAAAACAAAAATTAATTACTAACTTGAGAGAGTTGTTGATGACACCCAATAGCCTGTTGTATCTGATTGCCTCTTGCATCAGCACAGTGTTCAGAGACTCTTTGTATGACACCGGGTACCTGAACAACATAATTAAATGTATGTTTCACCTAACAGTTAATCAATAACAACTTTTATACTGCGTATTAAACAACTTTTGCTTTGTGGCTTTTATTTTGCTTTATTTTGTTTGTTTCATAGAAATTGCATTTGACGTTGACAGGATAGTTCTTTGACCATAGCTCACATGATGTTAAGTAACGGTGTGGTCGAAGATGGTAAGATTTCCTTCGCAAGAGGTCGTCTAGGTAGGTACCACCGCAGTAACAGATATTCTGCCGCCAAGCAGTAGTGTAAACATTACTGTAGGGTACTGCAGCTAGCGAAATTATTGAGCTATTGAGACTAACCATCTAATGTCTCAAAATAATGAGCGCCTAATCAGCGATGCCCTGGACTTTGTTTTGTTACTCAAAGTTCGGTGTATCGCTGCAATGGTTGCGGTCAGGCGTTATCTCTTACCATCAGGAGAGCGTCCAGATCGTCTCCTTTAACATTAAAAACTTGACACTAGCAGAATCATGAGCAGTGGAGATGGTAAGATTATTTTTTCAAAAGCTACGAGTCTGAAAAATTTGCTCACTATTTCAGTTCTTGCATTTTAATTTGCGAGCTTTACCTACTAAGAGAAACGATAGCCAACCGTACGAAAAGCAATTATCATTTACTACCGCTGGAGGCGCTGTCCTATGTTCCATACATTTTTCTGTCAAATTAATATACTAACTCCTCTGTTTTGGGGTAGAGTAAATGGCAAAGATACTAACGTCTCTAGAATGTGCTTAGTGTCGAGCGAAGACGGTAGAACCTTCAAAATATCTTTGGCGGCGTGCTCCGTCATTTCTTCTGCGGACATACCAGCCGCGCCCGCCACTTCCTTCGGCTGCAAGTTGCGCAATGTACCTTCACGACGGTAGAACATTATTTATAGGTTGTATAGTGTATGCCGTGGTGGTGCCGGCGTAAGAATAGTACCCCACCCTCTCTACCCGTGGTTGCCGCAAGAGTCGGCTAAGGAATGCGGAAGCAGCGTCTTCCTTGAACAATCACACCTAACTGCGTTCGCCAACCCGCCTGCCAAGCGTGGCGAGTTTGGCAAAACCCCCCCAGGAGGAGGCCTATGTCCAGCAGTGGACGTACTATGGCTGATGATGTGTATAGTGTAAACCCAAATTGTAAACAGGATTTCCTTGCCAGAGAGAAGATAAGCATCCACACGTCGTCTTTATTATTGGTTCAGCCTTTTTCAAGGGATAGGCCTTTTTTACCTGACTGCCAAAGGGCACCGTTTTGTGGACGTACCTATGTACCTACCAATGTTTAATTGTTTGACACGCTGTACAACTTAAATTGTTTTGACGGATTTCAGCATGTGAGGTGTCCATATTATCTTAATACTAAATGTTCTCCTCTGGATCACCCAGTCTCTTACGAGATGAAACTTACCAGAAACTTTACCAGAAACTTCGACGGAGTTTTGGAAGCAACACGAAATTATATCTTCGATCATAATAGTGCGTATAATTCAGCAGTTCATGATTAAAACACCACTATTTCTAAGCATAAACACTAGAAAAAGCGTGCCTTGCACGATTTTTTCACGTTTCTGGCAATAATCGATACCTCTGTTGATCTTATAAAAAAACCGGCCAGTGCGAGCCAGACTCGCGCACGAAGGGTTCCTTACCATTATCTATAAAAACGGCAAAAATTATAATATGTCTGTTGTATGGGAGCCCCATTTAAATATTTTTTTAGTCTGTTTTCTAGTATTTGTTGTTATAGCGGCAAAATACCTACATCATCTGTGAAAATTTCAACTGTCTAACTATCACGGTTCATGAGATGCAGCCTGCTGACAGACGGACGGGCAGCTGAGTCTTAGTAATAAGGTCCTGTTTTATCTTTTAGGTACGGAACCCTAAAAATGAAATTATACTCACTCAAGCAAGTATTGGTCTCGGCCATGGCGTAGCTAATGTTGGCGTTCGGATGGAGCCCGAACAGGGATGGGTCATCGTTCAACGGCAGAGTCCTGATGTACTTCAAATAATCCTCGATATTCGAGCTCGAAGGTTGCTATAACAACAAATCTTATGGATGATAGCTCAAGCCCCAACAATGAGATTGAGCTGCCGGTAAAGGAAAACATCGTGAAGAAACCATAGCGTGGTGGTAGTGTTGTATCTAGTACTTGGTTAGCTAGCTAGGCCCTCAAGTTGAAAATCTGCCGCCAAGCACTTAACGGTGAGTTCCGGCAGCGTCACATGAGAGCCAGTTCCATTCCAGGCTAAGTGTCTTTACCATGTTCGATTACACCGTCACTTAACATCAGGTGGTCAAAGACCTCGCCTGTCAAACAAAAAAAAAAGTAAAATGCAATATAAATATTTTACTTGGTGGTAGATTTCCTTACCAGAAGGTCGTCTAGGTAGGTACCACCGCAGTACCAGATATTCTGCCGCTAATCAGTAGTGTGTAAATATTACTGTGTTCCGGTTAGAAGGGTACTGCAGCTAGCGAAATTACAGGGCTGTTGAGACTAACCATCTAGTCTCAAAGTAATGAGCGCCAAGGCAGCGATGCCCTGGACTTTGTTTTATTACTCAAAGTTCTGTATATCGCTGCAATTGTCATGGACAGGCGATATCTCTTAACACCAGGAGAGCGTCTTGTTCGTCTCATTACTGTTACATAAAAAAAACTAAATATATATAACTCTAAGGTGACTGACTGACTGACATAGTGATCTATCAACGCACAGCCCAAACCACCGGACAGATCGGGCTGAAATTTGGCATGCAGGTAGATGTTATGACGTAGGCATCCGCTAAGAAATGATTTTGATTAATTCTACCCCCAAAGGGATAAAATAGGGGATGAAAGTTTGTATGAAACTTTGTCAATTTTAAACCGATCGGGCTGAGACTTTGCATGCATAAAGCTACTACAGGCATCTAGCGCGGGTAAAACCGCGGGGCACAGCTAGTATATATATATAAGTCTTAAAGAACAGGATTCTAGCCTCCCACGAGCAACCTCCAAATTTTCTAACCAGCATATCCGTTCTAACAGCAAGGGAGCGCCTTTCCCAGTCAATATCCAGGTTGTTTGTTTATCACCTGTTTGTAAGAGCCGTTCTCGTCAAAGTAGAACTTCTCGGAGAGTACAGTGGAGCTATAGTAATCAGCAAGGAGACAGAGCAGGCAGCGCCGGTCCCAGTCATCCGTCACTCGTCCACCGTAGTTGATGTGACCCGCCGTGTAGGTAAGCATCTGACATAATTATGACACGTTACCTATTCACTGATAAACAGGAAGTAGAAAACTATGACGTTCTTACTTTCTAACGCCACGTCACATTTTTTAACAAATTTTTAGTAACTACATTTGTTACTAACAAAGTACAATGTAATAAAATATTTGAAGTAAATTTTAACGTACTTTAAACTGTCGTATAGAATTGAAACTGTATGGATACGTAGTTTGGTTTACAATACTATAATTTGGTATCTTGGTGCTGATCTGATGATGGAATCAGGAGTGACTGTTCACTGGTTTCTAGTAAATCTTAGAGGGGTTTACTACAAGCCACTAAATAGTTTGGGGTGATAGTTCGTTTTGATGAGTCCAATATATTGTACTTGGTGTCGAGGGTCTGATGATGGAGCCAAAAGGTAGATTGCAGAACTCTTCAGTGGCTACTAGCAAACCCTTGGAGTTTGGGGTGATAGGATTAGTTTTAATGAGTCCAATAGATTGCACTTTGTGTTGAGGGTCTGATGGAGCCAGGAGGTCGATTGTAGAAGTCTTCAGTGGCTACTATTAAACCTCTCGAGTTTGGGGTGATAGAGTGGTGTAGGTACCCGATAGAGTACCTGGTTCCGGTCAAGCTTTGCTTGATTTGGCACTATTAGATGGCGTTGTTGATTTATGACTTTGCCGTGGTGGTGCCGGCGTAAGAATAGTATCCCACCCTCTCTACCCGTGGTTGCCGTAAGAGTCGGCTAAGGGATGTAATCCGGAAGACGGGCAGCAGCGTCTTCCTTGAACAATCATACCTAACTGCGCTCGCCAATCCGCCTGCTAAGCGTGGTGAGTATTGGCAAAACCCCTCCAGGAGGAGGCCTATATCCAGCAGTGGATGATCTATGGCTGATGATGTGATGTGAGATGGTGCTGTGTGAATTACCCTAGGAAATTTATTTATCTATATCAAAACTCACCTTAAGCGGCACCTCGGCGTATTCGTTAAGGAACATGTGAAGCTGTGAGATGCAAATGCGGAGGTCACCGTCAGTGAAATCGTAGGGGATGTTGAACCCGAGCGGGCCAAACTTGCGCCGCTCCAGCACCACGCCGTGGAACAAGCAGATTGAGAACAACAGCCACTGTAGTCATGAATAAAAGATATTGTAACTGATTTGATTTTGAAACATTTTTATTTTACTTAGACGTTTGATTAGGACGGATACTCTGGCTATTGTTCCAGTGATATCCGGTGGCCCATTTCAAGGCGTTGTCAGGTAAGACTTGTTCCGTTCGAGTATTACGAACGCACCAAAGGTGATGATGATGATGATGATGATGATGAAAGGGGGGCTTAGCTTTGTTTATTTTTGATGACATGGAGAATGATGGTATCTGAATGGTGAAATTTTAGCAACGTTATATAAATTATGTTCACTGTATATTTTCCTTGTTACACTTACACTTCGTTTTCTACTTGTTTCTAAAACAGCGATGCCTGGACGAGATCGCTTTAGCGATAAGGCTAGTCAATCCACTGTTTACGTAAGCATTGGAGGGAGCTTTGCCTACTTTTGCTGACAAAAGAGGGGTTAATAATTACTAAATTTCTGCTTACTTGAATGGTCCCTGGGCTGTGAATTCGCATGATCAATGTGTGTGTTGTGTTCATTTAGCTCAAAGTTGGTAATTACGTAATGACAAAGCCAATTACGAATCTTTTGTAGTTGAGTGGGGGTTGGTAGTGGGTATATACGCATATGTAAATATATACGTGATTAAACGAGTTTGATGTGATATTTATCAAGCATCATCCAATTTACATGGACTTTTTTAGGGTTTCGTACCTGAAGGATGTCTAAGCCTCACTAAGAGAAATCTATTTATATTTTTCTCTATATTATTACGTAGTCCGTCGTAGTAACAGATATCTGTGAAAATTTTAACCGGCTACCAGTTGTGATTTCGGAGATGTAAATCTAGATAGATCAGACGTATAGACAGACAGCGAGCTTAGGAACAGGACCTTATTTGCCTATTACTATTATTATTACTCTATTACTATATTACTATGTTACTATTACTATCCTATTATATTATATATCCTACCTATTGAACGTAGAAAAATCATACTTCTTATGATTATAGTGCGACATAACAGCAAATGCCAAAAACCAGCCAAGTATGTATGACGGACGGTGTGTTGGATGGACTAGATATAATTGAACTGAAACTTGACATTAATAAATACTTGTAGTTATATAATTAACACTAAACGTAACAATTATGGTACGTGAACATAAAGACGTGTGGAACCTTGAAATTGGGCAGTTTTGGTTCGTTAGAGTTGAAATAATCGGCGTAGTCCGGTACTTGGTTCATGAAAGCCTTCAGTAAGTTCGCCTTTATGCCTCTAGGTGGCTCCACTGTCATTTTGTACCCTGTGATAATTACTCAATTATTAGTATAAAAAGTACGCAGTTTCAGTAGCCTTATTGGAAGACCTTTTGGCTTTCAATATGGTGGTCCCAGTTTCGAATCTCACGGCACCCACATCGCCAAGAAAGTCGAAATATAACACATTTTTTTAAAGACTTATTTTCCTTTGTAAAATATGCAAAGAAGCAATAAATTTTCATTTTTGTTTTTAAAACTTTGCAAGACCCTTAATTATAGTTACTCAAATCCCAAAGGACCATTATTTTTGAGCTGCTGGACCTGACACGCTCTTTACATTATTTATCGACTGTTGCAAAAAAGTGCTTGAAACGTCGGTATATAGAGTCTTACTTTGTGTTACTAATCAATGATTTATATTTTTTTTTTGAAGCGATGATAGCTCCTTGGTTAGCGCGGTCGGTTCACACGCCGAAAGACGTGGGTTCAAACCCGAACAATGAGCTTGAGCTGCCGGTGAAGATAAACATCGTGAGTTAACCATAGCGTGGTGGTATGGCACTTTCTAGTACGCGGCTGGCTAGCTAATTAATAAAATAGCTATCATTCAAATCTGTCGCTAAGCACTTAACAATGTGTTCCGACAGCCTCATTTGAGATTTTCATTCCATTTTCATTCTCATTACATCAGAACATCAAAACACCTAGCCTATAAAACATTAAAAATAAATTGATTTAAAGTGCGTTGATTCCTAGATAGAGCATTCAGTCCTAATATAAACAATTGAAAGAGAAAAAGATATACAGAAATATGAGAACAGAACAAGAAAAAGAAAGAAAGTACCATTTTGCAGCAAAGCTACCGGGAAGTTAGGCGAAGGCGTGGAAGTGAGCCACAGGCGGAAGTCTTTGTGGACGAGTTCTGGCGATATCTGCTCCACGTTAAGTTCCAGCACCGGCATCCACGACGGAGACAGGTGACAGTTCTGGACAGCAAACGAGACAAATATATGATGTCATTTGATGGGGGAGGCCTATGTCCAGTGGACGTCATACGGCTGATGATGATGATGATATGATGTCATTTGGAAGGAAAGAATAATTTATCTGTACGAATGTATTTACATATTACAGACAATTTAAAAAAAAATTGTAGAGATACCCCTTTTTGTACCGTTTTAAATGTAATTTAAGAAATAACATATTTTTAACTAATGGTTACGTTAAGTTTGCCGACAGAAAATCGTAAAATACTTTTTAATTTACTTCGTGCGTCTTTGACTGTGACTTAGACTACTAATACTTGAAATCTTCAAAACACTTGACATTAGCAAAGTAGGATACTAAAAACCAAGAAAAGGAAGAAGATAAGTGATGTACTTATAAAATATTCTTCTTCTTCGTTAAACCACTATTTCTCACTCTTTATTTATTAGTAGGGATATTATTGTTTATTGTACTGAACTTATTTCATCAATGAAGTGATCAGAAATGAGAATTAGTCGAAGTTTTCTTAAATGTTTTTGATTTCACGACATACTGATTTCTGTGTTCTTCCTCCTCCGCTGTTGGGGAGGTGGGGTTTCGGCGTCGAGGAGAACCTTCTTGCCGAGGCTGGGCTCTGAGATTCTCTGATCTCAGGGGTGTGTGGAGGGTGCGAGTCGACGCCCGTTAAGGTCATGGGCGGATCTCGAGCACCCTCAGGTTTGGTGTTTCACGACATAGTCTATATTATTACAGATATGAACTGCACAGATGTACCTGGAAGAAGACCCAGTTGCCGAAGTCGCAGCCAATCCGCATCATGTTTTCAGCCAGGGGGCCTTGACCCTGCCCTAATGATATGCTCTCGAACCGCTTACCCATCTTCATCTTATCCGCAAACTTCATTAGATCTGATAAAGGAAACATACATTTACTGTGATAGGTAGCTTTGGGGCTAGCTTCTGGCTAGGTAATGAAATAATTATAACTCAAATGTTTTTGAAAATTCGGTTTTTTTACATTATTCCTCCTAGGATTAAAGCTAGCAACGCACCATGGGCGTTGGAATTCCGTACTACAATAATCTCGAATCAAGAATTTCCTTTTTTAACCGACTTCAAAAAGGATTTTTAATGTATGTAGGTACATTGATTACGCTGAGATTTATGATCCGATTTACGTGATTCTTCTTTAGTTTGATGCGGAATAGTTGCTATTTGGTCCCATAAAAATTTAACATAGTTTGGCCCAGTTGTTTTCATTTTATGAAATGTTTTGTTTACGTGGACGATGTAATTGTCTTTGGCAAGACGTTTTTGAATCTTAGGGAGTCTAGCTAGGCTCATACTGTTCAAGTGTTTCTTGGCGTGAACATAAATTAACTAAAATTAAAAAAAACCGACTACAAGGAAAATAACATCAGCACTAAAAAGCGAAAAATAAACTTACTTTACAAAGTATTTATACCTGCTAGGTACCTACTGATATGTTTGAAGTCGGTGCTTAGCCTAGCCTAGGCTAAGCACCGACTTTAAACAGATCAGTAGATAGGTACCTAGCAGGTATAATAATACTCGGTAAAGTATGTTTATTTTTCGCTTTTTAGTACTGATGTTTTTTTTCCTAAAGTTGGTTTTTACAGACTCTTATTGCAAGCATAGAGATACTAATGTCGTAATGTAAGCATATGCTAGCCTTTTTCAATCTAAATTTTATTCACAAACTACATTCAAACAGAAATTACACAATCGTGATAGTTGCTCGGAGACTTTTGACTACGAAGCAGGAGCGTTGCCGCCGTATCAATCAATATGTGTGAGCAAAAATTCGTAAGTCTCTTAGGTCGCGGCAACAATGGACGTCTAGGGTTAGACTTTGTACGATTATATGTTCGTTAATAAGTTTGTGAAAGAATAATAGACATGACCTCCGTGAAGCTATCAAGAGAAAGTCGGGTAGACAAATTTTGATATAGGGCCCGTTTATGGCAAGCTACTGTTGCGAAGTGAAGTAATCAATGCCAAAAGAGTTTCTTAAGATTCATTTACTTTTGGTACCCACAATATCCTGCCAAATACAAATTAAATATAGTCCATATGCGAGAAAATCGACATTACAAGTGTTAGTCATATAATGATATCTTGCGCGAATAACAAACGTCAAAGCTTGAATAAACATTATTCTAGCTAACAATAAGTTAAATTACTTTTCTCTTTGTTCGATCAGTCTTTAGCCGGAATCACAATTCCAACTCAATAGTCTCGAGACTCGTCCCTATTTGGATACTTTTAATGTGTTAACTTATATGGTTTTTGACCACCAACTCTAGACGGAGAGCTAGCGACCAAATCGGTCATGTGGTTTCAGCCGTATTGAAACTCCGTTAGCTACTTCCCTGAAGAACCTTTTCCGATAATCTTCGTGCTGGCAGGCCGCGGGCGGTGGGTGCGGGAGTAGTGGGGTGGGGAAAAAAATGAAAAAAAATGTGGGAAAAAGAACTTTAATTTTTTTTCAAACAGTTGCTCTGTACTCCCTGTGCACCAAAAAAAAAAAATTAGATCGATCGGGTGGTGGGAAGGGGTTGCCAGCGTTAATTAAAAATACTGTTAAATCTGTTCTAATCCGACCTCTGTTCGGCGGACGGTATGCCATCTCACAAGTTTTAGTACCACTACACAGGAATGTAAAACTTCTCAATCACTCTAACATTGTATTTATGAAGATGTTTATAACAACAATGAATTTCATTTCACCTAAACTATGTTTTCTAATCCCAGTTTTTAGTGTTAAAGTCCATAATACCTGCTGCAGGGTCGGTGCCGGTGGAGAGAACGAAGATGAGAGGCGCGAAGGGGTCAGACTCGGCGTACAGCGCGGCCAGGTCCGCGGGCTGCGGCTCCACGAACCGCCCACCCAGTCCGTGCACAACATAGTCCTGACACACACAAGACCAAAACCATAAGAGTTTTAATTCTTCATACTTTGTAGCAACATAGCTCAGTAGTAGCGCGATCGGATGACTCGCTGAAGGGAGGTTCAAACCTCAACAATAAGCTTGAGCTGCCGGTGAAGGAAAACATCGTGAGAAACCATGGTGGTAGGGTACTTTCTAGTATTCGACTGCCTAGTTACCACCCTCAAGTTGAAAATCTGCCGCCGAGCACCTAACAGTAGCTTTGCTTTGCTAGTCCAAGTTCTGTTTCTGTTTTTTTTCTGTTCAGTTTCTTGTTGTACAAAGTACTTGAAAATTAACCTGTAATCCAGGAACCAGCTTGTCTGGGCGCATACATTTGAGCACCAATAGTTTTTGGAATGGATCTAGTTGGGTGTCCAATGGCTTTGGATATGGCAATCTGAAAATTTGATGTTTTTGGATTTATTTTAGTGTTTAGTTTAGTTTAGTGTAACACTAAACTTGAATATAGTTTCAGTAACATTATAATAATTTTCGACTTTACAATAAATTATATAATTTTATCTATTGTAATACCATATGTCGGCAGATGATGGGTGACTACAAGTGAAATTTACTACTTAGTGTGTTGTCATTGGTCGGATACGAAAAATTTTAGTTATTTGTGATAATATCAGAAGTTTTAAGCGATATATACGTTGGTCACTGAGCTTTTACGAACCTTACTAAGTACGTGTACTAAGCTGGCAGCTTTTACGAACCTTACTAAGTAGTACATGTATTAAGCTGGCAGCCTGTACGAAGCTTACTAAGTACACGTATTGAACTTATAGCTTTTACGAACCTTACTAAGTAGTACAAGTATTAAGCTAGCAGCTTTTACGAAGCTTACTAAGTACACGTATTGAACTGACAGCTTTTACGATTCTTACTAAGTAGTACAAGTATTAAGCTGGCAGCTTTTACGAACCTCACTAAGTACACGTATTAAGCTGGAAAGAATCGATATTCATTGATTGATGAATTGATAATCAAGCGACCTTTACTGCAGATGTAACTAAAAGATCGCGTAAAAAAACTAGTTGTTAAAAAATATCATTCACAGATGTTGATAAATGTATAGCAGAGCTGTTTTTTTTTTTTAGATTACAGGGTTAGTCGCGGTCTGAAATTGCTTTAAATAAGTACGATAATCATAAGGTTTATTCTCCTGTTAATTCATTTGGTATTATCTCTGCTTCAAGAGCTGTAGAGTGTGGGTTTGATTTTCACCTTTGATATACATTTATGTGACTAACATAGGCATTTGTTCTGTGTCTGGGTGTTCTCTATGAATTATAAGTATGTATTTCCAACTGTTCTATCAGTTATCTGGGACCCCACAATAGAAGCTTTGCTTAGTTAAGGATGGCACTGTGTGAAATGTCTTACGATATATATGTTAATTTATTATTATTCGGCGCTATTTCATATAAAATCTCACATTCGAATAACAATGTACTTGACGATTTATATCCTAAGCAATAGATCGTCTAGGTACCACCGCAGTATCAACTATTCTGTCACCAAGTAGTGTTGTGTCAACGTTAATGTATTAAAACATACTGTAGTTATCAAAATTACAAGTCCTTTGAGACTAACCATTGAATGCTTAAAAGTAATCAACGTCAAAGCAACTACATTTTGTTACCCACAGATCTACAGCTACGATGGTCCCGGACAGGCGTTATCTCTTACCTCCAGGAAAGAGTATCATTTGTCTGTAAAAGTAATGTGTTTAACATAAAAATTAACTTAAAGTAAAACAGTTTCAATTGGTCGTGTTACTTGTGTGGATTCATAGAGTCGTAGAAGGTCTTGAAGAATTTTGTGTTCTGTGGGAATTCTTCGACAAAGCGTCGCATCGTGTCAAGAGTTGCCATCTGCATCATGTCTAGCCACATGCGCAGAGATATCCACTTCGGCTCCGGATTCTCGTACTCCTGGAACACACATAGGATGAAACGTTTAGTACTTGAGGGGACTTATCGTCAGATTACTCGTCAACAACATTTACTTAAACCGAATCTGAATCAAAAACAATAATTTTACATTTTTGTTTTATTATGCGAGATTACTAACATTTAATTACATATATCGAATACACCAAAATAATTTTACTTTATTTTTTCTCGATGTGGCAAAAACTATAGTCGTATAACTATAGTATACTAGCAGACCCGGTCATGCGTTGCTGTGGCCAAATTGAATACACGCGTGTAGCGTGAAATAAATTGTAGCGCATATGAAACCTTTGGAGCTTTAACGTAGCGCCATCTATTGGATACTTACTCAATCTAGTTAATAAATTACCTTACACCGCCATCTATTAGAATTTTATGGAACTCATAGATAATTATACCTCTTTGTCGTATAATAAACAAATAATTTTTAATAAAAAAATATTGCGATTATAAATTGAGATATAAACTATCCTATCTCTAAAGTTGCATCAAACTGCACATAGTGTGCAAGATTTGGTTAAAATCGGTTCAGTAGTTGAGGAGTTCATCGCACAAACAACGTGACATGAAATATTTATATATAAAGATATAATGTTTTATAATAATAATAATTTCACCTGCTCGATGGCGGCACCGTTTAGCAGGAAATTGAATTCAGTTCCTCTAATGATCCCCTTGTCCATAGATATGCGTATGCACAGAAGGAGGGCAAACAACAACTTGTGTCGCTCAAATAGACTCCGACACACGTTCTGGTAGAGGAGGAATGTGAAGTGGTCGATGATTATTTCAACTCGTTCAACGATATCCTCTGTGAAAGGTAAAAAATAATTTAGTTTCGATTTTGTTATTTGAGTGGAAGAAAAAGCGATATACAGAAATCAAATTGAAATCATCTATGCAAAAGTTGTATTGGTGTCTTTTCGACACGGCTTAACGGATTTGGATGAAATTTGGAAACCAGATTTTATTAAATGTTTGACTACAGCATATCTGATTTTAAATGATGGTGAGGTTGACGATGGTAAGTATGCCTAACCTGGTCGTTAGTTCAAATCCCAAGAATGAGCTTGAGCTGCTGGTGAAGGAAAACGTCGTGAGGATACCATAGCGCGGTGGTAGGATACTTTCTAGTACTCGGCTGGCTAGCTACCACCCTCAAATTGATTATTTGTCACCAAGCACCTAACAGTGTGTTCCGACACTTCGAGATTAGCTTCATTTGAGAGCCAGTTCCATTCCAGACTAGGTGAGTTTACCATCTTCGACCACACTATCACTTAACATCAGGTAAGTTGTGATCAAACACATAACCAACTTTGGCTGTTATGGTTGAATAAGTTTACCGTTGGGTTCAGTTTCGGCCATGCTGCGTATGAACAGCTTGACAAACCACTCGAGCGAGTACTGGTACATGGGATCCACGTTGGCCATGCCCGACAGGCAGAAGAACAGGATCTGGCCGCGGTTGGCCACTGGCACGTAGCCGCTGCGCGCCTCGTCGATCTCCAACGTCGTGCGCTCTATGTCTTCTACTTTTATCTAGACGACAACAATAAGGGTACTATTGAAAGAAAGAAAGACACAACAACAAACAAACAGAGACAGTAAAAACAGAACACAGTACACTAATACTACTACAATAAGCTAGAACTGCCGATGAAGGAAACAATCGTGAGGAAACTAAAGCATTTTAACCGAAAAGTGTAACCGACTTCAAACAGATCAGTAGGTACCTAGCAGGTATAATAATACTTTGTAAAGTAAGTTTATTTTTCGCTTTTTAGTGCTGATGTGATTAGTGATTTCGCTTTCGCTTTTTTCGAAGTTGATTTAACCATTTTTTTAAAAGTTTGTTTATTTTTAAATTTTTAGTTAATTTATGTTCACGCCAAGAAACATTTGAACAGTATGAGTCTAGCTAGACTCGCTAAGATTCAAAAACGTCATGCCAAGGACAATTACATCGTCCACGTAAACAAAAATATTCATAAATGAAAACAACTGGGCCAAATTATGTTAAATTTTTATGGGACAAAATGGCAACTATTCTGCATCGAATTAAAGAATCACGTAAATCGGATTATAAATCTCAGCGTAATCCGTGTACAATACATTAAAAAAAAAATACCTATCTAGTTGAGAACCTCCTCCTTTTTGAGACGAGCTGAGCTCCACATCACCACTAATCACTCCACAGAACCATAAGGAAATATCCTTTGATATTTTTCTGCTGCGAAACGGAGAGTTTAGGGTTATCCATAATATTGGAATCTCTGTTCAATTGTTACTAGCTCACCAATATTTCAGCGCTCTTGATCTTAATAGCTTCAAGCGTGAGAATGAGCGGCAGGTCGTCGACCGGGCTTCCCTCGCTGTTCGACAGCCCATACAAGATATCCGCTTGCATTTCAGCCAGTTGTGCCGCCATTTGAGCGCGAGATACAATCAGCTGACCTCGGAGCTCTTCTAAATCTGGTCGTTCTTGGGCCACTACTATGGATAGCAGCTGTTCCGCTAGACCGCTGCCAATGGACAATAAAGAAAAAAATATTTGGAAGCGTGAATACGAATCAACGTTTTTTTTAGGGTTTCGTACTCAAAGGGTAAAACGGGACCCTATTACTAAGACTCCGCTGTCCGTCCGCCTGTCACCAGGCTGTATCTCATGAACCGCGATAGGTAGACAGTTGAACAGATGATGTATTTCTGTTGCCGCTATAACAACAAATACTAAAAAACAGAATAAAAAATTATTAAGTGGGGCTCCCATACAACAGACATGATTTTTTTGCCGTTTTTATAGATAATGGTTCGGAACCCTTCGTGTACGAGGTCGACTCGCACTTGGCCGGTTTTTATTATAAATTGTACCACTGCTGGACGCGGGCTTCTTCTCATTGTGAGAAGGGTAAGGTCATTGTCCACCACGCTGGCCAAGTGCAGGTTGGCAGACTGCACACATCTTCGAGATTTTAATGAACTCTCTGACGTATTTTCCTTTCCTTCCTTCCTCACGATGTTTTCCTTTACCGTTTAAAGTCTGCGGCAATACACACATAACTTAGAAAAGACTAGAGGTAACTATAACTTTAAATCCCACGGCACGGGATTTGAACCTAGGACCTGGAAGCCAGACGGTCTCCCAACTAGCCTGCCAAAACTTCTGGTTAGTTTGTTACATAATTATTCTCTAATATATTCATCGTTCTTCTGCGTCGATATTTGGACGTTCCATAGATGACTTTTAATAAAATTTCTAAATTTAGGAAAATATCGCTTCAAATAATCCCTTGTAATCGAATATAGAGCTAGTTTAGTTTATATATAAACTCATGGTATGCAAGGTGCCACAATGTGTTAGGACATCGTTTATTAAAAAATATTTACCATTCTTAGGTCCCTACCTATATAACATAATTAATAAAAGCTTAAATATTGACAGTCTATCTAAGAGAGACGTTAAATACATACACATCGTGAGAGGTTCACATTACACATTTAGTTTAAGATATGTAATTTTTTATGTTTGGGTTATTATTATTTATTCTCGACAATTTTCTTCTTTTTAAAATTAATTAAAATTAAGTATATCCATTAATTCCAAACCAAAATACTGTAAAATTGAATATACAAAACTTTTTTTTAAAAAATTACGTCCATTGTCTCTTGAAGCTTTTGATAAGTATGCTGTCTGCAGTAATACAGGAGTTAACCTAGTTCGGTAGCAGCGATTCATTTCTACATGAAAAGTGCCAAAAATTTTATGTAAAAGTAAATATGTATACTAATTTTAAAAGTTTATGAATAAATTATAAATTAAATTAAATTATAAATTAAATATACCTAGGCACCAAGGCGAAGTTGACAACTTGGACTTTGACCGAAGTCTCGGGCGTGTATCTTGGGTTAGGCAGCTTGGTGGTCATGTAGAGACGGAACCCAGCCATGTAAGGGATCAGGGAATCTCCCAGTTTGAGTACCCATTGACCCGCTTGACGGAAATATTGACGCTGAAATATGAAATTATGATCAGTAAAACGAATTGTTGGCGAGAACTTCTTGAAAAGATTATTAGGTTTCTAATATAAACGCTAGCAAGTAGTTCTAACGATGAAACTTTCCTATTATTCAAGACTTGTAACTACAACGTTTTGGTCAAAAAATAACTACTATAAAGTTGGACAAAAACAGATAAAATGGGTGGTAAAAAACGCGGAACAAAACTGTATTGAACAAAAATATATGAAAACCATGTTGAGTGAAATGGGTTTCTGTACACTCAAATATTAATAATACTGGGGTTTGCCAATACTCGCCACGCTTGGCAGGCGGGTTGGCGAGCGCAGTTAGGTGTGATTGTTCAAGGAAGACGCTGCTGCCCATCTTCCGGATAACATCCCTTAGCCGACTCTTACGGTAACCACGGGTAGAGAGGGTGGGGTACTATTCTTACGCCGGCACCACCACGGCCAAACAAAATTGTATAGGTACATAGTAACTAGATTACGTAAAAAGACAAGTGAGCAAGTCGATTTCAAAATTACCTTTAGAACTGGGTCCAGTGCCGGATCTAGTTCTTGTCCAACGTTTTCCAACAGTATAGGCTTTCCAAACCTCAATGCGGACTCAAAGTTTCTCAGTAGATCTCTGTCGTTTGGCTTGACGACCACCAAACCATCCAGTTTACCCTGTAAGTAATTAAACTATCAAGGGAATTTCAACAGAACGTACATCTGCTATACCTACTTATTTACTTATATGATATATCCAAGTTTTGTTTATTTGTTATTTGTTGTTTCTCTTTCCCAGAGCAACTGAATGATGTGATTTCATTTGCAGCATCTTGCTGCTAGCTGCTATTTTATTTAAAATGAGTGCGAAAGTAGACACGTTCCACACTGTTTTTATAATCTGCTCTTCTCGTTGTAATAAAGGTAAAGCTTATGGTCTGAGCTCTGGTCGAATACAGATGGATTAGGAAGCTAAGGCAGCCTAATTGGTAGACCGTCTGATGGATGTAAGGCGTGCACTTTAACCTTTTCGAAATAGTGTGCTTATTGACACTCATTTCAAACGGTAAAGGAAAACATCGTGAGGAAATCTAGCATATATGAGAGATTTGATGTAAAAAAAATATTGGCGCACTTTGGCTGTAAAATCGACTTGTATGCCGTGACGGAAAGCAGCGTGACTTCTCTTATATGTGCTATGATACACTTTGTTGCTCCGCTGTGTGAGCTGCCTACTGTTTTAATGTTCTCAAGTTATATGAAGTTTGCCACTTTGCATGTGGTCAGAGTGGTGTTGGCATTACCCTTCTCACAATGATAAGAGATTCGCGCCCAGAAAAGGGAAAGTTTATAAAACAGGGCTGATCCAGGGGAGAGACTAGATTAGTGTGATAGTAAAATGACTATAAAAAGTAATAGAGTATACTAGTGTAATACGTCACCATGGCACGGATCCATTTGTTGGCTTGCGTTTGTGGATCGATAATAAGAGGCCAGCGACGCGAGTTCCACATCAGCACCGCTGATTCAACAGAGAGCGGGTCCCGGGGAAGACCGTACATCTGCCATGTCCTATGAACAAGAATGGTAAGCCATGATTCTTATTTAAGCAATTGCACGGGATCTTATCAAGAAACGAGAAATAACTAAAAAAATCGTTCTGTGACTGTCTGCACGTGAATACGTCTACATTTTTACGAAGAATTCCTTCGGATTTGCATGTTTCAAGTCCTCACTTAACGTAACAAATTTTTTGGGCCTTCAGCTATCGAGTGGTATAATTACATTTTAGATGTAGATGATAGACATAAAAAATGTAGCCAATGCCAAACTTAATCCCCTGATTTTATTATCATTAGTTTAAAATAGCTTTGAAATTTAAAGACGCATTCACGTCGCAAGATGTGCCATCTATCTGACTTGAGGTTGCATTTACCTTTGAGGTCATTTACAATGGATCGAAAGAGTTCATTGAACTGGAAAACATAATAAATAGGTACCTTATGACAACAGGATCACCCAACACAGAAAGTGGATCAGCACCTTCCGTATTCGGCACACCGGCTTCCTAAATTCAGAAACAGATTATGGGTTGAAAACTTAACCCCGATTTATTATTACTGGGACTGTTCACGGGACACGGGAGACGAGGGGGACGGTACGTGGGATCTGAACGATAATCACGTCAGCTATATTTATTAATTTATATAATATGAATTCAATATTACATTTATTTATTCTTATGACAAAAAAACTATGGTAGACATAAATACCAAAGCTAACGTAAGCTTATGATGGCGAGAGTGAGAGCTTTGCTTACATTTTTTTTGCCACAGGCATTCAAGCAGACTTGTGGCCTGGTGGTAAGCAATTACTGTTGCCTATGGGATATCTGCAAAACCAGAGGCACTACAAATACGTTGCCGACCTTTAAAGATTCTATTAACACGCTTTTCGAAGAACCCAATGTAACTTACTTGAACGGTCCCACCTTCTTACGCAATAACACAAAATTAATGTTGCAAACCATAATTGTTGGCTATTAGTTTTTAGAGCAGATAATTGTTACTTTGGAGACCTTTCTTTTGAAAATCGAAAGCAATCAAACTATTGTGAAGATTTATGAGTTGCAAAGTACTAACTTTCATGTGATGGATCCATTGCCCCAGCAAATCCCTCCGGAACTCTTCAGTAAAAGGCGTGATGTATCCGACTGCACCTGTAGTCAAATTGGTGTTACTAATGCTGCATTTGACCACGATGATTTTGTTGCACTAGTTTAATATAATCTAAGTAAACTATTCTGTGTTGTATTGTAATAACCTCTTTTAACTTACCAAACTTTCGCGTAACGGGGTATATGATAATGGTAACAGTTTTAGAGCTGATAAATTTAGTTTCAAACAAACTACTAAATTTAGTACCTATCATTTTAGATTAGCATTTGAGAAATAACTTTCGTGATTCGATATTAAAAGTTTTTCACAAATTGTCACGCCAATCCTAGCATCATAGAGCAAGTTGCACAAAATTATTTTTTTGGAATTAGTGTACATATTTAATTTGGAAGGACCATATTGACTTGAATCTTTTCAAAACTCTTATTTTCTCTAAAGAGATTACGGCATTGTGGCACCTTTGAAGACGGTTCAGATGGTTTATTAAACAATTGTAAAAAATATGTTCTAATTATTGTATGATTCGAACTAAACAAGCTAACAGACAAATATTGTATAAGTATAAGTTAATAATAACAAAAAGTACATAAAATCAAACAATTACGTCTGTTATGTCGAAGAGATAATAACTAAACTCACATGCACTAATAAGGATGTCCCCAATAAGGTTTACATTAGCGACCGCCAGGTCGTGGATGGTTTGAATCCAACGCACTCTCTCGCTCGACAGGCCGTTTAATAATCTATAAACATATAACAAGATACTATGAAAAACTAAAAGCCAGTATCTGCCTGCAAAATGATAAAGAGAGAGGCAAAATTTATCTGTCTTGCGACCTTTGTGTATGTCCTCAGGGATTTTGTAATGTTTTGAATATGCATCCGTCGTAAGAGTCCAATCGGGGGCAGTAGTTAGGATTGAAAACAGTTCGGTCAAGAGTTTGTAACATCGACAGAATATAAAAACACATATAACAACATCTCATGCACTCTCAAGCCAAAATCTTGACATACTTTTCGCGCTAAATCAGAGTACAGCCACGCTATTTAGGATTGCATTTACTCAAGTCTCCTCGGTAGCTTGCGTCTGCACTAATCAGACGGTGTTTCCATCAAGACTTCGCATTTCGTCTAATATAATTGGGAAGTGCTGTGAGCATTTTCCTTTCATCAACGCTGTGGCACCTGAAATCTAACCACCAACAAGCGCAAACATGTTGGACAAACTAGTAAAAATTGATGAATCACCGATTAGCACGATCCATCCTCGCCAGGCACTGGGATATTTCTTCCTCCATTCTGTGTTTCTCTTCCTCCTTCTCTTGTAAATATAAGTTTAGTTTCGCTAGGCCTTCGAGAAGGGCCTTCATTTTAGCCTTCGCGGCCGCGAGCATAGCTGGAATATTGAAAAAAAACAACTAATTTAGTAAACGAACTATAATTTTTGTAGGCAACGAGGGCTGTGATAAACTGTTTTATGATTGACAGGTTTGATATTTGACCATAAATCACCTGTTATTATATATTGCTCACCTGTTTTTTCTCTTAATTTAGTTACTAAGAATAAGATATCAGAGTTGAGTCCATGATTTCGGAGAGTGTCAAATTCAAATTCATTTACTTCATAGTCTAGTATCTTAACTAAGTGTATAGTATTGTGGCCGCCCCACTCTAGGCTCAAGGTCCGTGTCTTGGAGACCAGGGAAACGAAACGACAGTTGAAATTTTATGGAGTCCGATACTATTAAAAGAGTTTATCACCAAAGAATTAGAAAGAGAGAGAAAAGTAATAAAATTGAAATTGCAATCTCTTTGTATACATGTTGATGTGTGTCTGTGAGTGAATGTATTGTGTGTGGTGGTGGTGTGTATGATACACTTGTATAAGTGGGAATGCTTACTGTTCAGTACAAACCCATGATATTAGATTTTGGGTCTTCGTATGACAATCTGAGGAACCATCTTCGAACTTATAGTTTTACTTTAGACCATCTATTACTTTTCATGTATATATGGAATACATATGGAAGAGCTCTCAGTGCTTCGTTGTAAATGTGTGGATAATTGGATTTGGATGTGATTGGATACTATCCTACTAGCAATATTAGTGTACTGGGTTGAGTTCATCATTTCGTACAGTATGTCTCAGAACTGCAAAATTTCATACAACCTGCAACTTTTTACTACTGGATGGCCACACAAATACGATAAAAACGTCATCTGTACATGGTTAATATTTCCCATGGACAAGGACATACCGTTTCGATCCGAAAATGTTTATTTGCTTAGCGACATTGTAGAGTTTTGGCGCAGGCTTTCTTCCCCGAAAGTTCCTTCTGAGTAAGCGTGCTTTATCTTAGTCTGAATACGTAGATTAGTATCTAATAATATTGATTATAATTGTATTCTAATAATTGTAAAGTATTAATAATGTTACCTGTAATTATGTATAAAGTGCCAACCGCAGGAAGGAGTTAGTGCCCGAGATGCAGATCTTCTTGTTCGGGTGCTAGCACTCCCTTTATTTTGTACATTTTCTTAGTTTCAATAAATTAAATTATTATTATTATTATTAATAACTGCTTAACTTTAGACAAATTAAAATTGCACCAAGTATCCAATATACCAATTGTATCAAGTAATACTGGTGCAATTTTACTGCAAACTGCTCTCGCTGCTTCTTTTCTACAGCGCCTAAAGGAGTCAGAACCATAAATGGTACCTTCAACGGCGCGCAAGTCCGTCGTGGCTTGTTCTAGTGCTGCTTTCTTGGGCGCGACGCCCTTATTCACGTGGTAGAACTTAAACATTGCATGGACCCACATGCAAAGCGACTGGCACGCTTTTGACACCTAAAGGGCACGAAAGAAGGTTTTTATAGGCGGAATGATTATTTTCAACCTGTAATCACCTATTGCTGATTATAGGTCTCTCTTCTTGTTCATTTCTCATCCTAGTCAAAGTTCGTTCCTTTCCATTTTACTCTATTGAAGTCGGTATCCTTGACAAAGGTAACTAGACCAGTCCACCACGTTAGCTAAGCGCATATTGGAAGATGGTAAATACACGTAGCCTGGAATGGAACTTTCTCTCAAGTGAAGCTGCCGGAATATTCCGTCAGGTGCTTGGAAACAGAGTTTCAACTTAAGGGTGGTAGCTGGTCAGTCGAGTATTAGAAAGTACCCTACCACCATGCTATGGTTACCGTTTGAAGCGACAGGATATAGGTAAATAATTTAGGAAAGACAGAGATGCATGCAGTAAGATCAAAAAACAGGACTTCCATGTCTTTCAACTGGGCTAGCTTTTGCAATTTGTACCTTCTTAATTTTCTCCGGTTCGTAGTCCGGATTGGCGATGAATCGTTTGAGTTTTTTGATCATATCTTCTGTGATAGATTCCTTGTCGTATTTCATGAGGGAATCGAGGAAGGCGGTTGGGTCTGTCAGCATCAGCGACCCTGGCTTCCAGTAGTTCAACACTTTCTCGCCGAAGCTCGCGCCCGGTTCCTGGTGCACCAATATAAACATAAGTCATCGTTTTTGTAGACTGGTTTTAACAGGTTTTTGTTTTACTTATGCGGGATTAGCGGGATTACTCACGTTTAATTATATCGGATGTCCAGGAGGCCATAGAGAACAAGTGGGCGTCCTAATTTTAATAGAATTTTGAACACAGCTCACCTGATGTTAAGTGACGGTATGGTCGAAAATGGTAAAGCACACCTAGCCTGGAATGGTACTGGCTCTCAAGTGAGGCTACCGGAACACACCGTTAGATGCTTGGCGGCAGATATTCAACTTGCGGGTGGTAGCTAGCCAGCAGAGTACTAGAAAGTACCCTACCACCATGCTATGGTTTCCTGACGATGTTTTCCTTCACCGGCAGCTCAAGCTCATTGTTGGGGTTTGAACCCACGCTCTTTGGCGTGTGAACTGACCGCGCTAACCAATGAGCTATCATCGCAACAAAATAATGATATTACTGCAATAATCATGAACTGGCGTTATATCTTATCTTTGACCATAATGAGAGCATCTTCATTTCATTAAGCTTATAAGCAAGCTTGCATATTTTATACCTTGACAGGTTTGATGTCGAAAACGACGCAAAGCGACTCGATGACAAGCACGACCCCCCCGGGAGGCTTTTTCAGCGCTTTCACCTCCACGATGTCGTTACGATTCAACTCTTGAAGCGCTTTCTCCGCGGCACGTAGTGCTGGCAACGCTTCATCTGTAATTAGACTATTGCTTATAGCAAGACCCACGTGGATACGTCAGTAAACTACAAGACTAACGCATGGGGATTGGTTTTTATGTCCATAGATATAGTAAGTAATCGGAAGATGGTGTGATCTATGAATGTTTTACCTAAGTCTCTCTGTGCGTCTTCAGCCATGATATTGGTTTCAGCGGCCATCCTCTCCGCGAGTACCTGCTCCTTCTCAACCTTGATTCTGGCATCTTCGGCTATAGCCTAGAAAAACATTCAAGGAATGACTATCAAAATAGAGCAATTATTAACTATTGTTCACAGCATTATTAAAAACACTGCTAAAATAAATTTGAATAAAAAAAAAAAAAAAAAATTGTTGACAGACTAGGTGACCAGTTCATTTTAAATGGCATCCTCGAGTTGAGGTCCAGGGATTGTGCATTAGAAATATGAATACGATGAGTATAAATACATAATTATGTAGACCATCTTCGCGATAAATAGGCGACACAAGTGGGAAGAGGCGGTACGATGGGGGCAGAGGACGCTTGCCGGCGATCACTACGTAAGTGCCGGCCGAGCAGTCGGGGTACGTAAATGTCATTATTTTCTCTTGCCTTGGGTGGTTATTCATGTTCAAATTTAACAGGTTAGTGACTTTTCAATAAAAAAAAGTTGATGTGTCTTATTGATTTGATGTTAGCGAAGCTTCGAACAAAAAAGATCGATCGAAGATTTGTTCGTAGATGCGATGTCGACATCCCTACACGCGCCTCGCGCTAAACCTGCGTGAATCAACGCTAGTAGGGAAGATGTTCTACTTATTCGGGGCCGCGCGCTTCAAGTACTTTGAATAAGGCAAGAAGCAATGTGAATATTACCGTGTCAATAGCAATCTGTTCAATGACTTTCTTGGTCTCTTCCGCGGCCAGCTCCATCAGTGGTTTCAGTTCTGCCAACTCTATCTGAAGTTCTTTCACCTCTATCTCGGTTTGATTCAGTTTATTTAATCCTGGAGATAAGAGACAGGATGTAAATAGGTTACCGATGTGGGGAGCCGGACCGGAATATTTATTTTATTTTGTTTTTAGTATTTGTTGTTATAGCGGCAACAGAAATACATAATTTGTGAAAATCGCGATTCTTGAGATACAGCTTGGTGACAGACAGACGGACGGACAGACAGACAGACAGCGAAGTCTTAGTAATAAGGTCCCGTTTTTACCCTTTGGGTACGGAACTATAATAAAAAAGTGAATATACCAGTTTTCAGTGCGTTGCTCTCAACGAGTATAGCTTGTTGCTTCTTTTTGAACATTTCTGCGTACGCGCCGAGCATCCCCATGTACGACATAGGCGTCACGTAGTTCAGGCGATTGAGGCGCGCCAAGAACCGCGCGCTCGCGTCTGTCACGCTCTGGTGAGCGAAGCAGCAGACAGACTGCGAACCAATGAGATACAACTGAAATGGCTTCAAATTTTTCGAACAATTTAATTGAGTTTATTGAACAAGCTGGAGAGTTTTAAAATCTATAACCCGACTGCGATTAAAATAGCTATAATTAAAGGGAAAAAAACTTGGCACCGACTTCAAACAGATCAGTAGGTACCTAACAGGTATAATAATACTGTATTTAAGTATTTAAATTAATAGAGTTTAGATTCGGTTTCGACAAAAATTGTCGTGTAATTGTGTAAATAAATCATCATAATTTGTAAATTAAAACATTTCTGTCCTTTGAATTAAATATTATACGTAAGATGTTAGACATAAATTGAAAAAATCGAAGTACATTTAAATAATATTAGACATTAAGGACTCCGTATCCAAAACGAAGTCAGTGTTTCTATAGTAAAATGACTTCTCACCACCATGGCTTCGATAACCTCCGACGTGGTCATCAATTCGGGCATGTTATTGAAGAAGTGGTGCGCGACTGACTCCAACGCAGTTTTGGGCCACTCGCTGAACCAGTCGATGGTACAGCAGTTCACTAGAGATGGGAACTGCCGCAGTCGAGCGCGGAATATCTGCAACGCAACTTTTATGGCTTTAGAAGACTTGAGCAGGTCATATAAACGAAAGCTGTGGGTGTCCGTTATTATTTAATTTAAAAAAAAACTGTAAATAAAAAACTCGTCGATTTTGTACGAGTCAGTTTTTTAATTTTATTTTAAACAAGCCGCGCCCCGCTCTTTTTACCGCGTGGTGATGGATGATGATGATGAAAAGTGTCCTTTGTTTAATTCCAGGGCCTAAAGTATCTACATGCAAAATTTCATCCAGATCCGTTCAGTCGTTCTGGCGTGATTGAGTAACAAACATCCATCCATCCATCCAAACTTTCACATTTATAATATTAGTGGCATTAGGGATGCGTTGTCGCTGGCTGTATTGATGATATCCTTCGGCAAAAAGTTGTATATATCCGGCCCCATCAACACACGAGTCAACTTCGAGCGCACTATATCCTCGCTGCACCGCTACGAAGCAGTTCATGCTGCCGAAAGAAGTGGCTCTTTCGTTTCTCAAACGAGTCCAGGTTAATCCTCACAAAGACGTCTACCTGCATTATGCTGGTAATAACCAGCGAGAGTAGTGTAGGTATCTCGAGCGTCTGAAAGAATGGCTTGGCTGACGTTCAGCGCGACAGCTGAGCTATCGCCTTATCGTCAACAAACACCCTCTATTCGGCTTAATACGTCCCAAACTGACAACACTGAGGATGGATGTGAATTAGTTGTGCTAAGTTATTGAGTAACCTCTCCGATAGGCGACATGACAACCACGATGTGGAGGTTGGAGCGTACTCTGCGCTGGTAGCAAGAGAACAGGTTGGTCTTGGTCGCGGGAAGGCTCATCTCCATCACCGCGTGGCGTACCTATGCATACGATAAACTGATTATATCACATCATATCATCAGCCATAGGACGTCCACTGCTGGACATAGGCCTCCTCCTGGGGGGTTTTTGCCAATACTCGCCACGTTTGGTAGGCGGGTTGGCGGGCGCAGTTAGGTGTGATTGTTCAAGGAAGACGCTGCTGCCCATCTTCCGGATTACATCCCTTAGCCGACTCTTACGGCAACCACGGGCAGAGAGGGTGGGGTACAATTCTTACGCCGGCACTACCACGGTACGTATATAGATTTATATGTTTTCTTTTTTATTGTATTGTAGTGTTTAAATAAATCTGTTCAGCAAACATGTAGATGCGCGACTTTGAAACTGCTAACAATGTGAATTTGGGTCACCACGATGCAGGCTTCGTTTAGTTTGGGGCACGATGTATTTATTATATTATGTTGTATGTCCTGTATGATATCTACAACTTTTTGTATTATTATTTGATTAAAATTGTAAGTAATAAAAATATTATATATATATATTTTTAATTTCACAAAACGTACAGACATGAAAATCTTGTCCAAATCTTCCGCTTCGTATATGTTAGGCACGTCACCCGACGACAGAATATTATTTAAGTCTTCGAGGAACGATTCCATTTTTATCTGTGGATAGCAGAATGTTGGTTTTAAAAACGTGAGATAAGTATGGAGGACTGAACCTATTGGTAGGTCATGCCGATTGACTTAAGTTATTAATGAGAATCTACACATCTACAATTTTTATTTCTACATAAATACAACCATCCAGGGAACAATACAATACAATACAATACAATGCAATGCAATGCAATGCAATGCAATACAATACAATACAATGCAATTTTTTTTTATTCTACGCACCTGTGCATCGGAGAAAAGAAACACGACGCCTCGATTCTCGGCACCCGCCTTTATCATGGTCTGTTTCAAGTCGTCCCGCCACTCCGTCTGTCCGTAAGCTTTTGTTATCTCTATTTGAATGCAAATCAGTTCTGCCATGCTCGCCGCAAGACGCGACAAAGACTGCCGACCTGTTAGAGGATTTTGGGTTAGAATATATTTTCTATTTTTTTTTTTTTTTTTGTTTAAAAGACGTTTTGGCTACAACAATACAATATTCATCTAACTTGAAATTTATCCAATATTGAAAGTACGAGAATGAGAGCCATTTTCGGCCAAATGTACGAAGAGTCAACACGTCCTGACGATGCCTTGTGTAGAAGCGACACACGTGTCTACAACAGCTGGTTATTGCAACGAGAAGAGGATATATTGGTTATTTTAAATTTATTTATATTTTAATTTTATTACTTGTCAGATCGAAAAAAAAATATCTCAAATTAATGAACGTCAAAGCCGCGATGCCCTAGACTTTGTTTTACTACTCAAAGTTCTTTTGTGAATTGGTCATGAATAGGCATTATCTCTTACCATCAGGAGAGCGTCCAGTTCATCTCAATACTTTTACATAATAAATCTCAGCGTAATCGGTGTATATACATAAAAAAGTACCTATCAAGTTGAGAACCTCCTCCTTTTTGAAGTCGGTCATACAAACTAGTACTTTAACCCTAGTTGAGATTTAAATTTCCTCTTACGACATAGTTTTTTTTTTTTTTTTATAAATTCCAGTTTAACAAAGGTCACGGACCCGGTGTCTGTGGAGTGTAATTTTTAAATAAATAAAAAAAACAATGAAGTCGGTCAAAAAAAAACTTCTGCGATCTGCGTAGGTAGGTTCCTAGAATTTGGCCTTGTTAATTTTTGGTGTGAATATTGGAAAGTTATTACCGGAACCACCCATGCCTAGCAGCAGGGCGTTGGCCATGGGTTGGCGCATGATGCGTGCGATACGACACAGATGAGCCACAGCGTCCTCGAACAGCACCAACTCTAGCGGCGCTGTCGTCGCCAGGTTGTACTCCGTGAGGTAGTGCTGCAGCACCTCGTCCAGCTGCCGACAGAAAGATCACTGAACCATTCAAAGACGTAAGTCCAGTCATCAGTCTACAATATAGCGTGATAATTGCTATCTCCTACCATCAGTGTCCTGAAGTGACATAGCGGAATTCTAGTCCATTATGTGTGGTTAATGACATATTAAAAGAAGACACCCACAAAACCCCAAGTTTGCTCCATACATTCCCTAATCATAAAAAAATAAAGATTAAAATAGAATCTACCGCTTGACCGTATCGTTGCTCGGAAGCAAACGTAAGTCGCGAATCTAATTAAATTTAAGAGTTTAGTAATTGGTCTACAATTTTTTTTTCTTATAAATGGATAAAGGAATGGTGTGCTCGTTCCATGAGCATTTTTTTAAAATATTTACTTAGCGTTTACTATCTTCGACCTCACCGTCATATTACATCAGGTGAGTTGTGGTCAAACACCTAGTTTGCCAACCATAAAAAAAGAAAGAAAATATATTGACGTCAAAATGCATAAGTTCACACACACGCCCGAGTAAGTGCGCAATGTCCTGGTGAAAAACGATAATAGTACCAGATAAAAGTGTGCAACCTTGAAAAGGGGGCTCTTTCTCACCTCCTCCTGATCATTGATCTCAACATACTTCTTATCATCAGCACCGAGGTCCATGAAATCTCCGAACAGCATGAGTCGGCCAGCGAGTACGTCTGGCGGTTTCTTGCCGAAATCTGTACGTATCTTTTTATTCAAAAGGCTGAAAATGTTCAAAGAGCAATTTTTAAGTTAGAGTTAGAGTTAATTTTATGCATTCTAATGTAGATGTCTCAGATATTACTTGCGAGCACACGAATAATATACTTTAAGTACCTTATAAAAATAATAATAATAAGTCACTTATTTCAGACCAAGGTCCATATGCACACAATCAAAAAAAAGGTCCAGACGTCGCTCACTGAGCATGTGCATTACTTTGAAGTCCGCTAACGCTGACATCCAAGGCCAACAGCAAAAGACATTAAAAAAGAAAAAGAAAAAATGTTTTCGCGCTCAGTACGCAGCTTAGCGTTGAGTCGGTCGTGTTGAGAGAGTGTAGCGTTGAGACACTCACTTGACAAACCATTTTCGGTCTTCATCATTGACCAATCTATCTTGGTAAACTCTTTGATGCTCATGGTACCAAAGTCGTATCACATCGTCTTCGTCCTGGTATGGGAAAGACGATAAATATTTAACTGTCCCGTTACTTACTGCCCGCTAGGTAGTAGTTCTACTTCGACAGTCAATGTGGCATGAAGATGAATGAGGGCATGAATCCGATTTCCATTCATGAGTCGTGAATCGGGTTTTCGTCTAATTACAATCTAATGAGTTTGTGGTTAATGCTATAAATTATTCCATCGTGATCATTATCATCTCGGCTGTAGGACGTCCACTGCTAGATATAGGCCTCCATCAATGATTTCCAGGAAGACTTGTTAGTAGCGACTCGCATCCAGCGCGTCCTACGGTTTTCATTATGTCATCTGTCCACCTTGTGGGTAGATATCCCACGCTGCTCTTGCCGGTCCTTGGTCTCCATTCTAGAACTTTGCAGCCCCATCAGGCATCAGTTCTGCGTGGTATGTGTCCTGCCCACTGCCACTTCAACTTGCTAATCCGTAATTTATTCCATGCCATACCTTGATAAATTTGGGGTCAACCATGAGTATGCCTTGAAAAACTTTGCTTAGATCTCTCAAGTTGAACGTGTAGTGCGATTTGGTAGGAGTCGGTAGTAGCTCATCCACTAGGTTGCCGAATATATCAATGGAAGCTTTCAAGAATGGTGGCTCTCTGACAGTCACTTTAGAATCTATGTTCCGAGTCCATGATTTCAAGATGGTGTCAAATATTCCGTACTGAAATGAGAATTAACCTTATGAAGAAATTCTATAGCATTGTTATTTATACTCACCATGTATTCATTTATTGTTTTACATGGATGTTTTTTATTATAATCAATTTTAACATGGTCTATTTTTTTACTAGGTGGCGTAGATACACTGTTTCCTTTATGTAGTTCACTCTGTGGTGGTTTGGGATGTATATCTATCTAACTATGACGTAATCTTACGTGACTGTCGGTAGTGGAAGATTAACGAAACTTATTTTTCTGATGATCACCATTTCTATTCACAATAATTACAGGTTGGAGTAATGTAGCTATGATAACTCAGTGGTTCAAACGCCGAAGGGTGCGGGTTCAAAGCCCAATAATGAGCTTGAGCTGCCGGTGAAGGAAAATATCGTGAGGAAATCATAGTATGCTGGTAGTGTATTTTCTAGTACTCGGCTGGCGCGCTACCAAGTCGAAAATCTGCCGCCAAACATGTAACGGTGTGTTCCGTCACGCTTGAGAGCCAGTTCTATTTCATTAGCATCTTCAATCACACAGTCTCTTAACATCAGGTGAGCTGTGATCAAAGACCTATCATGTCAACCATAAAAAAAAGCGAGTGCACACTATCGCGGCTATGGGACACCTGTTGAGCGGTAGCTTAGCAATGAAATACTCCACTCTCAGCAAAGTCGCTGTGTCTTTATACAATATGTTCGTTAAATTTTTAGGACAACCCCTTACAGTTTACCGCTTAACATCGTTTCGAGGCCAGGGATTCTATTCGTGTGTTGGGGCGCCGAATGAGGGAAAGAAATGGTGACTCCCGTTCCGGCTTATTTTATCAATAAGGTTGACTATTGTTACCCAGCGTTGAAATGCGGCCCGTTGTATGGGCACCGAATACAATATCCTTGAGTCACCGAAGACGCTCTGGGAAGCCCGCGCCGGCGTCAGCGAGTTGCTGGCCTTTTCCGAGACACCGGATCGATAGCCATACCAGATCCTCGCACCGGTGGCCCATCGGAGGCCTAAGAGTGCGAATAAGGCCCGCTCACCAAGTATGGGCACCAAATACAGTCAGGCATTGAATTTTCGCTTGACTAACTACGACTTAATGTTTGTTGACAAATAAATGTTACTCTATATTTATGCATTATTCCTATTAAGAGATATGTCTCAAAGTTGTCGGGTGTCTCATAATCTGTCTAAGCATG
The DNA here is from genome assembly GCA_950106695.1 of Biston stratarius. Taxonomy (NCBI): domain Eukaryota; kingdom Metazoa; phylum Arthropoda; class Insecta; order Lepidoptera; family Geometridae; genus Biston; species Biston stratarius. The sequence continues at coordinate 2,191,190 of OX467106.1, read as the reverse complement.
TACCTTGCTAGAATATTCCATCTCAGTAAAGGAGATATAGTGTAGATGGCGCATGAGCCGCATTGTAACGGGGTTGCGGCCACCGCCGGGCGGGCCCATAGCGGCCACTATACCCACGTCGATAAGGGTCTTGAACTCACCGATGTTGAGACGGTCGTACCAACCTGATTATTAAATGCTTCATTGACATTAAATAGACGTGCAAACACCATTATAGCTGATCAATGAAAGCAAGACCGGAAATATTGAGTTGTAATTTGACACGTTGGTTCAGTTCTGATGATAATGTAAGCATGCCTTAATTCTACAACCAGTATTGACTCCAGATGAAGGTCGTCAATATAGACACGATATTTACTATCTACATTTAACTTTGATTGCCCGTTTTAAATTATAACATAACATCGTTCAAATATATTTTGGCGCTCATTACTTTGACTGGATGGTTAGTCTCAACAGCCATGTAATTTCGCTAGCTGCAGTACTCTAAAACCCGAAAAACCGTAATGTATACACACTACTGCTTAGCGGCAGAATATGTGGTACTGCGGTGGTATCTACCTAGACGGCCTCACGCTAAGGAGATCTACCACCAAGTAAAACTGATAACATAATAAGTAGAACTGGTTAAAGTAATGAGATGAAACGCTATCCTGATGGTAAGAGACAACGCTTGTCCATGACTGTGACACCGGAATCTAAAACTTTATGTAACAATACAAAGTCCATCGCTGCTTTGCCGCTCCTTACCTTATGACATCAGATGATTAGCGTTAACTCCCTGTAATTTCACTAGCTGCAGTACCTTTCTAAACACAACACAGTAATGTTTACTGTTTATGTCATTATCTGATACTGCGGTAGTACCTATTAAGACGATCTTCTGCTAAGGAAATCTAACACCTAGTAAAATCATACCGATTTACATTTGGGTTGGCTCATGTTGTTGACTTCATAAAATGTAGTGAACATTGGTTTTAAAAAAGCTTGTCAAATAATTTTACAAAGTACTTCATAACTGTCCGAACGGGTCCATAAACTTGTATACAAATAACCGAAAAATCCATATTGTGCCTCACAACGAAATAACCAAACACACAACTAACCATAAAAGTCCATAAATTGTTTAACAACTAACCAGAAAAGTCCATAAACTGTCTCAACAACTCAATGGGCGGCTGAGCTCCATACACCTCAAGCGCCGGCATGTTCAAGTCGTCAATGAAGAACACTTGTCGCTTTGTAGGCGGTGGGCCGAATACGCCGCGACGCCGACGGTCTAACTTGCTGTCTATCACATCCTGAAACACCAAAGTCAGACAATTTTTTTAAATGTGAAAGTTATGAGACGAACTAGATGCTCACCTGATGGTAAGAGATAACGCATGCATTGCAGTGATATAAAGAACTTTGAGAAGTAAAATAAAGTCAAGGGTATCGCTGCTTTGGCGCTCATTACTTTGCGACTTTAGATAGTTAATCTCAACAGTCCTGAAATTTTACTAGTTGCATTTCACATTTGTAAGACAAACCTGCGTCTGATTGGCCGACGTCCTAGCTGAGAAGACAATAAACTCGCAGATGAACTTCTTGTGCAGGCCGTGGGAGAGCTTAGAAGTGATGGTGACCGTTTTGCCAGTACCAGTGGGACCGATACAGATTGCGTGGTTGTAGTTAGCAACCTTGTAGCCGAGGATTGCAGCACTGCGCACGTTATCTAACGTCGGCACTTCTATATCTGAACAGAAATGGTAAAAATGAAAATTAAATAAAAATGCTGCGTTAAGTTGAATTTTTTTTTAATTAGCCTGTTAATTATTTAAAAAAAAGTTAAAAAACATGATTATGAGATCATTTAGACTATCTGCCTGCCGCTTATTACCTGCGAACTTCCACTCAGGGTCGACCACGTAGGGCTCCATGTTAGCCATCCAGTTGTACCAGAAGGGCGCCGCTGGCTCGCCGTCTTCTGTTGGGTCGGTGAACCCGCCGTCATGCAGTCTATACAGAATACAGATTATGAATACTATACAATCTATATTAAGTATAGATACTATAGTCCGCACTAAGTATAGATACTATAGTCCACACTAAGTGCAGAGACTGTAGTCCATACTAAGTATTAGACTATAGTCCACACTAAGTATAAAGACTATAGTCCACACTAAGTACAAAGACTATAGTCCACACTATAGACAATATAGTAAATACAATAGATGATTACGCGGAACGGTAGTATTAGGACGAAAAGAACTCATAGTACAGGCTGATTCAGAGAAATATTGAAATACTTGTGGGTACCGATCTTCCCATTAATGTAAATAACTTTTACTTTAGGCTCAATTCTAAAATCGCGAAAAAATTCAACTGTTATTAAAAAAAATATCATAAACGATACGCTCTCCTGATGGTAAAGGAAAGCGTATCGCTCGTCTCATTACTTTAACAAACAAGTAAAATTTTAACAAAAAAAACCGACTTCATATGGTTTTCTCATAAATGTCTGAACTGGACCAAATTGAAATGCGACCACACGGGAAGCACCAGCTTTCAAATTAAAAAAAAAACATCAAAGTCGGTTCACCCAGTCGAAAGTTCTGAGGTAACAAACATTTAAAAAAAAAAAACCTTTCGAATTGAGAACCTCCTCCTTGTTTGAAGTCGGTTAAAAATAATTTTATTTATTTACCGCGACGTTTCGGCCATGTTACAATAGCCGTGAACACAAGCCGGCTGAGAATTGACATTTTGAAAAGAAGATTTAAAAATCCTTACTTTACTCTTAGTTACATTAGTTCCTTCATTTAAATGCCATTTAAGTTTAATTTGAGTAGGTAAGTCATCATCGTCATCCGCCATAGGACGTCCACTGCTGGACATAGGCCTCCTCCTGGGGGGGTTTTGCCAATACTCGCCACGCTTGGCAGGCGGGTTGGCGAGCGCAGTTAAGTGTGATTGTTCAAGGAAGACGCTGCTGCCCATCTTCTGGATTACATCCCTTAGCCGACTCTTACGGCAACCACGGGTAGAGAGGGTGGGGTACTATTCTTACGCCGGCACCACCACGGCAATAAGTAAATAATATAGAGAGAATAATAAAGAGTAGGTAAGTACTAACGTATAATCATAGACGCGACCTTCCTTAGGGAAGGGCGGCTTGAATCCGTTGTCGATGGTGAATTGTCGCATGAAGTCTGAGAAGATCACACGACCGTTGTGATCGCACGTCGCACCGATCGACCAGATCACTGCCCACACCACCCAGCATGGCGCCAGCCGAGCTATAACAGCAAACAAGTTTGAAGCAATGACGCAACACATTGCCTTTAGGGTCTGATGAAAATAGACGCTTGCCTTTGGATTAATGCCACCCCGATTGATTCAATCTACATTGTTCTTAAATACGAGTAACACACAAAACATCGTGAGGAAACCATAGCATGGTGGTAGGGTATTTTGTAGTAGGTACTCGTCTGGCTAGCTACCACCTTCAAATTGAAAATCTGCCGCCAAGCACCAAACGGTGTGTTCCGGTAACCTCACTTGACATTCTCACACCGTTCCAGGATAGATGTGCTTTACCATCTTCGACCACACCGACACTTAACTTCAGGTGAGTTGTGGTCAACAGCCTAGACAGGTAGACCGATAGACAGGTAGACAGCCCTGTTGGCTCATTGGGAGTATGCCTGCCTGAGCTGTAGGACGTGGGTTACAAAAAAACAATAAAATCAAATGTTAAAAATGTTTCATAAAACGAATCATCAAAATCGATTCATAATAATTGGTGGAATGATCGCGTAAAATACATACAAAAAGAAAACATACAATCGAATTGAGAACCTTCTCCTTTTTTGAAGCCATTTAAAAAGAGAGTAATGGTGAGAAGTCACCGCACATAATACACCAAAACTAGAATTGCTGGTAAAGCGATGTGTTGATTGATTTTATGTCAGTAGGTCAAAACAAAAATTACTTTTTATTTTATTTTAAATAGGTACTTAGTTAGCACAGGACCGAGAAGATACCTCTCTTCTTGTACGCAGTGGCGTACAAGAAGAGAGGCCTATGGTCAGCAGTGGCCGATTACGGGCTGATGATGATGATGATAATGACAATTAATTATTTTTAAAAGGGCCAATCCTGGGTGAATAATTAGGTAACGGTACCATAAAATGCATTGTCATCGGAACTGAACTAACGCGTCAAATTTTAACTCAATTAAGAGGAAGTGGTGGTAATTCAGCTTTTAAAATTTGGCTTAAACTAACTAACACACAAACATTGAAAGTCAAATAAAAGTTTGTAGAAAATGCATGTGACTCACGCATGTTGGCTAACATTGGAGGCGGCGGCGGCGGACGATCGTCCTTGCCCGTGAGGGGCCGCAGTCTGTAGTCCAGAAGTTCGAGGCACTTGAGAACTAAAGCTGCGTCCAGCGACACCACAAGCTCTGTCAACTTCTCGCGGAGAATCGCCAGCGCCGGGTAAATGTAGGTGTTCAGCAGGGTACCCAGTGCTTTGCGGATGTTTTCTGCGATCTAGAGACAGGCACACGCTCTGTTAGTCAATATTCCAATAACATCATTAGCAATAGGACGTCCACTGGACATAGGCCTCCTCCTGGGGGGTTTTGCCAATACTCGCCACGCTTGGCAGGCGGGTTAGCGAGGTGTGACTGTTCAAGGAAGACGCTGCTGCCCATCTTCCGGATTACATCCCTTAGCCGACTCTTACGGAAACCACGGGTAGAGAGGGTGGGGTACTATTCTTACGCTGGCACAATAACACGATTATTATTATTATAACACAATAATTCCAATTATAAGGATAATAATAGGTCTTGATGTTGATGCATCATGCTTCTACTTTTGCTTTAGAAATTAGATCTCAAGAATTTGAGTTGATCAAAAAATATGGTTTTTAGACGTTTCAATTAAAGTGGTGAAAATGTAGATTTGTAATTGATTCTGATAAAGAATGAAAGCAAGGTTTGATATTTGAACCGTATGTATGCAAAATATAATGCGCCAAAGCTAAATGATATTCTAAAATTTTAGTATAAATATATTTTTTTAAAACATCGCCTTGCTTCTGTACTTAGCTACTTATTGCGATGTCTGTTAGGGGCTCACAAAAAAGCTAAGTAACTATATAAAAAATAAAAATAAACTAAGACTGTGATAGGTGTTTGACCACAGCTCGCTTGAAGTTAAGTGATGGTATGGTTGAGGATGGTAAATACACCTAGCCTGGAATAGAACTGGCTCTCAAGTAAGGCTGTCGGAACAAACTGATAAGTTAGGCATGGCGACATATTTGTAACTTGAGGGTTGTGGCTAGCCAACCGAGTACACAACATCCTACCACCATGCTATGATTTCCATAATATGTTTTCCTTCATCGGCAGTTCAAGTTCCTTAATGGGGTATGAACCCACGCCCTTCGGCATATGAACCGATCTTGCTAACCTGAACTATCATGTCTACGTCGACCCTTACCGGCTTTTCTACTCACACTCCACTTTATAAATCTGTTTCAACAATATTTATATTCATGATTACTTTCCTTCCAAAGGTTGTCTGGATAAGGCCGCCTTTGTACGCTGCTCTTTTTTAAAGTTTTTTATGTTATAATGTAGTACCTGGATGACCGAGCCTTGCTCGGCTGAAAACACGGATAAAACGACGTTTTCTAGAAACGAAACCTAGCTAGATCGATTTATCGCCCCCGAAACCCCCTGCATACTAAATTCCATGAAAATCGTTGGAGCCGTTTCCGAGATTCAGAATATACATATATACAAGAATTGCTCGTTTAAAGATATACTTAGATGTTTGTTTGGTGTACAATAAAGTTATATTCTATTCTTTCATTACTTTGTCTATTCATAACCCGCATTTCCTTGTTGTCATTATGTAACTTACAGGCGGAACATTGGCTTTGAGCCAAGCGTTGACCAGTGGCGGTAGACCAACCACTCGCGTGTCCAGGTACACCATCCCACAGCGGGACACGGTGGCCGGGGACGCGACCGCGAGGTCTGCCACTTCAAATATCATACGCTGTCGGTCTGTTAGCTTCATTATCTCGCCGCTAGATAAGCAAAGCTTCTTGTTGTCATCCAATACCTGGGATTGCATGAAACTAGTTGCGTTAGATGCTCAAACGAAACTAGAAACAAAGGATAATGTTCAAGGTATATATTTAGTTTAATTCCGCTTAAAAATCATTTTAATTGCAGTAGTGATGATAATTTAATTTAAAATTTATCCAACTTTACGACAATTTGTAAATATTCCTTAAACAGCTTGCGCCCGCGTCTTCGTCCGCGTTGACTTAAGAATTAGGTTCAGTGAGAAATTAAACATGTGTAATTAACAAAAGATCTATAGTTTCACGACGTTTTCCGTCACTGGCAGCTCAAGCTCTTTATTGGGATTTGAACCCAAGCTCTTTGATGTGTAAACCGACCGCGCTAACCACTGAACTGTCGTCGCTACAAAAATTAAATATTAAATATAAATTTGTCAATTTAAACTTTTAATATTGATCATAGTATTGACATTGATCCTCTATTAACAATAGAGAAAGTTCAATATAATAGAATTGTAAGAAGAAACTTCAGGATTTGCGCAATGCATGAATGCGTGCTATGAACGAGAAAAACAACTTTATAAAATGAAGTAACTTATTGTTAGTTGTATAAGCCACAAGTTTAAGACATACTTCATGCCTACTCACATTTGAATTTCATTACTCTCTCTTTATTGTTAAGAACGCGAGAATAACGGGAAGAATACATTTTTTTAAGTTTATAAACCGACTGTATTATAAAAGGTTATCATTTTAAAAAATACGTTTTAAAACTAACAGTGTTCATGTTTTCAATCCACACGGCGTCGACGGGTCCGTCGAAGACGTACCAGCGCTTGTCCATGTCTTCAGCAGCGATGCCCCAGCGTACCAGGCTGGACAGAATGCCATCTGTCCTGTACAGACAGACAATAGAATAGAACGGAAGATGTAAAAGAAAGAAAAGAGAGAAAGAAAGAAAACATTTTTAAACATTAGAACGAATAAAAATACACACAAATTAAAAGATTTAACATACATATTGACACTACAAATAAAATAAAATATTTCAATAAAATTACCTTATTCGGAAGTATGTCTGTTTCAAAAACTATAGGTGGATCGATATCGTGGATTCGATTCTCACAAAGGACAACAATTTATGTTTTTAATATTTGTTTTTTTTTAATGGCTGGGTGTGCTATATGTATTATAAGTATGTATTTATAAAAAAAAAGTATAAATATTCGACCATCTTGTTCGCATAATACAAGCTTCTCTTAGTTTGGGGCTAGCAGGCGTTGTGTGAAATGCTCTAAGCACAAATCTATAGGCGTCATAGTTTTTCAGTAAAGTGTACCATAAAAATGCTCAGGTTGTGGGATAGTGTTAGGGTTCACTTCGCTCGCCCTGATTACTAAACTAACCATTCATGTGTCTGCAAATCAAACTCTCCGTACAGCTGCCCCATAGTAATAGACTTGGGATTGACGACGAACGAGTGTACGGGCGTGAATGGCCAACCGTCTGGGGCGAGCTTTCCTTTGATCGCCGTTAGCGCGTCACGGAGAACTTCATAGCACTATATGTATGTAGAATAATACATCTTATTAATGCCGTAAAAAGTTGATATTAAGAAACTTTAAAATTATAATGTCCACTTAACAAAATAAAAAATGGCGGGGAAACGCAAGCCTACTAACTTGAAAAAAAATAAACTTTTTTTTTCTTCGGATTGACAGTTTGTGGCTGACATAAACGAACGTTCATCGGAGACTTACATTTCATCTGCAAATTGAATGGGGACTCATATTTGCAAATGAATTATAAATATTATACTCGTGTAAACATGAATAGCAAAACGCATAAACAATTTTTGGCGAGCACGCGGAAAAACAAAATGTGTTTTTTTATACTTATGTTGAATAGAGTATTATTTACGTTTTAAAATAGTGGTATTTTATCCATAAAGTGACAAATTGCGTATCTAATGTAGGAAAGTAATATAACTCGACGTGATTTTTTTGTGTTGATTCCAAAACTCTATCAAAGCATTACCAGACTTGACCATGACTTCCTTTGTAAAACTTTCACCGTGACTTAGATTTAATTAACTTGATAATTCATAAAATACTTGTAAACATCGAAACGCTAAACACTGGAAAATGCACAAAGTGCAACGCCAAAAATAAGGAGAAAAATAAAGCATGTACCTTAGTTTTCCCAGCGCCGGCCGGACCAACCAACATCAATCCGTGTCTCACTACAGTAGTTTCGTATAGTTGGATTATCTTGAAAATAAACGCTGCAAACAAGAAAGTTTTATCTTCCTACTCTGTTAAAACAAGGTTGGAGCTAATTCATTATAAATTGAATGTTGAAAAGTTAAGAAAGTAGTTAATGGCACATATTTGCACAAATGACAATAAAATATAGGGTCTAGTTAAATAACATAAAACGACAATAACTTACTGTAAAGATCGTCGTATCCTCTTTTAATAAGCATATTCCTTATTGATTGCTCCATGATACCGTAGTCGACTATTGGGATTTCAACTCGTGGGAATAGATCCGAAATTATACCTGGAAATAACGGCAAATTAAGGAATAGGTAGTATATGGCTAGCGCCCTAGAACGAAATAGATGAAAACCAAATAATTAGTGCAATAATAAAGGCTTACGAAATCTAGCTACAGCATGGGATATCGTCTTAAACTTAAGTTATTTACATATTGCCGTTAGCTTCAAACGGCAAAAGAAAACATTGTGAGGAAACTTGCACGTCTCGAGAGTTTATAATGTACTTGACCAGTGTGGTGGATCTATTCAGAATGAGAAGTAGGCGCTCAGCAGTAGGAAAGATTATAAACAGGTCCGATCCGGAATCCGCGATCTCTTATGCGGAATAAGCAACCCTCAGAGGTGATTCCACCTTACCCATCCTTCTATCGGAGTGTCAGGAGCTTTAAAAAATGGCACCGTTTCATGGTAGTTATTCCGAAAAGTCAAACTGAACGCCTCGATTCCACCTTTATTGTAAGAACCGCTAAACAATAGGATTTGCTGTCTGAGTGTGTTCTCTGATGTATAAAATCTGGGTGCTTTCAAGTCCTAGCGTCTTGAATCAGTTTTTTTTATTAGGCTTACGTTTGACCGCCATCTCACCTGATGTTAAGTGATGATGCGGTCTAAGATGGAGCACGCTTACCTAGAAGATACTGATTCACTCTCGACTTGAAGACACCCAGATTATATCCAACGGGGAACACCCACTCAGGCAGCGCATTCCACTGTCTAGTAGTCCGCACAATGAACGTGGAATCAAATCGTTTCCTTCGAGTTTTTGGCACATCTACCATCTACCATGAAACGATGTCGCTTTATTGAGCTTCTGGCTATCCGATAGAAAAATGGACATGGGGGGAATCAGACCATGTAGTTCTGAAGCACACTCTCCGAAAAGAATTCGATAAAAAAATCAACAAACTAGCAACTTTGCGACGATGTTCTAGGCTTTGTAATTTAACCTGAACAATGGAGTTGTCGCAGATGAGCCTCTTGGCACGCTTCTCAATAGACTCCAACGCCTCTAGTTGGTATTTGGCGGATCCATCCCAAAGGTGCGAGCAGTATTCTATGCACGAACGAACTTGTGCTTGGTACAGTGAGAGCAACTGTTCCGACGTGAAGTACCGTCGCACCTTTGAGAGGATACCGAGCTTTCAAACCGGAACACAGAAATGTTTACACTACCTAGAAGACCTCCTGCTCAGGAGATCAACGATCAAATACCGTGAATGATTAAGAGAAAAGTTTACTTTTGGGTGTCTCGTCTGCCACGATTAGTCGCGGCATTTTAAATGCAGTTTAAGCTGGCAGTATGTTAGGCCGCTGCCTCAGGCCGCGTCTGTCTAAGGCGCTATAAGAGTAGGATTAGAATACTGTTACTAGGGGTAGGATTAACTCCTACCGTTGAAGAGCAAAAGGTCGTCAGCGAGGAACTTTGGAACATTAACATCTCTGAGAGCACGCAGCACTATTTGCCGTTCATCGCCGTCTGGCATCTGCCGGATCAGGTTGCCTGCTACTAGAATCACGGTCTTTACGGCGCGCATGCCGAAATCGTAGTGATCCTGAAACGATATTTAAACAGTTTTACTTGGTGGTATAAACCCTCCTCTTGAATCATTATGTCTATTGATGGAAAGACCATTAAAATCCGTTGGGTAGTTTAAAATCTAAGCGTACAAACGTGGGAAGCATTTTTTTTAATACTATGTAGAGATAAATATGTTAGTAGATTTACGTTCATCTTTCTAGCTAAATCTTATCCAAGTAGTAGTTTTTGGTAGCATTATTGAATAAGCAATTATTCTAACCTGCGCAGAGAGCTGCTCCGAACTGAGCCTGAAGGTTGTAGTGATCTTCCCAGCCAGGATCTTGGCTTCATAGAAGCCGTAAGAGAAAAGCGATATTTCCGCAATGAGTGCATAGTCGGGGACCATCATGGAGATAGGTCGGAATAATGCCTTCAAATTGTCTGGAAGCTCCGTACGACCTGGTGAAATCAGTTAATTAATAAACCGGCTTTTCAACGGTTAAATCCGTATAGATATTTAATTATTGTGAACAATAGAGTTGGGTAGCTAGATATTATAGCGAGAAGTTACAAACATACATAGCTACGTATTTCATAATATTTGCATTTATAATATTACTTAGTAATGATTGAGTGAAGTTTGAGGGTCACGAAAAAAAATTAAAAAATCAACTTCATTTTTACTAAGGTCAAACACGGATAGGTTACACTATTTTCTTACCTTCTGGTTTCATCATTATCTGATGATGAAGTCGGAAGGTACGTAATTCATTGAGACTATTCAAGTGACCGTGAACACCACTTAAAAGTCACTGGAAAGCAAAATACACAATTTCGTTTATTTATTTGACTAATTTTTTCTAATTAGTTTGGTTTAAAAATCAAACCTACATCCAAACCAACCAAACATCCGATTTTATATGAATCTGAATGCTTTAAAATAGAAAAACATTTTTTCAAGAATCGGTTAATAAATGACAGAGTTCTAAGGTAAAAATATGTGACGAATTGAAAACCTTTTCCTTTTTTTTGAAGTCAGTTAAAAATTTCAAGATTGATTGGAGCGGGCAAAAGCTGCTTGATTAGAGCACGACAGGGAAAGATGATGACAAAAATTCCTTACCAGCGTATCCCGGATTCATGGTGATGAAGACTGAACATGACATTTTGAGAGGCAGATCGCAGCCTTCGAAGTGGAACCTCTCCAGCTTCAATACTTGCGCCTTTTGGATCGTCACCACCTGTAATTTACATCGATACTGAACATTAGTACCCGAGTTAAAGATACCAATAAAAATGATGGTTGTTTTGGTTTGGCACAGGCTGTGTCCTAACTTTTCGAGTTTGATTCCTGGTTGGAAAAGTCTCATGTAATGTTCAGTACACTGACTGCCATAAGAGGCTGCGTGATTAAACATAACTTAATGATTAAAAACTACATGACCTAATGATTAAACATGATTAAACAAATATTTCAGTGGGGCTTCCATGACATGATTTTTTGCCGCTGTTGTAGATGTAAGGAACAAATACTAAAAAAAACATATTTAAGGGGGGTTGTATACAACTGACATATTTTTTTTGCCGTTTCTATAAATAATGGTACGGAACCCTTCGTGCGTGAGTCCGACTCGCACTTGGCTGTTTTTTTAAATATAATTACTGGAATACACTATAAAAACATTGATTGTGTCGCTCTGTCTATTTCAAGACATTTAAAAATACCTACAGTGTGATAAATGTTCACTTGTTGGTAGATTTCCTTAGCAGGAGGTCGTCTAGGTAGGTACCACCGCAGCACCAGATATTCTGCCGCCAAGCAGTAGTGTGTAAACATTACTGTGTTCCGGTTTGAAGGGTACTGCAGCTAGCGAAATTACAGGGCTATTGAGACTAACCATCTAGTCTCAAAGTAATGAGCGCCAAGGCAGCGATGCCCTGGACTTTGTTTTACTACTCAAAGTTCTGTGTATCGCTGCAATGGTCATGGACAGGCGATATCTCTTAACATCAGGAGAGCGTCTCGTTCGTCTCACTACAGTTACATAAAAAAAAAAAAATGTCTATTAGAGTCCCAACAATGAATTTACCTGTTGTGCTACCACAGACAAGACCTCTATGTCAATTCTGTTGAATTCGTCGAAGCACGCCCAAGCACCAGATCTGGAGCAGAATTTTTAAATAGGTACCTTGCTGCTGATTAGGTACTTTTTTAGGGTTCCGTACCCAAAGGGTAAAATGGGACCCTATTACTAAGACTTCGCATTTCGCAGTCCATCCGTGTGTCTGTCTGTCCGTCCGTCTGTCGCCAGGCTGTATCTCATGAACCGTGATAGTTAGACAGTTGAAATTTTCACAGATAATGTATTGCTGTTGCCGCTATAACAACAAATACTAAAAAAAACATATTTAAGGGGGGTTGTATACAACTGACATATTTTTTTTGCCGTTTCTATAAATAATGGTACGGAACCCTTCGTGCGCGAGCCCGACTCGCATTTATTTTTTATTTTAGAACTCTCAGACATGTAGGTTTCCTCACGATGTTTGCCTTCACCGTTCGAAGTCATTGTAGTGATTTTTAATCGATCTTTATTTTACAGGTATTATTTCATTTAATATAATAGAAACTCACGCAGCTAGCCCTTTGAAGAACTTGCCCATCGCCATGAAGTCCAACTGGTCAGAACAGTTGAACACCACACACTGTACCGCTAGAGCTTTTGCTAGATCCTGGATACACAAAAATATAATATTAATATTATGCCAATAGACACCCTCTAGTTAACTCGTGTGTTAACTTAAACAACTATATTGCAACATGGCCGAAACGTCAAGGTAAATAAACAATGTCATAGTATTATATTTGTAGCGATGATAGCTCAGTGGTTAGCGCGGTTAGTTCGCATGCCGAAGGGGGTGGGTTCAAACCCCAAGGATGAGCTTGAGCTGCCGGTGAAGGAAAACATCGTAAGGAAACCATAGTGTGGTGGTAGGGTACTTTCTAGTACTCGGCTGGCTAGCTACCACCCTCAAGTTGAAAATCTGCCGCCAAGCATCTAACGGTGTGTTCCGGTAGCCTCACTTGAGAGCTAGTTCTATTCCAGGCTAGGTGTGGTTTACCATCTTCGACCATAACGTCACTTAACATCAGGTGAGTTGTGGTCAAACAGCCATTAAAATATAATCACTACATATCCCTACGTATGCTTAAATCTTTAAAACTACGCAACGGATTTTGATGCAGTTTTTTTAATAGATAGAGTGATTGAAGAGGAAGGTTTATATGTATAATACATGCATATGCACCACATTAATATCTACATTGCACCCGTGCGAAGCGGGGGCGGGTCGCTAGTTTATTAATATTTTTATAATTGACATATAATATATCTATTCTCCCCCAACTCGGCATTATAACCTATGTATTTAATAATCTTTATAAATAACAGTATTTCTCCACTATTTAATGGATGTTATTATACATATAAACCTTCCTCTTCAATCACTCTATCTGTTAAAAAAAACTACATCAAAATCCGTTGCGTAGTTTTAAAGATTTAAGCATACATAGGAATATAGGGACAGAGAAAGCGATTTTGTTTTATATTATGTAGTGATGATGATAGTGATGTCAAAATGTGTACTGTGGTTGGCTTTACGACGGCGTGTATTTTTATTAGTGGACTTTTTTTGCGTAGTTACTTACCTTGGTCGTCTCAGTCTTGCCGGTGCCGGCAGGGCCGGCGGGGGCCCCGCCAAATTTGAGATGCATAGCGCACATCAGTGTCAAGTAGCAACGGTCAGTCAACGGCGTGATCACCAGCCGTCCGCTGTAATACACACCCTCTTGTCGAACAATTTTCACTGCCCTGTTAGCACATTTGGTAAACTATCTGCTTTAAGAGCTGAATGCGTTGGCTGAAGAAAAACTTTCATAAATTTTTGTTTCGGTGTTCTGTATGTATTATAAGTATGTGCTTACAAAATATCGTATATACGTATATATCGTAGGACATTACACACAGCGCCATCTGACCCCAAACTAAGCAGAGCTTATTAAATGTGACGGAAGTCAAATAACTGATAGAATACTAAATATTTTTGTTAAATACTTACTTATAATACATACAGAACACCCACGCACAGAACAAACATTTATTTATACCATAAAATCTATGTCCTGGGTGGGAATCGAACCCACGTCCTACAGCTCTTAAGGCAGACATACTATCAATGAGCCACACACGAATGAACAGGGCTGTCATTCAAACTGTCTGTCAAAAAAAGGGTATGATTATTCTATCAATTATCTGGTTTCTACAGTACAAGCTTTGTTTAGTTTGGGGTAGATGGCGCTTTATAAAATGTCTAACAATATTTATTTTATTTTTTTTGTAATTTGATCCTACAAATTTATTGTAGTACCTGTTCAAAAGGTATCTTTTTTTGCAGTACCTGTTCACGAAATATTCGTTTTACAGTACCTGTTTCCAAGGTATTCGTTTTGGTAAGTGAAGACAGAGTTGAGTGCCTTCACGTCGCATTTGTTTTGGCTGAACTGGCGGTAGTACTGCGATGTGTCGAGACGGTCTTCGTCCTGGTAGATATCGGGAGTCTCGCCTTCCTCCAGCGGCTCCATGGGACGGACCACTGAGTAATATCTGTGGAATTTAGAAAGTAACCAACTGTACAGAGTTTTGGCGGGATTGCGGCAAGCGTCGTGTCGCGCATTGTATATTTTTCCAAAACTAGTGTTTTTTCGTGTGTTTATGTATAAAAATAGTGGTGTTTTATTCATAAAGTGCCGAATTACAAGCACGAGTGTGGGAAAGTGATATAATGCGGTGAAATATGACTTTTCGTGTTGCTTCCAAAACTCCATCGAAGCAAATAATAAAGTCGCCAGTACTTTACTGAGGCATGACTTGATTTGACTGAGACGAACTGGACTTTGACTATAACTATAGATGTAAGACAAAAAGTGCAAAAACGGAAGACAAGTGAAGTGCTGTAATTACAAATAAAGACATGGTTCAAAGGCATCGGAGCCAGACCAGAAATATTAAAAAAAAAAATGTACAGTGTAAGAAGGCACTAAATATCATGTTAATACATAATTATAATATTTGAGCTGTAGTGCAAGTAAGTCGTTTAATGTCGTTGGTACGGTGGTAGTGTACTTTATTGTGTTCGGCTAGCTAGCTACCATCATCAAGTTAAAAATCTGTCTCCAACGACGAAATCAGTGTGTCTTAGCAGCCTTGCTTATTTAGCACCTTAAACAACACTATTTATTACTTAACATTTTATTAGGACCAGTATATTAGTACTAGTACATTAGGCCTAGTATATTAGGATTAGTATATTAGGACCAGTATATTAGGACCAGTATATTAGTACTAGTATATTAGTACTAGTATATTAGTACTAGGATATTAGTACTAGTATATTAGGCCAAATATATTAGGACTAGTATATTAAAACTCGTATATTAGGACTAGTATATTAGGACTATTATATTAGTACTAGTATATTAAGCCCAGTATATTAGAACAAATATATTAGCACTAGTATATTAGGACTAGTATATTAGAACTAGTATATTAGGACTAGACTAGTATCTAGACTAGTACTTCGATAGTTCAATTGGAAAAAGGATCCCACGAGGCAAGTATAAATGCCTATTAAACTGCAGTATTCATTCATATCAAGTTTCAAACAAATTTAAATAACATGGTTTATTCACAAGAGTCATTTCAAGGTAAAAGTAAAAAATATATTTTTCAAGGCTACGTTAATTTTCGACCACGATAGTAAAACTCGGACTAACTTGTGAGAAAAATGAATAGAATAAAATATCAAGTCGCACCTGAGCTGGCACATCCACTGGAAGTCGGTAACGTTTTTGACACCCTCCTCGAGCACCAGCTTGGTGACGTCACGCGCGTGCACCTCAATCACGATCAAAGCGCACAACACCTCGCGCTGGAAGAACGTCAGGTCGCCCTTCACCAGCGAGCGGAGGCTGTCGAGCTGGACACCAAATATTACCATTATGTTCAAGCTCTGGGTATCGCTTCAATGGACATGGACAGGCATCATAGCTTACGATTGCGTCAAATTACTTCTTATTATAAAGATCCAACCACTATAAAACACATAAAAGATTATTTTTTTTAATTACAGGCAGACTAGGTGTTTTGCCACAGCTCACTTGATGTTAAGTGACGGTGTGATCGAAGATAATATACACACCTAGCCTGGAATGGAACTGGCTCTCAAGTGAGGCTGCCGGAACACATAGATGCTTGGCGGCAGGTTTTCAACTTGAGGGTGGTAGCTAGCCAGCCGAGTACTAGAAACTTCCCTACCACCACGCTATGGTTGCCTCACGATGTTTTCCTTCACCGGCAGCTCAAGATCATTGTTGGGGTTTGAACCCACGCAGTTCGGCATGCGAAACGACGCGCTAACCACTGAGCTATCATCGTTATAAACTAACGGAATAACTTTGTGCAAGCAATGCTGCGGGACTTTATTTTATTTTATTTATTTATTTATTTTGGTCCCATTATAAAAATATTTAATATTTATTTTTTACTAGCAGCTTAAAGTCATTGTCTCCAAGTATTTCTAGATGTTCACCTAAGTAAAAACACACTGACCTGTGCCAATGTTTCATCCATAAAGTAGTCCATGCGAAACTCGGAGATGGCGCACTCTACGCCAGCAGTCCAGGCCGTCTGCGATCCCGCTATCACAACTTGTCCGGGCCACTGCAACACCCACACAGCTCGCGGTAGCTTCCACAGTTCTTCAAGGCCGTTCACTAGCGTTAGACGAACTAGAACAAACCAATTCACTTCGGGAGTTTTGGCGGGAACGTCCGCGTTTTTGGCGGGAACGCGGAAAGTGTCGTGTTATCATCGTCGTCTCACGCTTGTAATTCAGCACTTTATGAATAAAACACCACTATTTTTATACATAGCTAAACACTCGAAATAACACAAGTTTTGGAAAGAAATACAATGGGGCGACACGACTCTTTCAGCGTTCCCGCCAAAAACCATTCGGCGTACTTTTTTTTTTTTCTCTTTCTTCTTGGCATCGCACTCTGTGCATTCTGCCAGTTTCAAAGTTTCTATATTTTGTGAGTGGTCTTCATTTTTCAGCTTCTTTACCATCTATGGTTATAGTCAAAGTCTAGTCTTGAACAAGTCCAGTCGGTCCCAGTCAAATCAAGTCATGCCTTAGTAAAGTAGTGGCGACTTTACTATAAGCTTCTGGATGGAGTTTTGAAAGCAACACGAAAAGTCATGATTAACCACATTATATCATTCTCCCACACTCGCGCTTGTAATTCGGCACTTTATAAATAAACCACCACTATTTTTATGCATAAAAACTCGAAAAAACACTAGATTTAGAAAAAAATACAATGGGGCGACACGACGCTCACCGCGTTCCCGCCAAAACTCTCCTTCGGCGCACTTAATAACAATGATAAAATTACTTTTGAATTTGGAGCACTATTTAATTAAAAAGTTTGAACGCAATTTGCTTCGATAAACTCCCTGGCCGGTAATAAAAAAGCGCGCCTGCCGAAGCGGCTATGGCAAACAAAATTAAAAAATATATACGTGGGAAAAAAGGCCATACAATACGAATACGAAGTTTTTTTTTAATTTTGCATTTCCTGCCTTTGACAAGTTGATAGTAGAAAAAGGTTAGGGAAATTAGGTTTTACATATTCGATGCACATTCCAAAATGACTATGCCATCAGATTTCAATCATGCTGCACGGTTGCTCGTGCCGCTTTCTCTTTATATTTACTCCGGAATTATTGTCTTTCTCAGTTTAACTTTTTTTTAAATGGTTGACAAGCTAGTCCATAGCTCACGTGATGTCAAGTGTCGGTGTGGTCGAAGATGGTAAAGCACACCTAGGCTGGAATAGAACTGGCTCTCAAGTGAGGCAACCGGAACACACCGTTAGGTGCTGGGCGGTAGATTTCCAACTTGAGGGTGATAGGTTAGGATAGGTTTCTAGCCGAGTGCTAGAAAATACCCTACCACTATGTTATGTGTTCCTCCATCGACAGCTCAAGCTCATTGTTGGGGTTTGAATACCTGCTCGTTGACTTGTGAACCGACCGCGCTAAGAGTCACTACAAAACTGGATTGAGATTAGACCATTGAACAGGATTTGTAGAGCTGGTTCAATGCATGTACCTACTATTAATAACTATATATCTATACCATCTAAGTATGATTAAAGTCTGTACGCACTAGTGTGTCTCATAGTATCTTCTAGCAGCAACAGCCACTGTTCCACGTTAGAGGTCGGGTAGAACTTATATTTCAGATCCACAATCTCGCCTTCACTCGAATGCATCTGAGTTATCTTCAGGTCATAATCGAACGTCACCTGTTTGTTTTAAAATGGTGTTCTTGAAATGATCTTCCACAGAATGAATTTCTTCGTAGGGCCCTACGAAGAAATTCATTCTGTGGAAGATGTACACTATCCAAAATATTCTGGCGCCAAGTAGTAGTGCCTAAACATTGCTGTGTTCCGTTTTGAAGGTTACTGCAGATAGAGAAAATGTAGGGCAGTTGAAACTAACCATCGAATGTCCCAAGATAATGAGCGCCTGGAATATACCCTGAACTTTTTTCTGTTAACAAAGTTCTAGATACCGCTGCAGTGGTCATGAACAGGGGTTATCTATTATCACCAGGAGAGTGTTTCTTGCGTATCATTATTTTATTACAAAAAAAAGGTTAATCATGATGATGACCTTGGCTATGTTTTCGAAGCACTTCCTGAGATGCGGCTGGACCGCGCGTGGATTACGCGACTGGCTGAGGATCTCAAGCAACTCGTCGTCACTGAGGAAGAAGAACCGCGGGAACCGGAGCCGCTTCAACTCCATGTAGTCGTTGAGGCCACGGGAGACTACAGACAGCAAGTGACGCGCCTCTACCAAGCTGTCAAGGAGACGACTGTCTGGGCAAATTATCATTATCTGGAACAAAAATATTTATGTAATAATAGTATGTAGTCATTTTATTAAAGGATTCCAATGCTCCAGTATTAGCATACGTCTGCATATAAACAGCATAATCTGATGCAGCCTTTAGTTACTACAGACCACCCCATACCCCATAGATACTTTTTTTAGCTTTATTAAGTAAATGCCGTGGTGGTGCCGGCGTAAGAATAGTACCCCACCCTGTCTACCCGTGGTTGCCGTAAGAGTCGGCTAAGGAATGTAATCCGGAAGATGGGCAGCAGCGTCTTCCTTGAACAATCACACCTAACTGCGCTCGCCAACCCGCCTGCCAAGCGTGGCGAGTATTGGCAAAACCCCCCCAGGAGGAGGCCTATGTCCAGCAGTGGACGTCCTATGGCTGATGGTATAGGTAAATACAAAAGCATTTATCAGTAAAATGTTGTCACTGTACCACAGTTTCAATCACATTATTATTGTTATTATTTAATTCACATTATTATAGTTAATTTTTAGGTTTTTGTTTGTTATTACTCTTGAAGACGACGACGCACTGGTAACGGTTTTGATGTTAAAACCTTTTATAGATAGCGATACCCACTCAATTTCTTTTAATTAGCTTGCTGGTTTATCACTTAATTATATAAAAGAAGGATTAGTGGTTAGCTTAATTTTGAAATACACCTTAGGACAAGCCTGTGCAGCGCCCATGATCCGCCGCCAGATCCTTTCCATGGTGCCATATTTCTTGGCCTCCAATGGCAGCTGGCGTGAGATGTCTTCCGACGTGAATATCGGCTCCAGGTACATCCATTCTCTGAAAGAAGTGTAAAAAGACAGAATGGTCGACCTCAATGCCAATTACAAACAGCTTGCACACCTCTGACATGAATCCAAGAAAACGAATTTAATTTAAAAAATCCGTCAATCAATAAGATTCATACCGGATCCGAAAATGCAAACAGCTGGCTTTCTTCAAATGCGCAACGGTTTCTATGCAGTCTAAAATTTAAAAATTAACCATCGTTACCAACTAAGCAACAGTAAAGCAAGTTACAACTAAGTTCTGATAAGTTGGTGCAAGTAATAAGTTTTGAGCAACATTACTTCTGACATTCGATCCACTCGTCTAGAACCTTCTGTGTAAGGCGTAGCTTCTCGTCCCACTCAGTGATGCGCAATTCAAAGGCAGCTTTAAACGGACTGAAGCCCAGCTGCTGAGTAGCCATCATGTGCTCGTCTAGGAGTTGGAGCGTCTCATCGGGAATTTTCATTATAAATGTGCCTGGGATACGGAAAAATTAAACAATAAGGATGGGTAGATTAAAGTCCTACCTCAGGAGGTCCTAAGCCAGACTATGCCAGACAATAATCATGAAATTACGATAATAAATGTACAATTGTATATAACTATATAGTATTGTAATTAGACTCTCCTCTACGTCACTCTTCGTCACTACTGCCCTGAGACAAACTGAGGGCAGAGTGACGAGGAAGCAGCTGGTGAACGCTTCAGTGAAGGCATTTCAAGACGGGGTCAACCTTCAGTAATGAAAAGAATGTTCACAAATAAGAAGTAATAAGAGTAATTAGACTATGTTAACTTTAAAGAAATACGGATCTTAAATACGATGGAATTTAAAAGTAAATAGCTAAATAATTCCAAAAATGTTTTTAAGAAAATAGATCCGTTTTGGTAGCTAGGTGAATTGTATATCTAAAACTTTTAAAATTTAAATAAAAATGGTAAGAGTTTGCTTGGTGCTAAATCTCTTTAGCAGGACGTCTAGGTAGGTATTACCACAGTATCAGATATTCTGCCGCCAAGCAGTAGTGTGTAAACATTACTGTGTTCCGGTTTGAAGGGTACTGCAGCTAGCGAAATTATGGTACTATTGGGACTAACCATCGAATATCTCAAAGTAATAAGTGCCAAAGCAGCGATGCCCTTGACTTTGTTTTGTTACATATACAATATATTTGAAATGATATTACGGAATTTGACTTGTGATTTTTTTTTATGTAAAAGAAATGAGAGATGAGATGAGAGATAACGCCTGTACATGACCATTGCAGCGATACACAAAACTTTGAATAGCGAAATAAGGTCCAGCCTGCTTTGGTGCTCATTAATTTATCTTTTTTTTAAACCAGTTAATTTAAGCGGAGACTTGTAGAGTGCATACCGGTGGTTTTATAAGGCGTGACTTCCATTGGTCGAGCGGCCCAATCAGCGGCCATGCGGTCTAACGCCTGTTCTATCACGTACTCCTTGGAGGCGAGCTCTCCAATGTCTTCGATCAGTTGTGCGTGCACCGCGATTCCTTGCTTCAAGCACATCGCGAACGACTGCTTGTCGTTCATGGTCACAGTAATACCTGGAGATACATATAAGCCTAAGTTGATTCTTATAAGAGGCGAGGATGTTAGAAGAGTGCAAGGTTGCGCGGAACAATAGTACTAAACTGAAACAAGTACACTGTAAACTTAAAAAAAATGCTTGTCCATTCCATAGAAAAATTACAGTAATCCACAACAAAAAAGTGTTTGATGGTGAAGGTTTTTTTGGATAACCAATTTTTTTCTTAATTTCAGAATTGGCTATGGCAAATTTATTATAATAAAAAATATTTAATTTGCATGGTGGTAGGGTATTCTATATTGAAAAAAAAAAAGTATTTATGTATTCTATCAGTTATCTGACTTCCATCACACAAGCTCTGCTTAGTTTGGGGTCAGATGGCGCTATGTGTAATGTGTCCTATAATATTTATTTATTTATTATTTTATTTATTTATTCTAGTACTCGGCTGGCTAGCCACCAACCTCAAGTTGAAAATCTGCCGCCAAGCACTAACGGTGTGTTCTGACAGCCTCACTTAAGAGCCAGTTCTATTCCATGGTGTGCTTTGTTATCTTCAACCACACCGTCACTTAACATCAGGTGAGCTGTGATCAAACACCTGGCTTGTTAAGTCAATATTCAAATTCACATATTATTCATAAAATAGAAAAATATACACACTAAATAAAATCAGAATTTGTAAAAATTTAAAATGTCAAAGATATAATACAAATTTTAATTGTCAAAAAAATTATTAAAACGAATTTTAAAATGTCAATAATTAATAAAATAAAATTCGTATTATCGTAGCCTATATTTAAGTGATAAGTATTATAAACTTCTGTCATCCGTGTATAAATTCTGAAATCCTGAATTCTGTCTGTATATTTATTATATTATTTTGCTTTGACGTAATAAGCACGGCATATGCAGGGGCCGACAAATTGATTAAATGGTTAGAAAATAACTTATTTTCATGATGAATTCATGATAGTCGAGTCAAATCAAGTCTAAATACATATAATGAAATTGAACTACTGGCGCCAGAAGCTTACCGGCCTTTTCCATGAACTCGTTCCAGTGGCGATCCTTCATTCCCGGATTTCGGACAGCTTGTATGATCGGAATCAGAGGTCGGAACTCGTCAATGTAATCCTGTAATAATAATTAAAAAGCCTACTCTTCTCCTTTCTATTTACTGTTATTTAAAATTTGAATTTTTTTTTACTCGGGTGCCGGCTGTGAGTTTGGTCGCGCACGTTCCTGTACGCTGCACGCCCGCTCGCGTTCGCTTGCTCTTACAGGCCAATTTATTATTTACACTTTTCCAGCCATTTTATTTAGCGCAGTTTACTTGCGTATTATTTAACTAAAAATAAAATGACAACCCCAACCTCAACCTCAACGCAAGTATAGGCTAAACCGGCCTAAAATGAACTTCTTTTCTCAGTGTACTTTGATATATCGGAATATAAAAGCTATAATTGATAAATGAGCTTATAATAATCTATTTCTCTATGTTGGAAGTATATTCGTACCCGTATGGTGATGGCCACCGTCTGCACTTTCGGCATGTCAGCGAATGTGCGCACGCACTTCACTATCGTCTTGTAGTATTCGTTGACGAGCGGCTCTATGGAATCCGCGTCCACATACATTAGTGGGTTATCAAACCACACCTCACGCGCTTTTAGGAAATCTGGATCATAGTATTTATGAGAATTTCATTATTATATATGTTATTTAATACTAGCTGTTGTCTTATAAGCTGAGGTCTACTTTTTATAAACTACTAGCGGCCCGCTCCGGCTTCGCACGGGTATAAACCTCAAAAATAACAGTATTTCTCCAATATTTAATGGATGTTATTATACATATAAACCTCTTCAATCACTCTATCTATTAAAAAAAACCGCATCAAAATCCGTTGCGTAGTTTTAAAGATTTAAGCATACATAGGGATACAGGGACAGAGAAAGCGACTTTGTTTTATACTATGTAGTGATAGTGATGACAGTGACGTGACTATATAGTATCATCTTTACGCCAAAAAAGTTGTCATATATGTATATGTATAACATACCGACTTAGAATAATACATATTTAGAGAAACGAAAATGTTCAGCCACCGTTTTTTCCTCTCATGACTAGTTTACTTTTTAACTTTACACAGTGGTAGATCTCCTTAACAGTAGGCCGTCTAAGTAGGCTGACTTTAACAGATATTCTTATGCCAAGTAGTAGCGTGCAAACTGTGTTCCGGTTTAACAGGTAGCGAAATTACAGGGCTGTTGATACTAACCATCGAATGTCTCAAAGTAATGAGCGCCTAAGTAGTGATGCTCTGGACTTTGTTTTGCTACTCCAAGTTTTGTATATCGCTGCAATGGTCATAGACATGCGCTATCTCGTACTTCAAGAGCATTAAGAGAGTTTCGTTCGACGTATTACATACTTTAAATTAAAAAAAAATACTATAGTAGCAGAGACGCACTCTGTTCACAGATTCAAAATTTATAAATTCATATTAGGTTGATCAGTAACAGCTACAACACATGAAGCTATGGCGGCTATAGATTCCCGACCTTCTGAAGCACCTAGGTTAAAATCCTAGGTCTTTTTTAAATTATGTGCGTATTGGCGCAAGCTTCAAACTGTAAAGGAAACCACAATGAGGAAACATGCATGTCTGAATTCTTATAGTTCTCGAAGACGTATCTAACAACCCGCATTTGGCTGGCATGGTGAACTATGTCACTCAAAAATGACAGTCCAGAGATAGAGATGTTCAGTTGAAGAAAGACTCCCGTTGATTGATATGTTGATAACCAAACAACATATAACGCTGGTAGCATTATCAGCTACAGTTTTACATTGTCGTAACTAACCTGAAGCGGTGACCCAGAGGTTCCTATAAGGTTCAAACTCCTTCACTAGTCGGTTGAGGTCCACAAATGGAGTTACCGGTACACCGAATAACTTTTGCCGCTGGTTTAGAACTCTACCCCAATCTTGAGAGTCTTTCATGCCTTTCCACGCTTTTTTGATATCATTCGCGATCTCGTGCACCTGATATAGAAAAAAGTTATTGACTAATTGTACCCTGAGGATTCACACGCAGCGATAATCCCACGAAAACCGTTGGCTCTTCAGAATTAAATGCTTTATATTGATGTCAAAACTCACGACGATTCGCTTTTCGTTGGTACACAGAATAACAACAGCAAAACACGTGAAAAGGTTTTGAGACATTTGTTTTACATAAGCAGGATTACTCACGTTTAGTTATATCGGATACTACGACTATAGTTACAGCCACAACCGGTGGCCTTCTTTATGGAGACAAAGCTGAGTACAAAACGCGCGCGGCCGCGTCCTGCTTAGCACTATATTAAACGTGATAGTAATCCAGCACAAGTAAAACAAAAATTATCACATACCTATAATGAACGCCTGACACTATATTTGTTGAGGAGCAATACATTTAGTATAATATTCATAGGTTTGCTATAAACTATAGTTTTACAAAAAGAGACCGCACGCGCGTCGATCTTTACATTGGATCCTTGAAAAAGGTCACCAATAATTAACACCTAATTAAATGTGAGTAATCCTCTAACTAAACCTCTTCTCAACTAATTTAATGGCCTGAAACTAATGTTCCAATTTTTCAGATAACTTCTTCACAAGTGATTGCCATTGGTAGTTAATTCGCCACATGATACTGTGAAAGAAACCAGATTACCTTACTGAAATCGTTCTGTAACGTTAGTGCCATACATTGCGCGCTAAACATATCTATCTTATCGTACAAAGTTTGTTCGTCTTGCAAGTGAAGTTTCCAGAATTTCTCCTGCTCTTCTTCTAGGAAATCCGTCGTCACGTCCATCTGAACAACGAGAATGTACATAGATATCAAAGCAACATTTTGAAATACGAGAATAAAGTATATTTGTAATTGACTAAAGATCAATTGGACCTTATATATATGTACATGCATAAAATTTGCAACATAAACGGCTGTATCTTTTGATTGCGTTGGCTTAGAAGTTTAATTTTTTCACAGCTCCAAGGAACAGTGGACCTGAGTATTTGATATGAATTTCAGCTTGATTTGACCCGTTTCTGAGAAAAAGGGTCTTGACAGACAGACAGACGGACACCAAAGTGATCCTATAAGGGTTCCGTTTTTCCTTTTGAGGAAAAGAACAAAGACGGTATAAGTAACTTATGAAAAACTAGTGAACTGCAAAGTGGGCGTAGTAGTTTACAATACCTGCTTAGTAATCTGTAACGGCCAACCGATAGCTTCCCAGAGGGCTTTAAAATCTTCATTCTCTAGCGGCATGAAGAATGCATCTAGAACTTCGTAGTCCTACAATATACAAATTGACAATATATGTTTTATATCAACCTTGAGAAATATACATGTACATTATTTTTTTTTATGTAAAAGAAAGTATTGAAATTACCGAGAAGATCTCCTGCTGTTAAGAGATAACGCCAGTCCATGACCATTGTAGCGATACACAGAACTTTGAGTAGCAAAACAAATAACAACAAACAAACTTGGTGGTAGACCTCCTGAGCAGGAGGTCGTCTAGGTAGGTACCACCACAGTACCAGATATTCTGCCGTCAAACACTAGAGTGTAAACATTAATATGTTCTGGTTTAAAGGATACTGCAGCTAGCGAAATTACTGGACTTGTTGAGACTAACCATCGAAAGTCTAAAAGTAATGAGCGCCAAAGCAGCGATGCCCTGGAATTTGTTTTGTTACTCAAAGTTTTGTGTATCTCTGGAATGGTCATGTACAGGCGTTACCATCAGAAGAGAGTCTAGTTCGTCTCATTACTATCACAAAAAAGTGTTATTAATAGCTTGCCTTTTACCAACAGAGGAGTTGGCATACCAACGTAGCTTTATCCACGATTAACAAAGAACAACTTCACTTTACGATACGTAGGTATAATATTTGAAGCTACTCACCGTGTGGACTTTTCTCATAATTTCGAATTGCTGACCGAGCGAAAAAGGTATTGACTCCATCCATTCTCTAAAGGCAAAGAACAATGAAATGAAACAAAAATGTAGTATTAGTAAGTTTTTCTAATCAACATTAATCATTACACTTATTGCGGATAATCTTTTCGCTGGAGTTGCTTTTGTTGGAGTTGGAGTTTCGCTGTGGAGAGGGTGGAAGTTTTTTTGGTTGACACGCTAGGTGTCTGACCACACCTCACCTGATGTTAAGTAAACCGATTACTCTTCTATACGGCCGATTCCGATTTCCGATTATCTAAGGATTACGATGTTACTGGCCGATACCGATTCACTAGCAACTTGAAGACACCCAAATTGTATCCTCCGCTCTCCGTATTAGCTCCGTTTTTTTCTTATGTTGTTACTTAAACTGTACTTCTGCAATAGTGATGGGCAGGCGTTATCTCTTATTAACTCATTACTTTGACATAAAAAATAAACAGTACCTTATTTCAAAGACGTGTTCAATGGTGTTGGGCTTCTCGCCAAGTTTGCGCATTATGTTCTTATATGTCTGTATGACGTCATCCACTACCAAGCGGACTTCCTCCGCCCACATCGTGAGCAACGCCTTTATGATCTCCGATCGCTTGTTCACCAGGATTTGCTGAACAAAATAATATCATAAGCATCTTTCATCATTCCTTTTTCTATAGCTGGGTATATCATATACCAGATATATGGGAACCTGGAATACCTGGGCATATGTGCAGATGACCCAACAAGAATAAGGCATATGCCTATATGTATGTATCTCATTCTTGTTGGGTCATCTGTCACAGTAAAGATAAAGAATTAATTTGCATAAACATGAGTTATTAATAAATAAATAAATATTTTAAAGACTAATGTCTTTAAAATATTTATTCTACTACACACAGCGCCATCTAGCCCAAACAAAGCAAAGCTTGTACTATGGGAACCATATAACTGATAGAATACCTATTTCTTTTTGTAAATACATACTTATGATACATACAGAACACAAAGACACAGAAGAAACATTTGTTTATATCACAATATGTTTGTTCTGGGTGGGAATCGAGCCCACGCCCTACAGCTTTTAAAGCAGATGTACTACCAATGAGTCAACAAGGCTGTCATGTTCTGTGACTGGTTGTTTTAAATTAATGTCTGTATATATAGTAAAATACATCAGAATTATATCACTTCTCTGGTTTCTAATATGTGTTGCTTAGTTTGCCGCTAGATGGCACTATATGTCTTCCAATATTTATTTATTTATATTATCCTGCCCCACTTCAGACGATACATTGAATATTGCTTTTTTTATCTTTGACTTAGCAGTTTTTAAATATCTCCAATAATGTGGTTCGTGTTGACTGGGTGTCAAAAATGTTGAAATATTTCGAATTATGTTTTTTGAGAATGAAAGCTTATTATTTGGGTGGGTTCGATTCCTCCCAGGACAAACACTTTGTGGTATATACAAATGTTTTTTCTGTGTCTGTACGTATTCTATCAGTTATCCAATTTCCATAATACAAGTTCTGCTTAGTTTGGGTTCAGATGGCTCTGTGTGTTAATACCCTAGGTTTTTTTTTAAAAATTCAATATAGTATGATTGCTGATATACCTTTAGTGAGTCGATGTTGATCGAGAAGGGTCCGATGCCGATGTACTGCGGCAGGCGCCATATAAGGTCCTGTTTAGCGTCGTAGTGCATCTGGACCTCTTCGCGCGTCTCCGACGCAGAATGCTTCTCCAAGCGGAAGGCCCTGTAAATAATGTAAGTATTAGAACTTCCTCGATTTTTACTTCCATTACAAGTAAAGGCGAATTTTTTTTTATTTTTTATTTGTACATTATGTTGTGTCCCGTGATTTTACTCGCGTTTTTTGGGATCATGTGCTAATAATCTAGGGCAGTGGTTCCTATACTTTTTGGCGACGGAGCTCTTCCTAAAAGCGAAATATTTGACGGAGCCCAAAAATCATCAAAAACTGTTTTATGTGTAGTTTTATTGTCAGTGAGTGTTGAACTATTGACTATGCTCCTGACTGAAATATCGCGCTCTCATATTACGCATTCCACTACTACTCTTCTACACTTTTAGTTATTTTTTTACTTTACGAGTATGTTGAAATATTTTTTTCATTATGACCAGTATTTTCGTGGAACCCTCACAGAGGCTTCGCGGACCCCTAGGCTTCCACGGAAAACACTGAGTTTGGCGGATCTAGGGTATACTATAAAAGCTATCTGTATTCCAAATTTCATCCAAAACAGTTAAGCCATTACTGTGTGAAGAAGTAACATGCATACACACACTGTGTATTTAACGCGACCTTCTTTACCTTACTGAAAAAATAGAAATCTACGTATATACGTATTGCGATCTGAAAAATCACTTAAAGATTTCAATGAAATGCTATAGGAGGATTTTTGCGCCGAAAACCCATCTAGCTTGACCTCATCTCTGGAAAAACGCGTGTTTCAGAGTATCTCAGGGTAAGAGAGTTCGTCAACTCAAAAAAAAAAATACAATCTTTTACACTTCTAATATAAGTATAATAATTTCTCAAAAGACTTCATTCCTTCTACAGAATTTTTTGATACGTATAAGCTGTTTGTAAAAAATCCAATCCAATTGCACGCGTCTCCAGTCTGTCAGAGCAAGCTTGGTCTTTTAGTACGATAGAGGCTTACTCGACGTATTCCTCGATATCCAGCACGTACACGTCTTTGTAGCACTCGTACTGTCGGCAGTACGCCAGCAGTGGGATGATGGAACGGCGGTACGCCTTCAGCAACCGCTCGCGATAGTCCACCACTTCAGGCTCCATGAGACCTGAATGAACAATTTATTGATAGCATACGGATTGGGTCCCAAAATCTAAACGACCTCAATGTTGCCCCTGCTGAAGGTGTAATGTACTCTACTGTTGATTATTGAGGAGTTTCTTCCTCTGGAGCCAATCCTGGGCGTAGAATCAGGCCATGCTTATCATAAACATGCATTGTCATCGGAACTGGAATAACGAGTAAAATTTCAGGAGTGAGCCACCCACTCGCCAAGCACTTAACAGTGTTCTGACAGCCTCACTTGAGAGCCAGTGCCATTCCAGGCTAGGTGTGGTGTACCCCATCTTCGACCACACCGTCACTTAGCATCAGGTGAGCTGTGGTCAAACACCTAGTCTGCCAAACATATTTAAAAAAAGTTTGACGTCCTTATTCCTTTAATAAATATTTAAGAGAGATATCGAACCTATGGAAGTGAGGAACAGCTCTTTGTCGAAGACGAGGCCAGTTATAATTCGCGGATGCACCTGTGGTATGAAGTGGCACCGGTACAGCATCTCCCGAAACAGACGCTGGATCACAACCTGGAAGTACAAATGGTAACAGCTTAGCTGGATGTTGTTGTTATTTTCAAAGTCTGAATTATTCTAATGCCTTGTCCCATATTATGACATATAGCACTTTATTTTTCACAAAATATAATGATACCAAAATTCAAAAATCAATTATTGAATTTTTAAAAGTGCGCCAAAGCAGCTGTTGTTGTTTGAGTAACAAAACAAACCCCAACTTTAATTTGTTACTTAAAGTTCAGAGTAGTGTGTTGGCTCATAGGAACGTTGTATAGTCAGGCCCAATTTTCTATACAAAAAAAGTTTACCATGTAAACATTGCTACCACGTTTTTTTTTTGTAAAAGTAGTTATACGAACTAGACGCTCTCCTGATGGTAAGAGACAAAGCCTGTCCGTAACCATTACATACACAAAATTCTGAGTAGCCACTTTGTAGCCCCTATTTTGTAACTGTCTGTGTCTGTTTGCTTGTTTTTGTGCGTTTGGTTTTGTGTTACAAAATAAAATAAATTTCTTTCTTCTTTCTTTCTTTCTTTTAAAACAAAGTCTAGGACATCTAGACATATAATATCGCTAGCTTGCAGTACCTTTCAAAGCGAATCGCAGTATTTTTTTCACACTATTGCTTGGCGGCAGAAAATCTGGTCCTGCGGTGGCACCTAGCCAGACGACCTCCTCCTAAGATTTACCACCAAGAAAACGTTAACGTTAGTAATTTGATGTTTACCTCGAACTGCGGTGGCGGCGTCGTGTAGTAGGGCCCGTCAGGCGACATCATGAGGTGGAAGTAGAAGAGCGTCACGGTGGGCGAACGGAAGGGCGAGTTAATGAGGTCTTTTGAATCCCACTCGTAGTCGTCGGGGCACCAGTATGTACAAAGGCATGGGGTCTCACACATGTTGACAAACGTCCACATGGACATCTCGATGCAATACCGGAGCGCGTACTAGAAGAACAGGTTGATTCCACTTTTATCATCATCACACACATCACATCACATCATCAGCCATTGGACGTCCACTGCTGGACATAAGCCTCCTCCTGGGGGGGTTTTGCCAATACTCGCTTGGCAGGCGGGTTGGTAAGCGCAGTTAGGTGTGATTATTCAAGGAAGACGCTGCTGCCCATCTTCTGGATTACATCCCTTAGCCGACTCTTACGGCAACCACGGGTAGAGAGGGTGGGGTACTATTCTTACGCCGGCACCACCACGTCAATTTTATCATACGAACCGCTAATCAGTGGGATTTCTTACGCGAGTAGGTGTTACACGATAGATAAAATCGAGATGCCTTGAAGTCTTACGAATGTACTACGTGCTGACATGCTGTTCATAACAACTGCAGTTTTATAAAATATCCTAGGAAATTTCACACAGCGCCACTAGTTCTAAAAGAAGTGAAGCTATGGGAACCAGATAACTGATAGAATACTTAAATACTTTTATTTTGTAAATACATACTTATTACCAGACACAGAATAAACATTTATGCTCGTCACACAAATATTTGGCCTAAATGGGAATCGAACCCACGCCCTACAGCTCTAAAAGCAGATACACTACTAAATGAGCCAACAGGGCAGTCAAATTAATCTTTTGCGCCATAGGCAGGCAAGCAAACAATATCGTCTATGGATATCTGCAATACCAAGGGCATTACAAAGAAATACACTTTAAATAAAAGATTGATTTTTTTTTCAGTCACGAAAATTCATCTACAGATTAACATCGCAAATCAGCTGGCAGTTCTAAATACACTACTTTGTTTTGAAGTATTTTTCTAGGTACATCTAATTAGATTTCAGTGGTCCTGGTTTATCAAATTTCAAGCTCGCAAGAAGGTGCTCAGGTACTTAAGAACCGCCCGCGGACTGGGCGTCGTTCTCGCACCTTCCACACACCCCTGGAGTCGGTGTACTCCACAGCCCTGCCTCGGCAAGGAGGTGTAACCTCAAAGCCGACCCCCTACCTCCCCGACACAGGAGGAGGAAGTGCACAGAATGATATTTCAAGAATCAAGATTAAAGAGGCTTACTTGCATACGAAATCTGACAAGCTGCATGAATCGACACAGCTTACTGACTCCAAAGAATTTCCAATCCTTCTCGTAGATGTTAAACCAACTAAAACACAAAACATCTGCAGATACAGCATGTATATATCATATGAATAAGCTATCGATGTCAGAACTTCGATTTGCAAACGTAGAAGTAGACGAAACTTCTTTGCATTGTATAGTATCGCCGTGAGATTGCCGAGTCAATCTCTTTTTAGGGACGAGAAAACGTAAAGTGCCTTGAACTTGCGACCCAAGTGTAAGTTATAGCGCTTAGGACTTGCTACCTAGTTGTAGTTAAGTCAATCTCCCTTACAACAACCCCTCTTATATTATATGTCATGGTGAAAGTTACGGCGTGTTCTACATATTTAATACTACAAAACTTACACAAGGAAAACGTTTTTCAGCGAAGGAAAATATCGCGAATAATCAATGAGCTAGCGCGGTCGGTTCGCACAACGAAGGGCGTGGGTTCAAACCCCAACAATGAGCTTGAGCTGCCGGTGAAATAAAACATCGTGAGGAAATCAAAGCGTGGTGGCAGGTTACTTTCTAGTACTCGGCTGGCTAGCTACCAAGTTGAAAATCTGCCGCCAAGCATCTAACGGTGTGTTCCGACAGCCTCACTTCAGAGCCAGTTCCATTCCAGGCTAGGTGTGTTTACCATCTTCGACCACACCGTCACTTAACATCAGGTGAGCTGTGGCCAAAGACCTAGCCTGTCAGCCATAAAGCTGTAGTTTTTTATGAATGACAGGCTAGGTGTTTGACCACAGCTCACCAGATGTTAAGTGAAGTTTCCCAAGATGCCAAACACATCTGGAGAAGAAATTTTAATAGCATAGGCAAATTAAATAATTTGCAGCGGCCTAGAGCGTGGTGAAATATTAGGTACCAAATCGCAAATCACTCTTCGAGAGTAGTTCCATACCTAGAAGTGTAAGACTGATACAGGTTGTTCAATACACGAACGACTCCTTTCCATTATTTGGTCTGAAGTATTTACAAAATATATACCTACCCTTTGCCGACATCCCTGAATGACATCCGTATCGCGTGCGCAGTATTATTCAACCATGTGATATTTAAATATTTCAGCATCTGAAATTGATTGTTAAACAAACATTATTATCCAACAGCGCGTGCCGATAGCACAGAGGTTTTCTGACCATTTATATTTACTTTAAAACTAGCGACCCGCCTCGGCCTCGCACGGATGCAATGTAGATACTAATGTGGTGCATATGTATGTTTTATACATAATTATAAAAACCTTCCTCTTGAATCATTACGTTTTAGGACTGTCGTAGGAATCCAACGGACGCTCTACAACATTTAAAGCAGAGCTACTATCGGATGAGCTAACAGGATAGTCGCCACTATAACTCACCATAGAGGTGGTGTGTTGTTGCACCGAATCAAACTCTGCAAGGCTCACATTCCTCCCGTAATTAGTCGTGAAGAAAAGCATTCCCTCCACCTAGTAAAACAAAATTCACTTGCATCTTCAATAATACAAAAGCTATCAATATAAGATTTAGAAGTCTTTACCACAAAACCTAAATCTTAAAAAAAATAATTACCCCTAACAAAATTGTAACAACCGCAGCATCTGCAATTTTCTTGTGCCCTTTGTAAAAGTGTTGCTGTTGTTGAGTAGAATGAACCCGTTTTGGCTACATTACAGTATATACAGTACACCCAAAGTCTTGATCCCTGTATTCAGAATGAGCTTGAAGTTTTACACCAAACACGATAATATGTTTTTTTCGTGGATGCAAAACCAGATTTTGGAAACCGAGATAACTTTACTATTATGGACTGTTTTAGCACAAAAAGAAAAATCGGTGCATTGTAATATTTTCCAAAATTTCTTATTAGGGTTTATTAAAAAAAAAATACTGTTACTTTAATCATAAAGCACTGAATTTTACGCATTGTGTAAGTAAGTGCATAATATGGTAAACCATGTCATATGGTCTTGTTTTCGAAATTCAGTAGAAGCTTCTAGTAAAGTCACCGCTACTTTACTAAATTATGGACTAGACTTGACTGATTTACTTCGTGTGATTTACTTTACACTGGCAAAATGTAGAAAGTGCAATGTCAAAAATAATGAAAAGAAAAAATTACCTTGAGACACTCGTCGACCACTAAATGTATACAAGAAACAGCCTCTGTCAGAACGTAGAGAGAGTACCACTGGTTGTACTTCATACGGCCGTGGAAATCCTCCATTATGCAAGGCAAATTGCCTGAAATTACAAATATATTATCATAACTGAAGTGAGGCTACGGTAGCCTAGGTAGGAGACCGTCTGTCTGGCAACCTAGGGGTTCTGGGTTCAAATCCTATAGCACGCGCCTCGGTCCTTCCAAATGACGAAGGTATAAAAAAATCACAAAGCCCGGTGTCTGCAGAGTGATTGAAAAACCAAAAAAAGTTATGGGCATATTGTCGCCAGTGGAAACTTCAAAAATTCAAACGAAAAGGTTTGTTTCCATTTTTGCGCGATTGGATCGCGATCCTGATCAATACAATCTTTGTCTTCCAAGTCGCAAATGAATTGGTTTCTACTAGGTTATCGCGCTCTATCGTAGACCTTCAATTAATGGTAGATCTCCTTAGCAGGTGGTCGTCTAGGTAGGTACCACCGCAGTACCAGATATTCTGCCGCCATTCAGTAGTGTGAAAACATTACTGTGTTCCGATTCAAAAACTACTGCAGGGCTAAAATTACAGGGCTGACTAACTATTCAAAGTCTCAAAGTTATGAGTGCCAAAGCAGTGATGACCTGAGCTTTGTTTTATTACTCAAAATGTGTATCGCTGCAATGGTCATGGACAGGCGTTATCTCTCACTGTCAGGATGGTGTCTCGTTCATCTCATTTCTTTTTTCGCTTAACACTAAGAGTGATGGCGGTCAAACGCAACCTTATTTCATAATAAAAAAATTATTGACGAGCTTACGACAAAGTTGTAAGATTAATTGGTTACCGTAGTCTGGAACCGGTGGTATATAGTCTTTAGTCGGCACTTTTATAAAATTATACAGCTCCGGGTAACTCTGTATGGTGTGTATTATTTTCATTTTCCCTTCCATCTTTTTGTACGACAGGTCTGCCTGCAACAGAAAATGAGTTAGCTCTCTAATGTTCACGACATCCATACACATTGGATAGAAGAAAAAAACATGTAATTTTTTAATTTTTGCGACTTAAACACGTCATTTTGTTTATCATCTTAATCGCGCATAAATACCATGAAATTAGTTTTGTTGTTTTGGGTCAACTCGTGACCACGGCTATTGCAACATGTCCAAAACGTCCAGGTAAATTAGCCAAACTAATTTCATAAGATGAAGCCAAGATCTTAGCTTGATTCTGAAGCGCGCGATGGAAGGTGCATCCTGAATGGAAGCGGGTATGCGGTTGTAGACCTCCACCCCAGAATGTATACCGACCTCTCCGACTTGACGAGCCGATGCGACGGCGTTACTAGTTTGTCTTTCTTTTTATTACCGCGAAGATTCAACGTGCTTCGGACGTTGCCCTTGCATTGCAATTTCTCTATGTCTGTAGTCCAATCCAATTTATAAAATAAGATAGACGATTTGATCGCTACATACTTATGTACCTCGTTATTGAGCGCCTTGAACATGTTCTGGTATTTTTCGGGTACGTTGCGCACGAGGCGCGCTATACGCGGTTCTTGCGCCAGAGGGGGTTCCGGCAGCCCACCCAACAGCAGGCAGTCCAGGTACAAGTAGAACCTGTACTCAAAACATCTGCATATTGCGTCGATGCCATGGAGGAAATCCAGCTGAATATGGAGAACTACAACCCGAGGCACAAACAATCATAAAAAGTGAGCTATGTTTGTGAACGAAGATTTCCGAATTCCGAATCAGCCCTGTTTTTTTATAAACTGGCCCACTGCTGGGCACAGGCCTCTTCTCATTGTGAGTTTTTTTTAATGTAAAAGTAATGAAACGAACGAGACGCTGATGGTAAGCGATAACGCCTGACCATGATCATTGCAGCGATACACAGAACTTTGGAGTAGCAAAATAAAGCCCAGGGCATTTGAGACTTTCGATGGTTAGTCACAACAACCCTGTTATTTCGCTAGCTGCAGTACCCACAAATGTAGCAAAGCTATCGATTTCTACAGGATTCATTTCAGAGAATGTGCTACGAAACTGTGCCTAGAAAGACGTCCCCCTACTATCCATTCATCGTGGAATTTCCATGAGTATGTACTAAATGTTTTGACTCTATGTTTCTCATCCGTACGGCCAAAGAATGAAACAAGCTCCGGCTTCCTTGTTTCTTGAGAGATTTATTACAATCTGGACCTTGTCAAGGTTAGAGTAAATAGATATCTCATAAGTCTACGTTCTTCATATTTGACCACATCATCGTTCACCATCAGGGAGTAGCTGATTACACAAGTGAAATGCTAAAATAGAAAAATTAAGGGTCTGGTATTTTGAAGATAAGCGGTAGACCTGAGGTTGTTTTCGACCTCGAGCCGCAAGTCGACTGCAAAGCGTATTCGCTGCGCAAAAGTCTCCGGATCGTCCGCCTTAAATAGCAGCCGAATACGGGGGATGCTGAAAGGAAAGAAAGGGGTAAGGTGAAATTTTGTAATGTAAAACATTTTATGAGATTTTTTTTATGGTCGACAGGCTATTTTTGATTTTAAGTGACGGTATAGTCGAAGATGGTAAACATACCTAGCCTGCGAAAGAACGGGCCTTCCAGTGAGGCTATCGGAACACAATGTTAGGGGCTACAGATTTTTAACATGAGGGTGGCAGCTAGCTATCCGAGTACCTACTTATAAAGTACCCTCCCACCATGCTAGGGTCTCCTCAGAATGTATTCCTTCACTTGCAGCTCAAGCTCATGGTAGGGATCTGAACCTACGCTCTTCGGCGTGTAAACCGACCGCGCTAACCACTGAACAATCATCGCTTCAAATTTTTTAATAAAATTGTCGTGGTGTAGGTAAATAAAAAGTGTATATGCACTGCAGTTGAGATTAATGAAGTGAGTGCTCGGGTGACCTCAACTCCTACGCAACAGTAGGTACATACATATTATATATGCAGTAGCTTGAGTTAAGTAAGCCAAAATGGGTCATTGCACTCATGATTACGGACACCTTAAACTATGAGCACCACTATAAAGTCATTCATTTGTGGATTATAATTTAAATTATATATTAATAATAATAATAATTAATAATTATATATTAATTTATACAGTCAAATTACATTAAAAATTTCAGAAAATTTAAATTAAAATCTAAAATAATCTCAATCTGTCTTTGAAACTGGTATAGTTTTAATTAGAAGATATCGATGTGTCTGTTAGAGACTAGGACTTCATTACATTGACGGCAGTTATAAAAAAAATTGCAGATCTTTAGAAAAAGTACATTTACCCTTAACGAAATGGTACAGCTGATTTTATTTTGACAATTTCAGACTTATGCCCGCAGTAAAAGTTCTTTGAAAAATTTGTACGCCTCTTCAGGCATAACACGAAGCTCATGAATTTAGTTACGGACATCACAAATCTTACTCATGTTATTGCAAATAAATAAATCTTTATCTTTATCTTCGTAATGATGAGCAGACTCCATTTCTGCTGAAGATATCCTAAACTTTTTACCCTGTATTACTACGTACCTACATGGTTATTTAACGTGGTTAAATTAGTTAATATAACTAACCATATTAAGAATTTATTAATTATTTATTTGTTGATTTTTCTGTTACCTGACATGTCCAAGTGTTCTTGATGTTCCAATGGAATGTAAATTAAATACAATACAATACAATACAATAAAGGAAGATCCTATAGATATCAGGTTACATAGTAAACATATAAGTACATATATGTACAGGACTCGGCGAAATATATTGCACATCGACTTTTGAAAAGAGATAATCGGCTAGTTGCAGTTTTGTGGAGCGTTATCTCTGTCACGCACTATGTGACGTTTGTCTTCGTAATCCAGACTGTTAGTGCAGGGGTCGGCAACCTTTTGACAGGCAGGGGCCACAAGGTGGCAAAATAAAGTAAATGCGGGCCTCAGTTGCAATAATAACCCTAGAAGCTTAATATACGTATAACTGGTCATATCCCACAGAATAGATAGAAAAAAATAAAAATGCTATTAAAAATTGTTAAAATAAAGGCAATATAATTCTTATACGTTTGTAATGTTTCCCATTTAGTATCTATAATATTTTGGATATTTATGACCAATTTACAAAACAATCACGGGCCGTAATTAGGACTTCCGCGGGCCGCATGTGGCCCGCGGGCCGCGTGTTGCCGACCGCTGTGTTAGTGCATCGTACCACAGAGACAAAAGCCGATGTGCAATATTTTTCGCGAAGTAATAGATTTTGAATAGTGGAGCTAGTTGCATTACATGACTAACTTGAAACGGCGCTTCGTGCCGTCCAACACCATGATCTCCCATGTTTCCATATTCTTGTCGTAACTGAACGCAGCGCAATTTGTCCACTGAAAAAATAACAAATTCTTCATGTAGAGCTTAAAGCTCTTGGAAATTTGAGCGGACGGAAATCCGCGCTATACATTAAACTGCAAATGAGTTGTGTATGTGCTTTACTTAGCTGAGATTTTGCGTTTAAATAACCGCAAAGTTTTTATCAGCTCAATAGCGTTTGTCCTCGCGGGCAAACTCGGGGATCCCAAGCTCACCCCACCACAAAGACGAGTGTCAGAACACCGGACACATCGTCATCCA
This sequence comes from Biston stratarius, assembly GCA_950106695.1. Lineage (NCBI taxonomy): Eukaryota > Metazoa > Arthropoda > Insecta > Lepidoptera > Geometridae > Biston > Biston stratarius. Next base: position 2,152,415 of record OX467106.1, on the reverse strand, counting down.
CCTCGGTGACCTAACCAGCATACAGGCGTCAGACGACCCCGTCGACGCACGACATGAATCGGCATAACTTGACCCCTTATCTCTCACGACTCTACGCAATTGTAAGTATCCTGCACCAAATTAGAAGCCACACAAAACTATCAGCAACTTTTGTAAGGGAAAGTTTTTACGAAATATGTATTAAGTACCTCATACAGGTTGTTGAGCTCTTGTATCATATCGCCGTTGGCGCCTTTCTTCGGTTTGCCTTCCTCTTTGGGGATGAACGCGAGTCCCGGACATGGGTACAGTTCTCCGTCAATGTTGCCTAGTGCCAGCCATTCCTCCGGGATCCTGTTCAAAATTATAATACTAAAGCTGGTGCTGCCGGATATAAAGGACATGCACAAATATAGTTATTTAGATATAATGTTGTTTGTGCCGTTTGGGTTGAAACTTTAGGCCCCTGGAGGCTGGCTGCTGACGACCTGGCCAAACGCTGTAAGGAGGCGTCAGGTAATTAGAATGCATCTACTTTGATCAAAAGCTTAGCACTCCCATTCTTGACAGCCCTGTTGGTTCATTTAGTAATGCATCTGCTTCAAAATCTGTAGGGCGTGGGTTCGATCACACTCAGGACAAACATTTTTTGGTATAAACAAATGTTTATTCTGTGTCTGAGTGTTCTATATGTATTATAAGTAGGTATGTATTTACAAAAACTTCTCTATGTATTTCTATCAGTTATTTAACTTCCATAGTACAAGCTTTGCTTAGCTTGGGGTCAGATGGCTCTGTGTGTACTGTGTAATGTCCTACGATATTTATGTATTATTTATAGTTAAATAAAGTATTGGATTAATAAATATTGTAAGACATTGCATATAGCGCCATCTAGCCCATTACCCAGGGAAATCCTTTATGGACACCACCGGCTCCGGAAGAAGCACGGTGATTATGTGGGACTCTCCGCCAAAGTGGCTGCCTACCTACTAAAAACCCTGGGGTGTTTCTGCTTGACGCCTATGTGCCGGGACTACGGGAACGCTTTCGCACTCATCCGCGGCCCCGACGGCGCTGGTACCCTGGGACCCTTCCTTGTTAGGGATAGAGCTGGAGAGCCTTTATCCCTCTTTCCTTGAGGGGCGCGTGGAAACCCTGCGCGCGCCACCTCAGGGGCTACTCTTGTCGGGCGATGGACCCCCCGAGTCTAACGCCCAAGGCCCCTGTTATGGAGGTTGGAGAAGGGCGTGGGTCCTCCTCCGACGCCCGGTTCTCTGGCATCGCATTGGGAGATCTGTTGTGACCTCACGTTCGCGCTCCGCCGTTTCCTTTTGGAACATCACTTGTTCACAGAAGGAAACTGCCGCCTCCCACGATCTCTCGCATCCGAGCATTGAGCGTATCAACGCTGGAAGCGAGAGGTCGCTCCCCAATACTGCGACGAGGTCACGGCGCTCACTTGCCCATGCCGAGCGCCATCTAGCCTAAACTAACCAAATCTTGTACTATGAGAACCAAAACAAACAGTTCACAAAAATAAGCAGGTATGACACTATCAAAGCCTGTAAATTGCCTAGATTTGCAAAGGTATAAATAACATACCATACGATTTTTGCGCTCATTCCTTTCGCGTAATTGCAAAATGTGGAATGTCCTCGCTGACACGGTCTCCGCAGAGTTGCAACATGGAGTGTTTTAAAAAGAGTGTCTATAAACATAGCTATGAGTTGGCAACACATCAACAACATCTCTTAAGATGTGTAATGTTTTCAGGATTTATGTATTTTCTTTACCATAACTTCTCTACCATAACTTTTAAATGCCCAAACAAATTTGGATATATTATGAAGTGACACTTACTGAATGTTGTTACCCCATCTCTATCTTCAATTTACTCTGTAATGAATGTTCTCGTCCATAGAGTATTTTTTTTTTTTTTTTTATGGCTGACAGGCTAGTTGTTTGACCACTACTCACCTGATGTTACTGTTTATCCTTAAAAAAAAATATCGTTCAAATCGGACCAGCGGCCGTCGTGTCATCGAGTAACATACAAAAAAAATACTGTAACGAATTGAGAACCTCCACCTTTTTTTGAAGTCGGTCAGAACTCCATTGCCCTGTAATTTGTAAATAAACTAGGTGATAACGTTTTTGAAATTCGACGTGTAAATGTGCTTCTCATTAACACAAATACCTCGGAAATACAATGTTTTACGAAAATCTGTGGTGCGGGGATGATATAACGTACCGGCAATCAAAATCCGTGTTATCGAAGATCTCGAGGTCCAGTTTGGGGAAGGGACTGTACAGACCGTAGTATTGCTGGGCAGTGATTTTGTATTCTGTTGTTGGGAGCAACCAGAATGGCTGAATGCCGAGGTTTCGGAGCAATTTCTGATTCAAGATAAAAGTTCTATGTTAGTACACGGTAAGAATAGTTAGCTTGTGTGGTGTTAGGGTACTTTCTAGCACTCGGCTGGCTAGCTACCACCCTCAAGTTGAATATCTGCCGCCAAGCACCTAACGGTGTGTTCCGGCAGCCTCACTTGAGAGCCAGTTCCATTCCAGGCTAGGTGTGCTTTACCATCTTTGACCACACTGAGCTGTGGTCAAACACCTAGCCTGTCAACCATTAAAAAAAATACACGGTTTTATAAATAAAACACGGTTTCGTTGTTTCAAATATATAGGTAGTATTTGTTTTTCTTTTTTTAAATTTAATTTGGCCCATCGGGCAGGCTAAATCTGTAACGTCATACTGTCTTGTCTTCGGTTTTTGCAATTCATGTTTTACGTCTAGGATAATAACAGTCAAAGTCCAGTCTTGGTCAAGGCCAGTCCGTACCAGTTAAATCAAGTCATGCCTTATAGCAGAGTCGCCACTACTTCACTAAGGCATGACTTGATTTGATTGCAATATGGATTAAGCTTTGATGGAGATTTGGAAGCAACTCGAAGTCATGTTTCACCACATTATATCACTTTCCCACACTCGTGCTTGTAATTCGGCACTTTATGAATAAAACACCACTATTTTTATACCTACAGAAACACTCGAAAAAACACTAGTTTTGGAAAAAACACATTATTTTAAACTTTAAAAAAACTTAAACTATATTTACACAATACAAGGAGATGTAAGGTAATCTGACATGTAAAGTTTAATAAGGCACCTTTAAAACTTACTTTTATATTGGCAGCTAAAAATTTACGTCGCAACCTCTCTATCTTGACAAGCCTGGGCAGTTCTTTTGGCAACACGACACTGAGAAACTGTAGCTTCGGCACAAACGTCTCAAATGGAAATTGCTGAAATATAAAGTTATCATACATGTACTTTTTTTTAAATTCCAATTTCCGTTAGTGACAGCCAATCGTATCGTAACGTATTTTATCCGACTGCCAAGGAAGGGCTATGTTTTACGCGAGTATCTTGTATGTATGTATGTAAATTTCTTTATTCCTTCGTATTTTCAAAACGGCCGATGGATTACGACAATTAAGGTATCGTTAGATTCGTCTCAATAACCCAAGCGTAGTTAGTGTGGTAAAAAAAATATGTGGATTAATGGCGCAAAATAGTACATTAATAAAAAAATAACCAAACCTATCAATTAGAGTAAAGGGTACCAGCGGAGTCTTAGTAATAGGGATCCGTTTTACCTTTTGTGTACTGAACCCTAAAAAGAAGTTCGCGATATACTATTTTTTTTAGGTAAACTTAATAAATGATACTTTTGTGATTGTTTTCTTAAATATTTTACGAAGATAAATAGAAGTTGCATGTTTAACTCGGCTTCAAAACTTATAACGTTAAGTTATGGTGTTTAATTTTAACTTACGATACTGTCATCTTCACGGTAAGTAGTCCACCGCCCAGGGGGTAGAAGCATCTTTGGTTTTAATGGTTTTGGAAGCGACACCAGTGTAGGTGCCAATTTATCAGTTTTTGCCTAAAAAGATAGACAATGAATAGCTGCAGTAAATATATGTTCTTGAGGTGTGATTGCGAAACAGTAAACGTAAAGACGCCCTGAGACTAGATAGAGTGACGATATTATGTAGCTGAAAGTGTCTGGAAACAAAAAGCCAAAGATCGGGCTGTGTCTTGGGAGAGGCCCATGTCCAGCAGTGGGCTACGGAAGGTTGATGATGATCATCAAGTCATGAGTAGAATAGTCATTACTATTGTTTATTGTAAAACTGCGGCTTCTAGTGGTAGGTAGTACCCTTGAACATTTTTGGTAATCCCACAGGAAACTAACATTTAAAAACTATATGTGTGGGAAATTTCATCCAAATCCGTTCAGCTGTTTTTGAGTGATTGAGTAACAACCATCTTAACATCCAAACTACAAAGTTTCACACCTATAATATTAATAAGATTTACATACTCAGTAGGTAATTATTCTATCAGTTGTAATCAAACCTGAAGAATCAACTTCAAACGTTTCTTCGCGCATATTTCTTTCGCCGGATCTTCCTTGGTCATGTCTGACACTAGTTCCGAGTAGTATCCCCTTTTCGGAACATTATCCCTTGACTTGTTGTCGTACACGATATCTTGTTGCTTTATTTTTTTCTTTTTACTATACATCCTTAGCTTCAGGTAAAATTAAACTTATTTATGATAAAGTAATATTATTTATTTTTAATCGTGATGTCCACAATTTTTAGTAAACTGTCATTATTAAAATAAAAAAAAAGAAACCTCATCGAATTAGTTGTAAAAAGTTGCTATATTTAGAGCGTGAGACCTCCTTGAGCCGCTTAAGTGGATGTATGATCTAAAAGTTATGTGACATGTTAAGGGGAAGTAAGTTGTAGTTGTATTTGTAGGGATGATAGCTCAGTGGTTAGCGCGGTCGGTTCGCATGCCGAAGGGCGTGGGTTCAAACCCCAACAATGAGCTTGAGCTGCCGGTGAAGGAAAAATATCGTGATGAAACCTTAGCATGGTGGTAGGGTACTTTCTAGTACTTGACTGCCTAGCTATGATTCTCAATCTGCCGCTAAGCATCTAACAGCATATTCCGGCAGCCTCACTTGAGAACCAGTTCCATTGCAGCCGGGTGTGTTTACCATCTTTGATCACACCGCCACTTACCATCAGATGAGCTGTGGTCAAATACATAGCTTGTCAATCTAAAAAACCTTCACTGTTTAGTTACTACAATAAATGTGGGACTTGAAATAAACTCACTTGAGAATTTGTCAGGCTTTTGGAATATCAGCTATTAATTAAATAGTCGTTTTTAAATGTTTGACAAGCTGGTTCTTTGACCACAGCTCATCTGATGGTAAGTGGCGGTGTGGTCGAAGATGGTAAAGTACACCTAGCCTGGAATGGAACTGGCTTTTAAGCTAGTAGGAGTTAATATCGCTTTTTTAAGTACCTGACCGACCGATAAATGGCTGTTTTTTTAAATAAACTAGCAGAAGATGGGATAACACAGATCTCAAGCACATTCTAAACAACGTACCTACCCAACAGTTTACCAGAGTGAATCGATGTATTGATCTTAAATCTAAGGGGTTGAGATAAGTGTTTACAATTTTTTTTTTCTTTGTTACTGGCTGGCGTTCATACTAGTTATATCGACCGTAGCAATTAACATTGTCGGATCTACATTTTTGCTATTTTCATTTCATTGCATTAAAGGTCTTAGAATATGTCTAAAAATGCCCCCGAAATTTATCAAATTCGATTAAAAAACTTATTTGTTTTACCATTAGGTTGATTTTAGGAATTTAATAATTTTCGGGGGCATTTTTAGACATATTCTAAGACCTTTAATGCAATGAAATGAAAATAGCAAAAATGTAGATCCAACAATGTTAATTGCTACGGTCGATATAGTTGTGTTACGGGACGCCAGAGCCCTCCGCTAAAAGACCAAGAAATAATTCAATTAATAAAAGATAGGTAAAAAAAATTTGGCGTTGCATATTTACCCGTTGGTTACTTATCAGCTGCTTTAGCACAATTACATCAGGCGTTAGGAATCAATGTCATAGTTGACTAGTGTCTGACAGCTAGCCTATCGTTTTTTTTTAAACGTAGATAGGCTTGCGTTTGATCGCCATCTTGCGGTATATGGTGGAGCACGCTCGCCTAGAAGAAACCGATTCACTCGCGACTTGAAGGTACCCAGATTGTATTTATGGTATAATAAATAATTATATCGATTGTTGTTGTACAATAAAGTTGCTATCTATTCTATCTTATTAAGTTTAAAACCCTTAAAGTGGCGTCTTTATTATGATTAATTAAGGAAACCTATGTTTACCTTGCTGGATGTTATGCTAATGTTTAGTCCCGTAAATACCATGACTAAAATTATCTTGCGGGATTGCATTCGCTACCTACTGTCAACATAGTCGGCTAACATTAATCACTAACGCCTGATGTAATTATACTAAAGCAGCTGACCATTAACTTGGTGGTAGATTTATCTGCTAAAGAAACAGGTTGTCTAAGGAGGTATCAGGCCAGTCCACCACAGTATCAGATATTCTGCTGTCAAGTAGTAGTGTCAACACTTCGATACACCGATAGTCTATATGGCATCGTTGGAGAGACTCAAGCACCGCCTATGTCTCGATCGAATCAAAGGCTTTCTCATAGACCACAAACGCTAGACATAGAGGCAAATTATATTCTTCGGTCTTCTGTATAATTTGCCTTAGCGTATGGATGTGGTCTATGGTACTGTAACATTTACGGAAACCGGCTTGTTCGGAAGGCTGGAAGTCATCGAACCTTACTAACATTACTTATAATATGTACATTTTAAACATCCAGACACAAAACAAGCATCACAAATGTTTGTCTTGGGTGGGAATCGAACACACACTCGAAAAGCAGAGCTACTACCAAATCAGCTAAGATGGTAGTTACTGTTCCTTTCTTGTTCCCTGCCAATCATACATATCTGCGAATATCGCTTGTTTTTGATAATTTTGCATACTTACTTACTTACCTGAGGCCTGTGGGGGAGGCCTATGTCCAGCAATGGACGTCATACGGCTGATGATGATGATGATGACTTACTTACCATCATTAAAGCTCTGAAATCAGTTCAGCAGCTATAGGTATCTTGAAAAGCGTTATTTAGAAAATACTTTTTAGGCAATCTTCTGGGTGACGGTCGGTTTTTTTTTGTAAAGTTTACCCGCGCGAAATCATAGATGGCCGCTAGTACAAATTAAAATTAAATTTAGAAATTCAGCTATACTCAACCTACGGCCCGCGGACCGCATGCGGCCCTAAGTATGCGGCTTATGTGGTTGGCCCACCCAGTGTTGCATTATTTTCAACCATTTTAAATTTTGCGCCCATCAGAGTAATTGAGCGCACTGAGTAAATAGTTACCAGTTTACTAGATAGCTCTATCGCGGTGCGTTGTATTGAGCATTACATGACAACCCTTCTTTAATACATTACATCGTTTATTTGTAATTACGTTGTTTATTAAATCAAGTATTTTTAGTTTGCGGCCCCATGACTGAAACGTGTTTGTGACTCCTATAAAAAAAGATTGAATATGGCTGGTGTAATAGTTCGAAACTAGCCATACTCAAGCTTACCCAGTACCTCAGTGGGCCGCATACGGCCCACGGGCCACAGGTTGAGTATAGCTGTTCTATACTATGCAACCAACTTTAAAATAGTTTTTAATATCATTTTGAGAATTACTTCAGAAAGTATTATTTCAAAGAAAAAAGCCATGTATACTGGACATGCCAGAGCTGTCATATTATCATACTAATATTATATTATAAATTATACATGCGAAAGTTTGTATGTACGCACGTTTATTACGTTTTCAGATTGTATCGGCTTTACAGATGCGAAAAAAATTTGGAATGCAGACTGCTCAACTCTGGATTAGCAAAAAGGTAATTTTTTATCTTGGAAATTGGTATTGCATTCTAGTAAAGGAAACGACAAAGGACTATAAAAATACGTTTAATACTATAGTAATACGTAAAGCTAATGTGTTGTCGGCGTGCGATCACCGGTGCGGGTCGGGCGGCGGCGAGGGCGTCGCGGGCGCGGCCGGCAGGAAGCCGAGGTCGCGCAGCGCGCGGTCGGCGCGCGCCACCAGCGGCTCGCGCCAGCGCCACATAGTCGTGTCGCGCACCGGGTCCGCGCGCAGCTCGGCGCAGGTCTTGGACAGCGCCGTGACGCAGTCGGCGCGGTAGTGCTGCAGGCGCGCGTGCCGCGTCTCCAGCGGGTACGAGGAGCAGGAGCCGCCGAGGCACGCCAGCGGAAAGTGGTTGTGCAGCGCCAGCACGCGCCCCGTCTCGTGGAACGCCTTCACGTACTGGCCCGGCTTGGTGAAGTTCCGCGTGCGGTACACGTGCTGCAGCATATGCATGTACCGCGGGGAGCCCTCCTCCCAGCCGTGCTCGTGCCGCAGCGAGTCCAAGAAGTACAGGTTGGATGCGTGGAAAGAGGAGCGCGGCGGCTTGCCGGCAGCCGGCACGGACAGCGGCAGTGCGCGGGCCATCAGCCCCTCCCAGTCCGCGTCCTCCAGCGGCACGATCACCTCGTCCACGTCGAGCAGCGCCAGCCACCGGTACCGGTACATGTGCCGGTACAGGCAGTCGTTGTATGGGATCAGCTCCATCTGTCGTTTGTGCGTCGTCTTCTTCTTGAGGTACATGTGCTGCAGCCCCGGCAGGTTCGGCTGGCCGCCGGGCAGCGTGATCGGCGTCACGGTCACGTCGCCGCGCTCCTCGTAGTACCGCAGCACCTTCGTTATGTTCGGGTGAACCTGCAGCTCGTAGAAGAATATCTTGTCGGCGCCGAGCATCCTGATGAGCTCGATCCACTCGACGAGGCGCACGGAGAGGTCCTCGTGCAGGAAGTCGAGCCCCTTGACGCAGACGGCGAACTTGCGCTGCGGCTCGTCCGCCGGCAGCGGGTCGTAGTGCACGCGCAGGTTGTTGGTGGCGCGGTCGCAGGGTCGCTCCACCAGCGACACGGACACGGGCGACAGATGCCGCACCTCGGGCGGCAGCACGCACGCCAGCAGGTACGGCTGGAGCACGCGGTCGCGGTAGTTGCCCCACTTGTTGTTCCACACATACTTGTACTCGAGATTTGCGACGACGACGGGCGCGTCGCGCTCCTCGAACCACAGCTGGCAGTGCGTGTGTATCGTCGGCTTGATGCGGTCGTGCACGGCCAGCAGCCGCACGGCAGGCCCGATGCGCGACGCGTTCCGCCGGTCCATGTACGCACCGTACAGGTGGAACACGCCTTCGCTCGAGTGGAGCGTCTGCCAGTACGTGTTGTGGAACTCTAGCTCGTAGATCGAGGGGAAGGGCGCGCACTCTTTTTTCTTGTAGAACTTGTTCTTGTCGTCTTTGTGTTTGTGCCAGTAGGCTAGCGGCAGTGAAGGCAGGCGGCGCTCGGCGTCCGCGCGCAGCTCGTCCTCCGAGAGCACGCGCGTGTCGGTGGCGGGCGCGGGCGCGGGCGCCGTCGCGGGCGTGGTGCCGGCCGGCGTGCCCGGCTCCGACTGCAGCAGCAGGCGCGCGCGGTGCGCGGGCGGCGCGTGCGCCGGCGCCGGCTGCAGCCGCGGCAGCGCCAGCGCCGCCAGCGCGCCCCAGCACAGCAGCGCCGCCAGCCAGCGCAGCCGCGTGCGCGACGACCCGCACCCCGCCCACCGCACGCACCACCCGCGCATACCCTACAACAAAAAAACATTACGTTAGTCACTAGCTTACTACACCACACGGATAGAAAACACGGACACCGAGATGCCAGCCGGACTATCGTACACCATCACAAAGCGGAGCCAGTATCAATAGGCCCAGTCACGATGTCAGGGAGATAGGATGGGAGGTTTACAACACGTGACGTAACACAGGGCGCACCTGCGGTTGCTACCGCAGCCTCAGCTCCAAGATTACCTTCAAAACATCACGTTCTCATCGGATTTTACGATTTACATGACGTGTTCCCGTCCCCCCCTAGCGGAACCGTAAATTGGTACATCCTACATACATACCTAACAATTAATCTAAAATAAATACATCCTATCTAAAAATACATCCTACATACGACCATATGTCATAACAATGACATTTGACATGACTTCTCTTTATCTCAGACATAAATTTGCATCAAGAAGTTTAGCCATGATAAAACTGAACAAGCGCTATGTCGGCCTCACGCATCAAAGGTTCCGTACTAGTAAACAAATATTTTATAATACTGAATTCCTACAAAACAACTGCTTAGCTTATAAGATCGCGGAGTCTAGGAGAAGAGCCATGATACTTCTCTCTGAAATTAGCCTGCAACTCGCTTCAGAATTTGAGCTAACTCCCGAAGACAAAACAATTAACATTACGACAAAAATCAAAAAAGTCACTGATCCTTCCGTATTCTTTGGTGTGGACAATAAAGAGTTAATTAGCCTTTCTATAAAGAAGAACAAACGGTCACGCTCTCCGTGATTACCAGACACCGGTTTAATGGGATGTATTTATAATCAAACCAAAGAGTATTCGCTACGGCACGGGACGCAGTACCCAGTCGTCAGTGGTCGAACCGGCTCCACTTAAAGCAAGCCTCGTTTATAATGTATGTCTAATTGCAATAACCACAGCGTATATTCCCGCTCGACCGGTCGAGTCTAAAGAGCAAATTACAGACTGGCTTGTCGACGTATTCCTCGCTCGTAACTGGACGATGCTTCGTGAATAATACATATTGTGTCGATCAATCGCATCCGGAGTTGCGCTTGGACCGTGGCCGTCATTAAAAGTAATGATATGTAATACGACAGTAATCTTCCTACCCGTGCAAAGCCATGATGGTGCAAAGGCAGTCGTTCATACGATGAAATTAAAAACCATGCTTAAAGTATGTTTTCTCGTTTCCACGCTGGCATGAAGAATACAGCTGGGCTGGGCAGCATTCGGAAAATTACGCCGAGTCTTCTCGTTACCCATTCCGCAAAGTCTCAAGACAAAAGAATTTAAGCAGTGCGTTCTACCTGTCATAACGTACGGAGCCGAAACGTGGACACTCACAGAGGGGATGGTCTACAAGTTCAAAGTCGCTCAGCGAGCTTTGCTTGGCATTTCTCTAAGGGATCGTATCCGGAATGAAATAATTTGCCAGAGAACTAAAGTCACAAACATAATCCAGCGTATTAGCAAATTGAAGTGGCAATGAGCTGGACATATCTGTCGCAGGACCGATAAACGCTGGGGTAGACGTATTGTAGAGTGAAGACTGCGAATTGGCAAACGTAGCGTAGGATGCCCTGAGATTTGATGGAGTGACTATATACGTAGGGCAGCTGGTGGTGGATGGAAGCGAAAAGCCGAGGATCGGGATGGCGTCTTGGGAGAGGCCTATGTCCAGCAGTGGACTACAAAAGGCTGATGATGATGATGAAGCTTTTTAAGTGATTCCTTAATATTTCAATTTCCTCCACCAAATGGTATAGGGTTGGCACATAGCACGTTTTAAAGGACGCGGTAAAAAGTGCTTTAAAACGTGCTATGCATCAGCTTTCTGGGTCCATAAGGCTATCAAAGAATGATAGGTTGAAGAACGAAGATAATCGACAAACGTCACAAAATGCTTCACAGATTCGTATGGCATTGAATCCCTTCTTCAGGCATAATTGCAGATTTCATTACGTTACTTTCTTTCAACGAAAAGATATTAATTTTTAGACAGCCCTGTTGACTCATTGGTAGTATATTTTTTGCTTTAAGAACTGTAGGGAGTGGGTACGATTCTCACCTATGTCAAAGATTTTGTGGTATAAACAAATATGTGTGGATGTTCTGTATGTATTTTAAGTATGTATTTACAAAAAAAAAGTATTTATATATGTATGTATATACATTCTATCATTTTTTATTTCAAATAAGCTTGCATTTGACCGCCAATTCGCTCCGATGTTAAGCGAAGATGCGGTTTACGGTGGAGCACATTCGCCTAGAAGAGACCGTTTTACTCGCGACTTGAAGGCACTCAGATTGTACCTCATTGTTACCGGCCCAGACTCAAATACACATCTCGCGTTTGAAAGGCGGGTCTTCTCCCAATGAGCACACACTACGACTTCACAGGAACTATTTACATGCAATTTCAGTAGCGGTCAATGAACATTCATTGACCGCGGCCATAAATCAATTATATCCCGCTTCTAATATCGGAATCAAAGTTAGTTTATGAATGCACAATGCATTCTTGTTGGTGGTCAAACAAAAAACGATAAAAGAACGCAAGAAATACATTTAGTTACTAACCTAACAAAAACTACGATGACAATGAATAGCGAACTAAAGCGAATAATTATAAGATATTATGATCGGGACTCAATCGCGCACAAAATACCGTTTGTCGTTTTTATAAGACCCAAACGAGGGTAGCACCCAAATTTTTTTTTTAAGTCGGCTCATGGCTGTTTTGTGCGCGATTAAGTAGCACGATAGTTCAGATGTTAGTGCGGTCGGTTCACGCTGAAGGGCGTGGGTTCAAACCAAAACAATGAGCTTGAGCTGCCGGCGAAGGAAAGCATAGTGGTAGGGTACTTTCTAGTACTCGGCTGGCTATCTACCACCCTCAAGTTGAAAGTCGCCAAGCACCAGTGTGTTCAGCCTCACTTGAGGGCAAGTTCCTTTCCAGAATAGGTGTGTTTACCATCTTCGACCACAGTCACTTTAGATGAGGTATGGTCAAACACCGAGACCGTCAACAAAGAAAATAAAAATGAAAACAATTAATAGTTCAAATCGCGAAACATATGGGATTTGATAAATCTGATTGAAGCACAGGGATTCTGTTCTAAATCAAAGATTGGTGGTAAAAGTCAACATAGGGCACGCAGTTTTGACCCGTGGATATATTACGTCGTTTGCAGTAATATCATATAGCAGGCCTTTATTGATTTGTTGAATAAATAATGACGATTGTTCGCTTCGACGGACGCTCGCAAATGCAAAGACAGGTACAGCCAGCGTGCGGGCGGGGCGGGCGACGACCCTTGTCCGCTAGCTACTAATGTTGCAGGTGGCGGGGGGTGGTTAGGCTCTGCCATTATATTATACATTATACCTCCCCTCTCCCTCTGTACTCCCACGGCAGTGCATTGTACCACGACTGGTTTTTGTTTTTTTATTGCCTGGCGACTGGCGTAAGACATTCCAGTTTTCAAGGACAACGGGCGCGTCTGGACTTTTGTAAAACATTACCAGTAAGATATAGCCGTATTCAGATTTAGCTTGAATCGTTCGAAGCCTAGCCTAATTGTTCTAAATATTGAAATGGGTCTTGCGACCATGTGTAGTGTACAACATCGATTAAAGAAACAGATAATAGTTGTGGCATATATTGGATATTTTTTTCTATTATTTATGGTTAAAAAGCTAGGTGTTTCACCACAGCTTATCTGATGTTAAGTGACGGTGTGGTCGAACATGGTAAGGCACACCTAGCCTGGAGTAGAATTGGCTCTCAAGTGAGGCACCCGGAACACATTGTTAAGTGCTTGGCGGCAGATTTTCCACTCGAGTGTGGTAGCTATCCAGGCGAATACTAGAAAGTACCCTACTAACATACTTTGGTTTCCTCACGATGTGTTCCTTCACCGGCAGTGCAAAAGCTTGAGGCTTTTCATTGTTGAGGTTTGAACCCACGCCGTTCGGTATGTGAACCGACCGCGCTATCCACTGAGCTATAATCGCTACTAATACTAGGTATTTTAATTAATAACAACTCTAAATTAAGGGGTTAAGTTTAGATTGTTAAGTGACTGTTCGTCATGACCCGAACACATTTTTTGTTTTGACACATGAGTGTTTACGTTTCGTTTTGACATCACACTTTGTTCATTCTGTCAGTGTCAAATATTTTTAAGTAAACATCTCACGTTAAATTACAGTCAAAGCAATACCAATCAGAATAGTCCTCCAGTTACATGTTTTTTTATGTATGTGTGAATTAATAATTACCTAAATAATAAATATAGTAAGTTACGGTCAAGCCCTAGTGTAGTGAGTTTACTAGAAGCTTCTACGGAGTTTTGGAAACAACGTGAAGAAACATGTTTCACTACATTACATCATTTTCCAAGTCTAGTGCGTATAATTTCATTAATGTGTTCGTATATTATGATTAAAACACCACTATTTTTAAACATAAACTCGAAAAAAAGGGTCCCCGCCAAAGTTCCAAAAAACCTCATTCTGAAAACCTGAAGGTTTATGGATGAATGCACAGGAATTTCCTGCAACACTGCATCCAGTAACACACATTGCTGTGTTTAGATGTGGATGCAACAGCCACGTGCTGTAGAAAAAACAAAGCATCGGGTCTTTTTAAAGTTTTTTTTTCTTTTTGGCTACTATTTTGGTTAGAGACAATTTTGCCATCAATAGTAAGGGAGTTTCATTTTATTTTTATTTTTTGATATTTGCCTATATTCAATTTGACATTTAATTATACTTTACTTGACATTTCATTAAAAGCTGACATATTATTATTTTAATGTCAAATGTTTTCCCAGGTCTATTGCAAGCCGAGAGGTCATATATGGAGGTTTTATATTGTATATTTATTACTAACTAGCGATCCGCCCCGGTTTCGCACGGGTGCAATGTAGATACTAATGTGGTTACATATAAACCTTCCTCTTGAATCGCTCTGTCTAGTGATGGAAGCCCCATAAAAATCAATTTGAAAAATCTAAGCGTACAGACGGCGGGAAGCTACTTTCTTTTATACTATGTAGAGATTCCAACTGTTTTACGTTTACCCATATGTGCAAATCGCATCATCAGCCATAGGACGTCCACTGCTGGATACAGGCCTCCTCCTGGGGAGGGGTTTGCCAATACTCGCCACGCTTGGCAGGCGGGTTGGTGAGCATAGTTAGGTGTGATTGTTCAAGGAAGACGCTGCTGCCCATCTTCCGGATTACATCCCTTAGCCGACTCTTACGGCAACCATGGATAGAGAAGATGAGGTACAATTCTTACGCCGGCACCACCACGGCAAATAATAATATGTGCAAATAAATTAATTGAATTGATTTTATTGTTCAAAAAGCTAAATAGAAATTCAATAGTCAGTTACAAAAATACTTGTCGAATAGGCGCACCGACAAACCGAGTGACATAGTTGGCAATGCTCGTCATCAGAAGTGCCAGAGTTAGGAGTACTCAGTACCATAATTTAAAATACTTTATTTTATGAATGTTGTCGCCGTCGTGCATCATCATGTTGTGACATCTGAAGCAACAAGCACCCACGCACCGGCACGGCGCGACATCTCGACTGAGAAGCGCTATAATTTAGCGATAATTAGATAAAAATGTCTAGATTTTCGCAAACTGAATGAGGCGATGATACGAATATATATATCTATCTATCTAATACCTTTAAACGAGCAATTCTTGTATATATGTATATAATTAAATCGATCTAGCTAGGTTTCATTTACAGAAAACGAAAAATAAACCTTACTCAGTTACTGAATATATGAATATGAATGATGATGACTGTAGCGATAATAGCACAGTGGTTTGAACGGTCGGTTCACACGCCGGGTCCGGCCCCAAAATGAGCTTGAGCTGTCGGTAAAAGAAAAACATCGTAAGCAAACCATAGCATGTGGTCTGTACTTTCTAGTACACGGTTGACTAGCTATCATTCTCAAGTTAAAAATCTGTCGCTAAGCACTTAATTGTGTCTTCCGGCGGTCTGAGAGCAAGTTCCATTCCAGGCTAGGTGTGTTTTACAGACTTCGACCACACCATTACTTAACTTCATGTGAGCTGTGGTCAAAACTCCTAGCCTATTAACCATAGAAAAAACCGGCCAAGTGCATGTCGGACTCGCGCACGAAGGGTTCCGTGCCATTATCTATGAAAAAGGCAAAAAAATCGCGTTTGTTATATGGGAGCCCCCCTTAAATATTTATTTTGTATTTAGTATTTGTTGTTATAGCGGCAACAGAAATACATAATTTGTGTTTCAACTGTCTAGTTATCGCGGTTCTTGAGATACAGCCTGGTGACAGACAGACAGCGAAGTCTTAGTAATAAGGTCCCGTTTTTACCCTTTGGGTACGGAACCCTAAAAAAGATCAGGACGCAGTTTAATCATTAACTTTTACCCGACTGCCAAGGAAGGGTTATTATATCGAGTGTTTTTTTTTAACTTTTGATCAATATAAAAATGTGACCTGCCCACTATGAAATGTGCCTATCAACAATAGGTTAATTCTTGCTGCCTTACTTTAGCTTACTATATAGTAGCTCTGCTTCAAGAGCCGAGTCACGAGTGGCATTGATTTGACTTACCCACCCAGGGCAAACATTTGTGACACAAACATAAATGTTTGTTCTGTGTGTGGGTGTTCTATATTATATGTATTTAAAAAAGTATTGAAATATTCTATCAGCTATCTCGTTCCGTACAGTACAAGTTTCACTTAGTTTAGGGCTGGATGGCGCTGTGTAACAAAATGTCTTACGAGATTGATTTTTAATTTTCTATCGGCAAATGGGTCACGTAGTATGGGAACGTTCCCTATCTGCCTATCTTAAAAAAAAAAGGCGTGATTGTATGTAGGTATGAATGTAGACAAAATTTCTGAAGCATGACGTCAATAAGAGCAGTCGGAATCAAAACAAAGTGACCAATTTATCTGAACAGTGGGATAAATAAGCGAATTGTTTTTTCTGACACTTCGTATAGACAATTCGATAGTGGCGCCACTATTGAAACTCATAGAAACCGGTAGTTCTGTACGAAATGCATTATGTTTCCAAACCGGACACTGTGCCGAGGGTATTTTTATTTTCTACAGAACTAGTTTTGGTTGTTGTTTCTGCGTGATTAATACGGCGTGGAGAGCTTCCGCCATCAGCTGTTCTAGTTACTTTTTTTGTTATCAATACATATTATAAAACAAAGTCGTCCGCCGTGTCTGTCTGTTTGTCTGTTCGCGATATACTTAAAAACTACTGAACGGATTATCATGCGGGTTCCACTAATAGATAGAGTGATTCGTGAGGAAGGTTTAGGCATATAATTTGTCAAGGTTTTGTGTAAATTGGTTTAATGATTTTCTTTATCGCTGACAGGTTAGGTGTTTTACCACAACTCACCTGATGTTAAGTGACGGTGTCGTCGAAGATGGTAAAGCACACCTAACCATACATGATTATTTCTATAACTATACATGGTTATTTCTTTCTAGTAACAGTGTGTTACAAAAGGTTATAACCGTGTGTTACACGATGCTTCAACCGTGTGTTACACGATGCTTCAACTGTGTGTTACAAGATGCTTTAACCGTGTGTTACACGATGCTTCAACCGTGTGTTACAAGATGCTTTAACCGTGTGTTACACGATGCTTTAACCGTGTGTTACAAGATGCTTTAACCGTGTGTTACACGATGCTTTAACCGTGTGTTACAAGATGCTTTAACCGTGTCTTACACGATGCTTTAACCGTGTGTTACATGATGCTTTGACTGTGTGCTACACGACGCTGTAACCGTGAATTACAAGATCATTTAACCTTACACGATGTTTCAACCGCGCGTTACACGATGCTTCAACCGTGTGTTACACGATGCTTCAACCGTGTGTTACACGATGTTTTAACCGTGTGTTACACGATGGTTTAACAGTGTTTTAAAGGATGCTTCAATTACATAAAGCTTTAATCCGTGAATTACGTGCAAGTGTGTTATGCGATGGTTTAACCGTGTGTTACACGATGTTGTGACCATGAATTGCAAGATGATTTAACCTTACACGATATTTCAACCGTGTGTTACACGATGTTGTGACCATGAATTGCAAGATGATTTAACCTTACACGATATTTCAACCGTATGTTACACGATGTTGTGACCATGAATTGCAAGATGATTTAACCTTACACGATATTTCAACCGTGTGTTACACGATATTTCAACCGTGTGTTACACGATGCTTCAACCGTGTGTTACACGATGCTTCAATTACATAAAGCTTTAATCCGTGCATTACGTGCAAGTGTGTTATGCGATAGTTTAACCGTGTGTTACGCGATATTGTAACTGTGTGTTAAACGATAAAGTCTATACCCAGAAATGCAATACGAAAGGCAAGAAAATAATGATGAGATAAGATAGACAAAGATGCAAGTTACAAAACTAAATTCGTGACCTTTGCCAGTCGCTTAGTCATATCAGAATGTGTGACGAGCGTATAGCAGTCGCCATGTTGTGTAACGAGACTCAACTCCGCGCTTCCTAGAGTCTTCAGTTGTGACTGTCCACGGCGGCGTCGCCATTACAACTTAGGCTCTTCCATTAGTTAATGCAAGCGTGTTTTAGTACCTCAGTTCATTATTAAACATATTGACAGCCCTATTGGGTCATTGGTAGTATATCTGCTTAAAGAGCTGTTAATCTGCCAAGCCTTAAAGGGCTTGGGTTCGATTCCCGCCCAGGGCAAAAATTTTGTGGTATAAATAAATGTTTGTTCTGTGACTGGGTATTCTGTACATGTAAATATTAAAAAAAAGTATGAGGTTTTTTTTTTAATGTAGCCACTAATCTAATGATACCCCATTCCGATTATATCCAATACCCAACCTGATTATATTTCATCTGCTGGGTATCATATCATTAAGTTATTCGGTCCCACGTGTGTCATTGTGCGCCAACGAAGCGTTTAATGTGAAGCTGGTCGGATGTATTAATTATGATTAGGTAGAAAATGGAAGAGAGCGTGATCTTATTCTTATTCGAAGCGTGGGTTCTACTTCCATAATTAAATAGCTTTTATTAACTCTTTGCACACATTAAGTAGGCTCTGGGCAGGTGAGTGCTTTCTTTTGGAATAATTGTATATAAATAGGCAATTAATTTATAGTAGGTAATACATGAACATTAGAAAAAAAAATACAATTTTTTTATACACGTTTTCTCAAAATAAGGAGCGTGTTTTTTGTGAGTTATTTTATTCCACCATAATTTTTTTAATGCCTGGACAGATTTGGATGTATCAGGTATCGTATAAATCCTTACATCATCCACAAGTGACACAGGCCATAATTTAAAAAAAAAAATAGTTGGCATTCGTAGGTATGTTCTTAATTAAGCTTGTTAGTAGGTTAAGTTTTGTTAGCTTAAAGCCTTAAGAATTGGTCTTAGTGACGTGATTGGGAAGAATGTAATCCTCTCTAATCACACGTGAGATTTTTTTAAATGCATAAGTTTAATCTAAATAATTTAATCTGTTTGATTGCGTTGGGTTTATTAAAAAAAATAAACAATTTGATTAATTCCTTTTATTTAAGATTAGTTATGACTAGTGTGATTTCTAAAAACGTCGTCTAGAATCACAGTTAGAAAATCGAATAATAAAATATTTGCTGGGCTGTTGAGACTAACCATCTAACGTCTCAAAGTAATGAGCGCCAAAGCAGCGATGCCCTGGACTTTGTTTTGTTACCCAAAGCTCTGTATGTCGCTGCGACGGTCATGGGTAGGCGTTATCTCTTACCATCAGGAGAAAGTCCCGTTCGTGTCATTAATTTTACATAAAAATAAATACTATCACAGTGACTAGAGCAATGAGAGCGTTTATCCGGATTGATGTGCAGGTTAAAGGTACAAGAAGGTTTTTATAAAACTTGAAAAAAGTCGGATAAGTGAAGGTACAAGAAGGTTTTTGTAAAACGTGAAATAAGTCGGATAAGTGAAGGTACAAGAAGGTTTTTATAAAACGTGAAAAATTCGGATAAGTGAAGGGACAAGAAGAACACCAGAATCCTACCGTTCAATAAACTTTTAAAATGTCTATCACTATAAAAAACTGGTGCACCGATACAAAAGGTGACTTACGAGTATTGGCCTTCATGCGCCCGCCTCGAGGCTCAAACTTTCCTCTGTATCGGATAACATTGTGCTGCTTACTCATACATCATTAAAAGCACATTTCACAGACTAAACCAAACATCAAAATCATTATCCAACTTATACAAAAAGGAATAGAGTCCAAATTAAAGTAAACGAACTCTAATTAGATGGAGTGGGTGCATTAGATTTAGACTAGATGGCCACTGAAAGTGTGAACGTTTCAAATAAGTCCAAGGCCTTGTATCAAATAAAAACGAAACTGCAGCTCACGACCACGACAACTTCGTATACATTAGCGAATCAAATAATATAATCTCAATAAATAAATAAAAACAAGACGCACATATAGCTGATGCTTAACATATAAAGGTGACATTCAATGCGGCAATGCGATCAAATTAAAATAGAATGTCACAAAGGAGCATAGTAATGAAGACATGAAGCTATTCACAATTACGTCATATGATACTGATCTTAAGCATATCACTGATGATTATAATAAAATGTGGAACTGCAGATATAATAAACAATAATGTGGTAGCTGTGCCATAGACATTTGCCGTGGTGGTGCCGGCGTAAGAATAGTACCCCACCCTCTCTACCCGTGGTTGCCGTAAGAGTCGGCTAAGGGATGTTATCCGGAAGATGGGCAGCAGCGTCTTCCTTGAACAATCACACCTAACTACGCTCGCCAACCCGCCTGCCAAGCGTGGCGAGTATTGGCAAAACCCCCCCAGGAGGAGGCCTATGTCCAGCAGTGGACGTCCTATGGCTGATGATGTGCCATAGAAGAAAATACTGGCTATTATTACATATCTGTTGCAGAACCGATAACCGTTAGAATACTCGTAGACGCGTAGCAATGTGATAAGTGTAATGTAGGACACTCTGAGACTCATTGGAGTGACGATATATTTAAGACACCTGGTAGTGACTAGACGCCAAATACTGAAGATTAGATTAAATGGCGCGATAAAGTAACCGAGTTTAACTTTTAAACTTTCGCAACTTGAACACATAATAATGTTTATAACCGGGTTCATAATATTTTGTGCGCGATTAAGACCCGGTGATAAACATAATTATGTGAGTTTCTCGGTAAACATTTGAGTTTATATGGTTGAACCGATCTTGACGAGGTTTAGCATGACTGTAGTTTGTAATGCAACGTATATAGGATGCTACTTCGGAATGTTACGAAAAATTTGGAAAATTATAGGCAATTTTGTAGGATTCATTTCATAATTAATGAGCATAACAACAATCGTCACCGATCCCGATTTTAACAAGGCTTAGCGTGGCTTGGATAGCGAAACAGTTTATGAGAAAGATGAATCTATTATACGTATATATTAAGTTGTCAACTATGACGGTCTACTAGACAAACGAGTAAGTCTCTTCCAATGTACCTACGCTTCTTAGATCCATCTTCGACTTTTCGCTTCTAACCGCTGCCACTTGTACAGTCACTTTACAGAGTCTCAAAACAATACAAAGAAAGAAACCGGAAGTGGGAAAGGATATGTTTTTATTTTTTTATTTTATAATAAGCTCTTAATATCGTTGGAGATAGCTAACAAAAAAGTTAAGTTAAGCTTTACTTGCCATGATCGCCTAATTTGAATGGCAATATGAGCTCACAGTAACCCCCAGCGCTGAAATAGCCCTCGGGTAAAGAGACGCGAAATTGCAGATCGTGACCGTGGCAGAGCACCGCCGGTGACGGGCGGGGAAGCGGGGAGGACCGCAGGAGGTAATGGGAGGACAGAAATAAACGTGCAGTGTGCTGCATCCGGCCTCACTCACGCACGTCTACCACTTAGTAATGACATATGGAGCTAGTCTGTGGCAGTCAATGAATTTTATATTGTATAAACAATAAGAATAACATTAGATAATGTTGACAACTGTGAATGACGCCGTCTTCCTTATAAATTGGTTGAAAACAAAAACCCAAGCTATTATGGCTGTTTATTATATTGAATCATGTTAAAAAGTGAAAAAAAAAGATCAACGCGGTTTGGATAAGGGCATTTTTGTTGCTGTTCTTTGGTGCAAAATACTTGTTCAAGTATTCGATGGTCGTACACTGGCTATAGTAATATTTGTTTCATCAAAGCATCAGTCTACTTATGGAGTAAATACAAAATTACATAAGATTTTGAAAGTAAAAATAACAGTAAAGTTCATCACAAACATGTTAGATTAGAGTCAACAAGCGTGGAAGCAGACAAAAACTAATACATAGTTAGAACTAAGCCACACAAACAATAATATTTAGGTACAGCATTATATAAGATTGGTCAGTTACAGCAAGATAGAGTCGAATAGGTAGACATAATCATGTTTGCCAATAATATTAAAAGTGTTCGAGTGCTCAAATGAACGAGTTAAGTTACATGTAAGTGAAAATCTGTCTATACTGAAGTTTCGCTAGTCTGTAGGTATAGACTCTCATTAGACCATGCTTTGTCTGATGTTAAGTAGTAGTGTGGTTTGTGATAGAGTAAGCTTATCTAAAAGGAACATATTCGCTATAGATTTAAAGACACTTGTACTGTAAATTTAAAAAAATCTCGCTTTTATAATAAAAAAATATGGAATCGAAAAAATATGGAAAGCGTTTGCGGGTATGTGAAAATATCTAACATGTAAGGCATACGTTTTACACGCATTTGTCGGGCCATCTCTGGTTTAGATTTATATTCTAAAAAAACTTAAATAGGTAGTCGGGTCATGTAGCTCGTTTTAATGGAATTTTGAACTTTGTGCAGACGTATAAAGTCCAAACGCAAATATAGGTATCGGAATTCTTCGAGAGAAGGAAAATTTTACCTAAATACGTCATCCGAGAATTGATGGAACTCATGTTCGGCCATAAGAAAATTCTACGCAATTATAAATTAAATTTAACAAGTCGGCTGACTCGATACGAGCTCTAGGACGACTCGCTTCGATGAATCACAACACAATTCGAATAAAAAACGACAGAAAAGGCACAAGATGATTCAGCCTTGCATGATTCTGCAATCTGTGACGTGAATATAAACCGTAAGATTTATTTTGGGATTTTTTTTATCAACTGAATTTAAATAAATCTTTAAAACATATAACTAGCTAGAAGATATAAAGTTAAAAACCACAGAATACGAATAATCAAGATCTAATTAAGACGTTGTGATATTGAATGAAACTCGGGAATTAAATTCATGTATACGCAAAATTCTACGTTGTGAATAAAGCCGGAAAGCTTACATAGCGCTAAAATTACAAGAAATGTTCTCAGAAGTACCTATGTCCATTCATGTAAATAAATAACGCTTCAAATCTATAAACTTCACAGGCTCCACGCTCTCCAATAGAATTACCCGAGTTGAGAATATCACGGGATATCTACACTATAGAACACCAACACCCTTCAATGAACTTCAGTGTCTAACTCAAATCTTTTTCCGACTAGTAATCATAAGGAAAAAGCGCTACAACTGAGCCCTAAAGATAGAATAGAACTATAAAATGCTGTAGCCAACGAAACAAACTAAATATAACGAGTTCATTGCCTCTCTAGTCATTATAAACGAATCATCAAAGATTATAGAGACATCGTAAAACGAAAATGGTTTTAAACGATAGCGAGAACACATGTACCTAAAAACAAACAACAGAGTCCCGAGGAACGAGGAAGCGTTGTCAGTCGCTTCGTGCTCGCACTTACCTGCAACAAAGAAAATAAACAAATTAGTGACTAGTAACAAAGCAACAGTCGTGACGAGAAGCTTTGATCACACGTCTGGAGTGATAAATGTGAAGCGCGAGAAGGAAGCGATACACGAACAACGAGAGTCGCGTGCCACTATTAGGGCTTTTGGCTATAATTATTGATGATAAATGAAAAACTGAAGCATATCATTTATCGCAAAATGACTGAAATAATAACGAAGAAAATTGGTGACGGGTAACAAAACAACAGTTTTGACGAGAGCCCTATAAATTCACGTTTGAGGTTAGAAATGTGGAACCCACGTTAGGTATACACGAGATTTTGAAGGAAGTCTATAAGTTTAAAAACATAGCGAAGATTGGAAGGTGAATACTTACATCTGACAGCCCTAGGCGTGAACGACTTGGCACCAAACTCATTAGTTGTCTTTAACGTCTCTATCGACTAGACGACCGACTCCAAAGTTCGGAACGAACGTTTTAATTGTTTGTTATGCTTTACTGAGCTGGAAATTTATTTTTAGAGATAATAAACCTTAAATTCCTTAGGTATCGAGCCAGTACTTGTATATAGTATTAAAAAAACCGATTAATTAATGATCTTGTTTTATTTATGCGGAATTATTCAAGTTTAATTATATCGGACACTCTGACTATAGTTTCAGCCGCATCCGGTGGCCTTCTTTATGGAGATAAAGCTGAAAGAAGTGAGTAATCCCACACAAGTAAAACAAAAAAGTGTCAAAACCACATCAGTTTCCATAGTAATCTTGTTATTGACAAAGTGGACTTAATGATAGGTTACATAAAAGATTTTGTAACTAAATGTTGGTTTGTCCCTGTCATCCTAGTGTGGGAACAATGAAATGATCTGTACTATGAGTTGATAGATCTGAACATTATAAGCGTTAAAAATAATGTCACTTAAAAACTAACTAACATTGTTTGCACAGCAACCTAAATTATTGTATCTTGGCCTTAGTTACCAAAAACCGCGACCCTACTCTGTCTTGCGCAAATTTATGCCAGTTCATACGGATCAACTTTATCTCTGAAATAAAGTAGCCTGTGAAGGCCTACCTTTCGGATAGTTTCCAAAAGCCCTAAGTTTTGTTTGATTAATTTACTTCAGTGATACTGGTCACTGAATTGACTCAAATAGAGATCAATCCGAAAAATTAATCGGAAGAATTGAATCTAGTAACTTTAGATAAGTAAGTATCCTTTTTCTCCTCCAAAATGATATCCTTGTTTCTGCCTTCATCAAAGCATCATGCGCTGAAAGGTGAGTGGTTATGCAACATCAAATCAGCGGTTGAAAGTCTCCGGCATTCCGACATTAGCGAACAGATAGATGATCTCCCATCGCAGATTACAATATAATCCGCGGAATTTAGAGCTGTTGTTTCATTATAGATTAGTTCCGGATGACATTCGGTCATGATTGTTGACTAGATTTTGAGCACAGAATATCGTTTACAGGGCAGAGATGTATCAACATCGTCATGTCACAGAATTCATTTATTTATCAGTACTTCTATTAGGAATCCAAAATATGTATAATCGTATAAGTGGCAATAGAAACAAGGACGCAAGTGATCAGATCTCACATTCGCAAGATAAGTATATTTCGGAAGAAACAGCTAACGAAATTAAAATAATAAATACTTCACGTCAAAGTAATGAACGCAAAATCAATGCCCTGAACTTTGTTTTGTTACCCAAAGTACCGCTACAATGATCAAAGACAAGCATTTTCTTTTACCATCAGAAGAGTGTATGGTGTCTCATTACTTTTAAATAACACACATCATCAGCCATAGGAAGTCCACTGCTGGACATAGGCCTCCTCCTAGAGGGGTTTTGTCAATACTTGCCACGCTTGGCGAGCGCAGTTAGGTGTGATTGGTCAAGGAAAACGCCGCTGCCCATCTTCCGGATTACATCCCTTAGCCGACTCTTACGGCAACCACGGGTAGAGAGGGTGGGGTACAATCCTTACGCCGGCACCACCACGGTAAAGAATGGCAAGTTAATACTCAAATTCCGAAGCATGTAAACATTCCAAGCTGGATCGGCAGGTATTTTACAAAACACAATCTTTTAATACATAGTAGTAGAGTGTAATAAATACTGAATTCATTTACCATCTGACGTTAAAGTTAAATCCCTTTAAATATATTTTACTTACTTTGGAACCGGTTTTAATGCAATGCATAATGCAGTACTTGCTATTACTCGTTTTCGTGTTAGTAATAAGATATGTATAAAAGAATTAACGAATGTAAATAAGAATTAATTATGTGAAATCATCAGAGAATTCGAGCCTCATAAAACCGTACGGTCTATATCTCACCTCCCGGATAAACAAACGGTGTTATTATTACACATATAGACTAAAAATACACATTCCATTAACATTTGTTTTTTTGTCCTTGAAAAGTTATTTATAAATAACTAGCTGCGCCCCGCGGTGTTACCCGTTACAATTTTCGGAATAAAAATAAGCTTATCATCTAGAGATACCTACTAAATATACCTACATAAATATGTAATAAAATTGGTCGAGCCGTTTCCGAATAGTGACGAAGACCACCACAAATACCGTGACACGAGATTTATTATATATATATACTAGCGACCCACCCCGGTTTCGCACGGGTGCAATGTAGATACTACACAAAACCTTGACAAATTTATATACCTAAACCTTCCTCATAAATCACTATATCTAATTGGTGAAACTCGCCTTTTAATCCGTTCAGTAGTTTTTAAGTCTATCGCGAACAGACAGACAGACGCGGCTGATGACTTTGTTTTATAATATGTAGTGATAGATGTTAATACATTGGTCCTGCTTTCGAGAGTAGTTTAATTTCTTTTGGACATTTTAAACAGCGCCATCTGACCCCAAACTAAGCGAAGCTTGTACTACGGGTACCAGA
This sequence comes from Biston stratarius, assembly GCA_950106695.1. Lineage (NCBI taxonomy): Eukaryota > Metazoa > Arthropoda > Insecta > Lepidoptera > Geometridae > Biston > Biston stratarius. Next base: position 2,125,859 of record OX467106.1, on the reverse strand, counting down.
TAGCTGATAGAATACATATATACTTTTTTTGTAAATACGTTACTTATTATACATACAGAACGCCTAGACACAGATAAACATTTATCCTCACATAAATGTTTATCCTGGTGGAAACCTAACCCTCACCCTACAGCTCTTGAAGCAAATATCCTACCAAATAAGCTAACAGGGCAGTCATGGAGAAGAACGTGCAAGTTCAATACTTATTTTTAATTTGTTGATAAAAATTATTATCAATATTGATTATCATAGATTCTTATCATATCAATATTGCACTGATGAAAATAATGTTAAGTTATAATACTTTTGTTTAAAAGGGCGGATAAAGAAGTGGGAACGAGAGGAATACTACCAAATTTCTCTATTGCGAGTATCATAAGCTAATTGCTGGAAAGAGTACCTAAAACAGCACAGAAAGGTTGGGAACATGGGCAGTGAAAGAGAGCGTTCTAAATAAGCCTCTTAAATCTATACCTCAGTTGCAAAGCCCAGGTACTTATCGGTTTACCGTCCCAGCAACCCAATAGACTTAGCAACACCATTATTTTCTAAGAAGTTTCGTCTGTTTTTAAGGTTGATAATTCTGTGGCTGAATATGCAATAACTATTGAGCGGGTAGTGTATAGTGTGTACTGTAAGTGAAATAGATCAGAAAGAAGCAAACAACGTGGCTTCGTGGCAGACTGTAGGGCTGGTTATACCGTAAGGTCTAGATCCTTCTTCCGATATGCAAATTTACTTTTGTTTCTCTTATTCTAAGGTAGACAAAAAAAAAATTCACAAGCTCAGACAAAAAAAAATACAGCAAAATATAGTCTGTAATATTTGTAACGCGAGTATTAAAATGAATCTATTGACACCACCTCTTACATCAAAATTGAGTAAAACATGAAATGTGAAACAGATACCTACTTTATCGAAACCTGGCATATGTTTATAGCCCAATAGACATTTGGGAGTTTTATACTGCAAGCGTATGAGAGATCCATCGTCACCTAAGTTTTTAAATAGTATATTTATATTACAATTAACTAACAAGGTAAACTAATTGTTGATATGGGATAATTTATGGCCTTGACGAAAGGATTCGCCAGTTTATAAATAATTTCAGCCTCTTTGGAGTTAGGGTTGGATAAAATTCCCTGAACCCTGCTTACATTGAACTCAATCATTTCCAATTTGGTAAAAATTCGTTCTCTCTCAACCAACATTGACCTTTGAAACAGGTCTTATTAAGCAGAATCTAAAGCCTAGTAATCTATCAACCGCATCACCTTACAGGAAGCACACAGGGTAAGTATACACTAATGAGACTAGTTAGCGGTGATCGTGGAGAGCACGAACACGGTACCGGCGAGTGTGCAGAGAGTGCGGCACACTTACCGCGATATCCCCACATTAACACTAATTGTTTGCGCATAGATACGATGACCGCTCCCGCTGGCCATAGCGGTACTGCGGCCGTTGCGCCGGAATGAAACCTCTACCAACACCCGACACGAAAATTTCTTGCTCTAGTAATTTGAGCCGTGGGCGTTGACGGAATCTAAAACATGTGCACAGTATCCTTACCAAAGTGATATTGCTTGTTTTTTTGCTACGTACGCCATGGTTGATCTAGTATATTTCATAATATCATGATGGAAAAATATACTAAAGTCACCTTAACGAAAAGACAAAGACTAGTTGGCTTCATTCAATTCTAACAATCCAAAGCATATTCTATTAAACTCAGTCGAAGGACAATACTGTTATAATTATTACTGAATTTACAAGAACTACACATTCACCGACCACATAAAATTGTAAAATTACATTACAAAGATTCATTAAGCGTATCAAAATACTTATTCTGGAAACAATTGCATCATTATTTGAACAATGGCATGAATTAATGACCGTCAGCGAAACTGGAATAAATTAAAAGGCGTTACTTTGGAAAGCCACACATTATTTTTGTTATGATTACAACTATCCGTGTCGTCAATGATATAAAAGACAAAAAAAAAAAAGTAGGCATTAACGCTTATCGATACGGAACTGGCTGTGACGATCAAAGATTGTAAATCATGATTCGGAAACAGACATCGAAATATATTGCGCCACGTAACACTACTCTATGAGCCGCTTCCGATCCTACATTACTTCGAACATAGTCAAACGTATTGTCAAATACCTATTCATAAATAAAAATAATGTTCGTCGGAGTTAGAAAATCGGTTACAAGAAACCGAAACAGTACCAGTGAAACCAATGTAAACACGCAAGCTTCGAGGCAACAATGCGGCAGACACTTACTTCGTCGTTGGTCATGTCGGATCCGTAATCTGTGCTGCGCTTGTATACGTAGATGACTCACTGTTCACCTCACTACACTGCACGAAACACACGTCACGGGAGCTTGTCTCATGCCCGAACGGTACGCGGACACCTGTTCGAATGATCGAGTCTTATCCACTATCACATACAACTAACATTGTTATCGACCTTTTTATCTACAGTATTTTTATTTTTATCATATTTTCGTACCAATCTTTTTAGGGAATTTGATACTGATCAAATTAATTAAATTATCTAGAAGCTAAAATATTGAAAGGTGTTAATTAATAATCGCGCTTAGTTGTTTAATCATATCATTATTATCAAATATCTAAGTACGAGTAAGTCTTTATTTCTCAGAAATTGACCTTCTGTGACGTGTTATTACAGCTTTGCGCTGTTTAAAGTTATATCAGATCTCTGTAAATATGTACTTATTATAACTACCCATGTTATGTCTTGTTGCAGTGAAGTGGACGTAATGTCACAGTGCGCGCTTGCAGAGAAAGCGCCGCTTGCGCATCCGACACAAAACCATCTGATGAATATTCCTACGACCATTACAAGAGATCTGAGCTCTTGTAATGTTTTATTACATCAATACCTTAACACAACCCCCGCATTAGCAGCCATCGTCCATACATCACCGTCGGACACGTTACGTTACATATTATCATGTAATAATGACCCATTGTTTTAAGACTTGTACTGTTTTATAATCAACTTTGTCTCAATGTGTCATACTCGGAATACATTTTAATTGCAACGTTAGCAAATAACACAAAAATGCAAAATGCTGTCTGATTAAGTTGCTTGTCTGTCGATTTTCTACCGGACACTTTGGAGACTGCGCTTCAGATTCTACTTAATTCCACCCTGCCCATTTTACAATCGGACAGCCAGGAGCTCTAAAAAGCGACACCGCTTCATGGTTCATATTCCAAAAAATCATACTATACGGTTCTATTCTATCCTTTTTGTACCAACCGCTAAAAATGAAGTCTGTTGCCTGAATGGGTGTTCTCTACTAGATACGACCTGGGTGCCTTCAAGTCACGAGTGAATCGGTTTCTTCTAGGCAAGCCTGCTCTATCGTAGACCACATTAATATCAGAGATGGTGAGGAAACAAAACACTATTTAAAATTTTAAAAAATACTGTAGAATAGCAACATATTAATGTATCCACCAAACATAAACCCATATAAGTGGGTGATAAACCAACGACATAAACCGGCGGTGAGCAGATTAGCTCGCAGCTGTAATAACCGATGATGCAACTCCACGGCATTGCGCTTTAGCACCAATACACTCTGTCTACATCCTTTAATATATAATAGATATACAGGAATTATATATTGGGAACACTTGAATTTAAAAATGGCCAGATAATAAAAACCTTACGAAGTAACCTAACCCAATGAAATTTTAGATAAGAATTACATTGAGTTAGGTTAGGTTAGTTACTCTCTAGACTCTATCGTATTTCAGCTTTTTTATGTACATACTTACCGTGTTAGGTACACTAAAGACCGTAACAAACATTTTAAATACATATATTAATATTAAAACGGAAACACTTTAGAGAGATGTATGAAGATTAGGTTAAAATTAAATTCCGAAAAGTAATGCTTGTATCTTATCTAATGATTAGGATGATATATTTCACCAGATTCTATCAGATAATCATTGTTTTCGTACGACAGATTTGAAAAGCACTTAGAATCACAAAGATAAACGAATGCGAAATAAATTTGGCAGCAAGACAATACGATCACCAGTCACAGTTATGATAATAATAATACACATTTTCTTGAGTAATATGTAAACAGGAATAAAAAGTTTAATAGTTTAATTACGGTTTTAATCCATCGTTATCTCTGTCTTTCACCAAGAGAATAACTCTGACATTGAAGCTGAATACAATATACAACTAGGATTCACTGTTATTAGTCAAGATAAATAAAACTTGCAATCATCACCAACGGCAATAAGCCGAATGAATTGAAAATACAAGCACAACGATCATCAAGATACCATAGTTATAATAGCTTTTAATCAAAGCCGGTGATAATAGATAACCATACAAAATATAGATTAAATTAATTCAATTTGCATAATGCCCCCGCTGCGCGCTCCTTGCCCCAGCTGTGTTCAACGGCAAGGCTGCTACTACGTTGAAAATTTATGAAAGTCCAAAGTACTTAGCTGGAAAGTGGTATAATAAAATTAACTCGATTCGTACAACCACGTGTTACCAAGCAAAACCAACATCGATAAACGAAGGAAAGAAACGAAACAGTTTCATAAAGGTGAGCGTGGTTCTAATTTGATATTAGATTTATTTTTAAAATGACTGCGGAAGATGTTTGCATAACATTATGTAAGATTACGAAAACTGAATAAGCATAATAACATAATCTTGATTGAACCGTATATCTACCGATATTGAATAACAATGTTAATCTTAACTATAAACTGCAATGCTGCTACATGTTCCATTAAATCTATTCATAATCTAATGTGTACGCTCATACTTATAAACACACACTCACGCACATGTACATACATGCACGCTCACGGACACACGCATGTACAAACACACACGAACAAGCACACGCGCGCGCACACATAAAGTATTTTTTTTGTTAATTGTATTTTGATTACTTGGTTAATGAATAAATATTAATTTTATTATATGATTATGGTGAAATCGAAAAAGAATTTAAATTTAAAAGCACTTTATCCCGATAACGTAAACTGCAAGGCCTGTTGTGAAAAATCTTTGTACGCGTGAACACCGCAGCAAATCGCACTGGTAACGCATGCGTCGCAACGTTTTTGCCTTCAAACAAATGATTGTTTTGTGTTATAGAAAACACGTCTAGTGTGTCTTCACGGCGATATCTGCTGAAAGAGCTCGATTGGTTCCGGCGCCGTCGCCGCGCGCCGCGTTCACGCCGCGAACCGGTCTGCCAGCGGTGACCTATTTTCATAGTCAGCTGCAAATGGTAGCAAAGCTGTCTACAAAACACCGAGCGTCCAGTATCTATGTCAATCGGCCAGCAAGTTGAGAATGAAATATTAAAAACATTTTTGGTTTAGTGAACAATGTAGAACGATTTGTGTGACACAGAGAAAAGCATTCAGTGGCTTTGTTGTTGAGGAAGTAACGTTATGCAATAATGAGAGCGATCGTCTATAACACTATATCGCTAATACCAATGAATTCAAGAGCAGCTAGCAGAATGGGTAGCCAATTAATGCTAAGGCAATCTGAATGATTCAGTGAGAATGCCTTAAGTTAGCCTCGGGTGTATGTCGCGCGGGTCGTGGTCGTGTCTAGCGTCGGGCCGAGTGTGACCCCGATACTTGTCTCTGCGCTGTACAAGCGGCGCAAGCGCAGCCCGCGAAGGACTTCCGCTGAGAAAGGCGAGCTGCAGCGGCCACACCGGCGCCTCGAGCGTGCACAGCCGCTGGTTACTAGATCACCGTTGTCATTACAACATCAGCCTGCTTAGCACTAGTTAGGCCGAAACATCACTGAAGTCCCATCACGATGTGAAGAATATTAAGCGATTAAGAATGGCCTGAACGCCGCCGGAAGGTAGTCTACAGCATTAATTTCGGAGAATGTGCTACTGAGCTGTACGACCTTGTACTTCTATCCCCTTTTTACTACAGGACATGTAGAAAGACGGCCCATTTCCAGCCACACATAGTGGAATTTCCTTGGATACGTACCAAAACATTTTGACTCTACGTTTCTCATCCGTACGGCCAAGGAATGAAACAAGCTGTAGCCTTCCTTGTAGCCTGAGAGATATAATCAAAATCTTTTCAAGGTCAGAGTGAATGTCTCCGGCCATATCATCGCTAACCATCAAGCGCGTTGGAGGTCAAACGCGGATTTATACATGTTAAAAAAAAGAAGACCAGCTGTAGCAAACAAGCAACAGCAGTGACACTCACAGACGTTCTAATATGCTCGAATTGGAATCAATTACATTGGTTTCTTTTTCTTTGCTGATCGTCTACATCCACACCACCGACATTAGATTCTACGATTTATAGTGTTTATCAAAATAAAAAGCAATCTCAGCGAAAAATATTCTATCTACAGTTTTCTGACATGCTTTTTTATGTAAGAGCAAAAAGTTGCACCTCCCGCTAAAATTATTTTATATTCACCTACAATCTACAGTCTGTTACTTCGGTGGGAATCCAAATAAGTTTTCAGTGGTCGAGATTAGAGCGTGGCCTCCTCGGTTGGTGGGTACATACGTGTTATTTAATCGATTATGTGCAGATAGCGGCTAGTTCCCAGCCATTGTGCGACGTGGCGTGGCGTGTGGGAGCGGCCCCAGCTTACGTCACACCGCACGGGGACGTCGGATCTATCCCATAACAGAATTCTGTCTATCCCGCTTCATTATGCTTCATCGTGTGAAAGGTTTTCCAATAAACTTCGTACGTATGATAGATGACCTTAAACATGTCGATCGTTTTTTGCGCTACTGATTTGATTTTAGATTTGACCGGATTGGCTAGAGCGCTCTTATTGTAGTTAACGGTGACGTGTGTTCACACCAGCGGTACCCAAAACTTTGAGTAACAAAACAACTTCTAGGGCGTCGCAGCTTTGGCGCTTATTACTTTGAGAAATACAATGGTTCTTTTCAATAGTTCTGTAGTGACAAGTACAGAAAAAAAAATACAAAGTAGAGAAAAGTCAATAAATCGTGTAAAGTCAGATAGGTAGTTTCAAATGATCTTGAGGTTAAATCATCGGTGCCTTGACATTGTTGTGGCACATTAACTGGCTAACTAGGGCACAATACCCGCGGACCTACGCCGACGTGGAAGAAACGCACGTGTTCATTGAATATACCAATTGTGCTTGTATTGCGACGCGAGCGTATGTGCCCAATTTAAAGTTGTATGGATCGGCCAAATACCAGCTTGAGGCGTTAGAGTCAATTGAGAAACGTGCTAGGAAACTCATCAGCAGTGACTTGCTTGTTCAGAAAAGGTTGACAGGCTAGGTGTTTGACTATGGTCAAACACCTAGCCATCAACAGGTGAGCTATGGCTCACCTGATGTTAAGTGACGGTGTGGTCGAAGATGGTAAAGCATACCTAGCCTGGAATGGTACTGGCTCTCAAGTGAGGCTGCCGGAACACACTGTTAGATGCTTGGCGGCAGATTTACCGCCTTGCTATGGTTTCCTCGCGATGATTTCCTTCACCGGCAGTTCAAGCTCATTGTTGGGGTTTGAACCCACACCATTTGGCATGCGAACCGACCGCGCTAACCACTAGCTCGCCAAGTGTGTTCCGGCAGCCTCACTTGAGGGCCAGTTCCATTTCAGACAAGGTGTGTTAGACCATCTTTGACCACATCTTCACATCTGAGCTCAAACACCTAGCCAGTCAACCATAAAATAAAAAATCTATATGCAATAGAAGTGGGAGCGACACCATCAAAATCTTTTAAAAGAATTTAAGCTACCAAGAACAACTATAAGTTGATTGCTGGAAAGAATATACTTACAAAGCAGCATTGGATCATATTAAATATGGTTAGGCAAGGATTGGAATACGGGGAGTGAAGATTACCGTTGATGCGAATCGAAAGCCCCTTAAATCTACATCTGGATCGCAAGGCACTAGACCCAGCAGCCGCACGGTAACTCCGTGGAACGCTTAGTTTCGTCTCATTTATAGTACGCAATAAGACCAATTATTCGTAAAATAGTAATCTTAACTACGTCGGTTATTGCAATGAGCAAGGCAACCGACGCCTCTTCTGAGAAACTTTCACAACGTAAACGCAACAAAATTCGTTCAGTGAAATGAGTTTATTAGACATAATACAAGTCATTCACAATGTATATGATAAACAAGGTTTATGTTAACAATGCAAATGGGAAAGTAGGAAACTGACCACATTTGCTTGAGGAAAGAGCGTTTACCATCCGGGCATAACGCTGATCGCCTGAGCACACACGGAAGGGACACTGCTCGCAAAAACTCACGAACGATCCACATGAATTTTCTGTTTAGAAAAATCATAACTCGTTTTAAAGTTTGAACCTTATAAACGAAGAGATAAGATGTGTATTTGCCGACTTGTGTCGACGTTTCTCCGCGGTCCCCGGAGGAAAGCGCGTTTCACTATGCGACCTGTTCCTGCCGCTGCGCATTTAACACACGTCTACTGCACCGACATGAATAGTTTTTGCTCTGTAATGAACAGAGCAAAAACTATTCATGTCACGTAATTATAGTCTCTAATCGTAATGACGCTACGCTCCTAATCCATTAGTTCTGATGATAAACTAAAACTCCATAACAATCACGTCCTCAACTTAGTAAAATCCTCTCCATACTAAGGTTGCCTGGAAGAGATCGCTCTTAGCGATAAGGCCGCCAATTGTTCCACTAGTGTTAAGTTTATGTTGTAATAATTGTTTGTAATTGGTGTGAATAATAAAGAGTTATATTATTATTATTATTTAAGACATTTTGTTTCTCTCCTACAAGGGAGGTACATTTCGCACGGGCCAGAGCCAAGTGCCTATTCTAAGGATAAGAATTTCCTAACTATTCTGCATGTGTTGAGTATGGTTGCTTTTTGGAGTAGTTTGTAAGCTGTGGGTGGGATGTTGAGGGTTTCTAAGCCCGCGTGTAACGTTTTGGGTATCACCCCAGTGCTTGAGAGTACTATTGGTATTGTCCTGGTGTTACTGATTCGCCATTGGTTTTTGATCTCTATTGATAAATCCGTGTATTTCGCAATTTTTTCGGTGTGTGTTGTTTGCAGGTTGTGTGTATTGCAGATAGCGATGTCTATTAAGTAAGCTGTTTTATTGTTTTTGTCAAGTACTGTAATGTCTGGTCTATTGAAATGAATTGTTTTGTCTGTTATTATGGTGCGGTCCCAGTATAGTCTATAGCTGTTGTTTTCCAGAACAGACTGTGGGGTATATTTATAATACGGTATTTTTTCGTCTATTAGTTTATATTTATGTGCTAAGTACTGGTGTATGATGGCTGCCACCTGATCATGACGATGCTTGTAGTCTGTTTGGGCTATAGCTTTACATGCACCTGTGATATGTTGGATAGTCTCGGAACTACTGCAGCATCGTCTACAGGTGTCAGAGATGTTTGGTGTACGTATAATATGTTTTTGATAGTTACGCGTATCAATTACTTGATCCTGTATAGCCATCATAAAAGCTTCAGTCTCAGGGAAAAGATCACCATACTGCAACCATGCGTTCGACGCTGCTTTATCGACATGAGGCTGCTGAAGATCGTGGTAATGTCTTCCGTGTACAGACTTTTGCTTCCATGCGGTCATTTTGTCTTTACCATCAGTGATAGTCTCATTCCGTTGTGTGTTCTTATTTGATAGATTTAAGGGTGTAACTTTTTTGTCGTTTCGAGCTATTGCTTGATGTAACTTGGAGTTAAGAGCACGTTCATGGAAAAACTTCCGGAGTGTTGTTATTTGTTTATTATGGAGGTTTGGGATATCTATGATACCTCTTCCTCCCTCACATCTTGGCAGTGTTAATCTTTGGATACATGATCGTGGGTGGTGCTTGCGGTGTGTTGTCATTGTTGTGTTTATTATGCGCTGAAGCTTCATAAGATCTGTTTGTGACCAGTTGATGAGACCAAATGTGTATGTGAGTACCGGTATAGCATATGTGTTGATAGCTTTTACTATGTTCCTGCCATTAAGTTGTGATTTTAGAATAGAGTTTAGTCGTTGTCTGAACTTGTACGTTACTTCATTTTTTGTGTGGTTTTGAGATATCTGATGTGCTTGTTGAAGTCCTAAGTATTTGTAAAAACTGTTCTCTTCCAAAGGTTCAATAACTTCACCTGTATCAAGTGTGTATGGTTGCATTACGACTGCCTGATTTTGTATTGAAAGAGTTTTACATTTGTCTATCCCAAATTGCATATTTATATCACTGGAGAATGTTTGTGTGATGTCTGCTAGTTGATGGAGCGATTGAGTATCATTGCTATACAGTTTTATGTCGTCCATGTACATGAGGTGTGTGAGCCTATATGTATTGCCGTTGTTGTTAACGTGTAGGCCTGAATCAGAGTCATTGAGTAATCTGGAAAGAGGGTTTAAGGCAAGGCAGAACCATAGTGGGCTGAGGGCGTCTCCTTGAAATATTCCACATTTAATTGAAATTTCTTCAGTTTGTACGGTTTCTTTTGAGTTCTTTATAGATAGCTTTGTCTTCCAGTGATTCATACTGTTCTCTAAGAATTTAACTATTAAGGGGTGGATATTATAGTGATGTAATACGTGCCTTAACCAACTATGTGGTACTGAATCATAAGCTTTACGATAGTCTATGTACATTGTATAAAGATCTGTTTTGTCTTTGAGAGCCTGTTTCATTGCAACTGAATCTATAATCAACTGTTCTTTGCAGCCTTGACTGAATTTTCGACATCCTTTTTGTTCTTCTGCTAATATGTTATTACGTGTTAAATGTTTATTAATAAGTCGTGAAATACAAGCTGTTATGATTTTATAAATGGTTTGTAGACATGTGATTGGTCGATACTTTGCTGGATTTGTGAGATCATTGTCTTTAGGTATCATATGAGTTATGCCCTGTGTGATATATAGTGGCATGGTGTCCGGCGATTCTATGAATTTATTTATGTGAGTGTGGAGGATTGGGTATGCTGACGTGAATTTCTTGTACCAGAAGTTATGAATGTTGTCAGTGCCCGGCGCTTTCCAGTTATGCGTGCTTTTGATGACGTCTATAAATAGATCTACGGGGATATATTCGTAATGCATTTGATCGCAATCCACTTGCTGGCACTCTGCATAGATCCATTCCGCGTTCTCATTGTGACGTGCTTCATTCCCCCATATTTTAGACCAGAAAGAGTGCATGTTTTCAACTGTTGGTGAAGTTTGGTTTGTAGTTGTTCCGTGGGTGTGTGTCTTTGTATTTATATGTCTGTAGAATAGTTTCTCATTAGTTTTAAACTGTATATTTTGCTGTTTCCTAAGAGTGCATTTTGTGTACCTACGAAGCCGATTAGATGCAGCGCTCAGTCGTTGTTTCAGGCTATCTAAGAACTGACTATTAGTTAAGTTGGACTCTTCGTGTCGTGAATGTGTTTTATACTTGTTTTTAATATATTCAATGTATTGTATAAGTCTTCTACTTCTAATTCCTGCCATGTATTGTGTCATGCGTCCTATGTCTTTTCTAATGTTTTCAATTTTTTTATGGAGTCTATTCTGCCACGCTGGTTTAGTTTTTCTATGCTCCTGTTCTGTAGTGGTTATACCCTTAACTTTGCATCCATTACATACTGCCGCAGTGTATGCTGCACAATATATAATAGTTTGATTTGTGACAAAATCGTTATTCGTGTCAAGGTGTGTTGATAGTATTTTGTTGTCAATATAGTTTACTATGTAGGCTAGTTTCTTAGATGTGTTCTGTTTAGGTATATATGGTCTTTCTGTTGGGTTTGTATGTTTGTATTCGTTGTATGTCGCATTAAATACTTCGCTTATTTTTCTGTCTAATTGTGAATCTGTTTCTACCATAGTCCGTTGTTGGTTTGTATTTGTGGTATTATCATTAGGTGTATCAATCATGATTCCACTTGCTAAATCCCCAATTTCGCTTTCGTTATTTTGCTGGTTGTTTACGGGTCTTTCGGTTAAAATATGTTGAGTCTGTGTCATGTGTATTTCCTGTAGAATTTCCTCTCTAATTTCTTGTAATCTTTGCACTGTTAGTAACTTATTATGCACTATCACTCTTCTTTGGTCAGCTATCCGCTGTTCGGTCACGTGAGCTAGCTGTGGAAGTTTGTTAATTACACTTGTGTATAGTTGTTTTCTGTATGCAGTTTTGTTTTGCTCTACTTCGGTTATTTTATAGTATGCTTTCATGATTTCTTCGTTAATTTCATCTGTCCATTTCATTCTACTCTGCAACGCCGTTGTGTTTTGTGTTTGATTTTGTATGTTCATCTGGTTAGGTATGTTTTCATATTGATACGTCGTGTCCTTGTTTTGTGTAAGGGTCTTTGCTACGTCCTGCTTAATTTTGTTTAACATGTCACTTGATATTAGTTTATTTCGGACTATGGCTCTGCGTTGATCTCCTACTCTTTGTTTAGATACATCCATTTGTGGAAATTGTTGAATAAATTTTTGATGTAGTTTATCTAAGTATCCCCGAGTTCGTGTGTCATTAACGGTAATTATCAGATAGGTACGTATGATGAATTCATTCATTTCAGTAGTCCATTTCTTTCGCGTACGCTTATTGTACATTATTATTATTGTTTTGCCTTTAATTAATGAAATATAGGTACATTTATAGTTCCCGTAGGTAATATCTAATTTACACAGCTACGAGTTTAGCATGTCTATGAAGTATGTATGACATATTTTATACAGGTTCATAGATCTTTATTAATATATCGAAATAAATATTCCGTCTCTTTTTTATATTTGACAGGCTAGGTGTATTACCACAGCTCACCTGATGATAAGAGACGGTGTGGTCGAAGATGGTAAAGCACACCTGCCTGTAATGGTACTGGCTCTCAAGTTAGGCCGGAACACACCGTTAGATGCTTGGCGGCAGATTTTCAACTAGAGGGTTGTAGCTAGCCAGCCGAGTTCTAGAAAGTACCCTACCACCATGCTATGGTTTCCTTCACCGGAAGCTCAAGATCATTGATGGGGTTTGAATCCACGCCATTCGGCATGCGAACCGACCGCGCTAACCACTGAGCTATCATCGCTATAAAATCAGGGAGAAATGAAACATGTGGAAGTAACAAAAGACCAATAGTTTCGTCAAGCATGAAACTTGCGTCTTTTTTACCTCGATTAATAAGTTAATAATTAATAAGTTAAAATGGTAATAAGTTAAAATGGTATCCTTTATAAGTATAAAGGATACCATTTTTTCCGGAATAATTTTCTATATCCCACCGCGGACTTTTTCGTAGATCTATAAAAAAGGAATGTCTCACCATGCATTGTTTTGTTTTATCTCAAAGGGAATTAGGCAGCGTTTTCGATTAAAGCTCCCAGGTGGTTTGACTTTTTTCGACACTTCCAACAATTATCATCATATTTCAACTAATTTCCACAAAACTTTGACAAATTATATATACGTAAACCTTTCTCATAAATCACTCTATCTATTGGTGAAACTCGCAAGATAATCCGTTCAGTAGTTTTTAAGTTTATCGCGAACAGACAGATAGACAGACAGATAAACGCGGTGGACGACTTTGTTTTATAATATATAGTGATAAAAAAAAATTAAGAACTCTGCGGTCATAAAATAAGGAAGAACAAGCAGCGAATTACGCGGCCCATCAACGATCACAGGGAAGGAAAGCCTCGATAAGATATAAGATAAGCAATAGATACATCGTTAACTAGGTAGGTAAGGCAAGTACTCAACAATAGCCAATATATGTGTTATCAATTTATACGATAAAAATAATTGATAATATAATTAGGAATGGTTCAAACTAGTTAGTAGCTAACCTATAGTTGATAGTTAATAGTAATTTAAAAAAATCTCTTAAAGCAGATACACTAACTTCCAAAATATGAGGTAATAGTCAAGGCACATTACACATTACATTGAAATATGACAGGACATGAGTTAGATCACAACTCACCCAATGTTAAATGACGGTGTGGTCGAAGATGGTAAACACGCCTAGCTTAGCTTGGTATGCGAACTCAAATGAGGCAGCCGTTTGGTGTTTGGGGGCGAATTTTTCAACTTGAGAGAGCTAGTAGCCTAGTACTAGAAAGTACCCTACCACCATGCTGTGGTTTCCTCACGATGTTATGATTCACTGGCAGCTGAAGCTCATTGTTAGGGTTTGAACCTACGCCCTTTGGCGTGTGAACCGACTACGCTGACCACTGAGATATCATCGCTACGAAAATGATATCTTAGAATATCGTTGTTATTACTGTGGATGAAAGATTGACAAAACAGATTTATATGCAAAAGTATTTGCATCCGACATCCATATTTTAAAACAATAATCACTATCACTACATCACTTCACTACATAGTATAAAACAAAGTCGCTTTCTCTGTCCCTATATCCCTATGTATGCTTAAATCTTTAAAATTACGCAACGGATTTTGATGCGGTTTTTTTAAAATAGATAGAGTGATTGAAGAGGAAGGTTTATATGTATAATAACATCCATTAAATAATGGAGAAATAGTGCGAAGCCGGAGCGGGCCGCTAGTGAAATTATAAGAAGCGAAATATGTGTCAGGATCTTAGCAAGTGGCAAAATATTCTCTCTACATAGCCCTGTGGGAAAAGTAAACCTGTAGAAGCAAACTTTTAAGAAGAGCCAAATAGAAGAACAATTAATGTAAACCGAGATGGGTAGGAAGATGTGTGATAGAAATCAGTGTGTACACAGCCAAAAGTGGCACTCAGGCTCATTGAGACGTGAAGATGCGTAGCGTTACGCAACTTCCGGCCTCTGTGTGCGTCGCCATGCGGCGACATGCCGCGACACACCTCGCGCGGGGGTCTCTATTGAACTAAGCTCAATGACCATTCATACAAAAGCCTGACGAGAGTGACGAGACTCTGACACCGGTGGAAAGTGACGACCTCATAATGATGTTACGTGACCCACCATTCAAACAACGAAAACATTGAAAGGGCATTTCAAACTATTACCGAAGGTTGCTCTGTTGTTTGCATTACAGATCAACGTAAGTGTATTTACTTGGTGGTAGATTTCCTTAGCAGGTCGTTTAGGTAGGTACCATCGCAATACCAGATATTCTGTCGCTAAGCAGTAGTGTGTAAATATAACTGTGTTCCGGTTTGAAGGATACTGCAGCCAGCGAAATTACATGGCTATTGAGACTAACCATCTAGTCTTAAAGTAATGAGCGCCGAGGCAGGATGCCCTGGACTTTGAACGCAACGCTCTTTTGATGGTAGAAGATTACTGCCTTTCTATGACCACTGCAGCGGTGCCCAGAACTTAGTAACAATAACAAGTCTACGATATAGCTGCTTTGACGTTCACAACTTCGAGACTTTGATAGTCTCAATAGCTCTGTCATTTTTACTAGCACCAATACCCATCAAATCGCAACACATTACTGCAAGGCGACAGAATACCTGATACTGCAATGGTACCTACCTAGCGACCTCTTGCTAAGATCTGCCACCTTATAGAAGTCCCAAGAAAACTACCGCAAGGATCTAGATTTATGATTATTAATAGAAATGTTTTGTTTTAATAAGTAGGAAGTGTTGGTTGTGAACTGGTGTATTGTGGGCGAAGCACAGTGACGCAATGCAACGAGGAAGGCGGGATAACCGGCGATAGATGGCACGGCAGAGAATTGTGCAACCCGTCGACACGATTCTGTACTGGCTGCAGAGGAGGCATTTCCGCGAAGCATCGCTCAGGAGATGGGTGATAACATCTGCCGCTCAGTATCTTTATGGTCCATCGTGTCGTGAGCCACAGTTTTGACAACAACCTTAGAAACCGTGCGATGGCACACGATAATTCATAAGAATCGCAGTATTTGCTCCTCAGTCAAGTATATCGAAAACGTTGCACACGTTTTAGCTTTTGCAATCGATTATCATAAAAATAAATTGATTTTACTCTAAATCAGAGATTGGACATGAATTCGTACAATGAAAACGTGGCTTACAAATTTAATCAATTGATTAAATCAGTTTTTGTCTAAAGAGATCATTCAGAGGTCATTAAAAAAAAACAACATTTTACGTTAGTTTCAGTTTTCGCTCGCCATAGGTATTGGATCCATTTCTCAAACATTTTGATATCGAAAATAAGAACCTCTAATTCGATCAACTCTGCATCGAATTCATTATTCAGCAACGGTTAATTGTTTCAGGTAAGTGATGTAGTGCATATGTGTGCATTGCGCCCGCGCTGGTTGGTCCCCTCGTGGCGCGTTTCCGGTCCCAGTGAACTGGTTTTCTTAAAGCTCTCGTCTGCAATCGAGCCGTTCATTGTTACGTTTTGTTTTTACACCAAACTCATAATCACCGTCGTCGGTAAAGTTAATTTTGCTCTTTAGTCAACATCACCCAACATAAGATTGTTATTTTTAAATCACAAAGTGGGTACTTAGTATCAACAATGGCCCGATCTGTATAAATATTATGATCTCTTTTGGTTTTTGTTGAATGTGTTACAAACAAACCTCGAATCGAATAACTTTCTAATCGTATGATTATAGAGCAGATTATTGTCGTCTGTTCATATTCATTATTTAACATCAATGCATCTTATTATACCTAATAGCAGAATGAAGAGTTGCTGACTTTATGTCGTCTTCTATTTAAGAAGTTTATACCTCAGGCTAACTAACACGGAAAGCTCTCAGCTTGCGCCTGTTTGCATGCATTGTTAACTGATGGGCCATCATAAAACTCATCGCTTTTTAGACAAATTTTCGCATAACAATCAAGGCGTAATTGGCTAGCAGGTTCGTGTGACAGTCTTCTACAGTCTTCGAAATACTGGTGCTCCAATCGTATCTGCATACGTTTAGACGTCAAAATTTAAAGTGGGTATTAGTGAGCGTTTGGTGATTAACATTGGTTTACCTGAAGGCCTACGGCGCCAAAACTCGGCCTCGTCAGACCGCATTCCGTAGCGCATCTTATCTCGGAAGATCTCTCTATAACTGTTCCACCAGATGCGAAAACATACCATAAATAGATGACCTCATTCGGCTCACTCAAATTTCGCTTAGAAAAGTAATAAAGCTTTAGCATCGGAACGGCATTCTGACGAACTGAGATTGGCGGTTCTAATTGAAGCGTGTTTGGTCAATACCATCCTGGTCACGGGCGTTAGTTTCGCTATCGATCAAGCAGAAGTGCTCCGCGGGTGCTTCGCTCCGGCGAGGGTGGTTCCATGGCGGGGGTAGGGACAGGTCGTGCTCACCTTGTCGCTGTCTGGGGCCGGTTAGAGACGGGAGTGTTGCGCGGGGAGAAGAGGCGAGCGCGCGCTCATGCTCGCGCGGTCGTCGACCTGGCGACTCGTAGTAACTGTACCACACACACTGACACTACGAAGGTGGAGACACAACCGTTCGCTGCCGATTCGCGGGACGGACTGAGGCGCGGAGCCGCGTGCGCCTGCGCCTGCGGCCTTGACCGCCGCCCCCCGCCTCGCGCCGCGTCATCCTCACCCCCCGCTCGCAAGGCGCATCCACCGGCCGCCAGCGAAGCCCTACGCCTCGCCTAAGCTCGCGGAACCACGCAGACACGCAGGCGAAAGTCAATACCGTTAGGTAATCATTACCTACGATTGCGCTTTTTGTGAACGTTATCAGATAGCGGTAATGTACCCGGAATTGGAGCGCACCATACTATGCCGACGGAGCCTTCCTTTCATAGGATCTTTTTATGTTTGCAGAGTTGGAAACTGCCGTTACCGCATAAGCAAATAGGCAAACTACTTCTTTCACTGTACCTATAAACCCGCATAAACGCAGATTACAAGTACACAGGTTAGCCAGAAGATCCTACCAGATATACTATGCAACAAGCGCTGCGGCGCACCTCGACCTAGTTGTGCACAATGCTACCTCGGTCACCCATCACTTCTCCAAACAATTTTCCAATCTCGATTTATCCTCTTCAATACGCACAAACACTTGGGAAACAAAACCACACGGCATTTGTTTTTGTCAATCAGTCGACCTTTGCACGTCTTTTACGAACGGTTTCCTGAGTGTTTTTATTAGTGCTGTCGTCACAAATCAGAGCCGAAGGTCTTGACGGCAGTCACAAGACGAGCACTGCCAGATGATTACCGGACGTCGTACTTTGCAATTTCATGGTCTAGGATGCAAAGATAAAACAAAAAACAATAATGCCTCTGATACTGTACAGATGCTTTATAGTTAAAATACAAATTATATATTGGGTATATAACAAGTAACTAGAAAATTACTTGTTATATAGTCTGGCCAAGCCAAGTTGTCAAGCCAGATCCGCCGCGTTTGTCTGTCTATTTGTTCGCGATAAACTTAAGAACTACTGAACGGATTGTCATGCTAGTTTTACCAATAGATAGAGTGATTCATTGGGAAGGTTTAGGTATATCATTCGTCAAGGTTTTGTGTAAATTGGTTGAAATATGATGATAATTGTTGGAAGTGTTAGAAAAAGCCAAACCACCTGGGAGCTTTCATCGAAAACGCTGCCTAATCCCTTTGACTTATAACAAAACAATGCATGGTGAGATATTCCTGTTTTATGGATCTACAAAAAGTCCGCGGTGGCATATATCTATCTTTTAAGGATAGCTTACTATACCCATTCTTACTACCCGTGCGAAGCCGGGGCGGGTCGGTAGTAAAATACTATAGGACTTTATAGGTAAAGCGCTGAATTGAAAGATCGCCCGCGCGGTGTGGAGGTTGGTGGGGGCGAGCTCAGCGCACAAGTGTTTAGTTAAACCAAGATAAATCCCGGGATAATGTTTGATGGACACAGTATGTTTTTTTTTTATGGTTGACCTCAGCTCACCTGAAGTAAAGTGACGGTGTGATCAATGATGGTAAACCATTGAATAGAACTGAAATAATGCACACTTATCTTTATCTCGCTAGGTAAAAATAGTTTTGCTCTGAAACATAATATTTATTGTAAATAACTGTAAATGTTAATATGCAATAATATGAAAAACGAAACAATAAATTACGCAAAAAAAAAAATGTAAACAAAGTACTCCTTCTCTTTACAATAAATAATTATTCTAACTTGACTTCTCTTGCCAAAAAAAAGGGCGAATCACTTTGGGATGGATCGTGACACGTTTATCTCGTGTGCGATTTTTTTCCAAGCGTCTGCAACAAATGATGATGATGTCAACTATTTACTGCGAGATCCGCGAGTGAACTGCCTCCCCCATAACACCCGTACATCGCTCATCCCGCAGACTTCTTACCGCGCAGGTGATCTTTCAATTCTGCGGTTTGGTTATATTATTTTGGTTATCGTTATAAACTCTGCGGGTAACTTGATCATTGTCAAATATGTTTCTTTTTATTTTATTTCAAATAATAAGCGACAAAATTACGATGGCCTAGAAGGCATTTTGTCTAATTATATTTTAGTACCTGGTTGACCGAGCTTTGCTCGGCTGAAAACACGGATAAAACGACGTTTTCTAAAAATGAAACCTAGCTAGATCGATTTATCGCCCCCGAAACCCCCTGCATACTAAATTTCATGAAAATCGTTGGAGCGTTTCCGAGATTCAGAAAATATATATATATATATATATATATAGTATAAATATCAAGAATTGCTCGTTTAAAGATATTTTTATACTATGTTAATTATATTGAGATAAGATCTGGACAAGATTACGAGTAGAACTGAACAGGTAATATCGGCATAGGAGGCATATGAGATTTACATCTGACAGTAGGTTGAAAGAGCTGCCAACAATGATAAAGAAGTAGTTTAGAAGTTTAGCTTGAATAGACACAATGATACAATACAATAGGGTACAAATGAGATACTTTGTGAATCGCCTGAGTGATTTCTGACAACCACCAATTTTTTGATCAGGGAAAATGCTTGATAGATTCCTCTAGCCAAAGTGCTGGCAGGGTTATTTGGGACTCTCTGTCTTAATGCCAGCCTACACCCTAAAAACCCTGGCCGCTTCCTCGGTGATTTGTGTCGAATCTGCGGCCATGCTTCCACGGCCTCGTCAGCGCTTGTTCTTGCAGACCCGCCTTGGAGATCCCAAGCTGCCTTCGCAACAAAGACGATGAGTCAAAACCACAGACACATCGCGATCGACCTAATACCAGCATATTAGCGTCGCATAGCCCCACGTTCGTACGGTCGCGACAATGTAGTACCAGTACATTGTACCAGCCCCAACTACCTCATCTGCGGATAACGTTCACTTATACTACGGCCAACGTCTGACGTTAGAGTAAAAGAGGATACATATAATCTCCTTTGCTTTTATTGGTCGGTCGTGGTTGGAATGGACGTCTCTTAACGATGTATTGGGGAAAATTCTTTATTTAACCAGAGCAAAAATCGGGTGTCTGGTTTAAGTTAGGTTACTCGCCTTACCTACTGCTCTATGTAATTAATGCCATTATAAAATAGTTGTCCTCTGACTCCAAACTACATTCTAACCGGTTCGCCCTGTGCTAACGCTATGTTTATATCTCATTGAATGTATTTGTGACTTGAATAAAAATAATAATTAATATACCTAATCCCAATCATATTTTATGCGTTTTAACTTTAAGGAAATCCTTGCGTACAAAAAATCTTTGCATGGTGGTAGGGTATTTTCTAGTACTCGGCTGGCTGGCCACCCTTAAGTTTCCATGGAAACTGACGTGGTTTTGACACGTTTTTGTTGTACTTATGCGGTGGCCTTCATCGTGGAGACAAAGCTGAAAACAAACCCCCAAGCCAAAAGTACGGTGTGTTCAGGCAGGCTCGCTTGAGAGCCAATTCTATTCCAGGTTAGGTGCGCTTTACCATCTTCAACTAAACCGTCACTTAACATCAGGTTACCTGTGGGCTTGTCAAACATAACAAAATCCTTGCCATTGGCTGCTTTGGCGCAAATGATATCGATTGCGATAAAACTTAATTTAAGATAAGCTTAGAAACAGGTTTCATATTGATGGATAGTCTATCATAGTCCACTATTGGACATAGACCTCTCCCAAGACACGCCAATCAGCCCCATCTTAGGATTTTAAACCAAGTTTCCGGCCACTGCCAGTTTTCCTACATAATAATATATCGTTACTCCATAGAGTCTCACTTGGTGGTAGATTTTTTATTTTATTTGGTAGTAATCTCCTATAGCAGGATGTCGTCTAGGTAGGTATCACCGCAGTACCAGATATTCTGCCGCCAAAGAGTAGTGTGAACATTACTGTTTCGCTTTGAAGTGTACTGGAGCTAGCGAAATTACAGGGATGTTGAGACTAACCATCGAAAGTCTCAAAGTAAACGCCAAAATATTAATGTATAATAAACTGCCTAAGTGTTTACCGAATTAAATCCTACCGAGTTAAAAAAAAAAACACATTAAATTTATTTGTTGTTATAGCAACAGATTTATCGCCCCCGAAACCCCTTGCATACTAAATTTCATGAAAATCTTTGGAGCCTTTTCAGAGATTCAGATTATATATATACATATACTCGTATACAAGAATTGCTCGTTTAAAGGTATTAGATAGATAGATAGATTAGATAGATAAATAGATTAGATAGATACATATAAATAAATATCGAGGTGTCATCACAAAAAAAAGGAAAGACAAAATAGTCTAAAACACGCGCAGAGAGTGGCGTAATCTAGACTTAAGTAAAAAAGTTATTGATCTTGAATATTATCGAAAATCGAAACGAATTTAATCAACTTACAAAATATTAAAGTCAAAACAATACGTAACTCTGTAAGTGTTTAAAATGTTATTGTGAAAGCCTATAGCCTTGATAATGTTTTGTCTTTCGGTAAGACGTATTTAAACATTTAGTTCAGATTCGTGTTTAAATATTTGTAAGTACCGACCACCTGTGCAAATTTCACCATACCACACGGAAATTGGTGAATTCAAGCTATTTTTAACTAAGCAAATCGAAGCCGAAAAGAAAGGTTATGTGTTTGGCCTGTATGTATATGCGTATATCCGTTCCCTCGTAACTACTAAACGAACTAACGAACTGAACCGATTTTGATAATTGATATGTCACTACAACATACATCTGTAAATGCGCGAGTCACTGGGTAGATTTTTTTTTATAAAAAATCTAAATGTTGAAGTTTTTGACCCCAAAATATATTCGGATTATAGTTTTAAAACTTTTTTTTTTTGTAAATGTTTGAGACGTATTATACGCTTTGCTGATGGTAAGAGATAACGCCTGTCCATGACCATTGCAGCGATACACAGAACTTTGAGTAGCAAAACAAAGTCCAGGGTATCGCTGCTTTGGCGTTCATTATTTTGAGGTTTTTTTTGGTGAGAATTATCAGCCACGTAATTTCGCTAGCAGTACCCTTTCAATCTGAACACAGTAATGTTTCCACACTACTACTTGGCAGCAACTTTTTAGCTAGTTAAATCATAAGCCAAAGTTTTCATATAGGTACATATATCCAGTTATCATAGAATGCCGTTTGAAAACCGACTATGCAAATAACCACATCCGATTCAAAAATAAGCGCGCAGAATAGTACCTATTAACATCAACTATATTTTTAGCTAAGCAAGCGTGCAGGCGAAAGATAATAAAAGTTCCTCCTAAAAGTTCTTAAAGATGACTGCCCTGTTGGCTCATTGGTAGTGTGTCTGCTTCAAGAGCCGTAGGGCGTGGGTTCGATTCCTACTCAGGACAAGCGTTTCGTGGTAAAATCAATTTTTTTTGTTACATTATGTGTCTGGGTGTTCTGTATATATATTATAAGTAAGTATTTACAAAAAAAAAAGTATTCAAGTATTCTATCAGTTATCTGACTTCCGTAGCATAAGCTTTGCTTAGTTTGGCGCTGTGTGTATTGTACGATATTTATTTATTTATTTATATATTTATGTGTGAAGTCTGCCAACTCGCATTTGGCCAGCGTAGTGGACTATGGCCTTAACCTTCTCATAATGAGAAGAGTCCAAAACTGAGAGAGTTTATAAACAGGGCTGATCTGGAAGCGCTCTCCATATAAAACCGCATCTTCGCTTAACATCAGGCGAGATGACGGTCAAACACAAGCCTAAGTATTTGTAATTTTAAAAAGTTGTTCGCGCTGAAGCTTTCATATTATATTCAAACTCCCTGGACCAATTTCGAACATGGAATAGTAAAACTTGCAAGACCTACTTGGCTACCAAATTTTAATGTCGAATCAATGTAGCAAACGACTAAGAAACATACAATTAATTTGTTCTAGGAAACTATGAAACCTCCGATTAACATTATAAATGCAAAAAACATAGTTTACCTAATTAAATTTTCTCGTGTCCAAAACGACCATTGCTATGCAAATGTAACGTCTTTGATGCAAATCTGTAACGGTCATTTCTCAAGTGTGAATAAACAGTTCAAATTTATGTACTTTCTCTCGCCGATTAAAACGATTTTAACCATAGTAAGTCAAAATATTTAACTATACCAAAACTAGTTAATTAGTTTTGTATACATTATATAGGGTTATAAGCTTAGGGTGTATTACTCCGAAAGGGGATCACTGTGTTCAAAATTATGATTTTTTTTTATCATGGCGTTCATATAGTAAAAGTTAAAACCTGAAATCGGGGTGCGGTTGTGTCGTGACACAGCCATGTGTATGCGAACACGTGTAAATTGTTGAACATTAAGTACTTTGAATTTCCATGTTTCCAGTCCTCGCTCAACGTAACGTACCTATTCTTTGATTCTTTAGCCATCGTACCATTACACAACTAATTAAATTTTAGTTGTAGATATGTACCTGCTACACCAAACTGTATCCCCAGATTTTGTTAACATTGAAAGCAAATTAAAAGACATTCACGTGAAAAAACAGGTGGTCCATAAATGTATCAATAAGACAACAGTTTATTGTTCACAATAACATAGTTGGTCCCATAATAAAAAAACAGTTTATGCTGACGAGTACGAGATGACCCTTAGTAAAAGTCGGTTCAGTACACACCGATCATTTACAGGTCTTAAATTTTTGACACCAAAAAATTCGCGACTAACCTTACACAGCAGCAAACTCAATATTCAGCATCTGCGGTGGAAATATAGAGCACCTTGTGACGTGGCTTGGAGCTCTGCTTAACGTCTTTTGAAGGCCCATCACTCGCGCCTGGAACCATGCAAGCTAATGTTTATACGAACTATCCTTGCCCGAGTGCTGGTTACCCCACGTTATACTACCAGCACCACATATATCATAATAAAACACAAAACAACATATCCCAAAAAACAAAAAACACGGTACAAAACGCCTTCCTGATGGTAAGATATAAAGCATGTCCATGACTATAGCAGCAATAAAAAGAACATAGAGTAGCACAACAAAATCCAGGGTTTCACTTCATCGCGCTGATTACTTTGAGACTTTCGATGATTAGACTCAACAGCCCTGTAATTTCTCTAGCTGCACTACCCTTCAAACCGGAACACAGTAATGTTTACGCACTAGACCAGTTTTTATTGCGTACCGTATGGTAATTCAGGCTTTTTATCGTGGTATTCTAGTCAATATCAAATGTCATGCGGGGATTTAGAGGTTGATGGTAAAAAAAGTGTAATATTTTCATGTTAGTTTTTTATCCCACTATAACTTTTAAACGGCTAAACAGATCTGGATGTATGGGGTATCGTTAGAATCCTTACATTATCCCAATTGACACAAGCTATAATTCCAAAAAAAATGTTGGGATTCGTGTTTTTTTTTTTCATTTTCTTAACTAATCTCGTTATCGTTTCCTTTACTGCTGACAGAGTGAAACAAACCCAATATATTATTCGATTTTTTACGAAGTTTAAAGATGAGCCTTTCCATCGATTAAAAAGACTCATGTTACGGTGGGTGCTGAAAAAACACACTTCAACAAATATGCTGTTGTGTCGTTTCCTTAAAAGCTGCGGTCGGATCATCGGATATTGGTGGTCAATCACTGCAATACCGGAACGAATCGGTTCGTTGCGCGTTTGTTATTGAATACTTGTAGCGGATAGCTTAAGTAGACCGGCATCGCAAGGCCAAGGATCAATGGGCAGTACTGTAATCCTCTTGCCGTAACGAAGCCATAATACAACCAGAAATACAATTATACAATTGCACGTTTATTATGTTACGGGTCTATTATAGACTATTATTTATTTGTATAGAGTGAGTAATATGGATCGTTAACTGGGATTCCGGAATACCAGACCAAATGAAGGACGTAACAAGCTAAAAAAAAAAAAAATTTAAACAGTTTTGGCGGGAACGCGGTATGCGTCGTGTCGCCGCATTGTATTTTTTACACTCAATGTTATTATAATTTCATCTTGCAAATATGATCGACAAGTAAAAGTGGCATAAACCACACGAGTTTCCTTATGTTTGTCTATGGTTTCCGACAATTATCTCTGAAAAAACTTGTAAGAAAAGCAACAATAGCGTTGATATCCGCTCATATATGCTGTCAGCTTGTTTGTACAACGCAAGACAAACTACAGAGTTATCCCACGTAATCTGTACGTGTCCTACATACTTATCAGCAGACTTACCGCCACCAGCAATTGAGATCACTTGCTCTCGCAACCGCTAAAGGTATTACAGGCAGGCATAACAACCACACTCTGAAACAACAAGGCATAGCTAAAGTCTTGAGTTTACAAAAGAGCTTTTGTTTATTAAAAACTAGCGACCCGCTCCGGCTTCGCACGGGTGCATGATTTTCTCTACTGTAATATGCATGTATCATACATATAAACCTTCCTCTTGCATCACTCTGTCTATTGATATAAGCCGCATTAATATCCGTTGCGTAATTTAAAAGATCTAAGCGTACAAACGGCGGGAAGCGGCTTTGTTTTATTTTATGTAGAGATAGATTTGCGTGCGACCACACCCTGTTTGATGTTAACCAGTGACGTGGTCTAGGATGGAGTTCCTGGTTCACTCTGGATTCGCAGACACGCAAATTCTACATAAAAGGAAATACAAACTCCAGGAGTGAATTTCACATCCATGCTATAACACAAATGTGGCATCGAAGCGCTTAGTGCGTACGTACGGAATATCAACCAGTACAGGCTTTTTTAATATATATTAATGGTTGACAGGCTAGGTGTTTGACCACAGCTCACCTGATGTTAAGTGACGGTGTGGTCGAAGATGGTAAAACACACCTAGCCTGGAATGGTAGCTGAGGCTGCCGGAACACACCGTTAGATGCTTGGCGGCAGATTTTCAATTTGGGTGGTGGCTAGCCAGCCGAGTACTAGAAAGTACCCTACCACCACGCTATGGTTTCCTCACGATGTTTTCCTTCACCGGCAGCTCAAGCTCATTGTTGGGGTTTGAACCCACGCCCTTCGGCATGCGAACCGACCGCGCTAACCACTGAGGTATCATCGCTACGTTTGGGCCGCGTCTGTCTAGTCTATTAGACTAGTCGTGTGGTGATAAAAAAGCAGATAGAATCAAGTTGCACAATTCCGAGGCACAAGTTCCGAATTGTGAATGATAAAAAGACCGATAACAGTGTTGCCAATAAAAAAATTAAGCGGCCGTGTACATTAGGTAAAAATTAGGTTATATGAAAAGACATCAACGGTGGGCCGTATCACTGCTTAGAAAAAAAAAACACCGTTCAATATTTGCCAAATGGCGCTGCTGTAAGATTTTTAACATTAATTAAATGTTTGCAAATATTCACTATTAATTTCGAAAAAATAACATTAATTAATTATTCTTAATAGATTAAGATTTTATTTACAACTTTGTAATGTTGGTATTCGGATTCGGAATCGGATATACAGTCAAACCATGCACTTGGAACAGTCGAATACTCTAAAAGTGAATTTGTTTAAAATTAATTACCGTAGAATTTGCGAAAAGCCGTAGAATTTACTACGTCCACAGGGTTGCTGCCGTAGACCGTGGATTTTGTGATTTTTATCCTGAAAACCGTAGAACATGGTAATTGTCGTAGCATTGGCAACACTGACCGATAAACAAGCGACCTTAATAAGGTCTGTATGTCTGTCATCAAGGCTTTGCTGAAACGTGACCGGACTGTCTCAAGTCGGTACTAGGCAAAGCCGTAGCATATGTAAGAACAATACTCCATGCACGACAAACTGAAGGTAGTTTACGCATGACGCGACGCAATGCAATCTATATCATGCAAAGATATCGCATTGCATCGCGTATACCTATGAGGAATATCGTAAACGTCGTAGAATGTTAATAGTAGACATCCACTATTGTACATTTACCGTATGCTATTTTCTTTTTAACAACTAACTTTTACATAGAAATTTATAAGTAATAAATACTCGACTATGAGAGGTAACGCATGTCTATGATTATTGCAGCGATACACAGAACTTTGAATACCAAAACAAAGTAAAGGCCAACGCTGCTTTGACGTTCATTTCATTAAGACTTTTGATGGTTAGTCTCAACAGCCTCATAGTTTCGCTAGATGCAGTACCCTTCAAACTGGAACTCAGTAAAGTTTACACACTACTGTTTGGCAGCAGAATACCTGGCACTGCGGTGGTACCATCTGCGAAGATCTACCACCTAGTGCCTTTTTTTTTTTAGTTAAAATACCTATACGGCCACTTAACCCTGTGGATTCTTGTTACTAAGGTTCTCGTGACCAAATCATAATATAAGAACAAGTTTTTTTTATCGATGACAGGCTACGTGTTAGACCACAGTTCACCTGATGTTAAGTGATGGTGACGTCGAAGAATGCAAACACACCTAGCCAGGAATGGAACTGGCTCTTAAGTGAGGCTGTTGAAACACACTGTTAGTGCTTAGCGACAGATTTGCAACTTAAGGGTGGTAGCTAGCCAGCCGAGTAACAGAGAGTACCATACCACCATGCTGTTTTCCTTCATTAGCAGCTCAAGCTCATTGTTGGAGTTTGAACACACGCCCTTCGGCGTGTGAATCGACCGCGTTAACCACTGAGCTATCATCGCTACAAAAAGTTTTACGCATATGAATACCTATGGCATTCATGAAAACTCAACTATCAACAAACCGCTTGTTAATATCGAACTCTTCTGTACTACTGTTTGTATTCTGTTTGCGATAAACTTAAAAACTACTGTACAGATTATCATGCGAGTATTACCAATAGATAGAGTGTTTCACGAGGAAGGTTTAGGTATATAATTTATTGAGTTTTTGTGTAAATTGGTTGAAATATGATGATAATTATTGGAAGTGTCGGAACAAGTCAAGCCACTTGGGAGCTTTAATGGAAAACACTGCCTAATCCCTTTGAGATAGATCAAAAGCCTTGTGTAAATTCGTGCGTAGCCGGGGCGGGTCGCTAGTATAATAATAATATAATTGTATCTCTTATGCATTCTATGGTTTTGACGTAGTAAACACGCGTGCGTGCCAACTCTACTCGAGTACAAACGACGCGGAATGGAGATGGTTAAGAATATGTTTGTACACACCTACTGATGACCTAAATACTATGAATAGAGCACAGAGTTCAATAACTGAAGTTACGTCTCATTCAACTATTCTATATTCTTTTAACTGAATATTTTTCATAGTGGATGGCAATTCAGGACAGTGATGATAACTAAATCGGGGGATACAGCTTGGTATTGCAGCTGTATATCTAACATCTACATCCAAAATGTAATTCTGTTTGTTAAGTTTTTATTTTTATTTTTATTGGTAGTAAACTTTATTTTTGGAAACTAATTTGAATATTTTGGCTTGTTTTGCTGTGCGGTAGTTAATTTTTAAAACGTTTTTAGACTTTTCCTAACGCCCTTGCCATGCAAAACAAAAAAGAATACATAGTTATTTTCAAACATTTTATTGACTTTGACAACTGACATTGTACGATACACGGGCTTTGTACGATTCTAGCACGGCTAGAACTGCTGGTGGTCCAAATCTGTTCGCAACTTGACGGCACAATGTCACGGACACTGGTTTCGATGATTCTAGATTAATATTAGTTTGCGCGCGCGCCGTGAGCAGGGAACGTATCGTACGTCCGATCTCGACCGCAACGACAGAGCTTCTCTCGATCGACGGTTGCAAATGTGACAAATTGACGGAGCAAATTTCCGTCTACCCTCTATTGCTTGCTGGGACCGAACATACATAGTAATTATTTGACACATTTGATTGACTTTTACAATTGACATAAAGTAACAAATCTTATATCATAGCCTCATATATGCGATATCAGAGTCCGAGTAACGTTTAAAGTAAACTAATCCAGATATTTGTATCAATAAAGTAAAAACAACTCTACGTACGTGTATGGAAGAGGTTGTTATGGCTGCTGTTGACTTGACAGATTTTGTTTTGGTTTGCTATTGCTTTTTTAGGCACGGAAAGTAGCTATATACAGCCTACTATGTAATATGTCATTAAAGGACAATTAAAAGTCTAGTTTAATTTTTGTATTTTACTAAAATAAACCCCATGTCATATTTTAAAGAGTTTTAAAACTAAAAATAATGTACAGAAATGTAATATTTAGAAATGGTTTTGGTCTGATTTAGTAAAGTTTTCTTTATATACCGAATTACCACGACTCGGATAGCTAAAGGATTCAAGAATTCGTTACGTTGAGTGAGGATTTTAAACATGAATATCCAAAGGATTTCTTAGTGTTTAAAAATGTACATGTACACAAGACTGTGTTCATGACACTAACACTCCACTAATCATTCCCACTCAAGGGTTATTAAATAATATCTTAAATTATTATGGTCAGTTCATCAACTGGTTGTAAAGTAATGTAAAATAACAGAGCGTAATAAATTCACCGAAAGCAGTAAAACTCAAAGAATGTTATTAACTATCCTACGCCTTTAATTAAACTCATTAACGGCGGTTTAATCAGTAGGTATTCATTAGAGCACAAACAGTGCGATAAAACCTTGCGGTACAAACAAATACTTGTGTGTACTTTGTTAAAACACACGTGATTTTCGCATCTATTACTGCGCATTTGTTGAATTGTGCATAATATTTCCCTCCGGCATCAATCTTCTTTTTATGTCCAGGGAAAATCCGTGGTGGACGCCACTGGCCCTTAGGCGGGTAGGGGTTATGTGGGATTCTTCATCTATCTGCCTACCTACTGAAAACCCTGGAGTGTTTCACTTTGGTGCTGTGTGTCGAGGCTTTGGGCACGCTTGTCCTCGCGGATCCGCTTCGAGCCCAAGCTTCTCACGCAACAATTACAATGTATCGAAACATCAGATACATCGTGATCCAACTCAAAGCTCCGGCTGTTACCGGAGCTTAAATAAACATTACTGTAGGCTCTTAAAAAAAGCTAATTGTAAATTACCTCGCATTAAAAATTACTGTAGGTAACAACTTACAATAATCTTTAAAAGTAACGAGACGAACGATACGCTCTCCTAATGGTAAGTGATAACGCCTGTCCATGACTATTGCATCGATACACAGAACTTTGAGTAGTAAAACAAAATCCAGGGCATCGCTGCTTTGGCGCTCATTACTTTGAGACTTTTGATGATTAGTCGCAACAACCCTGTAATTTCGCTAACTGCAATACCCGTCATACGGGAACACAGTAATGTTAACACACTACTGCTTGGCGGCAGAATATCTGGTACTGGTATCTACTAGACGACCTCCTGCTAAGGAAATCTACCGCCAAGTAAACTGATGTATTATGGCAGTGTTTTTTTTTATTTCAATCAGTTCCGAAATACATAATTGAATCTAAATAATACGTGAATTTTAAAAACGCGCTTTGGTCGAATTGAAACATAATTTCGCCCTTACTGAACATCCCGCAAACGGAGTCGCGGGCACAGCTAGTATACAATATAATTCTACAATACCTGTAATTTAGAAAGTCTGGTTAAATTGCTAGACTTATCGCCTAGTAACTAGTTATCTTAGGTTACCTTGAAAGCAGGTTCGACAAGACATATCTAATTTATAAATAGTGTGTTTGTGACATTTAGCGTAATTACCTATCACTCTACCTACCAGTGATCCACCTATAATATATAAATACTATTACCTACATGAAGTGATCCGAACGCTATATTCGTTCAACTTCAGTTGAAGCAGCAGAGCATATATTGCTTGATACACATTTAATACAAACCTTGTTCACTGCTTCTATTATTTATTTGTTGAATAAATTAAGGATTTCGTAATATGACCCAACGCAAAATTCATTTCATCTAGGCTTGTGTCTATTCCTGGTTGCCACCACCTCGATCGCCACCACTGGTGGCAATACAGATTTTTTTCCACATTGCTGCCTAATTGCCACCACTGGTGGCAATGATGGATATATTTCCTTATTTTTTTTTATGTCTGACAGGCTAGGTGTTTGACCACAGCTCACCTGATGTTAAGTAACGGTGTGGTCTAAGATGGTAAAGCACACCTAGCCTGGATTGGAACTGGCTCTCAAATGAGGCTGCCGGAACACACTGTTAGATGCTTGGCGGCAGATTTTCAACTTGAGGGTGGTAGCTAGCCAGCCGAGTACTAGAAAGTACCCTACCACCACGCTATGACTTCCTCACGATGTTTTTGCCTTCACCGGCAGCTCAAGCTCATTGTTAGGGTTTGAACCCACGCCCTTCGGCATGCGAACCTACCGCACTAACCACTGAGCCATCATCGGTACAAAATTATTGTTATTGCCGCCCAGTGGTGGCATCCTTGTATATTTATGGCCGCCATTTTGCAAAGTAAGTATAAAAATACATAAATATATGGTATCGAATCTTAGGACATTGCTCACAGCGCTATCTGACCTCAAAGTAAGCAAAGCTTGTACTATGGATGTCGTACAGATAGAATACTTAAATACTTTTTTTAAATACTTACTTATAATAAATACAGAACACCCAGACACAGAATAAACATATGTTATATCATAAATATTTGCCCTGGCTGAAAAAATGTAAAAAGAGGTGTGGTGAAATGGTTACACTGAACGATATTACTAAGCCAACAGGAGGTTATTGTATTCAACATCGTGAACAACTTTTACTATATGCCTAACTTTAAATCGCAAAAAAAAACCAGCCATGTGCGAGTCGGACTCGCACACCGTTCCGTACGAACCTGTAGGTATATAAGTAAAACTTATGGTATTTTTTAAAATGAAATTTTAGCTTTTTCCTTTATCTGTGCTATAAGACGTTGCTCCGTACCAAATTTTAAGATTCTGAGTTCACAGGAAGTACCCTGTAGGTTTTTATTCCCTTGCGAGTGTCGAAAATTAGCATAAACGGCTGTCTTTTGATTGCGTTGGCTTAAAAGTTTAATTTTTTCACAGCTCCAAGGGATAGTAGACCTGAGTATTTGATAAGAATTTCAACTTGATACTTTCACGCGTTCTTGAGAAAAAGGGTCTTGACAGACAGACGGACAACAAAGTGATCCTATAAGGGTTCTGTTGTTCTTTTGAGGTACGGAACCCTAAAAAAAGGAATTGAACTGAAATGGAATGATTGGTAAAGCTACTATTTTTTTCGAAGGAGAGGCAGCTTCAACTCTTCCCGACTATTCTACGCCTCTCTCTGTTCTCTGTCTTGCATTTCTTTGTTCGTAGGAACAGTACAAATAGTCAAGTGACATTAATGACCTTTGCCAGCGTCGTCAACATGGGGGCCTACCACGATCTTTAATACAATATATAATTCCGCTGTATCTTCTAGAAAAATATGGTAAAATCGAAACGATGCCATGAAAAATAATTATGGTAGAGCCCCGTTGATAAACGAGCGCAAAGACCTTATGCTATCTAATCTTGTTTACGAAGCAAATTAGCATAGCTTAGTGCGCGCGCAAAATGCTTACCACGGAATAAAATTAGATATACCTACATGCCATGGTGGTACCTCGTTTGACGTCACGACTAACGGTTATTTTATACCGATATAGAGTTACAGACCATTAACTAAACGCTGATAACGGAAGTAAGCGACGAACTAATCTAAAGTAGGTAGTCTAATGTAAAGTTTAGTACATTAATGATTATTTTTTGTTCATCTCTACATAGTCTAAAACAAAGTCGCTTTCCGCCGTCTATACGCTTAGAATTTTTAAACAACGCAATGGATATTTTAATGCGGTTTGCATCAAAAAGATTCAAGAAAAAGTTTATATGTATAATACATGCGTATTATAGCAGAGAAAATTTGTAATGTGATGTCATAAAAACATGTTTTTGCGCGCTTACATTGCCAACGCTATAAATCAAAATAATGTACTACTTTAGTTACATTGCGCCCGTGCGAAGCCGGGGCGAGTCGCTAGTAAAATAAAAGTTATATTTAGTGGATAAAAAGGCAAACGAAAACTGCTGATAGTCGGAGACGTAATGAGACAAAATAATGACGTTATCCCAGTATTCCTTATACGAGTATAGCTTACTTGACATAAAACTAGAACAAATTCACTGTCACTAATTACAATTAATCGATTTGTTCCATGCCTTATACTCGTTGAAGTAATTACGTGATAATCTACTTGTGAGTGTAATTGCCAGTATATGGAAGAAGATATCTTTAGGTTGCAACAGCTTATAGGTTTTAGATGTTTTTTTTTTAAAGTAATAGGACGAACAAGGCGCTCTTCTAATGGTAAGAGACAATGTCTGTCCAAGTGTCCATGCCCATTGCAACGATACACAAAACTTTGAATAGAAAACAAAGTGCAAGACATCGCTGCTCTGGCGCTCATTACAACTTTTTCAAAACTTAATACAATTGGAATATATTAAAATGTTGACTAATATTAACAAGTACTTAGGCTATTTTTATCGGGAAAATCGCTGATTAAACTTTATATGGTATTAAAAGAGAGTAGTTTGTCGTATTTATGGTGTTTCTAAACGCATGTACATTAATTTGATTAGTTTAGTTTGTCTCCGCGCAGCGTGACGTCATGTAATTAAGGACAGCCGCCGTCCCAAACAGACCGACGACGCCGATGGAATGGCGCGTGACGCCCGGTAACTTGAGCCCGGCGCATCTGCGCGCGCGCTGTCCGCTCTAATCACCCAAGCCTACTTACCTACTTAAGGGCTACTTACCGTCCGGATTTGAGTGGAAAATGTCCAGATTTCGGGATATCTTATAAAATGTATATGAATATCAGACATTTCTCACAACGCCATCTAGCCTCAAACTAGCAAAGCAAAGCTGATTCCCACAGTAACCAGCCAACTGATAGAATACTTAAACCCTTTCTTTGTTATTCCATAATCTTATTATACTAGTAATACAAAACTTCACGTTGAATTTGTTATGGAATATTTTAGTATAGGGAATGTTATTAGTTACTACTTTCATTGTTATTGTATCATGTACATGTTTTATCAGCGCGGCACGATTTGGTACCTAGACGAACAATGATGTTTCAGTACTACATTAATGTAACATTATTTTAACCTGTGGTAAATAAATACAAAAAATTCGGGTCACACAATAGGCAGGAGTTGCCGAAGTCGTTATTCTCGTCTCCTGGGCTACTCCGATTCCAGGGCTACCCTGGCTTCAAGGCTACTCCTACTTCAGGGCTACCCCAGCTTTAGGGTGACACCGATTTAAGAAGTACCCCGGCTTAAGGGGTACCCCAGCTTCACGACTACTCTGGCTCCAGGGTTTACCTCCGCTCAAATCGATCAAATGGAGCCAAGCACAGTGGCGGCATTAAATTTAGTTCCGAATGCGTCGTTTCAGTTTAAGGGCTACTCTGGGCTATCCTGATTCTAGGGGTACCCCGGCTCTAAGACTACACTGATTTAAGAGGTATGCCGGCTTAAAAGGTATCCTAGTTTCAGGACTACTCCGGCTCCAGGGTAACCCTGGCAGCAGGATTATAAGATGGTTACCCTACTGCCGCGACGCAAACAAACAGCTTGTGTTGCAACTGGTGAACACTGGCGGCGTTGTGTTTCATCGCGCGATTATTGTAAAATATCCCTATTTATATCCGTTCTTTGTTTTATTAATATTTAAAACATTGTATACGTTTTATATACAAAAAAATAACAATTAAAATCTCATAAGATATTGAATCGAATACCAATATCGTTTAAACATCAATCCTTAAATAATATATCTATATGTAACATTTTTCTGGGTAATGGAATGGATCTTAGTAACTAATACAAACTACTTATATAAGTCTTATAAGATCGATGAGTAGTGCAAAGTAGGCTAGCAAGTTGATTAAATTTGAAAAATAGTTAAATAATAGGTACTTTGATATCTAGTTTACTTTAAAAATATGTTCTTTTTTAAAATTCGCCAATTTACATATTATCGTATTTTGCGATCCCAAAAACCACTTAAAATTTACTGCTTATATGGCCAGGACTATCATGCGTCCCAATGACGTCACGCCGTGTGATCAATCAACTATGTATAGTAGTTGTTCTACGACAATATCAACAAGAACGATGGCGTTCCATGTTCGTTGAAACGATTAGCTATCATTCTGTAGGTGACATACTTTTTCTCCTTCAATCTTCAGTCATCAAAGTCTTAAAAGACGGTATCTTGTAGCCATGATCTCAGGATAGATCTAATACGTGCAGTGGAAGGTGTGCATCCCGAAAGGAAATGGTTACACCGTTTTTGACCGCGGGCCCCATAATAAACCGATCTCTCCGACTTAACGAGGAATTGCGTTACCTGTAGGCCTTTTTTCATTCCTGTGAATATCTAACGTGCTGTTGGCGCCCTTGTGATTTGATTTTCATAGATTTGAGCACATCGTAAGTAGGTAGCATCATGTTTTTCCCCTTGTGGTGCCAAAACCCTCTGTCTAGAGATTGCAATAAAAGTTAGCGGTGTTGACAACCATTTTTTCGAAAACAGCACTATGGATACTGGTGTGGTTTTTACATTTTTGCTTTACGTAATCCCTCCCGCATAAACAAAAACAGGCTTAACTTAAAAAGTTCATATAATTATGTATAGTCCATTGAAAATTTACATTTGGGGTTGCGTTTTTTAGAGGACACAATTCTATTTTTTAGATGTGTAGGAGATAATACGAGATAAACCGTAAAAACCATTTCAACCCCTTTTTTCAAGATGGCGGCCGTGAGACAAGGTTGGCGACCCCACAAACTTGGTTTTACCCTTACACGGAACCCCCCTACACATCTAAAAAATAAAGTTGCGTCCTCTAAGAAACGCAAGGTAAGGCCTAAAAAATTTAACATTTCAATGGACTAGTATGACACTGGATTTTTGTAAGATCAGTGGCTTCTTTTGTTTGTTACGTTTCTTATTTTGGACTACAGTCAGTTTGGTGTATTGGACATATTTATACTTAACGATTTGGGAATCAGATTTGTTTGATATACTAGACGGTTTAAAGACATTGTCAATGTAGCCCTGAACATTTACATCAAACAGTTTTATGTCATTTATTTTGTTTGAAATGTCACAGTATGTTTCTTGCATGTATTGCCATAATTCTGTTGTAAGTTCTGCAACCCTTCCTTCAATAGTCTCGAGTGAGAGGTCATTTACTCGACTCATCGCCGCAGCATTGGGGTCGCGATATCTTACGAAATTCATAACCATCCAAATGGATAATGTCAACATGTTTTGTTCGTCACTGAGGCCTTCACACACATCAACTGTACCTACAGTACTGCAATGGCGATAGGTAATTAGATAGCACGGCATCAGCAATCGCATTACAAACGAGACGGTTAATCAGAGGTTACCTGCCAACTAATGTACCCAATCGAATCTCCTACAATACCCCTCATTATCCAGTAGTACCGGCTAGCCAGGGTTGCCAAATGTCCAGAATTTTCTTCACTTAATACTATTCTTTTCAGGTTATGACACAAAAATCTCTGTACAAACAGCTTAGATATGAGCAATTTGATTTCGTTTGAGAGTTTGGGTTGCAGTCTTAAATTTTTACGATTCATAATATTTCTTCTTCGTATAATAATTTTACTGATGTGTACCTACTGTGTTTCATTATATCGCACCTTTAGAATTGAAGTGACACAACTCAAAATTTTGTGAAAATGACTTTTATACACCGAACGACTTATAAACATGTATTCTATCAGTTTATTATAAATAAACAGACTTTTTTAGGCCAGAAAAGGATAAATTTACCATATCCGTCTCTTTTAAATCAAGCGCTTTCCGCGTGTCCCTCGGTATTGAAGGACCCCATTCGGTGTTGCGTGGATAGTGCTAAATGTTGTGTGATGTGCAGTTGTTCCGTAAGTGACGTAAACTGTAATCCGTCGTTTTAATACTAAACGCGAGGTAAGTTTTATGTTCGATATTTCTTTTGGAATTACTTTTTTTGTTTTTGGGGCGTTTCAATACTGAATGATAATAATATTATTGTGTCGTATTTGTATTGCCGTCATTTTATTACCAAACATTGCATAAATGATTGAGCCTTGTTTTATATTATGGCATTACTTTACTAACTGATTTTGTGACTAGGGAGACGTATACGTAAATATGCTTACTCTTTACTGAATGCAGTGTGACTTAGCAAGCTTTATTGTAATTGAGTCTTTTTATTTTAGTTAAACTTTGTGATCAATAATGAAAAGAAGAGCAGATCTTATTTTGCAACTATTAAACTGGAATGAAAATATAATGCGAAAACAGTGTGAAGTGAAGTTCCGAAGGTTATACTGGTATTAAAAATGAATCTAATGAGTGCGATAAGGAAAACTATAATATTTGAAACTACCCTTGGATAAGGCGACGGATGTAAGTCCTAGTATGAATCCTGAAAATTTACTGCAAGTGAAATCTGAACAACGGATTTTAAAAGATATTAACAATACGTCGAAAATCAGTGGTAAGTATAACATCGATTCAATTATCGAAGAACAACCATCACAGAACATGAGAGATCGGTCCAGTACATCATCATCCAGTTCTACTACGTCATTATCTTCAAGTTCCAGCACATCGTCGTTGTCATCAAATTCTTCTTCATCGTTGAAACAAAACGGAGACAAAATGAACATAATAATGGAAACAAAATATCGTTAAATCGATTCGGAATACCGGAAAAGCCTACCAATCACTTTCAAAATAGTCGTGTTTATGGACTTCGTTGTTCTGATAATATAACCACTGTGAAGAGATGCGAAATATTCGACTGTTATTTTTAGCTAAGTAATTTGGACTTGAAGCGATCTTTTATCAAGGCATGCATAAGGTGATAAGGTGCATAAGGCATGGAGTATCCATATATAAGTACACAATGCTGCGAATCCTCGTAAACAAACACGGCTTTTTATTTTACTGTTGATAGCCAAAGAATTCGGGTTTGTAAAACTTTTTTTACCAATACACTAGACAACAGAGATAAATGAGAACTGTGAAACAAAAAACGAATTCCAAAGGCTTTGTAGAAGAAGATCTTAGAGGGCGTTCTAGAAGCCGGGCACAGATTGACCCAAGTCTTTTACAAGATATTAAAGACCATATTAATAGTATACCGCGCATAAATCACCATTATCTAAGATCTTCTACTACAAGAAAATATATTGATGGCAGTAAGAGTATAAAAGAAGTAGGAACTTTAATAATAATCAAACCAAAGAAAACAAGCTCACACTCCATACTGGAGGTTTTACTTAATATTTACAACTGAATTTAATATTACCTTTTTAAGCCCAAAAAGGATTTGTGCAACCAATGTACATGATATGAATTAGCATCAGTAGATGAAAAGTTTAGGTATTCAAGAAAAGTATGATAAAAATATTAAAGAAAAAATCTGTGCGAAAAGAGAAGAAGAGATAGCTGTAATAACGAAACTAATATTTGTGCTGTTTATGATCTAGAAGCTGCTATGACCTGTCCTAAAGGAGATGTTTCATCTTTCTATTATAGATCAAGACTCAATTGTTATAATTTTACCATAGTTGAATTAGTTTCTAAATCAAAGATACTAATAAACAGAAAAATGATAGTTAATTAGGTGCATATAAAGAAGTATATTTCTACTTTTGG
This sequence comes from Biston stratarius, assembly GCA_950106695.1. NCBI lineage: Eukaryota > Metazoa > Arthropoda > Insecta > Lepidoptera > Geometridae > Biston > Biston stratarius. The sequence continues at coordinate 2,086,695 of OX467106.1, read as the reverse complement.
AATGAAACACATGAGGGCGATTGAAGTAGGTTCCTGCGTTTTTTGATTATTTAAAAGTGAACATACATAAATTACATAAGTGAAAATAAAGCTGACAAAATGTTAAATTTAATATTTTATTTAGACAATTGTCATCCAAGTACTAATATCTTATAAGAACTAAAGCAATCCCTAGTACACACAAGTATGTCTGGTTTTAGGACTCGGTTTTGTAATTAATGACAACTTAGTTATCTATTTTGATCTCATTTTAGTGTTGAAGCAATTTATGGTATTTTTACTGTTTTGATTTCATAAAGGTGTTTTGATTTTGTTAATTCTTTCTTAGATATTTTTATAAACGTTTTATGGCTAGTTATTCAAATATAACTAAACAACTTTTGGTTTATTGTTATTTTGCTACTCTTAATAAGAAATGTTTTTATTGCTTTATATTCTTTTATCAAGTTTTAGTATTCGGAGATTATTGAAAACTATTGCACTTAAACTTACTTTAATTGTATATGAATTATATACAATTATATTGTATTGCATTAAACCATATGTTGGGAAATAAATATTTTATAATTTTAATTAGAAAGTTAATAGTAAATAAAATCCAGTTGGGTATATTCTATATGTGAGCTGATTGATCTCAGTACTAAATATTGTAAGCATCGTTTAAGGCATATTTCAAATCTGTTTATTTTCGAATAAGTATTAGTAAGTCCATTGTTTTATGTGAGTTGATAATGTGATGTGTTGGTAGCAGTATTTTTTTAAATAAGTATTGATAGTTTTCTTTGATTGTGATTAGTGTTTAATGATGATTAGTGGAGCAAAATTTGCAAAATACCCAATTCTGAAGGCATACTCTTTTTTAAACTTTCCTTTAATTTAGCAAGTCATCAGTAATTAAACTAGCGTTTTCCAAATTAGTCACCAAGCAAAAATTAATCGCCTCTTTTTTAAATAGTCATAATTTGTTTTTGTATAGTTAAGTAAAAAAAAGACACATAGTCAAATAAGCCAATAATATAAAATTGTTTTCGGAAAATGAGTGACATCTTTTCTTTAATTATTAATTAACAAAGGTTCTAATTAGTTATACGTACAGGTTTAGTATCTAATCATTAAAACAATTCCTACCCTACAAATAATACCAAAATTTTTAAAAACAAACGCTTATCCTAAGGTATTCAAATTGAAAAACTAAAAAATAGCCAAGTCTTCAATTACGTTTTTGGTGTTTACCAAAAAACAAGAATTTTGGATTAAGCCACTTCAATTCTAAAGGTGCGATATTTCATTTTTATTTTACGCCAGCGCAAGATTTAGGAGAATTAAACTTTTTACAACATAAATAAAACGTTGTTGTAGACGTTTTAGTAGATTTGCTGACCGGTAATGTTGCGATTCTATATACATTTATACGTATTCGCATACGAACACGCACATGCACACGCACACGCACACGCTTACGCACACGCTTACGCACACGCACACGCACACGCAAATGCATACATACGTACAGATATACAAATAAAATCCGTGCGTTAGTCTCGCAAATTTAAAAATGGCTCGACAAATTCAAATGTTTTTAACATGTACCGCGGGGCAGCCCATTGCTTACCCAACGCAAATCACGGTGCTACCGTGCCGTGCTACCTTACTATGCTACTGTGTTACAGCGCTCCGCCGCTAACCATCAAGCGTGACTATATCACGCGTCTTGTATAACCAAATTACTATTTATAAGCCCTAATCAGATCCACCACGCACTTTTTCAATAAAGGAATGTTTACTAGAGGTTTTAGCACAGATATATGCGAAGAACGTAGATATTTAGTAGGTACGTTAATAATAGGAAAATAGGTATATGTTTTTTTCCAGGCATTAGGTATACCTATAGCTCATATCTCTTATCTAGAGAATCCCCCACAAATATGTAAATCTAAAAGTTAATATATCTCTGTTTTTAGCAAACAAGCTTAACTATGTTTTGTGTTTGGCTTTCTTGAAGAAAATTATCTAAACTTGTGCAGAGATTTAGCAAGACTTTTGAGTCTATTTTAACGACTTCAAAAAAGGAGGAGGTTCTCAATTCGGTGGTATTTTTTTGTGGTTATGTAACTCCATCATTTATAAACCGATCTGTTATTTAGTATTGTTTTTGAACAAGTCCCAGATATAATAAAGTTTTAAATATTCAAATGCGAGCCAACTAAACTTTTTACGATTATTGTCGCGACCGCCACACATACCTACTAAGTATGTATTGCTGGGAGTCATTGTATGTATTGTTTTGTTGATTGTTATTTATGTGTTATTTGTTATTTAAATTTTTCAGCTTACAGGATTTTGTCTACCTACTTATCCAAAAATTCCTGAACTATTATATAATTGACGACTGAATATACATTCTTGATCGAAGACTGAATTAAACGATAAACTAACGCCGTAAATTAAAGAATATATACATACATCTAAGCGGTAGCGTGCTTATGGACTTCCTTTTTGACGAAGGACGAGAAGCGGAGCCTATTTTATTAATGTTTCTTGATGGTTTATAACAATTAAATACGAGAAGTTAATATAATACGCTATTTCTTTTCGTTGGCTTTATTCAAGAAAACAAAGAACATAGAGATGTACCATAAATACTTTTTGTCGATGATAGGGATGTGAAAGTGCCGATTATTTCCAACATATATGACCATATATAAGCTGAGGTGGTGCCGGCGTAAGAATAGTACCCCACCCTCTCTACCCGTGGTTGCCGTAAGAGTCGGCTAAGAGATGTAATCCGGAAGATGGACAGTAGCGTCATCCTTGAACAGTCACACCTAACTGCGCTCGCCAACCCGCCTGCCAAGCGTGGCGAGTATTGGCAAAACCCCCCCAGGAGGAGACCTATGTCCAGCAGTGGACGTCCTATGGCTGATGATGTGTATGATGTTATATGACCGCGAATCGGCAAACGTAGTGTAGGACACTCTGAGACCAGATGGAGTGACGATATACGTAAGACAGCTGGTAATGGATATAAGTGAAAAGCCCAAGATCGGGCTGAGTGGCGTGTCCTGGGAGAGACCTATGCCCAGCAGTGGACTATTCTAGATTATTGTTGTTGATGATATATCTATAAGTATAAATAAAAAAATAATTCTTCTGTCCGTTTTACTTGGTTAGAACGGAGTCCATTTTTAATTTATATAATATTTTTGCATATTCTCAAAATTGACGACAAGATAAAAGTTTCAGTTTCCTGAGTAATCGCGAAGGGCCTCAAAAATCACTGCAAAAAGTTGTCGGTTTTTGGTGTCATTTTTCATTAAATTTTTCGGTCCCGCCCCTCAGCCTGCAAACACAATCAGAACGATAACATACGATAAGGAATTCCGTTCCAAAAACTAATTACCGTACAGTACTCTCGCAAAACTTCAAGTTCTCCTGAAGGAAAGAAGAAAATAAGAAGACGCCAATGAAATAAATAGCTGGTAATTGAAATTATAATTTTATGCGGGATTTTTTATTTATTTCGGATTACTTTCAATAGATGGCGTTTGTAGCGGAGCTATCGTTTGACAGCTACGACATGTTTAGGCTGTTTTTCATTCCGTGCGGTTGTATGAAATCTTCTACGTTTCAAATAATTTTTCGTTTCAATTTTAGGTTACACAAAGTTCACCGTTCATCTAGGAATTATATATAGTACTAGATATTATGTACCTACTTCAGTCCGTGTGCAATAATTTCGTTAAAATTTTACAAAACAATGTTAGACATTGCAAAATAGAATTGTTTTTTTTTAATGGTTGACAAGCTTGGTGTTTCACCACAGCTCACCTGATGTTAAGTAACGATGGTCGAAGATGGTAATGCATACCTAGCCTGGAATAGAACTGGCTCTCAAGCGAGGCTGTCGGAACACACCGTTAGGTGCTTGGCGGCAGATTTTCAACTTAAGGGTGATAGCTAGCCAACCGAGTGCTAGAAAATACCCTACCTCTATGCTATGGTTTTCTCACGATTTTTCTTTATCAGCAGCTCAAGCTCATTGTTGGGGTTTGAACTCACGCCCTTCAGCGTGTGAAGCGACCGCGTTAACAACTGAGCTATTATTGTGTGAATGTGTCGCAATAAGAAGAAATTATACAACGTTATCATTATTATCTCATATGTATACTTAGAATGTTTAAACACATCACGAGTCTGTTTGTCTATCGTAAGTCCTCCGCAAACGCTCGCATCCGGCGGAAACACACTGCAACCGATACTGCAGTCTGCATTCGGAGAATAATAAAATTAATAATTGAGGAGCCGCATGCCGTGGTGGTGCCGGCGTAAGAATAGTACCCCACCCTCTCTACCCGTGGTTGCCGTAAGAGTCGGCTAAGGGACGTAATCCGGAAGATGGGCAGCAGCGTCTTCCTTGAACAATCACACCTAACTGCGCTCGCCAACCCGCCTGCCAAGCGTGGCGAATATTGGCAAAACCCCTCCCCAGGAGGAGGCCTATGTCCAGCAGTGGACGTCCTATGGCTGATGATGTGATGTGTGATGTGTAGCCGCATCTACGTACATATACATAAAAAGCCGGAAAAAAAGTTAGTTCTACTAAATTTAAAATTTTAGAGTTTAAGCATTTGTGCGCGGCTGGCGTTATATCATGTTTTTGATAAACCTTTATTACAACGAGTACTAAATATTCTAAGTAGTTATTTAGATTTTCTGTGCTGTAGGCGAAACATGATGCCGTCGGCGTTATGGCGACATATTTTGATTGTTATTTATTTAGTAGATTTTATCTTTTATCTTTTTTTTATGGCTGACAGTCTAGGTGTTTGACCACAACTCACTTGAAGTTTCGTGACGGTGTAGACGAAGATGCTAAAGCACACCTAGCCTGGAATGGAACTGGCTCTCAAGTGGCTTTTTCGCCAGGTTTTTATGTATGTTATTCAGACGTCAAAGCAAAAATCAAAGCATCAGGCGAGTTGGTGGTCAAACGCGGAATTATCCATATTAAAAAAAAAATTGCAAGTCGCGTTTTCGGTGTAGTCGGTTAATTATCTGCCAAGGTTCAATTACATGATAATTTATGAAAAAACTTTCTTGAAGTTTATACAAATACAAATACAAATAAATTTATTGGTTCATAAAAATCGTACAGGTATGTATAGTAACCCTGCCTGCAGCTGTAGCCTTCGCTGTGTTGTTGCAGACAGTGTCTTCCCACAAAAGGTTTAATAACATTGAACACAATAACTTAAAAAAAGAAAAAACATAAATTATTACCGTGAAAATTTACATAGGCATGTGTATGTTTGTATGTGTGTGAAATGAGTGTTTGTGTGTGTGCGTGTGTGAATGTGTGATGTGTAGGCGTGTGTAGTTATGGATGTAAATGTAAACTAACGTTACAAGTGTAGTAATGAAAGCTGAAGAGTTTAAAAAATCTATAACCCGACTGCGATTAAAATAGCTATAATTAAAGGAAAAAAAACTTTTTTAAACAAATTTATTTATTATCAGCCTGTACTGTCCCACTGCAGGGCAAAGGCCTCCCTTCCTTTGTTCCATCTTTCTCTATCTCTTGCAATCTGAGTCCAGTCTTTCAAGCAGGAGTCAAGTTCGTCCCTCCATCTCCGTCCGGGCCGTCCAGGGGGTCGTTTGCCATCTTGAGGGAACCACTGTGTCGTGATTTTGGCCCAACGATCTCCGATACGGCTAACATGGCCAACCCAGTCCCACTTTAGGAAGGCTTTCTGAGCTACATCTGATTATTATTCCTGATTAAATTTAAACATATAACTTGCATATATCTTGGAATCCTTTTTTAATTGCCTTTATTTAGATACCCTACTTGGTATATAGGTTTGGTTAATTTACCTACGATATTTATTATTAAAGCCTGCCATATCCAACGAGTACGTTCATGTTAGCATGTTATTTGAAGACGAGTTATTTTGATAATGTTAGAGTTGTTGTCTACGTGCGTAGTGTGCAATTAGCCACGTCTTGCTAAGTAGAGACAATGACAACACTTGACGAAACTTCTGACCTTTACGAGCGGTAACAAGACGCGGATGCTCAGTCTTAAGACGTATTAATTTGTGTGGGCCGTATATACAAGTAAAAACGTGATAAAAACGTGTATACAAATCGATAGAAAATATAAACTCTTTAATGCATATATTAAAAATCAACAGAAATATTGACGACTTTGTCGAATTGGGTTCAGAGATAAATGAAACATGTATAAGGAATAAAAGAGCAATATTGTCATTCATCATGAAACCTTGTGCCTCTTAATTACCTTGATCAATGTAAAGTATACTTTTTATTCCAGAATCATGTTCCGTAAGACACAATTTCAAGTGGATACGTCCTGTAGTTAGTTTTAGATAATCCCACAGGAACCTAACATTTATGTATACAAATAGTAAATATTGGTTTAATTAGCAGCCATTTCGCTAAAACGTGGTGCGTCGATAACAAGGAAACCAAACAATCAGCATAATTTATACGACTTTGCTGATATTATAACCATTCAGATCGCCTCATCCCTAATGTCGTCAAAAGCAAAAATAAGCAAAGAAAAGACGCCTCCACCCCCCTTTGGTACTTACGTAATACTTGAACGGCCCCTTTCGTCAGGTTTTTATTTATCTATGTTATGTTATTCAGACGTCAAAGCAAAATCGCAAGTCGCGCAGTCGGTGCAGTCATATTTCATTCAAATCCTTTCTGTCGTTATTGCGTGGTTGAGTAACAAACATCCAAACATACTAAGTTCCACATTTATAATCATCATTATCATCGTCATTTCAGCCGTAGGACGTCTAATGCTAGACATAGGCCTCCCCCATTGACTTCCATAAAGACCCGTTGGACGCGGCTCGCATCCAGCGCGTTCCTGCGGTCTTTATTAGGTCGTCTGTCCACCTTGTGGATGGACGTCCTACGCTGCGCTTGCCGGTCCGTGGTCTCCACTCCAGAACTTTGCAGCCCCATCCGCCATCAGTTCTGCGTGCTATGTGCCCTGCCCACTGCCACTTCAACTTGCTAATCCGCTGGGCTATGTCGGCTACTTTAGTTCGTCTACGGATCTCCTCATGTCTGATTCGATCTCGTAGGGAAACTCCGAGCATAGCCCTCTCCATAGCTCGTTGTGCGTACATTTATAATATTAGTAGGATATAGAAACATACAACGTTATTAGCCAGAGCCACAAGTGCCGGATAGTAATGGTTTTAACACTTTACAATGTTTTTTTTTTCTGTACTTCACATCACATCATCAGCCATAGGTCGTCCACTACTGGACATAGGCCTCCTCCTGGGGGGGGGGGGGGAGCCACGCTTGGCAGGCGGGTTGGCGAGCGTAGTTAGGTGTAATTGTTCAAGGAAGACGCTGCTGCCCATCTTCCGGATTACAATATTATTATTAATCCTGATTTTCTGTACTTAGGTGTTTTAAAATCTATTATGCCAACAAGTCATCTGAATCATCAGTCATCCGAGTTTTAGCTGTAGATCTCCTTAGCAGATGGTCGTCTAGATAGGTAGGTACCACCAGATATTCTGCCGCCAAGCAGTAGTGTGTAAACATTACTGTGTTCCGGTTTGAAGGGTTCTGCAGCTAGCGAAATTACAGGGCTGTTGAGACTAACCATCGAAAGTCTCAAAGTAATGAGCTCCAAAGCAGCGATGCCCTGAATTTTGTTTTGTTACTCAAACTTGTGTATCGCTGCAATGGTCTTGGACAGGCGTTATCTCTTACCATCAGGAGAGCGCCTCGTTCGTCTCGTTACTATAAGACAAAAAAAACCTAGCCTGTACCTAAGTATTCACAACACCTAAGTAGTAAAAAAAAAACATCTAATAAATTGTCAAATAAATCGGTTACCTTTTCGAGTATGAATCACTATGTTTATAAGCAGGCACTTATATATAAACACGTTCCGCAGTAGAGCGAGCCCTGAACTATGACTAGAAGTAACTGTAAGACCAGTTCCCCGACTAGTTGGTATAACCGAACGACCCGGAGCGACTCGACCGCCTGCCATTCTTTGACCGCTGAGAAAACAAGCGGATTATGTGGAAAGCGGCTATGGCGTAGGTGGTACAGGATTTATAGGGGGTACGTGTTCCGTATAGCTAAATTCATGAAACTATACATTATACAAATATTTTATTGACAACACCAAAGTTTACTTAATGGTAGATCACCTTAGCAGGATGTCGTCTAAGTAGGTGCCACTGCAGTACTAGATATTCTGCCGCCAAGCAGTAGTGTGTAAGCATTTCTGTGTTCCGGTTTGAAGGGTACTGCAGCTAGCGAAATTTACAAGGCTGTTGAGAATAACCATCGAAAGTCTCAAAGTAATGTGCTCAAAGCAGTGCTAGAATGGTCTTGGACAGACACTATTTTTTACAAATACAAATACCACCAGGTGAGCGTCTTATTCATCTCATTACTTTAATGTTTAACGCGGTTGGTTCAAACCCCAACAATGAGCTTGAGCTGCTGGTAAAGGAAAACATCGTAAGGAAACCATAGCATAGTGGTAGGGTATTTTCTAGTACCTACTCGGCTGGCTAACTACCACCCTCAAGTTAAAAGCACCAAGGGTGTGTTCTGGCATCCTCACTTGACTACCAGTTCTATTCCTAGAAGTGCTTAACCATTTTCGACCACACCGGTAGCTGTGGTCAAACACCTACCTTGTCAACCATTTAAAAAAACATGCATAAAGCACGCAGCTGCATGATTACATGTCATTATGCCTACAAAGTGAAACTTAAGATCATTTACACCACTGGCGTCTCACAATATGCCCACACACAGAAATTTTATGCCCACAAGTTGCCAGTCATTATCATCACCATTAGATATAGACCAACTTACATATATCTGTGTAGTTGGTCAAATGATGACATTACAAATACACTGCCCACAGAAAAGTTTTTAGTTTTAAAAGAAATACATCATGCCAACAACTTTGAAAACTTGTTTTTTTTTAATAACAGTTTTTTTTAAATGTTTGACATTCTAGCCTGTTATGGAACTAGCTCTTAAATGTGGCTCCTGGTCTAGGCCTAAAAACGGTACCATTAGGTGCTTGTAGGTAGATTTTCAACTTGATGGTGGTAGCTAGCCAGCCGAATACTAGAAAGTACTCTATCGGTATGGTTTCCTCACGATGTTTTCTTTACCGACAACTCAAGCTCATTGTTGGTATTTGAACTGGCACACTTCGTCGTGTGAACTAGCTGCGTTAATCACTGAGCTGTCATCGCTACAAAGTTACGCTACAGTTAAAACCTAAATAGATAAAAAAACACCTAATATATGCTCGTATATATACACCTAATATATAAGGAGAGAATAATCAATTGACGGCCCATGAAATCTTTTGGCTTTTTTCTTATAAGTGAATTCTGAAACATCCCTACACACAGACCAGTAGTAGTCCGCATTGCTTCTTCCTCTCTTCGTTCTGATGTCTCCGTCCCATCAGAGAAATATCCTAAAAGAACCTTTCTCCGTCGGAACCATAATAAGAGCTAACCGATAATATTTATGGTGATGATTTGAATTAAATAAGAATTTGCTAATTCTGAGCCCGAAATATTTCCACTGTAGGGCTTTGTAATTGGTCGAAAATATTATAGTAGCTCCCTCTAATTCAGCAAGTTATTACGTAAAGTTGCAAGGTATATTATTAACCTACGTCACTTATATCTGACAGCAAATTGTGGAGAAACCCCACACGCACGCATGACTCAGTGAAACTCCGACGCCTAATTTTTGGGTTTAAAACATATAATCACTTTGTCGTAACAAAAACCTTTTGGGAATAACAGTGATAGATTTATTTCTACCTAAATACATACTGTATTTAGCTAGAAATAAATAACCTGTCAATAATATATGACTTTAAATTTTGTAATGAATAAATAATGTAGGTATATGTTTAAATGTTTATTAAATATGTACTTACTTAGTTAAATGTCAGTTTAACATGTTTTATTAAGTTCCAATATAATGTTAATACCTAGAATACTCATAATGTTAATAAATTCTTACTTAAATAAACTAAGAACTAACTTTTCAGACTTCCAGTACCTATACCACTCAAATTGCAGTTCACAGGAAACGGCAATAAGTTTCACTCAAGGGTCTAAGCATCAAGAAAATATAATGGAACCTTTGCGAACAAACACTGAATACGTACACAAGCAACGGGTGGTAGTGTGCCATTCTTCTACTTCTACTGTAGTGGAATAGAAATAATGATAAAGGATGAATTATAGCGATGATAGCCCAGTGGTTAACACGGTCGGTTCGCATGCCGAAGGGCGTGGGTTCAAACCCCAACAATGAGCTTGAGCTGTCGGTGAAGGAAAACATCGTGAGGAAACCATAGCGTGATGCTTGGCGGCAGAATATCTGGTACTGCGGTGGTACCTACCTAGATGACCTCCTGCTATGGAAATCTACCACCAAGTAAAACTTTCTAGTAGTCGACTGGTTAGCTACCACACTCCAGTTGAAAATCTGTCGTTAAGCACCTAACGGTTGTTTCCGGCAGTCTCACTTGAGAGCCAGTTTCATTCTAGGCTAGATCGTTACTGTGAGCAGTGGTCAAACACTTAGTCGACCATTAAAAAAGGTCATAAAACACAAGCAAACTCATCGAAATGAAAATAAAAAATAAGAACACAAAGAAAATCCTTGTTAAAAAGATATCGATTTCATCAGATCAATAGATTAGTCTCAAACATAATGAATCTACACAAAATATTTCGTTAAGAAATAAATAAGGTCAGTTGTCACCCTACAGCTGCGCAATGGAACCTATTCTTCTGGTATGTGGTTATCTAGGTCACTATCTCTCTCGTAAAAAAATTAATGGGAGTAAGAGTAACTAAGGTTGCCTTAATGTACAAAGTTAAGAACCTTGACAACGCGCATAGCTTATTTCTACTTTAACTCAGTTTTGATTAATGAGACAAGCCAATTAGAGATAAGACAATTAGCGAGACTAAGGTAAGGAATTAATAAGGAAAATAAGGTAGGACACACAGTACCATCTGACCCCAAACTAAGCAAAGCTTGTATGATAGCAGGTAACTGATAGAATAATTAAATACTTTTTTTAACCGACTTCAAAAAGGAGGAGGTTCTCAATTCGACTGTTTTTTTAAATGTTTATTACCTCTGAACTTTCGACTGGGTGAACCGATTTTGATGATTCTTTTTTTATTTAAAAGCTGGAGCTTCCAATTTGGTCCAGTTCTGTCAATGGCATCCATGAAAAAACCATAAGAAATCTTTTGTTTTTAATTTTAATTGTTTGTAAATACATACTTATAATACACTAGCGCCCGGTCCCGGCTTCACACGGGTTTATACTGGGCTTTTGATCTACAATTTTGTAAGGTTTATACAGCGTTTGCAATGTAAACGCACAAAATATGTTTTATACTTTTAAATTCTCAGATTTCCTCTACTATAATATCTATGTATTATACATTTAAACCTTTCTCTTGAATCACTGTATCTATTGATCGAAACCGAATTAAAATCCGTTGAGTAAGGTAGGTGCGGGTAATAAGGCCTAGCTAAGGGAGATTTGAAATAAAATAAAAAGTATTTATCAGAATCAACAAATTTTAACGTTAATCAAAACTTAAAATCAAACACTATCGAATATAAACAAAACATGGCAACTTCTGCCGTAAACAAAAACAAAATTAAACATTTACAAAAACCTTGTCAGTAGGCTTTATTATACTATGGTAGGATAATAAGGCCTAAGACTTTAACATATATAAATAATCAAAATAGGGTTCTTATATTTGGTAATTGGTATCAATAATTAATAATTATACATTAATCACGCTAGTCTTAAAAATAATAATAATTTTCTTTGATTAACATCCATTAAAACACTCAAAATTATCTCTATCATCCGCTGACAGGCCAACGCTCTCCTCGTGATACCACTTGCCGCATTTTTAGCATAGCATTGTCTCACACCAGCCATCCTGTCCTCCTCACAACCGTGACAGTACCAACTCTCCAACAACTTCTGTTTAGCACGACGTCTACCTTTGGGAGTCTTTTTTATTTTGTTGTCTGCCTTCATTTTGTCAAACAAGTCTTTGGTGACTGGTGCTAACAAGGTCCGCTTCTTGGTCGTCGTTAAGTAGGGATTTTCGACCTAGAGATTTTTTCAAACTGCCGGTCTGGAGATGATTAAGAATGGTTCTTTTGGGAATTTTATATCTCTCTGCAGCCTTATACATATGTGCTCAGTCTTCCACTTTGTACTGTTCGCACAGACGAGTCATTTTCTGTCCATAATGCTCGTTCACTGTAGTCACAAAAAAAAACAATAAATCATTTAGTAAACACTTGTAATTACTTATATTCATTCATGTACATACCGAATATTTTGAATATAAACTGTAAAACAGACAAATGTCGATACATATAAAAGAAATATAACAAAAGGATAATAAGGCCTACGGTAGAATTTAGTAGGCCTTAATAACCGTCGACAACGTGTGTAAAGAAAATGTTAAAACAACATTATACAAATTATGATATATTACTTAAACATCAAAAATAGTAAAAGCATGAAGTAATACAAAACTATAGCGTAATATTATACATATGAGTGTATATTTAAAAAAAAATACTCACGATTGATTCGGACGAATTCTTATTAATCGAGTAGCGAGACCGATCCTCGCAATTAATGATGCCGCACTGATGGCAATGAGCGAGCTAACGCTTCGCAAGAGGTTTGAAGCGCCGTCTATGAATGTTAGGTCCATGCAAGTGGGACCTTGAGCAGCACCGGTTATTTTAAATAGTATTTTTGCTATTTAGGCCTTATTAGCCGACAGGCTTTATTACCCGCACCTACCTTAGTTTAAAAGATCTAAGCGTACAGACGGAAGCTCCTTTGTTTTATACTATGTAGAAATACAGAACACCCAGACACATAACACTTGTTTATGCCACGAAATGTTTGTCCTGGATGGGAATCGAACCCACTCCCTACAGCTCTTAAAGTCAATACACTACTAATGAGCCAACAGGGCTATCAATATAAATAACTTAGAGGTAACTATGGATCTTAACGTGAATGATTCACGCGCATTTATATTCGCTTGAGTGACTAAGATTTCCACGATAAAAAGTGATTGGCTTTGCACCTTCACAAATTCAATTACTGTTGATTTGTTTTTGTCGTTTCACTTGCAGGAGGTCTCATGAATAATGAATGCCACCTTTGAACTGAATATTCTAAAGACTCGTCAATAAGAGAGACAAAGCACGAGAGGCGTAATAGGCGTATAATAAGTAAGTGTATCTGTTGAAAGTTGCATAGAACAACGTTTAGAATACAGCGCCGTGGTGGCCAATAGACGTTGCGTCATCTATCACAATACCGATGTATCGTACAATCTTTCCACACAAAGGCGCATATTGCTTGATAAGTGTCTTCATTTTCGAAGACTATTCAACTTTTTTTTGCTGTAATCAGTCAATGTTTAAGGCAAAGAACTAGGACAGGAACAGAATTGGCATTACCTAAATCTCTTTGTTACAGAAGTCTTTAAAAAATAAGCCGCCATAATAGATAGATTGAAACTCTTCATTGTGCACACTAAAAATAGAAAAAAAGTACAGAAAACAAAAGATTTTTTTTTTAATGGCTTACAGGCTTGGTGGTTGACCGCAGCTCACCTGATGTTAAGTGACGGTGTGGTCGAAGATGGTAAAGCACACCTAGCCTGGAATGGAACTGGCTCTCAAGTGAGGCTGCCGGAACACACCGTTAGATGCTTGATGGCAGATCTTCAACTTGAGGGTGGTAGCTAGCCAGCCGAGTACTAGAGAGTACCCTACCACCACGCTATGGTTTCCTGACGATGTTTTCCTTCACCGGCAGCTCAAGCTCATTGTTCGGGTTTAAAACCACGCCCTTCGGCATGCGAACCTACCGCGCTAACCACTGAACCATCATCGCTACAAACTCTTATGAGCTAGTGCCACAAGTGGCGGCCTTATCGCTTAGAGCAATCTCTACCAGGCAACCAAGAATGGAAAACACGAACATAATAGTTTCTTTTATGTTTAAAACGTTCCTTATTTTGTGTCCTACATCGGTTAACTACTCTTTCGCATTTTGTGTTGCCAGTTTTACGATATTTTTGCTAATATTTTTTGAAAATTTAAGTTAACTAAGTTTAAGCCATAGTATTTAGAGAACTAATTTCACTGACATAGCTCAGCGTATGAGTAAGTTGATGTGGCAGTGGGGTGGTCATATTTGCCGCAGAACCGATAACCGCTGGGGTAGACGTGTTCTAGAATGGAGACCGCGAATGGGCAAATGTAGTGTAGGACGCTTTGAAACTAGATGGAGTAACAATATACGTAAGACAGCTGGCAGTGGCTGGAAGCGAAAAACCGAAGATCGGACTGAGTGGTGTGTCTTGGGAGAGACCTATTTCCAAGCAATGAACTATGCTAGGTTGATAAGTCACAGTTAAAGTCATAGAAGGTAAGTCTTAGTCGAGTCCAGTGACGTTATAGTAAAGTAGTGGCTGCTTTAGTAGTAGGGGAGATGTAGGTAATCGTGGTCAGTGGGCAATGGTGATCACCACTGAATAACAAAAACCAAACGTAACCAACTGATGCTAACATAACTACGCTCTAGCTTCACATCATTCCAGTGCGCGGTCGATCGCTCACGAAGTTCACGCGACGCGCTGGGGAGTAACGGAAGTGAGAAGATTTCGCGCCATTTTGATATACTTTTACGAGTAGATAAAACCGAAGGTAAGTCTTAAATTACTAAATATTTATTTCTGTACTTGTAATATGTTGTAATCGTAACATTTTATTTTGCTAATTAAAACTCAGGTTGATATTATATTATCAAATTTCTCATCAGGGTTCGTTTTTTTCCATTTTCGCCCATGTAGGTAATCGGAGTCACTACACCGGAGTGATTACAATTGCCTACATTACTTTGATAAAACAGTGTATTTTCTGTTTGTAGATGCCAAAATTTTGTCCTAGGACGACAAATAAGGCTAGCTGGTCTATGGATCAACTAGGAAAAGCTATAAAGCTCATGGATGAACAGAATTATTCTATGAGGAAAGCCGCGACGACCACAAACATTCCCTTTTCCAGTCTTCAAAAGAGGTACACAAAAAAAAACAACTAAGGAACCTCGTGTCGGCCGTAATACTATTTTCATGCCAGAGATGGAAAAAGAATTGGCGATACAGTCAAGAATATACTTCTCACCGCATGCAGAAAAGGACACATCGGATGTGTCCTTTTTTGGACCATGCAAAGCATATAGAAGAGAATGTGACTTTTTCATGAAGAGCCATCTTTAAGAAAAAATAACACCTTATGATGTAGCTTCCTTGGTCAAAAAAGCATTCTCAAGTGTTGCCTCCATGAGCAAAGGCGAAGCGGGATTTAGAGCAACGGGTATATTTCCCATAAATCCCTGTATCTTTTCAAATGAAGACCTTGTGACAGCTACGGAGTCCTACAATCAGAGCCCATTGCAGTTCAAGATGTTGCTACTATTTAGACTCTATTTCAGAATTGACTGCTGCTAGTGCTATTGATTCCATCTCCGTACTAACAGCTACTGTTGAGCTAGAACAAGACAATCCTATTCCAAGTACCTACATCTACAGTTAATCCCACAATTTCTGAGCCACCGATAGCATCATCGTCTCAATTCAAAATGCCATCACCATCTGGGATCCTGTCAAGTATCCAAAATTTCATTCAAATGCCTGTGAAAGCACCTAATTTCATGAAAAGACAAGGAAGAGAAAAACAACATGCAACGCTCTGGTCGAAAAAGAAAGGCTAAAGCAGAGAAAAATAAGGGAAAAGAATTGGTAAAGAAAAGCAAGCACAAAAGGAAGGGGTTAAGAAAGTTAAGAAGAAAATTCTGCAGGAATCGAATGATACTTCGACGTCAGACGACAACACGGACGTGTTATGCCAGGATGATGAAGATGACGATGCAGATGGGGCAGGTAACGCGTGTCTTGTATGTGGGGAATTCGGACGAGAAAACGAAATATGGTATCGGTGCACATCTTGTGGGCTTTGGGCTCATGCCGACTATACTGGGTGGAACTCTGCTCGCAATTATGTGTGCAATATGTGTTGATCACCATTGTCAACATGTTGATCAGCATTGCCAACCGATGTCGACAATGGTGATCAAACCTGTTTTTTTTTTAAATCTTTATTGTTCCAAAATTGATAAGCTGAAGTGATTAAAGTTGATCTCAATTGAAAGTTAAATAACTAAAGTTTATTATAAAAGCCTAGCAATAAGTAGTTGATTAATATATTTTGTTTTATTTCAATTCTTGCTTAAGTGATCCCCATTACCCACTTCTCCCCTAAAGTAGCCACTACTTTACTATAACGTGACTTGAAGAAGCTTCGACTGAGTTTTAGAAATGACATGAATAGTCATGTTTGAACATAGTGTCACTTTTCCGCACTTCCACACGTAATTCATCTCATTATGAATAAAGTAACACTATTTTGATACATTAACACACATGAAAAAACATAAGTTTTGAATATAATATAATTTGGCAACACGACCTTTCCGCGTTGCCGCCAAAATAGTCAGTCACGTTTGTTTAATTCCAACCAGCTACAAAAGTGACAGCTATCATATAGCTGTCAATCTGATGCAATATTTGTATTGTTGATGTTCACTCTAGATATACAAACTCTTTGGCTTAATATAGCGGCTACTCGTCCGCTTTTCATCATTATTTAACAATTGTAGGCTCTGAAATGGAGAAGCTGTGATTAAACTCTTTCCACTCGATAAAGCGAGACAGAAGAGAACTGAATCACTTTTCTGGGTTTTTTTAAGACTAAGAAGGGCTCGTGGCATGTTGCCAGACATAATGATGTTAAGTGGGATATGTAGATAGTTTGCTGTTATTTGACATTGTTGGCAACTCGGCGCAAGCTCAAAGTTTTCGCAACATTCCGCGCAGTTTACTGTTACATACCCTTTACCGCACATCTTGTTTATCTACGCGTGACAGCCTACTAAGTAGGGTTGCCAGTGGATTGGAACTTTTCAGAATAATTGCAACTTTTTATCGACAAAATAATATATCGTCAGTCGTCGTCCATCGTCCGTAGGGGTGTGATAACGTTTCGTTTGCTCCGCAATTCCATAGTTATTTCTGTTATTTTGTAAAAGTAAAATTTATATCGGGGTGTAGTTAACACATTAACGGCTTAAGTGTCGCTTACCCAGTTGAAATTTGACAAGTGGTTTAGAAGATATTCACTAAAACATTAAAAATAATTTTGATAACGAGTGTTGTACCTCGAGGTCTTTGCTTCCCAACCCAACCTCGGTTTCGAGCGCGGTCGGGTTTCCGTCTCGATAGCTCGTTAGTATCGTTTTCTTTCGGACATTTCTGCGGTTATCTATACCATCTTTTTTAAACTAATGATTTTTTATTATCTGTACGTAACGTACATACGTAAGAACTAGTTTTTATGCAGCATGTATTTATAGAACAGGAAGTTATTTACCAAATGTTATAGATACATACTCAACATTTTAATGTTTATTAATTCACACTTAAAATACTCTTATTATATAGGTATTAATTAAAGTCGAAGTTTTTTAAGTCGAATGTAGATAAGGTTGAATTAGTCTTGAAAGGATTTCAAACGGACGGAGTTATTAGTATCAGATATTCTGCCGCCAAGTATGGATTGTGTTCTGGTTTGAAAGGTACTGCAGCTAACGAGCTAACGGGCTTTTGAGACTATTCATAGAATGTCTCAAGGTAATGAGGGCCAAAGCAGCGATGCCCTGGACTTTATTTTGCTACTCAAAGTTTTGCCCAGTGCTGCAATGGATGCACATGCACATCAGAAAATATTCCAGTTCTATTCCAGGCTAGGTGTGTTTATCATCTTCCACGGCATCGTCACTTGCATGGTGGTAGAGCACTTTCTTGTACTTTTTGTTCAAGTTGAAAAATCTGCCGCCATGCACCAAATAGCGTGTTCCGGCAGCCTCACCATTCCAAGCTAGGTGTTCAATTCAATTCAATTCTTGATAAATGACCTTTGCGAAGATACTTCACAATTCTGCCAATGTCACATTAAACAAAAAAACTAAACATCAGTCGACACCCAGCCTGTCAAATATAAAAAAGCGTTTCGTTCGTCTCATTACTTTTACATAAATAAATAATCAATTTGGATGTTTGAGTTATTTTCCAGCAATAGATCGGTGGTTTTGTATGACGTGCCCGACAGTCATGACAGATCGCTGCTGGCGCGGTAGCCGCCCCTCCGACACGGTGATCAAGTGTAAATTAATCATAACAAATGTCAACGGCCGCACAGCAGCAGCTGACCCCATAGCGCTGTTGAGATTTCAACTACACTGTTATAATCTGAACTAATCTCCTTGGGCAATATAAAAGTTTGAATTTAATTGCTAGGAAGAACACAAAATCTGCTAAATCTTGAGAGATTATCCAAATTGGAATCAATTCAAATTCAACATTATTGCTGGCTAAAGTTATAAATATACAAAATTGATCTTTAATCTAAGGACTCGAGATAAGTGAATACAAATTTATTTTATCTGTGGGACTGCGCATACTATGTATTTAGTACCTGGATGACCGAGCTTTGCTCGGCTGAAAACACGGATAAAACGACGTTTTCTAAAAATGAAACCTAGCTAGATCGATTTATCGCCCCCGAAACCCCTGCATATTAAATTTCATGAAAATCGTTGGAGCCGTTTCCGAGATTCAGATTATATATTTATGTATATATATAAATACAAGTATTGCTCGTTTAAAGGTATAGATAGATATAGATAAAAATGTGTTTTGGGCGTCAAAGCCCTCCGCTAAAAGACCCAGAAATAATTCAATTAATTTAAATATTTATTATATTTTTTTAATGATTCAAAAACATCCAACAATAAAATAATCAAAATTCAAGCAGTGAGTATACATACATCAGATTAAAGTGTGTGTGTGTTGTGTGATTGTATATGTATGTGAATTTAATGTATGTGTGTTAAATTTTGAAATTTGTATTTTGTCTTAATCAGGGTATGATTTTGTCCCGTTTGCTATCGAAACAGAGAGAGAGTGGGGCCCAAAAAAGTTTGTGCCAGGACATCGTATTAAGAAGAAGGGGAGACATTCTAATTAAGGATGGTTCTAGACCCAACAGTTA
The DNA here is from genome assembly GCA_950106695.1 of Biston stratarius. Taxonomy (NCBI): domain Eukaryota; kingdom Metazoa; phylum Arthropoda; class Insecta; order Lepidoptera; family Geometridae; genus Biston; species Biston stratarius. The sequence continues at coordinate 2,067,381 of OX467106.1, read as the reverse complement.
GTATCTCTGGCTATCAAGCGTTGGGCCGTGGGTAGCGTTTTGGGGGCGTTTGAGTAGGGCCTGGTGCGCGGGAGACTTTTCGAGTAGGTAGGTATTGACTGTATTATTATATAATATTATTTATTTTATTTGTAGCGATGATAACTTAGTGGTTGGCGGGGTCGGTTCGCATACCGAAGGGTGTGGGTTCAAACCCCAACAATGAGCTTGAGCTGCCGGTGAAGACAAACATCGTGAGGAAACCATAGCGTGGTGGTAGGGTACTTTCTAGTACTCGGCTGGTTAGCTACCATCCTCAAGTTGAAAATCTGCCGCCAAGCATCTAACGGTGTATTCCGGCAGTCTCATTTGACAGCCAGTTCCATTCCAGGCTAGGTGTGCTTTACCATCTTCGACCACATCGTCACTTAACATCAGGTGAGCTGTGGTCAAACACCAAGCCTGTCAGCCGTAAAAAAAAAGACGTTGCCTTCTACCATCAGGAGAGCTATTCCTTCGCCTCACATCTTTTAATCAAAAATCTTTAAAATTGTGATGTCTATAGTCCTACATAAACATACAAGTTCCCACTCTTTTTACTCACATTGGTCCTTTATTGAATTGTCGAAAAAAATAATAGTTTATAAAGGTATCTTGTGGGTTATGATTATGATGTAACAAGTATTGCAAGTATTGAAAGACATCGATTGCCATTCACCACTCATATACGGATTGGATCGCATCAATTGTACTTCGTAGATTACCCCTTACAGATATATAATAACGAGATCAACATCAGCTTAAATATTTTACTGCTGTGCACCGACTTACTGTGCACGGACTTACCCTCGAAGAGATATTAGGGCGGTTTGTTCCGAAATATTTCTCTAATCGTCCATCCTAGAGTGTACTTAGACTTTTTGTGTTAGACATAACTGTGTATCGTTAGTCATTTTAAAAGTTCGTCAGTTGACTTGTATAAAAATAAAAATGGCGAATCGCACACTCGATGAGCGTCTCTTGGAGGTTAAATATTTGGAGTCTATAGAGGTAATCTATGATTGTAGTGCATATCCGCATTTCCTAACTAGAGCGGCTCCCGTCACGACTATTCTAAACTTTGCCGTAACTCTGTTACTTTACACTTGTATTGAAACTGAAAGAATGTCATGTTGTCTGGACGATGCTGTGTGGTCTGTTTATACAAAAGATGCTATCACGTAAGCTTCGGTTGCGTCGGCCGAGTTGTGAAATAATTCCGTAAAGTATTTCTACAAACACTTTTTGTATTAACTTTGTTTGTCTTGTCTGCTCATTTGGCAGTAGCTTTTCAACAAAAGTCAATGGTCCAAAGATATACATTTATTTACCTAAATCAGTGCTGGAATCGGAGAGCATAGAGATTGAAGGTGCATTTAAAAAAAAATTGCATAGAGGTGCATTTAAAAGTTTTTTTTTTTTGTTGACGAAAGGATTATTATACAATTAGGGAAGTTATAATTAATCGATTGAAAATAAATTATTTTTGGCAAACGTAGCATAGGACGCCCGGACACTCGATGGAGTGACGATATACGTAGGACAGCTGGCGGTGGATGGAAGCGAAAAGCTGAAGATCGGGCTGAGTGGCGTGTCTGTTAGTTATCTAGATCTCATAGTTTAAGATAGCATCATTAGTTTTGGGGCTAGAAGGTGCTGTGTGAAATTTCAGAATAAGCTATAAACACAAATCAACAAAATAATTTTTATAGCCTACACAACATCAAAAACTTTCTTAACTTAAATGTTTGTCTTTCTTTTTACAGACAAAAAGCTAGACCGTCTTATTTCCCAAACGCGTAAGCATCGCCTACGACTATACATAGTACAATAGCTAGGAAGATAGCAAGGTATTACGTCAGATTCCATTGTGTTAATTTGTGTTATATTCGAAAGTAGCCAGAGTCAGAGAAATACGCCATTGAATATGGATATCAACTACCTATCTGTGTATATATCTGCAAATATGTTAATACAGAGTGCCAACTTGAGTCCTTCGATGTATTGCAGCGGTACTGTTAGAATAAAGCTTATACTAAGCCCTAAACTTACCTTACTTACTTACTATAGTTACAAGCTATAGAGAAGGCTATGCTTTGGGGTTTCTCCGCGAGATTAATTAATCAGGAATGAGATCCGTAGACGAACTAAAGTTACCGTCAAAACCCAGTGAATTAGCAAGTTGAAGTGACAGTGGGCATGGCAGATAACACTCAGAACTGATGGCTGATGGGGCAGCAAAGTTCTGGAGTGGAGACCACAGACCGGCAAGCGTAGCCTAGAATGTCTACCAACAAAGTGGACAGACGACCTAATAAAGACCGCAGGAACGCGCTCGATGCGAGCCGCTTCCAACCGGTCTTTTTGGAAGTCAATGGAGGAGGCCTATGTCCAGCAGTGGACGTCCTACGGCTGAGATAATGATTAGGTACCTATGTTTTAGAAAAGCTTAGCTTCTGTAGAGATTTTTTTAATCCTATAACTACATACTATTCCCGCGTTTCTTATTGCCATGCACCTGCAAATTGTGGAATAATGGTATAAAAATTGCTTACCATAATTAGCCTATCCATCTGTATGTTAGTCACCTACATGTAGCATAAATATATGCCATAAGTCGTATTGCAAAATAATATACTTACAAAAATATATGGTTAGTATATTATCTCGCAATACAATATAGTCATTTTACATGTCTATACTTACTATAGCATCCTTTGCAAATCGATATTGCATTGTATAATTTCAATATCAACTGTTCTCATTTCATGATGAGATTACGCAACTGAAATACGAGTTTTTTGCATTTGTGTTTGCGTATACTATGTATAGCAAAGCAAGCCTCGCTTTCCATTTTGAGATACCCTATTTTTTCAGCCTCTTGTGTACCACTGCTGGGCAAATGCCTCCCTTTCCTCCTTCCAGACTGCCCGGTCTTCGGTTTTGGTGGGCCAGTAACTGTTGTGACGATTTAGTTCGTCACACCATCTTCGTCTGGGTCGACCCTGAAGTCACTCAAATTTTGCTCAAACTGTGGTGACTTTGTGGTGTGGTGAGCGAGGCCCGCAACAGATACCCCAAAAAAAATGTTCCTAGTTTTCTAGGGATCAAATTGTGCAACTTAAAAATTCTTAGAAGTGGCTTGTCGTGAGTTTTAGCACGCCACTTGTGATTTTTAATGAGTAAGCGCTAAGTGGTGAACTTTCAATTGTGTTCTTCACATGCCATCACCTTCAAGCCTTGTTAAGATGCAGCGCTCTCTGGAAGTATTTTGCTGGCACGTTTATTTTGTACTACCAAATTGTGCTAAGGTATCCCCTAGGACGGTCATTTAAGAGGAGGTTGTCATGTTTTTGCCATGCCATTGTGCATAAACCATAATTAGGATCGATGTAAAACTAGAATAAGTTATTTTTCAAACCTTTTACTGTCCATTAACAAGCTAAAAACACGTTAGATAGAAATTGACACAATACTTTTATTATTTAAAAATAGAGCATTATCCAGCGCCTTTTATGTTTAAAATACGTTACTTGAATTTTAAAAAATGCTTATGAAACACGCATACTATTAAATTATTCGTTTATAAGAAAACATTTTTTGTTCTAAACCAACTTTACTCTTAAATTTTATTAGATTTGCGAGTTACGTTCTTTACTTCCGAGCAACAATACGGTCAAGCGGTAGATTCTATTTTCATCCTTATTCTTTTATAGTTAGGGAATAACGTACGGGCACAGAGAAAATCGGTGAGACAGGATTAGGACGTCTTATAGATGATTAGTCACATGCGTTAGATTGTGTTTAAATTAGGGATGACATTAATTATGGGTCAATGACTGCCTTTTAGATCTGACCCTTGACCCAACCGCATAGCGTGTCTCTTAAGATGTTGGTTGAGGCTCTTCGTTATAAGACCGTTCACCGTGACGATTATCGCGACAATGATGGACAAGGCGGTTATCACTAGACAAGACAAGGTACTTTACTAAGGTACATTATTGTAATTATTGTTACTTTTTCTGTAAAAGTGCTTTAAATATTCATTTATTTCAGGCTACAAGACCCATATAAAAAGAAAATGTTTCAATTAGATACACTACAAAACGAAAATTTGGTAACATAAGTTACAAGTCAAATAGAACATTAAACATAATAATAGTTTCAAAATTGTTAAAAATAAATTAATAAAATGTTATAGTAATAATAATAAAATAAAATGTATTTTAGCTCTTTCTCATCGGCACCGGCACCGATGCCTATTACAGTCATGCCGGAGGATACAGTCATGCCGGAGGAAAGTGCAGTCCAGTCTGGCGGTAATCATCTTGAGGACTTAAGTGTTTTTAAGTTTGTCTTTTTATTAATTAGTAGTTCAATTTCCAGTTTCAATGTGTCTGTATTTTGTGTGCAGTCGTTAGTCTTCAGATTCTTTATCTTTATTGCCTCGTCTTCGGTTTTTGTAATTTAAGATTTACCTTATATTGACACTTGTATAAATTGTTCTGACATTTGTATAACCTTTTTGACATTTACAAACCTAATTTATTTTGATATCTGAAGAATTTATTTTATCGTTTACTACTATTTAGATTAGGTAGGTAATGATTTTTAGATTGTGAGATAGATGTAATTGATTAGAATTCTCGTGTTTATCTCAATAAATTGATTTGATCTGATCTGATTTGATTGGATTCAATATGAACTCAGAATCTCTACATTGGCAGTGAGACAGTCTCTCAACTAAGCTGCCTCAGCTTCAGATATTCTTTTGGAATTAACATAATATACGGTCTACGTGTGCACAGCACACACACATACCCACGTCACGCATTGAGCGCACGATGACCATTCGACCACTTACGGCAAACATTCAGCCAATTAGTCATGTATTTACTCTGTGGAACCACTTAGAATCGATTCTATTCGTCAATTTATAGAAATTCTCTAATACTAGCGCCAATTTTACGGATTATTACTATTCTTCACGGACACTGGAGAATACTTTTAACCCGACTAAGGCGAAACAAAAAGGAGGGTAATATTTTTGGCCGGTATGTGTGTATGTTTTTTTTATAACTAATAGGCTTGCGTTTGATCGCCAACTCGCCTTATGATAAGTGAAGATGCGGTCTACGGTGGAGCACGCTAAAAGAAACCAATTCACTCGCGACTTGAAGGCACCCAGATTATATTTATCGGGGAACACCCACTCAGCAGCAAATTCCATTATCTAGCGGTTCGCGTAATGAAGGTAGATTCGTCTAGATTAGGTAGATTTCGTTTTAGGTAGATTTAGTTCGAGTTTTTGGAATATCGACCATGAAGCGGTGTCGCTTCTTAGAACTCCTGGCTGTCCGATAGTAGAATGGGAAAGACGGAATTAGGTCATGTAGATTTGAAGCGCACTCACCAAAGTGTATCCTGTAGAAAACCAACAGACAAGCCACTTTGCGACGATGTTCAAGGCTTTGGAGCTTTTTTCCCAACATTTGTTCCCTCATAACTTCTAAAGTACTTATCATAATATAACAAATGAGGTGTCGTTGAAAGCGTTTTGTTTGTCCGCTGGTTATAGGCTAATGGCGTTACATTAAATTGAATAAGGCGCCCTCTAGGGGGCACTAAGTCAAGAACAAAAAAATTGTTTTCGCCCCACCCCATCATGAGTGCTATCATTGAACAGGAATTTTAAAATGAAAGTCGAATTTGGTACATCATATTTTAGTTAAGCGTACCATTTGGGAGATATATCTCGTCAAAGTTATGTAACCTAATTTTTAAGCCCGACTACGGCGTCGCAAAGTATTTGTTGATCAGTAGAATATTTTCTTGTTTTATACTTTTTAGAACGTGATTTTTCAGAAGTCGGGTTAGTTAGTTTTTTTTTAAATGGCTGACAGGCTAGTTGTTTGACCACAACTCACCTGGTGTTAAGTGACGGTGTGGTCAAAGATGGTAAAGCACACCTAGCCTGGAATGGAACTGGCTATCAAGTGAGGCTGCCGGAACACACCGTTAGATGCCTGGCGGCAGAATTTCAACTTGAGGGTGGTAGCTAGCCAGCCGAGTACTAGAAAGTACCCTACCACCACGCTATGGTTTCCTCACGATGTTTTCCTTCACCGGCAGCTCAAGCTCGTTTTTGGGGTTTGAACCCACGCCCTTCGGCATGCGAACCGACCGCGCTAACTACTGAGCTATCATCGCTACAAAAGTTTTTGAACATATTTTTAATTTATTACTCGCAGTGGGATTTCCGTGTTTTATATGCTAATCCATAGCATAAGCTACTTGCATTCCAAACTATTCTAGCATATAGAAGTAGGTACACGTCAAAACATACAAACTTTCACATTTATGATATTTCGATGAATGGTACTTACTTACTTCATTTCTCAATATTAATATTCTGTAGCTAACACTATATGACGTTTGTTAATATTGAACATTTCGCTTTTGAATTTCGCAGCATTTACATTTTTAATAAATAAACATGCCCGCGTTTCACCGCCATCTTACCTGATGTCGCAAAACGAAGATGACGTGATATTTGTCACTTTAAGCAGAGTTCTTAAATAAATGTTGAAGGACATTTTACACAGCCCCATCAAACTAAGCAAAACTTTTACTACTATAACCAGATAACTGATAGAATACCTTTATACGTTTTTTTTAAATACATACAGAACAAACATCTATGTTCACCACATAAATGTTAGTCCTGAGTGGGAATCGAATTCACAAGAAAAATAACACTATTTTTTGCTTTACAAAAACGACGCTAAAATACAAAAATTATTACATATTGTATAACGTCTATTGTATTTATCGCGTGCAACATGATGGACCCAGCATCCCATCGAATGTTGAGAAGAAACGGTACACAAATTCTTTTATTTGTTTGTACATCTTGCCATTACATGTAAAAAAAAAAAAAACTTATGCACTACATGCATGCACCCCGTAAAGGTTTCGCAAGCACAACACAACGTATAAAGAGATTATACAGTATATACAACGTATAAGTACATGTTGCAGACCATATATACAACGTGTAAAGCATATAAGCATAAGGCATATTATACAACGTGAGATAATCTTGTAATTTACAATAGCATTAGTTTTTTAATAGTATTCTCGGTATATTATAAAATAGATGAATAGAAACTCTTTAGCGATACACAGAACTTTGAGTGACGAAATAAGGTCTACGGCATCGCTGCTATAGCGTTCATTACTTTGTGTCATTAGATGGCTGGTCTTAACAGCCCTGTAATTCGCTAGCTGCATGCAGTACTTCAACCGGAACACAGTAACACTACACACACTACTACACACACGGAAACACTACGGAACACACTACTGCTTGGTGGCAGAATATCTGGTACCAGACCACCACAGTGAACAGGCGGTGGTAGTATGTAAAATATTATGTTTTACTGTTTTATTACTGACTTATTTTCGTAGGCAATTTGTTGAATACTTGTTCTTCGCTAGCTAAGCATAGAAAGCAAGAAATGAAATCTCACAACACGCAAAATATATTATCACTAGCTTACGCCCGCGACTTCGTACGCGCTGACTTTAGAATTGAGTTCAAAGATAAATTCTATATAATATAGAATTAATCAAAATCCTTTCTTAGCGGATGCCTACGTCATAACATCTACCTGAATGCCAAATTTCAGCCCGATCCGTCCAGTGGTTTGGGCTGTGCGTTGATAGATCACTATGTCAGTCAGTCAGTCAGTCACCTTTGAGTTATATATATTTAGATTATCATTATTATATATTACTGAAAAAAAATACATTTCAAATAGTACAGAGACGGAGTGGGCAGGATGTAGAGCGTGCCAAGGAAAACGTACTCAACGTACCGCACACGCTTAATACCTACATGAGTTCATTCCGCAGCTGTATTAACTGATATATACCCAGGTAAACTGGTAGATACTGTCGGTCAAAGAGCTTGTATATAAAGAGCAAACACAAACTTAAGTATTCAATAGACAATAGACAACACTATTTGTGACATAAAACAAATTTCTATTACATTTAAAGTACAATCATCTACATTACTAGTACATACAAAAAAAAAAAATGTCACATCTCAGCATAATGCCGACTGCAGCCAGCCGGCGCTGGTCTTCGTCGTCAAGTTGCAGACAGTGAATAATATTGTCACTTAAATTGTTCATTGACATAAATGAAATTCAGGCAGACATGTTACAACTCTAACAGATCACATTGGTTACATAAACGAAGATATTTGAAAGAAAAACATTTATTACACACAATAAATAAACTAACCAAGCCAAGCGCTCGTATAGTCAACACGTACTGAGGATGCCTCGTGTAGAGGCGAAACACGTGTCGGCAAGTAGCTACTTTTTTTTTATGACTGACAGGCTAGGTGTTTTACCACAGCTCACCTGATGTTAAGTGACGGTGTGGTCGAAGATGGTACAGCACACCTAGCCTGGAATGGAACTGGCTCTCAAGTGAGGCTGCCGGAACACACCGTTAGATGCTTGGCGGCAGATTTTCAACTTGAGGGTGGTAGCTAGCCAGTCGAGTACTAGAAAGTACCCTACCACCACGCAATGGTATCCTCACGATGTTTTCCTTCACCGGCAGCTCAAGCTCATTGTTGGGGTTTGAACCCACGCCCTTCGGCATGCGAACCTACCGCGCTAACCACTGAGCCATCATCGCTACAAACTGCAGCGAGAAGAGAATATAAGTACTCGTGGTTATTTTAATTACTTATTTAATTTATTTAGGTTAAATTTTAGTTTCAGATACAAGTAATATAAAAAAAACACAAATATAAATTTTTATTTAAATCTGTTATATACTCTGCACTGTTGTAACCAATACGACTTTTAAACATAAATACACTAGATATATACCTTGAACACTTAAAAAACGAAAAAACACAAAGTAACGCATGAATAAATCAACTAACAATACACAAATTTAAAAAAAAACTGCTCAAATTAAAACACCAGAACTTTCTACTGTGCAGCCTGTTTCTTTTAAAATATTTAATAAATTTATACAAATAGAAACAAAGTTTGTGAAAGGGCACTTCTATTAATATTTTTGTTCTTAGCTATTAATATTATACCACTAGACTAGAAAAACTAGTCCCATTAGCTGCACTCGATGCTCTAAAAATATCGCAATCGTACTAATATTATAAATGTGAATATTGTATGTTTGGATGTTTGTTACACAATCATGACATTTGTCACACATATAATTTATTACCTGGTATAACATACAGGATACTTTTTATCCCAAAATATGTTAGGTTCCTGTGGGATTATCAAAAAACCTAATCATATAAGTAACTTCTTTTACTTAATAAATATATTTGCTGTAAAGATTGCGTCTGAATAAAACAAGTTAGAAGTTTTGGCAGACTAATTGGCCGTCTGCTTCTAATCTGGAGGTACTGGGTTCGATTGGCCCTGTTAGTTCCATATCACCCTCGAGCTCTAACAGGGCAGTCAAAATGTTTGCCCTTGGCAAGAATCTAAGTTACGCCTCACAGCTCATGAAGCATAGCTACTATTAAATAAGCTTTTGACAGCCCTGTTGGTTCATTGGTAGTATATCTGCTTTAAGAGCTGTAGGACGTGGGTTCCATTTCCACCCAGGCCAAGCATTATAAGTATGTATTTGCAAAAGAAAGTGTTTAAGTATTCTATCAGTTATCTGACTTCCATAGCTTTGCTTACGGCTCTGTGTGTAAAAAAAAGCTATCAGGATTGTCTCGACATTAGGTAGGTTGAAGTATTGTTACCCAACTAGCAATAAAAAAATATACCTACCTACCGTTACAGACCTAGCGTTCAATTTGTTGCTAATTTGTAAAATTCTTTTCCGCGTGAATAATAATTTATAAAATATATCAGAGGTACCTGAGGTGAAGTCTCGACCTCGACCCGTCATCGCCGCATTTAGTGGTTTTACGCCATTAACACCACTACTCACTCACTGCATCACGATTTACTAGAAACCTTCATCATTAATAAAATACCATATATTAATGTTTCGTAGAACTTCATCTCTGAAGTTCTTGGACCGTCTCGTAACAAAAAACTGATAAGATAGATGAATCATTCAAAACTTGGGTGCAAATCGTCCACTTGCGACGACAGTGTGACATCTCAAAATCTATAATTTTACTGAAAACGGCTTTTATACTTTTAAATGAACATAACTCTTAAATTGTTGTCAAGCAATAAACAAATAAAATTAAATACATAAAATCTGATATTATGATTATCCTATATGTTAATCCAGGTAATAAACAATATGTGTGCCAAATTTTATCCAAATATGTTCAACAATTTTTGCGTGATTGATCAACAAACATTCAAACATACAGTATTTCATATTTATAATATTAGTACCTAGGTTTAACTTTTCGTAAACTGAACATTTTTTTTGTTAAATACAACGCGTACGAAGTCGCGGGTAACCGCTAGTTAGTTAGTACTATAAAAACTGGCCTGAGGTCGACAATTGTGACGTCTTTTACAAACGTTGAAAGCCAATACACATTTTACACTGCAACGTCCTACAAAGTAAGCTTTTAAAGCATTATATTAAAGTCACGCTGCTCCCACATAATTACTTCCACAATTAGCTTGTAGAATCCACTAAAATTGATAATTGAAGTGACCGCGAACCTCAAAGCGAAGGCGCTGTGCTGGATTGCGTAATCAATTGATCGATTAGTGATCACGATTACAAGAGATTACAAAAAACGCGGAACATCCTCACATAGCAGCATAAGATACCAGCACGGATCTTTTTAGAAAAATGGGTATTTTTATAATAAATAGGCTTGCATTTGACTACCATCTCACAGTGTGATTGAAGAAGGTAAACACAGTTTGGAACGTAACTGAATCTCAAGTAGGGCTGTCGGAACAGTTACGATATACGCAGTTACGATATGGGGTAACGCAGCTGATAATACAAAAATGTTAAGATGTCAAAAGAGAGCTATTAGAATAATTAATGGTTTAAAAAACGTAGTTCAGCAAAAACATACTTTAAAACTAACAAAATTATGACAGTGCTATGCATATACAATAGCTTATTAGAAATACACGGAGCTAATTTGTCAAAGAACAAAGATAAGCATCAATATAACTTGCGAAACAAAGAAAAGCTGGTCGTGCTATGGACTAGGTTAGGTAAAGTTGAAAAGTAGGGCCGTCATATCAAAATATTAATGTATAATTGCATAAGTCTATTACAGAAGTGAATCTTGACAAATTTAAGAAAAAAAAAACATTAAAAAATTCTGTGAAAGTTATCCTTTTTACAAATTAAATGAATATACATAATGCCAATGAGGTTCTTGGAATCTATATTTATGTGTAACACGTAAATGAAACCTGCACTGTAAACAGAAGTATGTTCATTGAAGTTAACTTATTCATTCCTAAAGTTTAATTGTAAGATTTTTTTGTACGAGTGTCTTGCCTGTAACATTATTGTCATTTATGGCCAATAAATATTATATTTTATTTATTAAGGTACGCCAACAGCACTCATATTGAAAAAATATATAAACACATTTCAAAGAGTTATGTTCCGATAAATGCGCCAGTTGTACACACTTTGTTAAACAAATTGCTTGTAGTATGAAGGAATTAAGGTAATAAAATTATAGTTTTAAAGAGTTTCTAAACTTATTGAAAATTATAATTTTAAATACACGCCGTTAGGTGCTTGGCGGCAATTTTTTTACTTCAGGTTTTTGTTTTAGTTTAGAGACAAAACATTTTTGTTCGAGTTTTTGGTTTAACCTGATTTAAAATACGGTGTGGTCGAAGTTAAAACACACCTGGCTGCTCAATTGAGACTATACGGGTTTTCTGCTTGATGGTGGTTGCTAACCTGCCAAGTGCCATGCTGTGATTACCTCACGATGTTTTCCTTCACCGGCAACTCAAGCTCATTGAGCCGACAGCCCTGTTGGCTCAATGGTAGTATGTCTGCCTGATCTGTAGAGCGTGGGTTCGATTCCTGCCAACGACAAACATTTTATGGTATAAAAAAATGTTTGTTCTGTGTCCGTAGGTATGTATTATAAGTATGTCTTTACAAAGAAAAAGTATTTATGTATCCTATCGGTTATCTGACTTCCATCTCACAAGCTCTGCTTAGTTTGGGGTCAGATGGCGCTGTGTGTAACGTGTCCTATGATATTTGTTTATTTATTGTTTGGATTTGAAACCACGTCCCGGCGATCCGACAATTAAGCTGTCATAGCTGCAAAGAATCTTGTTTTTCTGATACTTAGGTATACCTAAAGTCAACTAATAAGCACTTATCCGTTTATAGCTAGTTAATGCAAAAAGAATCTGAAATCCGTGACGAGCGGCAATCAAGTAACTAGTCTCAGCAAGGTTGCGTAGAAATGATAGCTCAATTGTTAGTGTTCGGTTTCCATGCCGTGAGTATAAAGGATTCAAATCTTAATTCTAGTAGAAACACGTTCTTTGTAAGAACTGTGCCAGCGTCTGTGTTTCCAACTAAATACAACCCGGGGTTGTTAAAGAAAATCGTGAATAGGTATTTCAGCGTGATCTATCTTTGGTCACATCGTCGCTTATCATCTGGTGAGATCACGGCCAAACGCATGTCTAGTCCGTTGTAAAAAAACGTTATAGTAGCGATGATAGCTCAGTGGTTAGTGCGGTCGGTTCGCATCTTCGGCGTAGGTTCAAACCCTGAGCTGCCGGTAAAAGAACACAATGTGAGGTAACCATAGCATGGAGGTAGGATTTCTGGTACTCGGCTGGCTAGCTACAACCCTCTAGTTGAAAATATGACACTAAGCATCTAAAAATGTGTTCCGACAGCCTCTCTTGAGAGCCAGTTCCATTCCAGGCTAAGAGTGTTCACCATCTTCGACCAAACCGTCATTTTACATCAGATAAGCTGTGGTCAAAAACAAAGTTTGTCAAATTTAAAAAATGGCCTGTTACCACCCAAACATCATGGAATTTCAGTTTGATACCTCCACGCGTTCCTGAGAGAAAGGGTCTTGATAGTCAGACAGACGGACAACAAAGTGATCCTATAAGGATTCCGTTTTTCCTTTTGAGGTACGGAACACTAAAAAATGCCTTTTTAACCTTTTAAAAGTCAATTCGTTCCCTTTACACAACTTCGACTAGCTTAATAGATTCAGGCTCTGTTCCCGTGTGATCCTAGCTCCTAAGGAACAGCAATAACAGGAATCGACGTGGGCGTGAGACTCTAATAGCCTTGCATATGGCCAATTGGACATGCAAATATTCGTAATCTCTCAGCTATACGTACAGCTTGTAATTTCGCGGCGATCAACTAAACGTGTGACTGAAAAACAGGATTCAATTAAAGTGTTTTTAATATTTGCTTTAGTTTTGCTTTCGAACACAAATAATAATTTATTTAATCGCGAAAGTATTAACATACTTATGTATACAGATATTGTTTGCGTAGACTACGGTACAATAAGGGAAAAATAGATAAAATGCTTTTCTTATAATATCTTCTTTTCTTCCATATCTTGTCGTGCTGCGGTCAGTTCCGTATGTTGTGTTTTTGTTTTATTACAAACTATACTCTGTTCAGGAATCATAAATATTTTAAGTTAAAAAAGAAATGTCACAAAAAATCACTGTCAAACTGTCGTGCCAGTTGCTCAAAACATTTTTTACTCATGAAAATTATTAGTTTGCCAATACTCGCCACGCTTGGCAGGCGGGTTGGCGAGCGCAGTTAGGTGTGATTGTTCAAGGAAGACGCTGCTGCCCATCTTCCGGATTACATGCCTTAGCCGACTCTTACGGCAACCACGGGTAGAGAGGGTGGGGTACAATTCTTACGCCGGCACCACCACGGATACAAAGTGTATTCAGTAGGAAACGACACACAAGAAAATTTGCATCGATGTTCAAAGCTTTGGAGCCTTTTCGGAACAAGGGAGTCATTGTTGATAAGCTTCTTAATTTGCTTCACGTTTCTTAATCCAATGCCATGTTTTTGCGTATAGTTACATCATTGAAATAAACTTCGAATTAGTTTTTACGACTGTTTTGATGTTAAGTCTGTAAAATCTACAGTCAATGTCGGACTGGTCACGGAATCACGGGGATGTCTTTCTTTTTAATAAGTTTTAAGTTATTTATGTGAGCCGAGCTGTTTGACCTCGCTAGGAGCATCCTGATCACGGCGGCGGACGTCATCAATGACGTCATATGCTCTGGACTATCTCTATTTCTGAACTTCATTGCCTGTTAGTGTAGGACCTCAAAATTATATAGCGATGATAGCTCAGTGGTTAGCACAGTTGCTTCACGCACCGAAGGGCGTAGGTTCGAACCCCAATAATGATACTGGGATAGATAGAGATACTGGACTAACTGGCTACCCTCAAGTTGATGTTAAAAGGAATACTCTAGCAATCTCACTTGAGAGTCTGTTCCATTCCAGGTTAGGTGTATTTACTGTCTCTGACTATACCGTCACTTATCATTAAAATGAGCTATGGTTCAACAAATAATAATAAATAAAAAGTAAAAAAATATTTTTAAAACAAGCTTTTATCTGGGACAATGAACTAAAAATTTAAAAATAAATTCTACTAAGTATTTGGCGTGTGGGTACTTACCTATATTCTTAAAACCTAGAGGGATAGAAATATAGTAAGTACCTAACCTGTAACGGAAAGTGTTTAGTAGATAATTATTTTAGAGATTGCTCCTCAAAACGAATCAATCGAGCCCAAACTCGATGGGCTTATCTTGTTTAGTTCAGAAGTTCCTATGGTCATCTTACGTCTCCATCATCAGACCAGCTCCATGGTACCATCATTGTATTGTCACCGAAGATACATAAGTACACCAAGTAGACTAATAAGACCAATCACCCACCGCCAGTAAGTTTGAATCCAATCGGACATCGGGAAGTGGATCAAGTTTAACTTGCAAGATTCCACCCGAACAAACATACATACATACATTGCAAGTTAAATAAAAGCTTGTAAAAATAATATACCACGAAGCAGGACAAACCTTGCGATAATATCCTTATCAGACTAGGGGAAGGAATTAAATACAAACACGACCATTTTATTTATAGTCTTGAGTAGTGGAGCTACCATCGGATTTTCCGAAATAAAACTCCTTGGTTGCCTTTAAATCAGTAAGTTTTATCATTTGGCAGTATGTATAGGTCATTTGGCCACTTTATTGGTCGCGTCATGCAATGGTTGTGTGATCAGGCGATGAATATGCGTGTCGTGTCCGAGGCTCGGCCTTGTCGGCTGCCTTGGGAGTTAGGAACCACGACCGCACTGCCATACACAATACATAACTGCATATAAAGTAAACAAAATATTGTGTTCCACATGTGATGGTGCAATGCCCGAGACGAGACTGAGAGATGTGGAATACAACAATCCTACTAATATAATATAATAGCATTGCCATCCAACATGGCAATGCTGCCAGCATCCTGGCCACATACCCCTCATCTGACGGCCTTTTTGACTAAGTTATTTATATAAATTTGTAAACAGTATTAATTTATATTTTGTTATTAGTTTTTAATTAGGTATAGATTTTTTATGTGATATGTATATATAGTAGAATAGTAATTAATTTAGTTTTTATATTTTGTGCTGAATAATTTAATAATATATTAGGTATACATAAATAATTAAAAACTTGAATTATATATGTGAAAGTTTGTATGTTTGTTACTCAATCACGCAAGAACAGTCAAACAGATTTGAATGAAATTTGTCACACATATAGATAGATAGATAGATAGATAGATAGATAGATAGATAGATAGATAGTTAGATAGAAACTCTTTATCGTGCACACTAAAAAAGAAAAAGAGTACAGAAAACAAAAGAATCTTATGAGCTAGTGCCACAAGTGGCGGCCTTATCGCTAAGAGCGATCATATACTTAGTTTATTACCTGGATAAACATATACGATACTTTTATATCAGAAAAGTGTTACGTTATAGGAAATTATGACTATTTTGGTTTCATTTCAGTAATAATATATAATTGACTATTCTTGTAACGATAAATGTTTTAAAGTTAAAAGTTCCCTCACATAATGTGCATCTATTTTATCACATAAGATCTTGCACATTGTTTCACTATCTGATTATAAGACATCCTGCCTTACAGGGAGTTATATCTTAGGATATCAAGTAAAAACTTTGTAGGATTCATGTAAGGGTTACCTTATAGAAATATCTGAGAACGACTTTACTATGGAAACTATATGGTTTTGTCTCATTTTTTACTTATGAGTTTAATTTATCGGAAACTCCGACTACAGTTTCGGCCAAACGAGGCCGCTGGCGCGTTGTACTCAGCTTTGTCTCCATGATGAAGGATGTAGCCGAAACTATAGTCGGAATTACCAAAAAAAAAAATAACGTGAGAAAGACTTTTTTTGTTCATGTTTAATTTTCCCAGTATATAAGTACATTATTGATCTTAAAATATACATATATAAATAATTGTCTATCAGAAAAAATCAAAAAAGATAGACTTATACAATGTCAAATGAATGTTACACATACCAAGCGAGGCAAGCACGCGTTGATGTCTTTTGCTAGTGCTATATAGTTTGTAAGAAAACTTATCTATTTTGTGTATAAAAGCAAAGCCGTGGAATAATTTAGACGCCACAGGTTACGATGCGTCAAGAGTGCCGATCGCATGACGTCATTAGTATATGAATGATTAGCAACCCGCCCCGGCTTTGCGCGGGTAGTAAGAATGGTTTTAGTAAACAATACTTAAATGCTTACTTAAGCTTTGCCGTGGTGGTACCGGCGTAAGAATTGTACACCACCCTCTCTACCCGTGGTTGCCGTAAGAGTCGGCTAAGGGATGTAATCCAGAAGATGGGCAGCAGCGTGTTCCTTGAACAATCACACCTAACTGCGCTCGCCAACCCGCCTGCCAAGCGTGGCGAGTATTGGCAAAACCCCCCCAGGAGGAGGCCTATGTCCAGCAGTGGACGTTCTATGGCTGATGATATGATGATGTGTGATGTGATACTTAAAAGGTATATACCACCGCGGGTTTTTTTTTGTAGATCTATAAAAGAGAAATATCCCATAATGCATTGTTTTGTTATATTGCAAAGGGATTAGGCAGCGTTTTCGATGAAAGCTCCCAGTTGGCTTGACTTTTTCCGACACTCCTAACACTTATCATTATATTTCAACCAATTTATACAAAACCTTAATAAATTATATATCTATGCCTTCCTTATGAATCACTCTATCTATTGGTGAAACTTGCATGATGATCTGTTCAGTAGTTTTTAAGTTTATCGTGAACAGACAGACAGACGCGGCGGCAGACTTTGTTTTACAATATGTAGTGATAAAAAAAATTTAAGAACTTTGCGGACATAAAATAAGGAAGAACAAGCAGCAAATTACGCAGCCCATCAGCGATCACAGAGAAGGAGAAGCCTCGATGCAACAGATACTTCGTTAACAAGGTATGGACAAGGACTTAACAATAGCTAGCATGTATGTTATCAATTGAGTCAATATCAATTCGTATAATTTGTTTAACCATCAAATATTATGGTAACGTTGTGTCCGAAGTGTTTACATACATACTGGAGATATTTGTCCAAAATTCCATCGAATGTGTCCTCTCGGTCCCATATAAAATACAAACAATGGCTCTAATAGTGAGCATGTTTTTTGCAACGATGGATAGAACCGCTACCATTGAGAGTTATCGTACAGCTAGGCGGGTACTCTCCACAGCGTCTGTGCCCTCTACCGAGCGGAATGTCGAGAGATGATGGTAAGCGACCGGACACTGCAACGCTTGAACTGGTCAGGCTTTGATCTGGGCCACTTACTGGCAACATTCCATCTCTTTACAAAACATATGAAATATTCGGACATAAGCGCGAATTAGAAAATTTCGGCAGATGTCTGAATTCCAATCTGGATATACTGGGTTCGTATTCCATGTTACGCACCTCTGTTTTTTTCTAAAGTGCATATTATCGCTGACTTCAGACGGTGAAAGAAAACATCGTAAAAAATTTTTTTTAAAATTCTGGTTAGGCTTGCGTTTGATTGCATTTTGCCTGATATTAAGCGAAGATGCGGTCTAGGGAATACGCTTTCCTAGAAGAAACCAATTCACTCGCAACTTGAAGGCACCCAGATTGTATCTATCAGGGAACACCCACTCGGGCAGCAGATTCCATTGTTTAGCGGTTCGTACAATGAAAAGATCTAACCAACGCGCGTGTGCTACTTTTCTGACATGGCTTTAGCTTTTAAAAACTATTCAACTTCATCCAATAGTTAACTTAGCAAATGTTACGAATCCTTATCTCTTTCCTTTTCACTAATTTTAAATGCTAATTAGAGCGTATATAAATTAGTGAAAATGAAGATAACTTTGTTCACAACATGTTTTTTTCAAAAAGCAACATTATCTACTAGTTGCTAATAAGCAAGACCTGTATTAGTTATTCCTGATAACAATAATTGCGATACAGTAAATTCGTCCTTTTTTCTTCTGTTGTAAATTTATATAAATAAAAATCCACATGTATGACGGAACATCATTTGAGAACAGCTGGACTGATTTGGATGATTTATTTTTCGTTGTGTTTGTTCTTGTCAAGAGGTATGCAAGAAAGTTTTTTTTTTTTTAAATAAATATCAAAGAATACACACAGTGCCATCTGACCCCAAACTAAGCAAAGCTTGTGTTATGGGAATCATATAACTGAGAAATAGGTATACTTATAATAGACACAGAACATCCAGACACATAATACATATATGTTTATACCACCAAATGTTTGTTCTAGATAGGAACCCAACCCACGCACTACTTAGCTAGGACTGTCTTAAAATAATTGGTAAATTTTACCCATGCAAAGCCGGGGCGGCTCGCTAGTTTTAAATAATTCAAATAGGTTTTATCGTTACACACTTTATTTAAATTCAAGTTGGTACGTGTTTTTATTGAAGCTATTAGATATAATTTAATTTAAAATAATAACCTAATGTTAACTATAATTAAAAACTAAATTCGTATAAACATTTGATATAAACTTAAATCGATGGTTCCCAAAGTGGTCTATATCGACCAGTCGACGAAGACTGGCACGGATTCATGTCAGGGAAATAAAAATTAGGGATCCGTAAGATGCAAATGGGGATCCACGATAGTAGATCTCATTTTAGCATTAAGTAATTTGTTAATTTTTTTAAATTTAAATCCTCTTTTCTGTTATAGCTGGAACGACTGTTAAGCGGAAATAAACTAAATATATACCTAGAACACTCAAAATGGACTTCCGCAAAGTAACGCCTGAATCAATCAATTAAATAGGGTAGTCTAAATAATGCTACAGTATATTTTTATGATGAGTTACAATGAGACGTATGTGTGTATACGTATTTATAGCGATGATAGCTCAGTGGTTAGCGTGGTCGGTTCGCATGCCGAAGGGCGTGGGTTCAAACCCCCCAGCTTGAGCTGTCGGTGAAGGAAAACATCGTGAGGAAACCATAGCGTGGTGGTAGAGTACTTTCCAAGCTAGGTGTGTTTTACCATCTTCAACCACACCGTCACTTAACATCAGGTGAGTTGTGGTCAAACATCAAGCCGTCAGTAATAAAAAAAAAATTGTATCTCGATCTTGGAGCTGTTGTGAGAGCAGCTAGTAGGTACTCGGAAAACTTATCGTCCTAATGAACGTAAACCGAGAATATAGCACGCGGCTCACTCCCACAATCACAGATATCTTAGTAATTATTTAGATTAAGACAATGCATCGTTCCATTTGTAAGCGAACCATTCATCTCATTGTTATGGGATGCTGTGATGTCGGTCGCATAAGTCTTCCCATACTATTCAACGTGATAATTTCTTCTATTTGATCACTGGGAGATGTGATTTGATTGGCCGTGATGTAGCTATACTGGATAGGTATTCCTTAAAAACTATCTAACGGCGGATTCCTATCATCATCATCATCAACATCAGCCTTGTAGTCCACTGCTGGACATACGCCTCTCCCAAGACACGCCCCTCAGCTCGATCTACGGCTTTTTGCTTCCATCCACCGCCAGCTATCGTCATATATCGTCACTCCATCTAGTCTCAGGGCGTCCTACGCTACGTTTGCTAATTCGCGGTCTCCACTTTATACATATAAGCGGATTTTAATAAGCGACATACATTTTATTTGTTTTTTTTTTTTATTATTAAAATTTGTATTTAATTTTAACAAGTTTCGTAGTTCAGAGAGAAATGAAATATGTGCAAGTAACAAATATAAGCAATAGACATGAAACTTGCGCTATTTTATTATTAGATTAAAATAAAGAATACCTCTTATTCCCGAATAATCACTACATATTACAAAACAAAGTCTTCCGCCGAGTCGACTGTCTGTCTGTTCACGATAAACTTAAAAACTACTGAACGGATAATCATGTGAGCTTCACCAATAGATAGAGTGATTTGATAATCCCATAGGAACCTAACATTTTTCTGCTTTAATAAGTATCGTTTATGTTAATTCAGATAATAAACTTTATGTGTAACAAACATCCAAATCCGTTTGGTCGTTTTTGCGCAATTGAGTAACAAACATCCAAATAACTAAATATCCAAACATACAAACTTTCACATTTGTAATATTATTATTGGTAGGAAAAGGGGCGTCGAACCTAATGCTACCAAGGGGGGAAGGCAGTTTGAAAACTCGCCATAATCGTGTCACGTAATTAATGGAAGTATTTTACAATCACTTTTCTGCTAGTGCAGTAAAAATAACGTACCTACAATTTCATACCTCATTAGCACTTAACAACTATTTGTTCAAGTTTTTGTTAAAAACACAATGTGGGTTAGGTATTTAAACATTTTGAAGGAGATACGCTAGTAATTAAGTACAGTCACTTACATTATCTTTTCAAGATAATTAAGCATTTTCTAGTTCTTTAATTAAATAAGTTCATTTATTACTAGTTTTTGGAATTCGTTGTAGAAGGTTACAAATTATTTAAAAACGAATGAATGCCGATGGGCATTTCGAAGCTTCGGCAGCTGTTGACAGACCATATAGCTACTAATCTAAAGGTTCTGTCCTGGTCGAGTTTGACCACCAACTCGCCTGATTATAAGCGATGCTGTGATCAAAGATCTGTGAAAGCCTGATGACTTAGAAGATACTTATTCTCTCTGACCTTACACAGATCTAGATTATATCACTCAGGAAACAAGGAAACTGGCAGCTTGTTCCATTCCTTGGTCTTTTCTTAGTTATGTGCGTATTACACTGACTTTAAACGATTAGGAGAAATGAGGAGATCCGTAGACGAACTAAAGGTACCGAGATAGATCAATAGATTAGCAAGTTGAAGTGGCCGTGGCAGGCACATAGCACGCAGAACTGATGGCCGATGGGGCTGCAAAGCTCTGGAGTGGAAACCGCGAACCGGCAAGCGTGGCGTAGGACGTCCACCCACAAGGTGGAATGACGACCTAATAAAGACCGCAGGAACGCGCTGGATGCGAGCCGCTTCCAACTGGTCTTTATGAAATTCAATGTGGGAGGCCTATGTGCAGCAGTGGACGTCCTACGGCTGAGAGTGATGCAACGATGAGCAAATTGAAATGTCTGTATAGTCCGATAAACATTCCGTTTTTGGGCAGTCGTGTAAAACGAGGACGTTATATGTAGGTATGTATGAAGAACTTTTACAATAGTTACAACGATGAAACCGTATCGTGCGTTCTCAAAATGTCTCGTTTTTTTTTTTCTGGCATATAGCATAATTCTTCACGTGTTTCTCCTTAGGATATAGTCAGTGGTATAATTTCGGATAACCGTACAGTAATTGTAAATATTTAGTAAGTACATACATACGTACATCTATCTATATCTATATCTTTAAACGAGCAATTCTTGTATATATATATATATATATATATATATATTCATGAAATTTAGTATGCAGGGGGTTTCGAGGGAGATAAATCGATCTAGCTAGGTTTCATTTTTAGAAAACGTCGTTTTATCCGTGTTTTCAGCCGAGCAAAGCTCGGTCAACCATACGCCCGCATACCTAAACTAGGCCAGTGGCAGTAAACTTGTGTTTTTTTTTGTCTAATATGAATAGATAAGCAACAGATTTTGAAGTGATGATAATGATATGGTTATTTTACTTATATGTTTTAGCGATGATAGCTCAGTGGTTAGCACGATAGGTTCGCATGCCGAAGGGCGTGGGTTTAAACGCCAACAATGAGCTTAAGCTGCCGGTGAAGGAAAACATCGTGAGGAAACCATAGCGTGGTGATAGGGTACTTTCTAGTACTCGGCTGGCTAGCTACCACCCTCAAGTTGAAAATCTGCCGCCAAGCATCTAACAGTGTGTTCCGGCAGCCTCACTTAAGAGCCAGTTCCATTCCAGGCTAGGTGTGCTTTACAATCTTCGACCACACCGTCACTTAACATCAGGTGAGCTGTGGTCAAACCCACAACCTGTCAGCGATAAAAAAAAACATGTCCATGCTTGGCACTTTATGAGTAAAACACCACTATTTTTAACAAGCACTCGAATTAACACGAGGTTTGGTAAATAATGCAATGACATGATTTACCGCGTTCCCGCCAAATATCTGCTGCTACTTAGTCTGTGGTACTGAATAGTTAGGTACTATCATATATTCCGTGGTGAAAGTAAACGTAAGGCTCGTAAGAACGGTGTTCCCACGTTGTGGTGCGATACAATGTTGTCAATATCACTGCCAGTAGGTGACGGTATTAGTGATGTCACTGTTATGCAGGCATGAAGCGAAAGTGCGCAAAAAGTAACAACAGCTTTCGATGAGGGCATTGTCTTTGTGTCGAATGTCAAGTTATAATTAAAGTCGGATAACATATCGGGTAAGCAATCGAGATGATCACGTCAACATTTTCAATTTGGGCTATACCATACGTGGCTGTTGCCTTTGGGATATACCTAAGTGGTGGCCTACAGGAATTGACAGTCTAATCAAAATAATGCAGTAATGAATGATGAAAAAGTTATTTTTCTTCTTTGTTTGTGGCGTCGTACTTTGTGCATTTAACAGTGTCAAATGTTTATTAATATAACAATAATGAGACGAACGAGGCGCTAACCTGATGGTAAGAGATAACGCATGTTCATGACCATTGCAGTGATAAACAGAACACGTGGTTGTAGTTGCATTTCTATTGTTTCTAAACGAATCATCTACTTACGAACAGCTAGGCTAAACAATAAAAAAATGTTTACTTTGCTAAAACAATCCACTCCGGCAAGTCCGGCAACGTTTTGTAGTTCTCGTTATGGCGGCAGATGAACGAAAGTAGAAGAGAGGGAAATATATTCTGTATCATTTTCTCTCGTTGGCTAAACAGTGGTTAGTATCTACGCCGTGGACGCGAATTTAATTCAAATATCGCTAATTAGAGTAAAATAAATAAAAACACACTTTTGGGGAAACAGCGCCATCTTGTGGCATAAGTTGCTTAGCGGGACCTAAAACGTAACAAAAAAAAACAAATTGTTGTTGGATTTTTGGCGGGAACAGAAAAATGTAGCAGCTTGTATTATGTTTCGAAACTTGTGTTTTTGAGTGTTTACGAATAAAAAAATGTATACGGACCTTTTATGACGTGCCGATGCGACGGCGTTACTAGTTGACCTTTCTTTTTATAACTAGGTAGGTACGAATATTTTTACGTGCTGTGGACTTGATGTTTTTATGGTTAAAATTATTAAAGGAAAATGAAACAACATAAATTTAAAAAAAAACACGAGCAAAAAAGTTACTTTAAACATTTAAAATTAACACGCACTGTTGATTTACACTAGTAAAAACACGCCTCCATTACAAATATGTTTTTGCGGCCTTGAAGAGTGCTAATAATGTATTTTTAATAACCATGTTTGATTCCAAACCGCATCGAAAAACGATAAATAACAATTACGACGCATGTTTCTATTAGATTATGTAAATATGGTAAGGCCCTAGAAACGGTCGACCATTATGATGTAAATCCGATTACGATTATAGGTAACCTTAAACTTAAGGATATTTTTTTAATCGCACACCAAAAAAGTAAGGTTTTGTAACTAATATTTTTTATAGTTTTTTTTTAATATAATGCTTTTTTACATTACATTTAAACGGAATTGTGATTTTAGACTGCCTTGTTATCTTAATTGGTAACTTTGTTTCTTGTGATAAAGGGCGTGCAATCGCAAATGAATCAGCATATGACGAATATGCATGTTTTTTATGTGACTGGGTGTTTCAAATGTATTCATAAGTGGTATGAATTTTAAAAAAATAATTAATGTTTCATTAATTTTATAAATTAATTAATAGTTTTTAAATAAAAAGCTTGCCGTGGTGGTGCCGGCGTAAGAATTGTACCCCACCCTCTCTACCCGTGGTTGCCGTAAGAGTCGGCTAAGGGATGTATCCGGCAGATGGGCAGCAGCGTCTTCCTTGAACAATCATACCTAACTGCGCTCGCCAACCCGCCTGCCAAGCGTGGCGAGTATTGGCAACCCTTCTATCTATCTATCAATATCTACCCTTCGAACCGAAACACAGCAATGTTTACACACTACTGCTTGGCGGCAGAATATTTGGTACTGCCGTGGTACCTACCTAGACGACTTTCTGCTAAGGAGATCTACCACCAAGTAAATGACACATACCACATAAATATAATAAATATATTTTACTCACTAAACTCACTAAGTATTTCTGATGAGCAATTTATTATTTCTTCAAGTTTGAACTCCGACCGACCTCCAACTTTATCTGAAGATCGTAATGCACCATCAAACCTGATTAAGCCTGATTATAATAGAAATATTCAAGATCGAGTTACATGACCAAGGAGATACAAAAATAGGCTCCTACTTATGTACTTGGCACTTAAAACTAAAGCCAGAATACTCAGAGCTGAGCTGCTGGGCTTTAGCTACCGGCGAAGAAAAACGTCGTGAGGAAACCATAGCGTGGTGGTAGGGTATTGTCTAGTACTCGGCTGGATAGCTACCTACCACCTTTAAGTTAAAAATCTGCCGCCAAGCACCTGACGATGTGTTCCGGCAGTCTCACTTGAAAGCCAGTCCCATTCCAGGCTAGGTGTGTTTAACCAACTTCGACCACACCGTCACTTGAGCTGTGGTCAAACATAAAAAAAAATTGAGAGGTGTCTTAATGGACACCCGGTTGGAACGAAGTTCATATAAAGCCTTGTTATTTTATTAAATTATAAAATATTTTTTCATATTCTCAAAATCGACGGCAAGCTGTATCGATTGAAAAAAGTTTTAGTTTCCTAGGTGATCGGGAAGTGTCTCAAAAATCACTGCAAAAAGATGTCGGTTTTTGGTGTTATTTTTTCATTGTTACATATTTTACGGTCTAGCCCTTCAGCTTACAAACACATTCGATAACGAGCGATAAGGAACTCCGTTCCAAAAAAACTTTTGCACTTTTTCTGCGGGCTTGTTGGGATATTTCACCGTGGCCATGACCTGTAAAGTTAGCGACGGGTCACCATAGTGAGACCATTAATTAAACCGCTGTTGGAAAAGCGACAAGATCATTGCCACCGGTTACCGCACTTCCGCTCGAATTGTGTGGCGACTGGTACCGCCGCGGGCACGGCCAGTCTAACGAGTGGGTATTTTATATGTATCATTAAAATGTGAATACCTAACCCAGCTGTACCCACTATACCTATGTAGCTACATAATAGGCAATAGCGAGGGTAAGTGACAACGCATACGAAAGCTGTGCTTTTACAAGCTTTTATTCAACTTGCAATGTATGTTTGTTCGGGTGGAATCTTGAAAGTTAAAGACCCACTACCCGATGTCCGATTGGACTCAAATTGTAATATATGCATATTTAGTGACAGTACAATGATATGGTACCATTAAGTTAGTCTAATGATGGAGACGGATGGCCATAATATGAACTTCTGAACTAAACAAGATAAACCCATCGAGTTTGTGATCGATTGATTCGTCTTGAAGAGCAATCTCTAAAATACTTATCTACTAAAAAGATAAAAATAAATTCTTTTTTTTTTTTTTTTTTTTTTTTTTTTTTTTTTTTTTTTTTTTTGCCGTCCTCCTCCACCAAATTACCCCTAACATAATCAGGGCCCTTTTTTAGGTTTTATCTTAGATATACAAAATTATTATTTAGTGCTACTAATGTAGCTGTTATCTAGATTTAAGATATATATATTTATTATTTCTATGTGAAGTTTTGTCAATTTTAATATTTTGAAACATTTTTTTTTTTTTTTTTTCAGTAAATTCATTGTTATGTTAAATCGTCAAAGTTATTAAAGTTGTATATATATATCCATTGTATTTTCGTCAATAGTTTAAAATTAAAATTGTAAAAGTTGTATAAATTAAAATAAATTGTATTATTAATTGCATATAAGTTAGAGTTAAAACATTGGTAATATTATTATACTATTAAAATTATTTGCATTATTAATTATAAAATTATTGTTAATATTAATTATTATTATCTGGTTAAAATTCTTACTTCCTAGGATGTTCAGACTATCATATTGTATAAAATTGTATATTATATAGTGTAGCATCTATCAACTTCGAGCCAACTTTCCCACGTGCGTGCATTGCTCCTAATTCCTAAGAATTAGGTGCTGCACGCACCTTTCCCACTAATCTCACCAAAATAGGGCTAAATGACGCCCAGCGTCCTTTAACCCTATTGCTTACTATCGAGTCTTTAGCTACCGTAGTGCTGACAGTGAGCAGGTACATCCTGGATACATTTCCGCTCTTCATCACACAGGATAGAAGAGCGGTCCGTTTCATGCTTTGTTTCCAGGATGCACCTGGATGCGTCGTGTATATGGCACTCCGGTAGCAAGGGTGTAAATGCAACATCATATATTGGGCTTTCCCTGCACTCAAAACTGTTTGGGTGCATGGAGAGTCCAACAAAGTCTGTTTCTCCCGCGTCCGTTCCCGAACCCGCACGAATCCACCGGTGCTTGCAGACGTCGCCCTTTCGTCGGTTATTGTTGGAGTGCCCTGTACCCTAGCAGTACGCCACGCTAGACCTAGCAATGGCGTCCCATCGCTTACGTACCGGGCACTCTCCGTCGAAAGCATTGTGGCTGAAATCCGGGCACTTCGCCAACCTGCAGTTGCGGCAGGATGCAGTCCCGCCCGCCGTCACAACGGGACAGTCCGCCCGGAGGTGTGGGCCGGCGCAGTAGCTGCACAGGTCGGCTGACTCTGTGCACAGCCTGCGTCCGTGCCCATACCCCAGGCATCTTGTACATTGGACCAGCGGAGATTGGTCCTGCACCGCCGCATACTGCAGGTCGACGTGCACTCGCCCCGCCTCCGTTAATTTCAGCCACAACTTAGGCGACACCTGCATCACCACGTGGTTTTCGTGAGGGTTCCTTGCCCTCCTCCTGTATTTTACAGTGGCCCTGAACTCATCGTCTCTCAGGTCCCCCAGGAGGTTCTTGTTCTGGGACCTAAGAGACGACACAATCTCAGCGTCCTTGTTAAAGGTGAGGAGATTTTTGATGATGACCAAGGGATCCTTGTTCTTAGCCTCTTCCACGCTAAGGCCCTTGGTCTTACTCGCCAACTTCTCCGTCACCTTTAACAATTCGGCCTTGCTTGCGCAGCTCAGGACCACTTTCTGGTTCCGCACTTTTTGGACCCTAGTGACTTGGAGCCCGGCAGTCTTGGCTTCCAGAGCCTCACGAACCTTGCCGAGCACCTCGTCACTAGTGTCCATCTCGTTGCATGAGGACACGATGACTGAGTGTTTCTGTTGCTGCTTTATCGGGGAGGGCATACTCTTTGGCCTGGCCAGAACCTCCGCATACGAGGGCAGAGTCTCCTGCAATGAGGAAACTCTTTTCCCCGTGTCCTCGGAGGTTCGGCGGAGTTCCTGCACCTCTCCCAGCAGCTTCCCGATATTTTCAGACTGCAAGTCATCGTGTCCTCCCGCAACGTTCATGCGGTCCAGCGCCTCGCCCAAGGACGTGACCTTCGTCGTGTTCTCCTCTAGGAGGGCCATATGTTTCCTCATCACCTCCTCCAAGGAAGACCTTGAAGAAGGTGACGGGGAAACGCCCTCCATTGTCGTCTCATCCTTCCCCCGGACCTGCAGCTGTGTGAAGGAACCCTGAGTCTTATCGGACTCAGACTCCTTCACAAGCTGGTACAGACGATCAATTGCCTGGAGTACCGCATTCTTGATGTCTGTCTTGAGGTTCCGGGAGTTGGAGAGGTGGAGTTTTGCTTTCAGAAGGCACGCCCTTGCTTCCGCTAACCTTCCGGTCGTCTTTGCCGCTGCCTTAGTTGGCGGGCTCCCCGAAGTCCCCGCCGATAGTCTACGAGCAACAGATTCCTGCCTCGGGGAACCCACCGTAAAGGTTTTGTTCGGAGGAGACAGGCTGCTACGAGAGACCGATTTCCCGGCCTCCCACTCACCAATGCTCCTCCTAACATTTGAGCGCAAAGACTCCGGCTCTGCAGACGACCCGACGGGTCCAGCCGTCGACGGGTCGCTTGCTGAAGGCGAGGTTGATTTTGCAGGAGTCCGGAACATTTTGTCAACAAAAAGGAAGGTAGAACTTTACTTAAAACAGTCTAATTAACTCTAAAAGTGTCAATTTATATATATAAAATTCCCACTAGGGATAAAATAAATAAATAAAATGTTTGGCTTCTGTGCTCCGACTTTGTCTACCTTAATAATGAAACAATGGGAGGGTGGGCGGGCGAAAATTTTGCGTTTTTCCCCAATATCTCGTCACTGGAGGGTCGTAGCCACTCCAAAGAAACGAGGGTCGGTAGTGCGCAAAATCCCCGACGTCCCAGTACTACCAGTGCTTAAAATTGTTGGCCGAAAAATTAGAAAAAACTGAAAAACTGAAAATTTTTAATGTTTTGTATTAATAATATTTTTTCTGTTCACAGGTATGCGGTCTACGCGTGAGGACGGGTCCAGTACGAGGAGACACACACCCCTGCTAACAATAAATTTGGAAAAGTCAAAGGAAAACTGAAAAAATTTCGAAGTCGAACCAAAAATATAGTTTTTCAGGAATTTTGAAAAATGTAGACTACCAATAATGTTTCTGCTTCCAGATTCGAGGAATGTATGCGGAGACGAATCCAGAGAGGTGTCACACACCCCAGCAAGTCAAAAATTTGAATATTGAAAATTCTCAAAGTATGGAATAATTCAGTTTGGTATATCAACTTGGTCTACAAGTACATGAAAATTTTGCGTTTTTCCCCAATATCTCGTCACTGGAGGGTCGTAGCCACTCCAAAGAAACGAGGGTCGGTAGTGCGCAAAATCCCCGACGTCCCAGTACTACCAGTGCTTAAAATTGTTGGCCGAAAAATTAGAAAAAACTGAAAAACTGAAAATTTTTAATGTTTTGTATTAATAATATTTTTTCTGTTCACAGGTATGCGGTCTACGCGTGAGGACGGGTCCAGTACGAGGAGACACACACCCCTGCTAACAATAAATTTGGAAAAGTCAAAGGAAAACTGAAAAAATTTCGAAGTCGAACCAAAAATATAGTTTTTCAGGAATTTTGAAAAATGTAGACTACCAATAATGTTTCTGCTTCCAGATTCGAGGAATGTATGCGGAGACGAATCCAGAGAGGTGTCACACACCCCAGCAAGTCAAAAATTTGAATAAAATAAATTCTTGTAAGTATTAGCTGTGTAGGTACTTACCTTAAAAGCTTATATCACAGATATATATTAAGTACCTACACTGACCTGTAATGGGTAAAGGAAAGTCTCAAGCTTTTAAAGAACTAAACCTAAAAAAAAAAAAAAAATAAAGAAGGGTACTGCAGCTAGCGAAATTACAGGGCTGTTGAAACTAACGAAAGTCTCAGCCAAAACAGCGATACCCTGGACTTTGTTTTGCTACTCAAGATACGTACTTCAAAATGTTTCTCCTAATTGGGAATCTTACCCACGCCTTATAGCTCTGAAAGATACCTATAATACCAATAACCCAACAGGACTGTCAAAAACTTAGTTGTCTAACCACAACTGGATGGCCTTAGTGGACTGTCTAGATAAAGCTGTAGTATGATGTCCGCGCGGACAATGCACTGCATTATCTGGATCTGCTGCGACGAGACAATGGCCATGAATGTGGGAAGCGGACACCAGGAAATTACGCACTTTTAGCGATACAATACTATCAGTTTCGTCGAATATACATGGGTACCTAAAGAACCTAAATAACAATGGACATCTCTTTGTAAACTGAACAACTCATCGATATTATATAGAAAAGTAATCTAATAATAAAACTAATCTCTACATAGTTTAAAACATGATCGCTTCCCGCCGTCTGTACGCTTAGATCTTTTAAACTACGCAACGGATTTTAATGCGGTTTCCATCAATAGACAGAGTTATTCAAGAGATAGATTTATGCTGGCTAAGTACGAACGCTAGTAACTAAAATCATTAGACAATAGACTCGCTGCTTTAATTCGCTGCTTTGTAGTCAAGTGTCCACAGATATATTAGCAAGATAATAGTTGAATGACAAGTGCGTGTGTGGCCTCGACACCAGTACCAACTGTGCCGTAACCTGTGTCATCTGACTCCATACTAACTGTTCATTAATGGTCACCTGTTCTCGCATAATATTACTTGTTATAAAGATTTTCTGCATAAAAAATTTGTCATATGATATTGTAGTCGTATTGATTGGAAGCGCATTTTTTTTTTGTAGTTTCATACTTGACAATACTTATAAAATCTAAATTATTAGAATAATTATAGCTTTAATTTCTAATTGTTACTCGTCATATTGTTTTTAGTTCATATTTTTATAATATTCCGCGTTAGCCCACTTATAAACTGAACCACTGTTGGGCGTAGGTCTCTTCTCATTGTGAGAACGATAAGGCTATAATCCAGCACACTGGCCAAGTGCGGGTTGGAAGACTTCATACATCTTCGAGAACTTTTTGTAAGAACTTTCAAACATTTAGGTTTCCTTATGATGTTTTCCTTTACCGTTTGAAGTTATCGGCAATACGCACATAACCTAAAAAAGACAGACATAGGATTTGAACCCAGGACTTCCAGATTGGAACTCCAAACGGTTTGGTATTATGTATAATTGGCATTGTGTGGCAATGGCCCTTAGCCTTAAGCCGTAGGGTGACCTGTTCAACAGTTAACCACATAAAATTCAAACCACCATACCTCATAATTGTTCAATAAAAACATGTTTCCTTCTAGTCTGGTCAGAAGGCCGGTTCAATAGCTACATATTGGCATTGAAGGATCGTTCGTAATCCTAACGATTATAGAGAAAAACATGTTTAAAACAAAAATGAGAATTGGTTAACTGTGTCCACACTATAGTACACTATTAACCAGGGGGGTATGCAACAGTTAACCATCAGGTACACAATTAATCACTAAATATGATTAATTATTTATTTTGTAATAATAACACCATATGTTAATTATATGGACCTTTTATTTTCTATTAAAGATTATTTTGTCAAAATTAACTCAAAATATTTATGGACTAAAAAGGACTCAACATTGTTTGTTAAAGGTGCTTGTTAAAGGCAGTCGCCCTGTCCAAGCCTCTGGTTTTTTAGGGTAATTTCAGGATGTCTTTTTCTAAATGCACAAAGCCATTCACATCCAGCTATTTCTGAATCTGTCCATAATTGCAGTATATTGCGGTTGTTTACTTTAGCCAGTTGATATGCAATGCGTCGACAATCTTTAGCAGTGAGGCTGTAAAATAGTTCAGCATAGTGTTCAATATATTTTACAAACTCATCTTATTCTTCTAATGTAAAAACTTTGTTGACTTCGTTGTGTGGTGTTAAACGTATTGGTTGACCAGCATTATCTTTGGTTTTTTTTTTACGTACAATCGAACTGTTGGAAAGTTGGCATTCTTTACTACCCTTCCTTACGTTCATCCCACCTTGCACTAATTCAATAGCGTCTACTAATTGCTCTCCTTTTTTATTTCTTGTTGTTTAGAACGCCCCATCTAAAATACATATAAAATTAACAAAATAAAATTTCTGTAATCTTTGTAATAGTACACATTAAAGAGTTTACAAACAAACAACCATGGTTAACTGTGTACCAACTGAATTTGGATAATTGTAGACCACCCTGCTCCCAAAGCCGTTAAGCTTACCTCACTTTTAAATAAAAGTCACTACACACATAATACCTATACCAAATAAAGCATGTTTAGTCAGTCTACACAGCCGACAAATAATGATTATTGTAAAATCAAACTAAATGAAGTTAAGAAAAAAAGTACTCGCATTATTTTTTCAACTTTTTTCATTAAAAAACACAAAATTTGATGTCATATAACTGACGGCTGCACTAACTCGCTGCAAACTGGAAATAGGGAAGTAGGGCCTTTTTGACATCTAAATCGCGCGGTTGCACGGAACAGCGACGTCACATTTGCCAAATATGGGCATGGTTGATTGTGTACACGTGGTTAATTGTTGGACAGGTCACCCTACCTAAGTAGGTTTGTTAAATACAAAAACACATTATAGTTTATATGGCATAAAATTATACGGCTAGCAATAGTTAGCTACGGCTATTAATAGTTTGGCTCCATATGTTATGGGTTTCAAATGTTATCAATTAACATTACTACAAGTGACAATAGGGCTAATGATTATTTCGATTACCTACTTATTATTATTAGTAGCAAATGAAATTAAGATATACAATTATATCACTTTAAAAATTATGTCTAACGATATTATGCGAATTAGTATCTTCGTGAATCTATGTACCAATGCGCAGTAATTATGTATTATTCTGTGGCGGCAACAATGTCACCCGACCGTGTGTCGGGTCAGATTGCTCAATACAATATGAAATACCACGTATTGTATTATTATGTAAAACAGCGCGATTGGACGCGCCATGACCTTTTCATTAGTATCAAGTTTACTATTACTACAAGGTTATTAATATTCTGGTATGTTCTGGTATTGTTACTTTTTTTTTAATAGCTATGGAAACATCATCATCATCGTCATCAGCCGTATGACGTCCACTGCTGGACATAGGCCTCCCCCATTGATTTCCATAAAGACCGGTTGGAAGCGACATGGAAACATGCGGAAGGTTATTAAGCATACAGGTATTTCCTAAGTGTAATTTGAAAATAATCCAAAGAATCCGATTCGTACTTCCTCAGGATATCCGAAATGCGAATAGGTAGGTATGTATTATTTTTAGTACAAATGTCGGGAATGCGAGCTTACCTTTATTCTCTACCTACATATCTACTTAATTAAGAAGTCGACTGAAACCATTGCCAGTGTAATAGTACGAGCGTTAATTAAGACAAATATAAAAGCGTAAGTACCTAACTATACATAAAAAAGACAATAATTTACAAAAAACTGCGTGGTTTTTAAATAGAATTGCTGGCGGCTGGCTGACTTAGAATAGACTTCTAATCTTAATTAGAACGATGAAATTCTGAAACAGACTGAGAATGATAACTTTGCTAAGGTTAGACTTGGACATGCCCTTAACCTGACTGTGACTGTGACATGTCAATAACCATAACCATAAATTAAATACATACATTTTAAATGTTGGTTTTACAATTGGTTATATTTCAAAGTTTTAAATGCAACAAAGATGCAGTGTACCTACTTAATTGAGTAAAGTGTGTTTGGTGGAATTAATGAGTTAACGTGTGAGTGTTAAATGTGAGTGAGGTGTTGCACAGAAGGCCCGAGTTTCAAAAATACGACGA
This sequence comes from Biston stratarius, assembly GCA_950106695.1. Taxonomy (NCBI): domain Eukaryota; kingdom Metazoa; phylum Arthropoda; class Insecta; order Lepidoptera; family Geometridae; genus Biston; species Biston stratarius. The sequence continues at coordinate 2,033,392 of OX467106.1, read as the reverse complement.
TCCGACAGGCGGGGGATACCAAAGCTGTTTTAATACCCCGGCTACAAGGTTAATCAGTTTGCGTGACCTATGGAGATAACTTCCTTGTAAAAATAGGCCAACATATTTTCATAAAATGTACTGAAGCGATATCTTCATTAGTTTTACACTCGTAGGACCGAAAACTGGCTACACCTGAGACAACAGAAAATAATTCCACCGTACGTCAGCCCTAAAGCAAACACCCCAAATTGATAACTATTTGTTACACGTAACAAGGTTTTAAAATATTCAATTAACTACTTACCTATAGCATGTTCTGTTGTACACACGTACTTATTTATACATATTGTTAATTCCAAGATCCAATAATAATTGAAATTAATTTTATGTGAGCAACAAACATGAATGTACAAACAGTTTGTGTATGCCTTCGTTAGACAAAGGCATGATGATTTCTGGAAAAAAAAATTGCGATACCGAAATGTATAAAAAATTAATCAGTGGCTGTACTACAGCCACTGATTAATAAGTATATAAATTAAATAAGCTGCTGTAGTATATTAATTTGCGAGAATTAAATTAACGATAGTCAAATGAAAACTGGCAAAATGTACGAACATGATCGAAAAAAAGAATTAAAAAAAAACTGTTTTCATTTATTTTCCCACTGTCCCACTTTCCATCGATAAATAATTATTATTCTAAGCTCTCAATGCCACTGACGAGTTTTGGCGGGAACGCGGTGAGCGTCGTGTCGCCCCATTGTATTTTTTTCTAAAACTAGTGTTTTTTTCGAGTTTTTATGCATAAAAATAGTGGTGTTTTATTTATAAAGTGCTGAATTACAAGCGCGAGTGTGGGAGAATGATATAATGTGGTTAAACATGACTTTTCGTGTTGCTTCCAAAACTCCATCCAGAAGCTTATAGTAAAGTCGCCACTACTTTACTTAGGCATGACTTGATTTGACTGGGACCGACTGGACTTGATCAAGACTAGACTTTGACTGTAACTATAGATGATAAAGAAGCTGAAAAATGAAGACTACTCACAAAATATAGAAACATTGAAACTGGCAGAATGCACAGAGTGCGATGCCAAGAAGAAAGAGAAAAAAAATGCCCCTGACGGATGTAAATGAAAACTGTAACTAGCCCCTCCTGCACTACAGCCATTTTTCTTAGATTTTGGCAATGAAGTTCTGTATATGTATTTTAGTATCAAAAACTTGACATTATTTTCGTCTACTGTTATGCTAGACTCTAGAATAGATGATTAATTTCCAGACTGTTTCCTTTTAGGGCAAATTTTCGGATAATCAGTCACTCATCTGTCATGTTTTCCAAATCGAGAAAAGAAGGAAAGCAATGATAAAATACATACAAATAGCCATGTTGTCTGGCGACGATACTGGTGATAGAGAGCCGGCGCAGTCTCTCCCGCTACCATCAGAGTCACTTTCACATCTCTCTACACATAATCACAAACGCTCACTTTATGACAAACACTAGTTAGTTTTTGGCCCATTTCACGAAGGAAACTACACTAGAAGCGGCGCCAGATGACAAAACTTAAAAAAAAACTAGTTTGATCCCATGTTCCTTGTCAAAATTAATTTCCGTGGTCTTTGTTGTAGTACGATTGTTAAGACGGAGGAAAGCTGTCCCTTCTTGCACTGTACTACATACCCAAATTTTTTTCAAGTGCCAAGTTTTCTCTCGTTAGATAAACAAAAGTAGTATCTACGCTTATTTTATTTTATTCTATACCTTTCATGCGCGTCCCTTCTCTCACTTTTATAAATCCAAACGACCAATGCATAATCGCAGAAAGTGCTCGGCTATTTACAATGTTTGCATTTCGTACATTTTATTCTGATTGCACAATTTTATTGGTACACAGTTCAACAAAGTCGCGTAGAACGGAGTGATGGAGCCACCAATAATTATTCTAACAAAACTGGTAGAAAATAATTTAGTTTCATTTTTGACCACTTGTACAGATTAGTTTGTATGAATTAAGATAGAGGCAGCTATGCATTAAACAAAAATGTAATAAAAGAAAAGGTTGGATTACTGTGGAGCAATTGCCAACCTTTTCGTTTGACCGTTTCCCGGTCAAGGCGTCGCACTGTTATTTAATCTGTAGTCAAGGCAAGAGTTGTATAGTTCGTTAGTAGGCAGTGTTCTCTAAGTAGTAGGTATGCTTATCTAAAAATGCTGTACGCATGACGGCGTCTTCACAATAGTTCGGTTGGCTCATCGCATTCAATTATCCAGTAGCCGCATTAATGCGGAGATAGGAATTATCATTAAGTGAACCATTGTGAGTTATATTATCGCATTCTACATTTCGTAGATGTGCTCGATTGCCAAACTTTGCGCATCGCCGAATAACAAAATTCTATAATGTACTTATATGTTCAGGGACTTAGGGTAGTTTATAGAAAGATATTATAAATACAATCCAGTCAAATATGGGCTTATTTCAAGAAACAATTCAAAAACTTTTTTTTTGTTAATATGATTGAGTTATAAAAAAGTAGGTCTTAAATTCCGTCTTAACGTTGACATTTTTGTTGATTATAGTATTGAGATAGTATTAGACACGCCTGTCTGGATGATCATTTATCAACTGTAATCGTCAAGTGAGGTTGCCTTGGCAATCAAAAAGGCGCTTATCGATAGCATTGATTGAGGTTCATATTTTTTATTTATTCTAATGAAAACGTTAGGCCACCGAATCATTATGGTACACGATATGGTGAAGACACCGCGATGTTTCTTATTTTTAAAAATTCAAAATTCATTGGATGGGATTCAAATCCATGCCATTGCAACATGGCATGTCTTATTGTGCTACGAACATAGACAACCCAAAGCTAATATTTTAAATTTAGCTCCAAAAACTATTATGAGGTAATGTTAACGTTGCCACTAGCAAATAAACAATGTGGGACGCCATAATTTAAAAAAAAAAAATTGACTGCTTTTCAATCAGCTGATCCGATTGTCAGATTTTGTTTTGTTTTTGTATTATTCTGTTAGTGTTAGGTAATACGGATAAAACTCGAAAGATGCGCATGTTATCATTTAGTTTTTTGAAACATTGCAAGTTAAATCAATTTAGATATCATTTGCCTAGGCATCTGAGCAGTGACGCGGTTCCTGCAGAAGCAGACACAGAAAAAGATTTAGGCGAGTGTTATCTTATTATAACTTTACCGTTTGTCCAAAATAAGTGTAAAGGAATATCCAGTGTTTGGTTTACAATTCCAGCTTTAATCTTGTTTTTCTAACAAGATTACAAAACCTACAACCCAGATAAAATTATAACTGCAGGTGACCCAAACCTCGTCCAAGTATGTTCATCTTGGCCGGAAACAGAAGAGCCGGCGCTGCGCTCGGCCGCCGTGCGCGACATGCGCGTCTTGCCCGATTTCGTGTCGGAGGCCGAGGAAGCCACAATGCTCGCTGAGTTGGAGCCCTACCTCAAGAGAATGAGATATGAGTACGATCACTGGGACAATGTAAGACTTCACATTTACATGGCAAAAACATCAATTATTTCTTTATATATATTTTTTTTTTTATATAAATTTGTCTCAGGTTTTATCCTGTAGTTTTTTTTTTTTCATAATTGTACACCAACATGTCTTTAATTGTAGTTGTCCTAGGATAGCTATAAACCTAAAAGAACATTAATTCTTATTGGCATGTTATTTTGACTTGTTGCATATGACTTGTAACTTTGTTACGAGTCATATTCAACAAAGTGTTATCAATAAAATATTGTATTGTATGGGAGTTAGTGTAGGTCATACAGATAAATAAAAAGAATGGAATGTTGCAAAAAAAAAGTGTTTTTTCTTGCCTGACATGAACTATGTGCACACAAATACCTCAATACATCGGTGTGCTGGCCTACTTAAGGTCTTAGTATTTATGTAGTTTGTATATAACAATCAGAAATTATAGTGTTTTTTTTTATGTAGAAGTAATGAGACAAACAAAACGAATTCCTGATAGTAATTGATATCCATGACCCTTGCAGCGATATCCAAAATTTTGAGCAACAAATCAAAGTTCAGTGTATTGCGTGTTTTGGCGTTCATTACTTTAAGACATTTGATGTACTTTTTCAATAGCCCTGTAATTTCACTGTTTGTAGTATCACTGTAATGTTCACACTCCACTGCTTGGCGGCAGAATATCTGATACTGTGTTAGTACGTACCTAGACATGGTTAAGTAGTGTCATTTATTTTCTGTGTAACATTTTTTCTATCAGTTCTTCTAATCAGTGGTTTTCGGACACTTTTTTTATTAGAAAGTTGTATTAAAATGTACTAATATAATATAATAGGCGATCGAAGGGTTCCGCGAGACGGAGCGCCGGCAGTGGCGGCCCGAGAACGAGGCGGTGATACAACGAGTGAAAGAACTCGCCTTCCCTGACTCCGAGCCGCTTCCGTACGCGCACGTATTGGATCTGGCTGCCGGAGGACATATCAAGCCCCACGTGGATGCAGTTCGAGTAAGTCCCCACTGACTGTTTAGTACATTTACTTTCCGATTGAGTTCCTTCACAAAGGCCAATCAAAGTTGAAATTGAAAATCGAGATTGAGTTGTGCCCTAACTAAAAGTTATTCATAATTATATGGCAATGACTCCACTTTCGACTAAGTATACTTTTTAAGTTATAACCCTGTATATATATTTAAAAAAAATGAATTAGTTGACTTTTAAGTATTTTCTAAGATATGTGCGTATTGCCAATAACTTCAAAAGGTGAAGGAAAACATCATGAGAAAACAAAATTCGTAGATGTAGATGTGTGAAGCCTGCTAACCCGCACTTGACCAGCATGGTGAACTGTGGCCATACCCTTCTCACAATGAGAAGTTCGCACACAGCTATGGGACAGTTTCTAAAAAAAAATAATTCTATAAGTACAAACTTATCAAGTTACTATTAATGGCCCTTTGATATATTTTAAGTTTTGCGGTGAGACGATAGCGGGCCTGTGCTTGGTGTCGAGTGCAGTGATGCACCTCACACACGCAGACAAGGAACATCTTGCGCTTGATGCGCTGTTGCAGCGACGTGCCTTATATATCATGAGGTGGGTAGGATTACATACAAATTATGACACTTTGTTAGACTTTTTTTTGTCTTTGTTGGCGTAGCACTTTGTACATTCTGCCAGTGTCAAATATTTCATATTGTTAATTTTGATCATTGTTATGCTTAATTTCTGTAGGCGTAGTAGTTTTGAAATTTTCAATTTTATTCTGATAAGTGTTACGCGGAAATATGTAATTGATAAACATAGTAAAGTGTATACAGAAAGTTGTCATGCAAAATTATGATATTTAGTATTATGCATCCCGATAGGAACACTGTTCGAACTTATGTTACCTTATCTTGTATTTAATTATAAGGTTTATAATGTACTACGGTTTTTGCCATTTATGTCAAACATATATATTTAATTAATTACAGTTTTAATTAGGTATTTGGGAAATTTATATACATTAAATTAATTAATTAATATAGAATATTAAAATAAAGTATGTGATGTTGCAAATAAAATTAGTAAAGTGCTGGCTTGCCACACACCTAGGTATTGCTGTGTGGCAAGCATTTGTAAATAAGTGAAATGACAAATTGCAGGGGCGTATCCCGATACCAGTTCAAGCACGCGGTGCTTGGCGGTGACCGCAGCTTGTGGCGCGGGCAGCGCCTACAACGCCTGCGCCGCATCGCCGTCATCTGCCGCTCAAAGCCGGCGCACAACCAGCCCTGATTCACTAGGATGGTCATGTCCCAATATAAAAACAATTATAATAATAGCTTATGATACAAATATATTGTATCGTAGTAAGATTTTAAATTCTGTGTGAAGTTATGAAATTACCCGACGAAAAATTACTTATATTATTAATAATTATTTATATTATTATATTTCTATCTAATAGAACCTACAGGGATAGTCGTTAAGATTAGAAAACCAGTTTAATACAGGCTGTATTAAAAGCTTACTTTTAAACATTGCTTAAAGTAGCCCGTCTCATTTCCACCCATAACATCTTACATCGATTAAAAATTTACATATCATTTTAAGCATTGGTTAATTTTAAGCAACGTTTTTAAGTAAAGCTCTAAGTTTGAAACTTATAACCTGGCGGTCTCAAAAATATTATTATTTCAACCTTGCACTGAAATTACTACAAAACAGCGAGAGCAATGCAATACTAAAAACAGAACGTTTTCTAGTTAGTGGTATCCACTTTGTAATATATTTACCTAAAATGTTTATTTAAAAACCTAAGTATTGTAAATTCCAGTATTTTGTTGACATATTTGTAAATAAATTGTTGAAACAAATGTTTAGTTTTATTTGTAAGGTAAGAAACAAAAATTGTATTTCATTTCGTTATTATGTATTTATTGTCTAAATCTGCTCATAATAATAATTGGTAGATGTCTAGTAGTTAAAGTTATAGTACATAAAACTATACGAGATGGCGTCGCTAAAAGGTTAGCACGCGGTGTCAAGATTTGTATAGAAACGATATATGTTATTTAAGATTATTAATAAATTGTCTCTGAACAGTAGCTCTCGGCTTTACTTGCTCCTTCGCTAGTAGATAGCTAAACAAGTTCCTACGAGCCGGATGCATTTGAAGAATTGGTTGGACCAGTACAGCGAAGCGGACGCGTCATACGAAGGAAACAACGGCGCCACCAGCAAGAGGATCCGAGGAGCACAAAGAACACGGAAATTGATTGAGGACCAAAGAAGTGATGTGGTATAGTGAAGATAAACTGTGAGTACAATCACGTGATTACTTTGTGTAGTGAAAAGTTAAAGTTAATGCATGGACTTGTCAATTTCAAGAAAGTAGTTTGGGACTTAGAATAATTTCGCTAAAAACGACGAGACGCGGAAAGCTATGTCCGATTTCTGAGCGAATTAATACGTCCCAAACACTTAGAAAAATTTCGTCGATTTTTAGACTTAGAAAAAATTCGTCGATTTTTGGACTTGGAAAAATTGCACCGAATTTGAAGATAGAAAAATTGCATTGATTTTGGACTTAGAAAAAATATTATCAATTTTGGACTTAGAAAAATTTCGAATATTTTGGAACATTGAAAAAATTTATACAAATATTTCAAGATAAAGATTCACTACTAAGAAGGGTTTATTTATCAACATGGATAAGGATTTACGAGTATTGGAAGACATAAAAAATCATCTTGAGAAGGGAAGGTCTAACTTCAAAAAATCGCCGAGGGAACGAATTACTGAACCATATATCTTGGCAAGGCTAGAAGCGTTAGAAGATCTGATAAATAAGTTCACAGCGAAGAATGAAGATTTAATTGCGTCATATGAGAAGAAAGATCTAGATGCCAGCGCATATATAAAAAACGATGTGTACGACACAGCGTACGAGACTTATTTGGTGTACAAGGCAGAGCTGAAGACTTCACTTCAATCATTTAGACCTTCCAGAAGCAATTGTTCTGATTCGTCTGCTCAAATGAAAGAGTCTGTTGTTCGTTTGCCAAAGATTTCTATACCAGTTTTTAGTGGTTTATATTCAGAATGGTCGTCATTCAAAGACCTTTTTGTTTCATTGGTGCATAACAACGCGACACTAGATGATGTTCAACGTCTTCACTACTTAAAGACTCAAGTGAGCGGCGAAGCCGAACAACTGCTCAAGCATATTCCTATTACTACGGTTAATTATAAGAAATGTTGGGAAATGTTAAAACAGAGGTACGATAACAAACGGTTCATGACTAATTGTATTTTAAAGCGTCTTTTTAGTCAAAGGTCGTTGACCAGTGAATCTTCCCAATCCTTAAAGAGTCTAGTTGACGTAACTACCGATTGTATTAATGAATTGGGAAATCTAGGAATTGGGGTTCAATCGTGGGATGTTATTATAATATACATTGTAAGTTCTAAACTTGATGTCGAAACCCGAAAACAATGGGAACTTAGTGTAAGTCAAAATGCAGAAGAGTTGCCCACATACGTTCAGTTCAGGGAGTTTTTGGAGTCAAGGTTTCGAGCATTAGAATTAGTTGAGCCCACAAAAAATACTTTTAAATCGAATCCAAGTAAATCAAATCCAAAGGTCATGCACGTCACTTCTAACAACAATATCGCGCCTTGTCCTCTTTGCCAGGAGTCCCATAGGTTGTATTCATGTGGCCAGTTTGCCAAAGAAAGTAATGTAAAGCGACAAGAAATTACTAAGTCACTAGGACTGTGTTTCAATTGTCTTGGCGAGGGTCACACTGGACGCTTTTGTCGGGTTACCACAAAATGTCGTCTATGTAGAGGGAAACATCACACACTGCTTCATGGTCATGGCAAAGTCGCTTCTCCGACAGTTCCGACAGTAACTGAGTCGCCAAAGGTTGAAAATCCTTCCCCGGGAACGTACGCCATGACGAACGAGACCATAACGATTGCAAACCATTTCGTAGCCGAAAGGGTCCACAGCCAGACCTTATTAGCCACAGCCTTGATTAGGGCTGAGTCAAGAAATGGTCATCCTCAGATATTGAGAGCTCTACTTGACCAAGGGTCACAGGGGTCCTTTATCTCTGAAGCAGCCGTACAATTGCTACGACTGAAAAAGGTAGCTGCTCAGAGCTACATTTCTGGATTGGGCGGTGGTCAAAGTGACATAACTTCTAAGTATGTTGTTATGCTAACGATTCAGTCACTTCATGATCCCACCTTTCAATTGCCAGTACAAGCGCATGTACTGAATACTGTTACATCAATTCTGCCAGACAAGAAATTCGTTCTCCCGTGTTGGACGGATTTAGGTCACATAAAACTGGCAGATCCACAATATAATGTCCCTAATAAGATTGATATCCTATTAGGCTCTGAGGTATATAGTCGTGTTCTGAAGAAGGGTCTGATTCGTAGCCCTTCTGGTTCAATGATTGCACAGGACACTTACCTCGGATGGGTGTTGTCGGGTCAGGTTGATGGTAAACTAGACAAACTTCACGTTTGTCATAATGTAGTAATTAATTTACACGTGAAATGTGAAGAAAACGACTTACTCAAAAGGTTTTGGGAACTTGAGTCGGAGCCAACACCCTTGCTATCAAACATTTTGACGCAGGAGGAACAAGCGTGTGAAAACCATTTCGCTGCAACAACTCGAAGAGAGGTCACTGGTCGCTACATTGTTGAACTTCCGTTCCGTCCTGATGCTGATCGGAATTATGGAGATACGCGAGCTGTTGCTGTCAAGCGCCTGCTAAGTTTGGAAAATAGATTAAGTAAATCTCCCGAGCAGAAGACCGATTACGCGCAAGTTCTAAATGAGTACTTGGTTCTCGGGCACATGAAAAAGGTAGCTCCTGAAACATCGGTTGAAAAGGTAGTGTATCTGCCACATCACGCGGTAATCCGCAATGATAAAACTACGACAAAGACCAGAGTCGTCTTTAATGCGTCAAGTAAATGCAGTGCAAACAGCCCATCGTTGAACGACACGCTGATGGTAGGACCAAAAATACAGTCAGAGTTACGACACATTATCATGCGCTGGCGTTTGCACCCAATTTGCCTGACTGCGGATATCATCAAAATGTATCGACAAGTTCGAATTGCGGAAGAACATGCAAACTACCAGAGAATAGTATGGAGAGAAAATTCTCACTCAGATAAAGTTCAAGACTACCGTTTAATAACGGTTACGTTTGGAACTTCAAGTGCCCCATACTTAGCCGTAAAAGTTTTGCAGCAGGTTGCCCTTGACGAAGGTCATCACTATCCTACAGCAGCGAAAATTGTTAAGACGGATTTTTATATGGATGATCTGCTCACAGGTTGTCAATCTGAAAAAGAAACAGTTATAATATATAATGAAATGAAAGAATTGTTGAATAAAGGAGGATTTACCTTACAGAAGTGGACTAGCAATCGGATGGATTTGCTAGACCAGCTTGAAGAGACTAATGGCATAGACAGAGAAATAAAAGAAGACGATGTAACTAAAATTGTAGGCCTCGCATGGAATCGTCGAACTGATGAATTCGATTATAGCGTCAAATGGTCATCAGATGCAGTGGTACCTGAAACAAAAAGAGGAGTTATCTCGGAAATTTGCCGTTTGTATGATCCACTTGGTTGGATAGCTCCTTGCGTTATCACTGCAAAGATTTTCATCCAAAGACTCTGGGTGACGGGATATGACTGGGACGACAAATTGCCTGAGGAATTAATAGAGGATTGGAAAGTCTATCGTGAAGAAATGAAGAAGCTTGTGAACTTTCACATACCACGATGGGTGGAAGCTACTAGTAATGATACTTGCCTGGAATTACACGGCTTTAGCGACGCCTCAAACGCTGCTTACGCGGCTGTCGTGTACATTCGTCGCATCGCGGAAGATGGCTGTATTACCACTCACCTGGTGACTGCAAAGACGAAAGTGGCTCCGATAAAGCAGGTCTCCATTCCCCGGTTAGAGTTATGTGGAGCAGTACTAGTTGCAAAGTTACTTCTCGAAGTTGCAGTGGTCTTAAATGTGAATAAGACTAATTTACACGCTTGGACGGACTCAACAATAGTTTTAGCTTGGTTGAGTGACCATCCAAGTAGGTGGAAAACCTTCGTTGCCAACCGTACTTCGGAGATCTTGACGTTATTAGATGCAGCTCAATGGTCATACGTACAGTCCACTGAAAATCCTGCGGATAGTGCGTCACGCGGGATACCTCCTGTTGAGTTGATTGAAAATACGTTGTGGAAGAACGGTCCTCGATGGCTTCGTGGCGAAAGTATTCCATATGGAAAGCCGCATGCGATCTGCAACAAAACGGATCTGGAAAAGAAAATTGTTAAAGTGCACGCCACTTCAGTCAACGAGAATGAAGATCTCAGTACCAGATTTCCGTCCTTGAGAAAAATGGTACGGGTTATTGCCTACTGCAGAAGGTTCCTGAAAGATAATCGTAACTTACAAACTAAAGCTTACCTTACTGCACCAGAAATCAAGGAGGCACTTACCTGTAGTCTTCGTCAGCATCAAGCCCGCTCGTTTCCTGAAGAAATCGCCAGTCTCCTGAAAGGAACAAATATTAGTAAAAAGAACAGATTGTCAAGTTTAAATCCATTTATAGATCGAGATGGGATATTGCGAGTTGGCGGTCGAATTGAAAGGTCAGACCTACCTGAATATAGCAAACATCCGATTATCGTTTGTGGAGATTCACATTTCGCCAAACTGATAGTAGCGGATGCCCATGAACGAACTCTGCATGGTGGTCAACAGCTCACATGCAACTATGTTCGGGGTAGATATTGGATTACCAGAATGAAGAATTTAGTCCGATCACACATACACGGCTGCATCTCGTGTGTTCGGAACGCAGCAAAAACCAAAACTCAGTTGATGGGCCAGTTACCTTCTTGTCGCGCGACGCCGAATAAATGTTTTTTTCAGGCTGGCGTTGACTTCGCTGGACCCATCAATATAAGGACGTCAAAAGGAAGAGGTCACCGCTCTTATAAGGGATACATTTGTCTCTTTGTGTGCATGTCCACGCGGGCTGTGCACATTGAAGCGGTGTCTGGCCTCACATCTGAGGATTTTCTCTCAGCATTTAAACGCTTTATAGCTAGAAGAGGACGTTGCGCTCACCTGTGGAGCGATAATGGGACAAATTTTGTTGGTGCTGCAAGGGAGTTAAAAAATCTGTTACTAGCCGAACAGTCTTCATTTCCGAATGAAGTTGCTGCTTCTTTAGCTTGTAACGGAACCGAATGGCATTTTATTCCTCCCCATAGTCCACATTTTGGCGGGATATGGGAAGCAGGAATCAAAAGTACCAAGCACCACCTCCGACGGGTAATAGGAGATTCAACCCTGACATATGAGGAGTTAAGTACTATTTTGGTTCAAATAGAAGCGTGTCTCAATTCACGGCCCATTTCAGCGCTGAGTGTAGATGCGGACGACCCTATGCCCTTGACTCCTGGCCACTTTTTGGTAGGAGAACCCCTAGTCTTGGCTCCTGATCATAATTTTAACCAGGTGTCAATCAGCCCTTTACGTCGGTGGCAACTCACCCAACGCATGTTACAGCACTTCTGGAAGCGCTGGTCACAGGAATATTTAGTCCAGTTTTTCCAACGTTATAAATGGAAAACTAGAACTCCTGAATTGAGAATAGGCGATGTAGTGTTGGTGAAGGAAGATAACTTGGCCCCGGCAAAGTGGCTGTATGGTCGGGTGGTAAAGGTACATCCCGGAAGGGATGGGATCAATCGAGTGGTTACCTTGCGCTACAAAAACTCGCTGATCCAACGTCCTATAGCTAAATTGTGTCTTTTGCCTGTTGAATGAAACGAAAATCTACATTTGCAACTTTTCTAAAAACCTGTATAAATTGTAAATGTCAAAATGTTTAATTTTGTTTAATTGTATAGTTTTGTATTACTCGTAAAACATTTATAGCTTTGTGTTTTAAGAAGGACCACTCGTCCTTGGCGGGCGGTATGTCTAAATCTGCTCATAATAATAATTGGTAGATGTCTAGTAGTTAAAGTTATAGTACATAAAACTATACGAGATGGCGTCGCTAAAAGGTTAGCACGCGGTGTCAAGATTTGTATAGAAACGATATATGTTATTTAAGATTATTAATAAATTGTCTCTGAACAGTAGCTCTCGGCTTTACTTGCTCCTTCGCTAGTAGATAGCTAAACATTTATAATACAAGTGTAAGACGATTCTGTCTTATATTATTCGAGGAGAATTATGCTACATTTAATACTTACGTTTAATATTACAAAGCCAACGTATAGGTACGTCAGCAAATTAAATGTTGGTTGTCGCGGTAGATCAACTAAAGCAAAAAATAGAGAAGTGGAGAGACAACCTAATAAAGACCCCAGGAACGCGCTGGATGCGAGCCGCTTCCAACTGGTCTTTATGGATTTCAATGGGGGAGGACTATGTTCTGCAGTGGACATCTTACGGCTGAGATGACGATGATGATGACGGTAGTCCGATGGCGGGCTCAATCCATAGGCCACCCTAGGCAACTAGGTCAGGGGTAGGCAACCTTTTATGACGGAAGAGTTAAAGTTTAGAGCCACCAAAATTTTTCGTTTCAGTACACACATATGTTTTTAGCACAAAACGAACTAAAGTAAATACCTATACGTGAAGAATGGCTGCGGATTGTCAGGCGAACCACTACCGATGACCAACGAACGACTAAGACGTAAGAAACTAAAGTATTTCAGCTAGAATAAAAAAAATATTGGACGTGGTTGAGACATGGATCAATTGCCCGAAATTGTAAAGGTTATGATAATAAAATAATGGATTGTTGCGTTTGGAACTGGAAAACCGTTACTATAACATCAAAAGAGCCGCAGGTTGCCGACCCCTGAACTAGATCAATAACGTACCTACTGAAAATATATTAGTAACAATCCTATAAAAATGTAATGAATCTGACGAAACGAGGAAGCTTTGTTCATACATTTTCTTTTGTCTAAGATTTATTTATCTAGTTGACACGGAAAAACCAACTAGAACTATTTATTTATTATTCTTAAAGTTATATAAATAGGATATGACCCACCCACTCTCGATTGTTCAACCTACATCGTTATTATAGTGTAGTTGTAAGGCACTTGATCTCACCATGCCAAAGAAATTATAGCTATACATTTATGTAATGTCTTTTTTTTAAATATTTTTATATTGTCCAATACTCATACACACGTTACATTCTCGCAAATAATGCTACATGCTTCTAAGCTCAAATAAAAGATCATTTTTATTAACATTTTTTTAATTATCTAAAGGCTACTAAAATTATTTAGCTTTTTCCTGAGACTTATTGCAATTCTTGTTGCAATTTCTACACCGCTCATATTTTATTGGAACTAGGCGATATACACATACATTTCAGCATAAGCCCAAATAAAATGACAAATACATAGTTTGGTGTATGCCAAAAAATAGTACTAAAAAAAGAACTCCAATCAATATACATATGTATGTATTTATTAAGTCATTGTCATTTTGCACCATTATCAAGGTGACATGATTTACTCAATAGTCAAAAGTAAACAAAGTAAAAGCTAGGTATTTGACCACAACTCTGCTGGTGTTGAGTGACGCGATGGTACGTTTGGTATGTTAGGAAGTTTGCGCTGGTGCCCCAGTATTATAAATGTTTCCGAGGATGGCTTCAGGCTCTAGCTCTTCAAGTGTCTCGACCTCCAGGTACTCAATGCGACCCTCTCCTTCCTCCCCTCCCTCTACTGCATTTGTCCACTCCATTTTCTCCTGTTACACATTCATAATTTTAGAAAAAGAAAGACCGGATTCAAAAACGAACCTAATGTGCGTGCATGTGTGTGGGTGTTTTCAGTGTGTAATATTTAATTTGCAATAACAACTGCTTTTATATTCAGAAATCAACATCAACAGTACATGCTCATAATAATTAATACTAACCTAAAATAGTATTTTGTTTGACACTGACTGAATAGTAATTGGTTGAAATTGTCAATGTTTTTTTAAATTCTAAATAGGTTCGCGTCTGACCACACTCTGCCTGATGTTAAGCAGTTGCGCGGTCTAAGATGGAACACGCTTTCCTAGAAGAAACCTATTTACTCTAGATTTTAGAAGACACCCATATTATAATATTGCAATCAAAACGCTTTGTCCGTACACAGGGAATATCCACCATGTACAGATGACGTTTTTTTTTTCGAGTTTTGGTGGCGTTTGTCTGGTGGCCGACCGGAATGTAAATAAAATATTGTTTTACAAGTTTCAATAAATAAAATGTAGTTCAAACTTATTATAGTAGAGTGACAAAGATGATGTCGACAGGTCTTACCAATTTCGGTGCATCCGTGCGTTGTGCTTCGCCTTTGTGGACGCGTGCGTGCCGCTTCATAGCCGCGAGCGAGCCGAATCTGCGGAAAGATAGACAGATAGATAAAAACTCTTTAGTGTGTACCTACACCGAAAATTTAAAAAAGAAACCAGAAAAAAATAACAAGTTACTTAAATTGCAAAAACGAGGCAGTATGGCTTTATGACAGCTTTAGCCTGCCCGATGGGGCAAATTATTTTGAAAAAATAATATGTGTACAGTAGCCAGTTAATGAAGCAATTTTAAACTGGCAATGAAAATGAAATAGTTATACATAAATTAAAGGACAGTTGAGACTTACCATCTAATCTCAAAGCAACGATGCCCTACATTTTGTTTTGTTATTTATAGTTCTGTGTATCGCTACAATGGTCATGGACAGACGTTATCTCTTACCATCAGGAGAGTGTACCGTGGCATTCGTCAGTACAGTACATATTAAAGAGTATAAAATGGCAAAGTACATACGTCCGATCGCAAGAGTCACAGGGCACGGGCGCCGAGGTCGTCTGGGGCTCCGCCACCGTCTCGCTCCCGTGGCACTTGCGCAAGTGAGACAGCAAGTTGGTGCTGCAACAATAATAATCGTATAATTGGAATGAAGTTTCTTATCGCACGTTATGCGGGCTGAGGGGCTAGACTGAAAAATGTTGAACAATGAAAAACAACACCAAAAACCGACATCTTTTTTCATCACCTAGTAAACTAAAAATTTTTTCAATCGATTCAACTTCCCGTCAATTCTGAGAATATGCAAAAATATTGTATAATTAAAAAAAAAAGCCTTTCGGAACTCCGTCCGAACCGGGTGTCCACAAGACGCCTCTCAATTTTTCTTAGTACTTATTATTATTATTATTCAACCTGTTTTGTCCCACTGCTGGGCAAAGGCCTCTCTTCCTTCTTTCCATGCCTGTCTATTTGGTGCTATTGAGGTCCAATTCTTATTATGAGCATCAAGCTCATCTCTCCACCGTCTTCTTTCGTCTTCTTCTTTCTTAGTACTAGCACAGATAAACCATTCAATACAATAAAATGGTAACTACTGTAAATGAAGTTTATTCTTTGAGCTATTTTGATTGTCATCTAGATGGCGCCACTTTCTGTACATGTGTTAGATAATTTTAGCTATAGGTGTGTTAGCTACTTCGAAGTGAAGTGTCAAATCAATAGATGGCGCTTTTTTTTAAAAACAATATTTTTGAAAAAAAAAAAAAAAAATTTGAAATAAATTACCTACATATTTTTTTATATCAAAAAGTGTTACTACACTGTTGATATGTTTTAAGAGATAAAACTTAAGTATTTATGTTCTTTTTGACTAGATATGTGTTTTTTTTTCAAATTACTGATTGACTAGGTGTTCGACCACAGGATACCTGATGTTAAGTGATGGTGTGGTCGAAGATGGTAAACATACCAAGCCTGGAATGGAACTGGCTCTTAAGTGAGGCTGCCGGAACACACCATTAGATGCTTGGGGGCAGATTTTCAATTTGAGGGTGGTAGCTAGCCAGCCGAGTACTACAAAGTTCCCTACCACCATGCTATGGCTTCCTTTTCCTTCACTGGCAGCTCAAGCTCATTGTTGTGGTTTGAACCCACGCCCTTCGGTGTGCGAATCGACCGCGCTAACCACTGAGCTATCATCGCTAGAAACTGTGACTGTGTGACTGTTATAATGACTGACATTTTATTTTTATGATTATTATTTTTAAATAACTAAGCACTGGATTTTTATTTCTTTTTCGATAGTTAATGAAAAACACGATTTTCATTCATTTTAGCATAAACATTTAGTAGTGAACTAAATGAAATGACATACCGTGTCGCGAATCGCAGTATACACCCATCATATCCGCACAGAAACTGCTTCTGCTGTTTGTGCACGAGCGTGTGCGCAGCGCGGTCGGCCGAGGACGGCAGCACACGTAGGCAAACTCCGCACACCGTGTCGTGCGCGGTCACGTGCGTCACCAGTTCCGCCCGCGTCGTGAACACTTGCCCGCAGTGTGTTACCGGGCACCGGGGCTCGCAGATCGCCTCGTGTTGGCGAAGATCCAGCTGACTCTGCAATAGAAAAAAAACCCTTCCTTCACTACTAGCAAAAAAAACTTTTGGCTTTTAAAGGCTTTCGTTCTCACCGCCCGAAGGAGTCATACTGCAAACTCCGCTGGTTCAAGGAAAGAGAAAAAAAAGATTTATTTAATACTAGCGACCCGCCCCGGCTTCGCACGGGTGCAATGTACATACTAATGTGGTCCATATGCATGTATTATACATATTACCTTCCTCTTGAACAGGGCCGGATTAACCCTATCGGGGCACTGCATTGCAATTCTCGGGGCATTGTCCTTTACCCTTTTCTTACTTTTTAAAATATATTTTTTATGTCAACATTACCGGATGTAAATAATGGGGAATTTCACGAATGAAACGTTTTTTTTTTCTGGGTGCGTGGCCCTCATCGACTAGGCCCCCCTGGGCTCCTAATCGGTGCGGGGCCCCTAGGCGGTTGCCTTATCCATCTTATGGATAATACGGCCCTGCTCTTGAACCACTCTGTCTATTGATGAAAACCGCATTAAAATCCGTTGCGTAGTTTAAAAGACCTAAGCATAAAGAAGGCGGGAAGCGACTTTGTTTTTAACCGACTTCAAAAAAGGAGGAGGTTCTATGTTCGATTGTATATTTTTTTAAATATACCGTATATGTAGAGATTGTAGCTTAAAATATAATTTAAATAAATAAATAAATTGTAGGACATTACACACGGCGTATTCATCATAATCATTTCAGCTATAGGACGTCTACTGTTGGACATAGGCCTCCCCATACACACTGCGCCATCTGACCCCAAACTAAGCAAAGCTTATACTATGGAAGTCAAATAACTAATAGAATACTTAAAGTTACAGAACAAACATTTATTGTCTTATACATGTTTGTCCAGGGTGAGATCGAATCCACGCCCTATAGCTCTTAAAGCAGATTTACAACTAATATCCTTAGTACTACCGTTCTGCGTAACCCTGTAAAGTACTGACCTGGAAGGTGGTGTTGCAGAGATGGCAGACGAGGTCGGCTCCCACGGCGTGCTCCTCGTGGTGGCGCCGCGCGGCCTCGTGGGATGCGAACTGTGCTCCACACGACCAGCACGAATGCACTGCACTTTCGCCGTGCGACTCCACGTGCGTGCGATACTCTGTGGTGCGCTGCAATCACAAGTTTTAGAAGTTTTGGCGGGAACGCGGTAAAGGTCGTGTCGCCCCATTGTATTTTTTCCAAAACTAATGTTTTTTCGAGTGTTTATGCATAAAAATAGTGGTCTTTTATTCATAAAGTGCTGAATTACAAGCGCAAGTGTGGGAAAGTGATATAATGTGGTGAACCGTGACTTTTCGTGTTGCTTCCAAAACTTCATCCAAAAGCTTATAGTAAAGTCGCCACTACTTGAAAACTGAAGACAAAGCATAAAGTGCTGTAATTCCAAATAAAGACATGGTTCAAAGGCCTATGTAGCCAGACAATAAACTTAAAAAAATAACACGGAAATTGTACTTTACAAAACATCCCAAAAGGCAAGTTTTCGAAAATATAGGTATCTCAATCTCAAAATGTCGCATACAGATTAAAACTGTACCCATAACAATAAGCAATGACATTAATAATAATTATAATTATAACCAAATTACATATAAATATATACCTTGAACACTCAAAATGAACTTCCGTAAAATAACTACCACCTATAAATCCATAAATAATTAATTGATATTTTTATTTTAGGGACTTAGTTGCCCACAAAAGCACTTATCCATCCATCATTTTTCGCCAAGACCGTTCACATATCAACTCATGACTGCAGCTATTGTCAAATGTTCATCATCATCATCATCAGCCATAGGACGTCCACTGCTGGACATAGGCCTCCTTCTGGGGGGTTTTGCAAATACTCACCACGCTTGGCAGGCGGGTTGGCGAGCGCAGTTACGTGTGATTGTTCAAGGAAGACACTGTTACCATCTTCCGGACGACATCTCTTAGCCGACTCATACGGCAACCACGAGTAGAGAGGGTGGGGTACTATTCTTACGCCGGCACCACCACAGCAGACTTATTTAGAAAGTCCATAATTTCGAGATAAATTGAAATAGTACTTTTACAGTTGTAGAGTTCAAGTTTAAAGTTATAGATGCTGTTAACAATCACCATTCTCATCTTCATAATAAGCCTTGCACAGTCCACTCCACAGGTCTCTTCCTTGACAGTATAGGTATATGACTCACATGTTCTACTTTAAAAGTAAAATAGAATCACCTGAAATGTGAGTGGGCAGACAGTGCATTGGTAGCAATGTTCCCCTCGCAGTGATTTAGCTCGAAGCAGTTCCTGTGAGTCGGCTCGTACAGCTTGGGCCAGAGCCTCTTTTTCCACCATAATGATGTCATCTTCATTGTAAGCTCCATTGGCTCCTCCGCCCACCACAATGAACACATCAATCTTCTGAGTCAACTCATGCAATCTGCACAGAGATGGTAACTTTAGCACATTTGTGTTTGAATGCTAACTGCCTATCTCTGGAATGTTTGATCAATTTTGGATACTGCAATAATGATCATGGGCAAGCATGTCTTACTGACAGTCACAGAAAAAGTTTATATTTTGCCATAAAATTAAGATTAAATTAAATTTAATTTAAACCAGCTCAATGCTACTGGTTTAACCGCATATTCACTGATACCACCAAAATTTCTGACTTTTCTCACTGATTAAAAATAAAATTATCTACTATACAAACCTTGTCTTGAAATTATAAACACAATGAAAAGGGAATCGGGCAAACAGGTCAAACTGTCCTCAAGTGATGCTCCGTCATACATGTTGCAATTGATTTTTAATTATATAGATTGACCACATATTTTTATGCTAGTGATCTTATATTGAGCTTCATTCATTATTTAAAGATGGCTTGGGAATGATTAAAATACTCTAGAAGTGCAATATGACTGGCACATTTTTTAATAAGTTACCTTCTCCGAAGAGCCCGTATTTTGTCTGACAGTGGTGCTGGACCGCGCGCTGCAAGCGCTGTGCTGAAACTATATGCATCAAGTGCTTTACGGATGCAACGGTTGCATAGTCGACCACTCGGCACTGTCTGGAATCAAGGATTACTTTTATGACTAGTTACAGCTGTTAATCAACCACATCCCATAAGATTCATAGAAATTTAACTATCTTTGTGTGGTGCTTGCAGATACCTTGGTGTGGTTGAGATGCAGTAGTACAGTGCGGAGCGGCGGGTCGGTAGCCGGCGCACCGGCATCGTACTCCTCAGGCCAGAGGAGATCCGCACCAGTTTCGCCACAGATACAGCACGCCTCAGGCTCTATTTCAATCTTCATCTTATCCGGTTGTACTGCCATTACACGTTCTATTTGGTACCTATATCGACGATGTTATCACAATCTTTCACAGTTGATTTTATTAGAATATACTAAAACATTAAAAATTGTATCAAAACCACAAATAAATAAAATTTAATTTATTGCAAGGTGATCCCAAAAAGGTGAAAGTTCCAAAGTTACTAATGTCGTTAAAAAATATCAACATAATACAAAATTGTAAATTGTTGTTTTACGATACGCTTTTGGGATCGTAAATCGTATCTTCTGCTAAAAAATTTCGGACTCCCAACTAGATTATAACTATTATAATAAGACTATTATTAATTAACAAAATAATTCTAGTACTCCGACCAAGGGAGCCTTCTCTTTTTGATGATAATAACCAAGAAAAGAACCAGAACCACACAATTTCACTCAAACAACTGAACGTAGTGTTTCATCTGAGCAGATCTGAGCAAACGCCTAACGACATTGACATTTCTTTTCAAAACTCTGGCGAAGCATTTAGTATTTTAGTAACATCGCCCTAATTTTACTAAAGCATGACTGGACTCGACCTTTACTTACTTAATCTGACTTTGACTGAGTTTGACTGTGAATTACACTTAAGTATTTCAGTTGCTTTAACAGAAAAATATATCAAGATATTTGAAATTAGCTAATAACCAAAGTGCTTTGCCAAAAACAAAGAAAATGTTATGTCACTGTCAGTTTTTGTCATTGTCATGAGAATCTGCGCTTCGCTGTGCCATTTTGATTGTTTTGTGTTGTTTATCGTGAATTTTTCGGTGATTAATCCGATTTAATCAATTGTAAAACAACTGTATTTGTGTTTTATTTCAACCAATTATTCTAAAGCATAAATCAAGATGTCTATTGGTGTTCCTATTAAAGTTCTTCACGAAGCTGAGGGTCATGTAGTGACCTGTGAAACAAACACCGGTGAAGTATACCGCGGGAAGCTAATCGAAGCTGAAGATAACATGAATTGCCAGATGACGCAGGTTACGTGCACGTACCGGGATGGGCGCGTCGGACAGCTCGAGAACGTATACATTCGCGGTTCCAAGATTCGTTTCCTTATCCTGCCTGACATGCTGAAGAACGCTCCGATGTTCAAGCGGCAAGGCAATAAACCGACAGCAGGACGCGGAAAAAGTGCTATATTACGAGCGCAAGGTAGTATTTTTGTACTTACTTCCTTAATGTTATAACGTTAGAGAAGCAAGTGTTGGTAAACAAATGATTTATTATTGTTTGTATAAATGGTAGTCAGATATTTCTTGGATTTATATTAATTGATAATTAAACTTTTAAATGATAAGCAAACTCAGTGTTGATATGCCGGTTCTGTCAGAGATATTATTAAATTTATAGAAAGACTATACAAAGACAGTCAAATACTCTAGACTTCATGCCAACCAAGAACTAATAATTTTAATTAGATTCGTGACCATGTATTTTAAATGCCTAACAATTTTTTTAATAGACTTGGAAGATATCGTTTGTAGCTATAAATCCAATTGCTGCAGTAGTAGTGAGCATACATTAAAAATAATTGTTAGAGGATATTATACCATAGCATTTGCGAACTCACCCGGAAGTAAACCCTCACTCAACACTTTTAAAGCAGATTTCATACCAAATGAGTTAAAAGAACAAAATACATTACACTTCCAAATCACATTTCACAAAAATCCATCCCAGTGGTGAAGAAAAATATTGTGAGGAAACTTGTATTTGTCTAGAAAAAAATTACAATGGTTATGTTATTAGTAGTGCTAACCTACATTGTACCAGTGCAGTAACATATCTCCCAATCAACCTTAGAGTTTTGTGCCCAGCTGTGATATATATGTTAAAAGTTGATACACTTTGCTTATTTTGTTTGGTTTGATACCTTAATCTTGTCAATCTGTACTGTGAGCCCTCCAAGTGTAATGGCAGTGTGAAATTATGACAATAAATATGGCCTGTACAACAGCATATCTGACAATTGTAAAACATTTTTTTTTATATGGTTAAGTCTGCTTTTGGCCTCTTATTTGTCATTTGCCTGATGGTGTGGTCAAAGATAAGCATTACTTACAAGATACCTATGATATACTCTGACCTTGAAAAGATCTAGATTATAACTCTCGGGAAACAAGGAAGCCGGCAGCTTGTTCCATTCCTTGGCTGTATAGAAATTACAAAGCAAACAATTCAATCGTGGATTATTTCAGATTAAAGTATGCAAATAAATTATGTCAAGTTAGTTTAATAATTGTATGTAATATTTTCAGCTGCAGGCCGGGGACGGGCAGGCGGGCGCGGCGGAGGGCATCGTGGTGGCTGGCAGGGTGGCTCAGGACCTTCGCGACGCTAGCCCTGAGTCACTCCAGCACCTTAGACTAAATTTTTACCTATAATATGTCAGTGTGTGTATTCTGCAAATGATACTTTCTGAGGGAGTAAGTATAGGTTTAAGATACTAATTATAATTAAAATGAGAACTTAAACAATGATGTTTAAATTTCACAAATTTGACCATTGTAGAAATAGTAGGTATTTGCTAACTTAGTTTTAAATGTTTCATTTGGACATTGCCAACTACATAGGTTTCCTATGATGATCTTTTTTCCTAGGGAGGGTAACATTTTATTGTGTATTTCATAATTTGGATGCATATATTCAAAACACTTATAATTAGAGATGTCTTATTGAGTTATTGACTTTTTTATGTCCATAAAAAGCCACATTAGAGTCAAATCTACAATTATATCATATGTGTAATTTTTTTTAAATCTTGCAGCCCCAATCTTATTTGATGCTGGTATCAATGCAATAGTGTGATTGATGATTTTTATGAGAGTTAGTTGTGATAAGTATGCAGATAATAGAGATGCCTCCGGGCAGCTCCAATTACAACATTGATTTCCACTTTTGGTGAATAAATCTGACGTTAAGCACCAACAGTGCATTTAGCAATTTAAAGCTATATTACTATGTGGGTTAGATGTGTTTACAATTTACAGAATAACTTTACGTGTAACTCCTAATAAAACACTACAAAAATTATGGTAACTCTATCAAGTGTTTGAAATCTCCATCAATTTTTGTTTGTTGTTAAGATATTCACAAGTGCACACAGTGTAATTTAGAAATAAACCAAAATTTTATTTCATTTGTAGTTTTTTATTCACATAGCTTATAAATAACTTAAATACCTTGTTATATCCAGAAAACTATGCTTATTACAAATCTATCGCATAATAATTATTGCCTTAAATTATTAAAAAAATATAGTCCAGTCCTCACTTAAAATCTCTATATTAACTTAGACTATTATACCTGTTATATTGTATATCATTATTTTGTAGATATTTACATTCATTTAAGTACAGGGGAATGGTTCTATGATCAAAACAAGTGTAGATTTGTTTCTAAAATCAATTTGGTATATACTTATTAAAGTTTTTTACTGATAGTAAACTTTATTTTACAAAACTAAATTTAATATTTTGGCTTTCTATGCGGCAGTTGGTTTTTAATAAGTTTCCAAAAATTTTATAATGATGACGTCATAAAGTAGGCTGAATAAATACATGTCGTTGCCATGTAAAACAAAAAGTATACATAGCTATTTTGACACATTTGATTGACTTTGACAATTTACATAAAGTAAAAAAATCTTATAACCTCATAAAGGCGATATCAGACTCCGAGTGACGTGTAAAGCGAAATAATCCAGATATTTCTATTAATAAAGCTAAAAACAACTGGACGTACGTACCTGTAATTACGGAAGAGGTTATTATCGCTGGTGTTGACTTGACATTGATAGATTTTGTTTTGGTTTGCCATTGCTTTTTTTAGGTAATGAACGTAGTCCTATACAGCCTATGTGACGTCATTAGAGGTCAATTGAAAGTCGTTTATTTATGTATTTTATTAAAATAAACCCCATCTCATAGTTTAAACGTAAAAATAATGTAAAGGAATGTAATATGTTGAAATGGTTTTGAAATCGGTAAAGTTTTTTTTTCTTTACATTCCAAATTGTATTAGAAATGCATATTGTGCAGCCACAATTATAGGCCTTATAAATACCAAACTTGTTAGATATACATAAATGTATTTAGTAACTGGGCCACTTTTATTAAAACTAGCTTTGTTAGTAAAGCTTCAAGCAAAAACTGCTTGAAGTGAATAAGAGAATTAAGAATCATCAAATCTGAGATCTCAGTGTTTACATACTTATAGCGACTGTGAAGTGCCAATAACTTCTATAATAATTTGAGAAATTCACTTCTTTTTTTTTGTTTCGGATATAAAGGTTAAAAATGCATATGCATATAATAAAACCTCGGAAGTGTAGTTTTGTCTAATAATGCAAAATAAAAAAGCTGTCAAAAAATGAAAAATTTTGGCCTTATAAGTTATGGGCACTTAGCCATCTATACTTATGTAATTATGTACACATGCCTTGGTTATCGTTATATCAAACTGCATAATATGTACATACAAAAAATTTAGGCTCTGGTGTCGGTTTAGAGGCGCGCTAGGAAGCTGATTGACGACGACACTGGCCACATCTCAGCTGCAAAGCCTTGAGCACCGAAGTAAAACCGCTTGTTTATCTGTTTTCTATCAGATACATTCCAGACAGTGCCCTGGAATTGCTTGATTACTTGGTTCGACCTACCCTTTTTTGTAGGGCATAGGCAGAAAGCGCCATCTGAACATTTAGGCTTACGTTTTCCCGCCATATCACCTGATGTTAAGTGATGATGCGGTCTAAGATGGAGCACACTTCCCTAGAAGATTCTCGACTTGAAGGCACCCAAAAAATATCCAACGGGGAACACCTACTCAGGCAGCGCATTCCACTGTCTAGTCCGCACAATGATCGTGGAATCAAATCGTTTCGTTCGAGTTTTTGGAACATCGACCATGAAACGATGTCGCTTTTTTGATCTCCTGGCTGTCCGATAGAAAAATAGCCATGGGGGAATCAGACCGTGTAGTTCTGAAGCACACTCTCCAAAATGAAAAAATCGACAAACTAGACAACTCGGACATTCCCCACGTACGCACAAAACGCTTAGATTCCACATTCTTCATACGTGCAGCTAGGATGTGGAACTGCCGGCGTCTGTATTTCCCGCGAAGTACAATTTGGGTGTCTTCAAATCCAGATTAAACAGGTTTATTCTAGGCAAGCGTGCTCCATCTTAGACCGCACCCTGTTTAACATCAGGCAGAATGTGATAAAACGCAAACCTATTTTAAATACATATAATAAAATCAATTTTGAATATAAGTTCATTATAGTTCAAATAGCAATGACAACCAAAGTGCACAATGTAGCACAAACGAGTGCTACATTCGAAAGTATAAGTCTGCGCTTACATAAGTTACAGCGCTTAAGTTCGCGTTCACAAATCTGTCTTTTGCACGTGGCCGTCTGGTTCCTTGGCGGGCGCCGGCGCAACCAGCCGCTGCAGCGCTCGATACAGTCGCTGCGTGGGCAGTTCCACTAACAGAGCCAGCGGTACCGCTGCTAGGTAAGACACGCTAGCCACGCCGAACCACTCCACTATCTGCAGGACATAGATACATCACAGTTACATGTGTGCAGAAAGAATTAGGTAGACATTAGATCGTGTGGAAAATCCATGCTAAAACTAGTATTATAAATGCTGAAGTTAATTATTATGTGAAATAATGGAGTAATATTTATGTGAAATATACACGGTTTATGTAGGAATCCGAAGAGCCTTTGTAATCATAATTTTATTATAAACAACTTTTACTATGGGCATAATTCTTTTACCGCGGATTGCCGGTCTAGCTGCGTAGGCGCGAGACGCGCAGCCACCAGCGCCTTGTTAATGGGCATGTGTAACAGAAGAGCGCCGAAAGACAGCCGCGCCCACGCGCTCCAGCCACGCCACGACAGCGCAGACCCCACCGTCGCTGAAAAGATACAATTAGATCACAATATTATGACACCGCTAATGAAGTCCTAGCTTGACTGTGCTATATGTACCGTAATCTATGTTATATAGGTTAAGCTAATTCTCCCACAAGATGGCGCTGTTTCCCCAAAAGAGTGTTTTTATTTATTTTATTTTAATTAGCGATATATAAACTTACTAGCTGCGCCCCGTGATTTTACCCGCATGGTGATGGACGATGATGATGATGAAAAGAATCTTATGTTTTATTCCAGGGCCTAAAGTATCTACATGCAAAATTTCATCCAGATCCGTTCAGCCGTTCTGCCGTGATTGAGTAACAAACATCCATCCATCCATCCAAACTTTCACATTTATAATATTAGTGGGATTTGAAATGATTTCGCGTGTTTTTAGATATTATGTTATAAGCACATATCACATATAGTTGTGTATGTTGATACCCAAACTTTTGTTTAAATGTTAACCAAAACTTAATTGCTGTACTTTTAAACAAATCACGCATACATAATATGTCTAGCCTATTGTGGCTACCATATTAATTTACGAGAAATCGTAGAACGTAAAAAATTATCCATTTAGGTACCTACTCCTTTTTTACGCCAGGAGTAGGTAAATGGATGATCCAATTTCCATGCATTTTCCCATTGTTTAAGTTAATTGTTTTGCTAGCCTTTCTGATATTAAAGAACAGATAATAAATTAAAAGTGGCACTCTCCGCAAAAATCGTGAACCCACTAAACAGTTTAGTGATAAAAATAGTGTTTTTCTTTAATTTTCTTGATATAAAAATAGAAATACAAATCAGAATTACTACAACGAATGGCTATAACCTAACTTAACATTTACATAAAAACCTGATTGTATATAATAAGCAAATAATCTAGGATATCTAGGCACGTACCGGGAAATCACCTACAAATCAACAAGCCTTACTAAATGCATAGTTACCTATGTAGGCTGTACGCAAACTCATTAGACGAGCCAATGTGGACAAATACAATATTTTTAGTAAACAACCCGATCATAGACATAATAGTTTTGACTTTTTTAATTTAGGTACCTTGGAATTAAGTGGTAATGCATGTCCTGGTTTTGCACGTTTGCAGTGTTAATAAACAGTAGACATGAGGTAAGTTGATATCATTATGAATAATATTGATTTCGTAGAAGGATCTAAGATTAACCGATTACTTACCTAATCAAATATTTGGAGCAAATTCGTCTGGGGGACGTACTTACCAGTCGAACTGAGTGACATCTTGCTCCGTTATGTTTTTGTTTGACAAAGTCTCGGCCATTATGCAAAGTGACTTAAAGACATTAGTTTTAACGCTTATTTTGTTTTTGTAAATCGAACTGGGTGATCAGGTGACCTAGGTACTACTAAGTCGGTAGCATTCTCAAGAACCGACTTAGGTTCTTTTATTTTATCTTACATGGAACTTTGTATTGTTTTCATCACTGATGAGAAAGCGATTGTTTCAAAGTCACATAATTTATAGAAACAACAAAAGTTTAGTGACTGTGCTAGCTAGTGCTGTTGAATTACCAATTTACCCAATATTTTATATGTGCATGTATTCATTTAGTTTCTTTCATAATTGAATTTCCCACAGCCCCTCGGACCGTAAAATTTCTTTGCCGCGCGGAACCGTGATAAAGTTAGAATAAATGGGTAGGCTTCTCTTTCGCGAGTTGAAATAATACCCACTCATCCCAGCTTGCGCTAATTTTATTGACCCCGCGATTTTAATCAGGTATACAGCCAAACCAAACTCAAAATTCTAGTTTCACAAATTTCAGTGGACCGGATAAACTATTAAGCAACTAATTTTACTGTTTCGGTTGTTTTACTTAACTGTCAATTGGTAGAGTAGTTCTTCATTGAATTCTGTACGGCGTGGTGTCGTTTCCTACCCAAGACAAATATTTGTGTGGCAACATGGATGTTATTTGCTTTGAGTCTGGGTGTTAAAGTATTTTACTTTATTGAGATAGGTACCTATAGTTGCAGACATTAGGTTACTTAGTATAGTTAATAAGAACCTAGTATTATCGTATCACAGTGAACCTAAGGTCCAATGACAACTATAGCCAACTTATTTATGTATTAAACAATAGTACCTATATAGCGTTATTAAATAGTTAAATAACAATATAATAACTTAAGTAAATGTATAATATTACAAATCTGTTCATTCAAAAGAATAAAAGCTACAAGAGAATATGTCTCTGGGATCCTTTAAAGTTTAAACCATTGTATGTGCGGCACATTCTAGCAAGAGGGCTGTTTTGTGCGACATTATTGTAGGTAGGCGGGATGCTAAACCGTTGAAAATTGCGTACGGAACGTGTGGGCACTTTAAAATTAACACTTTGCACTACTATATGTGCCATGGACAATCTTGTAAAGGGCGCACAGGTCTGTAATAATTCTGCGACCTTCAAGACTCTTAAAGTCGCTCATCCTATACGAAAATTTCTTAACTTTACTCCTTAGACCAAGTATGCTGTACAAAGACCGTAGAAATCTACGATGAATAGACTTCAATTCTTTCCACATGTGCGTTATATATTGGGTACCATACTGAAGAACAAAATTCCAGTATTGATCTAACCAAACTGTTGTACAATATAATCCAGGATACGCTATTTTTAAAAGGCTTAGCTGTGCGTATAACAAACCCTAGCATTATATTAGCTTTAATTGCAATTAGATCATAATATAATGATAATACAGAATCAGACAAGACACCCAGATCACGAACGACATCAACAGAATATTAGTATTGTGTATTTCCAAAAAAATATATATTTCTATCAATTATTTGGTTTCCATTGTATAAGTTTGGGGGTAAGGCTACAAACTTTCAATTCAACCGATTTTGCAGTGACCCAGGGTAGCTGGTAAGGTACTCACAGGGCACGCCGTGTATAGCCGCGAGTAGAGCGAGGGTGACGAGCGCAGCGAAGGCGGGCCGTTCAATAGCCGCGAGCGCAGCTGCTGCCCACCGCGGCCCGCCGGCCGTGCTCAGCAGCCGCGGGGACGCTGCCACCCACCACACTGCAAGCGGCACCGACCACACTGCCACCCACCGGAACACCTTCGACAAAAACGAAACTAGTAAACTGAACATTCTGCAAAATGGACGTTTCATGAATCCACGAATTGAACGTTTTGTTAACGGTGGACATTTTTAATCGAATTCGACAGCGAATGAACGCACTATATTACCAATTCTTCTTTCTTTGTTTCTAAAATCAAACTTTGTGCAATTTGCTAGAACGAACATTTTGGTATAAACAGAATATTTGTTCTGTGTCTGGGTTTTCTGTATGTATAATATGTACATATTTACAAAAATAATATCAGTTACCTGACTTCCATAGTACAAGCTTTGCTTAGTTTGGGGTCAGATAGCGCTGTGTCTAATGTCTTACGATATTTATTTATTTAATTACTAGAGACCCGCCCAGGCTTCGCACGGGTGCAATGTAAACACATATATGCATGTATGTACAGACATGAGAACGTGGTGCGTACGCATGTTTTTTTTTTTTTTTTTTTATTATGTCTGCCAGACTAGGTGTTTGACCACAACTCACCTGATGTTAAGTGATGGTGTGGTCGAAGATGGTAAAGCACACCTAGCCTGGAATGGAACTAGCTCTCAAGTGAGGCTGCCGGAACACACCGTTATATGCTTGGCGGCAGATTTTCGACTTGAGGGTGGTAGCTAGCCAGCCGAGTACTAGAAAGTACCCTACCACCACGCTATGGTTTCCTCACGATGTTTTCCTTCACCGACAGCTCAAGCTCATTGTTGGGGTTTGAACCCACGCCCTTCGGCATGCGAACCGACCGCGCTAACCACTGAGCTATCATCGCTACAAAACATATAGACCTTCCTCTTGAATCACTCTGTCTATTGATGGAACCCTATTAAAATATTTTGCGCTGTTTAAAAGATTTAAGCGTACAGACGGTAAACCTTAAAAAGTAGATATATGCCACCGCGGACTTTTTTGTAGATCTGTAAAACAGGAATATCCCACCATGCATTGTTTTGTCATATCTCAAAGGGAATATAGGTAGCGTTTTTGATGAAAGCTCTCAGGTGGCTTGATTTTTTTAGGCATTGGAAGTGTCATCATATTTCAACCAATTTAGAAAAAACCTTGTCAATTAAAAATTATACAACTAAACTTGCCTCATGAATCACTCTGTCTATTGGTGAAACTCTCATGATAATCCGTTGTTTTTGTGTAGGGAACCCAGTTAAGAAGGAAGGTATAGTTTAAGTAAATGCTCGGAAATTATATAAGTTTCGCAAGAGAAGGGAATCGAACTAGTCTTAAAGTGAAAGCTGTGCCTTAGCGAATCTAGGTACTAAGCTTGGTTTCTATTAGTTACGTATCTTAAAGCCCTTAGGTTTTAAGATATCTACGTAACTAATAGGTTAGTAGGTTTAGTGAAGTGTTAGCTGAGCATCTTCGTCTTTTGTACATGTCCGTCTGAATGTTACACCTACAGATCGTTATTACCTCAACAATTATTATTATCTAAACATATATGCAGTTCAAAAAAGCTTTATAGCTATAATTAATAGCCCAGTGCTTAGCGCGGTCGGTTAACACGTCGAAGAGCGTGGGTTCAATGAGCTTGAGCTGCCAGTGAAGGACATCGTGAGGAAACCATACCGTGGTGGTAGGGCACTTTATAGAACTCAACTGGCTAGCTACGACCCTCAAATAAAAAATCTGTCGCCGAGCACCGAATGGTGTGTTCCGGTACATCCTTCCATTCCAGGCTAGGTGTGTCTACCATCTTCGACCACACTGTCACTTATCATCATGTGAGCTGCGTTCAAACACCTAATCTGTCTAAAGTAAAATAATGTGTATTTTATTTTTCTTAATGGGTTCCTCTAGCTTGACAAAAATAAAAAAAGTGTTTTAAGGAATTAGAAAACTGAAGTCCGAACAAAGAAGTTGGTGCAAAATGGTCAACAAATCTAGGTAAGTGTTTTGGTGATGACTTTGTCATTTATGAAGTTTGATTGTGATCTTGGGAATTGAACTTGTGTTGTCGGCGAAAGAAACCATAGCATGATGATAGAGCATGGCAGTGGCTACACGGCTGGCTAGCTACCAGCTGAAGTTAAAATTCTACCGCCAAGCACGTAACGGTGTATCCGGCATGTTCCATTCCAGACTAGGTATGTTTACCATCATCGACCACACCGTCACTTAAAATCATCTGAGCTGTGGTCAAGCATCTAGCCTGTCAACCCCTTGATTATCTACCTACTTGTCATAATCAAAGTGACAACCATTAAAAATAGTTGAGAATAATTGACAAATATTTTATAATTTAACTATTTAGTTTTACACAATGAAGTTAATAAATAAATAAATATCGTAGGATATTACACACAGGGAATCAAATAACAGAATACATAAATACATTTTTTTGTTGTAAATACATACTTACATACTTTTTACATATATACTTTGTAATTCTTCATAATACATACACTGAAACATTCACTCACACATATTTGAGCCCGCTCATACACATTCACACACACTCATACACACACTTAAACTCACACACACGTACACACACTTACAAACACATATACATATATATATTTATATATTGTTATTTTATTCATTAAAATAAATTTCTTATCATGACATCAAAAAATAATAATTATATACTATCCTGTTTATATACAAAATTTAACACGGAAGACACTGGATTTTGCGACACAGGTTTTCCTAGTGCAAAGTCCAGGGTGCCTGTTTGCTCTTTGTAATTTTCTATTTTATACCTTACTTATAAATAAATAAATAAATAAAAATACCAAATGTTTGTCATGGGTGGGAATCGAATCCAAGCCCTTCAACCAACCAATGAGCCAACAGGACTGTCTATATTATATACATACATATCAACATGATTTCTTATAATGGTTACTTATTGCTTATAGGCTCGTTCTAAGAGCGTTCACTGGTCTGAGGCAGAAATCTCTTGCAGCCTCATAATAGAGACAGGAACGTACCTTATATTCGTGTAGGTTAACGTTGTTATCTCGCAGGTGGTGGTGTAGGTGGGCGAGCAGCAGGCCGGCGAGCGCGCCCGGCGCATTACCCAAAGGGGACTGGTATAAGACGTTGAACGACCAGCCGTCCCGATACGTATTGCGAACCGACCTGGTAACAGCACGTATCATTGACAAAATCAAAACGCCAGAATGCCCTCGTTTACATTTTGTAGCGATTATAGCCCAGTGGTTAACGCGGTCGGTTCACACGCCGAAGGGCGTGGGTTTAAACCCCAACAATGAGCTTGAGCTGCCCGTGAAGGAACAACGTGAGGAAACCATAGCGTGGTGGTAGGGTACTTTCTAGTACTCGAATGGCTAACTACCACCCTCAAGTTGAAAATCTGCCGCCGAGCATCTAACGGTGTGTTCCGGCAGCCTCACTTGAGAGCCAGTTCCATTCCAGGCTAGGTGTGATTACCATCTTCGACCACACCGTCACTTAACATCAAGTGAGCTGTGGTCAAACACTTAGCCTGTAAACCATTAAAAAAAGACAGAGGTTTGTATTTTTCACCTTACAAAATTTAAACCAATCCCCAAACAATTAAAGTTGTTGAAATATTTGTTCTGTATCTCTACATAGTATAATATAAAGTCGCTTGCCGCCGTCTGTACGCTTAGATCTTTAAACTACGCAACGAATTTAATGTGGTTTCCATCAATTAGTAATTAGTACGTAATTAGAAAAAAAAATATTTAAATATTCTATCAGTTACCTGAGCTCCATAAATGTTAGGTAGAGCTTAGTGTTAAAAGTAAGTAAGTTAAAAGAAAGAAAGACATTTTTTTTTTTTTTTACTTTTATGTGATACATTACAGACAACAACAACCGACAATTAAACGTGTCATTCACGGTAAGCATAGTATTGTTTGTAAGATGTACTTAGTACTCACTCTGAGATGTGTATAACGAAGGTGGGTATGAGCTGCCAGTACGCGAGGGAGGCTAGTAGTCGCACCGGCGCTGCTGCTATAGCGTCAGCCATCAGGCGCACAGGTGCATACCTGCTATTCTGTGCTAAGCACAGAAATGTACTCACTCAGGGTTGTGCATGACGAAAGTAGGCACAAGCTGCCAGTGGTAGGCGAGTGCAGCCAGTAGTACTACAGAGGCAGCCAACAGTGCGGCCAGAACGGCCAGAGCGCCGCGCCGCAGCCGCTGCAGTGCCAGCGTCAGTACCAGACATACGGCGTACAGCTGCATGTCCGCTGCCAGATACCTGCCGCAGAATAAAATTAAAAGACGCTAGTGATACCGCAGTCTTACATGCTTACAGTCTTTTGGTAGAGATTTTAAACCTGGTTCTTATTATTCTAGTAACACTTCTGTCCAGCACTGGACAGCAACTGGAATAATCTTATCAAACACTGAACTACTCTGGAACCAATGGGAAAATTGTATTGTATTTAAGAAAACTTGTACATGTCAGGTAACAAAAAAAAACAAGATACAAATAATTAATAAAATATTAAATAAGCTGCTGTAAAGAGGTATTGTCACTATTTTACGCTTTTGCGACTTACAATTACTTCTAATCGTTCTAGATTGACCTGTTCAGAGCTAGACAACTTCCGTGCGTTTCTGTCTTCAGTGTAATCTTTCAATTTATAATAAGCCTTATTACATAAAAACTTCTTCTACAATATTTTTAAAGCCAGTTTCAATTTCTTTTGGGAAGTCATTATAGAAACGTGTTGCATTGCCCAAAAAGCCCTTGCAACTTCTGTCCAATCCAAATCGGGGAAACAATAACTTGTCCTTATAACGTGTGTTCAAGGTCTCAAGTAGCCGAATGATGGTTTACTTTTTAATCCAGTGCGATAATTTCAGCATAACTGGAATCGTGTAAATGACATTTCAGTGTTTTACTTAACTCTTTTCTTTTTGAAATCATTGTCACTGTACATTTCATTTCATCGATATGGTTGATGGCTTCTAGGATACAAATAAATGACAAAATAGATTATTGTATACAATCGCCATAACAATGGTAAAGCTGGTTTTAAGTCACTGGACAAAATTTTGATACTTCATGACAATAATACAAAGTGATCATTATTGTAAAATTTTGATTGTTTTGTCGCGCGAAGTGGTTCTGTATCTTACCAGGTCTGTATGAGGCATTTGTCGTCTGCGTCGAGGATGTTGTTGAGGTAAAGCAGGTGCGTCCACCATTTGCGGCGGCAGATGGTAGCTTCGGAAGACACCAGTGGCGCCCACAGCGGTCCGCGACCTAGCCGCTCCCACCACGAGGAGGCGAACCATACCACCACCCAGTATGAGGGACTTATCCTGTGGAGTTATCAGTAGGAACCTTTAAACAGATATAAGTTAAAATAAAATAAAAAAAATTACCAATTTTTTTTAATGTATTAATTTTTAAGAGTTTGATTCTTTGAGGATCTCTAAACCTAAGGTTTCCTGCGTAGCTATTATGACAAGATACTGCTTCTTAATCCTACAACATTTTCACATCCGGATTTTAGTAGTTCCGAGCTACCCTTTACATTAACAAAAATTTCCTTTTTTTTTACTGCTAAGGAAGGGTTATATTTTTCGCGAGTATCTTGTACGTATGTAAATTTCTTTATACCTCGTACCTTCCAAACGGTCGAATGTATCACGACAATTAAGGTATCGTTATAAGTCCCAATAACCCAAGTATCATTGTTAAAAAAAAAACAAGATGGTGGATTTTTGGCGCGAAATAGTAATACTTACGTTAATAAAACAAAAACCAAACCTTTCAAGTAGGGTATAGGAAATATAAATAAAGGAAATTACAAAAATATTGTTTTTTAATTAGTAATCATAAATTGGTTTAAAATGTTTTTTTTTTATTCTTTACTTATAGCTATTATATTTTATTCGAATTATTCGGGTTAAACTCTTCAGCTTGTAAGCACTAAAACCTGATCGTTAAACAAATTGAACATTCACTATATTATTAGAGAAAAATACATATTATTTTTAACTAAGGTACTTACAAATTGCAAACACACCAGAGAGACAAATCAAATAGTAGTGGAAAGGCGGAAGATTTGTTTATTGACAAGCTTTGCATATGACCGGTAATAATAAATAGACAAGTTGTTCTATTACGTATCTCAGTTGGCTAGTGTGTGATATCAAACTGCTTAGTTCTGTGTTCTTACCTAATGATTCTATTGAACATGGTCTCGAAGAATGTAGCAACAGGTGGTACGTGGTGGCCGCGTCGTTGCTGCAGCAGCAATTTGTGCGCCAGCAGGAACGAGGACATCAGAAAGAAGATCTGCACAACCAGCGTGCTGTTCGCCATGAGCATGGCGTCGGCTGCTCGACGAGTCTGCGGTACAAAGAACTCGTCAAATTAAATCTTGAGAGATGAAAGTGGTTTATGGTATCGTAAATTTCGATTTTCGCGATTCTTCTCGCTACCCTACGTCCATAAAATGTGAAATTCTACGGTTTTCCCGCATTATAACATTAAGTTCCTCAAAAGGCGTATCAAGCCATATAATTGTACTGCCCCTGGTGTTGCAGATACCTATGTATATCTAAAAGCATGCTTTCTTACAATTGGATTACTTATATGGGGAGCCGTAAATAGGGTTGTACCAGTAGAAGTGTAGTAGTCATGAAATATTTTTGTTTGCGTATTGCAAGGGTTCATTTTATAGAAGGCACTTGGCGCATAAAATGATAGTTACGCTACTATGGGAAAAAAGTCATCTATAAGACGGGTAAGAAAGATTATTAAGAGGCAGGATAAGGGGACGAAAACCATGTGTCTAAACTGCAGTGCCGGATTTACATATTTACGAGTGTAGGCCACTTTATTTCCGCCGCCCCATATACCTTTCTAAAATAATTATTTTCCATATGTAGTAAGAATCGAACTAAAGCTAATTAAAAGAATTAATTATTCATTGAGAAAGGGCATTAAAGAAACAAGTATTACAATTTTTTACTAGTAAAAATACCTAGGATTGATAATTTTCGATACAAATGAGTTTATATGAGAATTTAACGTATTAGTAAAAAAACCACGAGACAACCGGTGAACTTGTTTGACTTTTATCCTCTGAAATTAAGTGAGCTTCCTCTAAAATCTGCCGCCCCTAGGACGCTGCCGCCCCTAGGCCGCGGCCTATACGGCCTATTGACAAATCCAGGACTGCTAAACTGCCTAATGGTTCTAGACAGCGACAAATAAAAGCAAAGCAAACAACGGGGCCACACAGCCTCATAATAACTTGTAAAATGATGTAACGTCCGTACAGCCATGTTTCGCAAGTTGTGATAGTGCTGATATTTCTCTTAAATTGACAGAATATTATGTAAGCTGTTACGTGATTGCTCTTGAACTTGGTCCAGATTACAGCTTTTCACAAGATGGAGAAGATATTCCGTTGAATTAACTTGATAGATCGGGTATCCATATACGTATATTGTATTTTAGAGTACAAATTAAAGAATCAAATCACATGAATGTCACTAAAGTTTTTGAGTAAATAAATATGTTTTTAGTACTGCCTTAGTTTGAAAAAGTTGATCAGATTTGGATGACGTTTCTTATTTTGATTCCGGAATAAAACTGGCGAAGCGGATGATCGTAATCGCAATATAAACATACCTATATGTTTTGAGAGTGAATTTTCGTAAGGTTTTTTTAGTAAAAGGTATAAAGAACTCTATCGACCAAACAAAATAGATTATGATATAAAAAAAAGAATTAAAAGAATGAAGAATTTAAAAGTAATTAGAAAAGTTGTTTTATATCCTAAATAAAAGTGCTGTCTATTTATTGTCTACATAAAAATATGTGTTATTTGATTAGAGACACATCATTTATACACATCAGTTTATAATTTAAAATAGGAAAAATTTAGTTTGTGTTTTGTTCTCACAATTAGTTGGTCCCAACAAGGAGCTTGAGCTGCCGGTGAAGGAAACCATAGCACGGTCGTAGAGTATTGTTGTACTCGGCTGAGTAGCTCCTTCAAGTTGAAAATCCGCCACCAAACACCTAACGGTATGTTCCCGCAGCGTCATTTGAGAGCCAGTTCCATTCCAAACTAGGTGTGTTTACCATCTTCGACTACACTGTCACTAAACGTCAGGTGAGCTGTGGCTAAACACCTAGCTTGTCAACCATTAAAAAAAAATTCAAGTAATGTAGATTGTGTTTTTTGTGTAGCTATAAAGTAGCGAACTATTTGGCTAAAAACACGTTAAACAGATAAAGTGGTAGGTGTACCTGTTCAAACCGACGCGTGTCGGCGAGGTAGGTGTGCGTGGTTATCCAGCACACGTGCTCGATGATGACGAACATGAGGCACATGACGCGTAAGCCGTCGAACGCGCGGAGGTCTGCACCGCGCGCGGCCGGGGGCGCCGCCCTCAGCGCATGCCAGCCTGCCCGCCAGGACCACGACAGAGCCACGCCACACCACACACCTGCAACAAGCTTTTACTTACCATACGGTTAATGCAGCGAGATTCGAGAAGATATAAAGTCTTGTGGTTATTTTATTTTAATTTATTTCAACTTTTAAGTTTATTGAAGCGACTGTTAAGCGGAAATAAACTAAATATATTATACCTTCAACACTTACCATACTGTTATAATTACAGAAACCCTACTTCATTTATAAACAGTCGTTTATCTAGATGCCACTGCAGTACCAGATATTCATTACTGTGTCACGGTTTGAAGGGTACTGCAGCCGTATAGGGCTGTTGAAACTAACCATCGAATGTCTCAAAGAAATGAGCATCAAAGCAGCGATGTAAAATAAAGTCCAGGACTTTACTTTACTACTCAGTTCAAAGTTCTGTATCACTGTAATGATCTTGGGCATGCGTTGTTTCTTACCATCAGGAGAGCGTCTCGTTCGTCGTTACTTTTATAAAAAATACAACAGGTGACCGTACAATTCACTTCTATTTTCCGAGTTTGCATCAAATTTATGTTTTATTAGCTTTTTCCGGAATAAAAAATAGCCTATGGGTGTCTGCTACCTCGATACCAAATTTCATCAAAATTGCTAAAGCCGTGTGAGCGTGAAAAAAGTAACAAACATACAAGCACACTTACACACTCACAAACTTTCGCCTTTATAATATTAGAGTGATAAAACGTCTGCTTCAATGTCTACCTTCTACTAACTACTTTACTATGATTGAAACTGTTTTGCATGTGGGCCATGATTACTCACGTTCAAATCATTTTCTCGTTTAAACATAAGTAAAACAAAAAATACTACCTACCTTTTTCTTACCTAATCCTATTTTTTGGAAGCGCTTAAATAGGTAAGAAGCTTAAAGTACGGAGGCTGAGTACCATTGGTACCCCCTTTTCATTTCTTACTTTAGGCTTTATGCATCAAATTTGCTGTTCACGGAACGCTATTTTAAAAGAAAAAAAGGAAAATTGAATACGTAAAACATCGAATTAGGTACTTGACACTGGCAAATACACAATGTGCGACGCCGTACACAAAGATAAGGTAAAAGACAAAGTAACACGAAGAAGTTATGCAGGCAGACCGGGGGTGTTATAGCTAAGGTGAGCGTAGATGCGTTTTAAAAGATGCCCCTTTTAAACCTATAGAGACGGTAGAGGACGTTTGCTGGCGATTACTACGTGAGTGCCAGCAGTCGGGGTTAGCACGTAAATGTCATTGTTTTCTGTTAGTGAAAAGGTATTAATAAGTCACTGAAGTTTACGTGTGTCTTATAGATTTGATGTTAGCGAAGCTACGAACAAAAAAGTTCAATCGAAGATTTGTCGTAGATGACATCCCTACACGCGCCTGCGTGAATCAACCCTGTCGATGTTGCTTGAGTAACACATGATTTCAATCTTCACTGCACAATAATTATACAAGCGACATTGCTGTCGCCAGTAGGAGAGACCTAAGAAACCGGTATCCGTATAGTCTAAGCTATGCGTTGTGTGTCAATCAATGCAATATAAACATTACTTAATTATTACATATCTTTACGTAGATGTGTTTTAAAATTGCATACATATAGTTGACTAATTTTTTAAAAGCTGTTGCGTTATGCTCTTGACATATTATGCTTTTTTGACTTCAGGACAAAAAAATTAAAGTCCTGTTCAAACCGGAACGTTTGGTCATGATAGCCATGGGCGATGTCTGGCGGCGGCTCCGCATTACGACATCACGTTTCGCAAGGCACTGCCTTATGCACTGGAGTTCTGAGTATATTTTTTTATTTATTTTGGACTAGAGGCTATCCCAGTCCTCGCACGGGTGCACTTAAAAAAACTATGTATTTGATTGCTACCGAACTTCATATAGGACCAGTTGCTGGACTAAATCTGCTGCAAGTATCTGCTATAGGGCGTGGGTTCTATTCCCACTTGGACAATCATTAATGAGACTATAAATGTTTGTGCCGTGTCTGGGTATTCTGTATGTATCTACAAAAAAAAAAAGTTTTTTTTTAAATTGTTGAATAGGTTTGCGTTTGTTCGCCATCTCACCTGATGTGTGTGTGATCTACGATGGAGCACGCTTCTATTAGTTTTCCTCTATTCTATTACTTATCTGGTTCCCACAGTAAAAGCTTTGCTTAGGTTGGGACTTAGTATATGGACCTGCGTGAAATGTCCTACGATTTTTTTTTAATGGTTGACTGTCTGGTTGTTTTACCACCTCACCTGATGTTAAGTGACGGTGTGGTCGAAGATGGTAAACACACCTAACCTGGAATTGAACTGGCTCTCAAGTGAGGCTGCCGCAACACACCGTTAGATGCTTGGCGCCAGATTTTCAACTTGAGGATGGTTGCTACCAGCATGCTATGGTTACCTCACGATGTTTTACTTCACCGGCAGCTCAAGCTCATTGTTGGGATTTTAACCCACGCTCTTCGGCGTGCGAATCGACCACAATTACTACTGAGCTATCATACCAAATTCTATTAATGTTGTAAAGGTTATTTATTCAATTATGTAGGTGAGAAGCTTTGCTACCTGATTGACGCAATTTCCGACATCGCAACCTCTCTATCAAAACATTGCATTGCAACCAGATTGCAACAATAACATCAACCAATAGTCGGCGTTGAGTTACGCGACCCCACGTGGCCAAATACGTGATTCATTGATGTTTTGGAAATCAGGGCTCAGGGCCACGGCCGTGGCACGAGAAAGCCCTTCTAATTCAATTATTTTTAGCCCTTTTAAATCATTTAAATATCATCGGGACCATTTTCGCGTGTTGATTATATAGCCGATATTTTATAAAACCGGACGAATTGTACGATAGACTTCAAATGGCATTTATGACTAAAGCCCTTCTACGGCAACCGTATACCACTGTTGTTGTCACTGTGCAATTTAAGCGCGGTCGACTAACTCTAAGGGATGAAGAAAAATATGGTCGTGTGGTGGTTACGGAAGGAAACGTGCTTGCAGTGAAAATGTTAATTTAAGAGAATAGGCGTATTAAATAAGAAGAGATTCAGCACATACTGCAGATTGGAGCGGGAAGCGTTCACGAGACTACGCGCGACTACTTATAGCGCTGGGTGCCTCATAACCTCACCGATCGTCAAAAACAGGCCCGTGCGAAATGGTGTCATGACATGATTGCTAAATTTGAAGCTGGTTCGTCTCGGCGTGCTTACGACATTATTACAGGCGATTAATCTTGGATTTATCAATACGATTCAGCAACGAAGCGCCAGTCGACGGTTTGGCTGTTTCAAACAGAGCCAATGACTTTCAAAGTGAAGCGATCGAGAAGCGCAAGGAATTGTTGTTGTATTGTTGCATTGTAGGACACATTACACACAGCGCCATCTGACTCCAAACTAAGCAGAGCTTCTGTGATGGAAGTCAGATAACTGACAGAATACATAAATCCTTTTTTTGTTGTTGTAAATACTTACTTATAATACATACAGAACACCCAGACACAGAACAAACATTTGTCCGTGGCGGGAATCGAACCCACGCCCTACAGCTCAGGCAGACATACTCCCAATGAGCCAACAGGGCTAATAAAAAAAAACTAAAATTTAGTCACTATGAATTTTGCCTTAAAAGAGTAGTTTTTTTTTTTTTTTTTTTATACAGAATAGGTTCGCGTTTGACCACATCCTGCCTGATGCTAAGCAACGATGTGGCCTAGGATGGAACACGCTTACCTAGAAGGAACCTATTTACTCTTGATTTGAAGACACTCATATTGTAAAGCGTTTTCATTTGTATATTCTTTAAATTTGGACTCCTCGTGAATACTTAAAGT
The DNA here is from genome assembly GCA_950106695.1 of Biston stratarius. Lineage (NCBI taxonomy): Eukaryota > Metazoa > Arthropoda > Insecta > Lepidoptera > Geometridae > Biston > Biston stratarius. The sequence goes on along the minus strand of OX467106.1, from coordinate 1,991,683 downwards.
TTTCAACCTCTAGGTACCAACTACCATCTCGAATTGAAGCTATATAATTTTTTTTTTAATAGTGCTTTAACATATTTTGACTTAACGACAAAGGATATGTAAAAATCTTTTTTTTTTTGCTGGCCACTTTTATGTCTTATCGTGACGTCGCTAGGAATTAAAACTAGATATCTTTCTTGACATGGTTGGAGAGCTGATTCAAGCGGAATCAGATATCGTAGACAAAGTAACATTCGATATATCCGATAACGCTAATAGAAAAGCCCAAAAAAGCTGCCTACGTGACACATCGACAGCTTATGTCAATCCCGTACCTACAAGGAGTTTTGGCGGGAACGCGAAAAGACTCGTGTCGTTGTATTTTTTTTTCAAAACTAGTGTTTTTCTCGAATGTTTATGTATAAAAATAGTGGTGTTTTATTCTTAAAGTCCTGAATTAAAAGCGGGAGTGTGGAAAAGTGATATAATGTGGTGAAACATGAACTTTCGTGTTGCTTCCAAAACTCCATCAAAGCTTATAGTAAAGTCGTCACTACTTTACTAAGACATGGTTGGACTTGACCGGCACAGACTGGACTTTGACTGTAACCAAAGACGTTGGACATGAATATTGTAAAAACCGAAATAAAGAAGCTGATGACTGAAGACTGTTATACACAAAATACAGAAACATTGAAACTGGCAGAATGCACAAAATGCGATGCCAAGAAAAATGAGAAAAAAAAACTCGTACATTTTTACATTTCTATAAATGTTATCGTTAATCGAATGTTACTTTGTCTATGCCCTCAGTGACCAACGCCAGCGCGGTGACATAAGTGACTAAGTACTACTACCTTTCTTGGCGTGGTCGGAGAGTGTGAGATCGAGCCCGGTGGAGAGCGCGGCGAGCGCGAGAAGCGTGGCCACGAACGCAGCGAGCGCGCGCTCACTTGCGCCGAGCGGCCACTCGTCAGCGCCCGCCGCACCGGCGCGGTGGCAGTACTCCAACGTCCACAGCCGCGCTGACAGGTTGTACGCAGACATCGTGCTCGCGTTCACGCATGACGCGAACCTGAGCCAATAACAAGACACATAGACGGAGCCGTGTGCCATGGTGGTGCTGGCTTAAGAATAGTACCCCACCCTCTCTATCCGTAGTTGCCGTAAGAGTCGGCTAAGGGATGTCATCCGGAAGATGGGCAGCAGCGTCTTCCTTGAACAATCACACCTAACTGCGCTCGCCAATCCGCCTGCCAAGCGTGGCGAGTATTGGCAAAACCCCCCCAGGAGGAGGTCTATGTCCAGCAGTGGACGACCTATTGGCTGATGATGGTGATGATTATGATGACATAAACGGAGAGGAGAGTCTGCACTGTACATTTTTAACTGTAACTGTTTTACTTCGTAGGTACTCTTTTTGCATATACATAGTTACATCCATGGTTTTTTCGTACGTCAAAAAGAGTCAAGAAGATTGTGTCGCGGCCGGCTGAAGTTTGACGCTGGCTGGATATTCAAGTCAGAGGTTATTTAATATGATGGGTATTTCTCACATCTCTTTATAGATCATTCTTTTCGAATTATGAAGGCTGGTTATAGCTGAGCCGGTTTGGTTGAGATTGGTAATGAGATTTAACTCACCATTCTGCGTGCACCTGGTTCAAAGTGCGCGGGGCTGCGGCGGGCGCGGGGGGCGGGCAGCTTGCGCTGACGCACTGTCCGCGATGCAGGCGCGTGTGGTTGAAATGGTCCACCCAGTTCAAGGAGTAGACCTGGGGACAAGACACCGGTGAGAGGAAAAAAAGCAGACTTAGAATCATTTAAATTAATAGCTATCAGCTCTTTTGGTAGTAAGCTCTCCTTCCTGAGCTATAGGGCGTGGGTTTGATTCCCACCCAGAATAAACATTTTATGTGACGAACAAAAATGTTTGTTCTCTGTTCCGTATGTTTAAAATAAAGTATAAGTTATCTGGGGCTAAATGGTTTTGTGTGAAATGTTCTCTGATATTTATTTGTTAGTTAATGCACTGACTAAATTGAACGTGACACCATGTCTGATTTAAGTAGCTCGGCTTTTGCACTACTACATTTTACTGGATTATAGAAAAGCGTACCTATTATAGTAGTATAATTTTATGACTATGACGATTATTTAAAAATAAGAAATTATTGAATTCAATCCTAAAAAATTAAATTCAAATAAAATGAAATGAAATTAAATTCTAGTAAATAATTGTTTTTTTTTATTGACTTTTAATCATATTGACATTTTCATTGTATTGACATGTGTTATGATTTTGACATTTTTAATGTTGTTTTTAAATATAAATGAAAAAATGACCTGTAACTTTGGTGTTATAACGCTTTTCAAAAAATTTGTTATAAAAACATTAGTATTTAGACATAAAAAAATAACAAAAAGCTGTGTCCAATTTGTTATTTTTTTTATATCAACTTGGCGGCATTTTGGGCGACTTTTTGATTCAACAGCCTCGCAGTAGAGTGGGGTAATACTGGCTATTATAAAACGTCAGCGCATTAAATATAAAATCGCAATACAAATCAATTCTAGAAATACTGAAGAAATAATGTTATTTTGTTTTAGAAAATGACATACTTTCTGTTATTTGTACCTACTTATATTAAGTCGGTAAAAGGTTAATAGATTTTTTTTGGATTTGCAAGTATTGTGTCAGTTTTCTAAAGTAAAAGTTTTTTAGTTTCGAGCACAATAAGCTTTTGACTATAAAACGGTCGTAACGTTTTGTATAGCCTTCTTTAGTTATTAACATCTTACTAATGGCTATAGGGTTACGAGTATCGGCAATTATAAGCCGAAAGGAGATCTTTTTACAAAAACTTTTATTACGGGATCGATCCTAAAATTGTGAAAACAATTACCTGTTCCATAAAAAAAATTGAGACTTGTTTTTTTTTTGTTTCATAGTAAAAGTTGGTCACATTGATATATGACATCCTTGCGACTATAGTTCTGCGTAACCCTTTGTGTAACCATTTAAAAGTGGCTGAAAGAAAAGACAGATAGTGTAGACGTAGTAATAAAGTCTTGTTAGCATTTTTTAGACTCGGAACCGTAAAAAAGAATCTAATCAATCCTCGCCTCACAAGTCAAGTGCAAGGCTGACAACTGATTCAACACAATACTACTATTACAACTTACCAAACAAATCGCTGGTCTATGCTATGTTACATTCGGTGCCGACCGCGGTGGCGGCGATTACATAAAACAACTGTTACTAAACTTCTTCAAGGTGAACGAAGAAAAAATTCGTTCACTATCTCCACTTTTGGACTTGTCGGACGTTGACCTACACATTATTACGTTCTTTAGGTTAACGCCCAAGCTATAATGATTTATTTTGGGTGCTGACCTGCATAAGGTACTTAAAACGTCAAACCAATTAATAGTTATGATATTTTTTTACTAATGGTAAGCTAGTTTGATCACGGATTAAAATTAAATGATGTTAAGTAACGATGTCGTCGAAGTTGGTAAACATAGTCTGAAATGGGAACTGACTCTCGAGTGACACTATCTGGGTAATTAGCCACAAGGGAGCTTGGGCTCCGAGGTGGTTTCCGAGAGGATAAGCGCTGTCGCGGTAGCGGAAGAGTGTGAAATCGTGCCCGCAGCCTCGACACAAAGCGCCGAGGTGGAATGCTCCAGGGTTTTAGTGGATAGTCCGTCATTAGGACGAAGAGTCCCACACAACCACCCTGCCCACCCCAGGGCTGGTGGTATCCGTAATGAATTTTACCTGGACAAAAATGGGTGATTAGCTGCAGAATCTGATTCTTATAAATTTTTTGTCTGTCGCTCTGTTCTACTCTTTTTAAGTTTCTTACCCAAATGATTAAACCAACGCTATTTGTTTATTGATCCGCTTTTCAGACTTGTATGTTTCGAATTTACGATATGATGCATATACTAATGCAGACAATTAAATAAGTAGGTTTTTGGGTCAATAAATTTCATAATAAGTTTTCACACAGTTCACGATACATGTTACAAATGAAAAACACCTAATTTCAGTGAATAACTTAGTACTGTTATCACGCCTGTCTTCTATATAGGATATACATCCCGGGTTTAGCTACCAATGTGCATATGTTTATTTATATTTCAAAATGTATAAATATGCGCGTTTATTGTATTTCATGTTACTTTTTTTAGGTGGAATAACTGCATCATCTGATAGGGGCAGTGGTCTAGCGGGAGAGCTATCGGTGTCAGCTTGGGCCAAAGTAGTAGGCGCCATGCCACCCTAGGCATGCCTCGTAGTCATCCGTGTGAAAAAGTACTGCGTAACATTCTATGTACCTGCATCATCTGGTAGAGGCGGTGGTCTGGCGCGTGAGCCACCGGCGTCAGCTCGAACGAGCCGAGGCAGTAGACGCCGCGCCGCGCCAGGCATGCCTCGTAGTCATCCAGGTGAAACAGCGGTGGCATCTCATAATATTGCTCATCTGCGCAAAATACGAACACTTCATTCAAGTTACTCATGTGAATCAAAGGATTATTGGGTCATAGATTTGATAATCTCTGTGTTTTTTGTCATAGATATGTGAAAATTATTTAGAAACTTACGATTATCTTTTACTTTTATGCATGTACTTTTCTGAAAATCACCACAATCTCAAAGAGAACGAACTTAATTTTATTTTTGACATGTTTTTATCACACAATGATAAAATTTTGTATTAGCAATGCTTTGTTACTTTGGCTATTGCCCCAAAATACTTAATGAATAACCAGTATATTTTTTCTGATCTGATTCAGAATGGATTTAGTTTTGTAAATGTCCCACTATTATGAAAGAAGTAAAAAGTATCAAAGGAAATCGTTCCGCACGTGAGTTCACATACCAACACACACACGGCACGTGCACATACACACGTACCTTCTGGAAACTCTTCCTGAACGAAAACGGTAGGTTGTCGAATTATTTACTAAGCCTTTTCTAAATTGGACTACTTTAAAATGATTGCCATCCTTTAAGAAAGGTAACTAGTATTATTGATTTCATAAGATTACATAAAAGAGAATGCAATAATATTATAGGATTGACATCAATGTAAGTAATTTCGTTAGTAATTTAAAATATTTTGTCTTGAATCAAACGTCGCGAGAGTGCGTTGACCGTCAACAACTAGTTCTGTGAGTTGGGCAATACTACCTGAATACTTAGGCCCTAGCCGCCTCGGTGGTTTTGGTAGGTAGTAGGTATTTAAACAGTGCAGCCATCTAACAAATAGCTACCTAGGTACGGTAAGGATGCAGTCACTTGCGAAGGTTGCATCAGAAATATGGGTAAGGCTACCATCAAAGACTTTAGAGTATGTACTTAATATCAAAATTTCAGAAAATAAATGCTTATTTATTTATTAAATACTTATTACTATTTAATTCCAACAAATTTATCTTAATTTGTATTTTTTTTTTTTTTTTAACCTGCGATCAGTTGGAGAACTATGATCAGGTGTGTTGCATGAGAATGGGGTTTGGCGAGTCGGAGCCACTGCTCCATCTCCCCTTATTTGCTCAGCACATGGCTCTCTTGAGTCTCCGGATGTCCAGTGGCTGCAAGATCACACTGGACAGAGGGTTAGGGTGACTTGCCAAGCGATTTTTGTAGTTTTCTGAATATTGTTTGGCTTCTTCCAAGATTGTTGCAATTTCTAGGTATTCGTGAGTCTCAGAGTTGCGAGCATACCAAGGTGCCGATGAGAGGACCCTAAGAATATTATTTTGGGCCCTCTGGAGGCTCATTATGTTTGATTTGCTGGCTGATGACCACAGTTGAATATAATTTGTAAATGTATAATTATTTTCTATCTATTAGGTAACGTTTAATTTCAATTTAATTATATCTTTAATTATGTTTCAAAATTTTTAAGCATACTGTGATATTGAATGAGGTTTATACCTATAATTGAGGCAGCACTTAATTTTTGCCATCTTTGTATTTAATTTGAATCAATTGGCTGCTTTGTTGGTATGACAATATTTTTTTAATGCAATTTTTACGTTAGCCTCGTGTTCATAATAATAGTAACTTATAATACAAAAGTGCAGGGAATAAAACTAATAACTATAAATTTTATGACAAATTCCCCCAAAATGTATACTGACCAGTATACATTTCGGGGAATTTTCTCTACAACCGCTTCCATTTGGATGTACCTTCCATCGCGTGCTTCAGAACCAAGCTAAGATATCGGTTCAAGAGACCTTGTTTTATGTCTTTGACGGTTATTTAAAAATAAGAGATTATTGAATTACTAGTAAGTAATTATATAATAACTAAGTATTATAGTATTGACATGTATTATGATTATGTTATTTTCAATGTTATTTTTTAATATGAATGGAAAAATTACCACTTACTTTGGTGTTATCAATAAAACTTTTGTATTTGTGAAGTATTTGTAGAGTGGACCTTATGGTAAAAATATATAGAAAAAATATACAGCTTCAAAAACATATAGTACCAACTACATTGAAAGAGAGTTGGTACTCATAATTTTGAACGAATTTTACAACCGGCACAACTCTGAAATCGTGAAAGAGAAAATTGGCTGCTTCATACATTTGGTTAAGAATCAACACGTTTTTTTTTTCTATATAACATGATTTTTGAACAATTCAATCTATATCGGTATATTCTTCTCTAATTGAAAATCTGCCGCCAATCACCTAAGAGTGGCAGCTTCACTTTAGATCTAGTTCCATTCCAGATTAGGTGTACTTACTATCTTCGACCACACTGTCACTTAATATCGGTTGAGCTGTTTTCAAAACCTAGTCATTCGCCTGTAAAAATATCCATATTTGTATGTTACTTTTGTTTGTGTCCATATTTAATGTTTTTCATAATGATGAGCACAATGACCTTTTTTTTGCAGCATACCCTAAGCTGACAACTGACAACCCTGTTCCGTGCATCAGCATATCTTTAAAACTATATTGAGCTATACTTATATAGAAGTAGAAATGAGTTTAGGCGCATTATTTTTAAACTTAAAATTGTACTATTTTAATTTTATATGTTTTATATACCGAATTTTACGAAATTACTATTATAATACGGTTTTATCAGACCAAGGCGCGATATTATCAGACCAGTTTGACAATACCTTTTTTTCACGATTTTGATTAAAATGTTATAATAATTGCTTTCCTTATAATTTTATGAATAATTTGACCCGCTGTGAGCATAGCTAAATAAATTTTCTACAACATACTACATTTTTGTTTTTATAAATCAAACCATGTCTTAATTACAAGCTTAAGTCCTTAGGGGCTCGCTGTTATCCAACTCTCCCCTATACCCTATATATATATATATATATAGGAGGGCGTTTCGTTATTACCTTCTTTAGACTTTCTTACTTTATTTATATTATTTGATGGATACATACATCAAGAATGATTAACAAGTTCAAAGTCGCTCAGCGAGCCATGGAAGGAGCTGTGTTTGACATTTCTGTAAGAGATTGTATCAGATACGAAGTAATTCGCCAGAGAACTAAAGTCACAAACAGCTCAGCGTATTAGCAAGCTGACGTGGCAATGGGCTGGACATATCTGTCGCAGGACCGATAACCGCTGAGGTAGACGTGTTCTAGAGTGGAGATCGCGAATTAGCAAACGTCAAAATTGGGCTGAGTGGCGTGTCCTGGGAGAGGCCTATGTCCAGCAGTGGACTTCGATAGGCTGATAATGATTTTGTATTCATATTGTTATTTTTTATGAAAGTAGTTTAGTGCCATAAAAGTTACATACATAATAGATTTTTAGGCGAATGAATAGGTTTATGACAACAGCTCAATCGATGTTAAGTGACAGTGTGGTCGAAGATAGTAAGTACACCTAATCTGGAATGGAACTGGATCTAAAGTGAAGCTGCCACTACTATTAGGTGCTTGGCGGCAGAATTTCAATTAGAGAAGACTTTACCGTTAAAGGGGTTGAATTTTTATTGCCTATGTAACGTTGAATAAACTTCAGTGGCGCCACCTTTAGATTAGCACACAAGCGTCGCTCGTGACCTTTACTACATTTACATTGCATAAACGAACGGTGGTCGACGTCGGATCCTGTGGGACTAGATGCATGTAATCTAAGCATAGATTTTGTAGCGACCGTAATGAAGGCGCTACCTTCGCAATTTTCAAACAATACTAAAACCCTTTATTAGTTCTGTCATTTGACCAACTTCATAGATAAGTTGGTCGCTTTACAATAGCAGATTTGACGATAAATTACACTCATTGACTGTCTAAGGATATCTATTGTTCGTTGAGGCTTTCTCTTAACCAGGAGTGTTGCATATAGATATTTATATGTTATTGTGTAATTGTATTTCGTAATAGCTGTTTGGACTAACGAATTCTATACTTATACCTAAATGAGAATTTCAGAATATTAAAGTGGCGTTAAAAAGAGATTTATTTATTTATTTTGTTTTGATATTTACATTAATTAATATTTTAATACGTAACAAACATTATTTTTACGTAATAAAATATTAATCGGCAAGAAATTGCCGATTGCGCCGGCTGGCTGCAGTTGGCATTATGCTGAATTGACGCCGATTTGTGGCATAAAATTTATTTCTTTTTGCATGTATTGTTTGTTGAATGTAATTTAAATGTAATGGAAACTTGTCTTATGTCATAAATAAAGTGTTGTTTATTGTCTATTAAAATCGGGGGTTATAGTTGTTAAATCGGAACAATCGGAGAAAATATTTAAAATCAGTATATACAAATAAATCAAGCATAACTGGACATTTTGCAGGATAATCCAGCAATTGAGATAAAGTACATAGTGTTCGTGCTTGAACAATCTAACATCAAATATGATCTAACAATAAATCTGAACACGAATACCTTCCATAGGCAATCGTTATCAGTAACACCACGTAAGCTGTGGTTAAACACGTAACCCGTCACAAATAAAAAAATCGCTGGACAGATTTTTATGCTAAAATTCTCAGTCAAATCAAACAAAACTTTAAAAAAATATGCAGTCATGGGGACTGCTGACAGAAATAGCCTGCCTGTGACCCGAACCCATAAGTTTTGGCTCAACGCGACTAAAGAAGTATTTACTTTAAAAACAAAATCAAAATTGGATCAGCTGTTTCGGAACAACGATGCTACAGTTACAGATGCTACACACGTTAAAATTATAACATCCTTCTCGCCCCCACTTTGAATAAGAATAAGAATAAGAACATCCTTCTTTTAGCGTGAGTGGTTAAAAATACAGTGCTTAAGATCCGGTACATTTAACTTACGTTTCCTTTTGAGGTATGAAACCTTAAAAACAACAGCTTGTCCATATCGAGGGCGAACTGAACGAATTACAAAACCTTTTTGGTAAATTTTTTAACGTTGCCTGTTGATTACATAAACCTTCCGATTTGAGTCGACACTACGCGACGGCTCAATCGATAAACAACAGTCGACAATAATGTTCGAAGTTCAAGATGATTACAATTGCCATAATATTACGAATATTAAAGCAATTGTAATCATCTGTGAATAGTCATTGATTTGCATTTTATAATATTTTCTCTTGCAGCTTTAATTGAAGTTATCTTGGCAAGAGGTCGTCTAAGTAGGTACCGCGGCAGTACCAGAAGTTATGCCGCAATGCATTTTGTTTAGTAAACTTAATTAATTTATACGTCACTTTATGGTTAGGTACACAAGCTTAAAAGTAAAAAAAAACATAAGTGGCACCAAAATCCACCATTTTCATTTTCATCAATAACCAATGGTACTCGCGCAATAAAGACGAATCGAACAACATATCATTCATCAAAATCAGTTTTACAGTTACGAGCAGAGAACATAGGGACGGACGTACACACATACAAACACATAACCCTCCCTTTTCACTGCAGTCGGGTAATAAAAATAACACAAAAACCACCACCGAAAATATGCTTTTGTTTTCCAAAGAACTAAAACGTTTTATTATTGGACATCACAACACATTTTTGTATCGTACCCGTAAGAGTGTCGGCTTGGGCAGTGACGACACGAACGGAGAGCGCGAACACGAACGCGAACACGAGCGCGAACGCCAATGTTGAGCGGGAACGAGGCGCGCGCATCGTGGCCGCTTGGGCACTGAGTGACCGGCGCCCGGCGCGAGCTCAGACTGTGAAGCAATACAGCTCACGGAGAACGCCCCCAAAACTGAAAGCTTCAACTCACATCTCAATATTATATTAACTGCTTCGAGTAAATATTTTACTTAGTGATTCATCTCTCTAGTAGTAGTCTGGGTACCATCGAAGTATCACATATCCTCCCGCCAAGCATTAAACATTACTGTGTTCCGGTTTGAAGGGTATTGCTAGCGAAATTGCAGGGCTGCTGAGGTTAATAAATCAAATGTCTATAATAAATATGGTAGAGCATATATTTAATATATATTACTTGCTATATATATTTTATTTGGTGGTAAATCTCCTTAGCAGGAGGTCGTCTAGGTAGGTACCACCGCAGTACCACATATTTTGCCGCCAAACAGTAGTGTATAAACATTACTGTGTTCCGGTTTGAAGGGTATTGATAGCGAAATTAAGCGCTGTTGAGACATGTAGTAATATACAAAAACTAGTTAAAATTATAACACACAAATAACAACTTTAAAAAAATATCTTAGAATTTATACTGCCTATTTATACGCTATTAACAAATTTATAAAAACAACTTAAAGTAAGAGCCCATCAGAGATATACGCATATTAACATACATAATTATAATATAGTATTACTAGCTATTGCCCGCGGCTTCGCTCTCGTCTACTTATGTATATAAAATTACAAAAAGTAGCCTTTGTTAATGCTCATTACATAAAGTATCTCCTGGTTTAAATTATAAGTACCTGGTTGACCGAGCATTGCTCGGCTGAAAACATGGATAGAACGACGTTTTCTGAAAATGAAACCTGGCTAGATCGATTTTTCGCCCCCGAAACCCCCTGGATACAAAATTTCATGAAAATCGTTGGAGCCGTTTCCGAGATACAGAATATATATATATATATATATTCTGTATCTCGGAAACGGCTCCAACGATTTTCATTGTGCAATTCTTGTGTGTATATATATATATACACACAAGAATTGCTCGTTTAAAGATATAGATAATAATAAGACGAGAACAACCGTTTAAGTGTGAAAATGTAACAGACTGAATGACAGAATTACAATCGTTTTTACACGACTGCCAAAACATGAGTGTAATATTTTCAGGGTTCATATTATATTAACATAAATATTTACACATTTAAAAGCTTGAATAGATTTGGTTATATTGTTAGAATCCTTATATGTATTATCATCCCGAGAGATGCTGTCGATATATAATGAAAAAAAAAAACTTATTCCATAATAAGTTTTTTTTTACATTGCCACCATCAGTGTATTTTTAATATAAGAGAAACAAAAATGTGTCAAAACCACGTATGTTTCCTAAAATAACACATTAGTGTTTGTTTATTTTCCATAATTAAGTTTGTTATAATATTAGTCTGGATAAGCTCGGACTGTTCTAAGCCAAAAGGGATGACCTGAAAAAAAATCAGCTGTCAATATCCATACATTACGATATAAGTGTAGAGTCAACGAACTTCTGATTAGATCAGCTGATTATGCAAATACTTAATTAAGTAAATTTGTTAATGCTGAGTGGCCCTAATATTAAATTTAATGTACCTAAGTCATATGATATGGTTAAATGATTGCTGTTACAATTTAAAGTTGGCATCGAAATTTTAACGTGTTATCCAGTTATAGTTGTAAATACCACTTGCGATCACCCATCGGACACGAAAAACGAACGAATTGTCCGTTACAAAACCTAAAAACCCACAAAATATGTACATCAATATAATCGATACAATTACAAGCCATAAATTTAAAAAAAATATGGCCATTGGCCATGTACCTAATTAATTTTACATAGATTTTGAACAGGCTGCAAGTCTAAAAAGATTTATTTATTAGGTAATATTTTTTGATTAACAGCGCCATCTAGCCTTAATTGAGCAAAGTTTAGGTATCTACTATAGAAACCAGAAAACTCATAGATTACCTATATAAATATAGGTACCTACATTTAGAATACGCATACCCAATGAACATCAGACATGTCTGACTTGGGTCCTGCGTGGGAATCAAATCCATGCCCTGTAGCTCATTTCGTGACATGTCTAACCTGGGATCTGGGTGGGAATCGAATCCATGCCCTGTAGCTCATTTCGTGACATGTCTAACCTGGGATCTGGGTGGGAATCGAATCCATGCCCTGTAGCTCATGAAGCAGAGCTACTATCTAATAAGAAGGCAATCAAATTATGACTAGGCATTGACGTAACGCTTAGCCTACGTTTAGAGTTGTCTAGAGATAGTTATGTTACCTGTGGATATGTCGTAGATATACGTAAGATTCTAGAGATGTAAGTAAAAGTGAAAGCTTGGTTGCAATGTTGGATACAGACCTGCGGGGGTGCCGTGAGCTCTAATTGCCATTCAAGTTAGGTCACCACTTTTTGATGTGAAACATCTATTGGCGCACCTTGGCAGTAAATACTTTAAGGTACCACAGCTCACCTAATATTAAGTGTAGTGCACTGGAAATGGGTGTCAAAACTGAGTGTCTTGAAGTCGAGAGTGAATACGTATCTCCATCTTAGACCGCATCATCACTTAACATCAAGTGAGATGGCTGTCAAACTTTTTTGTCTAGTGTTCAGTTTTAACTCTTAAAAATAAACTGTTCCCGTAGGTTTCCGTCAATTACGTATTTAGAAGCAAAGCTTTACACACTTCATGCCTTCAAAAACGTATCCGCTAACCTGAAGATCGGCCCGACAGTCTTCAAGAGCCTTGTCTTTATCCGTGTCAGAGATCTCCAAACTCCAATACATCTGCACGTACTTGAAGACCAGAATACCGCCGGCAAGTTCCGCTAATGTCTTCAGCAGGGCTTTGCGAACATCCCCCTTGCCTAAAAATAAAACAAGACAATTCTATAATTTTTCCGTTTGTTTAGAAGGTTTATAGTAATTTGATTGGATCTCTCTAAAAACTTGTAGGTACTGACTTCTGCTTCGAGCGTCGGTAAGGCTTAAGGTATTGTGCATTTCTTTTACCAGCATTTTCAATTATCCTACAATCCTTCAAAACTAAACTTTGAACTCTTTCACCTCTTTCTATCCATGTCCATAAAAGGAGTGTAATGTTTTCATGATTCATGTATGTATGTACTTAAATGTGTGAGCTTTTTTATTCGACCGCAACTTTTAAATGCCTAAACACATTTGGATGTATAGGGTATCCTTAGAATTCTATCATCCTGCCAGTCTCAGTACACTGGCTATAAAAGTTTTGAAAATAAATCAGTAAATTTGCCAATACTCGCCACGCATGGCACGCGGATTGGCGAGCGCAGTTAGGTGTGAATGTTCAAGGAAGACGCTGCTGCCCATCTTCCGGATTACATCCCTTAGCCGACTCTTACGGCAACCACGAGTAGAGAGGGTGGGATACAATTCTTACGCCGGCACCACCACGGCAAACGAAGATAATACGGTCTTGTATTATGGTCTGGTATCACGGTCGAAGATAATAAACACAGCTAACTAGACAGCCGAGTACTAGAAAGTACTCGCCCACCACGCTATGGTTTCCTCACGTTATTTTCCTGCTCATTGTTGGGATTTGAACCTTTCACCTTTAACTCTTTAACACTTCGAGCGCATTGCCGAGAAATGACTGCCTTCAATTTTTGAGCGGAAATACACTAAAAATATATCTCTTGAATACTCAAAATTAACTTCGGCAAAATAGTATGGTGAAATATGAATCCACACACTGCAACGTGCGAGCCACTGAGCTATCATCGCTACATTACATTTAGTGATAAGAATGCGGCGTCGAAAGCTGATAGCGTCCCGGAAGAACGCACCCGATCGGAAGCGACCCGGGGGTCAGCGCTCTATTGATTGATATACAAAGTTTTATTAATGGCAGAAAAAATCCCATAGGCTTCGTTGGCTTGGGCATCACGAAAGGATGGAGGAAGATCATGCTGTTAAAAGAGTCTAGCTCGGGGTTTGCGGAAAATTCGTCGAAAACACAATTCGTTGAATCACAATTCGTCATAATAATAGAGATTGTTAACTACAGCGGAAATATTCATAGAAATTGTCAACTAAAGCAGAAAATAGTCATAGACCTTTCCAACTATAGCGGGAAATAATCATAGAGATTTTCAACTATAGCGGGTAATATTCTTAGAGATTTTCAACTATAGCGGGTAATATTCTTAGAGATTTTCAACTATAGCGGGTAATATTCTTAGAGATTTTCAACTATAGTGGGTAATATTCTTAGAGATTTTCAACTATAGTGGGTAATATTCTTAGAGATTTTCAACTATAGCGGGTAATATTCTTAGAGATTTTCAACTATAGCGGGTAATATTCTTAGAGATTTTCAACTATAGCCGGTAATATTCTTAGAGATTTTCAACTATCGCGGGTAATATTCTTAGAGATTTTAAACTATAGCGGGTTATAGTTAGGATACTAAACTATAGTCTACTACGCCGACGATATTGAAAACGATGCTATCAGTCGGTTTGTGCGTCGAGCGTCGGCTGCGTCGCCGAAGACCATCAAAGAGTACAACCTGCAGATGGCCATTAAAGACCGAAACGTGGCGGTGATGAGGGCCCTGGGCCGAGAGGAGGCGATTTAAATTCAAATGTAAATTGTTAATCTGTAATTAATATATATTTGTTAATGTAATTATTAAATGTAAAATGAGGACTGTGTGTATTCCTCGAGCATTCATGCTCACCATCGAAGGCTCCTTCTTGCGGCGGCGTCGTGTGTCGGGTCGCTCTCTTCCCTCAGATATGGTTGAGGAGGGCGATGGCTGGCACATGCGTCATACTCGTGATCGGGTGCTGCTTGCGGGTCGCTGGTCTGCTCGCGGTATACACACAATCTAACATTTTATCCCTAGATTAAACCCTAGATTAAGATTAATTTGACTAATATTCCTCTTCCCATATTGTAAAAAAATAAAAAAAAATTGTTTTTCAAAGTTGTCAAAGGTCACGGACCCCAGTGTCTGTGGAGAGTAATGTTAAAAAAAAAAAAAAAAAAAAAAAAAAAAAAAAAAAACTATAGCGGGTAATATTCTTAGAGATTTTCAACTATAGCAGAGAATCGTAATAAAAGACTCCACCTACAGTGGGAAATATTCATAGAAAAGCTGAAAATACTCAAGTTTTTTCGACTATAGCGGGAATTAGTCATGGACCTTTTTATAATAATAATAATAATCTTTTAATTCAGGCATAACAATAATCCCATATACAATTAAGTTACGTTAAAAAAAAAACTTTTTAACTATATTAGCGGGAAATAGTCATAGAAAAACAGGAAACACCAAGTTTTTTTCGACGAATTTTCCGCAGACGTATCTCGGACTACCAGAAGGCAAAAGGCCAAATTAGCTACTCCAAATATATACGGAAGCTTGAAGCGACTAAGGATCCCCAAAAGCTGGAAGTCTATATTGGCTGGAATAATTGGCATGAACTAGTTCAAGATTGAGTAATTATGTAATGACTTGTTTTTTATAATTAACTGTTGTCCGTGGCTTCTCTCGACTGATTTACAATTCAAAGAAATGTAAACGAAATAATTATGCCGTATTTCGTTAGTCGCTTGGCGGAAAAATTTCAACTTCTTGCTAAGGAGATCTACCACCGAGTAAAAGTGGTCCAATAGAATTCAGACATAAGTTTTTTTTTGTTGAAATGTGACTCTGATCAAGTGTGATCAATTATTTCTAGTTGATGAATGGGTATGAGTATCAGCACAGGTCTGCACGAGTTGAGATTTAGTAGTATTGTTACTGGTTCTCACAAATAAACCAACACAAGGATACAAAAAAAAATTCTAGTACTCGGCTGGCTAGCTACCATCCTCAACTTGTACATCTGCCGCGAAGCATCTAACGATGTATTCTAGCAGCCTTACTTGAGAACCAGTTTCATTCCACACCGTCACTTAACATCAGGTGAGCTGTGGTCAAACACCTAGATTATAAAAAAAACATGAAATATATGTGGATACCTCTTATAATACTTAAATCTTGTTGTGTAATTATAACAAGCATCCGATTCTATATGTTCCGTCGCAAAAAGTACGAAGTGTAACGGGGTGTTCAAACAACGACAGCGGGGCAGTGTGTCGAGTGACGCAACCCCGCGGTACCGGCTCGCTCCGCTGGTCGTGCGGTCGTGGTCGCACTGCGAGCGGGTAGACGCTGGCGGGCTCGCGACCACTTCACTGACAGCCCAAACATTATCCTTCAGTGGCGGATTAATATAATTCCCAAGTATAGGCTATTAAATTTTTGCCGCCTTCGTCAATTCAATCAGTCAGTTCAATATTTTTTTATGGTTGCCAAATTGTTTGACCACATCTCTCCCTCCTCCTGATGTTAAGTGACGCTATGGTCGAAAATGGTAAATCACACCTAGCCTGGAATGGAACTGGGTCTCGAGTGAGCTGCCGGAACACACCGTTAGGTGCCTGGCGTCAGATAAAAAAATGAATCCAATAATTTATTTCAAATTCCACACCAAATAGATTTTGAGTATATTTCCTAAAGTACAGATGTTTAAGGAACAATGACAGCACATAAAATTAAAATTGATAAAATTATTCGATTCTTACTTAATCAATCAAAACGAAGAATATTTGAAAGAAAACATTTTTCCTTTGCAATATTTTTTTATTCAGTTTTACCCAACGAATACTAAATAACAATAGGTATACAAATCATTCAGTTTGTACTGTGTGGTCGAAGATAGTAAAGTATACTTAGCCTGGAATAGAATTCTCAAGTGAGACCGCCGGAACACGCCGTTAGGTGAATAGTTGCAAATTTTCAACTTGAGGGTAGAAGTCGAGTGCTAGGAAATACCCTACCACCATGCTATAGTTTCCTCGCCATGTTTTTCTTTACCAGTAGCTCAAGCTCATTGTTAGGCATAGAACCCACGCCCTTCAGCGTGTAAACCGAACTCGCTAACCACTGAGCTATCATCGCTAAAAAAAAAATTTATGTGTCCAGGTCCACCCGGCAGCCGCCCGATGTATCACCCCGCCTTGTACTTATTTGCATTATTATGGGCGAGAAGTTGAATTGTGCAAATCCATTAATGCACCGTATTTGATAACACCATCATACTGTAATAATAAGTATAATTGCAAAATATGGCAAAACAGCTTGTGATTATCAACTTATGATATCCATGTTGATGAATTGCCTACATAATGAAGTCGACCATAAAATACCTAGCTTTGATTAATTTATGGCAAGTATCAAAAATACACACAGGGTTATGGTGCCGGCTTAAGAATACCTAGTACCGCACCCTCTATACCCGTGGTTGCTGTAAGAGTCGGCTAACTGCGCTCGCCAACCCGCCTGCCAAGCGTGGCGAGTATTGGCAACCATTGTTTTTTTTTCGCGTTTTTAAAGTTGGTTCCTATAATAATAATTGTTTATAATACTGAAAACAGTGACGTCTTTTTGGTCCAGTACAGCCCAGCTGTTTTATATAAAAGCAATGAGACGATCGAGACGCTCTCCTGATGGTAAGAGATAACGCATGCATTGCAGCGGTATACAGAACTTTGAGTAGCAAAACAGAGTCCAGAGGGCATCGCTGCTTTGGCGCTCATTACTTTGAGACTGGATGGTTAGTCTCAACAGCCCTGTAATTACGCTTTTCGTTCGTTTCAAACTGGAACACAGTAATGAACACATAATCTACATTTGGCGGCAGAATATCTGTTACTGCGGTGGTATCTCCCTAGATGACCTCCAGGTAAGGAGATCTACCACCAAGTAATTTCTTCTTCGCAAACATGCTTCATAGAACTTTTTTTAACATCAGGTGAAATGCTGATCAATCGCAAATCTACCACAGAATAATAAGTTAGTAAGTATCTACTAATAGGTGCGTTCCTAAATTTTCGTATAAGGACTTCATAATAACAATAAATAATTTACTAACGAACAGTGTATTAACTCATTACTCTCTGTTTTTACTCATTATAATATGAAAACTAACCAACTTTCTAAAAAAAATCTTCGTTCTATCGGGGGGAGCTTGCCCCGTTACTTCTACTTGACCACACCCTTAAGTACTAATAAAACGATAAATTATTTAATAGGCCATAAATAAGTCAATTTTTAAATCATTTGCTTAATCTACTACAAAGTTAAAGCTTAATTGTTATACCATTACTTTATGGCAGCAAGGGAGAAATCGATAATAC
This sequence comes from Biston stratarius, assembly GCA_950106695.1. Taxonomy (NCBI): domain Eukaryota; kingdom Metazoa; phylum Arthropoda; class Insecta; order Lepidoptera; family Geometridae; genus Biston; species Biston stratarius. The sequence goes on along the minus strand of OX467106.1, from coordinate 1,973,278 downwards.
CTCTAGATGGCTTTGAAAGGGATATTGGATGTTTCTTTATGTAAGTAGTTTTAGCATGTTATTTATTACTAGCGACCCGCCCCGGCTTCGCATGAGTAGTAGAGCATATTATGCCTACATGTTATGTCTGCCGTAGGGCTAATATTAAGAGTACGCGCGCGTTAAGTTCGGCTTTTATAAAAACAGTGGTATCTTCGTATCTGTGCACTTCCACCTCCATTGTCAGGGAGGTAGGGAGTCGGACTCGAAGTGGAGCCCTCATTTCCGAGGTAGGGCTCTAGGGGCACACTGTCCCCTGGGGGTGGTGGTGGAGAGTGCGATCTCGTCGCCCAGGGATCTGGGCGGAGCCTCGAGCACTCTCAGGTCACAGTGGCCTCGTCTTGGCTCTGTGGTAGTTATTCGAGGGCCTAATTGCCACTCGCCGTCTTATCCTCTTCTTCCCAGCCAGCCAGTAGGATATCTCGAGCACGCCAGGTACATTCGTCAGGGGGACGTGCATTGTCAGGAGCAATGTTATTTAGGTGGGAGTGTGGCGAGTTGTCTGCGCGGTCGAGAAACAGTGTGTGACATCTGCGGGAGTGATCGCATCAAGCGAGTCCCGTCATCGGTGTCAGAAACGCGCTTTAAATTATATGGTGTAAATATTATAATAACGTGCATGATATGCTTAAGGTTACTAATGTTACATTAGTAACCTTAAGCATATGCTTAAGGTAATAATAAGGTATAATAAGGTTACTAATGTTACATTAGTAACCTTAAGCATATCATTTTTTGTGAGTTTGTGAGAGTTGGTGAGGATTAATACGGTATCCGTCTAAATAGCATTCCAATTAACGCATTGTACGTAAAAAAATTTTAGAAGATGGAATGGGTATAGTGATATCTATGAAAGAGGAATATCCCACCATGCATTGCTGTGTTATATCTCAAAGGGATAAGCAGTATTTTTGATGAAAGCTCCCAGGTGGCTTGACTTTTTCCAACATTTCCAAGAATTATGATATTTCAACCAATTTACACAAAACCTTAACAAATATATATATATATACCTAAGCTTTCCTCATGAATCACTCTATCTATTGATGAAACTCGTATGATAATCCGTTCAGTTATTATTAAGTTAATCACGAACAGACAGACGCACAGACAGACGGCGGACGACTTTGTTTTATTATATAATGATAATAATAATAATCATTATATTCCCATATTACCATCCTACATGACGAGAATGTCGTGAAGGCTTCGCTGATGAAATAACCGCCATGTGGGATGTTGATTCGACGATAATTGTCGCGATACTTTTCATGATGAATGTTTTGTAGCGAACAATTTGACCAACGTCTTATAAACAGCGGGCCCGTCCAGATTGCCCCGGTTTGTGGTGACGGATAAAGCAATAAGCAGTTAAAGTATTCAAGAGATATATTTTAGAGTATTTCCGCTTTATGTTGTTTTGATTACAACATTGACGAAGATTTAATTTAAATATTTATCTAGCTTGACGACAATATTTATCCGAAATATTTCTTAATATCTTAAACTTAAGACATAAGCATAAAATCTTTTTTTTTTTTTCTTATTATCTTATGTGTTCCACTTCGCAACGAATGCGAAGCAACGGAGAAACGAATTAATGAAATGAACGAAATAAATGGAAGGAATTAAATGAACGAAATGAATCACACTAATATTATAAAGGCGAACGTTTGTGAGCGTGTAAGTTTGTTATTTCTTCACGCTCAAACAGCTGGACCAATTTTGATGAAATTCGGTATGGAGGTAGTTAACACCCTAGTTTTTTACTATTTATCTCAAAAAAATAACGAATAACACCGCAGGGCGCAGTTAGTGAATGAATAAATATTTTTTTAATAAAATCTGATATGATTGTATCCCAATATTTTTATAGAAGTCGTGTACCGATTTTATTATTAACGAATTTAATGACGATGGTCGTGTACAATTCTGTTTTGTTTCAGTGGCAATTGTTTTAATCCTGATAGCGCCGAGTGACAACCAAAAATACAAAAAGACAACTACTACCAGAACTCCCGTGCCGCGGCCCAACATGAACTTGGCAGATTACGACCCGATACTGCCGGATACACCGGCATTGCAGTTACAATGGTACATCAAAAAGAAAAAGAAAAAAATAATTACGTTTTACAAAGACCAAAAAGACGGCAATTACTACAAAGACGCTTATGGCAATTTTAAAAAATTCAATAACACTTACTCATTGGGTCCCAATGGTACATTTATTAAAGACCCTAACGGCATTTACAGTAATGTTGCATTTAGTGGTACTACTGGATTATTGGCTGTCACAAATAAAACGACGGCTGCTACCAGACAAACAACCGCAAGTACTGAACCAGCGGTAGCCACGCTAAAGCCCCCGCATGCACAAGTATTTCAGGACTTTTACATGAAGTTTATTGTAGATACCTTGCCGCCGATAGAAGCAAATGTAACTTGTCGCTTTTGCCCCAGAGTGTACATACCAGTTTGTGGCACAGATGGGAGATCGTACACAAACGTGTGTAAGTTGAATTGTATGAACCGCAGGAAGAGTAAGAGAAGACAAGTCGCGGTGGCATACATGGGTATATGCCAACAGTATAACGAACCCTACGAATATTGAATGAAATATATGAAAATACATTTCTTAAACTTACCGATTTTTATTTTGTGGTTTTGTGATTATAAATTGAGATATAAACTAAGTATCTCTCAAGTTGGATTAAACTGCACACAGTGTGCAAGATTTGGTTAAAATCGGTTTAGTAGTTGAGGAGTTCGTCGCGGACAAACGTGACACTAAATATATATAAAATATATACACTAAATGTGACACTAAATATATGTCAAATTATTACATTAAAATTTGCAAAATTTATTAATTTTGCTATCTAGCTCGTCCGTAAACATGTAGACGACACGATATACTATTTAGGAACTCATCATCTTAAGTGAGTTTCAACTTCAGGGTGGTAGCTCGCCAGCAGAGTACTAGATAGTACACTACTACCACGCTATGGTCTTATCATGGAAACTGAATGGTTTTGACACATTTTTCCCCGTAGTCTCGATGAAGAAGACCGGATGTGTCCGAATGAAATGTCTCATGATTAATCCCGCATAAGTAAAACAAATATGCTATAGTTCCCTTCACCGGCAACGCAAGCTCAGGGACCATTCAAGTATCACGTAAGCAGAATTTTAGTAATTATTAACCCCTCCCTCCCCCTTGTCAGCAAAGCCATTACTTCCCTCTCCTATGCTTAAGTAAATATTGGTTTAATTAGCAGCTATTTCGCTAAAGCTTGGTGTGTCGATATCAAGGAAACCAAACAATCAGCATAATTTATACGACTTTGCTGATATTATCACCATTCAGATCGCTTCATCCCCAATGTCGTCAAAAATAAGCAAAGTAAAGACTCCCTTTGGTGCTTACATAATACTTGAACGGCCCCTCATTGTTGGGATTAGAATCCACGCCCCTCGGCATGTGAACCGGTCGCGCTAACCACTGAGCTTAATAGCTCAGTGGAAGCTTAATAGCTTAGATTTCTAATTAAAAAAATACAAAAAAAGTATCATTCACTATTTTTTATTCAAACTTGTGGTTATCTCTTGAAAGCTGTAGCGTGTACAAATAACAACTTAGGTACCTATTTATGTTATGAGTTAACATTATTATGGCCTATACAACTAGGAACGAAGATTTCGTAATACTAAGTTATTGAGATTAGATATAATGTTGCGCGAAAAACAAACTGATTAGTTAGAATAACATTTTACTTTTCATTCAATCATTTGTAGGTTCCATTATCCTTTTGAGCGCCACGCCACAAACACATTCCCGTGTCCTGTACGCCGAGGCACAAAGTAAACAAATTGCTTGAATAAGAATCCATGTTTTTTATTTCAATATTTCTAAGTACTAGTGGTTCTAGATACTTGTTTCTTTATACTCATATGTTGCTGAGATATTATATTTTGAGGAATGTTGAATTAGAATACCAGTAATAATTTTTCAATATTTTTATTTCATATTATTGTGGGCCGGGGTTTTTGTCGCCTATAGACGTTGTTGGTGCACAGGGCCCGCAAGTGCTAGTCACGTATAGGTGACTTTGGCGCTCAAAAGGTTAACTAACGCCTTTTTACAACTTCAATTATATGTGAGAATTATAATCAAATTATTTATTATGGGCCAAAAAACTTTTTTTTTTCTATATTGGGTAAGAGAAGAACGCCTGTCCATGACCATTGCAGCGGTACCTAAAACTTTGAATAACAAAATAAAGTGTAAGCAAGTGCAAGTCTAATTGCTTAGGCGCTAATTACTTTAAGACATCGTATGGTTAGTCTCAACAGCCCTGTAATATTCACTAGTTCCCTTCAATCTTAGTAACTATAGTATGCATATCAGTTAAATACATTTATAGTGTGTTTACACTGACTCGACCTGATTTTAAACTAAACTAGTTTATCCTAGACTGAACCAGCTCATCCTATAGGCCAGGGGTTCCTAAACTTATTTAATAAATTATTATTTTATTGAATAAATTATTTTTTAGCGCCCCCATTTTTTCACCTACGTCTAGGAGGCCCTAGCTAAATGAAATTACAAATCATCCTCCAAGCCTCTACACAACGCCCCCATTTTTTTTTTGGGTCTCTTACCGCCCTTTAGGCCTGCAGCGCCCATAAGGGAGCATTATCGCCCACTTTGAGAAAGGCTGCTATAGGCGATAGGACAAACTAGTTTTATCTAGTCTGAACAGGTTTTTCCTACTAAAATATAATTAAAATTGAGGATTAACACAAAATTTGTACATTTTGGTAGGGTACTTTCTAGTACTCGGCTGGCTAGCTACCACCCTCAAGTTGAAAATCTGCCGCCAAGCATCTAACGGTGTGTTCCGACAGCCTCACTTGAAAGCCAGTTCCATTCCAGGCTAGGTATGCTCTACCATCTTCGACTACACCGTCACTTAACACAAGGTGAGCTGTGGTCAAGCACCTAGCCTGTCAGCGAGTTAAACCAGTAAAGCGAGTTAAGTCAGTAGTTAAACCTAGGCCAAACTAGTTCATCCTAGACCTGTTAGGACAATTTGGTTGCGCCTAGGCTAAATCGGCTTGTCCTAAACAAACTAGTTAAGCCTAGGCCAAACTAGTTCATCCTAAGCCTGTTAGGACAAACTGGTTTCGCCTAGACTAAACCTGCTTGTCCTAACGGGCTTATGATGAACTAGTTTGTCCTATCGCCTTTAGGAAAAACTAGTTTATCCTAAAATCCGGTTTGGCCAGTAACATGTACACTGTCTTAAGCCCAAATGGAATCATCTCTTTGAGCAAACTACTTTACAAGTTAGTAACGTAATGTTCCATTAATTCATGAATTGGTATAACTTATCATTTAAATTTAAATTATTTTGAACAAATTAAATATGTATTTAAGAGGAAAAAAATCTTTAAAGAAAAAAAAAACTCATCGATTTATCTAAAAATTAACAGACATTATTTTTATCCAAAGTATATGAAAAACAATTATGTAATTTTAATCAAATTTTGTATGAAATAGAATCGAATCCAGACAAACCTTTAGATGAGGGTATAATTAAAATTTTAAATTACATAATTCGACCGTAGCAATTAACATTGTCGGATCTACATTTTTGCTATTTTCGTTTTATTGCATTAAAGGTCTTAGAATAAGTCTAAAAATGCCCTCGCAAATTATTAAATTCCTAAGATCAACCATCTTGATTTTTTCAAGTGGAAAAAGTAGTATGTGTTCAGTGCGCACGATTAATATTGTCGTATAGTACGTTGAGACGGTAACTGCGGGGCGCAGGAGCAGAGAAGACGCGCGGATCTGCCACTTCGGACAATGTTAACGGGAGGAGCGCACTCGTTGGTTCTGTTGACGTGCACTTCTACATAACTCAACATTGTATTACCTAAGTCCCCGAAATAATTTAAGAATAAAACAATTATAACTTACGGGCAATAACGTATTAAGTGGTACATCCAACATAAAAAAGATTTCAAAGTCCAGGGAATACTGTAGGTTGTACCACATCCGACCAAATTCAGAAATTGTTCGGCTAATAATAATGATGAATCTGCCATTTCCGACAAAATAATTGCATGAGTTAGCGGTTAACAATGTTTCATGTGCAGTTTCTTATATTTTCGATACATTTTTAATAAATTTGTATATACTATTATATCAGGTAATTAATATTTATATGACATACCAAATTTGGTTACGGTACATTGACTATTGTTCAGTTTATACGCATTTGAAACTTTGAACGGCCGTACCCTAAAGTAGCGATTTTTCACATACGACTATGTTAATTGCTACGGTCGAATTATTTTTTTTAATTTTCTTACAAAATACATTTGGGAATAATTTTTTTTTTATCTTATTCGTAGCAACATTATACGATTTAAGAAACATTTGCAGAGTTATTTAAAATATAACGCATATTGGTTTTAATTAACAGTCATTTAATATTTAAACTTGACCTTGACTAATAGCTAAATATTAATCACTAGGTTTGGTACGAAAAGGCACTCTACGGTACTATTTACAGTTTTTTCACATAAAAATTAGGGTTTTACTTATAAACAACTTTTAAAGTTAAACTATGCTTAAAGTAGTCTGCCTCTTTTCCACGCGTGACATTTCAGGTCAGCGACAACTTAACAGAGTATTTTAAGCATTGATTAATTTTAAGCAACGTTTACCAGCGTCTTAAAAACAATATTTAAAGAGTAGTACATAGTTATTGGCCTTAATTACAAGTACATAGGCGCACATACGCAAAAATAATAATTAAAATTTTTCGATCGTTATTACAAATAGAAAAAAGATCGTTTGATATTCAAAAACAATATTTTTGGTTTTACTTATAACCGTCGATTAAAGTTAATCTCGGCTTAACGTCACGTACACACGTCAGCCAGTTGTCGTGAAATTTTAAACACTGATTAATTTTAATATACGTTTATAAGTTAAAATAACTAATCATTGGACAAGTTTAGACTGGTCTAATTTTGTTATTAAAATAACAAAAACACAAAAATAGACACAATAGACATAATAGAGTCACATAAATTAGCAGTGTTGCGAAATTTACAAGGTTACATGTTTCGGGTGTACTAACCCCAAAAGGGGGTTATTGTTTCATCAATATGAAAAACTATGGTGATGAAAAGTTAGTAGAAAAAACTTTTAAGCCTTGAACACCGTCGGTTGAAGGCAGCATTTCAGTCAATTTTCTACAAGATTAATTTCGGAGAATGTGTTCCGACCTGTACGACCTTGTACTTCCATCCCCTTTTACTACAGGGGAAGTAGAAAGACGGCCCCTTACCCATACATGGTGGAATTTCATTGGGTACATACCAAATGTTTTCACTCTACCTTTCTCATTCGTACGGCCAAGGAATGAACAACTTCCTTGTTTCCTGAGATATAATTTTCGGTCGGATTGAAAGTAAGTCTATGTCTGGGTGCAATCTTCGACCACATCGTCGCTTACCATCGGACGAGTTGGTGGACTTATCCGTATAAAAAAAAAAAAGTTGTTCGTAATGATGACAATGGCCATGACCATTTGGCTTAGTACACCCTAAGGTTATAACCCTGAATAGTATCTTTATTAAACTATCTTGTCTGTTAACCACAATATGCACATCTTACGCTCGTCTATATTCAAACCGATTTCCAGATTAATCATGCGAACATTCCATTTAACTTTATGATTTTATTTTACAGTCCTGGGCCGGACTTGACTCAGTCCCACGTTACCACTGGCTCAGTCTTGTATCAGATCTGACTCAACACCATATTAAATCCTAATACAGTTCTACGTCAATACTGGCTCACTATCACGACAGCCATTTCATACCGGCTTTAGTCCCACGTCAGTACCGGCTCAAGCCAACGTTAGTATCGGCTCACTAACAAGTCCGTATCGGAACAGTCCCACGTCAGTATCGGCTCAGTCCATGATAATCATGTCACAAAATCATACCAGTCCAACCACAGTCATGACTCAGTCCCACGTAAGCAATGACTTGGTCCTCATGTCTCACAACCGCAACAGTCCCGACGTGGTGCCAGCTCAATCCCACGTCAGGACCGGCTCATGCCACGTCAGTACCGGCTCAGTCTCGCGGTTCTGACTCAGTCCAGGTCCGGTTAGCTAGCAGAGTTGTTGTACTGGGGCCGACCTGCTAACTCCAGTAGATAACGGTCTGGATGTTCGATCCAATCAGCAGCAGATAACTTCACCTGGAGATAGATAGAAAGATAAACAATTTATTGTTCACATCATACAGATATATATAATATATATATACACGGTCCAATTGAGAAACCTCCTTTTTTTGAAGTCGGCTAAAAAATAAAGAAAAATAACATAGATACTGACAGTGCGTTGTCGCTCAGCCTCCTTCACTTGCCACTTCTTGACCTCTAACTGCGCTTCACGCGACGTCGCGTCGCCACAACCCCACACCTGGTCAAACATTAAACATAAATAAATTACAAGTAACAAAAAATGTTTTTTTTTTTAATGGTTGACAGGCTATGTGTATGACCACAGCTCTGCTGATATTAAGTGACCGTATGGTCGAAGATAGTAAACTTATCTAGCCTGAAATGGAACTGGTTCTTAAGTGAGGCTATCGGAACACACTGTTAGGCGTTTGGCGACAGAAAGATTTAAATTCGGAAAAAATGACAGGAGAATTATTTGCATTTATATCTCTTAAAACAAGGCGAGCGTCCCTCATTTTGGTTTGTTCCGGCAGCTTCACTTGAGAGCCAGATCCATTCCAGGCTATGTGTGCTTTACCTCTTTCGACCACACCGTCATTTAACATCAGGTGAGCTGTGGTCAAACACTTAAACATTAGACATTACAAAAAAATTAAAAAACAGAGATCAAAATCAAAATTAAAGAGTCATTTATTCAGTTTAGGCCCTGGTAAGGCACTTATGAACGTTAAGTTACATGTTTGAATCTACCACCGGCTCGTAATTACACTTCAACTGAGAAGACTCCGGCAAGAAACTCGGCAAGGCATTTTTTTGTGGATCTTATTTTCATATTAGGTTACAGTTTATACAGTTTACAATTATAGATATTAATACATTATGCTTACTACAATTGTCACTTAGCCAGGGGGATGCAAGTGCAGAGAGAAGCTACAACAACCATATATTCCTGTCTTCCACGTAATGAGCCACCTTATCAATATCTCTGCTTTATAAAATCTTTGAATTTATTATAGAATCTGACGCAATTCCCGAGAAAAGACTTATTAGCTTTAGATAACCAGAATCTAGGTGTCACAATTTTATCTTTATTTCTTGTGTTTAAGTTATGGCGGCTACTAATTCAAATGAATTTAATTTTTTCCGGACAAACATAATATTTTCGTAAATGTACTGTGATGGAGGACAAACGCAAGCCTGTCATAAAAAAAAGAACAAGTAGGTATGTAATTATTATCAATGGTAAAAATCTCACCTCGATGGCAGTTAGCGGATAAGGCACTCCCTTGAAGTTCAAAGTGTCGAAATCTTGGGGAATGTCCAGTAGCGGTTTGCGCGGGTCGGAGCCGGCGCGCAAAGCCTTCGGGTAGCCGCGGATCGTCGTGTTCAGGTACAGCATTTTAGGTGCTTGCTCCACTACCGAAAACCTAGCAAATTACATTAATTTTTTTTAAAACCCCCTCCGCAAAAAAAACCGCATCGAAATTGGTCCATCCGTTTGAGAGCTACGATGCCACAGACAGACATCGACGTCAAACTCATAACACCCCTCTTTTTGCGTCGGGGGTTAAAAAACACTGAAATTGAAGATACATAGTCCAAATAGATAGTATAAATAAATATCGGAGGACATATTCACACAGCGCCATCTAGCCCCAAAGTAAGCAAAGCTTGTACTATGGGAACCAGACAGCTGTACTTTTTTTGTTGTAAATACATACTTATAATTAGAGACCGGATTATATGCAACATAAAAAGCTGAGAGAGATCTCAGTAAACTCACGTGGGCTGGAGCTGTATGAGGGCGCAGTCTGGTCCACCCCAGTACTGATGCGTCTCTCGCCACTCGGTGGAGCAGCAGATCACCACCACTAACTGCTCCGCCTGAAGCAGCACCAGCGTCGGTCCCCTGGGTAGACAGATCTTATTATAAAACCTTCATATTGTTCAATTGTTGTTGTCATTGTAGCGATGATAGCTCAGTGGTTATCGCGGTCGGTTCGCATGCGGAAGGTTGTGGGTTCAAACCCCCCAATGAGCTTAAGCTGCCGGTGAAGAAAAACATCGTGAAGAAACCATAGCTTCAATTCAAATAGCATAACCATAATTAACACAAAATAGAGTCTCATTCAATACTCACAAAATAGTCTCATTCAATACCAACTAAATACAGTCTCATTCAATACCCACAAAATACAGTCTCATTAAATACCCACAAAATACAGTCTCATTCAATACCCACAAAATACAGTCTCATTCAATACCCACAAAATACAGTCTCATTCAATACCCACAAAATACAGTCTCATTCAATACCCACAAAATACAGTCTCATTCAATACCCACAAAATACAGTCTCATTCAATACCCACAAAATACAGTCTCATTCAATACCCACAAAATACAGTCTCATTCAATACCCACAAAATACAGTCTCATTCAATACCCACAAAATACAGTCTCATTCAATACCCACAAAATACAGTCTCATTCAAAACCCACAAAATACAGTCTCATTCAATACCCACAAAATACAGTCTCATTCAATACCCACAAAATACAGTCTCATTCAATACCCACCCAAAGACAGATCTTTATGGTGTCTCTGACCTGTAGTTGAGCGTGTGATGCAGGAACCGGTTGGCGCCGAGCCCGTGGTCTCTGCTCGCGTACAGCGGCGCCCAGTGACTGGGCACCACGCACAGGAGGCGAGCCAGCCACGCGTGGGACGGCAGAGCGGCGGTGGGCGGCGCCACGGGCCGCGAGTACCGCGCCGGCGCCGTGCCGGCCAGCAGCCACGCCGCTGACACGGGAAGGAGCGCTGATCCGGCGCCAGCGGACCGTTCCAGCACCGGCGTGCCGAGCTCGAGCCCCGCGCCGGCGCCATCCATCTCCGCGCTCGCGGCCGCCGCAAGATCCCGGTGACGCGTCGCTAACATGTGTACGCAGTATCTAAAAGAAAACACACGAAGTTTACTAGCTTGCGTTTAGGGATTGAATACCGGGTATTACAATACTGGTATTAGTAGACAATACCGGTAATTAAGAAAAAAGGTTTCACAGACAGACTTCACCTTTTTTGTTTCATTCAAGTCTCGACAAATGAACTTTCTTTCATGTATTGTTTTCTAAACACGACGAAGTTAATCACATTGCTTTAAAAATAACTTCACTCAATTAGGGATAATTTTTTTCGATAATATAACAATGGTAGAAAAGATACATAATCCTTTTGGAATAACTCGAACATAATTCAGTGGTTTTTCTTCAGTATTGAAATTGATTTCAGAAATTTTAATCCATAAATTGACTATTATGTTATTTTTAGAACAATGAGATTAACTTCATCGTCGAAATCACATAATAAAATGAAATTTTTTAAGACTCGAATAGTACAAAATTGATGTCATGTGAAACTTTTTTTTCTGTAAATACCAAAATTTCGGTTTGACTAATTGTTGACTTGTTACACTCGATGCGTATTGTGGCATTTTTTATTGTTTGTTAATTTAAACAAATTTTAATTGTTATTATAATACCGGTATCCCGGTATTGTTTAGGTACAATACCGAAATACCGGTATTGAAAAATACCTCCGGTATTGCAATCCCTACTTGCGTTGTTGTATCGAAAAAAGTCAAGCCACCCGGGAGCTTTCACCGAAAACTCTGCCTAATCACATCTAAATATCAACTCAAGTTAACATAGTGATCTATCAACGCACAGTCCAAACCACTGGACGGATCGGGCTGAATTTTGGCATGCAGGTAGATGTTATGACGTAGGCATCCGCTAAGAAAGGATTTTGATTAATTCTACCCCCAAGGGGATAAAATAGGGTATGAAAGTTTGTATGAAACTTTGTCAATTTTAAACCGATCGGGTTGAGACTTTGCATGCATAAAGCTACTATGACGTAGGCATCTAGCGCGGGTGAAACCGCGGGGCATAGCTAGTTAGTATATACATTGCACACGTGCGAAGCCGGGTCCCTAGTAAAAAATAACTTGCAATTAGTGACGTAACTGACCTGTGTACAGGAAATATAAGTCTGCGACAATGCTCCTCAAGCCAGCGCACGACGAAACCCACGCTGTGAGAATCCTTCTTGTTGAAGCATCCATTGACGACCGCCGATAAAGTCTTATGGATCTGGAAACAAAAGTAGCATTCAATGGACTGCAAACATGCATTGCTTTGAGATATCGTATTGTGTCGAGTATTCGTGTTCCACGAGTTCCACGTGAGTTCCACGAGTATTCGTGGAACTTCCGGCAGCTCGTTATGACATCACATCACCATCATCAACCATAGAACGTCCACTATTGGACTAGGCCTCCTCCTGGGGGGGTTTTGCCAATAGTCGCCACGCTTGGCAGGCGGGTTGGCGAGTTGGAAGACGCTGCTGCCCATCTTCCGGATTACATCCCTTAGCCGACTCTTACGGCAACCACGGGTAGAGAGGGTGGGGTACTATTCTTACGCCGGCACCACGACGGCATTATGACGCAGTAGTCCAAATCATTTCGCAATTTTTAAAGCGATGATTGCTCAGTGATTAGGCTGGACGATTCACACGCCGAAGGGTGTGGATTCATGCCCCAACAATGAGCTTGAGCTGCCAGTATACTCTCTCCTCTTACCTCTTGCTAGGATGACCTACCATCAAGATTACACTTTACACAAAAACATTTTGTTGCGCCCAAGGGTTTTATCGTTCTAAATAACATAAGAGTAAATAGATAGATATGGGTAACATCGTAAGGAAACTATAGCATGGTGGTAGGATACTCTCTAGTACTCGGCTGGCTAGCTACCACCCATCAAGTTGAAAATCTACCCTCAAGCATCAACAGTAAAAATATGCTATAAACCTTCCGGAAGAATGCTTTATGCTTCCTTTGTGTTATTTCTTAGGTGTGAAATAAAGTATTAAATAAATAAGATTTTTTTTTGTTTACAGGATAGGTTCGCGTTTGACCACATCCTGCCTGATTTTAAACAACAATGTGGTCTAGGATGGAACACGCTTACCTAGAAGGAACCTGTTTACTCTTGATTTGAAGACACTCATATTGTACTTTTCGGGAAACACGGACTCCAGCAAAGAGTTCCACATCTTCGCTGTGCGAATAAAGAATGTGGATTCAAAGCGCTTAGTGCGCACATGGGGAACATGTTAAGTGAATAAATTAATAGTTTTTTTTTTGTAATAGTTTTAAGACTATCGAGATACTATATATATACTCTTGATGGTAATAGAACCCACGTCCTTTTTTGTTTGAACCGACCGCGCTAACCACTGAGCTATCGTCGCTACAAAATTTTCGTGTGGAAGTTTAGGTTACTAGTCTGTCATGACCTCACCATAAGGCAAGTCTGCGGTCCCTCGGGGTAGTGGTCCATGGACAGCTTATAGCTTGTGTAGAGAAGCTTGCGGAGACAATCTGGGGTCACCGTGTTCTCGTCTTCGTCCCCACTGAACATCCTATAAATCAACACCATTCTATGAGGTTTCAATTTTTTTTAATATTCTTATTAAAAAATTTTGAAACCTCATAAAGAAAAGGTATTGTGAAATTTTATTATCAATTTGTAAGCATAATAACATAAATTATAGTTTTTCTCCCCCAAACTACGACATTCAGCCGTCTTTAGCAGAAAAAAATATTAGCGTGACGAATTCAAAATTAAAACGATAACAAAACTCTTACTTTCATTACACACATTTGACATGAGTCATGTCATGGTGCTCCTATGTCATAGTACTCACTCTACTTGAGCCATGAGTCATCATACATTCTTGACATGAGCCCTGTATCATCATACTTTCTTGACATGAGCCCTGTGTCATCATACTTTCTTGACACGAGCCCTGTGTCATCATACTTTCTTGACATGAGTCCTGTGTCATCATACTTTCTTGACATGAGCCCTGTGTCATCATACTTTCTTGACATGAGCCCTGTGTCATCATACTTTCTTGACATGAGCCCTGTGTCATCATACTTTCTTGACACGAGCCCTGTGTCATCATACTTTCTTGACATGAGTCCTGTGTCATTATACTTTCTTGGCATGAGCCCTGTGCCATTGTACTCGCTGCGCCCTGTCCCATTATACTGTGTCATAGTCATACTTAATTTACTAACGCTCTGTGTCATAATTTTTTCTTGACATGATCCCTGCGACATATTACCAACTTTGCTTAAGCTCTGTGACACGGTACTTACAGAAGCCCATGCAAGACATTCTGACAAAACACAAACAGAAAATTCTCCGTGTTCCGGTTGGAACAGGGTTGAAGGTGTAATCATTAAATATAAAATAATCAGCAACAAAGCAGCGATGCCCTACATTTTGTCCCATCAGAGAGCGTTTAGTTCGTCTCATTACTTTAACATACAAAAATGTCCTCAATTGACATGAGTCCTGTGTAATGGTACTCACTTGACGTAAGTCTCGATGATGGCGGCGTCGTCCAGCATGCTGAGTATACGCTCGCAGTGCGCGCGGAAAGCGGCTAGCGGCACGTGAGAATTACGCGCGCGCGCCGCGCGGTGCACGTACTTGTAGAACTGGGTCGCCAACTCCGGGTACATCGGGAATAAGTACTTCTGATGAAAAGAGAACAGAAAACTTAACATCTAGATATTTGCTGCCCGAGTGGGTGTTCACCAATAGATACAGTCAGGGTACCTTCAAGTCGCAAGGTCGGTTTCTTCTAGGCAAGCGTGATCAGTCGTAGACCGCATCTTTGCTTAACATCGGCGAAATGGCGGTCAAACGCAAGCCTATATGTTACAAAAACAAAAATTCTTTTCATTGACAGAACTTTCAATAACTACGTAATGTCAGGACAAGAGTATTTTGTCAGGGGTTGATTTTTTTTCTAAGATTACGTGGTCTTATATTTCAAAACAGCTCATAGTGTGTTTGAATGCCTAGTCTAGAACGGGAACTGGCTATAAGGCTACAGATTTTCAATATGATTTGGTTTCCTCGCGATTTTTTCCTTCACCGACAGCTGAGTCATCATAGATACAAATTGCCCATCATCATTGAATCTATTTTGAAGCCACAACTTTGAGTAACTATATTAAATCCAAGACAACACTGCTTTGGCGTTCATTGAGACATTCGATGGTGAATTTCATTAGCCATGCAATGTCACTAGCTCCAGTACCCTTCAAACCTGTTCAGCCGTTTGAAGTTAATCAGCTTTTTTCTAGTTGATGTATGGATGTGAACATCTTCCACAGATCTTATCAAGTCGAAATTTGGTGTTCCGTTACTGGTTTCGTGGATTATTAAGTTTTATTATTTTGAGCTGGCATTGGCCCAGCTAAAGGTTTGTTTAATGACTTACTGTAAAAGATTTCTCTGTGATGCCATTGACACCATCTTCTTTTTGTGATCTTTGTGCCAGTAACTGTAAAAAAAGAATAGTTTTGTCAATACCTCAAATCTTAGTAATCTTTATTTATAAAAATTGTATATGTACGTTAATTTAAAAAAAACCTATCGAGTAGGGTATCAAACTACAGGAAATTAAAAGAGGATTACAAAATTATATCTTTAAATTTAATCAGGAATAATACATTAAAAAAAATCCTTTATAGCTATTTTAATGGCAGTCAGGGTTACATTTCGTTTTTGCTATTACTTAAAGAGTGAGCCATAATAATGTACTAAAAAATCTTACACGTGGTCGACAGCCGACAGTGCCGTGGTAGCTAATTACCTAATTGAAATTAATTGTAAAAAGAACATTAAAAAGTTGCAAAGCACTTCACACAAATTGCATCGCAATCGAACAATTAGCGATAGTAAAATCAGTGTGCAGTGGATTACGATAAGCACCTACTTGTGCCACCGATAACATTGATTAGTTCGAGAGAAACGGTCAAGGGACTTACAATCTGGAAAATGTTCTTATATCAACCTTATAACGAAGGTTGTATCGCTTTTTCTATTCATCATCATCAACAACCTAGCATAGTCCACTGCTGGGTAGAGGTCTCTTCTTGGACACGCTACGCAGCCTGATCTTCGGCTTATAGCTTCCAGGCACTGCCAGCTGTCTTACATATAACGTCACTCCATCTAGTCTCAGGGCGTCCTACCCTACGTTTGCCGATTCGCTGTCTCCACTCTAGAACACGTCTACCCCAGCGGTTGAAGGTTCTGCGGCTAATATGACCAGCCCACTGCCAATTCAACTTATTAATACGCTGAGCTATGTCGGTGACTTTCGTTCTCTAGCGAATTACTTCGTTTCGGATGCGATTCCTTAGAGAATCACCGAGCATAGCCCTTTACATAGCTCGTTGAGCGACTTTAAATTTATGAACCGTTCCAGCTGTGTGTCCACATTTCGGCGCGGTATGTCAAGTCTTCTCGACACCCCACAAAGTCTCAAAACGAAAGTTTACAACCAGTGCGTTTTCTATTATGTCAGAATAATACAATATATTGTGTGATAGAGTGGTACTTTCTAGTGCCCAGGCTATCGAGTTGAAAATCTGCCATCTAGCACCTAACGGTGTGTTCCGGCAGCCTTACTTCAGAGCCATTTCAGGTTAAGTCTGTTTACCATATTCGACCACAACGTCACTTAACTTCAGTAAGCTGTGGTTAATTACGTCACTATTAACAAAAGTTCCATGACCGATAAAATGTTTTTTGATTGATAACTGACTGAATGATGGTCCATTGAAAAGCTATACAGGGTTGCAAAAGTCAGAGCTACAATTTTATTTTTTGGATATCAAGAGGGGGTTAGTGTAAAATTAAATCTGTGTTTGTGGGGTCGTAGCCCTTGTCCCGCAGCCGCCATCTTGTAAAAGGGGTGCGAAAACCTCGTCGCACAAAAAGTATTTCCTAATATTTTTGTTGCAATATAAATCTCTCTTGCTCTCAACAATTTTGTTTTTGTAACTTTTAATCGTAGAACCAAAAAAAAACAATAAAAAATATATTTGGGAACAAATTTTCTTATCATTGCAAATTTTATTAATTTATTAGGGTCTTTCAGCGCTGCGTAACTAAAAACTAAACATTTCAATGGACTAGGTCTAGCATATAGATATATCAATTTGCGGTATTTACGCACTTATTACATACATAAACGATAGAAAAAAAATATATTTGTATAGAGTATAGAAATATAAAATAGAGGTTACATAGGTTTTGCATACCTACTAGATTTTGCAGCAACTTTTTTGTAGTGATTTTATTTTATACTATTTAGATATAGAAGTACAACTTTGCGATAGTGGCGCCCCTTTCGCTTTCTACTCACTTTTAGCAAATCTATGTCATTTCTTTGTTTGCTGATTTAATGGTAGTTACAGTTACGTCAAAACTGGCCAAACCAATATCGACTCGACAAGAAAATCAATGTTTCCAATAACACGCCAATCAACTCAGTAGAGTTGTTTGAATTTGAAACGCACATAATTCTGAATTAAATCCTAATTGAAACGCTCTTGCGGCGGCTGACCAATGTCAAGGCTTTGTAATAAAATCCTTCGTATAAAATGAATATCGTGTCACAGTTCAATAAGTAGTACATACTTCCGAGATTTGTACTAGAACAAAATAGAAAATAGAATGTTTTATGGAACTTATAGATTCCATTTTTTTGGCAGTAAATTCGACTTGTATGCCGTGACGGCAAAGAGCGTGTCGCTCCCGTTTGCCGTTATACCCTCTCTACACCATTTCTCGATTCCCTTGTGTGTACGCGCGTGTATACTATACATTACGTTGTTTCTGATTTTTTTAAAATGTAAAAAGTAATGAGACGAACGAGACGCTGTCCTGATGGTAAGAGATAACGCCTATCCATAACTATCGCAGCGATATAAAGAACTTTAAGTAATAAAACAAAGTCCAGGGCGTTGCTGTTTTGGCGCTTCTTACTTGAAGACATTCGTTGGTTAGTCTCAATAGCCCTGTAATTTAGCTAGCTTTTCAAAGTATATTGCTTTTTCTTTAAGCACCACCGTACCGGTGTCTAAAAGTGATTCCTTTTAACGATAACACCGTTTTTGCTCCCTATTGGTGTATATATGTAATATATATTTAATTTTTTACTTTTTTATGCGCCCCTTTCCATTGCCCAACGGCTAGGTGGACATTCCCCACGTACGGACTAAGCGCTTTTTCAAACATAAAGCGAGAATATGGAACTCTCTGCTGTCTGTTTTTCCAAGTGCAATTTGGGTGTCTTCAAATCCAGAGTAAGCAAGTTTTTTTTAGATAGGCTTGCATCATCATATACTGCATCCTGCTTAACATCAGACAGGGCGTGGACAAACGCAAACCTATTTAGAATAAAAAAAAAAAATATGTAGAATAAGATTGAAATTTTGAAGGTGCAAAGTTAAGGCATTATTTAACACTCAAGAAAAAGAAAGACAATGGACAATCACCATTGTTTTTCTATACACTTGCTCCTGCTACAGCCACTACCTAGTTCTGGTAACAATTCAATTATGGTATGAAGTTAATCATTACTAAACAATATGGCAGTCGCACCTTACAAGTAGGCGCGGCTGTTTTTTTCTTCTTTATCCTGTTCACTTGTATGCCCACTATTCTGAAGCGGATATCCTTAGTAACGGCTTCCCATTGCTCCTTTGGTAGCATATTTTGTCCTTTAACACAGCTCGCCATTGAAAACTTCTAACAACACTTTTTGAAATATAATGTCGTTTGAAACAACTTCATAAAATTAAATTCCCTTTGAAACAATTTTTTGAAATTGAATGTCCTTTGAAATAAATAATTTAAACTCACGGTATTTTTTTTAAAGGAGATATTAGTTTTTTTCTGATACCACGTTTTTTTTAAAACGCCACCTTTAAAACAAATATTCTTTAAGCTGGGAAAACACTATAAAACTTGTTTAATGAAAAATTCTTAATAGAATCACTTAATGCGCTGAAGCGTTCATAAAATACTTTTGAATACAAAACTCCGATTGTCTTTTACGATTGATTTTAACCGTCCCTAAATCAAATTTCAAGTCTTCCAACGGTTTCTCTCCATCGGCTGAATGTGGCACTAGTTTTCTGCACTAATTGGGCAGGCACCCGTCATCATCTAATAAAGACTAGTATCTTTTGTAATTGATAACCTTTGGTCATTTCAATTAACGCGTCTGTTAGTTGCTCTGTTAAATCTGATCATTGCTATACTGTCTTTACCGTAAACTTTCGAAAATTTAAACACAAAGGACTAAAATCTAAATGCAAATCGAACTAGACCTTGTAAAGCGATAGATACAACTTTAATCAAATTCAATCACACACTGACAACAAAAACAAAAGTATAAAGTTGCGGAATCAGAGTTGGTTATCAGATAAGGCGTGTCAGCGGACAGCTATCTTCAAATTACATGATCGAGTAGGAATTAAGATATACGTCTGTTAGGTTAGCTAGTGTTGGACACGGAAAAACTTTTTCCTCTTATGGTTGACAGGCTAGGTGTTTGACCATAGCTCACCTGATGTTAAGTGACAGTATGGTCGAAGATAGTAAGAACACCTAGCCTGAAATGGAACTAGCTCTCAAGAGAGGGTAACAGAACACACTGTTAGGTACTTGGGGGTTGATGTTCAACTTGAGGGCTTGATGTTGATGTTGGCAACTTGATGTTGAACTTGGTAGCTAGCCAGTACTGTACCACCACGCTATGGTTTCCTCATGACGTTTTCCTTCACCGGCAACTTAACCATTGTTGGGGTTTGAACCCACGCCCGTCGTCGTGTGAACCGACCGCGCTAACCACTGATTTATCATCGCCACAAAATGTAAGGAGCAGCTATTTCAGAATCGTGCCCGTATTAGAAGTTGTTTCATATACACTTATATCCTTTGACGCTTACCATCTGACGAGTGACTTTCAACTTTTCCATAAAAAAACCTTTACATGTTATTCAGTGTTGTGTAAGACTGAATTAATGCCCTGTACTCGTCGTTATTTATTGGCGTATACCATCTCCCATCTGTTAGCAGATCGCCCTGATTCAGAAAGTATAGGGTGTCTTCCCTATACTCCCTAGAAAGTAAGGGTAGAGGGTAGAAAGGGCCAATTTATTATTTAAAAAAATTACATATATATTGTCGCACACAGAAAAAAAAGTCCCATCA
This sequence comes from Biston stratarius, assembly GCA_950106695.1. NCBI lineage: Eukaryota > Metazoa > Arthropoda > Insecta > Lepidoptera > Geometridae > Biston > Biston stratarius. The sequence goes on along the minus strand of OX467106.1, from coordinate 1,952,799 downwards.
CTAGCCTGTCGTAAATACCAATCTCATCATGTGTCTTGATAAAGTAGTAAATTATTTCGCTGGAAAATTAAGCATTAGATAACTCGACAAGATTTAAAACTCAAGTGTTATGTCTTTACAAAAAGTGTACAGTAACAGTGTTTTTATGCCAGTGATAAGTAATAAAAATAACTAGATCTTATACATACGTGTACCAGAGTGTTTAACAGGCAATTTTAGGCATAAAACATTTTGACAGTCGGGTCAGCATAACCTTGGTGGAAACAAGTGGCAGATTGAATATAATTAACTCTGTTAGGCCATATGTACATGTAGTAGGTACACTCGACAATTCGAGCAAAGCTGTTTCCAGTGGCGTAGCGTAGTGCGGGCAGCAGGGGCAGCACCTTTAGGGGGCGGCATAATTTCACAATAAATAATAATATCTTGTAAATATTTGAACCATTTCATATTTTTGTCATGATTCAGACCTATTGAAATGAGCACGGAATTTTCCATTACTTGTACTGTGACGAAATTGGGGAATCCCCTTTCTTTACATGAATGTATAACAATGACATCTTGCTCATTGTGACGACTGGCAACACCATCTACTTGCAGGAACCGTATTTAATTTTGTGCTTTTATACCGAAATACCTAAGAGGGCGGGAAAATTTTCTGCGTCCCGGGTGGCTGACATCCATGCTACGCTACTGGCTGTGTCCAGATATGTTCTTTTGCCCATACCGTACCTTCATTTTCTATCAGCGCGCAGCGTCGCGATCCAAGGACACTAGTTTGGACGCCCGTTCGGTATGGTACGGTGTCTTGATACGGGTCAGGTATGTTCTAATCCATCAGTCGGGTTTTCGCCTCGTTCAAAGGATCTATGATCGCAAATTGGAGATACGGGCTATTTTGCGTTCGGACAGATTTTCGTACAGAGTTATTGGATCGCGATTGATACAAAACGAAGGTACGGTACGGACAAAAGAACATATTATCTGGACACAGCTTAACAATATCGGGTTTCCAACAAGCAGTAAATTTACTTGGATCTCATTAGCAGGAAGGAGGTCGTCGCTAGGTAGGTTCCACCGCAGTGCTGAGCGGAAACGGGAATTCTGATTCTTTAGATTTCGCTCATTTGATAGTCCATCTGCTTTAAGAGCTGTACGAGTGTGTGGGTGTGGGTTTGATTCCCACTCAACACAAACGTTTGTGTGACGTCCATAAATGTTTCTTCTGTGTTCTATATAATTATGTATTTACAAAATAATGCATATTATACCACATGAATTAGATTTTTTTTTGTTTTCCAAAAATGAAACTTAGCTAGATCGATTTATCGCCCCCGAAACCCCCTGCATACAAAATTCCATGAAAATCATTGAAGCCGTTTCCGAGATTTAGATTATACAGTACATATCGACAGCTTATGTCAATACCGTAGGTACATAATTTACTTTTCTATAAGCGTTATCGCTAATCGAATGTTACTTTGTCTACGCCCTCTGCATTGTAAAGTCGGGAAGTTACGTCGTTTCGTGTACGATAGACGTTAGGTATCCAATCCATAGGTAAGTTAGGTTGCCAATCCATAATAATTAGAGAAAAACTGGAGATCAGCTCTAAAAAAATGGGAAACCTACCAATTTTCGCTTAATAAGGTTTTTTGATGAGAACAGAACTGGGGGAAATAACTGTAGATTAGGGGTAAAACAGATTAAATTCTAAAACTGAGATGTCAAAAAGCTAAATCTGTAGCAATTGTTACACTGGATATACTATACCAACAGATGTTTCATGTCAAAGCAAAAGCACTGCTTAGCAAAACTACACGATATTTTAAACTACCTACCTACATAATACAAAGAATCAATTCGTCTCACACTCGAACCGAGGTTAAAAACAGCTAGGTTATTTTGTGAAATTCCATTAACAACGCAATTGATCTTCGTGAGTTGGTGCCCTAGTCTGCTAGAGTTTATCTTACCGATGTCGCACGCATTTTTTCTCTAAGACAGAGGGATATGTTTTATTTTATTTCCTATCTAATGTATACCACTGAGCTCAGTCGATATATCATAATATTTATATTACTGGGTAGTAACTGCAATTCTAGTGTAATTTTTATTGTAACAAGTCTCTGTTTAAGGTAATAATTTTATTTTTCACTTATCTGTCGGCTAGCCTCATACTATTGTTACCTGTTGCATTTACCTTTACAAAGTAACAACCACAAGGAGTTAGTTCCCAAGATTCAGACTTCCTTGTTTGGGTGCTAACACTCCATGTAATGTAAATTTTCTTAATGTGTCAAATAAAGTAATATTTTTTATTTAATTTTTCTGTTCAATAACACTTAAAACAAAAATGCTAATGTGTGTATATTTTCCACTCAAACCTGTAGCTGCGGAGCTGATTTCATCCGTTATACTACATACTCGTCTCACTAATATAAGAAAAGTCGAGTGTGTGTGCATAATATACATTTGTTACTTTTAGCGATGATAGCTCATTGGTTCCTCAGTCGCTTCACATGTCGAAGGGTGTGGGTTTCAAATCCCAATAATAAGCTTGAGCTGTCGATGGAGAAAAATATTGTGAGGAATCCATAGCATGTTGGTAGAGTACTTTCTAGTACCCGGCTAGCTAGCTGGCTAGCTTCCACCCTCAAGTAGAAAAAAAGTCACTAAGCATCTAACAGTGTGCTCCGGCAGCCTTACTTCAGACACCAGGTAAGCTGTGGTCAAACAACTAGCCTGTCAATCATAAAAACAAAATTTGAAATGCAGATAGATAGCGTATAAGGTGAGCTTATATCCTAGAAGAAAACTTGCGGGTCAAACCACAGGGTAGTCTATTTATGTGTTCTATTTTAACACTCATCATCATGGAATCACCCACAAAATTATGTCAGGCTATAAACATCACGTGAATTACCTATTTACATTTCCTATACTTAGATCACATGAATTTAGTCTGACAGGCAATGAACAATCACCAAGTCAACAAAGGCAACACAGACTGTGAAATAAGGAGATCTATTTGCAAATTACTTGTAGCTTTATTATTCTAATTGAAGTGTAAACTTCTCATGAATATTGTTGAGCCACATCAACCAATTACCCAAGAACAATAAAGAATGTCATTAACAACTCATTATTTTAATGAAAGAATATGTGTTATTGGTGGCAATTTTATGCATGATTTTTCTAGTTTTTACAACTATGATTATGATTATGATAAAATAAATATCGTAGGATCTTATACTTCCCCATCTAGCCCCAAACTGAGCAAAGCATGTACTATGGGAACCAGATAGCTGATAGAATACTTATATACTTTTTTTTTTTGTAAATACATACTTATGATACATACAGAATACCCAGAAACAGAACAAACATTTTTCGCCACATAAATGTTTATCCTGGTGGGAACCTAACCCACACACTACAGCTCTTGAAGGAGATATTCAGTCCTCGACTGTCCAAGACAGATTTGAGGTGAGTTGTTATTCACAGGAAGTAAATAAAAATGTAACTAAATTACATCATTGAAATAAGAAATATTGATACTTACTTTTTTGAAAAATGTCTTTTGATTACTACAAGTAATTTTATGACATAAGAATCTTTTAACCTGTTAACCGGGCAAGACGTATAAATGCGTCAGGCGTAAACAATATCGATTACGGGTAGGACATATGAATTTCATAGTTTATCATTCATTTTATGAATAAATTAAAATATAGAAATATGAAATGACGGTCTCCGGGCGTGACGTATTGACATGTCCTAGCGAAACAATACGCGCCCGGTACATGTTGCATAATTTGAACGAGAACTCCCCGGTTAGCAGGTTAAACAAAGATTTTCAATTATTTAATTAATTATAATTACTTATTATTCAACTATTTAATTCATTACGTAAAGGTAAGACTATAATTTTGTATACCTACCTGAACAATTTGTATTTGGCTTGTAACTGTTATCAATAATTTGTATAAATTGGTTTACCCGTTTGACTATAAAAAGCTAACAAACAAATGGACGGAGAAATAAATTCCTGCACATTTCAGATACTCAAGTTTATCTACAACATGCCTTTCACAGCATAGGATTTTTAGCAATTTAAATAACACAATGAACAAATTGCGCTTGATGCATTGACCCAACAATAATGCAGCACCAACCTTGCTAACATTAAACACCCGATACATGTCTGACCTCAGCATACTTGACATACTTATTAAATAAAGTTTATTATTTACAAAGTTATTGCTAGCAAGCATTATAATAAAAACTAGCAATTAGTTTGTTTGTACAAATATGTTTGCCAGTGATAACTGCTGTCAATTCTGTTGAATCATTTTCAGAATCAAAGGGCCACTAAAAATTATCACAAAATTCTTTGATTTCATGATTGATATTTCAAAAACCCTATCCTTTTATGATAGATTTCTTAAAAAAAATGTCATAGGTATACAGGATATGGTAGGTTGATTTCAATGTTAAACTAGTTGTAGAAATAATAATTCAAAATTATGCATGAAACAAAATGAGATCTAGTCTAAGCCACATTTTTTACTTTCAAGGTAGATTTAGTCCTACATTTAGGGTCTATAAAGTTAACAGCAACCGTATGGAAAAAAAATGCATTTCTTGCCAGGACTCAAAATCTCTCAAATCCATAAAATATAGTTTCAATTATCTCGGATACCATACCAAAATTATTTGCCATAACTAAATAGAAAAATAAGTTAAATTTACAATAGTTGGTTTGTCTAATCAATTTGTACCAATTTGTGGGAGAAAAAACCTGTTAACATGAAATTGATAATATTAATATCACATAAATGAGTTCCGCTTCACATGACTGGTGTTTGTTTACCTGCCTAATATGCATCTTTAGCGCCAACTTGCGCAGCCCAGGAACACAAAAAACTATGTACTTTTTGTAAGTTTATTATACATGTATACCTACCTACCAAAACCTTTTATAGGAAAAATAGCTTAACATGTGTGATTGGAAATCATCTCACGACGCCTTATCGCGATGAATTAGTGAAAATAAACACTAGAGCGAGCAGGAAACGTCATTGCCTATACAAATAGCCGTGACTAACGACCTCGCGAGGATTTATGGGGGGTACTAACCTTGCCTAGCTTCTCTATAGGCACCATAGAAGGCGGCGGTTTATCGTGATTGTCAGTAAGCCCCTGCAAGTCACCACCGGAGCCCGAGCGCGACCCTGCGCCCCGTTGAGAGCCTCTCGGCGTGCTCATTCCGCTGCCTCCTTGCTCACCGCCCCCCTTCGCATCATGGCTATGATGCCCCCCCATTACAATGATCACGAAAAATAACACGAGAGTGTCTATCGCTCAGCGCAAGTAGAACAATAACACGAGTTGAATTAATATTTCCCAGATGGAAAACTCCAGCACGGAGTATATAACGTAACGTAATGCAAACAAAATGAAATTGATTGACAATGACAGAATTCGGTTTAATCATCTCAACCAAAATGAGAACATATGGTGTCCTCCGAAATATACAGATAATGCCAAAGTTGATAGAATTGCTTTGAAAAATCATCTCGTAATAGATATAAACAACTTGTAAATTGTGTTGGTTTTGATTAACGGTATTGTACTTTTTAGCACTACTAGCGCATTTCAGACCACGCCGGTCTTATAGCAATATGACATTGACAATTTTTAAGTTCAAGCAACGTACCGTCAATGTCAATATACCCTTTTTTCTTTTTCTTTTTCGACCGTAACACATTCGTGCATTGTGCCAGTTCTCAAGATCACAATCCTTGGCTTTTGTTTTTTGTTTATTTCTTAGCATAGCATCTTGTGCATTTTATCAAAAGGTAAATAAAGATTAAGGTGTACGTCTCAGTTACAAAGCCTTGGTCACCGACGTAAAATCTCTGGTTTCTCTATCTTCTATCGGAAACATTTTGGAGAGTGTGCCTTAGAATTGGTTAATTTGGTTCCACCTGCCCCTTTTTATTACCGGACGGCTAGGCAGACACGGCCAAAGCGCCATCCTAACATGAAGGATATCTTCCACATACGGAGTAAACACTTCGTTTCTACATGCTTAATACGTACAGCGAGGATGTAGAACTCTCTGTCGGCGTCTGTTTTTCTTCCGAAGTACAACTTGGGTACAAAATACAATTTTGGTGTCTTCAGAGTTGTCAGGTTTTTTCTACATAAGCGTGCTTCATCTTAGACTACATCCTGCTTAAAATCAGGCAGGGCATGGTCAAACGCAAACCTATTATGTATAAAAATTAAAGAAAAAGTACTTTGGTATTAACAGCAAGAGCTGTTTGCAATCTTATATTGATCATCTATTTAGAATTAATAATAAAGATAAAATTAATTTTCTTCCATAGAGTATAATATAAAATTAAACTAGTCTTCTCTTTCTTTGTTTTTACACTAACACACGTTTTGCATTTGCGACTGTCAAGTGTTTTGATAATTTTAAGTGTTTTATATAAAATCAAGTTACTCAAGTCTAAGATACAATAATTTAAAGTTAGGATCGAGACTGCTCTAGTAAAGTAGTACCTTATATTTGGACGTCTTAGTCTTAATTAATTAAATAGGCAGACAATTAAAAACATGTTGTAAAGGCATCTTAAATTTTTATTTCACTAACCAATCTTTGAATCCTGTTTCATAAAACACGAGTACTAAACATCGGTATTTACATGAAAAGCACTTAATTTAACTATAATAATTTTTTTAAGTAGTACTACAAAATTATCATCCGTTTTTGACATTTAATATCACAGACAGCATTGTTAGGTCAAATTTTAATTTTTTATTATATGTACTAGGGATCTTATGCTAGAATGTGGTGCTATCATTTTGTGTAATAATGTAAATAAAAAGAGACAACACTACATGACTTTGATAGAGTTATGCGTAAACACAGATTTATTTGTATTAAAAAAAAGTTGTTTGGGACTAACCTAGCATTTAAAAAAATCGAGGCATGGCGTGTCGTGAACACGGCCGTGTGTATGTGAATACATGTACATTTTTGAACACTAAGAAGTCCTTCGTATTTGTCCTCAACGTAACGAATTGTTTTTTCTTTTAGCTATCGAGTGGTGTAATAATTAAATTTTCTATGTAGATGATAGATATGTAGCTGGATCACCAAACTGTATCCCACAATTAAGTTATCATAAGTTTTCTAAATTGCCTTCCACTATGGAAGCAAGTCGGTCATAATGACCGACAGATCATATATTAAGGTGCTCCAAATAGCATGCGAGTGTGTTTTGATATCTCAGTTGATTACCAAACTTATCGCCCAAAAATCAGTGTCGCTATTAGCGGAGCAAAAGTATGGCAGTTACGCGTCGTGGTGATTTGTACGATTCGTTTATTGATAAATGATTAAATGCAATAAAACTGTAGCTGTAGCTATAATATTTGAAAATATTAAGCCATTAGATAAAGAATTCTGTAACATTTACTATTTAATACTATTATGTCTTGATATGAAATTTGCACGGAAACATATTTAAGTATAAGCTTAGACATCTCTTTAAGATTTTTTGCTATCGTGAAAATTTATCTTTCGTGTTTCCAGAAAAATATTATCAAGATTGCTTTATTTATTATTTTTCTCGTTTAGACAATTGCTTACCATTTTGACTACAAACCGCGTCTAAATAAAATTAAAAAAAAGTACTTTAGATATTATTAAACCACCATTCTATAATTATTTCCTAAGATACCACATCATGTGAATTAATACGATTTAGCTATTATTATTGAACAGGTACTCTTACTTGCCTAATTATGTACAACAAAAATATACAAACAAGTATTATTATTTCTAATCTAACCACTATAAACTAGTTTTCAGTTCTCTCACATAATACATTTTACAGATACAAAATGGCAAAGATTTTTAAAAACTTTTTTTCAAATGCAATTATGCTGTTCTATAAAGAAATTAAGAGAAGATACTCTGCAAGAATTTCTGCATAGGAAGTTCGATGAACAAATGTAGCGGCAGGGCCGTCCAGTAGCTCACGAATACAGTCCATAAGAAATGTCCGCCCTGGAACAAAAACATTTAAAATAATTTTTATATGAAGATTAGTCTCTCTTTTTTGTTTTAGTGGAATTTGGCCTCTCAAAATCTAAACATTTATCCCAGTGCTAAAAAAAAGAAGACTTCAACTTCAAGAAAGACGCAGAAAGGTAGACAACATTGTATTTATCAGAGTGAACGATTTTTATATAACATTTAGATGTACTACAAAAAAAATACATACGCTTTCAACAAAATGTATGAAGCAATGGGTCCAATTTGAAAGTACGCCAGACACAAAGCGCTGTTCCATTTTCATACATTTTGGTAATTTCGAAAATTGCCATGCACCGTGTCGTCTAATACATTCATGCGAAATAAAATGTCTTACAATTTCGTGTATAGAAGTGGGAGAGGCGTGCGAGCGCATGGCAAGTTGCGTGAGTGCGTAGAGCCAATGTACCAGGTAGATGGACAGCGACATGCGGCCCAGCACTTCCCAACCGCGCCATGACAGGAACCGCCACCAAAGGCCTGCAAAATTAATGTCACTTAGTCTTATTGAATGTTGATTTCTGGATCAAAGCTAAATACCTGACTTTATATCCATCTGAATTACATTATCGATACTCGATCAACATTTTATTACATTGCCTTGATTTCGAGAATACAATTATTTAAAAATTAGATGCCAGTGCGAGAATGTAACGTCTCTTACAGTTGATCAAAAACGGTACCTATAGATTTAAAAAAAAAAATGCTGTTACTATTCGGAGCTATATGGCGCTTAACTTCAGTTTCCGGTAGATATAATCTAGCTTCTTCTATTCGACGCAAGATGACACTCATTGTCTGTTGTACAATTCAAACTAAAATCGAAAAAAAGAAAATATCTCGCAAATTGATACGCTAATGTTAGACCGTACGAGACCTTAAATACAGAAAGTGCTATAGGCATTTTTGGCGGGAACGCTGAAAAGTCGTGTCTCGCCGCATTATTATTTATTTTCTAAAACTTGTGTTTGTTTTATGTATATAGTGATGTTTTCCTCATAAAGTGTCGAAATACGCGCGCGAACGTGGAAAAATTATTTAATGTGATAAAACATGAATTTTCGTGTTGTTGCCAAAACTTCATCGAAGTTTGTATTAAAACCACTTCTTTACTAGAACATGACCGGATTCGACTTTTAACTTACTTTGTCTGTGACTTAGATTTATATAACTAGATTTTTCATAAAATACTTGGAAATATTGGGACAAGTTGACACTTGACACTGGCAAGTGCACAAAGTGCGACGCCAAAAATAAAGAACAAGTGCAATTTTCTATGTTTAAAGGAGTAATTTTATGCAATAAGTCGTTATTATTCGACGATACTCACTGTCTACCTGGTTGAAGAAGCCGATCATAGCCGTAGCTGTGAGCAAGATGAAGGCGGGTCGGTCGAGCGCCGCGTACACCGCGAGCGCGCCTGGCGACGTCACTCCCTTCATGTAGTACCCCAAGAATACCCACAGGAACATGCTCGGGACCGATAAACGGTATATTATGCGGAATATCTGCAACGGATAGAAAAAAAAACATTAGTTGAGAGTATAGTGACAAAATATAAACCTGATTTGTCCGTATTGGGAAATTCTTATAATTATACTACTCTTTTTTATGTTTCATAAGCTAGGTGTTTGAACACAGCTCGCCTGATGTTAAGTGACGGTGTGGTCGAAGATGGTAAACACACCAAGCCTGGAATAGAACTGGCTCTCAAAATATGAGGCTGCCGGAACACAAAGTCCGATGTTTGGCGGCATATTTTGAACTTATACGTGGTAGCTAGCCAGCCGAGTACCTACTAGAAAGTACTCTACCACCATGCTATGGTTTCCTCACAATGTTTTCCTTCGCCGGCAGCTCAAGCTCATTGTTATTATTAGGATTTGAAGCCACGCTCGGCGTGAGACGACCACGCTAACCACTGAGCTACCATCGCTATGGCCATTCTGAAACCAGGTAAGAATTTTCGTAGTCGGAGCTTATATGTATAGCCGACACTGTTATTTTATGGCAAACATCACATTGACTCAGACAATGCCACAAGGAAAGCCTCGAGGTCAGTAGCTAGCCACCCACGTGGCGACCAAAATGGATGCAAATTGAACACCATTAAGGTATAATATCGCCATTTGAGTGCCATAATCTTTAGCCATATTGGGTTTAAGTTGACCTTCCTGTTTTGGATTTGACTACTAGGAACTCTAAGAAGGACTTTTTCCTTTACTGAAGAGTGCGAGTACCATCATCAAAATCAGCCTAAAACTTCAACTTATTACTCTTTCTTTTAGTTGTGTTTCGCAGGTCATATCGCCTGCGTCATGTGGTAGCTGCTGAGTGATAGGTACTGAGTACTGACCATGCTGTCTCTGGGCTGTCGGCCGTTCTGCTGCAGCAGGTGGTGTAAGAAAGCTGCGAACAGGCCCACCAGAGCGGCAGGCGCGCTGTCCCACGGCGACTGATACAGCCACTTGAACGAAGATTCGCCTTCGAACTGCCGCCGCATGTATCTGGAATACAGCATACAGATTCAGCTCATAACATTCCTAAGTGACAACTAGGCTTTTGAGCATATCATAAATGGGCAAGTATACTCAGAGCGACAAGGTTTTTTTAAAATAATAAATTGGCTTGTTTGACCGCAACCTCGCCTAATTTTAAAGTAAATTTGCGGTCTACTATAGACGGTTGCCCAGAAGATACCAATTCACTCGCGACTCGAACCCTTGAAAGATTGTATTTATCGGGTCAAACCCATTGAGGCAGCGGATTCTACTGTTTAGCGTTTCGCAGAATGAAGTTTGAATTGAATCGTTTGATCAAGTTTTTGGAACAACATTTACGGAAACGATGTCGCTTTTTTTGAGCTTCTGGGTGTCCGATGGAAGAATGGAATATAAAGATAAAGTGTAGTGAAAGTACAAAAAATCCTCGACCATGCTCCACTACTAGTAATGCTAGGCATGCAGAATGAGTCAATATCTGTTGTTAAACAACACAAGGGCCTCCATTAGAAGGCGAATTTGATTGCATACAGTTTATTTAGAGTTAAATAATTGTCAATTCCTACACTTGTTTGAATCTGACAGCAGACGTCCTCAAAATTAATGATTGAATATGAAAGTTACCATTTTCAATATTAAGCTTACACTTTGCCACTGGTACAACATGGTCAACTATAATAAGTATAAAACCGAAAAATGGGATTGAGATCTTGTAAAAAGTAACTTATTTTTTTTTTTTTTACACATACTTATTGGAATAATTAGAAGACGCTGGAAAGATGAGCTTGATGCTCATAATAAGGATTGTACTGGAAAGTAGGAAAAGAGGCTTTTGTTTAGCAGTGGAACAAAACAGGCTGAAATAATAAAAATTTGGATTATGTCGGTTACTCCGAATATAGTTACGTCCACATCCAATGGCCTTTCTCAAGGAGTAAACACGCGAGCGGCCACGTCCTGCTGATCACAGCATCCCGTAATCTCGTATAAGTTAAACAAAATAAAATGTATCAAAAGTACGTCAGTGTTCATAGTATAACTTGATTTGAATTAACATCGCCTAAACAAAAAAAGACAAAAAAAAATTGAAGTCCATTCATCCCATTACACATCGTCTAATATTGTTATTGAAGTTGCGTCAATATTCAGTGTCAGTTATGGTCTGCCTTCGATATTACTTTAGTTCCCTTACGAAACTACCTCATTGAAAACTGTTGTTAACGTGTTTTGTAGTTTGGTGACTGGTCCAAAGTTGTCGCCAATTTTTTGTATGCTACTCAATGAATATCTTAGTACATTAATTACTACATTTTCTCTGTTGCCGTAAGAAATTATCTATCCTGCACTCACTCTGGGAACATAAGGGTGACCATGGGTCGGAGGTCGAAGTAGTAGGCAGCCAGGAAGTTACAGACCACCGACACAGTAAAGAGACCAGCTAGCACCTTCAGCGCAAGTCGAGGATTCCGGCCCAGCGCCAGCGTAAGCACCGCTGATACTATATACAGCTGCATATCTACAGCTAGGAACCTGGAAAGGAGACAACAAATCGTAAATCTTTGAAGAGGGTATCTAATACATTAAAGGTTATTTATTTTAAAGAAATTTCCGTTACAAAAAGCAATGGTTGATGATGAAGATCGCAGACATAAAATAATTACTGCATATTATAAGATCACCCCGCCCTTAACCATTTGGCCGTTCGTGGATACTCTATTATCCAGTTTAAAATTCCGGTCTAACGTCCACTGATAATACAAAATCCAAGCGCTCTCATCAAGCGCTCAATCAAAAGACATCTAGCAAAACACTTTTAAAATTAAATCACAGTGTACATCGATAGTATATGAAATAATTTACTAGAAAATATAAAAGTGTCTGGCAAAGTATTTATTCAAAGAGTTAAAAAAAATCGAAACTTTGTTGGTTTATGCGAGTGCAAGTTTTGGTTCGGCAGATACATCGATAGTTTTTTAACTATAATAAAGATCTAGATTGTATCACTTAGGAAATAAGAAACTTAGCATCATTGCAGTAATATGTTGTTCATTTCGTAGTTACAGATTAGAGTCAAAGCGTTTTGCACGCATCTAAGGGAATTCTGCAATATATGTGTGGTTTGGGTCGTCATTCTGCTTCTTATGTACAAAAAAAGGATGTAAGAAAGATAAGATTTTTTCTGTGCTGTGCAAACTCAGTTTAAAAAAGGACTAAACGAATAGCCGTAGCTCTGTAGAAGTCCCTATTGCTGCTGGGAGATCTAGTACCGTGACAAGATATAGCAAAAGAGAGGTAAAAGTTTATCATTGGGAGATAGAACTCATTTTGAACCCATGCATTGTGTGTTAGGGCTCCGATCGATCTCAAAGAAAGCAATTCAAAATTTTAGTTAAAAATTTAAGTTTTGTACTTATTACTATTATTGTTTTTTTTTTACTATAATTCATTGTATATTTATTTATTACTAGTATTAATACTGTACTTATTGATTGAATTAAATACAAAATATAAATTCGTATTCAAATATCAATAGATGTTGTAGGTAGGTCGGTAAAGCAAAAAAAAAAACTAATAAGTACTAAGAAAAAACCATAAATGGTTCCATAGATTGGTACTATATACAAATGGATTTTTGTTTTAAGTTTTAATTACACCAATAATATAATTAATAGTGACTTTTTTTTCACGCAATCATATTCGTTAATAATAAATTGGCGTGTGTCGTCCTTCACACGGCCTCGTATCAGCTGATCAATTCGGATATTTATTATGTTTCGTGACAAAACCAGTTCCAATTTAATATTGTAACTATCACATTCACCTAACGAGGTTACATGTAACCAGCAAGGAAAGTCAAAGCGTCTAGAAACTTTTTCTTATGCATCTCTGTAGAGTGTCAAAGATAAAATGGTCTGGCTATAATTTGACCCTGCGCAGTATATTTATCTTTTTTTTAAAATCATCATCATCAGCTATAGGACCTCCACTGCTGGACATAGGCCTTCTCCTGGGGGGTTTTGCCAATACTCGCCACGCTTGGCAGGCGGGTGGTTGGAAGACGCTGCTGCCCATCTTCCGGATTACATCCCTTAGCCGACTCTTACGGCAACCACAGGTAGAGAGGGTGGGGTACAATTCTTACACCGGCACCACCACGGCAATATTTTTTTTTATATGGTATAATAATTATTGTATATTTTTACTACAGTTTGACAAGGACCCTATACAGCTGCAACTCATTCAATTTAACAAAATTTTGTACCTATCTATTTTAATGATTATTATTTGTAAACAATTTGGCGTATCTAAGTGAATCGAGATGGTGCCAAAAGATAATAAACAATTGAATTGAATTGAATTCAGTAGTCGAGCTGATTACTCGTCTGATAGTAATGATACACGCCTACTTTCGAAACTCAATTTTAAAATTGATGGAATGATTTTTTTGCTTTATTGAATTGTTTAAAATTCGGTATTTAAATGTGTCATAGATAATAATTTATGCCTAGCTTAAATCCTAAAGCATATAAGCTACTTTTTGTCTCAAAAAATCATATTGAAGGATAGCAAAATATACAATAGATAGATAGATAGATGATAGATAGAAACTCTTTATTGTGCACACTGAAAAAGAAAAAGAGGTATACTGGCTATAGTGGGAGTTTTGGCGGGAACGCGGTAAGAATCGTGTCGCCCCATTGTATTTTTTCCAAAACTAGTGTTTTTTCAAGTGGTTATCTATAAAAATAGTGGTGTTTTATTCATAAAGCCCCGAATTACAAGCGCGAGTGTAGGAAAGTGATATAACGTGGTGAGTCATGACTTTTCGTGTCGCTTCCAAATTTCCATCGAAGCTTATATAGTAAAGTCGCCACTATTTTACTAAAGCATGACTGGATTTGACTGGCACGGACAGGACTTGACCAAGGCTGGACTTTGACTATAAAGATAAAGAAGCTGAAAACTTGAGACTGCACACAAAATACAGAAACATTGAAACTGACAGAATGCACAGAGTGCGATGCCAACAAGAACTAGAAAAATAAAATAGTGTTTTTTTTTTGTAGCGATGCCCAATGGTAATGGCGGCCGCTTTACACACGCTCAAATCCCAACAAGGTGTTTTTTGTTTTTTCCTTTTTTTAACCGACTGCCAAAGAGGGGTTATGTTTTTAATAATGTATTTGTGTTAGTGTTGCGTAGTGTACGTGGCGTGGCGTGGCGTGGCGTGGCGTGGCGTGGCTTGGCTTGGCTTGGCGTGGCGTGGCGTGGCAGAGGAAAAATATTTACATATTTATCTTCACATAAATGTTTGTTCTGGTGGGAATCGAACCCACGCATACGCAAGAGTAACCTTGTAATCAGGAATAACTGGTACCGGATTTCCATATTAATGTAGCAATAGTTGTTAAGAAAATATATTGCTCCTTCTTTGCAAATTATGGTAACTTTCGTAAGATGCGAAAGACAGCGCAATAACTATGAGAGGTTGTTGATCTGTTTAACGTTACACAGATTAACCTTGAGAAATTTTGATTAACATTCACTGTCCAGCGATCTGTGTTTGATAATCCCGAACATTTAAAAGATAAAAAGTATAAAAAGAGAGATAAAAAGTATCCTATATGTTAGTCCAGGTATTAAACTATGTGTGTGCCAAATTTCCGAGGCCGTTTCCGTTTGCCGTGGTGGTGCCGGCGCGCGGCGTAAGAATTGTACCCCACCCTCTCTACCCGTGGTTGCCGTAAGAGTCTGCTAAGGGATGTAATCCGGTAGATGGGCAGCAGCGTCTTCCTTGAACAATCACACCTAACTACGCTCGCCAACCCGCCTGCCAAGCGTGGCTAGTATTGGCAAAACCCCCCCAGGAGGAGGCCTATGTCCAGCAGTGGACGTCCTATGGCTGATGATGATGATGATGATGATGACTTATTACAAAAATACCACTCATATATTTGTGAGTTTTTCAAACTATTTATTTCAAATACTAGAGAGAAGCCATTATCAAGTTTCTGCCGCGGTTGGAAAAAATTATACATCATTTTAACATGGAATGAAAACAGCTATTCCATAGAAAAAGGTTAGTTTGAAACATGTGCTATTTTCGCGACTTCATAGTTGTGCTCATAGTAAAAGTCATTCATAATAATGGATACAACAACTCCCTTTATAAAGCCTCCATTACCCTCAGATACCGTAATTATCAATTACTACCACTATTTCAAAAGAGCCGTCAACGTTTATCTTCTTGAAAATGTTCGATGGGGCTTTGGTGTCTCTAAAATTGAATTAGAACCCTTTTTTTTCTCTGTCTTTCTTTTTGGCATCGCACTCCGTGCATTCTGCCAGTTTCAATGTTTCTATATTTTGTGAGTAGTCTTAATTTTTCAGCTTCTTTATCATCTATAGTTACAGTCAAAGTCTGGTCTTGATCAAGTCCAGTCGGTCCCAGTGAAATCAAGTCAGGCCTTAGTAAAGTAGTAGCGACTTTACTATAAGCTTTTGGGTGGAGTTTTAGAAGCAACACGAAAAGTCATGTTTAACCACATTATATTATTCTCTCACACTCGCGCTTGTAATCCGGCACTTTATAAATAAAACACCACTATTTTTATGCATAAAAACTCGAAAAAACACTAGTTTTGGAAAAAAATACAATGGGGCGACACGACGCTCACCGCGTTCCCGCCAAAACTCATTAGAACCCTTACCAGGTGTGGATGAGGCATTTGACGTCGGGCCGGACCAGGTTGTTGATGAATAGCAGCTGCGTCCACCATTTGTCCCTGTAACATTCACATTGTTTCTATGTAGAAGAAAAGAAAAGAAAATTTAATAAAATTGCGCAGAAAATTGGAAAATTTCAGAAAAATTAACGGTTGTTTTAACTTGGCGTGTTTGACAGTTCGCACGTTTGATGAAGCTAAGACAGGGCAACGTCTGTCAGGTTAGCTAGTCTTTTAACTAATTTTATAACTGAAACATATGATGCATCATCATAAACCAATGTCTGTAGATGGATATAGGCCTCTCCCAAGATACACCATTCAGCCAAAAGCCTTTTAGCTTCCAACCACTGCCAACAGCTTTATATCGTCACTTCATCGAATCACATGGCTACCCAACTTTGTAATCATTACCGAAAATAATAACTAACATTATGAATGCGAATGTAACTCTCTGTTACGTTTTCATGCTTAAACTAGAAAACCAATTTTGATGAATTTTAGTATAGAAATAAAACTTGAAGGGGATAAAATAAATATTGGTTTCCTATAAAAGTTTTTATGGGAAACCAATAATTTCTCAAGTTATTTGAAAATACCAATTCTACGCATACGAAGTCACAAGTACTGGCTGGTAGAATATATAGAATGTACCTGCAACGATTGCACTCGCCTCCGACGAGGGGCGCCCACAGCGGCCCATCCGACACGTGGACCCACCACGTGGCTGCAGCTCCCAGCACGAATAGGTACACCGGTAGGATCCTGCGCCGTATAGGGAAAAAGGCCTGCCGTAAGTACTGGGCAAGGAAAACACTCTCGAAAACCAAGATAAGTTACAGCGCTGATATGAAAAAAATGCTTTGTAGAGGCCTATCTGTCATTTACGAAGAACGTGAATCTCGAAAATTGACAAGCCTGTCACTGGTGTCAACAAAACTTTCCGTTTGAATCGTCCTACATTTATTGTAACTAACGGTAACGGGAATCAGCTTTAAAGTTTGAACGCAATTCCATGTGTGAAATGTTTTTGCTTAAAATTTTGGTAAAAACGAAAAACCTTACAAATAGTAGATATGACAAATAGTTCGGGACTCACTTGAAGATAATATTTTTATTTTATTTTTAAATTTTTCGTCATACAATAAAATATCGTAAAAATAATTAAGAAACTGATTTAGCTAGTGCTAATGAAGCTCTTTCATATGATACGGTACTATAAGACAATGCTTCTTGTCAAATTTCATAGTTCTAGGTCAACTGGAAATATCTAGTATTTGATTCCCTTGTGAGTGTCAAAGTATTATTATGCTGTTTTTGCGACATGAACGGTTGTAGCTTTTTTACTGCCTTGTTAGCTCATTTGGTAAAGTTCTGATTCGAGAGCTGAACGGTGTGGGTTCGATTCCCATCGGGACAAACATTTATGTGTCGATAAATGTTTGTTCTGTTTCTGGGTGTTCTATACATATTATAAGTATATATTTACAAACAAGAAAAAAAGTATTTAAGACTGTCAGGTGTCTGGTTACCATAGTACAAGCTTTGCTTAGTTTGGGGCTAGCGCTGTGTGAAATGTCCTCCAATATTTATTTATTTATGATAACTGAGAAGTATTTTTTTTTACAGCTGCATGGATCTACAGATCTGCGTATCTGGCTTTAACTTCAGCTCGATACCCGAGGTAGAAGGTCTTGACACATGGATAGACGGGCAGACGGATAACAAAGTGATCCTATAAGGGCTCCGTTGTATTCCTTTCGAGTTACGTAACCCTAAAAACAAAAAGTAAAACAAAAACGTGTCAAAACTACTACATCAGTTCTCATTATCGCATTACTTGTTACGATTGAAAAGATAACATTTCTTTTTTTTTTTTTTTTTTTCTCCCAGGGAAATCTTTTATAGATACCACCGGCTTCGGGGGAAGCAGGTGGTTATGTGGGACTCTCCGCCATTGTAGCGGCCTACCCACTAAAAACCCTGGGGTGTTTCTGCCTGGCACCTATGTGACGGGGCTACGGGAACGCTTTCGCACTCGTCCGCGGCCCCGACCGCGCTGGTCCCCTGGGACCCTTCCTTATTAGGGATGGAGCTGGAGAGCCTCCATCCCTCATTCCTTGAGGGGCGCGCGGAAGATAACTTTTCCTACCTTAACCAAATAACTTTTCTAGCATAAGCTAGACGCTGATTACAGAAGACTTGGCTTGGTAAAATGATTTCTAAGCTTATCTACTATTAAAGGCAGAAATTAATTGAATTGTGAATAAGACTAGAATATGATTTATGTGATGACCACGTCATGACTTAATTGGTTTAGGTATACATATCGTCCCCTTGCGAATCTCAAAAACCATAATTTTACAGACAACGGCTTTTAAACTTATGTGAATACACATACACATAAACTAGTACTTTAACCCTAGTTAAGACTTAAGTTTCCTCTTCCCATATTGTAGAAAAATATATATATACTTATATATATATATAATATTGTATAAATTCAAGTTAATAAAGGTCACGGACCCCGGTGTCTGTGGAGTGTAATTTTCTAAATAAAAAAAAAAAAAAAAAAGTTATGTGAATAACTCTTAAATTGTTGCCAAGTTACATGTATTATGTATGAAATGATTAAAGTATAACTAATTTTGAAATAAAATATCAAAATTAACTTAATTATTAGAGTTTGAATAAAAAATGGAAAACTTATCACGTTGTTCCAAAAACAAAGTATGTTTACAAGGACTTTTTCATGAAAACCGAGAGCACTTCACTCCTCGAAGCTTAAGTAACAACTGAACTATCGCTGTGTCCAAAGTCCAACTAGATCACCAAACGAGACAGTACTATATCGTGAAATTTTGTTTTTTCTTTCTTTTCTTTGTTGTATATTGTAGAAACTAAATATCCCGTTTTTGGAGATAATAGAACGCGAGATCGCGATTCAGAATTTTAGTAGAATGAAAAATGGTATAATTCGAGATGTCACACTTTCGTTGCAAGTGGACGATATAAGATTATTAATGAACCGTTTTACATTATGGCAAGTTTGATTTGTATCAAACTTGCATAAGTTTATTGAACTTATGCCAGAAATGTGCTTAATGTCAAGTACGAAACCTTACTGATTTTATTACTTTGCTGAGTATCCGGTAAAGTGCGATAATCCTTTTTAAAATGGAATATCTTTAAATCTAGTGTCGTAAATTTCACCAAAGTCAAGGATGGTCTTTATAATTGCTACTTTAACATTAAATTAAATTGGTAGGTGCTGTTAATTATGAAGGAAGTAAAACTAAGTGTTTTAAGCAAGAAATAATTATTAAATGAATAAACATCTAGGTATTTCTTTACGAATACCTAAAATAATGTATGCTTGTGTCAAATTAATATATTTTTTTAAATTACTATGATGATAAGGCAAAGGATATAATGTGGCGAAATGTGGCTTACATTATTCCTAAAACTCTATAAAAGCTACATATAAAATTTCCATCAATAATAATGGGTGTAACATGGACATCGGGTCATGACTTGCTTCAATTCACTAAGACTGAAATATGTTTTTTTTTATGGCTGACAGGCTAGGTGTTTGACTACAGCTCACCTGATATTAAGTGACGGTGTGGTCAAAGATGGTAAAGCACACCTAGCCTGGAATGGAACTGGCTCTCAAGTGAGGCTGCCGCAACACACCGTTAGATGCTTGGCGACAGATTTTCAACTTGAAGGTGGTAGCTAGCCAGCCGAGTACTAGAAAGTACTCTACCACCCGCAAGTTGAAAATCTGCCGCCAAGCATCTAACAGTGTGTTCCGGCAGCCTCACTCGAGAGCCAGTTCCATTCCAGGCTAGGTGTGCTTTACCATCTTCGACCACACCGTCACTTAACATCAGGTGAGTTGTGGTCAAACACCAAGCCTGTCAGAAATATAAAAAAAAAACATAGTGTCAAGTATACGGAGTCTTGTTAACAATACGGAAAGAAATGTATGAACACATTATAATTATATCACATGTCCACAAAAATATATAATTACCTGGTCAGGCGATGCAGGAAGCACTTGGGCAGCATGTGTAGGCCCAGCTTGCGTTTAGGGCTCCCATCAGCATGGAGTAACAAGTTGTACGCGAGCAGGAAACTTGAAGCCATTATGAAAGTATGAACGATGGAAGTTCCATTTTGGAAGTACACGGACAGCGGGTGGTGGCTTGACTACAATAAAAGAACATTCAATTCATATAAAAATAAGATTTTTATTGTTTTTAAGTAATAAAATTAGTCCTACTCTTAGTTATTTATTTGTAAGATTTAGGCTACAAGCGTACGAAAGTTGTGTATTATTAAATACACATCTTTTTCGTACGTCTACAAAGTTATTATAAATAATTATTACATTGATTTTATGTTAACTAGCGAGCGTCATCTTGAATGTAGACAATAGATATGTAGCTGCAATACTAAACTATCCCCCGATTTTAAATCATCAGTTTTCTGAATTTCTTCCCGACATGGAAGCAAAAGAAGAGAAAACGTCAAAAAAAGTCAGCCAAATCGGTCGAGCCGTTCTCAAGTGATGCTGTGTGACAATTATTGAATGTTATTTATCAGGGCGAGCGAAGCGTGACCTAACACTATCCCACAACCTGAGCATTTTTGTGGTACACTTTACTGAAAAACTATCACGCCTATAGATTTGTGCTTTAACATAGTAATTTAACTTCATATCTAGATGTGTTATCTGTCAAAAAATTATAATAAAACCATTAAAAAAATGAACGTTAACAATTTTGTATTCATTGGATAGAATGTTATTGTACTACTAACGCCATCTGTTGGGAACCAAAGAGTTAACATCGCTGCAACAGAACTAAACTCAATACACAAATACATCGTAGTTAATCTACTTAATACTAGATGACACCACTAGAATCAGGTTGTAAAATAACAACTGTCTTAAAAATTATTACCCGTTACAAAAACTACGCGAGGGCACAAAGCTCAGCTTTTTGCTAGTATTTATATAAATGTTAAAATAGCGAAATAATAAAAGTAAAAAATGCCAAAATATATGCACTAAGTGTTAAGGTCTAATAACAACAATATCGATTGATATCTCGAGTTAAAAGAACCAATTAAATTGAACTTTTTCCTTATTACAGTACTGCCGTTTTGAAAAAGGTTTCTATTTTTATACACAAAGATGTTTACATCTAGCTTTTTTGTGTTACAAATTGTAAAAGCACTTAGAATATTTTAGATATAAAAGGTCTAAACTTTATAATTTTTTTATGTTAAGTTACCAGGGTAGACACAGATTGAGAAAAGATGACACAAAATTTAGAATTCATAATATATAAAGATGTTAAAACACATTGATGCAACATTAATTTAAATAATCTTCTGTTCTGAATTTGTCATTTTTACACTCGGACCAATTTCATTTGGTGGCTTTAGCAGGAGGTCGTCTAGGTAGGTACTACCACAGTACCAGATATTCTGCCGCCAAGTAGTAGTGTGTGTTTAATTAATTTACCATTTTAATTTTTAAGTAAGATTCATCACACTAATATTGCATTAAAATTTAAATGCGAAACTATCTCCATATTTATATTTGTTACATATTCACGCTGTAACGGTTTAACGGATTTGGATGTAATTTGGTCTGTAGATAGATGTCTCAAAAAAAATATGTAATTTCTTCACTAAAGGTTACATGAAAAATAAAATTCGTCCCATAAAATTATTATACTCAAACTACCTATGTATCACTATTCAATCTCCGAAGCTATAAGTTTGTATAAGTTTGTGTTTAAACTTGAAAACGCTTCACTATCTCAAATTTTGTCAATCTAGGATGTTATGTACACTAGATATGTTCAATGTTACTATTTATATAATTAATAAAGAAAAATTTAAATTGAATTGTTACATATTCACGCTGTAACGGTTTAACGGATTTGGATGTAATTTGGTCTGTAAATAGATATTTTAAACTCAGGATTAACATCCAAGCTACATTTTATCCCGAAAAACACAGGTGAATCTGCTCTATCTAGTCTGTTATGTCTTTTTCATATTTAGCACATTATTATTGCAGTTTATGAAAACACCACTATTTTCAACATAAACTTTAAAGACACAAGTTTTGTAAAATAATACAGTGACTTTACGTTCCCGTCAAAACTCTTTTTTTTTAACCCCCGATGCAAAAAGGATGGGGTGTTATAAGTTTGACGTGTCTGTTAGTGTCTGTCTGTGGCATCGTAGCACACGAACGGATGAACCGATTTTGATTTCGTTTGAAAGGTGAATTAGTCGGGATTGTTCTTAGCTATGTTTGATTTTGTGTCGGGGGTTTTTAAATTTTTAATAATTTACTTGTTAACAATATTAATTGTGTGCTTACCTTTTCTAAGAAGAGAGGATTGTGGATGTACGTGAGATGATACGCCAACACAGAGTGTGCAAGCATGATCAAGATCAGGGTCATTGCTCTAGAAGAAACAGAAATAAATTAATAATATTATTAAAATAATGTTCTTTAAAAACCTATTTATCATATTGAGTTTTTATTGTGATATTTTTGATTCAATGCTCAGCTTCTAGTGTAGGTACGCAAGGAAAACCTGTAAACTTTTACATTTTAAAACTGGGCTAGGCCTTTTGCATACTAGGTGGCGCTTTATACAGAAATAAAACATTGATGATCTGAAACTTTGTGGATCAGAACTGAGTACTGCTACTGGATACTAGGTAGCAATTTACTTCCTGATATGAGGATATATAACCTTCATACTGTAAAACTTTTTTGACTAAACTTCAAACATTTATATACTTTTTAATGAACTTTGTAGGTGAAATATAGGCTTACGTCAACACGTACTGATGGACATAAATAACGTATGATATTGTTCATATATTTTTTCGATGAATGGTATAATATTATCTACGTAGGACGAGGCAGTATGACTTTGCACCATCAGCTTGCCCGATGGGGTATATTAAAAAAAAAATATATATAATAATATATATAACCACAAGGAGGCTGTTTACTTCCGGTTAGCGGGATATAAAACCTTCATGCTGCAAAACTTTTTTTATTTAAGATAAGTACTGTTACTTAGTGCCAGGTGGCGGCTTACTTCCGGTTTGGAGTACATAATTATAATCTTTATGGTGTGAAACTTTAATAGTGTGAAAAAAGTTTCTGTTCTTATGCTATGGAAGCGGTGGTAGCGATTAAAGGAAAACCTTTACAGTGAGCAAAATTCTGTAAATCTTCGGTCAAGAAAAATATAAATAATTAATTTTGGTCAATGAATGGTGTATACAATAAAATATCGAAATTATATTATGTGGAGTTCCAACGATAGATGACGATCCTAACCCTAACCAATATTATAAACGCGAAAGTTTGTAAGAATGTATGGATGTATGGATGTCTGGATGTATGGATGTATGTTTGTTACCCTTTCACGCAAAAACTACTGAATGGATTTTGATGAAACTTTACAATAATATAGCTTACACATCAGAATAACACATAGACTATAAATTATAAAAATATAGTGTGAATTATCCAAAATATAACGATAAGTGTCAAGTAAGTAGGAAAAAAATCTGCCATCTGCGAGCTATTCTGGCGCGCGCCGCAAAAACCGTTGGAGTATCCTAAACAGCCCCAATAAAAAGCCCGCGATAGCATTATATCTATATTTGATGTGTAAGCCATTATCGCCAAAATAGTGAACCATAAATACAATAAAAATTGTTAATTTATTTCTAACGCACATTTGGTAATAACAAATTGATACATAGTATAAAACAAAGTTGTCTGCCACGTCTGTCTGTCTGTCTCAATTCCACGCGGACGAAATCGCGGGTAACAGCTAGTATAATATAATAGTACCTGGATGACCGAGCTTTGCTCGGCTGAAAACACGGATAAAATGACGTTTTTAAAAATGAAACCTAGCTAGATCGATTTATCGCCCCCGAAACCCCCTGCATACTAAATTTCATGAAAATCGTTGGAGTCGTTTCCGATATTCAGATTATATACATATTTATATATATACATATATATAAGAATTTCTCGTTTAAAGGTATTAGATACTTTGAGCGTATAGTAGATGTCAGTTTGTGTACAAAACTCACTTCATTCCTTGAACCGGCTTGAGCGCAGCGAGTCTGGGGTCACCATCAGCGTAGTTAGCGGTGAGTCGATTCCAGTTCATTCGCAGCGACCACGTGATCAGGTATTTATTCGCTGGAAAAACACAACAATTAAAATACCTACTTTAAATAAGTCGTGGTAGCTAGTTGAGAGAAAACGCGCTTGCTAATCGTGAAGTGGTCGGGTCGATGACGCCCCTAACATTGAGATCAGGGTTGTACTTGGCTATTCAATTAACAAGCTGAAAAATTTTAAATTATATATAACCATAGAATTAAATTATAATAATAGAATAAAATAGCTATAATTAAAGACAATAACTTTTTAACTAAATCATCACGATAGTCCCTGGAACACCAAAGCCGAAGACCGGGCAGTCCGGAAGGAGGAAAGGGAGGCCTTTACCCAGCAGAGGGAATAACCCCTAGAACCCTTATTTGCCTAGAATTCTTGCTTATCTAACACGCACACAAATGCGTCAAGGCATGTTTAAAGTTCATTTAAAACACGCATATTGTAGAGCCAAGAAGCCTTCACTCGTTTTCTACGCAACATTCTATCTGTCCTTTTTTTGTTACAATTAGTTTTGCGTTTAATCGCCATCTCGAGGTACTGTCTACGATGGAATACTCGTATAGAAGATTCTCTCGCGACTCGAAGGTACCCCGATTGTATCTAACAGGGAACACCCATTCACGGCAGCAATTTTTTTTTAGCATCGTTACGTTTCTACGTTTCGTACGATGAAGGTAGAATCGTAACATTCAGTTCGAGTTTTTGGAACATCGCCATGAAGCGGTACCGTTTTTAGAGCTCTTGGCTGTCCGATAGTAGAGTGGGCAGGGTGGAATTAGGTTATGTAGGTCAGAAGCGCACTCACCAAAGTGTATCCATAGTTAGTGATTTGATGACGATTCTATAGAAAAACTCTATTATTAAACTTTTCTTTTGTAAAAGTAATGAGACAAACGTGTCGCTCTCCCGGTGGTAAGAGATAACGCCTGTCCATGACCATGGCAGCGATACACAGAACTTTGAGTAGCAAAACAAAGTTCAGGGCATCGCTGCTTTGGCGCTCATTACTTTAAGACTTTTGACGATTAATCTCAGCGGCTCTATAATTTTGCTAGCTGCAGTATCTTTCAAACCGGAACACAGTAATGTTTACACATTACTGCTTGGCGGTAGAATATCTAAAAGTTTCACTAATATCTAAAATATCATAAGTTTAATGTCAGTTTTGTTGATCGATAAAATACCGCTTGTATACAATATTTGCGTTGCTGAGATGACGGATAAAACCTTCAGACGCAGTTAGTTATGAAATAACGCAACCTCATCTAAACTGTATAAACTTATAATCTTATTAGGTACGTCGTCTGCAAAGTTACGGTTATAAGTCGATAGCCTTTGAATCAACGTCATTGATCTGTCAAACCGCGCTTAATGGAAAATTTATTTTGCTTTAGCAAATATGAGGAATTTTTCCATTGCACTCTGATCCCTCAGCACGAAAACAATAGCTTCTAATACGTAATAGTCGAAAAAGGTGCATGAAAAAAGTTTTTAATGTGAATACATCTCTAAATTTTCTTTAAATTTATAATGGTTGATTGACTCAAATACTGCGAGATAATTTAAAAAAGGCAATCTAGTATTTACAAATGATTAAACATTTAGTTTTTTTTTTAAATTATGTTTTTGACTTTGTATACGAGTATATATTATTATTATTATTGATTGACAGTTTTTTTACTATTGACATTTTGATTTTGTTTTTAATTACGATTTAAATTTTAATTCTATAAAATAATTTAAATTAATTAAGTTTAATATTATCATTACTGTAATTCGTAACATGCGATATAGTTTTAAATAAATAAATTTAGAGGAGGTGATTCAGAAAACTGATTATAACAAAATCGGGGGCGAACTACCTCTTCTAATACATCCAAAATTTAATTATACCATTCAATAGGTTAGTATAGGATCAAATAATTCGTTAGGTTGAGTGAAAACTTGAAACATAGTAATCCAAAGGACATCTCAGTGTCCATTAATATACACGTTCACACGGCCGCCTCCACACAACACGGCTACATCCCCTTTTTTTGTTTATGACATTGAAGTTTGTGCTTTTTGCCAGTGTCAAGTAGGTATTTTGACTCTTCGTGTTCAAATAATAAATCAAGTGAAACAAGTCTGAGTCACAGTCAGAATTACACAAGGTAAGTCAGGATCAAGTCCGATCGTGCTTTAATGAAATAGTTGTAACTTAATTAGAGACATCGATGGAGTTTTGAAACCGGCACGAAAGATATGTTTACCATACGAGAAAGAGAATGTGATCCCGTGTTTTATAAATAAAACACTACTATGTTTAATAATTATATAAATAAATACTCGCAAAAAAACAAGTTTTAAAAATAATACAATACAGTGACAAGAATAGTGTTCCCGCCAACATTTTTGAAAGGAGTTGTCGTGACGCTAATTTGACAGAAGTGCTGTCTCAATCTGTATCAAAAAGATAATAATTATAATGTTATTATGGTGTACCTTTAAAAAAACCATTAATCAAGAGTCGAAGTTAAAATGTATTTTTCAATAACATTTGTTCTATGGTCTCTAAGGTTGAACTAATATGTTTATATTAAGCCTGCATATAATAATACGATATGTGAAGGCTTGTCGGTGACTTTGTTAAGAGATTAAGACAGATAAAATTATTTTTTGTAGCGATGATAGCTCAGTGGTTAGCGCGGTCGGTTCGCATGCCGAAGGGCGTGGGCTCAAACCCCAACAATGAGCTTGAGCTGCCGGTGAAGGAAAACATCGTGAGGAAACCATAGCGT
Source organism: Biston stratarius (assembly GCA_950106695.1). Classification (NCBI taxonomy): domain Eukaryota; kingdom Metazoa; phylum Arthropoda; class Insecta; order Lepidoptera; family Geometridae; genus Biston; species Biston stratarius. Next base: position 1,925,422 of record OX467106.1, on the reverse strand, counting down.
GGTGGTAGGGTACTTTCTAGTACTCGGCTGGCTAGCTACCACCCTCAAGTTGAAAATCTGCCGCCAAGCATCTAACGGTGTGTTCCGGCAGCCTCACTTGAGAGCCAGTTCTATTCCAGGCTAGGTGTGCTTTACCATCTTCGACCACACCGTCACTTAACATCAGGTGAGTTGTTGTCAAACACCTAGCCTGTCAGCTATAAAAAAAAACAGCTCATGGAATGTGTTATCTGAGTGGGTGTTCCCTGATAATACAATCTGGGTGTCTGCAAGTCGCGAGTGAATCGGTTTTGTCTAGGCAAGCGTGCTCCACCGTAGACCGCATCTTCACTTAACATAAGGTAAAATGGCGACCAAACGCAAGTGTATTCATTGTAAAAAAAGAACATATGTTGGCTGTATAATTTTATGTATAATGTAATTTCTTGCCCCAATGTAGATATATTGGGGCAAGGTGACGGTTGGTTACCTAACGTCTGATACCGTCGCCAATTTCTGCTGTCAAGGCAGACAACCTGATTATCATCAACATATAGTCCATTTAGTTTATCGTTTACAAATATTACTGGGTCTAGGTTTAATATTAGCATCTAAGCATATTGCCAGCATTTGTATTTGTTTTTTTTTTTTATAACATATAGGCTTGCGTTTGATCGCCATCTCGATGGAATACGCTTGCCTAGAAAAAACCGATCCACTTGCGACTTGAAAGTACCCAAGCTGTATCTGTTGGTAAACACCATTAGGGCAGCGAATTTCAGTGTCTAGTGGTTTGTAGGAAAGGTGGAATCAAACCGCTTAGCTTGAGGTTTTGGAATATCAACCATAAAGCGGTGTCGCTTTTTAAATCTCCTGGTTGTCCAGTAGTAGAATTGGCAGGGTGGAATAAGGTAGACAGGCATAGAGAATGTTCTGTATTGAAGCACTGAAGAAAATCTGGGGTCCTCCATATGACTGAGACTTATTTTTATGTGACTGCCAAATGTTTTGCCAAATTTTAACCTTGACCGTTTTTCATATTTAAACGGATTTCAACTTGTCAGGTGTCATTAGATATTATTTTCAAAAAACACTAAAGAGGGAACAGATAACCAATTCAAGATAGAGTCCGCGAAAAAAAGATATGTGTTTAAATTATATAAAATAGTTAAAGTTTATAATTATAAGTACAATGACCCTTTTTCGGGTTGGAACATCCCAAGCCAATCCTAAGCTATAAAGCTAATAAGGTAATATTTTATTTGATATGATACGTACGTACATCAAATTTAAAAAAATGCTTTTTAGTCACATTTTTTTTTACAACATCGTGTTTTTGTTTCAATTCATGAAATGTATCTCTTAACAAAGGCTTAAGATATTTAAATCGATAAACTATTCTAACGATAAATTATTTAAAATAAACATTTCAGTTTTAAATCGGCTGGTTAGTTACTACGCTCAAGTTGAAAATCTCTCTTCAACTGTATAGTCTGGTAGCCTTACTTGGGTGCCAGTTCCATTCCAGGCTAGGAGTGTTTACAATTTTGACCACACCGTCAATGAATATCAGGGTTTTTCAAATACCTAACCTGTCAACCATGTTTAAAAAAAAAAACAATGTTAGGTAACCGCATGTGATATCACAACACGCTTTTGATCTATTTTACTATTAAACGGTAACATTATGGCACTAATAGTTTTCAAAGTTAGTTACATCATTTAGGGGAAAAAAATATGTTTATCGTTTGGATTTACAATTCAAAGAAACGACACATACCTACGTATGTGTCGTTTTTTTATCTTTGTATGTTATTGTTGTGTTGTGTCGTATTTTGTTGCGTTACGTTGGTCTCTGACTATGTGCCTTCTTGATAAGCTCAAAGGAGCGAGCTATCGAGAGGGCTATACTCGGAGTTTCCCTACGAGATCGAATCAGAAACGAGGAGATCCGTAGACGAACCAAAGTTACCGGCATAGCACAACTGATTAGCAAGTTGAAGTGGCAGTGGGCAGGGCACATAGCACGCAGAACTGATGGCCGATGGGGCTGCAAAGTTCTGGAATGGAGACCACGGACCGGCAAGCGACGACCTCATAAAGACCGCAGGAACGCGCTGGATGCGAGCCGCTTCTAACCGGTCTTTATGGAAGCCAATGAGGGAGGCCTATGTCCAGCAGTGGACGTTCTACGGCTGAAATGATGATGATGACGTTATGTTGCGTTTTTGTACAAACATAGTCAGATCTCTTACATATAAAAACTGCGTCCGACCAAATTGTCAAAAGAAACAAAGTACAAATAGGTCAAACATCTAACAAAAAAAATTATTTGTTATTCATGAATTAATTACTGAACTACAAACAAAGTTAAAACAAAAAAAAAAAACAAAAAAAATATACAAACAAAGTTAAATGAAAACAATAACTCAGTAATTGTAATTTAATTGCATATTTATTCATTTGCTATACCTACACTCGTTTTTGTGTTTGTATATTTTATATAAGTATATTAATACGCGCCTACCACCTCATCTAATCTATCTAATACCTTTAAACGAGCAATTCTTGTATAGGTATATATATATAATCGGAATCTCGGAAACTGCTCCAACGATTTTCATGAAATTTAGTATGTAAGGGATTTCGGGGACGATAGATCGATCTAGCTAGGTTTCATTTTTAGAAAACATTGTTTTATCCGCGTTTTCAGCCGGGCAACGCTGGGTCATCCAGGTACTATCATTTAAGGTGAGGATGACTGCTAGAAAATGCTTTAGCATTAAGTCCTCCTGTTGCACATACTATAGTTGTAAGTGTGCATAGTTCAGAAAAGATTTTTTTATCATAATTTGCGTTCAAGAAACACAGAGTTCAAAAACTCAATTTGGATGCGCGTGTGGCGTAGGGAGCTGAATACGCGGGTACTTGCTTCGTACATAAATTATGTAAGAACCAGGTAAGCAAATTAACATTTAAATTTTGAAGACGAATTAAAACTCCAGTAGCATAAAGCACCAAATGCCTATCCACCTATACCACGTGCACTTGGTCCCGCGCAATAATTTTTTTCCCCGCTCGATTGCTTGTTACTCAAAGAGCTTGTAAAATAAGGTTCCTGTCACAGGTGGAACTTGAACAAAATCAGATATATGTATTGTGAACAAACTGAATCTACGTGCATTGGAAGAATTAAGTTATGGAAATGCAAGAAGTTTCTGCCACAAACTATTAGCCTTCGTCGGTTTTAGAAGAAAAATAATATTAACTTACTTGCTATAACATTTAATGTCAAAAGTAGTTTTGACTAAATCAATTTCGTCATTCCTTGTCCGAAGGTTTTTTAGGGTATTCGTATGGCATTAATATTATTATTGATAAATTTGTATGATAATATAGGTAGGTAATTTATTTTATGATATTATTACTGGAATGAATTGAAAGAGATGTAATGTCTTTACATGTTGCTTTCAAAACTCAGTTGTAAAGTTATCACTACATTGCTAGGGCATGATTGGACTAGACTATGACTTACTTTGTGTGACTTTAGTTGTGACTGACACTTGACAACTTTACATTGGCAGAATGCACGAAGTGCGTTGTTAAAAAATAAAGAGAAGAAGTCAAATTGATTGAGAGCTACTCACGTTTGCTATCCTGGTTCCGCATCAGGTCATACACAGTCCCCAACAGGTTCAGCAACAGTACCAGGCCGCAGCAGTACGCGAAGGCCAAGTCTAAAGAGTCTATGGGAGGGGTGCTCTGTCGTGCGCTGCGGCAGTACTCAAGTTTGGTCAAATTTGACTCCAAACCGTATTGGCTCCTGAGAAAGAATTTAGATTGATAAAGTTTTTTTTTTTTAAATGTATAATTAATTCTGAATGGTGCGAATTCAAATCCCAACTATGACCTTAAGCGGTCAGTGTAGAAAAACATCGTGAGGGAACTATAGCATGGTAGGCGATACTTTTTAGTAGAGTCATGTGGGTCAAGTGTGCGCATTTAAACTTTGAAACCTTTCTGAAATGAAAATTATAATCTAAATGAAACAAAACAGTATTTATTCATGAACAGTTTAAGTATAAAATAATCACCTGTTATGACACAAATTATTTGTGTTTAGTATTAAATGTGTACACTTACCCCAGTAGTGTAACTGTGCGCAGTGGTGGGGGTAAGTGTATGGCGCATAAATCAACAACATTTTGAGTTGCTGTCATACTCAAAAGCTTATTATTTTAACTTTACTATCTAAATATGTTTCAGTAACGAATAAATTGAAAACAAAAATCAAATAAGTACCAACAAATCAATATCTTAATTAATAAAGTTAATTATTTATCAGGATAGTTATCACATTCGAAAATACCATATTGAAAACTGGTGCACTATTCGAGCCACCAGCTATCACGAACGTTACATTATATCCAGTCTTCAGTCGGTGGTATGTACAATATCTCCACATAAAGGATAGTATTTATTCTCCATAATATCTTCGCGCACACTTACACAACAAGAATAAAATAAAATGTGCGTACACTTAACCCCCTAAAATTGAGACTTTGTCAAAATTTTTACTTTTTGCGTCATCCAAGAAATTCAAACACCGGTAATTTTAAAACCTTAAAATATGCAAATATCGATGACAATTACAATATTTTATAAAAGCATACACAAGTACAAAAATTTACACTGCCGAATCTAGCTTTTATAAGCTGTCCCACTGCACGGGCCACTTCGCGTCGTCGATAACATAAATAACTTAGGTGAAATAAAAAAATAAAAATGTTTTCTCACGATGTTTTCCGTCACCGCCTCAAGCTCATTGTTGGGTTTGAATCCACGGCCTTCGGCGTGTGAACCGACCGCGCTATCCACTGGGCTATCATCGCTAAGTTTAGGGCATGTGCCTTTTGAATGTTTTTAAGTACTAACCTAGTGACGTTGTCGACGCATCTCTCAAAGCGGCTCCTGGCGCTGGTGCCCTGCAGGCCTCCACAGCGTGCCGTGACGCAGTACCCCCGGTGGATGTGCGTGTGGTTAAAGTGGTACTTGTCAGCTGAGAACTCCTAGAGATAGAACAGGAGTTGTATAACAGCGGAATACGCTACCCGAAGGTTGTCTCAAATTGATACAATTGCTCGTCAACTCAAATTCAAAGATGTAAATTCAAAGATTTTATAAAGCAGAGGTTAATTGACAAAGCCTACTATAAGGTGGCTCATTACGTGGAAGACAGGAACATATGGTTGTAGTAGCTTCTCTCTGCACTTGCATCCCCCTGGCTAAGTGACAATTGTAGTAAGCATAATGTATTAATATTTATAACTGTAAACTGTAACCTAATATGAAAAGAAAGATCCACAAAAAATTGCCTTGCTGAGTTTCTTGCCGGAGTCTTCTCAGTTGAAGTGTAATTACGAGCCGGTGGTAGATTCAAACATGTAACTTAACGTTCTTAAGTGCCTTACCAGGGCCTAAACTGAATAAATGACTTTTAGATTTTTTGATTTTGAACTCTAAAATATCTTACATCGGCTAAATCCTTTGACTATGTATTTATTTTTAACTTTTGCCAATTCATCTTAAAGTTTTTGCTAATTTTTTCGTCGCTTCATAAAAATATAACCTTCAAAGTAAATTTTCTTTTATATTCCACAAAAACTTTACATCCGTTACATTAGTAATAATACAAAAAAATAGTAGTAGGTTAGCTCGAAGTCAACAAATCAAAACATCCAAAATTAACGGCAATATGAGTTGGAAAGGAGGTCCAAAAATCATCTGCGTAGAAAGCACCGTGCCGGTTCACCGGGGCCCTCATTCTCTAACACAAAAAAGATTACTTCAAGATTACTAAAAGATTACTTGAAGATAACTTATTTACTTGGTGGTAGATCTCCTTAGCAGGAGGTCGTCAAGTACCATCACTGTACCAGATATTCTTCCGCCAAGCAGTAGTGTGTAAACATTACTGTGTTTAGGTTTGAAAGATAGCTAGCGAAATAGAAAGTACACAACGACCATGCTATAGTTTCCTCATGATGTTTTTCTTCACCGGCAGCTCAAGCTTATTGTTGGGGTTTGAACCCACGGCCTTCGGCATGTGAACCGACCACGCTAACCACGAAGCTATAATCGCTACATAGTACTTGCGATAATATAAGATTTTCGTATCGATCAGTAAATGCTTCCCGGTTAGAATAGCAGACCAAAAGTGGCATGTCACTCACCCGTATGGTTTGAAGCAAGGCACCGTTGGTGCTGGGCAAGAGATCAAAGGATCCGAGGCAGAAAGCGCCGCGCCTGTTGGCCAGACAGGATTCCCAGTTATCCAGCTCGAACAGCCGCGGCATCGTGTGGTATTCCTCATCTGCATAATATATACACTAAGAATCGTCTGTGTACTGTTTAGTTACCATCTCACTCTCAAGCAGAGAGAGAGAGAGAGCTCATTCTCAAGAGACTCAAGCATTTGTTTCCATAGAACGCTGCAATACTTAAGCATATCACATTAAAGCATTCTGACAAACTGAAGAAACCGATGGTAAAGTAAGTAGAACATCTTCGTGATAAACTTACTTTACTTATTTTACTTTTACTTGGTGGTAGATTACCTTAGCAGGAGGTCGTCTAGGTAGGTACCACTGCAGTACCAGATATTCTGCTGCTAAGCAGTAGTGTGTAAACATTACTGTGTTCCGGTTTGAAGGGTACTGCAGCTAGCGAAATTACAGGGCTGTTGAGACTAAACATCTAGTCTCAAAGTAATGAGCGCCAAGGCAGCGATGCCCTGGACTTTGTTTTACTACTCAAAGTTCTGTGTATCGCTGCAATGGTCATGGACAGGCGTTATTTCTTAACATCAGGAGAGCGTCTCGTTCGTCTCATTACTGTTACATATTAAAAAAAAATAGGCGACACAAGTGGGAAGAGGCGGCGCGGTGGGGGCAGAGGACGCTTGCTGGCGAGCACTACGTAAGTGCCGGGCAGTCAGGATTAGCACGTAAATGTCATTGTTTTCTGTTGTGTAGGCATGGGCAGAACGGTGTTAAAATTTAATAAGTTTTTTTAATAAAAAAATATTGCTGACAGGCTAGGTGTTTGACCACAGCTCACCTGATATTAAGTGACGGTGTGGTCAAAAATGGTAAAGCACACCTAGCCTGGAATGGAACTGGCTCTCAAGTGAGGCTGCTGGAACACACCGTTAGATGCTTGGCGGCAGATTTTCAACTTGAGGGTGGTAGCTAGCCAGCCGAGTACTAGAAAGTACCCTACCACCACGCTATGGTTTCCTCACGATGTTTTCCTTCACCGGCAGCTCAAGCTCAATGTTGGGGTTTGAACCCACGCCCTTCGGCATACGAACCTACCGCGCTAACCACTGAGCCATCATCGCTACAAATTGCGTTAGCTTAGAAGTTTGATTTTTTTCATAGCTCTAAGGGACAGTAGACCACGCGTTCCTGAGAAAAAGGGTCTTGACAGACAGACGGACAACAAAGTGATCCTAAAAGGGTTCCGTTTTTTCTTTTTGAGGTACGGAACTCTAAAAAAAGACCGTCTGAATCTCAATCTGGGGGGGTCCTGCCAAATGCCATGGCACAATTATAAAAACAGGACTGGCTCAGATTTTATTTTTTGCTCTGATGGTTATTTCATCTCTATATTATAGCCTCTTTTAAATTCTATAGCATATATGTAGGATGTAATTAATTGTTATAGGTATATTTCCTCATCGATGAGTAAGAATCTATTACTGATATGTCGCAGGTTCGTTATATACTTCCAACAATAGATCCAATCATAAAATAGTACTTAAATACGTCTTTGTTCGTCCGCTTTATTTCATAACTGTTTGCTTCCCACGGTTTTACCTATTACCTATCAGTAGAAATTTTTTCTAGTACTTAATATAGGCTAGGCTAAGTTTATATAAGCCATTTTTTCTTTTATCAGATAGCACGAGCAAAAGAGTATTATACACATTGCTCGTTTTTGCACAAAGCAAAGTAAAGTATTAAGTATTATTAACTTAAGTAGATTCAGATTCAGATTCAGATTCAGATTCAGAAATATTTATTGCATACTGATACATTGAAATATTATGCGAGGTGTTCTTGCAGAAATTGTGGTATCAGTTTACCCTTATCGGGCATTCAATAATTTAATTATACATAATTATGTCGTTATGTCATACTGATTTAAAAAAATAACAATAATAATAAACAATACTGTCAAGTGATACCATTAATTACATGTCAATTTGAAACAAATTATATTTATTCTAATTTAATGTCAAAAATATTATGTCAATGTCAATGAGTATTAATAATAATTAAGTAACAGTTAAATTTAAAATTGCTTATTTAACAATGTCATCTCGGCGGACATATCCCTATTTGCAAATTCTTTTAAATCGTAAAACACATTGTCTATTAGCCACTTTTTTCAGTTTTCTCCCAAACTGGGCATTGTTGGGAATGTCAGTGATCACCTTAGGTAACAAATTGTAAATGTGGAGAGCACTAATGAAGGTGCTCTTTTTGTAAATAGATGATTTAGTCTGTGGCATAAATAGATAATCATTGCATCTCTATAGCTATTTAGCTATCTATAGCTATAGCTATTTTTTTATGTAATTTATTTTTAGGTTCATATAATATTTATAAGTATATTGTTTTATATTGGTACTACCGCCTCGGCCTTGCACGAGTGCAATGCCAATGTGGTCCATATGCATGTATTATACATATAAACCTTCCTCTTGGATTACTCTATCTATTGATGGAAACCCCATTAAAATCTGTTGCGTAGTTTAAAAGATCTAAGCGTACAGACAGCGGGAAGCAACTTTGTTTTATACTGGGGCATATTATTTTTATGTAAAATCATCGTAAAAAAAACACAAACATATATTTTTATCATTCCCATAGCCTGGAATAGTATATAGTAGGTAGCATTTATATAATAACCAAGGAGTTTATTTTTAAATTTGTTGTTAGGAAGTATTTTGGCCGGCCATTAGAAATTTAATACTGCTATGAACAATTTTTCCGATAACCTATAAAGTGACGAGAAATTTAGTACGAAAGCATTTTGTTAAGAACTAACAAATTATCATTCATCAGTCACAAAATTATGTAAAAGCAAACCTGTAAGCTCAGCTGAACTGGCTACCGCGACAGTAATGGCAAGACATAACCATCGCAGATTCATACTGGCACCTTCAACAACACTCTCGAACGAAACCGGCAATATACTTCGAACAACAAATCTACGACCGCTAATCGAAATCTACTCTCGCGACCAGAGAGTCTTCTCGCGTAGACAAGCTCTTAAGAACTAAGCTTTAACCAACGCGAACGACTTAATTAAATACGCGTGTATTTATGTACGTTTTAACAGGGTTTTCACCGCGTTTCATACGTGTATTTGCTTTAGAGACCGCAGATGAAATGTCTGTGCGAGAGTTTACGAAAATGGTACCCGCAAGGTCTACCCGTCGATAGCACGTTTGCGATACAACTTACCTACGCAGCGGGGATAAAAAATTCGCTTGGCGAAGAATGCTTAAGAATATTATTATCTATTACGTAATTATTTTTTTTGAGGATTTTTAATAATAGGCTGGGGAAAAAATTTAATACAATAATTTTTTCTCCTTTGCACGTACATATATGCGACCCTGACCTTTTGAAGTCCCGGCAACAAATAATAAATTTGATTAACAGCGTTAGAAAACTGAAACATACATTTAGAGGATGATGCCAAAATGGGAAAAATAATGTCTGAATAATAAAATTAGATGTTATATTTTGTAGAAAGTGAATTTCCGTTTTTTATCGAACAGTTGTTTTTCTATCTCTGGGTAAAGTTTGTTCATAGAATAGAATACAACTGTGTAACAAAACTAACTTGTTTTATTATTACCATTTCTCGTAACATCATATGTACATATTATGTATATAACTACTTACACTAAGTTGACAAGTTAAAGGTGAAAGACAGTATAAATACCTACTGCATAACAGATATTCGTATTTGGAAAATAGCAAACAATATCAAGCTTTCGATTGCGTCAACGTTTTGTAACATTCTCTGAAATGTGTTGATTTCTTAAGAATAATTCTGCAACCCATGTTAGTTGCAACTGAATCTAGTTAGTCGATTCATATTTTCTACTTTAGAACTGCCCTAAATCAACAGGTTATTATTCAGGTAATAAAAGGGCCGTGGTTGCCGTAAGAGTCGGCTAAGGAATGTAATCCGGAAGATGGGCAGCAGCGTCTGCCTTCAACAATCACACCTAACTGCGCTCGCGAACCCGCCTGCCAAGCGTGGCAAGTATTTGCAAAACCCCCCCAGGAGAAGGCCTAAGTCCAGCAGTGGACGTCTAATGGCTGATGATGATTATGAAAGAGGCTTACGTTTGACCGCCATCTCAATGATGATGCGGTCTAAGATGGAGCAAGATTTCCTAAAAGATACCGATTCACTGTCGACTTGAAGACAACGGGGAACACCCACTCAGGTAGCGCATTCCACTGTCTAGCGGTTCGAATAATGAACGTGGTATCAAATCGTTTCGTTCGAGTTTTTGGTACGTCGACAATGAAACGATGTCGCTTTTTCGAGCTTCTGGCTGTCCGATAGAAAAATATCCATGAAGTTCTGACACACTCTCTGAAATGAATACTATAAACTAGAAATTTTGCGACGATGTTCATATTTTCTACATAGGTGCATGAAATGTCATTAGCTTGTCCTTAGACCATTGATATCTCCTGTTGAACTTATACCCGGAAGACGCTGTTTTTCAGGCCAGGATAGCAAGCAAGTGTTAGTAAGTTACTGACATTGGTTTAGTTTTTACAGAACTAGCTTACTTTTAGCTTAAACAAGAACCAATCAAAATGAATACTTGGTAGTTTTCTAGCACTACATTGGCTTGAAAATTACTTATGGCAGCCGGAAATGTAATCTTTCTTTCTGAATTGTATGGAAATCCCACTTTGAGTAATATTATTTTATATTGAAGAAAGAGTGGGATGACGGTTTTGTTTCATTCGTTGTTGTTTTTCATTCTTTGTGGCGCTTCAGATTGATATGACCTAATTCCATCCTGACAGCCAGGAGCTCCAAGAAGGTCGAACTAATCGGTTCGAATCTACTTTTTTACGAACCACTAAGCAATGGAATTTGCTGTCCGAATAGGTGTTCCCTGATAGATACAAGGTGGCTTCAAGTCGCGGGTGAATCGGTTTCTTCTTAGCGAGCGTGCTCTAGCGCAGACCGCACCTTCGCTTAACATCAGGCGAGTTAGCGGTCAAATGCAAGTAATTGCGAGTAAGACGAGGGTAAGAGTAAGACTACAAAGTTAAATAGATATGACCTAACAACTGAGATGACGATAATTATTTATTTTTGTTGTAGTGGGAGCGAGAGTAATTCCAGCATAATCTCTCTTTAACCAACTAAAAGACCTGCCAAGAACATTTGTAAATTAATTGCTGGTAAGAGTATCCAAAGCAGCGTTGGTAGAATCATATCAAATTTGGTTGGATAGGGATGGTAACACGGGTGGGGAAGGTGAGTGTACGCATTCGAAGGGGCAAGTACCTAGGCACTGCACGGATTCCCATCCCTGCTCATGTGATAATACACACCCGTAAGCTGATAACGTTGATTGCTAAAAAAAATTGTTTAAAAAAATGTAGATGAAAAAATATTTTATACCTAAAATTATCTAAAGGTCAAAAACCAATAACGTCATAGCTGAGAATGGAACTCACGATGGTTACCATAGCATGGTTATCAGTCTCTAAATTTATAGTTATTTTAAAACAGTATTACGACCTTCACGCTATGGCATGGATAGGCACCTACTTCATTGTCTATTATGTTTGTATTTTCGCGAATATTCTGCCTTAGTAAGCACACATAATTTGTTTACATAGGACATGGGTATCTAATTATAATTATTATTAACTAGCTTACGCCCGCGACTTCCTCCGAATTTATAAACTTTAGAATTAGGTTCAGAGAGAAATGAAACAGTCCATCAGTCCATCAGTCAATCAGTCAATCATTCCATCAGTCCATCAGTCCATCAGTCCATCAGTCCATCAGTCCATCAGTCCATCAGTCCATCAGTCAATCAGTGCATCAGTCCATCAGTGCATCAGTCCATCAGTCCATCAGTCCATCAGTCCATCAGTCCATCAGTCCATCGTTCTATCAGTCCGTCAGTCCATCAGTCAATAAATAAAACAAATTAAATTTATAAAAACTGATATAAAAGTATTATACCTACATATATGTTAATTCAGGTAATAAACTATGTGTGTGTTTCATCCAAATCCGTTCAGCCGTTGTTGCGTAATTGAGTAACAAACAATCAAACATTCAAACTTTAACATTTATAATTTTAGTAGGATTTTAGTATGATAACAGGTTAAGTTCCTGACCCGAGTTCAGTAACGTCAGTATAATTATGTATAATAATAGATTATTTATTGGTATAATAATCGTCGCCGAAACGACCACGAAATGACCAATCGTCCTACGTGCGTGACGACTGACGACATGGTGCGATGAGACGCAATGCGACTGGCGAATCAGTACAAGATCGCATTAACTGATCAATAATAATATAACTATACATTATGTCATTATATTGACATGTACCTAATTAATATTTTGACATTCTTAATCGTATTTTTGACATGGATTGGAGTGTAAACGTATCTAAACATTTTATAAAGATATCTATAAAATATAAAGTTATCTATATCAAAAAAATTCAATAAATTGATTTATAATTATAATCCTAATTAACTATTTATTATTCTCATCAATTACAAACAATTCTGAACACTTGTGTTCCAATTCTGAACTCTTCCACTATGGAAAGGACTCTACAGTCAGTATGGTAGGACGTGGCGTGCTGACGAGAAGACAATTCCGCGACAACATAATTCACGAGTAAGAACAATGGCTGTTTGATATTTTCGCGTCGCTTCGCATAGACTTATCGTGTTTTTCTCCCACGTAGGGCAACGGGAGAATGTTTCACTTACGCAGAGCTCGAAAACAAAACTAGTTTTTAACAATGAAAGTTTAGGTCGGTTCGCATGCCAAAGGGCGTGGGTTCAAACCCCAACAATGAGCTTGGGCTGCCGGTGAAGGAAACATCGTGACGAAACCATACCGTGGTGGTAGAGTACTTTCTAGTATTCGGATGGCTAGCTACTACCCTTTAATTGAAAATCTGCCGCCAAGCATCTAACGGTGTGTTCCGGCAGCCTCACTTGATAGCCAGTACCATTCCAGGCTACGTTGCTTTACCATCTTCGACCACACCGTCACTTAATATCTGGTGAGCTATGGTCAAACACCTAACCTATCAACTATAAAAAAATAAACAACTCTAAAAGTAATTTTATTGATAAAATTTAACCAATTTATATAGGGTCGAAATTTGTTTGCACCAGGGCATTTGGACGCTTATCCACGCCACTGCACACGGCAAAGGTTTGTCTTTGATGTTTTTTTTATTATTATTATAGATAGGCTTACGTTTGACCGCCATCTCACCTGATGTTAAGTGATGGTGCGGTCTAAGATGGAGCACGCTTGCCTAGAAGATACCGATTCACTCTCGACTTGAAGACACCCAGATTACATCCATCGGGGAACACCCACTCGGGTAGCGCATTCCACTGTCTAGCAGTCCGCACAATGAACGTGGAATCAAATAAAAAAAAAAGGTCCGATAGAAAAATGGACGTGGGGATATCAGACCATGTAGTTCTGAAGCACACTCTCCGAAATTAATCCGATAAAAAATCGACAAACTGGCAACTTTGCGACGATGTTTCTAGGCTTTGTAATTTAACCGTAACAATGGAGTCGTCGCAGATGAGCCTCTTGGCACGCTTCTCAATAGACTCCAACGCCTCTTCGATCTTTGTCTAAGTGACATGTGCGTGAACACGTGAATGTGCGGATGCAACTGTTTGTCCACCGCACCGGCGTCGTTTCCTACTTTGGGACAATCCAACAGTGACAAGTCGTTTGCGGTTAGACAAATTATTTAACTAGTTCTAACTGCGTCATACTAATTTTCAGAAATTTGTATTAAAGAATCAATAGATAAATTCTAACTAGACGTAGGTATTAATAGGCAATTATGTCGATTTATTGAATCTATTCTTAGTGAAGAAACGGACTCAAAAGTGGCCAAGTGCTTGAAGCTTATCGCTGGATTGCTATTTGGACTTGCAAAGAAGAAACAAGTGGGGATTTCTGTTTCGGGGAGAATTGTTGGTCTTTGCAAGGAATTATTTTTCGAGATGTATGATAGGTTTTAATCTCAAAGTGTCGAGTTATAAGCATGAGTGGGCAAGTGATATTGTTTATTGGGCATGTCTTTTTATGTTGTTTCTAAAACTCAGTATAAACTTCTAGAAAAAATACCATTACTTTATTAAAGCATGGACTAGACTTGACCATCGCTAACTTTGTATCTGTGACTATTGTATTAACTATGTAATTTTTTTTTTATGGAGTCTATGTGTTTTACCACAGCTCACCTGATGTTAAATGACGGTGTGGTCGAAGATGGTAAAGCTCACCTAGTCTGTAATGGTACTGGCTCTCAAGTGAGGCTGCAGGAACACACAGTTAGATGCTTGGCGGCAGATTTTCAACTTGAGGGTGGCAGCTAGCCAGCCGAGTACTAGAAAGTACCCTACCACCAGGCTATGGTTTCCTCAAGATGTTTTCCTTCACCGGCAGCTCAAGCTCATTGTTGGGGTTTGAACCCACGCCCTTCGGCATGCGAGCCGACCGCGCTAACCACTGAGCTATCATCGCTATAGTTGTCATCTCGTGTAGTCGACGCCACACGTGACCAAAACGCTGGCCTCATTTTGCCCAATTCGGTATGTAAAGAAAAAAAATACTTTGCTGATTCCAAAACCATTTCGAAATATTACATTCCTGTACATTATTTTGACGTTTAAAACTCTCTAAACTATGAGATGGGGTATATTTCAGTAAAATACACAAGATAAACTTGACTTTCAATGAGTCCCATAATGACGTCATGTAGTTCGCTGTGCAAAAGCAATGGCGAACCTAAACAAAAACTGTCAATGTCAAGTCAACGCAGCGTTGGATTTCGTACTATAATTACAGTATTTGAACAACTATTTCATGCTCCGTACTAGATACTATCCATATCTAAGGATAGTACGGAAAAATACTATAATTTCGTTACTTCACTTATAAAATACCACAATAGGTAAATATAACAACCGTGCATTGCCAAATCACGTAAAAAAAAAGTTCATTGGGTTTGTCCTTTTTCTTTTTGGCATCATACTCTGTGCATTCTGTCAGTTCTAACGTTTCTGTAAAACAGCTGTAATAGATCCATCTATTTTTATAAATCTTAATAGATTTGCCAGCGGCGTAATAGCGTAATAATCCATACAAAAAAGTAATAGATTAGCAACATTAAGAAGCTTTGATAAACAAAATTCTTTACTTCGTGTCAGTTGTCAAAGTCAATCAAATGTGTCAAAATATTATTTTTTGTTTTATATGGCAAAGGCCTACTATGGATATTAAGCCAACCTCATGACGTCATCGCTATCAAAAGTTTGAAAACGTATTAAAAATCAACTACCGCATAAAAAGCCAAAATATTCAAATTAGTTTCATGAAATAAAGTTTACTATCAGAAAAAAAATATAAAATAAATACCAAAAAAAAACTTTACATACCGAATTGAGTATTGCCATACAACGCGGCAACGGGGCCAGCGTTTTGGGAAATATTCCCATTGACAGCGGCCTCCTCCTTCAAAAAAGGAGGAGGTTCTCAATTCGTCGGAATCTTCTTATGTTCACCGATTACTCGAAGACGCCTGAACCAATTTGGAAAGTTTAAGTAATTTATATCAAATGTATCCATTTGGTATAAATTACATACTTAAACCACAGTGTAGGTATTAATAAACATTCCAATCTCCAAGCCTCTCCTTGTAGGATTCTGAATCTAATTGCCGATGAATTAATTAATACCTAAATAAAAAAGCGTGTTAGATGTATTCCGGCAGCCTCACTAGAGAGCCAGTTCCATTCCAGGCTAGGTGTGCTTTACCATCTTCGACCACACCGTCCCTTAACATCAGGTGAGCTGTGGTTTAACACATAGCCTGCCAACCAAAAAAAATAAAACGTGATGAAAGCGGTTGATGCCCGGGCGCGGGGGTGGGGGCGGGTAGTGTACCGGAATGCGAAGGTGCGCTCTGGAACTCTTCCTCACCGGAGTCCTCCTCTACGGTGTCAGGAATAATCCAACATACAGAGCTTACCGCGACGTCTTCAGAAACACGGCCATTCTCACGAGCTCCATGAAGACAAGGTTTCCAAGTCGGTGGCAGATTCCACCCTCCATCTCTATTAAAATTAGGACGCTTACTAATCTCTATGGCTATCTCTTACTATTATTTTTATTTCTGGTGTGCAAAATATAAAGTTTCTATCTATATCGGATACTCCGACTAAAGTTTCGGCCACATCTGATGGCCTTCATCATGGAAATAAAGCTGAATATAACGCGCGCGGCCTCGTCTTGCTTCACCGGATCTGGCCGAAACTAAAGTCGGAGTTTCCGATATATTATGTAATTAAACGTGAGTAATCCCGCGTAAGTATTGTATCAAAGCCACGTCATTTACTATAATAAAGTTTCTATCTACATATATCTAAATGTACATAATTTTTTTGAAAAACTCACAGGTACCTAATATCAAATCTTATAGATTACGTTTCGGAACCAATATGATTATTGTAACGTGACGCACTCTTGACAATTTTTCGCAATTAATTTTGTGACGCAGAACTTTTAGTATAAAACTATGGTAAGTATCTCAATGTAAAAACGACAAAGGTGCAAAATAACGGCAAAGACCGGGGCAATGACAACATCAATAGGGAAAACACAACTTAATTTTTTATTATTATGTTTATTTATAATGAAAGGCCATTATGGAATTTATTTACATCAAAAGCTTGTTAGCAAAATACCTTCATGAGTTCAATGGCCTCACCATAGAATAAAAATAACAAACACAAACTTATGGATTTAAGACATCAGCGAGAGATGAGATCAGAGGGCCTAGCTGCCATTTGAATAGCGATTATGGTAATAGAAAAGTCCAAAATGTATGAGACTGACATAAGATCGATACGTTACGTAGCCAGCTTATCAATTATATCAATCCGGTACATTTTTGGCTTTTCTAAAAGCGTTATAGCTAAACGAATGTTACTTTGTTTAAGATATAGTATATACATATTTTGTCGACTGCAAATGATATTTTGTGAGGATTATTTTTAATTGTACCTAAAGTAAAAAAGTGTAAAGTCATTGTAATAAATAAAATCATAATAGATACCTATTTTTTATTTATTAGCGTATTACAATGATCATCAATGATGAATACAAAGCATGAGTTTTTTGTATGTATTGTGTTTAATAAACATCTTTCCTTTTTTCGTTACCACTACTTATTACCATCACAAGCAGTTCATACAGAACACACGTCACCTATATATATATATGTATGTAAGAAAGGTTTTATCTTTAGGCACTTGGATACGGCCCGTGCGAAATGTACCTACCTTGTAGGAAAGAAGCAAAATGGCTTATTTAAAAAAATTATAATAATAATTTATTGCAGACCATTTGGTCCATATTACACAAGTTTTACGCTTTCCTTACATAGTATTTTATTAAAATAAATTAAAATTTAATAGTAATTAATATAAACACAAAATAATAATAATCATAAAATAAAATTAAAATTCTCACCTATATTGCGGTTTGGATCCAGAATGTCCAATATGCACCTTCGTCCAGTATTGCATGATTGGGCAATCTAGATCCATCCGCGAAGCAATTGCAGGTAGCTGTTGGAGCTGCCCCGCACCCGGCGCATCAGGGATGCGACCCGTTTGCGCATAATTGCTTCATATAAGCAGAAGTCCACGCGGAAGATCACCTGTGCCACATTGTTATTATAACAGGTGCTTAGGCACGCGAGCATGATGCTTTACTACACCGTGCTCATTCAAAAACAACTAACCGGAAAACTAGAACGCACGCTAGCCCCCACGTAGGTAAATGAACAATCCTACTGACTAGAAATCAAAGCTGACTTTCCTAATAAATACTGAGAAGAAAGGCCAGCAGCCACAACAACTCGACTTCAAACTAGTTCAAACTGCCAACAACACTGACAGTAGATGTAATTTACAGAGAAAAAACGGTCGAACTCGGTCTCAACTTACACCGCCCATTCAAGTGGACGGACATTGTTGTGGATGCTTAGTAAACCTATCATTGGTTCTATTTTTCTCAAAAAATGGCAACTCATAGTCGATATCACGAACAGAAAACTTATCAACAACAAAACCAATCTGTCCTCGAGTTATTTCGTCTAAGAAAAAAACGCCTACTGTAAGAAGCATCCATTTGAAGAAATCCACAGTCAGTCAGTCGTGTTCTGCCTGCTCCTTTCGGCGAGGGAGGGAATCGGAGTTGAGGCTTCCCTCTTTTTCAAGACTGGGCGCTGGGGGTCACTGCACTTAGGAGTGTGTGGAGGGTGCGATTGACGACGCCCGGCTCCCCGGACGGAGCTCAGCACCTTCTTGATCTCGGTGGCTCTTGTGGAACTCGGAGAGGGTCTCATTCCTCTTCACCGTCTGTCTCCTCGTCTTCCTCTTCTAGGCCAGCCAGGAGGAGGTCTCAAGAGCACGCAATGTACATACGTCAGGTCCGTGCATGATTCGGGGCAATATTGTTCAGGTGGATGAAATCCACCTCATCTTGGAGGAAATTTCGGAACTATAAGATTTATTGAATTGAACTGAAGCTAAGTCCGAAATACAACGTAGGACATAGAACAGACCCGCCTAATTACTCCCGAGTCTCGTTTATAGTTACTATGCATGTAGTGGGGCTAGAATTTCCACTGATTTAGGAATGTGCTTTCAGTACAAATTCAGCTCTACTAAGAAACGCCTGACTTCTTCAATTGTTTACGGTCGTGGATAGCTAATAATTGCTGTTACTTTTTCAGCAGGAAGTCGTATCTCTTCATTATTATTTGAAAACCTTAAAAATGTAACCTCAGGTTGTCTCAGATTCTCAATACGCGTTTTGATGGGTTTATTGTAGTCGCTTCAATTCAGCGCGTAGATGTTCCGTACTACTGTATTCTATTGCGCTGGTCAATAGTACTTTGAGAATAAAGCGTTGAAATGTCTGACTCGGCGTGCCTTAGTCCTGGAAACATCCTTAGAAATCTAAAAAAGCCCACCGGTGTTATTATTGCAGTCTTCAAAATGTTTTCTTCTCTCACGCTTATCTGCTGATGAGCACGGTTTAATGGTCTGATTTATAGTGCTCTGATACTGTTCCGGCTATTGAGCTGGAACTGAATTAAGCAGGGTGCAGGACCTCTGACCTGAAAAAGACAGACATAAAAGTGCCGGTCCAGTATCGTGATAAGTATCTGTAGTCACCACAAGGTCTCTATTCTTTTTTCACAATGTGTAGCGGACTTTTTTTTAAATATAAAATGTGGCAAACAAGCCTAGTTTGCATAATGGTAAGCTCACCAAGAGAGTTTTTTTTTATTGTTGAAAGACTAGGTGTTGCACAGCTCACCTGATGTTAATTGACGGTGTGGTCGAAGATGGTAATTACACTTAGCCTGGGATGGCACCCTTAGGTGCATGGCGACAGATATTTAACTTGAGGGTGGTAGCTAGCCAGTCGAGTACTATAAAGTAGGTACCCCACCACCACGCTATGGTTTTCTCACGATGTTTATTTTTTCCGGCAGCTCAAGCTCATTGTTGGGGTTTGAACCCACGCCCTTTGGCGTAAGAACTGATCGCACTAACCACTGAGCTATCATCCCTACATAACGATGTGTATAGATGCCCTTATTAAAACGCTTCATGTTGTAACTTTGGATAAATATCCTCTACATTTGCTTGGACGGCATAGTGTTTGTTCAAACATGTTTTTGAATTCTTTCTTGAAAAAATCATATCGATTCCAAAATGACGCCTTGTAAATATCATAGTATCAATAGCAATAGTCATCATGATATGAATGTATTTCGATTCGCCCCATGCTTTGACTAATTTGAACAAAAAGCGTTTCTGATTAGGCTTAATAGTTAGACATATTATAGGCTCGCGGACTTTTTTGTGGGTAATGATGAGTGCTATAAACATGTTATTTACACGTACGTAATCTGTGGAGGAATCAAGCTAAGTAATAAAACAACAATTATTATTATGTACATCCATAATTACTCATTTATTTTAACAATCACTATTTATTGCACTTTGTACTAATAGCATTATCTAAGGAGCTTATCAAAAAATAACACTTAGTACTACCCTCTTCATCAACAATAAGTTGTACTTAATGAAGTGAGAGATATACTTACAATTATTTTACATACTACATTTGTTCAACTGTTTAGTTGTACAAATAAAATAAACTTTGTGTGCTGTTTTCATTGGTTTTTGTGACGGATTGAAGGATTTTTAACATTAATTTCAGACCTCAAATCACTGTTGAGCTTAAGTTAAGAACCTCTTCTCCTACGCCTATTATAATGAAAGGAGGTTTAAGGATTAGGTACATAATAATACTAAGTTAGCTGTTCCATAGAAACGATTCATAAATTTCATTAAATTTCATGATATCAGTGTTATGTTGTAAAAGTCGTTCATTATGATCCCCCTTTCGGCTAAGTATACCCAATCTTATAGCCCTATACCCTCCTGAGTTTTGTTCATCGTTCAAATGGAACATACTAGTATCCGACCAACATTAACCCCCAATTATTATTATAAAGATTATTATTATTATTATTAATTATAAACAAAGAGAAAATAAAAATTTACAAAATTTCCTTACCAACATATTTACAGGAACTATTCATAAAGCACAACCAAAGATTACCCTACTCCATTAGGTACTATTATATATTACTTCTACTATAAGGTAATATAAATAATTAGTTATATTATATTAATATCATCAATACTCGAACCAGCTGTGCAAATTATGTAGATAGTTTTTTTTCTTCTTGTAACAAATTTTAGTTATTATTTCCTCTCGAAATCTAATAGGTTATGGGCCCGGGCTTACATTGTTAAGGTAGCGGCACGGGGTCGGTAAAAACTGGTACCTATATAGCTTATGTTATTTCTACGACGGTATATTATTCCGCACCTCTGTTTTCCCGCTTTCTCTTTTATTTCATTTTACTTTCCTAAATATCATTTTATTCAGTTAATTATTTATTTTATCATTAAACGTTAATACAGTGATTAAGGCCAAATATTGAAAGATATTTTTTTACTGTCGACAGTTCTAAATTGAAAAAGATATTTTTGTAATAAGTTTAGATCTGTCAACTTCCTCCAAAAGTGGTTTTATTATCTGTGAACTCGTATTTTACAGAGGTCTGTATTCGAAAATTTTATCAAACCCTACATTTTTAAGATTTGTACTAATTAATGTGTCTATTTTAAATAAACTATTTTCATTTCAAAACAACATACGTTTTGGTTTCACCACATTTGCGTATTTTTTAAAATATACTATATTTTCTTGAATAAATTATTGACCTCTCTTCACTCGTGCTTTTTATTTACCTTTCTCGGGCTAGAAATATTTTCACCATGAGTATGAGAAGGTAGGCTAGCACTTACAATATTGAAGAATAATTGGCACAAGTAGGTCAGCAGTGCATGCAGCATCCCTATCTTTGTCTATCAAGAATAAGATTCATTCACACTTTTTCTTTCCCTGCTGCATTCTCGGAGAGAAGAAGAGTACGTCCACAGTCCTAGCGACGGGCATCTCTACCATTAGAG
Organism: Biston stratarius; assembly: GCA_950106695.1. NCBI lineage: Eukaryota > Metazoa > Arthropoda > Insecta > Lepidoptera > Geometridae > Biston > Biston stratarius. The sequence goes on along the minus strand of OX467106.1, from coordinate 1,903,454 downwards.
TAAGTGGGATGGCCAACAAATAACTGTATAGTGCTGTCCCAGCCGAATCCACTAGCTGGAAGAAGATACAAAAAAATGGTACAGCCGTTGTAAATATTTTTTCGTCATTAGAAGATCTGTTATACAAATTAGAGATAGCTAACCGAGATTGATATTAAACGGTGATGTGGTCTAAGATGGGAACAGGCAGCAGGCTTATTTAGAACCTGTTTGTTTTAGATTCGAAGACGCAATGTGAATTTGGCGTACTCATAAATCGGTAAGTTGGTACCTCCTCATGTTGGTATTTGCCTCAAAGGAATTAAGGTTTTTGCTCGCTTTAGTTAAATGAACCAACTTAAACTGGACTAGCGATACCAGTTGTAATCTACACTAACATAAAAAAAATAAAGTGTGTGTGTGTGTGGAAATTTACAATACTATTCATCTCGTTTAAAAAAATAATCTTTTACCAATATTTAGAATGGACCCAATGATGAATGCTCACCCTGGTAACTATTCTGCCCGGGGGAAACCGCGAGCACGGCGAGTAATATATTTTTAGAATGAATCAATTGTTAGGACTTTACCACTTCCGGCAAACTAGTGGCAATGGGCTGAGAGCGCGAGGCTGCAACGTAAGAGTTGACGATCCAATGCAGCATCAGCACGGAGAGAGACATGCGCCCCATCGCGTGCCACCCGCTCCACGAGAAGTAGTTTTGCATTATACCTGCCCACGGATACCAAACAATTAACAAATAAAACAAAAGATTTACTAAAAATAATACTAGTTTGTTAATGACTTTCGTTTGTTACTAAGTTTTGGCAGATTTTAGTTTTATTTATGTGGGATTACTCAAGTTTAATTTTATCGGAAACTCCGACTATACCTAGTTTCGGCCACATCCGGTGGCCTTCTTCGACAAAAGACGATGTCTTTCTTCGACAAAAGACGATGTCTTTCTTCGACAAAAGTAAATAATTTACTTGGTGGTAGATTTCCTTAAACGATCTCCTGATCGTCTAGGTAGCTTGGTACCTACCTAGACGACCGTAGTACCAAATATTTTGCCGCCAAGCAGTAGTGTGTAAACATTACTGTGTTTCGGTTTGAAAGGTACTGCAGCTAGCGATATTACAGGCCTGTTGAGCCAACCCATCGAAAGTCAAAGTAATGAGCGCCAAAGCAACGATGCCCTGAACTTTATTTTAATACTTAAAGTTCTGTGTATTGCTGCAATGGTACTGGACAGGCGTTATCTATTACTATTAAGAGAGTGCCTCGTTCGTCTCAAAACAATTACATTAAAAAAAAAAGTTTTTGAATTAGTCTTACCTAAACTCTGAAGAATACAATGGTGCTGCAAATGATTCAAAGGCACCTTCATGATTGTGAGGCGTTTTGGTAGTTATTTAAATTTGAGGAAGCAAGAATAAGTTAAAAATCCGTTCATGGTGATTTTGCTGAGCATGAATTTGCAAGCACCATGTAAAGCGCCGCTTGTGTCACCAACCAGTGGCTGTTCACCAGCCAGCACACTATCGCTAGCTCATCATCATTAGATGTCATCTTCACACTGAAGCTTGGAGGTCAGTAGGCAAAATTGCAATATAGAAGTAACCATAACTATACTGCACCTTCTATTCCATTGAAGAGACCGATCATGATGATCGCGCACAGCACGCTGAGCACTGGCCGTTCCACCGCCACGTACAGCGCCGTGAACTCTGCGTGTGTCACCTGCCGCAACCAGTATCCTGCCACCAGCCAGCTCACTATCACCAGCGGAGAGATCGTGTACATCCATCGGAACAACTAACACACAGGACAAACAAATCTTACGATTAGATCTTCATCATATTCTGACCTGATATCCAGCGTCGTCGTAGCCAAGGTTGGTGCACGTCGATCGTAATAAAAATTTATTCTCTATAGTCTTAAAAAAGTTCAGGTACCCCAAAAAGTAAGAAACAGGCCGTGAGTTCCATACTTATAATCTGAATTAAAAAAAATTAAGCTGAATTTTGAGTACAAATTTTTAGAATGTCTACAAGATACATGTGGTCATGTGTCGTTCAAAGAAAAAAGTGGAATCAGACCTTAAAACTCTTTCTAAATGTATCTTATAGAACAATGAATACATGTCACTTTGCTTTAAAGAAAAGTTTTTTCTAGGTGAGCGACTAAGCGTGTCCCATCCTTGGCTATCATCAGAAAAATCTAATAAGATTCAAACCAATTGAGAAAAAAAATGGCAAGTAAGAGTTTGTTAGTTTGCTATAAACCCTTAAAAATGAGCATTAATGACATTCCTACTCACAAAACAAGTGTAAAACGTTATCTCTGTGATGCTACCATAGAAATGTATTAATATAACAGCAGTTGTACCCGATAAGAGGTGATCTTGACCCCTCGCTCCTGCATCTCGAAGTGTAGATGCGCGACGAACAGTCCCAGGAGGCAGGCAGGCAGCGAGCCCCATGGCGCGGTGTACAGGCGGTAGAACGACGGCACGTCATGGTACATCGTGTGCGTCGTTCTGGAATGAGGCAGAGAGAGAATGAATATTTACAGTCATCAATTAAATATCAAAAAATGAATTGAATTGGTAGTTCCAGATACGCTTTTTTATCGGCGCGATCATCCACCATCCTTGCGAGATGTCCAAACCACTGGAGCTTTTGAGTGGAGTGGATTTTATGTCACCACTGATGTTGAGCTTCGACACCAGCTCTTCAATCTCTCGCTTTTTACGGATACATCTAGCTCTAACTACCAACTTCACTCCTAGTCGGATCCAGTTTTTTTAAGATGTGGCATTTTAGGCACCTCTTCCGCGTGAAAAAAGGTTGCTGAATGGAAAATTCGTATGCGCAATTGTTTTTTTAACTGATGTTAACCTATACATATAATTTAAGCATCTGCTTAACCTTCTGCACAAAAACAATTGGATTACTTAGGTCGACGACTTTAGAGATAAAATCCTATTTGTCATGCGTCACGGATCTAAAAAGTCCAATCACGAGAAAGATGGAATAAAAAAAGTCTTTTCGTGATTGGAATTTTTTTATAAACCGCAAAATGAAGATAAAATTGCATACCCTTTATATGCCTAGGATATTAACATTAAAATGGCAATTAGTGTTAACTCATACAAGGCCAGAGTAGAACAAAATCAGTCAAAATGCAAATGTCTACGTGAACCGCTCGCAAACGGAAAAATTTAAAGGACGTGTCTTTTGATTTTTAATTGCTGATGTACCTACTGTTTCCCAACATCACCAACTTATAACAGAAGGAACTTACTCAGGGTACACATGATACATAATAGACTGCCAGTCGAAGTAGTACGCCAGTACGCCGTTGAGCACACACGAGGTCAAAAAGAACCCAGCCAGGATGGGCAGCGCTAGGAGCCGCTTCTTCCCCAGCCACAGCGTCAGGATGGAGGCAAGGATGTAGAGCTGCATGTCGGTAGCCAGGAACCTAGCAAACATAATGTCTTACTATAGAATCTGACGTGTTCAACTGTTAATTTTTTTTGTTTTTTTGCCCTTGAGTTTTTATTTGAATATTCGATGACGTGTAAATCTGGTTTAGTATTTGACCAGAGCTCACCTGATATTAAATGACGGTGTGGTCGAAGACGGTAAACACACTTAGCCTAGAATGGAACTGGCTCTCAAGAGAGGCTGCCAGCTGTGATTTTGAAAGTATAGACCGCTCCAACTGTGACTGTCACGTTTTAGCTCCATAGATCATAACAGACAGAACGCACTGGTTTAAGACTCTTATTTTAAAGAATACTTAAGAGTATAATTTATACATTTTCTAACAATTAATTTCAATCATCGACGAATGTTTTTTTGTAAATCTATATTTAAGTAATCCATTGTTTCTCAAGTAAGTGACAATTGTCTTATTGAGAATAAATTCTTTAAACCTAAACCTATATACTACAAGAAAAAAAAAAAAAAAAACTACTTTGGAGAAAAATAAATACTTACCAAGTCTGCACGAGACAGTGGTCTTCAGCGCGCCACAAGTTGTTGACGTAAAGCACCTGCGACCAGAACTTCTCCCGGCAGATTTTGGCCTCTGACTCCACCAGTGTGGGCCACATTGGCCCGCTGCCGAGGTGGGGCCAAAATGTTGCCGCAAATCCCACCGCTAGCATATAGACAGGACTGATCCTGAAATGAAAGGATAGAACTAAATAAAATATAGAGCCATCAGAAAATAGTAATTTCTACGTCATCGGGAAAAACGACATGAAAACGTTTTGATATCAAATTTTATTGAATGTGCTGCATTACTACTTTTTAGTTGCCAGCCAGTATTTAGAGTACAAAAGTATCATACAAAATAGGTACTTATGATTTTCTAATTAAATTAAAAACCTAAGCTCTCCTTGTAATCTTAATTTATATTAATTTTATATTTATTTTAATTAATTTTGCTATTCGCAAAGTATCTGTTCGTAGGCCTACTCGCGCACTTTTTGGTATTCCACCTACACAAAACAATTAGGACGTAACAATCCTCTTCATCGTTTGTGTGACATATAATGTTTTATGTGGTGATTCTGATGAGCTTGATGTTTTTCATCTTAGTCTATTCATCAGATTTTATTACATGGTTCTCTAAATTTTAATGCATGCTATTTTAATTAGAATTTTGCCACTAGTTTAATGTATTAAGCAAGCAATCTTAGCAATGATGTGTGCAATGTTTGGGTTAGCAAATTTATAATGTATTATTTGTTGTTATTATGTTTCAATTATGAATCTAGGTTTGCTAATTGTTATTATACCAAATTTAAATAAAAATTAAATAAAATATGGAACTTGTATCACGTTTATATCTCTACTTAAAAATGTGTTAGGGTCACGTCTATACCTCATCTTAAAAATGTGTTAGGGTCACGTCTATACCTCATCTTAAAATTGAGATTATAACGCGTCTATATCTCTTCATAAAATTGTGTTTATATAACGTTTATATATCTTCTTAAAATTGTGTGGAGGTCACGTCTGTATCTCTTCTTAAAATTGTGTTCGTGTCCCGTCTAAATCTATTTTTAATATTGTGTTCATATCACGTCCATATCTATTTTTAATATTGTGTTCATATCATGTCTATATCTGTTTTTAATATTGTGTTCATATCACGTCCTTATCTATTTTTAATATTGTGTTCATATCACGTCCATATCTTAGGCCCATATCACGTTAGTTGTTCTAATAATACATATACATAATATAATAGATTTAAAGTTTTCTTCAGTTAAATTCTATCGGGTTTAGTATCATTTGTATCCTTAAAATCCACTAATTACTTGTTATGTAAATATTTAAATTCGACACCATTTAATGTAATTCAGATTAACGCCGTCGTAGAGCAAGATCGCCATATTTGAATTAAACGTTTACAGAACCAGATCAGACCTCGAGTAAAACGTGATATGAATGTCAACTCTATAACAGCGCTATAAAGGCTGTATTCATTAACAAAACTAGAATTACACGTTTTCGAAAATTCGGTAAAAGACTATATACTATTCTATGATATCATACGAATATATACATTTATACTGGGTGCTGGGGTGATTCTCTCCAAACGTTATTTTGCAGTGTAATTCACCGCGGTCTTCAAAGGCCTGGGCTTTGGGGCCGCGGGTAATTTTTGCAATTTTTTCCACATTATTTGGAACTAGCGGCCGGCCCCGGCTTCGCACGGTCGTACAATGTGTAGGTCGTATAACTATCAAATAACTCTCTCAATTTGACCTAATTAAATAATATATATAATAAGATAAATCTAAAATTTGATGAAACTAATATAAAATAAATAAAAAAAAAACTTCACATACCGAAATCTAAAGTCAACGCAAACGAAGCCGCGGACGCACGCAGTACATATAAAACTTTGAGAATAAAATCTCTAAATAATAGTGTGAAACGTATAAAAAAAGAGACAGACAAAAACAGCGACTATGCAAAGCTACCATATTGATTGGTAATGATACCATTCGGATCTTACGCTGTATCTAATAAAATCATTTCCAATTGTTTTTCATTTGTGGCTATTAGTTTATGATTGATTTTTATAGCGCTCACAGACAAATTTTAGCAAATATTAGGTATATCTGTGACAAGGGCGTGAACGAGTCCATTATGTGATAATTTATTATTAGCGTGAAATATTATTATTTTATAGCTGTCAGTCACAGCTGAAGCTCAAGGTTTCACAGGCTGTGAGGCCTTGAACTTCAGGACTGTCGAGACTAACCATCAAATGTGCAAAGTAATAAACGCCTAAGGCAACAATGCCCTGAACTTTGCGCTATTACTCAAAGTTCTGTGTGTCGCTGCGATGGTCATAGACAGGTTTTTCTCTTACTATCAGCAGAACGTCTCATTCGACTAATTACTTTTACATAAAAACAAAAAAAGATACAAACAAAAGACGAAGCGAACGTGGGATTTTCTTCAAGCCAACTCTGGAAGTCCAAGGCATTGTTGCCTTAGGCGTTCCTTATTTTAAGACATTCGACGGTGAATCACAATAGATAACTGTTAGTCTGACTTCGTTTGATACAGTAATCTTCAAAACGGAATTCAGTATGTTTACACACTACTGCTTAGCGGTAGAATATACGATAATGCGGCGGTACCTACTTCGACGACCTTCAGCTAAGGAAACCACCAAAGCATGAAAGCATTTCGTTCGTTACATAAAGAGAGAAAAAAAAGTTATCATATGTATGAATATAAAAATCTATAAACTTTCCGCCTAAGTACTTCAAATAACACAGACGGAGTTAAAATATTTTTTAAACCAGATTATCAAGCGACTTTTGCCGGGAACCCGGAAAAATCATGGATTATATTATTTTCGAAAAGTTTTCTTGTAGTGGAAGCGGTTTAATTACGCGATTTCTAAATTCGTTGCAATCTTCTAGTAGAATCATCACTACTCTATTAAGGCATGACTAAGACATGACCGATTCGTTTGATTCTGACCGTGACTAAAACTTATTTGACTGTTACCTACTCAAATTTATTTAGTTATTAAAACATAAAATTTTCAAAAACGATTCACACTGTCATGTATGCGGAAATGCATGCAAGTGGCATGTATGTACATAGTTAAATATACCTACTACGAAGGCTAAATCATCTCTATGGTAAGAGGTAATATTTAGCTCTATTCAGCGCTATTTAGAGGCGTAAGACCTGACAAGGTCTTTTCTAAAAATATATTACTTTTATCTAAAACTTGACTGCAAAAATACTGTATTTATCACTAGCAGCAATGCACAATTTCACCCGCCTTTCCGGAGATCTCAAATAAACATATATCTTAATCCATGGTATTTATGGTAAGGCTATTTCCATTGTAAATTTTATCCAAATCCGTGCGTAATCCGTCCTTTTTTTGCGTAAAACCGTAACAAACATATCAGTTTTCGAATTTAGGTACGTTATTAGTGTCACAAACCTTTTCGAACATTCCTTCTATTCCAGGCTAAACATGTTTACCATCTTCAAACAAACCGTCACTTAATATCAGATGAGTTGTGGTCAAATACCTAACCTGTCCTCCATAAATAACTTCTCGAAACTAAACGCGTATACCGTATTTCAATAATAATTGGAATTCTACGATAACGGAAGTTTGTCAGCAAGTTTCGTAGTTTAACATCAATCTATACCGAGGTCACCGAACCTACACGATCGCTCATGAAAAAGACCGAAATTTCTAGAAATAGGTTATGTATGCCAATGTCAAGCATACCTCAGCGTTTTAGGCGATACTTGAGGTAAACTAGTATCTGAAGGTTTGAGATCTTATTACCGGCATGGGTTACAAGCGAGCATAAAAGGTGATGGACCGAGGACACTCCCTTGGGGCACTCCCGAAAAGCTTAGCAAAATTACGTCTAGTTTTATTTCTATTGTCAATATTAGCCATACGGCTATCATTAACTAATCATTACTTTGCATAATATTGTGTTATTTTGTATAATTCAAATTTATTCATTAAAATAGCCGATCAATTAATTAGGATCAGCAAAGTGAATGAGCGATGACAAATTTAGTGTGAAAATGAGAAGGGATAAAAATGAGTGAGTAATATAAATCATAAATTAAGGCCTAAAATTATTATTGGGACTAGTAGTGCTTACTTATCACCATCAACGTATCATACAGGCGAACGCCAATGCTTTGATAGCCTAAACTTTTTTGTTACACAATGCAAGGATTTAAGTGCGAGCATATTAAAATTAATGATGTTTGCCTTTCAGTTAAGTGACATTAGACCATACAAGCATAGGTAGATGGTCGCCAAAAAGAAAACAAAAATTCTTGCTACCAATGGAATACAGAGCGTTAGAGTCCTTTAAAACAAAAGTTTAACAGATATTGTGAAAGATACTTTACCGTATTTATCGAGGATGAATGATATTTATCTAAGGGATCTTTCTAACATATTTAGGTTGTCTCACATAGTAAAAGCTGCTTTTTATTATCGAGAATACGTTGATAATCTAGATAATTTGTATGTTTGTTTAACCATTATCTTACCTGAAGTAAATATCCTAGAAGACATCTATTCGCTCTATTAAAGTAAGAAAAAAAATATTTGAGCCACTATGTCAAGATTTAAAGACATCTGTATCTTTAAATTCACGGTATACAGACTTCCGCAGAGTGTTTCACAACCTTGTTGTGCAAATACCTGAGGAATATCCACCATGTACTTACGAATGACGTTTTGGTTGCGTTTATCTGGCCGTCCGACAGTAAAAAAGGATAGATGAAAATAATTTTTGCTGTTTTAGAGCACACTCCCCGTAATGTACCTAAATGTTAACTGACTGGAACAAAACTTACCTGGCGATTCTCTTGACAATGCACCACTTGAACATGCCGAGGTGGAGCTCGCGGTTCTTGGAAAACAGTAGCAGGTTATAGGCGAGGAGGAAGCTGGAAAACAACACGAACACCATCACCATGGAGGTACCGTTCATGAATATCATCAGGTACGGGGTCTTTGCTACCTGGAACAAGATTTTTAACACGCTTTTTACCCACTACACATAAATAAGTGTTGTTATTTTAGCAGTTCATGTATGTATGTAAGTATAATCATCTATTAATTTGTATCTCTCTATGTTATTTATCATATTTTAACAAATAATGTGTCTGTCATGAGTATGTATTTGTATTTACAAAAAAAAGAATGTGAGTATTCTATCAGTCATCTGGCTTCTACTTTGCTTAATTTGGGGTTGGATGACGCTTTGTGTAATGTCCTACAATATTTACGATACGATATCTTGATAAACATAAAAATTCAAAATCGTTAATAGGTGTTTTTTTTTTCTCTCATTGAATCTATAATGGTACTTTTGCGTTTTCCTTTCTTCTGTTTTTTTTTTTTTGATGGCAAACATGATTGTGTGCTATAAATATTTTGAAGGAGATTACCTCCTCCACATATCGAGGATTCTGCAAGAACAGCATGTCGTGGATGATGGCGGAGTGAGTGCCGATAATCAACAGCATCAGGAACACCCTAGAACACGGCACGCAATATAACTACTCAACATATTGATGATTTAATTTAATGAAATTAAAAAATAATTAAAGGTTCAACATGCTGGCGACATTGCCACGCTGGATGGCAATGCTAATTTTTGACCGATGTACATCATAACATTCTGTTCACAAAATGTGTCCTCTTGTAGACTTTTAGACTCGAATTTGTTTTTATAAATTTGTAAACAACAGGTAGAGTTAATTTAAAGTAAATAAGTAAAGCTTTCTTATAAATATGTTTTATATTCATAAATTATCACAGGAACTCTATTTTAACCTACAAAACTATTGACAAATATGGACTAGATAAAAGTGTTTGAAAGAAAGCTACAATGGGCATGGGTAAGTCACTCTGCGTCTTTTTTTTTTTAATCGAACGTAAGTTACCTGATACCCTGCACTGGAGTGAGAGCAGTGAGACGCGGATCTCCATCTTCGTACGAAGCTGTTAGCCGTCGCCAGTTGGACCGAATAGACCATACCGCCAATACAGCGTTTTCTGTACAATAATATTACGTCTTTGATTTATGGAAGCTGTTGTATCAGATAGGCGATAAGTGATGTACGTTGTTAAATTCCTAACAAAAAGCTTGGAAGGTATCCACATTTCATTATGTTTAGTCCTTGCAACCATCTAAAAAGGTGTGTATTCTTTTCATGAGTGTTTGACCTATCACCTGATTTTAAGTGATGGTACCTATAGTTTAAGTTGGTAAATACACCTAACCTAGAAATAGAAATGGTTCTCAATTACGGTTGCAGGAACAGACCATTTTGCTTGGCGGCAGATTTTCTACTTGGGGTAGCTAGCCAATCCAGTACTAGGAAGTAACCTACTACTATGCTATGGTTTTTTTACGAAGTTATTGTTCATCCGCAACTAAAACTCGCTCTTGGAACTTTAAATCACGTCGTGTGGCATGTGATTCGACTACGCTAATCACTGAGCTATCATTGCTACAAAGCAATCGTGTCTCTATTTATATGTAAAAGTAATGAAATGACAAACGTTCTCCTGGTGGTAAAAGCGGTACCAGGAGCTATGAGCAACAAAACAATGTGCAGGACGACGCTGCTTTAGCGCTCATTACTTTGAGACATTCGAATTTCTCTAGCCCTGTCATTTCAATATCTGCAGTACTCTTCAAATCAGACACTGTGTGTGTTTGTGTATGCTAGCTGTTCTCACAGATTGATCCGCTGCCAGATAAAAATTGCCTACATAAGGGTAACACAATGAAGGTACTAGAATACATACTAGATGATGTCAATCGATGGTTAAACTACGGCAATATTGCCAAACTTACTCTTCTTAGTGTCTGGCCGCAGTAAATCATAGCAGGTACCAACAAAGCAGCAGAAGACGATAGATGCGGTGATGCCCTGCAGGATTCGAGCGCCCAAGTCCAGAGGCTCGGGATTGTGTCTTCGCGCGAACTCTTGTGCGTGCGTCCTGGAGACGAGAGAGTCATTGCGTTTTCCTCCTACTGTTAATATTTTATTACATTCTATCCTCCTTTATCAGAAGCAAGTCTAAAAGACACGTTTGAGTGCAGTCGATTTATGTGAGATAATGATCCCTAAAACTCCAGCCTGCCTTGGTGCTAGATGAAGGGTTTCGGGATCCTGCTTACGAAAATCAGTATTATTATGCCCGGAAAGTAAATTCAATTCCCTATGCTCCATTGGGTCTATGTTGTAGAGTATCCCCTAAGCACTGCTATATATGCCAAAGTAAAAGTGGGACGTCAAAGATCACAAAAGCCACCAGGAGACCAATCATAAATGATGTCACACTTTAAGAGGGAAGATGAAGATCAACAAATGTGATAACAACTAAAAATCTTAATAGGTTGGAGAAAAGTAGCCTGAAGGAATCAGAATATAGTGTTTACACATATTGTCTGGTGTGCGGTGAGGTAGGAGACCAACAAAGCCCGTTTTTTAAATGCTGGGTTTCAAAATTTGTAGGGAGCTTGAAGTTAGAATGATCCAGTAAGTAATGCAGGTGATATATGTAACTTACTTGCAGTAGGTAACCTTTTGCAAAGCTAGGCGCATTCTGCGCTTACGGCCCCATTGCGCGGCGCATCGCTCGAACCGCAACGTGAGGTTACGCTCTGAAGAGGGGCAGCGTTGGCTGACGCAGTACCCGCGGTGCAGCAATGTGCGGTTGAAGTGGTAAGGGCTATCTGAGTACTCCTGAAATATAAAAAAAATATCAGAGGCTCTGGTATAAAAATATGCCAGTACATGAGTAGTATGCCAAAAATAGAAACATGTATGGTAGCTAGGACGTTACCCTTGGCGCACTACTTTTTTGACATATATCGCTTACGTACGTAAAAATCAAAATAATAGAAAATCGTGACGTCCTGGATTTTGTTCACTGGAATGGTCATAGACAGACATCTCTTATCATCAGGAGAGCGTCTCGCTTGTCTCATTACTATTACATAAATAAAAAATCTCAAGAGATAAAAAAAAAACAAATAATAGTCTTTATTGGAATAAATACAAAAAAGGGGTTACGCATGCTTGATTTAAAATCAAGAAAAGGTATGGACTTTCTGGTTCCGTCTCCTATAGGATGACCTGTATTGTGAGGTGACTATTTGCACTCCGGTTAAATTGTACGTAATGTATTGGATTAGTACATATTAAATATTCTTTTCATCAGTACATCTGTTCTTAAACTTCTAATTAGCATACAATAATTTCAATATTATTTTTAAGAGACTAGTTAGCTGTTGTTCAATGTCTCCTTAGCAGAAAGTCGCCTAGATAGGTACCACCGCAATACCAGATATTCTGCCACCAAGCAGTAGTGTGTATACATTACTGTGTTTCGGTTTGAAGGGTACCGTATCTAGCAAAATTAACAGGGCTGTTGAGACTAACCATCGAAAGTCTCAAAGTAATGAGCGCCAAAGCAGCGATACCCAGGACTTAGTTTTGCTACTCAAAGTTGTGTATATCGCTGCAATAGTCATCTCAGACGTTATCTCTTACCTTCAGGAGAGCGTCTCGTTCGTCTCAATACTTTTACATTTTTAAAAATGTATGTTTGCATGCTCATTCATAAAGTATATCCACTCGGTCTCGATGCTGTTTTAATCTAAGAAGAGTATATATCTATCTGTACCTTGATGAGCTCATACAGCGGGTCGTGGTGTCTGGGCCGCTGAATGCCGAAGGTGCCAAGACAGTATAGCCCGTCCCGCCGCGCCAGGCAGCTATCAAACTCATCCAGGTGGTACAGCCGCGGAAAATTTGCGTACTCCTCATCTGGATGAAACAAGGGTAGTCCCACTAATATTATAAATATAAAAGTTTAGATGAATGGATGTTTGTTACTCAATCACGCCAGAACGGCTGAACGGATCTGGATGAAATTTTGCATATAGATACTGTAGGCCCTGGTATAAAACATAGGGTACTTTTCATCATCATCATCATCATCCATCACCACGCGGGTAAAACCGCGGGGCGCAGCTAGTATTACATAAATTTTAAAGACGTTATAGGTAAATTCGAATAGGATTAGTGACCAGCCCTAGTGTCAAAGTCGGTGAAGGTGAAGGCCTCTGATAAAGCTTGGCTATATGTATATGAAATAATAATATAACCCTTTATTCAGACTGATACAATGATACTTAATTCTTCTAAAATGTTGACTCTTGTGGCGACATTGGCAAAACCTGTTTGCCCAAGTTTGGCAATGGCCTCCTCCATTCCTTTCCGATGTGCTTATAACATATCATATAAAAACACGCTAATTAATAGCAGTACCTGGATGACGGAGATTTGCTCGATTTATCGCCCCCGAAACCCCCTGAATACTAATTTTTATGAAAATTGTTGGAGCCGTTTCCGTGATCAGATTATATTATAATATAGTACCTGGTTGACCGAGCTTTGCTCGGCTGAAAACACGGATAAAATGGCGTTTTCTTAAAATGAAACCTAGCTAGATCGATTTATCACCCCCGAAACCCCCTGCATACTAAATTTTATGAAAATTGTTGGAGCTGTTTCCGTGATCAGATTATATTATAATATAGTACCTGGTTGACCGAGCTTTGCTCGGCTGAAAACACGGATAAAATGGCGTTTTCTTAAAATGAAACCTAGCTAGATCGATTTATCGCCCCCGAAACCCCCTGCATACTAAATTTTATGAAAATCGTTGGAACCGTTTCCGAGATTCAGATTATATTTATAATTGCTCGTTTAAAGGTATTAGATTAGATAGATAGAGTTATTAAACGTTAGTTACGACCCGCAAACCTATTTAGTGACTTGTAACATTGGCGTTATCAATAATATATGTTTATTTTTAATAATGAGAGTATAATAATATTAACATAAATAGGCTTTCGTTTGACCACCAACTCGCCTGATGTCTAGCATAGATGTGGACTACGATGGAACACGCTTGCTGATTCACTCGCGACTTACAAGCACCCAGATTGTAACTATCGGGAAACACGCACTGTATACACGAGTTTTGAAAAATAATACAATGCACAGACATGATTTTTGTAGCGACGATAGCTCGTGGTTAACGCTGTTGGTTCAAACGCCGAAGGTCGTGGGCTAAAACCCCAACTTGAGCTTGAGCTTCCGGTGAAGGAAAACATCGTGAGGAATCCATAGCGTGGTGGTACTTTTTAGTACTCGACTGGCTAGCTACCACCGTAAAGTTGAAAATCTGAACAGCCTCAATTAAGAGCCAGTTCCATTCCAGGCTAGTTGTATGTTTACAATTTTCTGCCACACCGTCATTTAATATCAGGTGAGCTGTAGCAAAAAACTAAGCATGGGAACATTAAAAAAATTGCTGTTAATAAATTAGATTTCATTAAAACCGAAACTGCCGCCATATATTACCAGATTCATTTACTATAAATACATACTTACACGGTATCTAATACATGCATCGGAAACTGGTATAAGCTTGAACCAAATAATCACGTTATTAGAACAGGTTGGTATTGTATTTATAGTGACAGATATTTTCCACTACAAATAAATATTTTTTGAGTTTTTTTTTTGTGCAAACAGGATGTATTCTCTTGAAATTTGGTCTTAAGGAACATTATCCCGGAATAAAAGGTGTCCTTTACATATATTAAACAATTGCTCTTATGTTACTTAGACGTTTCAACGCGGACAAAGTCGCGGGCATAATCTAGTAATCTATAACTATATATAAAAACCGGCCAAGTGCTAGTCGGACTCGCACACGAAGGGTTCCATACCATTATCTATAAAAATGGCAAAAAAATCACGTTTGTTGTATGGAAGCCTTAAATGTTTGTTTTATTTAAACTATTAATTTTTAAAGTGAATACATAACTAAATATTCTGTGAATATTTTAAGCGTCTACCATTATCAATATCGAGCAAAAAAAGAAGATTTTTTGTTAATATTTATTTTATTCTGTTTATTTAGTATTTGTTGTTATAGCGGCAACAGAAATACATTATCTGGGTAAATTTCAATTGTCTATCACGGTTCATGAGATACAGCCTGGCGACAGACAGACAGACTGGTTGGCACGGCGGTGTATTAGATAATTAGTTAAAATTGCAAAAATCGTTAAAATATTATTATCAAGATGATTTAAAGGGTATGAATTTATTATACTCGTAGTCTGTAAATATCTACTATTTAAAATAATTGATTTCTGTTTATTGCAACGTCTTTCTAAGGGGAAATATAAAAATTGTTATATTGCTGAGCTTTAAAAACAACAAGCGCTTACTTCTGGTAATAAAAAATAGCATATTCCAATTAGCATAAGTATATATCCTGAGTCAATTACATTTGACTTTATCCGATTAAAAAGTTCTTGATCATTTTACATGTTTTCAATTGAGATTCCTAAGTTTGCGTTTGAGCTTACCTGGTGTTAAACAGTGACGTGGTATAGGATGGAGCACGATCAGGTGAGTGCTTGCGAGCTTCTGTATAGAAGAAAGACTTCTATAGACAATAAGCTATAATTATGTACTGTAGGTAAATGTACAGTCGATTACCTTGAGATTATATTACTTATTTTCATACCGAAATAAAATAATAACACAAGTTTTCTATAAGTTATATATTCTATAGTTTTGTAGCGATGTTAGCTCAGTGGTTAGCACGGTCGGCTCACACGCCGAAGGGAGTGGGTTTAAACCCCAACAATGAGCTTGAACTGTCGGTGAAGGAAAACATCGTGAGGAAACCATAGCATGGTGGAAGGGTATTTTCTAGTACACGGCTGGATAGTTACCAATCAAGTTGAAAATCTGCCGCCAAGCACCTAAAGGTATGTTCCGGCAGCATCAATTGACAGCCAGTTCTATTCCAGACTAGGTGTGCCTAACTATATCCGACTACACCGTCACATTATCCATAAGGCGGATTAGGCAACTGCCTAGGGGCCCCGCACCGATTAGGGGCCCACGGGAGCCTAGTCGATGAGGGCCACGCAACAAGAAAAAAAAACGTTTCATTCGCGACATTCCTTATTATTTACATCCGGTGATGTTGCCATAAAAAAAAAATTAAAGTAAAATCGACTTTTGTAATAGAAAAAAAATATATTAAAAAGTAAGAAAATGGTAAAGGAAAGGGTCCCCGAGAATTGTATTGCCTAGGGACCCCGATAGGGTTAATCCGGCCCTGGGTGAGCTGTGGTCAAACATGTCAACCATATTTAAAAAAGAATCCGGCATTGCCCTCTTCGACTGTACTAACCGTTGTCTTTCAATATCTATCCTTTATATTAATCTAGGTAATTAAGTAGCGCAAGTTTCATAATGGATGAAGCTATTGCTATTTTGTTACTTACCCAATAACCCAATTTTTTTTTCAATTACCTAGATTAATATAAAGGATACCTATAATTCAAAAAATGCCGTGCCGCATAATTTAAAAAATCTCTTCCGCAGACATTAAAAAATATATGTACATATATGATGTAAAAAACTAGATTGCGATCCTACCTGATGACCCTATTTAACCAGGTATAAAAAGAGGTCCAATTATTTTGTAAAATAATATCTATTGTTTATTTAACTGATATCCAGGTACCTCACAAACCAAATATAATATTGTTAATAGCTTGCGCCCGCAACTTTGTGAATTAAGCTTAGAGAGAAATTAAATATGTACGCATAAGTAATAAAAGAGCAATAGTTTCATACGTCATCAACTTGTGCTACTTAATTTTAATTTTTTTTATGTAACAGTAGGTAATGAGACGAACGAGGCGCTCTCCTGATGGTAAGAGATAACGCCTGTCCATGACCATTGCAGCGATACACAGAACTTTGAGTAGTAAAATAAAGTCCACGGCATCGCTGCCTTGGCGCTCATTACTTTAAGACTAGATGGTTAGTCTCAATAGCCCTGTAATTTCGCTGGCTGCAGTACCCTTCAAACCGCAACACAGTAATGTTTACACACTACTACTTAGCGGCAGAATATCTGGTACTGCGGTGGTACCTACCTAGACGACATCTTGCTGAGGAAATCTACCACAAAGTTAAAAAAAAGCCAAGCACCGGCACCTAGGCTAGGCTAAGCACCGACTTCAAACAGATCAGTAGGTACCTAGCAGGTATAATAATACTTTGTTAACTAAGTTTATTTCTCGCTTTTTAGTGCTGATGTTTTTTTCTTGAAGTCGGTTTTACTTTTTTTTTTATTGTTTTTTTTTCCATAAAATCAAGGTCTGCTAAAGTTCCTATCATTTCTTTTTTCCACCAACTAATTACATAAGAAAATATCCTCAAAATTCGTAATAAATGGCCATTTTATATCAACATAATCTCAGACTCATTCTTCAAAATATTTGTGCAAAAAATTATTGGCTCAATTTTTAAAGGAGAAAACAGGTGAATACGAAACCTTAATTTACTCAAAAAATTTGTAGGTTTTATCGGTCTGAGCTGCCTTTGTCCCTATCACACTCTACGGGGATAGGCTAGAGGTGAGAGGGTTTGAAACTAATACGAATATAACTAAAGAAGTAGCAAATTTTTCGATAATGTTATTGCGTCCCTGCGCACACAAACACAGACTATTCACGCACACATAGACTTGTCTGTTCGGGCGCAGCACGATGGGAATAAATTCTTCAAATACTTATTTTTAAAATTCCGCTGGACCCTTTACCACTTAATTATCATCTTTCTTCAGCAGAGCTTAGAAAACTTGTATAAAATAGACTTTAAAACGTCTGTCGGTTTAGATTACATCGAAATGAAAATAACAAGAAAATTTAGTAATCTTTTTTAATAGATTGACTTGTGTTTGAATTTCCTCTCGACTCATGTGCGCTAAGGTACGAGGAGCCACGTTTGCCTAGACGAAATTAATTCACTTACGACTTATGACAATTAAATTGTATCAAATAATTGTCGGACATTGTTTTTACTTGGTGGTAGAACGTTTAAGTAAGTTATCTGGTTCCCATAATACAACCTTAGTTTAGGGGCTAGATGGCGCTGTGTGAAAAGTTCCATGATATTTATTTAGTATTTCACTGTTTAACGGTTCGCACAATGTAAATGGAACTAAATCATTTAAAAAATCACAAAATATTTCATATCAAATCATTTCGTGACTTAAAAGTGTATTTCTATTTACCAGTAATCTCTCTAGCCGTGACTGCTGCTACGAACACCAGTTTGAACACTGCCCACCACATCTCGTCCACCACTTCAGGCACGGTACAACTGTCTTTTCAGAAACAACTTTTCAACTCAGCCCAGAAAACATTAATCAAGGAGTATCATTGATTCAAAATACTGGCTGTATAAGTGTACATACACTTTTAAAACACCATATAAAAATATGTTTTAAAAAGAAATATTAATTCTGACGATTCAGCTATTCAAAGTTTCCTTTGTCATCCGAAATCGAAATGAATTTCTTATATTTTATTCCCTGGCTGCACCCCCGAGACCACTCTATAGTCTGTGTCACGAAGACTGGTGCTTTGCGCATTATACTTACATATATTTATAATGTGGCATGGCAGTTGATTTGTCAGCATAGAGCGAGCGGATACTCCGAGGGTTCTGTAGGAAATAGATTAGACCGGACGAGATTGTTAAAAATATCATTTTGCACACAGCGCTATCTAGCCCCAAATTAAGCAAGGCTTAACTCGAATTACTATTCGAAGCAAATAGCTGATAGACTACGTATATACTTTCTTCTTTTAAAAGGCAAATCAGCACAAAAGGCTGGCCTTTTATGAAAATTATCGATGTAAATAATATTAACCTACTATATAAAAACTTGCAAAGTGTTAGTTACGAAACTTCAAAGTTTTTAAAAGACTAAAATATATGCTGTATTTTCCTGTAATTTTCATAAAACCTGATTGTTGCATGCAAACCTTAAACTGTGTCTAGTTTATACAAATTTTCAAATTTAAAAAAAAATCTGATAAGTAGAAATATCTCTGATAAGTTTAAATAATCTATAGCCCTGCAAATAAAAAAGCTATAATTAAAGGAAAAATACTTTTTGTTATTCCTAATTAAACTTATGCATATGTTTGTAATTCTCTTTTAATTTCCTTTATTTTGATACCCTACTCAATAGGTTTGGTTATTTTTTTATTATCATGATCACTATCACTACATAGTATAAAACAAAGTCGCTTTCTCTGTCCCTATATCCCTATGTATGCTGAAATTTTTAAAACTACGCAACGGATTTTGATGCGGTTGTTTTTAACAGATAGAGTGATTCAAGAGGAAGGTTTATATGTATAACACATGTATATGCACCACATTAGTATCTACATTGCACCCGTGCCAAGCCGGGGCGGGTCGCTAGTTACGAATATAACGATACTTTAACTGTCGAAATCCATCCAGCTGTTTGGAAGACGCGAGGTAATAAAGAAATTTACAAATCAAGATACGCGCAAAAAACAGAACCCTTCCTTGGCAGTCGGGTAAAAAGACTAGGCAAGTGACTCACAGAACGAAAGATTTATTTTTTAATTATTTTATTACATGCATAGGTAAGCAAAAGATGTTGTTAAAATTTATCATTTAAAAATTAACGCCACACATAACCTTACGGCAAACAAAATCTTTACAGAGACTATACTATAAGATTGAATGAAAAAAATGTTTTAACCCCCGACATGAAAATCTGTTCAGCCGTTTGAAGGCTAGTTGAATGTATGTGAGTATTTTCGATCTAGTCGTAATTTGATGTTCAATTAGTGTCGGCGGGTGTTGGTATCTTAATATTTTATTTAAATAGATACTGAAGTAAAATTTATAAATGAAAATAAATAACTTAAATTGAGCATACTTAAGTAGTGTTTGATCTGAGCTTAATATATTGACAGTATTTTTATATTGACATGATATATTTTGACATTTTGTTTTTTATTCATTGTCATTTAATCAGTGTTTTAAAACTCTTTTTATGTATTTGAAATGATATAACGGAATTGACTTGTAACATTGTGTATCGCTCCAATGGTAATGGACATGTATTTATTCCTTACATTCAGGAGAACGTCTCGTTCGTCTCATTACTTTTACATTACAAAAATAATCATAACAAACGTTTTTATAAAGATAATAATTTACGTTTAATAGATTCTCTAGACAAACTTAATTATGTTTGTCTAGGATTTTGTAATTTACATCCATTGTATGTAAATATAACTGACAATTGTAACAACCTTCTAATATACCGTATTTAAAATAAAAAATACGACTTCTATAAACTTTAAAATCGAATGACAACAGTTTCTTAGTACTTTATTTAATTGAATTGATTAAAACGGCTAAAAAGATTATTAATTAATCATTCATATACATTCAAAAAGCGGCAAATTTTGTGGCCGAGTTGGGACGTCGCCTTAGGGAGAGGGGTCGTGATCCGAGGTAGGGGACTTTTATTGTCTAGCGAATTTCGCTGGCGATCCAGCGAGGAAATGCCGCCGGTTTGATGGGTACGTTTGGTGGTGAGCTCGACCGGTGGACTTAGTTTAATTTAGGTTTATTGACATGTTAGTAGGGTACTATAAACCTGCTTGATTTGAACCAGGGGCACCAGGTTAAAACTTATGAGGCGTTTTAACCCTCGCCTGGTTGTAAGAGATAACGCCTGACCATTGCAGCGATACACAGAACGTTGAGTGACAAAATTATAGGATGTTGTAGCGATGATAGCTCAGTTGTTAGCGCGGTCGGTTCGCATGCCGAAGGGCATGGGTTCAAACCCCAACAATGAGCTTGAGCTGTCGGTGAAGGAAAAACATCGTGAGGAAACCATAGCGTGGTGGTAGGGTACTTTCTAGTACTCGGATGGCTAGCTACCACCCTCAAGTTGAAAATCTACCGCCAAGCATCTAACGGCGTGTTCCGGTAGCCTCACTTAAGAGCCAATTCCATTCCAGGCTAGTTGTGCTTTAACATCTTCGACCACACCGTCACTTAACATCAGGTGAGTTGTGGTCAAACTAATTGCCTGCCAAACATAAAAAAAGGTAGGGCATCGCTGCTTTGGCCCTCATTACTTTGAGACATTAGATGGTTAGTCTTTACAGCCCTGTAATTTCGCTAGCAGTATTCTTCAAACCGGGACACAGTAATGTTTTCCGGATTATTTTCTATGTATTATCAATAAATAATATTTTATTGGTTAATAGTATAGAGAATAGATACTTACACCTCTCTTAAAGTAATCCTGGCAGCACTCATGAGCAGTGAAGGTGACCGTTCTTATTATTATTCAAAGTGAATACGAATAAGAACGAATGAATGAAGAAGGATGAGTGAATCGGTACCTTCTAGGCAAGCGTGCTCCATTTTAGACCGCATCATCACTTAACATCAGGTGAGATGGCGGACAAATGTAAGCCTATTTCAAATTAAAAAAAAAAAAAAGTGGGGGCGGTAAGTCTGCACTGACGTCCCGCTTGGGGTGTTTTATGCGTTTCCCCCTACCAGCATCTACCCGAGCCAACCCAGCTCCTTGAAGTATCGGAGCGAGGCTCTGATCCGCTGGCACAGTAGCTCCAGTGAGATGGGTGGTGACCGTTAAAAGTAAGTATGTACATATATGTATAAAGGGACCTTTTAAATCTACTCCTAGCTCATAAGTTCGGACCCAGAACCTGCAAGAATTATATCAAAAAAGATATCATTTGAAGTTTCGTCTCTTAGTTTGATATATTATTATTTCTACATTTGATACGTTTTCATAAATGTGTCACGGTACCCTAGATTAGTTAAAATTATGCGAAATAACCGACTCAAGGATTATATTAGTCACCTGCCCTGTCTACATTTGGCTCTGTATCGATAAAATTTTTGCGCTTTAGTTTTAATTATATAACATAATAATACAAATACAATAGATGTCCCGTTTGCCTTTGTTATGCAGATTTATAATCAGACAACATTGTATTTGAAACTACTATAATGAAACATGCACGTGCTCATTATTTTAGTGGAAGTTTATCGATAAAATCGAAAAAAATCGATTTATTAATTTAATTTAATATATGCTTCGGTTTCGCCTAGGCCCCTCGTCCTTTACACCTATCTACGTATATATATATATATATATATATATATATATATATATATCATAATATATAATCTGAATCTCGGAAACGGCTCCAACGATATTCATGAAATTTAGTATGCAGAGGGTTTCGGGGGCGATACATCGATCCAGCTAGGAAACCTAGCCTTTTTAGAAAACGAAATAAATCATCCAGGTTCTTGATGCCTCCATTGTCGTGATCCATTCGGTCATTTGGAAGATACGAGGTAAAGAAAACATACGTACATACAAGAAACGCGCGAAAAACATAACCCTTCCTTGGCAGTTGGGTAAAAAGGCTTACCAGTTAAAACAGTCAAATTAGTCGCTTAGAGCAAACAATTTTTTTGCAAATGATTTAACATTTTATGGTATTTTTATGAGTCGAAGGTTCATCGCATGGGTGGCAATAAATAACTCCTACACGCTCTTGTTATTAATTCTATCACTAGTAGAGCTGAACTGATTCGCCTGCTATTTAATCAATTTTATTTTTAATTTGCGCTCTCGTTGGGCCTTCTTCATCAAATCTTTTCCTCACACGCTATCCTTAAGAAAACGTATGTATATTTTCTGATTATCGCACTTCCTAACTTAATATTATGAATACGAATGTGAGCTTGTTTGTTTGTTACTACTCAACAGATCTGGGTGAAATTTTGCATGTAGGTACTTTAGACCCTGGTAAGATAGGTAGACAAAACATAGGATACTTTTCATCATCATCATCATCCATCACCAAGCGGATAAAACCGCGGGTCGCAGCTAGTAATATTACTTGCCAAAAGCTCGCGTAGTTTTTCTAACGGGTAATAATTTTTAAGACTTTAGTTCTGTTGCAGCGATGTTAACTCTGGTTTTCTAACAGATGGCGTTAGTAGTACAATAACATTCTATCCAATGAATACAAAATAGTTAATGTTCATTTTTGTAATGGTTATAAAATATATTTTTTTTGATAGATGACACATCTAGATATGAAGTTATATTATGTTAAAGCACAAATCTAAAGGCGTAATAGTTTTTCAGTAAAGTGTACCACAAAAATGTTCAGGTTGTGGGATAGTGATAGGGCTCTCTTCGCTCGCCCTGATAAAGGCGAAAGTGTGTGAGTGTATTTGTATGTTTGTTGCCTCTTCACGCTCAAACGGCTGGACCAATTATGATGAAATTTGTTATGGAGGTAGGTGACACCCTGGATTAACACATAGGCTTTTTATCCCGAAAAAATGTAGCGGGTAACACCGCGGGGCGCAGCTAGTTATCTTATAAAAACCATTTAGACGATAATTAAGGACCTTAAATAAAGGTTAAAATGCTTTGTCTACTTCTTGCTGACTAGAAACATCACGAGTGTAAATTAAACGACAAGGACAGGCGATTTTATACATAGACAAATTTTTGGCATCATTTATATGGGAGGTCATCATTCCATGGCAATAAACACCTGTTAGCTCAGTTGGTAGTAAGCCTGCTTCAAGAGCTGTAGAGTTTGGGTTCGATTCCCAGCCAAGACAAAAATTCATATAACGATAAATGTTTTTTTATGTAAGTATCAGTTAGGTATCTAGTTCTCAAAGTACAACCACACTGTTACTCGACCACGCCGTCTCGTAACATCAGGTGAGCTGTGGTCAACCTGTCGACCATAATAAAACAAGCTTTGGGGCTAGATGGCGCTGTGTGAATCGTACTACGATACTGACAGCCCTGTTGGCGCATTGGCAGTATGTCTGCTTCAGGAGCTGTAGGTTCAAGGGCGTGGAGTTTGATTCCCACCCAGAACAAACATTTTGTAATATATTTAAAAAAATACTGTGTTTGAGTGTACTGTATGTATTAACAAAAAAAACTTTTTTTTATTGTTGGCCGGCTAGGTGTTTGGCCACAGCTCGCCTGATGTTAAGTGACGGTGTGGTCGAAGGTGGTAAATCACACCTAGCCTGGAAATTAATTTTGTGTTTATATTATATACTATTTGTCACCTTTTAAGCTGTAATGGATTTCAACAGATTTTCAACTTGATGCTGGTAGCTAGCCAGCCGAGTACTAGAAAGTACCCTACCACCATAATATGGTTTCTTCACGATGTTTTCCTTCATCGGCAGCTTAAGCTCATTGTTGGGGTTTGAACCCACGCCCTTCGGCATGCGTATCGACCGCGCTAACCACTGAGCTATCATCGCTATAAAAACGGATACAAGTACAAGTATAGTTTTTTTTAAACAAGCGTTGCTTAGTTTGATGTCAGATGGCGCTGTGTATAATGTCCTACGATATTTATTCATTTACGATATATTTATTAATTCATTTCACTTACAAATTTTTACATTTACTTACACACAAACTTTTGCATCTTTCACTTAGTAGGTAGTGTAATATTATAATGTTATGATAAGGTATTGTTAAATAATCAATGTGGGCAGTTTGCGTTAAATTCGTCCTTTTGCTTAACATTGACCCTTTCTATCATATTCACGGCTAACTGCGTCAATCTAGGTTCCATTTTACATCGATATCCGACAGTTGTGTCAACATATCACCAAGGATTAGGAACTTTTAGAGCGACCAGTTCTTAACTTAACTATGAGTACTTTAAGCCAATAAAAATAGAATTTAACCTCGCATTAAATTTCCGATTAAATTTTTTTTCATAAGCTTTTGGGTCACGTACTGAGCATAAAATCACAAAATGCTGACAGATCCAGGTGGAGCTTCAAGCGCCATCTTGAAAAAAGTTTTTGGCCTATATCTCGGAAACAATGCACTTTAGGGCAAAAGTTATTGAGACCATTATTGTAAAAATAAAATTTCGCATCTTTTATTTCCTGTAAGCTTTGTTGTAAAACTTACCGTTTACGATTTATGGTCCATTTAATGAACGGATTTTTCTAACATTTCAAGAGTTATAGTCGAGATAGAATAACCGGTTCATTAAATGGCCCATAAATCGTAAACGGTAAGTTTTACAAAGAAGTTTACAAGAAATAAAAAATGTGAAATTTTATTTTCTATAATGATGGTCTCAATAACTTTTGCCCTAAAGTGCATAGTAAGTGTAAAATGTCCTACGATATTTATTTTTATTTATATAAAAAAAGAGGCGGGAAAAGGCTACAAGTATGGACTCTTCCTTCTTTTTACATTCCAGTGCCAATCTTGTCTAGGTACTTCAATGGAATTTATCAAACACAAATACAAAAATATTTTATTAAACACCAATATTACAAGTCAATTCCATAACATAAGTTCAAATATATCATAAAAGTTTTAAAACTTATTAGGTACATATCAATTAATAAAAAACAAAATTTCAAAATGAAGTATGTCAATATAAAAAATATATTCAATATAATGTCAAAAAAAATCCACTCTAATTAATTTTTTCCTTTCAAAATCGCGTAACTGTAACCCTCAGATCAAAAACTCCACTCAGGTATCTGCTGTGTGATTATAAATATAAGTAAGTACATATATCTAATACCTTTAAGCAAGCAATTCTTGTATATATGTATATACATAATATATATTCATGAAATTTAGTATGCAGGGGATTTCGGAGGCGATAAATCGATGTAGCTAGGTTTCATTTTTAGAAAATGTCTTTTTATCCGTGTTTTCAGGCAATGAAAAACCGAGCAAAGTTCGGTCATCCGGTCAGGTACTGTATAATATCTACACAAACTCAAGTTCATCGATCTATCTCGTAAACATAATAATCTGGCAAAATTTTCCTAAATGTATACGTTTAGCATTTATAAAATAACATCAGCCTTTTTTATTTATTCCAGCACTTCCCGGCAAGCCTTTGAAGGCTTTTAAGATTTTATCAATATATAGCAGCAATAGGGAAGTATTACTGGACATACAATCATTGTGAATTCCCTCTCTTACTGATAAGCCGATAAGGCTTCAATTATAATTTAAAACGATTTAATATTCAGTTTTGTGATTCAATTAATTGTTAATTGTCGATGTTTAATTGTTGATTTTTCATTAAGCGTCAGGACAAAGAAGAGTTATTATTTTCCTTTTCTAGTAATTGAGACACTCTTAATGTCTATCCAATATTTATTTTCATAATCTATACATACTTATAATATTTTTTACATTTTATTTAACTTTCAATATAATTATGTAACTATGTATGTTTGTTCGGGTGGAATCTTGCAAGTTAAATTTGACCCACTTGCCGACGTCCGATGGGACTCAAATTTGGTGTACCTATGTATCTTCGGTGACAATACAATTATATGTACCATGTACCATGGAGCTGGTCTGATGATGGAGACGGAAGATGGCCATAGAAATTTCTAAGCTAAACAAGATTAACCCATCGAGTTTGGGCTCGATTGATTCGTCTTGAGGAGCACTTAATGCCTAGACAATATTCAGGGTCTGATAATGAAGCTAGAAGGTGACCACGGCATCTCTGTGATAAAACAACAGAACCCCACCGAGCTTGGGCTCGCTTGATTCGTCTTGAGGAGAAATCTCTAAAATACTTAAAGATAAAAATGTCAATGAACTACAAATTTTAATTAATTTAGTTAACACTACCTGTTACAGGTAAAACCTGTTAAACCTACCTGTTAAAGCGCCGAGGTGGAACACTCCAGGGTTTTTAGTGGGTAGGCCGTCATTAGGACGGAGAGTCCCACGTAACCACTGTGCCCGCCCCAGGGCCGGTGGTATACATTAAGTATTATACCTGGAAAAAAAAAAGGTGCTTACTATACTTCTGTACCTACGTCAAGTTTAAGGATATACGATATACCATAAAATTTATTATAAAATTTTATGGTCCCAGATAAAAGCGAGTTTAAAAAAATATTTTTTTACTCTTAATTTATTATGTAATAAAGCAGTAGATTCTGTTTATTTATACGCGCTAATCTCTAGAACTAGTATTTTTGTATTTGATAGCTCATTTCTTGAGGAAGATCATACTATTTAACATCACGATTCGACCTTCAGATAGGAATACTATAAACTGAATTCGCAGATAAATTAACCAACTGAATTAGAAATACTTACAATTGTTTTTTTTTGTATTTTTTTTTATTATGTCTGACGGGCTATGTTTTTGGCTTCAGCTCACGTGATGTTAAGTGACGGTGTGGTCGAAAATGGTAAACACACCTATCCTGGAATGGAACTGGCTCTCACTTGAGGCTGCCGGAACACACCGTTAGATGCTTGGCGGCAGATTTTCAACTTGAGGGTGGTAGCTAGCCAGCCGAGTACTAGAAAGTACCCTACCACCACGCTATGGTTTCCTCACGATGTTTTCCTGCACCGGAAGCTCAAGCTCATTGTTGAAGTTTGAACCCACGCCCTTCGGCATGCGAACCGACCGCGCTAACCACTGAGCTATCATCGCTACAATATAGGCAATAACTATAGGCTTACATTTGAGTGTTCAAGGTATATATTTAATGTATGTATTTCCGCTTATAAGTCGTATTTGTTACAACAGTACGAGGATTTAAATTAAAATTTAACTAACATGACGACAATTTTGAAAAAAATATCCGAAATATAACTTAAATCCGACATAAATCTAAAATCTAAATAAATTAAAATAACCATAAGTCTCTATATTATATTCCTCTCGCTGCACTTGCACACGTGTTTCACATCTACACGAGCCATGTGTTGGCTTGCGTTTGACCACCATCTCACCTGATAAGTGTCGACACGGTCTAAGATGGAGCACGCTTGCCTAGAAGAGACCGATTCACACTCGACTTGAAATGACTAGAACACTAACATAAATAAAAATATACACAATACACTAACACATTAAACATAAATCACTAGAATAACATCTAAATATTATAAACACTACTTAATACATTTATTATACCTAATCATAAAAAGGTCAATCATGTTTAAAAGTATATCTACAAGGTCATTGTCTGAAGGGCAAGACATGACATAATTATTGCATAAAATTAATCGGCTTATTGTAGCTGATATACATAGATACAAAAGCCGGCCAAGTGCGAGTCGGACTCGCGCACGAAGGGTTCCGTACCATTACCTATGGAAAAGGCAAAAAATCACGTTTGTTGTATGGGAACCCTTAAATATTATTTTATTTTGTTTTTAGTATTTGTTGTTATAGCGGCAACAGAAATACATAATTTGTGAAAATTTCAACTGTCTAGCTATCGCGGTTCTTGACATACAGCCTGGTGATAGACAGACGGACGGACAGACAGACAGCGAAGTCTTAGTAATAGGGTCCCGTTTTTACCCTTTGGGTACAGAACCCTAAAAATGAGTTTGTTTGACCTTTTTCACGGGCTTCAAGCTGTTTATTTTAGTCGAGAAATTAATCATCGATGAAGGATTTTATTATCATATCATATAAGTGGAAACTGGAAATACCATACCTACTAAATGAAAGCTAATGTAAAATCTTTGCAGATGCGATTGTCTGCGTACTTTTGAGTGTGTTTTTTTCCCTTTTTTGCCCGACTGCCAAAGAAGGGTTATGTTTTTAGCGTTTATCTTGTATGTATGTAAATTTCTTTATTACATCGTATCTTGCAAACGGCCGAATGAATTATGACAATTAAGCTACCTATCGTTAGATTCGTCTTAATAATCCAAGTATAATTTTTTTAAACAATAGAGGTTGGTTTAAAAAAAAAACAAGATGGTGGATTTTTGGCGCGAAATAGAATAAAAATACTTATCAAGTAGTCTAAATGAAGACAATTAAAAGAGGATTACAAAAATATACATAAGGTATACATACATATATGTTTGTATTTAATTAGAAATTTTCTGCCGCCAAGCATCTAACGGTGTGTTCCGGCAGCCTCACTTGAGAGCCAGTTCCATTCCGGGCTAGGTGTGCATTACCATCTTCGACCACACCTTCACTTAACATCAGGTGAGTTGTGGTCAAACACCAAGCCTGTCAGCTATAAATAAATAAAAAATTAAAAGTTTTTTCCTTTAAAATCTTCAGCTTGTTTTTCGGCTATCATACGTTAGTGCATTGTGACAATTCGCAAGTTTTCAGAAGTATTGTTCCATTTACCTAAATACCTATTTATTTATTTTTTTGTTTTTGGCGTCGCACTTTGCGTATTTTCCAGTATTTTATGAAAAATCAAGCTAAATGAGTCTTAGTCACAGTCAAAATCACACCAAGTAGAAGTTGAGTCCGGTCATGCCCTAATAAAGCAGTAGTGACTTTACTTCAAGCTTCGTTGGAGTATTGTGAGCAACACGAAAATTTATGTTTTATGACATTATATCAGTTTCCCATAATTTAACGCGTAAACCGACACTATATGAATAAAACACCACAATTTTTATACAAAAACAATCTAAAAATCACAAGCTTTCGAATATAATATGGGGCAACACAGCCTTTCCGCGATCCCTCCAAAATCTGTTCAAAGTATCTAGAGCTATTATAATTTTGGTTTGAAATTTTGTTCACAACGTTTAAGCTCCTATATGAGGTATAAGGTAAATCAGCCCTGTTTCTACAAACTGTCCCACAGAAAAGACAAAGGTGCGTGCCGTGGGATTCGAATCCAGGACTTCCAACTTAGAAGCCAGACTGTCTTCTAAGCTGCCGAAACTTCAAGACCACCTAGAAAAAAGTCAACATTGAGCGCAGTAATGCACTTGAAACATTCAAGTCGGAATTCGTTATTTAATTATATTTCCTGAAGCGTATGAAATTCAACCATATTATTAGTATGTACTGATCATATTTTATTGACAGCCACATCAATGCGCTTATTACTCAAATTTTTATGATCGTGAATAAGTCGTAGGTACAAGAAACATGTTTGTTTACTAATCGTTTTTATACAACATGCTACGCCAATTTATTACTTGACATATTACAATTTATTCGTGCAATACAATGAGTGCAATACTCATTGGTGCAATAGATATTTATTTTTACCCGACTGCCAAGGAAGGGTTATGTTTTTCGAGCGTATCTTGAATGTATGTACATATGTACGTATGTATGTATGAATGAATGTATGTTTGTGTGTGATAGTGTGAGTGTGTGTGTGTGTGTGGGCGTGTATGTGTGCGTATGTGTGTGTATGTATATATGTACCTATACAATGTATCTATGTATATATTTATTATTTAGATACCCTACTTTATAAGTTTGGTTATTTTTTTTCATCATCATCATTATCATCAGCCGTATGACGTCCACTGCTGGACATAGGCCTCCCCCATTGATTTCCATAAAGACCGGTTGGAAGCGGCTCGCATCCAGCGCGTTCCTGCGTTCTTTATTAGGTCGTCTAATTTGCAGTCTTAATTATTTTTTTTGTTAACGCCAATTTATTATTAATTTTGTGCCAAAAATCCACCGTCTTGATTTTTTTAAACCCCCTCTAAGGACACTTGGGTTATTGAGACGTACATATGTAACGATATCTTAACTGTCGTAATCCATTCGGCCGCTTGGAAGATACGAGGTAATAAAGAAATTTACATACATACATACATACATAGACATAGGTACATACGTATAAGAAACGCGCGAAAAACGTAACCTAAACCAATATACCTCGTACAATATGCAATATGCTAGTTTTTTATGATTTAAGACTAAATCAAAATCAATATTAACTGCATCTAAATTACATTTTTTACAACGGCACTCCTTGAGCGTTAAGTCATAAATTATATGGTTAATACCATTAATCATAGATTAAGTATGTAATCCGAAACAAATGTTTATTTTTATATTTACTAATAATCTATATAATAAAAATCAAATGATGTTCGTTAGTAAACGCACAATGCATGATTACTTTTTATAATATAAAAATAAATATGCTTCATTTATATTGAACATGAAGCGTATGTAATACAAGTGATGAAATTAAAGACTTTCTTGTAAGTGTGCGAAAGAAATGCCCGCAAAAATCAGTGTAATTTTTTAACCGGCTTCAAAAAAAGATGTGGTTCTCAATTCAACCGCTTTTTTTTTATGTTTGTTACCTCAGAACTTTCGGCTGGGTGAACCGATTTTGGATTTGAAAGCTGATGTTTCCCGTGCTTTAGCCGTGGTGGTGCCGGCGTAAGAATAGTACCGCACCCTCTCTACCCGTTGAGTTGTTGAGTCGGCTAAGGGATGTCATCCGGAAGATGGGCAGCAGCGTCTTCCTTGAACAATCACACCTAACTGCGCTCGCCAACCCGCCTACCAAGCGTGGCGAGTATTGGCAAAACCCCCCCAGGAGGAGGCCTATGTCCAGCAGTGGACGACCTATGGCTGATGATGTGTGATGTGATGTGTTACTTCCCGCGTAGTCCCATTTCAATTTGGTCCAGTTCTGATAATGGCATCCATGAACGAAAAACACATGAAGCCGGTTTTTTGTTAAAATATTACTTGTTTGATTCGCAAAATCCAGTTCTATTGGTAGGTATATATGAATACTTATATGGTTTTTTTTTATATGCGACAATTCAGTTTAACTAATCATTTATAGTGTTTACATATATATTAATATACATCTAGGCAGGAAATAACTAGAACACTTCAGATAAACTAGAATATTGATTTAGGCGGAAATTATACTAGCTAAACGCAAACCTAAGCATGGGTTAGGAAGTACGTTGGAACATACAGAGAACCGGAAAGTCAGTTTTGCATAATTTGAAAGTTAAATAAAAGCTTAATAATAAAATGAGATGTATTTAACGTAGTAGTTTTATGTTTTGATTACTTTTTAGTTACGTTAGTTAAAAACCTGTCATGGTGTCTTCTAACTTCCTATATTTATTATAATCATTTGTAGCAATGGTAAGCTTAAAAAAGCTCAGTGGTTAGTGTGGTCGGATTGTAGGTCAAAGAGCGTGGGTTCATATCGCAACAATAAAATATGTAAAATAAAACAATAAATTGCACGTTGTGCTTAGTTGAACAAGCAACACATTTAGCATTACTTAAGTTATAAATAAATTGGTGTTTTCATTATTGTGTAGTTGCTATTGTGAACACTCAATAAATAAATTTAAAAAAAAAACTTGAGGAATCTGCCGTGAATATAGAGAAACTTGCGCCATACTGATTCACGGCACCAGGGTCCCATCGGCAACCTAAAGTCTTGCCCACCAGAATCACGTGAAGAGAAAAGACAAGCCTTCGTTGTCCACTTAACATAAACGAATACTCGTCAAACACCTAGCATATTAACCAAACAGAGTTCAGAGTATTGCATGCAAACCTAAACATAGTTAGTAATAATCCATCCATACTTCCATACGAATATTATAAATGTGAAATTTATAGTCTGTTACGTTTTTACGCCTAAACCGCTGAACCAACTTTGATGAATTTTGTCATAGAAATAGATGGGACCTTGGAGAAGGACATACTACATACTACTTTTTTTGCGAAAATAAATCTTAGATAAAGTAGGGAACAAAAATTTGTATGGGAAACCAATAATGTCTCAAGTAAGAGATATAAAAAACCATTACATCTTTACTTTTGATAAGAATAAAGACATAAGCTACTTTTTTGCGAAATTAAATCTTAAAGCGGGTGAAATAAGGGATGAAAATTTGTATGGGGAACCAATAATTTCTCCAGTAAGAGATATAAAATATATGATAAAATCTTACATCTTTACTTTTGGTAAGAAATAAAAATTGTTTCCACGTTTTGGACTAAGCAAGGTAAAGTAGGGACTGATAAAAAAAAAAATTAATTTACTTTCTTACCTATCTGTACACTCAATTCTCGCTCTAACCTGGGATTCAATGCACCCTTATCTAGGATGACTCGATAGTATAATTCCATGTCTAGGACAATCGATGTAGATATTTTTCGTGTCATTTAAGAGGTCTTTACGATCACTCTCTGGCAAAAATTGACATGTAAATTAAATAATTCAATTTTGATTTTTTATTTTATTATTGTTTGATTATTCTTTGACATTTGATTGTGTATTAGTTATGAATTCATTATTGTTTTTATTGCATGGTGTCTGCACCTATAATTGTTGTGACATTTACTGTAGGTATACTTATTTTGTACTTCTTACTTTTTGTCATGAGACACGAGTGAGTACACGACGTTGGTGTTCATCACTTAACTACATAGTATAAAACAAAGTCAATTTCTCTGTCCCTATATCCCTATGTATGCTTAAATCTTTAAACCTATATACGCAACGGATTTTGATGCGGTTTTTTTAATAGATAGAGTGATTGAAGAGGAAGGTTTATATGTATAATAACATCCATTAAATAGTGGAGAAATACTGTTATTTTCGAGGTTTATACCCGTCCGAAGCCGGAGCGGGCCGCTAGTAATATAAATAAATATGTAAATCTTGCTGGTATAAACCCAGCGAAACAGGCGGGTAGCAGCTAGGTATAGACCAAGAACCCGCGACGGCCAGACCTTCGTCATTTTATGAAAGCTGAAAGTTTCTTTGTCGTACTTACCTGTGTTGAGGACATGCCCTCAACACAGGTAAGTACAATCAGGGACTATGGAGTTTGCATTGTGGTTATTTGGGCAGGTAACAGGTAGTAAAGGTGTATAAAATAGTACCCCAATACCTTCAATTTTTTTATATAATCGTCGGAATAACATGAGACATCATGTTATCCATTGCCGGACACTTAGTATAGATGCAACCCCCTGCCAGACACCCCTAAATAAAAATAAAAAATATTCTTGGGCACATGTCCAAAGAAACTTTCAGCTTTTATAAAGCAACGAAACGAACGAATTATATACAACAAGTAATTAAATTAAATTTAAAAAAAAAGACTTCTTTATTAACCAAACTGGAAACTGGCTTTCAAATGAAAAAAAACGTGTCGAAATCGGTCCATCCGTTTGAGAGCTACGATGCCATAGACAGACACACATTCACACACACAGACAGACATCGACGTCAAACTTATAACACCCCTCTTTTTGCATCAGGGGTTAAAAAATAAGTCATTATTAAACATGTTTACAAAAACTAATTATGACATATTTTTATTGAAAAAAAAAATAGATGGGTAAATGTTAAAAACTAATAGCTAACTAGTTATTAGCTTTAACATAAAAAAATATATTAAACGAAAAATAACTTAACTATTATATTATATATGAAATATCACATCATCAGCCATAGGTCGTCCACTGCTGGACATAGGCCTCCTCCTAGGGGGTTTTTGCCAATACTCGCCACGCTTGGCAGGCGGGTTGGCGAGCGCAGTTAGGTGTGATTGTTTAAGGAAGACGCTGCTGCCCATCTTCCGGATAACATCCCTTAGCCGACTCTTACGGCAACCACGGGTAGAGATTCGAGGGTGGGGTACTATTCTTATGCCGTTACCACCACGGCAAAAATGAAATGACACGGTATGAAATATACCTTTAGTTAATTTAGGGCCAGATGGCTTTGTGAATAGTCTTCTAATATATAATTAAAACATGTCTGTGCCTTTTCACTATTGAACGACAAGGAACCGATCAAGACAAAACAGGCTAGGTGTTAGTCCACAGTCTAGCCTAGTTTAGGACCCACCGTTTTAAACTAGTCACCAAGGCTTAAATTACACTTATGTTCTTGCTCTGTGTATATATTTCCAGAAATAATAATTGTAAATATTTTTTATAATTTAAGACCTATGAAGGAATGATAGGTATATCCTGCGATAAATGCTGATTTATTCAAGCGTGTGCTGACATTTATATGGCATTTTCAAGGAATGAGATCATTCCGTTTTTTTTTTAAATACAAAAAAGTTTGGAACGTTTAATATTTATTTGAGTATAAATAAATGTCGTCGGGCAATTACAGTTAGCACCATCTGACGCCTAACTAAGAAAAAGCTTGTACTATGGAAATCACACTGATAGAATACTGATATACTTTTTTTGTTGTAAATACACACGTATAATACACTACACCCCGTCCCGGCTTCGCACGGGTAATAAGAATGGATATAGCTATCTTTAAAAGGTAATATATACGATATATATGCTATCACAGACTTTTTTGTAGATCTATAAAAGAAAAATATCCCAGAATACATTTTATTTTATTTTAAGGCTGACAGGCTAGGTGTTTGACCACAGCTCACATGATGTTAAGTGACGGCGTGGTCGAAGATGGTAAAGCATACCTAGCCTGGAATGGAACTGGCTCTCAAGTGAGGCTGCCGGAACACACTGTTAGATGCTTGGCGGCAGATTTTCAACTTGAGGGTGGCAGCTAGCCAGCCGAGTTCTAGAAAGTACCCTACCACCACGCGATGGTTGACCCACGATGTTTTCCTTCACCGGAAGCTCAAGCTCATTGTTGAAGTTTGAACCCACGCCCTTCGGCATGCGAACCTACCGCGCTAACCACTGAGCCATCATCGCTTGCAAAATCGCTTGCTTTATATATCAAAGGGAATTAGGCAGCGTTTTCGATTAAAGCTCCCAGGTGGCTTGAGTTCTTCCGACACTTCCAACAATTTATCATCACAATTCAACTAATTTATACAAAACCTTGACAAATTATTTATTTAAGCCTTCCTCATGAATCACTCTATCTATTGCCGAAACTCGCATGATAATCCGCTCAGTAATTTTTAAATTTATCGCGAATTCATAGACAGACAGACGCGGTGGACGACTTTCTTGATTTATAATATGTAGTGATTTACAAAAAAAAAAGTGTCAAAGTATTCTATCAGTTATCTAACTTCCATACAAGCTTTGCTTAGTTTGGGGTCATATGGCGCTGTGTGTAATGTCCTATGACATTTGTTTCATTTTAAACTTATGTTTGTTTTTGGTGGGTCATGTTGTGTGAAAGTCAAAAATTCGAATCCGTATCACCAGGGTCATCCAGTAACATTCATTTAGTAGACACATAATAGGTACTGTTCGTAGAAATTCCACTCAGCTATGTTGTCAACGCAAATACTTAACGACAAAACTTTGTAAACATAATAAAGCAACTGAACTTTAGAGACTTGTTTTAGGTAGAAACATATGACATAACATTCAGTCATGTCATATGTTCCTACCTAAGACAATGTTATATTCATTTATGTAGAGTCTAGAATGAGTATTTTATTTGTAGTACAAATAGGTACCTACGCCACTTTTGCTTAAACTATTGCTAATTTAATTTAATTTATTTATTCATCTCCAAGTAACTTTAGACTCAATTAATACACTTATAAAAATTCAAAAACATTTACATAAAAGCCAAGGCAATCTTATCTTTTATTATATATTTATAAGTGCTTGCCGACTAACTTCTAGGTACAAGCTGCGGGCCCTTAATCTCACACTAGGGAGTTCCGTGTCTTGAGGTTCAATGATTCCATCTTTCTTGACATAGATATATAGTAAGTTAAATTTTATGTTAAAATACAAGATCTCAAGATAGTTCGATCAGGTTGTATGTAAAAATATGTAAAATGGAAAAGAATAGTGTGCTTGTGCGCGCACGCGCATTGGTATGTGGGTGTGGGTGTGTAAGTGGGTATGGGTGTGAATGTGTGGGTGTGGGTGTGTGGGTGTGGGTGTGTGTAGGTGTGTGGGTGAGCCACATTATATCTATCGAGGGACACCAACTCTGGCAGTAAATTTTAGCGGTTCTTACGATGAATATTGAATCGAACCATTTAGTTCAAATTATTGAATATCTAGGTACACTATGAAACGGTGTCGCTTTTAGGGCTGCTGTCCGATAGTAGGAAGTGCAGGCTGGAATTTGGCCTTACTAATATTTACAGATTTACAAGTAAATGTTCAAGCTAAAACCAACGAATTAGGCAACGAATAATCGACAATTCAAAGAGATTAATGATAATAATTTAGTGTTATTGGGCAGGTATCATGCATATCTAATCTAATACCTTTAAACGAGCTATTCTTGTATATCTTTAATCTTTAAACGAGCAATTCTTGTATATATATATATATTCTGAATCTCGGAAACGGCTCCTACGATTTTCATGAAATTTTGTATCCAGGTGGTTTCGGGGGCGAAAAATCGATCTAGCTAGGTTTCATTTTCAGAAAACGTCGTTTTATCCATGTTTTCAGCCGAGCAATGCTCGGTCAACCAGGTACTATATATTTATATACACATTCTGAATCTCGGAAACGGCTCCAACGATTTTCATGAAAATTAGTGTGCAGTAATACAAACACTTAGCCTGGAATGCAACTGGCTCTCGCATTTTCAACTTGATGGTGGTAGCTAGCCAGCCAAGTACTAGGAAGTACCCTACCACCACACTATGGTTTCCTCACGATGTTTTCCTTTAGCGGCAGCTCAAGCTCATTGTTGGGTTTGAACCCACGCCCGTCGGCGTACGAACCGACCGCGCCAACCACAAGACCTTCGTTGAATTAATTTCTATGGATAATGACTATACATGCCATTTCGTGAACTAATTAAAATCAGTCCTTCATTAATATCCACTATGATATTGTAAACGTTATTTATCATCGCTCAGTCACATCTTACTACACGGAAGACATCGTAAACACTACATCCTCGCAGAAACTAGCATATAAATGCCTAATTATAACATTTGCGAACTCAAGTTTTGCTAATTTACCAAATAATAAATTAACCATAATAATAAATTAATAAAGAATGGACTAAACGCAAAACTAGTAAACCTACTCAACGAATTAGTTTTATAAATATATTGTAAGCGTACTTACTGATACCATTTTATTCGCGTATTTTCAGGTGTTTTGCATATTCCGGGCGGATATATAATATATTTTCTGAATCTCGGAAACGGCTCCAACGATTTTCATGAAATTTAGTATGCAGGAGGTTTCGGTGGCGATAAATCGATCTAGCTAAGTTTCATTTTTAGAAAACGTCGTTTTATCCGTGCTTTTAGGCATTGAAAAATCGAGTAAAACTCGGTCATCCAGGTACTAATTATAAACAAGCAATAAATAGACTACAATTGATTTTTAGGGTTCCGTACCAAAAGGGTAATACGGGACCCTATTACTAAGACTCCGCTGTCCGTTCGTCTGTCTGTCTGTCCGTCTGTCACCAGGCTGTATCTCATGAACCGTGATAGTTAGACAGTTGAAATTTTCACAGATGATGTAGGTATTTCTGTTGCCGCTATAACAACAAATACTAAAAAACAGAATAAAAATATATTTAAAAGGGGCTCCCATACAACAGACATGTTTTTTTGCCGGTTTTATAGATAATGGTACGGAACCCTTCGTCGAGTGCAACTTGCACTTGGCCGGTTTTTTGTTATTATCAATCTGTACTATCTTACTGCAGGCCAAAGGCCTCCTTACCTTCTTTCTATCTTTCTCTATCTTTTGCAACCTATTTTTAACCCCCGACGCAAAAACAAGGGGGTGTTGTAAATTTGACGTGTCTGTGTGTGTGTGTATATGTCTGTGGCATCGTAGCTCCCGAGTGGATGAACAAATATATTTTTTATTAAGACAATATTTTAATTGATTTTATCATGAGACCCTTGAAAATATGAAATGCTGAATCCATAAAGTGCGATGCCAAAAGTAAAAAAATCTAACTGTCAATATGAGTTGTTGTCAGAACACAATCGAAGTGGATGTCCTTGAAAAAGATAAACAGTAATAAAATCTAAATAAATTTGCGAAATTATCTTTTGATTATGACTTTTGACCACGATCAAAGTTTATTACTTTGCCTAAAAACTTCTTATTTAATTCTACATTTTCAATCTCAGCGTAAAGTGTGTTAGTGTCGTTTAAAATGGCAGTATATGCAGCTCATCTGACCCGTACTCTCCAAGGCACACCGTCAGTGTTTCAAGTGACGGCACAGGACGCTTTAGGAGCTACTGTTAAACCAGCACTGAAAAAACTTGTGGAGGTACCAAAATAGACAATCTCTTATCATTTTTAACCCTAAAATTAGAAACCATAAAATGTAAAAAATTATATACGAAGTCCGAGTACTAAATATCAACTAGGTTATTCTGCAATGTTTTAATCTTTATTAACAAGTAGAAACCTTCATTTAGTGTATCTAAATAAACAAATTTCTCTTTGTCGCAGTATCTGGCAGCCATACATCCAAATAAGTGTGGGTGGTGTGTACGCTGGTTCGACGAGCTCTACTTGCTGTTTGACTGCTGTCTGCAATACCACTACCTCAAACATTACGGTATTAATATCATCTCACTCTCATAAACACACTAAAATCCTGGTTTACCTCATCAGAGCTTCAGATGCATTGTACTTGCTATAAACAAAATTCTTTACTCGTACAGAAAGTAACAAAAATAGAATATGGATATTTATTTATTTATTTAATAAGTCCGCCAACACAGTGTACACCAATACATTAAAAATTAAATATCGAAATTACAAAATGTCAAGTTAAGTGCCACAGCAATTATAGGCGAAGACGGCATACATTAAAATCAAATATTCTGTCAAAATTATTAAAATCAAAAATAATATGTCAAAAACATTAAAACCTAAAAAATCAGTCAATACTCAGTCAAAATTATAATTAAAAGCTACAAAGGATTCGTCGTTGTTTGATACATGGTCAAAGATAAACTAGATATATAAATCAACAATACAATAACTTAAATGTCAACTAAGTCAATATTAAGAATAGCCCGCTTGAAACTACTAACAGTGCTAGTAAAAAGGTCCAAGGAATGTTTGCTATGCAATGTTGGATATGTTTGTTTATCATCAGGCAAGCATTTTGCTCGTCTCATTATTTTTATATATTTTTTATTAATCTATCATGGCTCTCATGCTAGACAGGCAGGAGTGTTAATACTCTCATTAGGTCAGTTTTTATTAAATTTCTATTAGCTATATGGATGATTGTCAAGCATAAATCTAGAAATTTAGAGAACAACTAGGAACATTATACTCTATGATAATAAGTGGTAAATGGTCGATGATAATAAATAAGAAAGCCAACAATAAGCTCTTATATTATAGTACTTATTTTTGTTATGAATGTTGATAACTTATTATTTCTTTTTTGTTAAATCCTTTTACATACATACTAGCTGCGCCCCGCGGTGGTGATGGATAATGATGGTGATGTTGATGAAAAGTATCCTACATCTTATTCCGGGGTCTAAAGTACCTACATGCAAAACTTAACCCAGATCCATTGGGATGTTTACGTGTGAAGACATAACAATCAAACAAACTTGCATTCGCATTTATAATATTAGTAAGGGTTAGGATGTTACGAAGTACATATGTACATGCAATCAGAGTCCATAAAATGCTGTTAAAAGGTTAACTAGTATTAAATATAATTATTCACATATTAAACCTATGAAATCTTTCCTCTAAAAGACCTAATTCTGTAACATCTAACATGATTTTATGGTTATTCTAGCTGCATCATTCTCTGAAAGTTTCTATGGGCTGCTCCGAGTACCGTTGTCAGTCTCCAGCGAGTTCTCCTCTGGACAGCGGCTACCAGAGCTTCTAGAGAGAGGTTCTCTGCTGCTGCTGGTATTGGTGCCATACTTGAAGGACAAGGCGGAGCGGATAATAGACAAGTGGAGAGAGGAGGATGAAGATGGGCGACTTGGGAAGGTAAACTAATCAATGTATTATACATATTTACAAATATTTAATTGATAACACCAATGTTACAAGTCAAATTACGTAATACTGTTTCAAATATATTTCATCAAAATATAAATATGTCAATATATATTTAAAAAATCGAAAAAAAAGCATGTCATATTAAAAAATATTGTTAAATTAATAAAATGTCCAAAAACTATCATAATTACTTTAATCATTGCAGAATAATCTTTGATTTTATAATACTTCTCAATTCTCAAAACACAGCCAAGATCTTAACTTGGTTCTGAAGCATGTGGTGTAAAAGTGCATCCTGGATGGAAGCGAGTATTTGGTTGTGGACAGTGGGCCCCAAAATGTATACCAACCTCTTCGACTTGATGAGCCTATGCGACTTTTGTATTTCACTATATTGTTACTGATATGGATGTTGTGTTTGGAGGTTATGCAAGCTACTGTAGGAAAAAATACTATAAAATTATCTACTTACCTACAAATTGATATTACTTTTGACTTTAATATCTGTGACTGTACCTACCCAATATGTAAAGAAAGATCCACAAAAAAAATTGCCTTGCTGAGTTTCTTGCCGGAGTCTTCTCAGTTGAAGTGTAATTACGAGCCAGTGGTAGATTCAAAAATGTAGCTTAACATTCATATGTGCCTTACCAGGACATAAACTGAATAAATGACTTTTTGATTATTCTTTTGAATTTATTATTTTAGTTCCTGCTAATTTCTATACTACCTTATGGTATAGATATTATAAATAGTGTACAGAATTATAAGCCAAGTATATAGGTATATACAGCTGCTATTTAGCCAATTATTTCAATTTCAGAGTTGTAAGCATAGTAAAAGTTGTTCATAATGAAGCTTTCAAAATCAGACTGAGTTGGAATGTCAATTTTTAAATTTGTAACAGATACAAGCTCGTCTTAACGACGGGGAAGATTATTCGATGTTATAATGACATATTTCAGAGCTTGTCAGACCGTGTCCGTCGAGCAGCCATCCGCATCTACTCTATCATCCACCTGGTGACGTCGGCGGCGCGCCTCGTGCAGCTGGCGCGGTACCTGACCGGCCGCTCGCACAGCCACGCGATAGAACTGGCCGCGCTCGGAGTCACGCTCAAGGATGCACCGCCGAGAGACGATGACGAACATTCGTGGGCCGACCTCGGTAGGACTCTGCGGATGGGACAGATCGGGTAAGGAAATGTGTCACAATTGTCACCCACATATTATAAATGCGTAGAAGTCTCGTACCGCTCGTTTTAATCGACTGTTTCTTCCGCGCACCAGTCTTCTGTGGAATGACTTAATTTTGATCTACTTCGCTTAAAACAAAGGGTGAATAAGGTTTCTTAAAGGTAGGCAACATACAGACAATACCCCGCTATAAGTATCAGCTTAAGACAGGCGATGCTAGTCTGCTAGTGATCTAGCGATGATAGCTCAGTGGTTAGCGCGGTCGGTTCGCATGCCGAAGGGCGTGGGTTCAAACCCCAACAATGAGCTTGAGCTGCCGGTGAAGGAAAACATCGTGAGGAAACCATAGCGTGGTGGTAGGGTACTTTCTAGTACTCGGCTGGCTAGCTACCACCCTCAAATTAAAAATCTACCGCAAAGCATCTAACGGTGTGTTCCGGAAGCCGCACTTGAGAGCCAGTTCCATTCCAGGCTAGGTGTGCTTTACCATCTTCGACCGTACCGTCACTTAACATCAGATGAGCTGTGGTAAAACAACAAGCCTGTAAGCGATTTAAAATAAAATAAAAAGGCAAAAATACCACGGTAGCACACTAGACATCACTGGTAATCATCGGATAATCGCGCGAATCAATCGGTAGCGAGCGACGTGATTAAATAGGCGCGCTATGACTAAAGTGGGTCAGGTTCACCCACAGGGGTTCAGGTTCAGGGGTGAGAGATGGAGGGGTGTATGTATGAGCGCGAAAGCAGTTCATTGACTTCGATGTGTACCTACTTTTTAAATACGTTGCGCGGTGTCATCCGCGCGCGACTACGATGTCATTTTCGGTGCGCGTGATTTGAGTGTCCGTGTTTTTGTGTTTGCTCAGGATAATTAGGTCAAATAATAACTACCTATTTTTTAATTATTATATTGACAAAGCTTACTATTAGGTGGCTCATTACGTGGAAGACAGGAATATATGGTTGTAGTAGCTTCTCTCTGCACTTGCATCCCCCTGGCTAAGTGACAATTGTAGTAAGCATAATGTATTAATATCTATAACTGTAAACTTTAACCTAATATGAAAAGAAAAATCTACAAAAAAAATGCCTTGCTGAGTTTCTTGCCGGAGTCTTCTCAGTTGAAGTGTAATTACGAGCCGGTGGTAGATTCAAACATGTAACTTAACGTTCATAAGTGCCTTACCAGGGCCTAAACTGAATAAATGACTTTTTGATTTTTTGATTTAATATTTATTACGACAATTGAGTACTGAACCCCTTGTATCTATGTTGCTGATGTTCAAACTTTCATGGTGTTATAATATGTGTTATGAATCCTGCATATTTTTCCAGGAGTGCAATAATAACTTTTCCGATGGTGGGTCGGCTGCTGCTCCGTGGCGTGGAGTACGGCGCCTTCGCGGTGCAGTTCCTGCGGTGGTGGGAGGCGCGCGCTGCCGCCCCCACGCAAGCCCTGCCGCCCCCACCGCCACCCGCCGTACGTATTAATGATACTTGACTATACATGGTTATAAGCTTAGGGTATACTAAACCGAAAAGGAGCCATTGTTCACATCACTATGAACAAGTTTTACTATGTAATTTTTAAACTTACGCGACTTGGATACATAATTATGTTTATCACCGAGTCATA
This sequence comes from Biston stratarius, assembly GCA_950106695.1. Classification (NCBI taxonomy): domain Eukaryota; kingdom Metazoa; phylum Arthropoda; class Insecta; order Lepidoptera; family Geometridae; genus Biston; species Biston stratarius. The sequence goes on along the minus strand of OX467106.1, from coordinate 1,859,832 downwards.
ATCGCGCACAAAATACTATGAAATTTTTTTTTTTTTTTTTTTTTATAGCAGGGTTTTTAATCTTTTTAAAAACGCGACCTTTTTTTAAGTTGAAAAATTGTCGCGACCAAATGCGCGTCGAACTCGCGCACCGAGGGTTCCGTACAAACCTGTAGGTATATATCTAAGAAAAAGTTATAGTATTTTTTTAATGGTAATTTATGCTTTTCGCTATTTTTACTTTATCTGTGCTATAAGACGTTGCTTCGTACCAAATTTCAAGATTCTGAGTTCACGGGAAGTACCCTGTAGGTTTTGATTCCCTTGCGAGTGTCGAAAATTTGCAGCTTAAACGGCTGTATCTTTTGATTGCGTTGGCTTAGAAGTTTGATTTTTTCACAGCTCCAAGGGACAGTAGACTTGAGTATTTGATATGAATTTCAGCTTGATACTTCCACGCGTTCCAGAGAAAAAGGTTCTTGACAGACAGACAGACGGACAACAAAGTGATCCTATAAGGGTTCCGTTTTTTCATTTTGAGGTACGGAACCCTTAAAAACCGATAAACTAGCAACTTTGCGACGACGTGTAGCCTCACTTGTGAGCCAGTTCCAGACACTTAACATCACAAAAGTAAAAAAGAGAAAAAAGTGCATAAGTAATGTCTAAATTAAAAAAATATGAGTGTAAATATAATTACTATATCAGTTACTATAATAACAGTTACATTGTTATCTAACAGAGAGACGAGAAAGCAGTGAGATGCAAGAACCGCTGCCCGCTGTGTCTACAAGTTTGGAAGATACCCACCGTTCTGCCAGTGTCCGGGTAATGTTTCTTGTAACACAGATTTATTTTAATTTTATTGATACACTAGCTTTTTTTATTGATACTCTAGCTTTTGCCTGCGATTTCGTCCGCGTAGTGGTCAGACATCGTAGACGTGATCTGATTTTGGTCGTCATTTCTATCAACTTTTAAGATCTAAAAAAGTAGTAGTTTATAGTGACATAACTACAATAGTTGGACATATGGTATCGCGGACTTTTTTGTAGATATTGACGTTTTCTTTAATATTGTAGAACATTTTTTTGTTCTATCATCAATAGTTTTCGTAGCGCATGCGATGGAACACATTCCATGGCAATTTTTTATTTTGGGTTACATTATTGAAGTTTTAGTAGGGATCCCTAATTTTTTCTAGTAATAAATTTAAAAAAATAGAATCGGTCCAGTAGTTTTTGAGTTTATTCGTTACAAACATACAAAAATACAAATCTTTCCTCTTTAACACTATTCCACAAATGGTGTTAAAGACTACGTATCGTATAAGCTAATGACACGAAATTTTTATATATAAAGTATAACAACATACATTAACACTTTAACAGTCCCTAAATTGTCATGCCAGGCTCTCTGACAACATTATGTGCGTTACAGGTACATATTCTGCTACGTGTGTATATCGCGTCACATGCGACGGCACGCGGCGTGCCCCGTCACGCGGTGTCCCGCCGCCGAGGCCTCGCTCGTGCGCCTCTACATCGACTGAACCACGCGTGAAACAAACTCAGGGTATGCAACCGCAGCGATAACATTACTTAAACTTACTTTTGTAAAGTAGCGCCATCTAGTTTCGCTAATCGAAACTACGATGACGGACCGTAGCAGGTGAGAAGAGGGGGATTCAATTTAAGGTTTTGGGGGAAGCTGTGTCGCTACATTATATTATTTTCCAAAACTTGTGTTTGATCAAGTAAATATATACATATGTATGTATGTGTACGAATAATGTGCACAATTGGGATATAATATGGTGAAACATGACTTTTCGTGTTACTTCAAAACTCCATCGAAACTTGTAGGCCATGACCGGACTCCATCCTGGCTTACTTTGCGTGACTGACTGTGGTTTAGAGTTTTTTAGCTTGATTTTTCATGAGCCCCTTGATAGTAAAACATTTGACACTGGCAAATACACAAAGTGCGACGCCAGAAACAAAGAAGAAAGTTGGGGATAGAGTTTTGGCGGTAACGCGCAAACATAATGACACTAGGAGTTTTGGCGGGAACGCGGTAAGCGCCGTGTCACCCCATAATTTTTTTTCCAAAACATTTTTTTTTCGAGTGTTTATGTATTAAAATAGTGGTGTTTTATTCATAAAGTGCCGAATTACAAGCACGAGTATGGGAAAGTGACATAATGCGGTGAAACATGACTTTTCGTGTTGCTTCCAAAACTCCGTCGAAGCTTTTAGTAAAGACGCCACTACTTTACTAAAGCATGACTAGATTTAAGACATGAATTGCAAAAACGGAAGACAAGGCAGTATGGCTTTAAGACTTTAGCCTCCCCAAAAGGGAAAATTGAATTTAAAAAAAAAAATTACTTTTTATATTCCAAAAGTTGCGATTGTTTCCAATATTTATGTTTAGAAATTATAGTGTTTGTGATAAGATATGTTTGCATTATAACTTTCTCACACTCGTGAATTACACAGCACTATTTTTAGTAATAAAACACTCGAAAATTTTTTTTTCAGCGTTCCCGCCAAATGTTCTCATAAACGTGTCACCTTTTAAAATCATTTTAATAAAGTAGGTATTATATATGTAACTCAAAAAAGACGCGTGTCGAAGCTCAGTATCGATTTACAAAATCGAAATTTAAGACTGGATATAAATAAGGTTTTGGTAAATAAGGCATGTATAAATGTTCTCTCAGGGAAGGATTTATAACGCATTCTATAGAATAATTATGTTGTGATTACTACATAATTAGAACTGTTATTTATTTTCTTGTTTATGGTAAATAAAATGGTTTTGTTTGAAAGCGCTTGTATTAATACTGCAACTTGAAACCTACATGCTCAATACCTACGAACACACTCACGCATACACACACACATACATAGTTTCTGTCCCTCTCCCCCCTCTACCTCTTAACCTTTTCTCTTAGACTTTTTAACTTTTTAGTAGATAAGTATTTTAGAGATTGTTCCTCAAGACGAATCAATCGAGCCCAAACTCGGTGGGGTTATGTTGTTTTATCACAGAGATTCCGTGGCCACTTTCTAGCTTCATCATCAGACCCTGGATATCGTCTAAGCATAAAATGCTCCTCAAGACGAATCAATCGAGCCCAAATTCGGTGGGTTTTTCTTGTTTAATTCAGAAGTTCCTATGGTCATCTTTCGTCTCCATCATCAGGCCAGCTACATCGTACCATATAATTGTATTGTCACCGAAGATACATAAGTATACCAAATTTGGGTCCAATCGGACATCGGGAAGGGGGTCAAATTTAACTTGCAAGATTCCACCCGAACAAACATAGTTACATACATACACATTATAAATTAGATAAAAGCTTGTAAAAACACGGACAAATGCGAATCAGATTCGCCCATCGAGGGTTCCGTACAAACTCATATGTTACGCATAATACGGTTAACTCAATTTAAAATTTGAATCCTCATTCCTTGCATAAATACCCATTTTTTTGTAATTAAATTCAAAATGTACAGTCTTCTGATTTTTTTTCTTTATGTAGACTATAAAGCAATGCTTCTTGCCAAATTCCATAGTCCTAGGTCAACGGGAAGTACCCTATAGGTTTGTGAGTGTCGAAAACTGCGGCCTTTTGAAACTTTTTTTACTATAACCGTGAACTAAAAACTAATGATTATTTTCACAGCAATATGGGACTACGTATATCTGCGTATATGGTTTTAATTTTAACTCGTTCCTGTGATAGGAGGTATTTACAGACGGACAACAAAGTGATCCTATAAGGATTCCGTTTTGCCTTTTGGAGTACGAAACCCTAAAAACGTCAAGTGTATCTAATCTAATTTATCCCTAAATGAAACCAATTTATTTTTTACTTAATGCTTTTATTTCACAATACTGAAGTATTTTACTTACGTCTCAGGCTAGTAAAATATATTCATTAATTACATTTCAGAGTACTTCATATTCACAATGTGCCATTTTGGGTCAAGAAACGTCAAAGTTATAACGAATTCTTAAATTAAGGTCGGCCTTCGCTGATAATGCAGCTTTTTGTTCGCTTCTGATATGAGACTTTACACTCGAGTGAATGTTCTTTTTTCATTTATATTAAATCATTGATGTTGATCTAGTTTGGTGGATTGTCGCTCTTCAGCTTCAAATTGTGATACAGAATTACAGATTGATGGATTGTTACCCTACAAATTTAAATTTCGATCCAGAGTGATGTATTATCGCTCTACAGATTTGGATCCCGATCTAAACCGTTGGATTGTCGCTATTACAAATCCAAATAGCAATATAGATTGATGAATTGTCGCTCTAAAGATGAACCACGATTCAGATAGATGGGTCGTCGCCCCAGTCAACCAGATTGGTGGGTTGTCGCTCTACAAATCCGAATCGTGAGGTTGCCTGGAAGAGATCGCTTTTAGCGATAAGGTCGCCAGTTGTTACACCTATTTACTAGTTAATTTCTTCTGTATTATGTAATTTTAAGTGTGTACAATAAAGAGTTATTCATTCATTCATTCATTCATTCATTCATCGTGATCCAAATATAAGGATTTACGGGCTACCGCGCTCTTTTATTCGCTTATGTTAAACAATATTTAGATTTGATTTTTTATTGGATGACGCCGAAATTCAATATTAATTGTTTACAAACGAGTGCAATCGTCACTTTAGATTCATTTTGCGATCCATCTTAATTTGAAGCTAACGTTTGACCGGCATTTCTTATGTCTATGATGTGTGAAAGAAACCGATTTACTCGCAACTTGAAAATACCCAGATTGTACAAGTATAATATATTGCCTGCATAACGTCTGCAGGTCGACACGGAAACAAGCAATCCGTGTATTAGATTTGTGAGCTACCCTCACATTTACAAATACTCGATGTCGGTGCTAATAACTCCTTGCACGTATGTGTGCGATATCTGGCGGCCGCTCGCTGCCACGAGCGTGACTCGCGTCACTCCACCGCGGTGCACGGCGGGCGTCGGCGGAGATGATTGCGATACCTGGCGAACAAAACGTCCTATTTATTTATTTAATTGAATTGCCCACTGTGCTTACAGAGGATCCAAAGCGCACAGTGGGCTAGATTACATACATATTTAATACAAATACTTAAATTTATAATAATTCATATCACCAAAAAAAATTATACAACATGCCAAAAAATAACTATGTTTCAAAAAAAAATATCGAGTTCCGGGATCTGAGCAATGATATCGTGTCTATGTTTTAATACAAACACAGCAGTTTACTATAAAGCTAAAACACTAGAAATATTTCACCAAGTTTTCCATATCAAAATATATGAAATACGAATCGGCGCCGCTGGCGGGTTCAAACGGAAGCTAAAACACGTAAACTTGGTGAAATTTTATGCCAAATTTTCATACTATTGCTTGCTACTAATGCTGGCTATCGACCATACCGTCCTAGAGCACGCTACAATACCATACTTTATAATCCAGCTCCACCATAATATAGTCCGTCACTTAACATCAGGTGAGTTATGGTCAAAACCTAGCCTGTCAGCCATAAAAATAGTCTGAAAAAAGTCCTATCTTACGCCGCGCTAAATTTTTATTATCAAGCCGAAGTTTCGTTTTTGAAATATGTATTTAATGTATTTTCGTATTGCTTCCAAAATTCCGTCAAGGCTAAATTTGCCAGTTGTTTATTTCACTTGTTCTAACATGAAATATTTTAAAATGTCGACGGCAAAATGCATATAGCATGATACCGACAACAAAGAATAAAAAAGTATAAGATACCTCGACAGGCGGGAGCGAGGCTATGTAATCCCTGACTGCTTCTCTGGAAGGGAAGGACCGGTCTCCGTACACGGAGTGTCCCTCCGGCGTGACGAGCTCCTTCCACGGCAGCGGGGTGTCGAAGTAACCGCCGTCACCCTGTCACGAACATAATTAGAAAGCAATTCAGAAAACTGATGATAAATAAAGTTGAGAGATGCAGGTTGATGTTGCAGTATATCCATCATCTACATCAAAAATATTATTCCTAATTAGTTTATTAGCTTAAGTATTCACCTCAAAATTAGATACTGCGTAATGGTTCCCTCGTTTGACCGTGACTACGGAGACGAGTTCCCCGCGCTGGTTGACGAGCGGCGCTCCCGCGAGGTAAATGTTGGCGGACTCAAATGTTGGCGCGCACCGCCACTGCGCAAGTGCACCGTCCGACGAGGTCAGCAGGATGCGCTTGCTGCGGTTTATGAACACCTGGTACACAAGACATGGGATCACAAAAAAAAACAATGATGTACTAATATACAAATATGAAATTTGGTTTAATCATAGTAATTTTAACGTTTTACTACGTGCGTCATCCCATACAATAAACTATACTACAGTTTTACTATTTATTTGTTATACAGAAGCCTAGATGGCGCCACACGCTATAATGCTTCAAACTATTTTGGTTTTACGTTGGCCACTTCGTAGTAGTGAAGAATAAAACTAATAAATATAAATAAATAAATATTGTAGGACACATTACACACAGCGCCATCTGACCCCAAACTAAGCAGAGCTTGTGTGATGGAAGTCAGATAACTGATAGGATACATAAATACTTTTTTTTTTTTGTAAATACATACTTATAATACATACAGAACACCCAGACACAGAACAAACATTTGTTTATACCAAACAAACATTTGTCCTTGGCGGGAATCGAACCCACGCCCTACAGCTCAGGCAGACATACTCCCAATGAGCCAACAGGGCTGTCAATAGATGGCGCTTCATCACTGTTTCTTCGTGATATGACAATATTTTTATATAATATACTTTGAATGCACAACATTTTAGAAACTTAATTTATTTTGACAGTTTTTGACACTAACACTAATCGTCCCATTTTTTTTAAATTTGATATTTTCGTTAGAGAATACAATTATACTCGATTTCAATTATGATAAACGGAGCTGCGTTACATTTTATGCAGTCATATGGAATAAGATTCCTGACTTAGTTTCGGATTCAAATATCTAATGACGTCACCTTTAATGACATTTTCTAACCAATAACATTATATTTAACGTAATTATGTAAAAATTTAACAGGCTAAATAGTCTGAGTGGATGGTGAGTCACCTTCTCAGCAGTATTCTCATCGAGCCGTACGTAAGCCAGCTCCTCCAGCGGCGCCAACAGCTGCTCCGTGAAAATATCGCAGTAATGGTGCGTCTTATTCGCCATCTCCGACACCTGTAGTTAATCGGTATTTTACTAACCACATACAAAACACAACGATCATGATTTAGGGGAAATAAATCAATTCATATGGAAATGATTTCCTCGATAGTGAGTACGACCACGCTTACTTTGGTAATATTTTGAAAACATGACCGAAGCCCAGCCTTCGATATTGTTCACGGTACAGTACACTTTTAAAGATATTCAAATATCATAATACCATTCCTGACTAACAGAAAACACTGAACAGAGGTTAAAAAAAAACATACAAAAAGCAGGAAGGTTCTAAGCACGCTCTCCAAGGTACGCAGTCCCACAAGGTAGCGCAGCAGGCCCTCTTTTATTCATATTATGCATTAATAACTTGCCTAAAGCAATTACAGATACAAACATACGGTATAAGGTAATAACATAGTGCAATATAATCCGTAACTGTCACTTCCAATCACATAAATATAAATTCCATGGTATAAATATGTACTTAGGCCTAGCGCCATCTGCGCTTGCCCTAAAGTCCGTTGACGCTGTAGACACCATCAAAGGCCAACATAAATAGTCATAAAAAAATTAAGAGACAGATATCACTACCTGTTCTGCTGTGCAGCAGTGTATCGGCACTGTGGAGCCAAAACTGGCAAACTTCTTGCCGTCTCTCTCGTGAACCTCCGCTGGAATGGCCATAAACTCCACTAAACCTTTGTAAGACTCGTTCAACACTGTCTTCTTCGACATTTTTGATGGCTGGAAAGATAAATAAATAGCTATTAAGAGTAAGTTATTGCTATCCGTGTGGGTGACCCCGATGATCTGGCTGGCTTCAAGTCGCGTGAATCTATGTAGGCGTACCTCATCGTAGATCACATCATCAGATGAGATGAAAACGTAAGCTTATTTATTGATAAAAAATATATTATTAATTATATATATAATAAATAATAACTAGAAGACGGTGGAGAGATGAGCTTGATTCTCATAACAAGGATTGGACCTCAATAGCACCAAATAGACAGGCATGGAAAGAAGGAAGAGAGGCCTTTGCCCAGCAGTGGGACAAAATAGGTTAAAAAAATAAAATAATAATATTATTAATGAGATCATAATCATGTTCGTTTTACTTATACGGGATTACTCACGTTTAACCATATCGGATACTCTGGCTATAGTTTCGGTCACACAAACGCGAGTAATCTCACACAAGTAAAATTAACATGTGTCAAAACCATTTCCATAGTGAGATTAATCATTAACTACCTTTGAATTAACTCAAACGAATTAATTCTGAACTTACTTAAATATTGTTTACTACTATGGTTTTGACACACAATTGATTTGGTCGAATACACCGACTATAGTTTCGGTCCGGCGATCTTTTTCAAGGAGCCTTAGCAGGATTCGACGAGCGCGCGGCCTAGACTTGCTTCGACTGAAACTAGAGTCGGAGAATATACGACCTAATCAAAGATAAGTAATCCTGTAAAATTAAACATATTTAGATAAAACCATTATAATATTATTGTAAAATCCATGAAATACCGAGGGTACCTACCACTGAAGCTGCGGACATTTCAATAGAATCTCCCATAGCGTCGGTCACCGCGAGTGACTACGAAGAAGATAAAAATAAAACTTTTTTTCGATCTCCCCATTAATTAAAAAAAGTATACAAGCTAAAAATACAAATAGTTGTAATCCGACTACAGAATGAATGACAGAACAGAAACATATCATTCATCAAAATTAGTTCAGTCGTTGAGTACCTAGTTACGAGGGAACATAGAAACAGACATACAGATCAAACACAACACATTGGCGTCGTGCGGAATCTATTGTTCTAAATCTTAAAAAACTTTTTCTTTTTCGATAACCACACCCTTCTACGTAGGATTCTAGATAGCTTGTTTAGGTGTTTGTCATAATTATGATAATTAATAATTGATTGTGATAATATGATAAGACGACGTAACTAGATACCTTACTCTGGCGCTGCCTAATTAATCTAAAGGGTCAGTGGACAAAATTAAATATGTCTGAATAGCTTAAATGAAAGAAGGTAGAAAAAAAAAAAAAGAATATGCTAAAGCCAATTTCGAATGCTTTAGTCGACTCTACTTATTATAATTAATATTCCTTTTTCATCGCACTCCTTCAGACAAAGACTGCAACATTTTAATACTTTATGTAGCGATGATAGCTCAGTGGTTAGCGCGGTCGAATCTCATGACGAAGGGCGTGGGTTCAAACCCCAACAATGAGCTTGAGAAGCCAGTGAAGGAAAACATCGTGAGGAAACCATAGCATGGTGGTAGGGTACTTTCTAGTACTCGGCTGGCTAGCTACCACCCTCAAGTTGAAAATCTGCCGCCAACCATCTAACGGTGTGTTCCGACAGCCTCACTTGAGAGCCAGTTCCATTCCAGGCTAGGTGTGCTTTACCATCTTCGACCACATCGTCACTTAACATCAGGTGAGTTGTGGTCAAAAACCCAGCCAGTCAACAATAAAAAATAAAAATAAAAAAAAACTAATTATATTTACTGATGCGACTTCGTCCACTTACTATTTTTACTTGGTGGTAGATTTCCTTAGCATAAGGTCGTCTTAGTAAGTACCACCGCAGCACCAGATATTCTGCCGTCAAGCAGTAGTATGCTAACATTACTGTGTTCTGGTTTGAAAGGCTAGCGAAATTACAGGGCTGTTGAGACTAACCATCGAAAGCCTCTAAGTAATAAGCGTTAAAGCAGCGATGCCCTAGACTTTGTTGAACTACTGAAAGTTCCATGTACCATTAGGGAAAAGGCGTTTATATAGTGTATTAAACATTAATAAATTAAATACTAATAATAATTATTGGTTCACTTAACTGGTCGTCATAAAAAAAAAAGTGCAAACATTTGTATAAACGCAAAAATTGTTATGCACGACCTTCTAAAGGTAAACACTGCATTTACATGAATAATACTGTTGTCAGAGAACGCAGTTTTAATTTTAGATATCAAGGAGGAGTTAGTGTATAGATAAATCCGAGTTTGTGAGATTACAACCCTTTTCCCACGGCCGTCATCTTGGAAAAAGGAGTACAAATAGTTTTTATGGTTTATCAGACAAGCAATAGGTTTAAAAAAAAAATTGTGGTTGCAAATAAAATTCTCTATGACTTTAGTTAGGTACCTATGTAACTTTTAGTCGTAGAACCAAAAATAACAAAGTTTTGCGAAAATTTGAGAAAAAAAAAATCTATTGGTCGTTTTTTTCTGACCATTTTTATAGAGGTTTTTTTAAGGAATAATTTTCATTGTAAACTTTTCACATTTTATTCATTAATTAAGGTTTTACAGCGCTGCGAAACGAATACTTTTCTTCAGTATTCATCAACTAGGTATGTTACATAAATAAGATTAATGATTCACCATAATTTTCAATTATATTTTATTATTTTTTATGGTAATCTTTTTAATTATTGTTAATGCAATATAGTTAATAGTTATTGATTAATTATTGACTTGACACTCCACCAATCGTCTACCTATGTGACAAATATCTAAATTGTTACAAGACGATAACATCCGATACATAGGTGAATGTTGACTACTCATAGTTCAACAAAAAGAAAGGTTTGCCGAATGCTTTGGAACTAATAAGTTACACTTCGCAAGTAAGTCAGGACTGTCTAGTTCCAGTTTAATAGCTACACAATAAAAATCAAATTCGTCTAGTTAAATCACAAGGTATATTGTAAAACTCACCTAAATCTTAGCGCAAACAAAACAATCTTCTTGATATCACAAAGAACACTATAATTTTCGGGTAACACTCGAGCGTCGCCCATGCGTTATCAGATGGTACTGATAAGTCTTCAACGTAGGCATGTCGTAACCTACCATTTATTTGTTTATTAACATTCGATAATAATATTAGCTGAGAGCGATGAAAGAAAAACAAAACCACACTACATATTCGTAGTTCGTCAAATGACGGAACTAAAACTTTCTTCGGGGATGTTATCAGTTATGTTTAGGAGTTGCGATAATGGCTCCCTATCATAACTCTTGTTATAAATTTGCACAATGACGGATCAGATTTTACACTAAACAAATCTCCTGTAATAGGGTATAAGCATCACTGTCTCGGTTCGAACGGTACTACTGCAGCTAGCGACATAGTGTTATTGAGAATAACTATCCAATGTTTTAAAGCATTGATTCCCAAAGTGGTCCAGGTGAACCCCCAGGGGTTCACGGGAGACTCGACGGAGGTCTACGTTGGCGTGACAAAAAAAAATGGGGGTTCACAATTCGTAAGCGAGGGTCTACGAAAACGTATCTGGTTTCGATAGTGAAGAACTAAAATGTTGGCTTGACTTCACCTATCAATGTAGGTAGATAATATTTTAAGAAGCTCAGCGACTACTTTTAAAAAAAGTTACTTGTAAAAACTTGCATATTCCATATTCAGTACAACGTACAAATGTAGTGATACAAAACTTTTAACAAAAAAAAAGGAGCAAATTGAATATCATAGAACGGGGAGATTTGCGGTTATTCCTAACAAAACTGAAGCCAAATATTGATAATTTGCCGCAGGGGGTCTACCGAAACCAGCAAAATTTTGAAAGTAGTCTATGATAAAAAAAAAAAGTTTGGGAAACTCTGTCAAAGTAATGAACGCGAAAGCAGTGATACCTACCCTGAACTTTGTTTCGTTGTTTAATGTTTTGAGTTAACATCAACAAGTTTCTTTTCATTTCTGTTCATAAATTAGCATAAAATTTTTACTGCATTTTGTATTTAATGGGGGCTGGGGGCCCTTTATATCCACGGGCTCGCCCTTATATAGATACGCCCCTGACCTCGAGGCCCCTGCCTGCCAAAAGGTTGCGAACCTCTGATCTAGACTATAGCGAGCACCTACAGATGGATGTTACACGACCCTGACATGACCATTATTTTTTTTTTAACACCATTTTGTAGTTTAGAGGTACCAATGAGGTTTTACCTCAGATGATATAGTTCGTTGGTTTGTAATGATTCACTATTGGCCCACGCGCTAAGTTAATCCAATGATTTGGCATGTTCGAGTACACAAGCACTAAAATAAGGGAGGAGCCAGGCTAATCTATTTAGAGTTCCTACTCGAGTAGGAGGGATCAGCAAAACGTGGCTAAATGACAAGCAAAATTCATTAAAAAGTCATACAATTCATACATATACTCCATCCACTGTTCCAATTCCTACGATTTGTTTTCACGACGAACTCTTTGCAATAGTTTTTTTTTTGTTATAGGCAGGCTTACGTTTTACCGCCATCTCACCTGATGTTAAGTGATGATGAGGTCTAAGATGTAGCACGCTTGCCTAGAAGATACCGATTCACTCTCGACTTGAAGACACCCAGATTATAACCATCGGGGAACACCCACTCAGGCAGCGCATTCCACTGTCTAGCAGTCCGCACAATGAACGTGGAATCGAATGGTTTCGTTCGAATTTTTGGAACATCTACCATGAAACGATGTCGCTTTTTGAGCTTCTGGCTGTCCGATAGAAAAATGGACATGGGGGAATCAGACCATGTAGTTCTGAAGCACACTGTCCGAAATGAATCCGATAAAAATCGACAAACTAGCAACTTTGCGACGATGTTCTAGGTTTTGTAATTTAACCTGAACAATGGAGTCGTCGCATATGAGCTCTTGGCACGCTTCTCAATAGACTCCAACGCCTCTAGGTGGTATTAAAAAGGGAAGCACAATCAGCAAATATAAATCTGTGAAAGGGGTTTCCCCTGCCCTCGCTCCCTATGAGATGGCTTGATTATTTATTAACATGTTACGTGTGTATTAGCACTATATACCTGCGGGAGTTCAAAATAATAAAATTATATAAATAGACTAGCGACCAGCCCCGCCTTCGTACGGGTGCAATATATACATTATTTAACCCCCGACGCAAAAAGAGGGGTGTTATAAGTTTGACGTCGATGTCTGTCTGTCTGTGTGTGTGTGTCTGTCTGTGGCATCGTAACTCTCAAACGGATGGACCGATTTCGATGCGGTTTTTTTCATTTAAAAGCCAGTTTCCTTGCTGGTTCTTAGCTGTTTGGTTAATTGCATACGGGGCTTTTTAAATTTTTAATCAAAATTAATGTTAAGTACAGGATAATTATTTGTTATAAGTATCTCGTAAGGTTTAGCCAGCGTTTGATTACGACCATCACATTACAAATCTTTGAAGTTCTCGTATTTTCTCTACTATAATATGCATGTACTATACAAAAAAAATCTTCTCGAGTCACTGTCTATTCATGGAAACCGTATTAAAATCCGTTGCGTAGTTAAAAGATATAAACGTACCTACAGACGGCGGAAAGCGACTTTATTTTATCTATGTAGAAAATAAACCTTAAACAAAAATATTTTTATTTAGTCTTCAGCTGTATTATATTAATCTGTACTAGTAGTGGTCAGTCCTATTGCGTATTGGGGAAATTTTGCGATCAGTTAATAGTAGTCTGTATAGAGGTATCTTATTTCTATCTGGCGATCAATTTTATCTTGTACTCCCAATCATACGATTTCAAAACTAAATACAAAATCACTCGAAGCGATTATCATAAAGCCACCCCTGAACATCCGGGTGTCCCGTTGGGATCTTTTTGACGTAGCGATGATAGCTCAGTTGTTAGCACAGTCGGTTCACACGCAAAAGGGCGTGGGTTCAAGCTTGAGCTGCCAGTAAAGAAAAACATTGTGAGACAAACATTCCAAGCTAGGTACCTCACCGTCACTTAACATCAGGTGAGCTGCGGTCAAACACCTAGCCTGTCGATCATTAGAAACAATTGCTTAAAACTTGTTAAAAATATAAGTATCTAAATATTAGTACTTACTTCTTCAGACATTTTGTACCACCACTTAGTACTGTACACCTTAGTGAACTTCTCTATTGTAGTACCTACGTATTGTGTACCCACGTAATTCTATACAAAGCAATCCAAAAACAATGCACAATATATCACAGGATGTTCACGATCGATGACTGAACAACTTTTGTTCTACAACTGCAATGAAAATTAAAAAAAAAAACACTCAAAAGAAAAAGTTATGGTTGTTAAGCAAAAATTGTTCAGTTATCATTTTAAACCATCCTATTTACACAGTGCACTGTTTTTGAACGATCTTGCATACCTATCGCTTCAATAGCAACAACAAATAAAATACTAAAACAATAAATGCCACCACAAATTTAAAAAAAAAATTGAACAATTTTAGAAATAGTTCTATCTCAACACTAGCACTGCACTCAGTGAAAGGCAAGTTTAAAATGGAATAAGGAGGTACATATATGTCAATTTATAAGAAAATTCAACCCAATGAAAACTCAATGACTGTCATGCCGATTCAATAGCCTGATATTTCGCACTTGGCAACATTGATGTCAATTCAGTGTTGCCATTTTCATATTCGTGGTATAAGAAAAGTATTTCCCCGAAATTTTCACAAATCTATGAATCATAGCCTATCTATGAATCATAATATCAACTCTGGTGAAATTATATTGCGACTAGCGGCCCGCCCCGGCTTCGTACGCAAATTTTATAATAAAAAAGTAGTTATCTATATCTATAAAAAAGAGACTGACAGACTGATTCACTGACTGATCGATCAACGCACAGGTTCGCTAAATAATATATACGTAGATACACAGAATTTTGAGTAACAAAAAAAAGTCTAAGGCATCGCTGATTTAGCGCTCATTATGTACTTTTAGATATTAGATGGTTAGTTTCAACAGTCCAGTAATTTAGCTAGCTACAGCGCCCTTCAAACCGGTACACAGTAATGTTTACATACTACTGCTTGGCGGCAAATTATCTGGTACTGCGGTGGTACCTAACCAGACGACCTCCTGCTAAGGAGTACTGCCACCAAGTATTTATGGTAATAAGAATAAATTTGTAGACTTTAGTTGAAAAAATAAACTTGCCAACTAAATATTGTTGTCCTTGTCTATTGAGTTGCAATAAAAAATACAGCATTAAAAAAATTCCTTAAACCTAAAAAATAAAATAAAAAAAATGTGACTTACATGAGCTAAAATGGCTTCGGTCACACATAAAAAAACTACTGCGGAAAAGAAATGCATTTCACTGTAAAGATAAGTATATTAGATCAATTATGAACTCGAATATTCAATAAATATTATTTTTATCTAATTAAATTATTCTTTAAACAGGAATTATTATAGATTTGTTGACACAACACTCGTACATAGTACATCAACTGTTTAAAAAAGTTGTTCCAATGAAATGCTAGTTTCCACTAGTCTATGTTATAAACAGCGTAATAAAAAGTAACTGTATTTTTTGATTCCATCTGGTTTATATAACATTCCGATAGATTCGTTATCTATATTGACAGCCCTCTTGGCTCATTCACATCACACGTCACCAGCCATAGGATGTCCAATGCTGGACATAGGCCTCCTCCTGGGGGGGTTTTACCAATACTCGCCACGCTTGGCAGGCGGGTTGGCGAGCGCAGTTAGGTGTGATTGTTCAAGAAAGACGCTGCAGCCCATCTTCCGGATTACATCCCTTAGCCGACTCTTACGGCAACCACGGGTAGAGAGGGTGGGGTACAATTCTTACGCCGGCACCTCCACGGCAAAACAATTGGTAGTACTCATTGATAGTATTTATATTATATCCTTTAGGAGCTGTAGGGGCGTGGGTTCAATTCCCACTAAGGACAATAATTTTGTGGTATACACAAATATTTGTTCTATGTCTGGGTGTTCTGTTTAAATTACTAGCTTACGCCCGCGACTTCGTCTACGTTAATTTTAGAATAAGGTTCAGAGAGAAATGAAACGTGTATATAACAAATAAGCAATAGTTATGACACATGCGCTATTTTTATTAGATTAGGATAAGTGATACCTTTTATCCCTGAATAATGTTTCATAAGATTTCCAATTTCAATTGGATAAGTCCAGTAGTTCTTTTATATTATAATAATATTCTAGTAGGAAGTAGGATTACAGGGACGCTGGGAATAAGTAAGGGATAACGCATGTCCATGACCATTGCAGTGATACACAGAACTTTGAGTTGCGAAACAAAGTTCAGGGCATCGCTACTTTGGCGCTCATTGAAATTTTCGGTGGTTGGTCTCAAAAGCCCTGTAATTTTACTATAACTTAAAAAAGCGAACAATATTATTAGGTATCTTAGACCAGGGACCGTAACATGAACTCTTATTGCCATTCAAGTTCAGTGACGGCATAAAAAGTAACATTTTTACGCCACTGCGAATCTTACTGTGCGAATACGAATGCATATTATAATTATGCATATCGTATCCGTCATATGCGTGATGTCACAATTAGCGATTTTCGCGTTCTGGTTGAATTGCAATAAGAGCTCACGGTACGGTCCCAGGACTGATAATGCGTAGTCTGATAAGTGATATTCCGCTCTAAATGTAATATGCGACTAGAGAATAACATTCACCTTGACCTCCTTACACTAGATCATTAATTTGAATAACGAAATTATCTCGTTCACTTTTGGTGGATTCCCCAACCATAGACAAAAATATTTGGCAACTTTAGCCGATACGTATTGGCAAATGTACCTACAATATTGTAAATGTATTTTTTTATGGCTGACAGGCTAGGTGCTTGACCACAGCTCACCTGATGTGAAGTGACGGTGTGGTCGAAGATGGTAAAGCACACCTAGCCTGGAATGGAACTGACTCTCAAGTGAGGCTGCCGGAACACACCGTTAGATGCTTGGCGGCAGATTTTCAACTTGAAGGTGGTAGCTAGCCAGCCGAGTACTAGAAAGTACTCTACCACCACGCTATGGTTTCCTCACGATGTTTTCCTTCACCGGCAGCTTAAGCTCATTGTTGGGGTTTGAACCCACGCCCTTCGGCATGCGAACCGACCGCGCTAACCACTGAGCTATCATCGCTACAAAAATTAATTTCGAGACGTAGGGAAAATCTCAGTTCACATGTAAGTTTTACTGTACGTGAGAGGGATTGCCCTCTCATAGATGTGATTTTAGATATTTCTCAACAAAGTCAGTGTAGCCAGCGCTATAGTATAAACTGTAGATCTACACTTTAATAACATCTTAGTTTTTACAATGTTTTTTTTACTCCTAATTTTTAATTTTCTGTTTTATACCTCCGTCGTGTTTTTTTTTTACTTAAAATTTCTTTCCATAACGCAAGGCAATTCAGAAAAATGATTGAACCCACGCCCTTCGGCATGCGAACCGACCGCGCTAACCACTGAGCTATCATCGCTAAAAAGTTACTCGGTAGTAGATCTCCTTAGCAGGAGTGACCTCCTCCTCTAGGTAGGTACCAGCGCAGTACCAGATATTCTGCCAAGCAAAAGTGTGTAAACGTTAATGTATTCCGGTTTGAAGGGTACCTACTGCAGCTAGCGAAATTACGGGGCTGTTGAGACTAACCATCTAATGTCTCAAAACAATGAGCGGTAAATCAGCGACCTGGACTTTGGAATTGTATTTATGTATAAATAAATAAAAAACAAAAAATGATAGTTAATCCCCAATTTCCCTAGTTGCGGTACCGTTCAAACCGAAACACAGTAATGTTTACACACTACTACTTGGTGGCAGAATATCTTATACTGCGGTGGTACTCACCTAGACGATCTTTATTATCTATCACCTCGTATTCAAACTGCCTATACAAATCAATAGAAGTAGGTATTCTGGATTTCCTAGTAAAATCGATCTTTTTGTTCGGGGAATCCCAATGATTTAATCGTTTAAAGAGTTTATACTTACTTATATGAATAGTACCAATACAAATTGTCTTCGAAGAGTATCTATACCTATATAAGTATTATTAATAAATATTTATTTCTTTTTGATTTATTATAAAATGAAATCACAGCGAAAATTTTAGATTCTTTTTAGTTTTTCTGGTCTCTCATTAGTATAGAACACAGACGAATAATCAGAATCGGATAGTGCTAAGTTGCCATTCCGTGTATAGCTTTCTCTTTTACTCAACGTGACGATCCGTGTAAAAGACAAAGAAACAAGACAATGCGTGTACGTCATTTAAAAAAAAAAGATGGCCGGGTACTACCTTGGCACTAGCCACGAGCTTTCCTTATTTTTGTTTCCTTTCCTTTTTCCGTTAGTAAAAACGGGCGTACCTCAAGGATCAATCTTAGGCCCTTTCTTGTTCTTGGCATATATTAATGATTTGCCCTATATGGTAAATGAATTGTCCGATATAGTTTTATTTGCTGATGACACCTCGTTAATTTTTAAAGTCAATAGAAAAGATACAGACCTTACACAGCTCAATAACACCTTATCAGCTGTATCAAAATGGTTTGCCGCCAATAATCTTATGCTTAATTCATGTAAAACAAAATGTATAAGGTTTTCTCTCCCCAATTGTGCTAAGAGGGACACTCATATCTTAGTCGATGGTAAAAGACTTGATCTAGTGGATAAAACAGTCTTTCTCGGCGTAACATTAGATAGTAAAATACAATGGGGTCCTCATATAGAAAAGTTAGCTAGTAAATTGAGTTCCGCTGCCTTCGCGATTAGAAAAATTAGACAAATAACAGATGTGGCTACAGCCAGGTTGGTTTACTTTGCTTATTTCCATAGTTTAATGTCCTACAGTCTACTGCTGTGGGGCTCAGCTGCAGACTTTGAAACTATTTTTATTCTGCAAAAAAGTGCAATTCGCGCAATCTATTGTTTGGGTCCTCGCGAATCACTACGAAATCGATTTAAAGATTTTAAGATATTAACGTTACCGTCACAGTACATTTATGAAAACATTATGTTTGTCCGGAAAAATTTAAACTCATTTGAAATTAATAGTAATCGCCATAACTTAAATACAAGAAATAAAGATAAAATTGTGACACCTAGATTCAGGTTATCTAAAGCTAATAAGTCTTTTCTCGGGAATTGCGTTAGATTCTATAATAAAATCCCACTTGAGGTAACTAAAATGTCCTATAATAAATTCAAAGATTTTATAAAGCAGAGGTTAATTGACAAAGCCTACTATAAGGTGGCTCATTACGTGGAAGACAGGAATATATGGTTGTTGTAGCTTCTCTCTGCACTTGCATCCCCCTGGCTAAGTGACAATTGTAGTTAGCATAATGTATGTATTAATATTTATTACTGTAAATTGTAACCTAATATGAAAAGAAAGATCCACAAAAAAAATGCCTTGCTGAGTTTCTTGCCGGAGTCTTCTCAGTTGAAGTGTAATTACGAGCCGGTGGTAGATTCAAACATGTAACTTAACGTTCATAAGTGCCTTACCAGGGCCTAAACTGAATAAATGACTTTTGATTTTGATTTTGATGACATGGGGGATGGAGGGATCTGAATGGCCATAACGTCAACAATGTCATATAAACTATGCTCATTGTTTATTTTCCTGCACACCACATTTTCTACATGTTCTTGAATCCTCTCGGTATTCAGAGTTGCCTAGAACGCTAGTTAAAGCAATGTTTACGTAAGCATAGGTGGGAAGTAAGAAGTTTGCTTACTTTTGCTGACAATGGGGCAGGGAGAGGTTAATGATTACCTAAAATCTGCTTACGTAATACTTGAATGATCCCTTACCATTTGTTCAAATTGCAGCGCATTAGGTTTTTTTTTTTATTGGCACAAGATCAATATACAAATATTTCACAAGTTTACATGTTTTTCTTTTTTTAATAATTAAATAAATCATATTTCTGCTGGCAGCTTCAATCCTACCCTGTTAACAGCGGCTAGCAGCTAGGTTATTTTTTTTTAAATATTTTTCCTAAACGTCTAAATATAAGGAATAATTATTATTATTAACAATAATGGGTAATTGACTTATAAGTACAAAATAAATCATAAAAATATTTGGCAAATTGATGAAGGTAGATAGATGTTCAGTATTCTAGAAAGCACCACCCCTAAACATATCAAATGTGCAGGCATGTGGGGCAGGGCCGGATTATTCATAAGGCGGATTAGGCAACTGCCTAGGGGCCCCGCACCGACTAGGAGCCCACGGGGGCTTAGTCGGAGGGGGCCACGCACCAAGAAAAAAAAAATCGTGACATTCCCCTTTATTTACGTCCGGTAATGTTGCCATAGCAATAAAACATTAAAGTAAAATCGACTTTTGTAATAGAAAAAATATATTTTAAAAAGTAAGAAAAGGGTACTTAAAGGAAAGGGTATCCGAGAATTGCATTGCCTAGAGTTAATCCGGCCCTGATGTGGGGCCTTACTTATAAAAATTGACTAACTTAATCAATGCTTAAAATGCTGTGATGATTTACTTAAATCAATATTTATAAGCTCTAAATCTATATCACATATGTCATGAACGAATTTTCCCTGTAAACATTATTTTTATATGAAAATGTGGTAAGCAAGCAACGGGCCTTCATATGACAATTGTAATCACAACCTATATCTGATATAATGTGATGCTCAACTCAAGAACTATGTGTATGATCTCATGACTAGCCCTTATCATGGACTATACCGTACAAAATGACTAACCCATACCGTATAACATGACTTACACATTCCTGTACCACTAATCACGGATTATAACATAACTGACCCATTCCTGTTTACATTAAGACTATGTGCCATTTGAAATCGCCAACACATTCCTGTACAATAATCAAATGACTAGTTCCTGTGCACACCAATAAATAATGGACTATACCATACAACATGAATTGCTAGTTCCTGTATGCACTTATCATGGACTATACCATACAACATAAATGACTAGTCCTGTATGCAGTAATCATGGACTATATACCTTACAACATGAATGACTAGTCCTGTACGCACTAATCATGGACTATACCATACTACATCTACATGACTGACTCATTCCTGTACACACTTATCATGAGCTATATTTATGTTGGTCATGACTGACTCGTTCCTGTACACACTTATCATAAGCTATATTTATGTTAGTCATGATTGACTCGGTCCTGTACACACTTATCATGCCCTATATTTATATTGGTCATGACTGACTCGTTTCTGTACACACTGATCATGAGCTATATTTATGTTGGTCATGACTGTTTCGTTCCTATATGCACTAGTATACAGTCTTCATCGGTACCTATAGCAGTTCTACATCGAACCATTTGCATGTAAGACAGAGCACAGAGTCGTGGCGAGAGGGAGGGGTCTCGGTAGAAAAACTTGTTACATCGAGAACTGTAACCGACTAGGAGAATGTAGTGACCCTTGTAGCCGCCGCCAAAACACCGTCTGTAGAGCAAGAATAAAAAATCTTATCATTGTCTATTATTCTTAATCTTATCATTGTATATTTCAAGTCTCACTAAATAGAAGTTTACAGAGTTGCCTCTGTAAAGTTTTTTAATAAAAACCTTTCCAGTCGAGTATAGAATAAGCAGGCTGGTTTCATCACCAGTCATCATTTTAAGCCTGTGCTAAATACATGTCAAATTTAAATAAATCAATCTTCATTTAATCTTTTGATAGTTGACAACTTTTACATTTGATTAACCATGAATTCCTGAAGATGTTTTCTTTCACCAGCAGTTCAAATGTCTGGAACTTGAATACACATGATATGCAAGCACACTAATTACTGCACTACCATCGATGCAAAACATTAATAGAATAACAGATACCTGAACTCCGCTTTGAGCTTGTTATGCTTGCAGAGATCGCAAACTAGAAGACTAGCATCCACGAGCACGACAACTGGCCCATACACCCGCAGATGTTTGATCAACATATCTGTATTGGTGGATCCCTTCAACACATCAATCTCACAAGACGCTGCTTCTTGGAACCGCCGCTGGATTCTGTCTCTATCCTGTGTAGATTTTTTTATTGCTTAAAACATTTTATTTCATGAACAATTCATAAATACATAAGGAAGTCCTCTGAAATCGAATACAGAAGACAATAAAACCATCATTATAATCATTGACAACGAATAAGATAATTGGGTTTTCATTGCTCAAACCACTATTACGAGCAAACATAACTAGATATTTTTGAAAACTGAAGTATTTTATCTAATGGTTACCTATTCTATATACATAATAATATGTATGTATATACTTCACACAAGTGATAACTGTCACTAATAAGTGAAAAAGAAATTACTAAATATGATCACTTTCAGTACTTATACAATACATTTAAAATACTTTTATTAAGTGGAATGTTAAACCTATTCAGATTCCTGTCAAAAAAAATTGTCATGTCAAATAACTACAAACATACATGTCAATATATATCAATAAAAAATCTTTCTTTTATGGTTGATGAGCTACGTTTTTCTATGTAAAAGTAATGAGAAGAATGGGATGCTCTCCTGATGGTAAAAGATAACCCCTACCCATGACCATTGCAGAGATACACAACTTTGAGTAACAAAACAAAATCCAGGGCACCGCTGTTCTGGAGCTCATTACTTTGAGACATCAGATCAGGGCTCTTGAGACTGCTTAGTCTCAATAGCCCTGTAATTTAGCTAGCTACAGTACCAAATCAAACTGGGACACAATAATGTTTACACACTACTGATTGGCGTCAGAAGGTCTTTTGACAAAAGACCTTCTGACGCCAATCAGACGTAAGGTTACAGACGTTAGGTGAGGGTGAAAATGGTAAACACACCTAGCCTGGAAAGGAACTGGCTCTCAAGTGAGGCTGTCAGAAAACATTAAAACTAGTATACACAAGATTTACAGAAAATAGGTGCTATCAATAATGTAAATGCCAACTTAAATATCTTATCTAATATAATCTTATACTTTTAAACGAGCAATTCTTGTATATATGTATATAGATATATAATCTGAATCTCGGACACGGCTCCAATGATTTTCATGAAATTTCATAAAGGTAGTTTTGTGGATAAATCGATCTAGCTAGGTTCCAATTTTAGAAAATGTTGTTTTATACGTGTTTTCAGCCGAGCAAAGCACGGTCATTCAGGTACTAATACTCAAAATAAATACAGAAATAAACTGAGCTTACCAAGTCAATGATTTTGTCATAATAACCCTGTTTCTTATAGCCTTCGTTGACTCCCAATATTGTAGTACGCATGTGGTGCTTAATGCCAAACCTGAAATGTATTTAATCCCCTAATAAAAAGGAGCAAAATAACAAATGTTTTCTTTTTAATGTTGTATATGTGTTGTGCACGTCATATGTGTAATGAACGTGTGTTGTACGTGTGCTGGTAATAGCACACATATACACTACACAACACTATATATTTATTTACTTTATTTGTTTATTTTTAGCACTATAATTCAATCATTAAAATGAATGCTTACCATTACATATTATGTTTATTATACTTTAGAATTGGTAAAGGTAAATGCAAAATGCACTGTTTCTCAATTAGGCAAAGGCTGCAGGTAAAATGTATGTAGGTATAGACTAACCTTTTCAACAAATAACATAAGTCAATGGTCCACGTGGAGTGTCCAAAGCCTTCTTCAGCACATATCTCATTAAATTCTTCCAAAAATTGCTCACGCTGGTCTTTAGGCAGTAGCATAAGAATGCATGATACACCACAATCCCAGTTATACCGCTGTCGGTAATGCTCCACCGAATGGACTACGCCTTCTAAAAATATTTGGATGACTAAGTACTCTCTTTGTTATTTATCATGAATATTTTTGTAATCACAGGTTAATTTTCCGTGAGTAAACAATATTATATACTATTGTGTGTTTGGCTAGTACGAATAACCAAAGCACAACATATATACAAAAACTTTTTAGTTGATCAAAATTTAAATCAGAAATTTAGGAAGCTAGAAAGCAGTGATATACATTGCATTGCATGAATAAGAATATTTTACCATCTTTCTCTTTAGCTGCAGACATAGTAGTGTTATTTTCTAAATACATAAGTTTAATCCCAGTAAAATAGTCTCAATTTTATTTTCATTTAAACGAAAACTGGAAAATAAAAATAACTTTATCAAAAAAACTTCAACTTTTCATTTTTTTTTTTTTTAATTTTTATGGTCTGATGTCTTTGATCCATGTCTCTATTTAGAATTATAGCACTACACTAGAGGTGGTCGTTAAGAATCGTATATAGGTAGTTTCAATATCTCGATATCAATGGAAAATCCGATATCGGATTTCAAAATTAAAATATCTGGTTATTATGATATCTTCGATATTGCCGAAACGCGAATCGAGGCGAATCGTCACTGCATCGATACAAACTAAATATTGCGCTGATATTGGTATTGGCTAAAACGCTATATCACAGTATCGATATTGATATTGTGATATAGCGTTTTGTGATTCCTCTGAGGTTTGATTCGTCAACCCGACCCCGGCCCCGACCGATGCATCACAATTGTATCCGAATTTATCCGAAAAAACAATAATGAGGTCAAGGTTCAAAACTGCATTTCATAGTGAGTTTCGAGTGAGCTTAGTATGCGCGCGCGATTTTTACTTTCTCAGCAAATTATTAGCTATTTGTTTGTACCTAAGTATCTACCTAGTAACCAAAGTTTAAGTAATTCGTTTTTTCTGTTTTGTTTGTTGTACGTTGTTGTGTAAATATTTTTGTTATTTGGTTCATTTATATCATAAAAGTTAACCAATCGGTATCGGTACTTGAGCTACAAGCAGTTATACGTAACGTTTCATATAATACTAACGAGGAAAGTCAAATCAAAATCTACGTCAAATAAAATAACGGCTAATATATAGTTATCAAAATATATAGTTTCAGAACACGATATTTTCATCAATATCAATATATAGTTTCAATATCGTATTATCGCATATCGACCCACCTCTACACTTCACTTTTATAATTTGGTCAGTGTTTTTGAACCGTCTTATTAAAGTCGTGGCGAGGCGACTTTACTATAATTAAGCTTGTGGATGGAATTTTGGAAGCAACACGAACAGTTATGTTTCACCACATTATATTACTTTCCCACACTCGCGCTTGTAATTCAGCGCTTTGTGAATAAAATGCCACTATTTTATGCTCAAACACTTGAAAAACACTAGTTTTGGAAAAAATAGAATGGGACGACACGAGTTTTAAAGCATTCCCGCCAAAGTTTTTTTTTTTTTTCAATAATGTAAATTATTATAATGCAATCCAAAACTCCATCCAGAAGCTTATAGTAAAGTCGCCAACACTTTACTAAGGCATGATTTTCAAATTCAATTTCAATAATATTATATATCATAATAGATATAACATTACAGATTATTTTCTAATGTGTTATACCTATCTTATTTGACTGGTACCGACTGGACTTGACCAAGACTGGACTTTAACTGTATATTGCAAAAACTGAAGACAAAATTATAAAAGTAAAGTGCTGTAATAAAATAGAGACATGGTTAAGAGGCCTCTGTAGCCAGACCATAAACATTTAAAAAAAAACAACCATCTGGTAAGGTAACACCATGAAGCTATAGGTAAAATCAGTAATTACCGGATAATATCTGAAACGACGCTACGAATCAAATGTAAACAAACGCCATATTATCATAAATATGACATCTTGATGGTTGACATAAGGATTAATGTTGCCGCACTATCGAATCCCTAGAAAATGGGATTGTAATTATTGATTCACTAACACAATTATGCTCTCGTTAACCACAGTGTTATTATTTCGAATACAATAAATCGTAATGTAACTATTTAAATATTCACAAATTATTAGAGTGCTTAAATTCTCATTTGTTTGATTTGGGTAGGTACCTTTTCTAATTATTTCTTGCTTAAGAAAGCTTAAACTGAATGTGTTGTGTTCCTGTCTTCTTGGCTGACATCGATAAACGATAGAAAAATATTTAAATTCTGATTTAGTAGCGTGTGCAAATCAACCTAAGAATTTGATAGGAGATTTAATATTAAGGCATAGCAATACTGTAGTCCAACACAAAAAGAGAGCTCAGCCCACACGAGTGAGATAGAGATGTTTAGGTATTTGACTCAAGTCGATGTTCTAAGTTTGGACTCCATCTTTACCTATAGCTTCATGGGTAACACTTGTTTTAACAATTATGGCTTTTTGACACAGTTGACATAAAATCATAAAACAACAGCTGATTTTTATTTTGAAGGTGATTATTACTGGTTCTCGTTTGCATTTTCTTCGTTAAGTATAGAAAAAAGTTTACCATTTCACAAACTTTCGTAGATAATGGCGCTTCGGAGAGCTATATTCACATTATTGGACACAAAAAGGCCATCACAACAACTAGCCTTTTCGTGTAAACGAACTCTAAGAACCGAAGCTACCAAAGAGGAAGAAAATGAGAAGGGACGGACCCACTTTGGTTTCCAAACCGTTGATGAAGAAGAGAAATGGAAGAAAGGTAGACCAAGCAGTGATGTGACTTAGATTTACATAGCTGATTTTATTTATATTTATGATTATTTAAAAGCCTATTATTAGGTTAAGTACTTATAAATCTCTATCTATATATTCTGACTGAATGTACACTAACTAGCCTTCAATCTACTCACTTTTTCACAGAAACATTCTGTTTTGAATTTAAAGTAATTAATGTCTTTTTAGAGGTTACATTCAAGCCGTACTAGTTCTAAATTATTATTGTATAAGACAACTGTCATTTTAATTTCAGTTCATGAAGTATTCGAGACAGTGGCAAACAAGTATGATCTGATGAATGATGTGATGTCAGCTGGAGTCCACAGACTGTGGAAGGATATCTTCATGCAGCGGCTGGCACCAACCCCAGGAACCAGGCTGTTAGACATGGCTGGAGGCACTGGTAAGTGATACACATTTTTAATGGGTCTATATGTAGCCATAAACTTTTCTGATGGTAAGAGATTACATGCAAAATAGAGCATAGTAATTTAGATTAAATGTATTCTTTAAAAAAAGCTAAATTGAACCCATGAGAAAAAAAGGAAGGTTGTAATGCATTCTATTCCAATATAAGCTATCTGCTATGTTGGGTGATATGTTTGTACATATTTATGTATTTAAGGTATATATTAAGTGAATATCCGCTTAAAAGTTGGGTAGAGAGGGTGGGGTACTATTCTTACGCCGGCACCACCATGGCCCAGATTCTATGTATATTTTTTAAATAAGCAGGGATAGGAAAAACAGTCCCAGCTGTTGATATTTCAAGATTCATGTAATAAATTATTGTTTAACTTTAACTCTTGATTAATGGCTTTTGCAAAGGTACTCCAAAATTCTGTTAATGTCACATTTAAAGATAGTAATTAAAAAAGAAATTTAAATGCAATTGAAGTGAATGGTTATATTTCTCTACAGTGATAATTCGGGTGGAGATTAATTTTTATATCTTTCGATGATCTAGGTGACATAACATTCAGATACATCAAGTACCTACAAAACCAGAAGTTTGCAGAGAGTGAACGATCCATGGTGACTGTGAGCGACATTAACCAAGCCATGCTGGATGTTGGACAGCTAAGGGCTCAGAGGTAGGCAAGTAAAAGAGTTGTAAGTTAACTATCAAAACCTCGCAGGGTAGCAGATCAAAACCTCGCAGGGTAGCAAATCAAAACCTCGCAGGGTAGCAGATAAATAGCAGTGGCACTTCTAATACCGTAATAAAATACTGTTGGAAAGAATTAATTTAAATATATGTTAATATCCTTTTTTATGAAGAAATGGGAGTTTTTTTTTAAATATGTGTTTGATGGTAGGTGACGATGTGGTAAAAAATGTACCTAGTCCATTAGGTATGTATTCACTCATTTCTGGAAGAGTGCCATGTTGCATTTTATTAATATTGAGGCACTTAACTTATTTATGAAAATAATTTTTTATTTGTATCATGAACCATATTTTTTTATAGATAAAAAGTACATAGAGCTTAACTTATATGTATACCCTATTTACCTAACTGCCCAAAAAGGAGGCTTATAATTTTAGCAGTCTATGTACATAATTATGTAGGCATTTATGTTCATTCATATATGCTAAACCACTGGTAAAGCTTTATATAAAGTTGTAGTTTGTATGTTACAGTAGTTACTAGTGTGGCCAAAGATGGTAGACATACCTAGCCTGGAATGGAACTGGCTCTTAAGTAAGGCTGCCAGAACCTACACTTAAGTGCTTGGCGATAGATATTTAATTTAAGGAAGTAACCTACCACCATGCTTTGGTTTCATCATGTTGTTTTACTTAACTGGTAGCTCAAGCTCATTGTTGGAATTTGAATCCATGCCCCTTTAGCGTACAGTCAGTGCTAACTGCTGAGCTATCATCGCTACTTCTTTGATTACAGGCTAGGCTACACATCTGAATCATGTGGAGTGGACATAAACTGGTTGTGTACAAATGCAGAGACCCTCGATTCGATTCCTGACGATAGCTACACTGCCTACACCATCGCTTTCGGCATCAGGAACTGCACCCATATTGATAAGGTTACAAGGTTTACATAGTTTCTTTAATAAAATCATAATAATGTTCATCAAATGAACTGTACGAGTGACCGTTTTGTACAGACAATACCACAATAGTTCAATGAATGAATGAACATGACTGAACGCAATGAATTCTATCTACTTAGAAAAGCAAGTGTTCGGATGACGTTTTTTTTTTAATGGTTGACAGGCTAGTTGTTTCACCACAGCTCACCTGATGTTATTTTAAAGTACCTGGGTGACCTAGGTTTTCTCGGGTGATAACACGAATACAACGACGTTTTCTAAAAATTATCCTAGCTAGATCGATTTATCGCCACCAATACTAAATATCATTAAAAGCGTTGGAACCGTTTCCGAGATTCAGGTTATATATATATGAGATTGGAAATTTGGACGTTGAAACACAGCGTTGAAACTAGGTAAATTTTAAGATTTTTGAAGATTCCTAGCTCTCATAAAAAAAACATATATAAAAAAATCAAAACAGAGGGGCATGAAACTAGCAGGTATCTACTTCCTATCTAAAAATTATTGCTCTAGTATTAAAATCCTGGAAGGAAAATGGGGAAAACGTTTGTATGAAGAAAATGACGACTTGTTTCCTCTTAACGTATTACCTATTTCGCGCCAAAAATCCACCTTTTTTTTTTCGAACACAACTAAGGACATTTGGGTTTTTAAGACGAATATAACGATACCTTAACTGTCAAAATTCATCCAGCCGTTTGGAGGATACTAGGTAATAAAGAAATTTACAAAAAACAAATACACATACATACATACAAGATATGCGCGAAAAATTAACCCTTCCTTGACAAATAAAAATAAAATAAAAAATAAATGTAGGACACATTACACACAGCGCCATCTGGCCCCAAACTAAGCAGAGCTTGTGTGATGGAAGTCAGATAACTGATAGAATACATAAATACTTTTTTTTTTTTGTAAATACATACTTATAATATATACAGAACACCCAGACACAGAACAAACATTTGTTTTTACCAAACAAACATTTGTCCTTGGCGGGAATCGAACCCACGCCCTACAGCTCAGGCAGACATACTCCCAATGAGCCAACAGGGCTGTCAACATAACTGCCATGGCTGTCATGGGATGGGTAGATAACATTTTTAAATCTGAATCTAAATCGGAGTATAAGCCGAAAAGGGATCATTTTACTCTTATCAATATAAACAACTTACAAAAAACACATTCACAGAAGACACAATTCAAAAATGAAAAAAAAAAACAGCGATTCCAAATATATTGCTAACCCTTGAATAAATTTATGAATCAGTTGATTTTTTACGATTTCAGAGTTACCCATTTAACTTGTAAGTATATCATTGAGACAACGAGATATTTCACTTTCATAGAATCTGCAAATAGAGACTCCTCCCTTTTCATTTTTACAATATGAATGCTCTCTAAAATCTATTCAAACTTTTTCGTTATAGGCCCTGATTCATAAATATTATTAGTCTATTGTCACTTTTGACGTTTCAAAATATACAAACAAAGTAATATATACAAACATCACTTTCCATGCAGAGCAATCCTCGAATAAAGGATATTATTTAGATCTAACCAAACAAACACATTTAAAAACAAGGTCATGTTATAAAAAGGCTATAAAGGTATTTGACTCAAAAAAAATTGTAAAATGGCTCCAAAAAAAGGCAAAGATGCAGGCGGTAAAAATGCAAAGGCAGGGAAAGCTGCGGCTGCGGCTATGATGGCAGCCGCGGCCGCGGCTCCCGCAAAGCCCAAGAAGATCCCACCGCCTCCAGC
Organism: Biston stratarius; assembly: GCA_950106695.1. Classification (NCBI taxonomy): domain Eukaryota; kingdom Metazoa; phylum Arthropoda; class Insecta; order Lepidoptera; family Geometridae; genus Biston; species Biston stratarius. The sequence goes on along the minus strand of OX467106.1, from coordinate 1,829,310 downwards.
TTGCTTCAATTCCGAGGACTTGGCAAAGTTTAAAGAGCTTTTCAAGTTTCATGACGAAGAGGGCATTGACAAGGTACAAGTATCCGAGTGATATGAAGATTACCGAAAACATGCTCTACATATTTCCGTATATACTCCATTCATTTGTAGTTAAGTAACTATGATAGCTCATTAGCGCGGTCAGATCACACACCGAAGAACGTGGGTCCAAATCCGAACAACGAGCTTGAGATGAAGGAAAACGTGAGGAAACCATAGCATGGTGGAAGCAAGGGTGGTCCCTAAAGTTGAAAATCTGCCATACGTAAATAGTGTGCTCTGGCAGCCTTGTCTATTGAACCTTGTTCATTTGAGAGCCAGTTTTAATTCTAGGCTTGGTATTTTCGACCACAACTATACACCAAGTAAGCTGTGATCAAAAAAGCCTATTAATTTATTATTCCTGTTAATAATGGCCTATATTACTGTATATATTATATAGATCAATTTACATATGTCTAAAAATGACCATAGACACAGTAAAAAGATGGAAGGATTGTGACCTGTATCTATGTAGCTTACAGTGCAACTAGAATGTTCTTTTGAAGTTAAGAAACTTTCTTCAGGTCCCGCTAAAAGAGATCCCAATAATGCTCCGTGAGATCGGCTTTAATCCTAAAACCGCTCAAATAAACCATCTATTCGCAAAATTCCTAGAAGACGACTTGGTCGACACCGTGGAATACCACGAGTTCCTACAGATGATCGAATGCAAAATGCAAATGGGAGACGATTTCGAAGCCGCCATCTTTAAAGCCTTCGCAGCTTTAGGCCACGATGACGAAGAAACCGGAGTTTGCGACTTCGAGACCCTCAGACAAGAGTTGTTCGAATGGGGGGAACCATTCCAGGAGATCGAATTTGTGGACTTCATCAAGCTAGCTACGAAAGATAAAAAGAACATTACCTTGAACATTTTGGACGGCACATTCTTATACACAAAGTTTGTTGAAAACATGAATAACAAAGATACGAGATTTATGCCGGAGCCGGTCAACTTCTTCAAGCTGGATCAGAAGACACTAGCTGCGATGGCTTTCAAGAAGGCCGCAGAGGAGAGAGAGGAACAGGAAAGGAAGGACGCTGAAAAGAAGCTTAGAGACGAGTTTAGGAGGCAGAAGATGATTGCGGACGGGCTTATCGGTCCGGATGACCCACTACCGCCGCCAGCGCCTAAACTAGTCGAGCGAGTGCACGCTGAAGACGAACCTACTTGACATAAAAACGTTACACATGTTATTTTTTCTTTCCTCATCTTTCCTCATCTTAGACATTTTTGGTCGTTAATACAGATCGCATGGAATGCTTGTTTTAAAGTGTGCCTTATTAGTTCTCTAAACAGGTAATGTGCCAGAGTAATTAATAAAACAAAACCCGACTGCCAAGGAAGGCCGGGACCCAATTGCAAATTATAAACCGTAAGAAAATTAATGGATTTCGTTTGCAACTAAACTTAATTTGCCACATGTTACCGTACCTGCAGCTTTTTTGTATGTGATAATTTCAATTCAATTTATTGCATAGTAGGTATGTAACATTACAGTATCACCAAATTTATTTTAATCAATTTCATCTCGGCCGGTATAAATAAAAATTATTTGGATTTTTGTTGAATTGAAATTGATAATGCCTTCGTTGTAGTAGTTACCTAACTACTATACGTTACTTTACGTTATATGTCCATAAAACGTAATATTACGGGCTTGGCGCCACGGGCATTAACATCAAAACACGGAATATTACGGTAACGGCGGGGAAAGGATTAAATTATCATAATTGTCATCGACAATTGTAGCGGTGATAGCTGTGGTTAGCACGGTCGGTTTATACACCGAAGAGCATGGGTTCAAATCCCAAAAATAAGTTTGAGCTGAATAACCTTAGCAAAACCATAGCATGACGGTAGGATAGTTTCTAGAAATCAGTTGGCTTGCTAACATTGCCTTCCAGTAGCCTCACTTGAAAGCTAGTTCAAGTCAACCATGATTAAAGGCGAATTTATTTTCTCTCCAGGTGTTGGCTGAAGCATACCGAGTACTGGCGCCGGGCGGTAGATTCATGTGTCTGGAGTTCAGTCAGCTAAATAATGAAACGCTGCAATGGTGAGTCTATACTTACATAAGTCCTACCTGAACCTTCTGTTGGGCAAAGAATCAAAGATATCAACTGTTCGTCGCTAGAGTTGATTCGAGACACAACTTTTGTGTTGCAAACAAAAATATGCTTTTGAGGCTTGTTCCTTATGGCGGCGCAAATCAAGTTGATCATGTGCGGAATGATAATATATATCTCTTTGCCAATGTCAAATTCAAAAACTTGCGATGGCATGTTACGTACCTACTCATTTTGAACAATCAAAACAAACTTTTCGTACACATTACCTACTGAAAACACTCACGTTGTGTTTTTTCTAATGGGTTCGCAGTGCGTGCGACACGCCAGGCGCGTCAAGCCTACTTTCAAAACGACTGTGCGCAAAACACACACGCGGCGTAATTTCATAAGTAACGCCAGTGCTGAATAACAAGAGCAGAGTGATTGTCAGTTTAAAAAAAAAATGAAAGCTTGTTGCTCTCCGGATGGTAAGAGACAATGCTTTCTCATAACTATTGCAGTGGCATACCGAACTTCACGCCAGTGCGAAGAAACAACAGGTGTGTAATCCAACGGTCGTGCGGCTTTACGCGCCTCGCGTTACTCGGCCGCCGCAGTACCTACTCAACGCCAGTGCTGCGGCACGGCCTAGCGTTTAAGTATTCATACGTTCAGTTCAGTGATTCATAGTTTTAGAATTTGACAATAAACGCCGTAAACGATCGCGCCAATTTTAGCGCTGTCAAACGCATAGAATACGCACGCTCAACTTTTTTACAATAAGAGATAGGCTTACGTTTGGCCGCCATTTCACCTGATGTTAAGTGATGATGCGGTCTAAGATGGAGCACGCTTGCCTAGAAGATACCGATTCACTCTCGACTTGAAGACACCCAGATTTTATCCAACGGGGAACACCCACTGAGGCTAAGGCTAGTCTTTGCCGCAGTCTAAGTCAAAAATATTTTATTCATAAATTGCGTAAGTTTACGAGTCATTTGAATCAGGCAATATAATTATACAAAAAAGTGCGTGTCGGACTCGCGCACCGAGGGTTCCGTACAAACCTGTAGGTATAGTATAAGTAATAGTATAGTATAAATAATTTATGCTTTTCGCAATTTTTCCTGTATCTATGCTATAAGACGTTGCTTCGTACCAAATTTCAAGATTGAGTTCATGGAAAGTACCCTGTAGGTTTTGATACCCTTGCGAGTGTCGAAAATTTGCAGCATAAACGGCTGTATCTTTTGATTGCGTTGGCTTAGAAGTTTGTTTTTTTCACAGTTCCAAGGGACAGTAGACCTGAGTATTTGATATGAATTTCAGCTTGATACCTCCACGCGTTCCTGAGAAAAAGGGTCTTGACAGACAGACAGACAGACGAACAATAAAGTGATCCTATGAGAGTTCCTTTTGAGGTACGGAACCCTAAAAAGAAATGTACAAAACAATAAATTAAAAAAATGGGTATATATGATAACATTTATCTATCTGTCGATTTTATCTTCATTCTTGCCAAGGAATTGTCAAATTATAAAAAAATATACAAATTTCTCGTTTTACTGGATTTCAGGGTGTACGATAAGTATTCTTTCCAAGTGATTCCTGTGTTGGGACAACTTTTCGCCGGCCAGTGGCGGCCGTACCAATACCTGGTCGAGAGCATCCGACAGTTTCCTAATCAGGTATTTCAAACTTCAACTTTATACTACTTATTTATGTTAACCCGATCATGTCCTGTGCCGGCGTAAGAATAGTACCCCACCCTCTCTACCCGTGGTTGCCGTAAGAGTCGGCTAAGGGATGTAATCAGGAAGATGGGCAGCAGCGTCTTCCTTGAACAATCACACCTAACTGCGCTCGCCAACCCGCCTGCCAAGCGTGGCGAGTATTGGCAGAACCCCCCCAGGAGGAGGCCTATGACCAGCAGTGGACTTCCTATGGCTGATGGTGTGATCATGTCCTTGCTTGTTTTTTCATACGTATTATTACCATACTTACTCCGTTTTCTACTTGCCCTTAAATCGTTTCCATACTAAGGTTGCCTGGAAGAAATCGCTTTTGGCCATGACGCCTCCAATCGTTACACTATATTTTAACTTTTTATTTTTCTATCCTATTGAATATAGTCTTTGAAGTGTCAATAAAAAGTTATTTATCTATAGGACAAAAAATATATTTTATATAAAAATATAAAACTGTGCACAGGTAACATATTAAAATTACTTACTAACAAAACAAAAGGCGAACTAACAGAATATTTAAAAGTTGTTAACGTATTTGTAGTGCCACTGGTATTACAGACGGTGAATTATGTACTTACCATCAGGGACCCCGTCTGCTTGTTCATATCGAACATACAATATAGACGTTCGATTGGTAATAAAGAAAAACTTCCGGAAAAAAATATGACAAACAAACAATTAATAAACTATTTCGATCAAGGGTGTGTTCCGGCAGCCTCACTTGAGGGCTAGTTCTATTCCAGATTTTACCATCTTTGACCACACCGTCATTTAACATCAGGTGAGCTGTGGTCAAACACCTAGCCTTCACAACTTAAAAGTTACTGCTAGTTTTGTTTTTCCAGGAAAAGTTCAAGACCATGATCGAAGATGCTGGCTTCAGGCAAGTCACGTACGAAAACCTCACGTTTGGGACTTGCGCTATACATTCAGGTTTCAAGATATAATTCACGATCCAGTATAGATTCTAGGTGTAATAATAATTATGTATTGTACGTCATAACTTATTGCCCGTGTTGATAATGTATTATATGTTATTAGGTTCTTACTGAATAAAAAGATTTTTTAGGAATTAAAGCGTTTTAATTTATCAATCTTCAGGGTTATTTGGTAGAGTAAGTTAGTCTACAGGGTATGCCAGTCGGGAAAGATTATTGTAGTTATAAACAACTTTTGATGTTGAACGACATCCAGTAGTTTATTTTTCAAGATTCTAGGATTGCTCCTATAGTAAAAGCTGTTCATAATAAAGAATACAAATATATCCTTTCGGTATAATACAACTGAAAAAGAAGCTTCTTAAAATGAATCCTTACATGTCACCTCTACATCAAATTTCATCGAAATCTGTTCATCTATTACCAACAGATAAGCGAGAAGTAGCGATGATAGCCCAGTGGTTAGCGCGGTCGGTTCACACGCCGAAGGGCGTGAGTTTAAACCTCAACAATGAGCTTGAGCTACCGGCAAAAGAAGACATCGTGAGGAAACCATAGCATAGTGAATACCTACTTTCTAGTACTCGGTTACACCCTTAAGGTACTTACCCGTAGGTACACCCTCAAGTTGAAAATCTGCCGCCAAACATCTAACGGTGAGTTCCGGCAGCCTCACTTGAGAGCCAGTTACATTCCAGACTAGGTGTGTTTACCATCTTCGACCACACCACCACTTAACATCAGGTGAGCTGCGGTCGAACACACAGCCTGTCAACCATAAAGAGAAAAATTGATCAAAAACTAGAATTTAGTAATTTTGCTCCAAATCACTCAAGATTTACTTGGACTTACGTTATTCGTTTCAAATAACGTTGCAACATATCCTAAAAGTGGTAGAGTACTAGTTCGCCTAGGTAGGTTAGGTTAGTACCACTGCAGTACCAGATATTCTGTCGCCGAACAGTAGTGTGTAAAGTAAGAAAGGTACTGCAGCTAGCGAAATTACAGTGCTTTTGAAACTAACCATCGAGTCTCAAAGTAAAGAGCGCTAAAGCAGCGATCCCCTAGTGTCAGTTTTGGACATGCGTTATCTCTTACCATCGGGTGAGCATTACGTTCGTCTCATTACTTTTAATAAAAAAATATTCTAGTTTTTTTTTTAAATTAACTGTATACGCTGCACAGACACCGGGGTCGTGAACTTTTTACAATACAGAGAGAAGGAAATTAAATTAATTTTAGAGTTACAAGTACTAGTTTGCCGTGGTGGTGCCGGCGTAAGAATAGTACCCCGCTCTCTCTACCCGTGGTTGCCGTAAGAGTCGGCTAAGGGATGTAATCCGGAAGACGGGCAGCAGCGTCTTCCTTGAACAATCACACCCAACTGCGCTCGCCAATCCGCCTGCCAAGCGTGGCGAGTATTGGCAAAACCAAAGTCAAAAAAGCCAAAGCCCCAGGAGGAGGCCTATGTCCGGCAGTGGATGTCCTATGGCTGATGATGTGAAGTACTAGTTTGTGTGTATACCGCGAGCAGACCAGCGAGAGGATCTATTTTATAATTAGAGGTTATAATAAATTAAAACATATTATTTTTGTAAGGAATTTATTAAGTCCATCAAACTGCGTTGGTCTTGGAATGCAAATCCGTGTAAAATACAATTTTGTCACATTACGTAACTACAGATACAAAATAATCGACCAAACAATAGCCCAGTCTAAAACATCGATAAGAGAAAATTTAAACTCTAAAATTACAATTTTGCACTTTATAATTCCTATAGGGGAGCATTCATCTCCTTTCGTGCTATCTCTCGCGCGCTAGGGATGTAAGCTTGTATAGTTTGCTCTTTCTTTCATTCCGATTTTGTGAACAACGATCGTTGCCTGACAAAACTTGTCCGCTTTTGTTATTTTCCCCAAGAAAAGGTTTACTGATCTAATTTAGAATTCGGTCGCAGACCTAAAAAATACTCTTGGCATTTCTAAAAGCAAACTTATTCAAACAATTGTCGGTTATCAATGGCGGATTTTCCCTTTGCGTTTAACACTATAGCAATGTTTTTTTTTTGGTAAATTGTAAATATTGTCGACAAAAAGCGAAGTTTATTTGACACGAATTTGTACACATCCCGCCTTTTTAACTAAAAAAATAACGCTTCATGGGTCCAGTGGCTATCGGTCGCACTAGTTAGGTAATTGAAACTTTGTTGCCATGAAAATAGAATCCATATTTGCCATAGACGCATATAAGGTCACGCGACAAATTCGCGTCATTTAAAGCTGCATTGCGTCTAATAAGTATCATAAAATGAAATCCTAATGTAACCTAATCCAGATCAGTTGTTCACGAAACCGGAATGCAAAGCAACAGCAGAACTGTACCGGGAAGCATGCTATTGTCATATAGAACGGTAGGTAGACATGTTAGGTTGGCGACTCCAACACTACCTCGGCAGACATCGAAAAGCAAATCAAATAAGTGTTATTGCCGTAAAACAAACATTACTGTCGCATCGAGCGTGCACTCAACAATAAGTTAACTTGCAATAGTTTGAAAATCATACCCAAAGATCCGTGACGGTATCCAAAATCCATGCGGTCCGAGATCAAATTCCAAAATATGGTCCGATAAAGTTTATAAAGGTTGTTTGCGTTAGGCGCAATCCATCCGTCCGATCCTGCGAGATCCTTGTGTACGATAGGGCCGAGCGATGCGGCGAGTGCCCCCCGATCCGATCCGATCCTACGCGATCCGTTCCGATCCTACTCCGATCCGATCCAATCCTACGCCAACCACACCTCCAGCCAAGTACATCCAATGAGCCCAATCCACAGTGGATGAAACAAAAGAAAACTTTTTTAATTACATCGTCATAATAGTTTCAAATTACATTATTATAAATATATGAATGAGTTATACACGAGATTTGAGTCGCTTGCGTCGGCGACCTACGATCGCCGTCGCAGTCTACTGCGGTCAGATCGTCTGAGACAGGAACGCTTGGGGAAAGTCAACAATTCACATTTACAATTATTCATTTTGTGACCATTTTGGAGATCGATTTATATACCTTCTTAATAAAGTTTCATCTCCCATAGCAAAGTTGTTCGACTCGAAGCAAAACTTTATTCGAATACTATATTAGATTTTGTGTTATACATATTTTTAGATGGCGGGCGGTCCCGGCTCAGACGTGGGTATATAGAATAGGTATAAAAAGAAAGAAAAATGTGTATTTTGTTTACAGCAAGTTCTTATATCTAGTGTTGCGTCGCTGCAGAACCAGCAGTCCCCGGCCACGGCGGCGCGCTGTCGATCAAACCAACTTTACAGTAACTGACAAACAAGTCTGATGGAAAGCACGCTCACACGGAACGAATCATGGACGTTTGCGAATATTAATAATGTATAATCGAACAATTAATCGAGTTAATTTTACACAGATCCATAATAAACATATCAAAACTACAAAAAAAAAACAACGCTTTTTAGTTCCTATCGATAAATAATGTTAAAATAATCCTATGCGTAACAAAATAGTCATGTTTATCGCAATCGTCCACAACTCGAATAATATTACTATTGAAGAACATCAATGGTTGGCCATTATTTTCCAGTCGAATCTGTAAAGCTGATGGACTGATAAGCGGTTAGCTAGATTTATTCTAGAAAATACCTCATCGGTTTAATCCAATCCTGAAGTGGTGCTAGCGAGCCGTGACGTCAGAAGTGTGAGGGTAGATAGTAAAAAGAAATGTCGTCCGTATGTGTAATTCAATGTGTAGTGTTTTTGTTTTGAATCATATTTTCTGTGTGTAGGTTTGTAAATATGTTTTATTGTACATTACCTCCAGTATCCTAAAAGAGCTTGAATGAATTTAGGCGGTCCAGTGGCGTTAAATTTGTCATCATCTTTGATTTGTCTTGCGATTCGAATTTTTATTATTTTCCTTTTAGTAATAATAATGGAGATTTCTTGTGTTTAAATAGTGTTGCAGATATCCATACCAGTAATATATAGTAATCAAGAAGTGTAGTGTTTTTAGTGTCCTAATAAAAAAAAAAATGTCCATATAAGTGTATGATCCATATTAACATACATATATGTGATCCTTTATCCAGAAGGTTTTCACCGCTTCATTGTCAAATCTCACTAGAGTTTGGACAAAAATATAATATCATACATGACAACAGGCCATTATAATTGTTTCCATTACTGCTTACAAACATAGCCTCTTGTATCTAGCGATGGCTACCACATCATTTTGAATAAATCTGCCCTGGCTACTGAAAAAGCTAATAGTCTTCTGTGTTTATCGTCGCTTAGATTTGGGGACGTAAGCCACATCAAGCAAACCCCAGGAAGGGAAATATTTCCTATGATTGTTGTTTCAGGTAGCATGCCAGGTGGAGATCCAGGTATCTTCCGTTGGTTACAGTCCGGCCAGAAAACTGGTTTGAAATTACGGCTTCTTGTTGTGAGAAACGGGGTAACCCATTAAATACGGGCCAGTTTTTGAGGATTTTGATAAGGAACACTTTCCAATTCAAAATCTTGAAATCTTTTAACTCGTTTAATTGAAACTGTGCTATTTGGTACGTCTTGTAAATAAAATAAATATTGCATCAGCTACTTATCTACGGCATGGCCTAAACAAAGGCATAATTTTTTTAGATAAAAATTGAAATCACCATGCGGTAGTTTGGCTTGGATCAACAGTAAAACTTGCCCCAGACCGACGTGGACAAGTGTAGCAGGTGGCGGTTTTAGCGTTTAGCTACAACTGCAGGCCGTTTGTATGTCAAATAACTTCACTGTATATTGCCTCCCGCAACCACAAATCGCGACATTTTTCAAGGCCTAGCCGCAATTTTTGCTGGCCGAGTCTGTCTGGGGCAGGCTTTTACCGTAAAACAAATAATGCTAGGTACAGACCGGGCCAACATTTAATGCCATCTCGTTTTGTTCCAACGAAATGAAAAGAGACGGCACTACATTCGTAACTATTTTTTTGTCTACCAGTGTCGCGTAGGTAATTCATATTTTAACATGAAAATTAAAGTTAATCTCAGTCATAGTCAGTCGCATAAAGTAAATCTCAATGAAGTCCAGTCTCATGTCCCAGTAAAATAGTGGTGACTTATAAGAAGATATCCCTTGCCTATAATAATTTTGGTACTTTATAATTAACACCAATATTTTTAAATATTTCAATAATATAAGTTTTAAGCAAGTAAAATTTTGACAAAAAAAAACCGACTTTGTATGGTTTTGTGGATGCCATTGTCAGAACTGGACCAAATTGAAATGGGGCCACACGGGAAGCACCAGCTACCAAATAAAAAAAGAATCATCAAAATCTGTTCACCCAGTCGAAAGTTCTGAGGTAACACATTAAAAAAAACAGTAGAATTTAGTACCTCCTCCTTTTTTGAAGTCGGTTAAAAATAAAATATTATTGTTAATGGTTTATGTTTTACTTATACGGGTTAACTCATATTTGATGCTGCGAATATAGTTATTGCAGTATAGACCAGGGGTCACCAAATGGCGGCCCGCGGACCTTAAGTAAACAGTGACTTTGCTTGCCTACCTTACGAGCTTAATTATCTGTTTACATTTGCGATATTTTTTTTTACAATGGAAACGAAAAAATGTAAATGGGAAGTTGAAAATAGACCGCTTTTGCCAGAATGGACAGATTCATAAAAGTAGTTAAAAGGAAAAAAAATTACATTTCTCACATCGATATGTAGAAAAAATCCTTGTAACTAAAAACTTCTGTACATTACATTTTAAAAACTGGACCTCTGAATAAACTAATTGATAAAATTAACTAACTACCTCAATGGTGAAACATTTCAATCAGTTTTATAGTCTATAGTTACACCCGGTGACCTTTTTCAAGGAGCCAAAGCTGAGTAAGACGCGCGCGTGGCCTCACCTTTCTAAATCAGTTTGTATAGTAAACGAGCGACATACGTATGTATGGTTGCGCCCGCCTGTACCCAGCATGACAAGCAGTAAGGCGGTGTACTCACGTTGTTCAGAAGGCGTGGTCGCGGTCGCGGCTGCGGTCGCGGTCGCGCGAGTATGAGCGCCGCACCGGGCTGTACGTGGGCGAGCCGCGCCGGCGCGGGGAGTACGACCGGGACCTGCGACACAACATTATATATATATATATATATTAATATAATGTGGAAAATATATATATATATATTACTTGTTTATATATATATATTACTTGTTTATATATATATATTACTTGGTGGTAGATTTCCTTAGCAGGAGGTCGTCTAGGTAGGTACCACCGCAGCACCAGATATTCTGCCGCCAAGCAGTAGTGTGTAAACATTACTGTGTTCCGGTTTGAAGGGTACTGCAGCTAGCGAAATTACAGGGCTATTGAGACTAACCATCTAGTCTCAAAGTAATGAGCGCCAAGGCAGCGATGCCCTGGACTTTGTTTTACTACTCAAAGTTCTGTGTATCGCTGCAATGGTCATGGACAGGCGTTATCTCTTAACATCAGGAGAGCGTCTGGTTAGTCTCACTACAGTTACATAAAAAAAAAAAAAAAAAAAACTCAAAGGTGATTGACTGACTGACATAGTGATCTATCAACGCACAGCCCAAACCACTGGACGGATCGGGCTGAAATTTAGCATGCAGGTAGATGTTATGACGTAGGCATTCGCTAAGAAAGGATTTTGATTACTTCTACCCCCAAGGGGATAAAATAGGGGATGAAAGTTTGTATGAAACTTTGTCAATTTTAAACCGAACGGGCTGAGACTTTGCATGCATAAAGCTACTATGACGTAGGCATCTATCGCGGGTGAAACCGCGGGGCACAGCTAGTAGGTTATATAGTGATATTATATAACCTCTTTCACTCTGACACCTATTAAACTGTGGAATGAGCTTCCCGTAGAAATACAGAGGGATCAAACACCAGAGATTTTCAAGAGTAGAGTTAAGCTGATGGAAATTCCCTACAAACGTACCAAATATTTCCAGACCACGTTCCTTGTAAGAATTGCTGATGTGTGGAAAACGTTTTTTTTTTAATGTTTGAAACTGAACTGGCTCTCAAGTGAGGCTGTCGGCATCGGCTATATTTAAGAGCTAGATTGGTCTGTGAAATTGCTAGTTTACGAGTGAAGTTAATAAAAGAGTGTAATTTTTTTTTTGTAACTAATTGGCTTTTTTTAGCCGCTACCTCACCTGATGTTAAGTGGTGATGCGGTCTAATGGAGAACGCTTGCCTGGAAGATACCGATTAACACTCGACTTGAAGACACCCAGATTATATCCAACGGGGAACACCCACTCGGGCAGCGCATTCCACTGTCTAGCAGTCCGCACAATGAACGTGGAATTAAATCGTTTCGTTGGAGTTTTTGGAATGTCAACCATAAATCGATGTCACTTTTTTGAGCTAAAAAATGTCAACTGAGCAAGTACCTGTCACGGTCACCGCCATATCTGTCCCCGCCCCCGCCGCCGCCCCCGCCGTAATCTTCTTTCACGCGAATGTACGACACTTCACCCTGAACACAAATATAATTATCAATAAATGCACAAAACATTTAATAAATTCAATATCGTATGCTAAAGTGTTAGCAGTTAGATGGTAAAGCTGAAGAAAATATTTAGAAACTGGAATATTACAAAGGACTTTTTAACCGACTTCAAAAAAGAAAGAGAGAGAGGTACTCAATTGGACTGATATTTTTTTCTAATGTTTTTTAACCTCAGAACTTTTGACTGGGTGGACTTGAACCGATTTTGATGTTTTTTTTTTTAATTGTAAGCTGATGCTTCCCGTGTGGTCCCATTTCAATTTGGTCCAGTTCTGACAATGGCATCCATTAGAAAACCATATAAAGTCAGTTTTTTTCGTTATTTTATTACTTACCTTTGGAGCCTTTTCCGAACAAGCAAGGCATTGCTGATAAGGCCGTCAAATTCGCCTTGTAAGGGCGCTGGTCTTTCTCATTTTTCTTTACGTTGCTAAGACGCGGAGAAAGTGTTAAAAGAAGTTGAACGCTCTCGAAACGTGGTGCTGGAAAAGAATGCAAAAAAACTCGTGGACTGAGTTCAGAACGAATCAGTCTATCCTGGAAGAACTTGGCATCAAGCTGGATCTATCCATCCATCGTTCAAGCTCGCATTCTCACTTTCTTTGAACACGTGTCGCAACGCAATATTGAGGGAACAACACAGAACGACAGAACCCCATTGCGAGGACCGACCAGATAATGGCTGCACTGCATGGACCTGTATATGAGTACAAAAAAGGCGTCCGTCCACACGCGAAGAATGGCGTTTGTCAAGCCCCCACCGACACCAGAACTGATGACCACAATCAAGAGTTCAAACGACCAAGAAGCACTTGGATGATGTTAGCAGCTCACCTCATGACTCCTGAAGCGCGAATCGTCAAGTTTCTTGACTGCGTACTTCATGTCTTCGTGCCGTAGGAACTCTACAACGCCGGTGCCGTCCTTGAAAGTGTCCGCGAAACAAACATCGCCCGCCTCGCGCATGTGGTCTTTTAGATCCTGCGGAGATAAACAACCGGTCAATTACAGTGTACAGACAAGAAAAAATGCTGGTTACCGTCATAGACAAAGTTGTAAGGTAAAATATTTTTTAATAATATCAAAGTTACAAGTCATATTTTAACAAGGAGTTACAAAGAAAGGCTCATGGGACACACCGATGAATTGGCTAGAAACCTATTAACGCCACAAGATGAAATAACTCGCTTAAAAAGATGGCAAATTCTAAATCTAGACCAGAGAAACTAATCAATTAGTTCTGGTAGACATATACGGTGCCGTTTAAAGGAACTGCACCTACCCTAAATTATCCCAGTGAAGATCTGATTATGGCTAATAGCAGATTGCAGATTTTAAAAAAAAAAATGACAACGACATAAATCTTATTAAAATACTATTAATATGTAAAAAAGGGAAATATATATCAATATAATGAATGAATGAAATAGTTTATTTTTAGATTGTCATCTACAAAATTATGCCATCATCGTGTCATTCGGTCATGTCGTGTGTTGACACGTGACACGTCATTTTGTCATGAGTGCTTGTGTGCGTGTGTAAAAATATATCAGTAAGAGCTTGCCGAAAGGTCAAATAGTATTTGTTTACCCATATTTATGTAATAAATAAATTATTATTATTAATATTATTAATAAGTACCTGGATGACCGAGCTTTGCTCGGCTGAAAACACGGAAAAAACGACGGTTTTCTAAAAATGAAACCTAGCTAGATTGATGTATCGCACCCGAAACCCTCTGCATACTAAAATTTCATGAAAATCGTTGGAGCCGTTTCCGAGATTATATATATATATATATATATATATATATATATATATATATACATATATACAAGAATTGCTCGTTTAAAGATATTAAATAGATAATTTGATAATTGAAAAAGAACTCAAATATATATAGACAAAAAAACACACATGAGGCTAACTTATCTGAACCACTACATGAGACAATCTTTCTATTTTTGATTTTGTCATGCAATTATTATCAAGATTGAAAATGAGTCCAGTATATATGAGAATATGAAGAACTCTATAACTCGATCCTGTGCAATCTCATGATACCTTTCAGTAATGGGATCTAATTGTTTTAAAATGTTTGCACAACTGCATACTCTGCAATCATGTAGTATACAAGGTTGATTCTTGGACAATAGCTCCGATATAACAAAGGAAAAATGCTATATTTAGGTATAGGATAAAATCTATGTTTGATGATAAAATATAAAATGGATGTCCAAGCACATCAATGAACATCATTGAAATTATAAAGAGCATCAAACATGTTTTAAGTGTTTTTTTTTAAATGGATCAGCCTTTTAGTATATGAATATATCAATATACCCAAAAGCCTTGGTGATTTCATTATAGTTGAACGACCCCTTCCTTAGGTATAGTAGATATTTATATATTGATTTCGAAATATGTCATTAAACATCTGTCAGAATAGAACCGGCTGAATCATAAAACATGCTTACTGAACCATGAATGTGTCCATCTTTGCTGGTAGTCCTCAGTACCCCAGTACAGCTAAGTTATGTAGGACTCGCTGCGCCAAATGGTTTCGTCTACATTTTTCAGGCTAATAAGTAGCCTATGCTTTAATTCTATTTGCATTTGAAATCTCATCAAATCTGTTAAGCCAATAAAATGTGAAGTAACACACATATGTACATGCAAACAAACTTTTGCTTTTATAATACTCGTGTGATTGTACCTACTAAAACTGCCACTGTGGCTTGCCTCTATAGGAACGCATCAGTACTGTCTAGGACTCTTCTTTCGGCATCACGAACGGAAATGTGTAGTTACCTGCCAGGAGCCGGAAGGCGGCAGGCCAGTGACGAGCACCCGGTACTCGGAGCGGCGCGCGGGAGGGCCGCGTGCGGGAGCCCGTGCGCCGAACCGCTCGCCGCCGCCGCCACGGCCGCGCCCGCCGCCGCCTCCGCCTCCGCGCGGGAACTCAACTCGTAGCCGATACCCGTCGTAGTCATAACCGTCGCGTGCCCGGACCGCGTCATCCGCGTCTCTGAAAATAATAAGGATATGTGTTGGAAAACTAACACCCTCTTTCTACGCTGCGCCACATATTAATCTGTAAATTAAACCACGTCAAACTTTCGTATTAAAATCACTCAACATTGTTTGTACATTTGTATATTGTCACTCCATCGAGTCACAGGGAGTCCTACGCTACGTTTGGCTAACACGCGGTCTCCACTTTAGAGCACTTCTACCCCAGCAGTTATTGGTTCTGCAACAGCTATGTCTATGTTTGCCACTTCAGCTTGCTAATACTTGACTTTAGTTCTCTGGTAAATTACTTCGTTCCAGATACGATCCCTTAGAAAAATTCCAAGCATGACTCGCTGAGTGACTTTGAACTTGTGGACCAATACCATTCTTAGTGTCCAGGTTTCGGTCCGTAGGTCATGACAGGTAGAAAGCACTGGTTAAAGACTATTGTCTTGAGACAAATTACACATACATTCCTAACAAATGTGCCTTTTGAGCCCTTTCATTTGATAGTTGATACCAAACATGGCATGATTATATAAAATAAAATGTACGAACTAAGCTTTTAAATTCCGCCATGTTGGATTTACTGTGACGTCATGTACTATATGACACATAATATTGTAGACGCGTCCACAGGAACAATTGAACATAATTAGACATTATACCCATGGACTGCTACAAGTATAACCCTCCATTTTGCGCAGTCGGTTCCAAAGGAGGTAGGTTCGTATAGGCTGCGTGTGTGGAATCGGTCTTAATATGCCGCCTTTGAAAGCCTTTGATGTGTATAAGTATTTTTCAGATATCTAGTCATCACGGTTGGCTGGAATAGATCGCTCAAAGTGACGAGGCCGCCAACTGTTTCAAAAACTACTACTTTTTTTTATGTTAACTTTAAAGAGTTTGATATTTTTTAGTTACATCAAAGAAGGGTGTTATAAAGTTAACAAATATCTGTATCTGATATTGTAGCTTCCAAAACACTGTATCGTAAAAAAATTCAGCGATCAGCATTCAGAGGTCTTATCTGCCACAGCATTAGAGTAATGAGATGAACAAAGCGCTTTCATGATTATGGAATAACACCTTTCATGACCATTGCAGCAGTATTCCGAACAACAACAATAACAAAAAAATTTAGGGCATTGCTACTTTTGCACTCATTACTTTGAGACATTGTTTTTGATTATAGAATAACTCAGCGGTCGGCAACAGGCGGCCCGTGAATGTCCTACTGGCGGCCCGTAATTGTTTTGAATATCAGTCATAAAATCAAAAAGTAATATTTTAAAACAAAAAGCACGTCAAGTATCGGTGTGTTCCGGCATCCTCACTTGAGAGCCAGTTCTATTCCAGGCTAGGTGTGCTTTACCATCTTCGACCACACCGTCACTTAACATCAGGTGAGTTGTGGTCAGACACCTAGACGGTCAGCGTTAAAAAAAAAAAATTATAAACAAACAAACACATGTCACAAACTTAGTTAATAACAAAGCTAGTATTCTCACCGAGCAGCACATACTTTACAGCTTGTAGATGGTTTAACAATTGCCTTAAGACTTGTGTTTGTTCTATCGCAATGTTTAGGCCTGGGACTCGTAGACTTGGAACTTGTGCCTGTACTACTGTTGTACTTTGACTTTGTCATTCCTGTGTTATTGTGGAGCTTGGACTTGTAACTCATTGTTAGTCTATCATTATTGAATTTGGGGTTGGAAATTGTTATCATTCTATTATTGCTCTTAATTCTGGTATCCGCGCTTGTTCTGTCATTAGATTTAATCTTTGGACTTGTTGGTCTGTTGTTGGGCATAGGTTTGAAACTTATAGTGGTTTTATCACTTCGCCTGGAATGCCGGACCACTTTATCACTGTGTTTAGACTTAAAACTTATGATATTTTTCTTAGAACTCATGATTGTTGAATTTCAAGATGATATCTACAGTCTGATTAATGAGTTATTTTTGCAATGAGCCAAGATATTGCTATGCTTGATGAATTCTTATTAAATACTGAAGAATTATATTGAAAACTTCAGCAGTAGTTCAGTTATCATGGGCATAACATGCAAACCAGCTGTACCAACAAGTGACTGTGCAAACAAATTAAAATCAATTGTTATAGCAGAGAAAAGACAGAATTATTATTAAGTTGCCATTGTCATATAGGCTATTGACACTTTGCCTTAGTTGTTATAAATGAAGGGCATGATAACCGAGCCTCTAACTCATTTAGGTAAAAAAAATATGTAAATTATGTGTATACAGTGTTATAAGCTTGAGGCGCACTAGGCCGTAAGGTTATGGCCAATTTTTACTATGGGCAAAACTCTGAAATTGTGAAAAAACCCAGCCCAACCGACATAGCCCAATGGATTAGCAAGTTCAAGTGGTAGTGGAAAGGGCACATAGCATCCAGAACTGACTAACGATAAGGCTGTGAAGTTGTTGGATGGAGACCACAAATCAGCAAGCGCAACATAGCATGTCCACCTACAAGATGGACAGACAACCTAATAAAAACCGCAGAACACACTTGATGCGAACTGCTTCCAACCGGTTTTATGGAAGTCAATGGGGGAGGCCTATGTCTAGCAGTGGACGTTCTACTGCTGAAATGATGATGATGATGATGATGGTGTTCCGCAGTGGACATCCTACACTGAGATGATGATAATGTTCTTTACAAAGTTTGTTGACGTCTGACAAAATGAGCACAGCTGATTTTTTTCATGATCTCAGAGTTGTGAGTTGTTCACAAGAGACTTGCAACTTTATCACCAGAGTTTCATCATGCATAACATACTATAACCAATGCAGGTCTTAAAAAAACAATACTTCCATTTTATAAGACATACATAATTATATTATGTCGATAAGAGAACACAACACATTCATTTTCTACTGAAACAATCCATATTTAGCAGTCAGCCTTGTAAGCACTGCTTTGCAACATAGTCGAAAGATCAAAGTAAATTGTAGAATTTTGTGTGTGATTTAGTCCCGGTGATAAATAATAATAGATTAAATCACAAAAGTTAAAGAACAATATTTGATAGGGGGTGGTAGCTTACCAGCCACTATATTGATTCCCATAGCACAGTGGGATAATTTTATACTACTATATTCTGGTATAATTAACAATAGTAGCATAAACAAGTCCGAAACCTACATAGATGTGTCATATGAATTGGCAGGAGTTATATTATTTCCTGACTTTGCTAATGACGAGCTATGACTTTTTCAACAATATAACAATGCAAATAACATTGAAACACAAGTGTTCATTATTATTCTGAAGGTTACCCAGTATTTGTTAGACACTGCTATTCCAACATAAATTACTCAAGAGCAACTAAAAGTAAAATAACAAATAAATTTACCTATAGATAAATACCACCTAGGTACTTATGTACTATATATATACATAATTTACTGCATTATTTGTAAAACTCTTATTTTGTTACAATATTGTCACACTTTTTTTCAGGGCAAAAAAGATGCTTAATGGTCTTAAAGGGGATTATCAAGACATTTATGTCATTGGCATTATTAATGAGATATGCTTCACAATAATTTTACTAGAGATTTAATATAGTGCCATTCAAAATCATAAACAAGTGAAGCATAACCACTGTTCCAACATCAAGCATATAAGATAAAAATAGGTAGTTTATCTAGGTAGTAGGTTTTTTTAAAAAATAAGAAATAGGCTTACGTTTGACCGCCATCTCACCTGATGTTAAGTGATGTTGCAGTCTAAAATGAAGCATGCTTTCCTAGTAGATACCGAATCACTCTCGACTTGAAGACAACCAGATTATATCTAACGGGGAATACCCACTCAGGGCAGCGCATTCCACTGTCCAGTAGTCCGCACAATGAATGTGGAATCAAATCATTATCAGTATCTTAGGAAGTTAACTCAATTACCACCATAGTATCTTATCTTATATTTAATAAGATTATGGGTCCCATATGCCAACATCAATATGTCAAGTAATATGGCCAATAAAAACATAATAATTATGGTCATGTTTTTTTTTAGCTTGGCATGCAAGGGACAGTGAAGCATTCATCCAATAACAGTTAACTATTGGCAACCCAACATTTATGAGAAACAGCGCAATTCAAATATTTCTTTGGGCAGATATTTATTGTCTACTATGCCAGCTCTATAAACACTAACAATATAACAGAATATACCAATGTGTTTTCTGTGTAGGCCCTTTACTTTCCACAAGCTATCAAGCTGTTTACACTACAGATAGCATTGGAACAGATAAACATACATTCTTTAAGAGATGGAGACACTACTCAATTTCAGAATACAGGTTTCATATAATCTTAAACCTTAAAACTACTGGTGCAACCTGATTTGGTAATATGCAAAATACCTTTGAATTAAAGATGGTTATTAATATAGTTATCTAAAATGATTTTGATATCATTACTTGCATACATAATCTTTTAAGTTTGATGACATGTTATCAGTAGAAGTACAACCCTTATCAGTGCCATGATGAATAGTATATTATGATAATGGAACCAATTTCATTTATTTGTATAGTAGTGAGTGATAACATTGTCTTCAGTGTCTTTTCTTTTTAATAAATGAAGGACACTTTCAATTACTGTATGCAGTAGGTAGATAGTATGGGTAAATCCAATAAAAATTGTTGTTTTCGAGTGACAGAAATTATAGTTAGGTAGAAAATCAAGTCATTTATTTATTTACCCGCCTAAGTTGAAATTGTTATTTAACTCACCTGGGATCCTCAAATTCCACGAATGCAAAGGGCGGTCCTTTTCTGTTCTTCAGATCAACGAATGTGACTTTACCGAATTTGTAAAATAGGTCTTGGATATCCTTTGTCCTTATATCTGGGGGCAAGTTTCCAACGTATATCCTGCACTCATTTCGGTTACTGCTGCTTCCGCCAGACATTATTGTGTCTTTCAATCACAAAACAAATATAAAATAACACGATTAATGTTTAATTCGAAAATAAAGGCGCTTGACCGCCGCTTTCAAATCCAATATGGCGGGCTGCCGCACCGCACGGCAAACAGGGCTGCCTTGTCTAGTTATGGGTTTTCCCCAAGTTTAATATTTATCCCAGTTTTGATATTTATTATGTGACTGATCAAACAAGGAATGTTTTTGAGTAAACATAATTGTGTGATGTTTTAATTCCATCATAACTCTTGAATGTGGTAACTAATTTTGATTTAGTATGATTTGTAACTAAGGTGCTATCTTTTTTTTTCGTATTATTATAATTCTATGGGATTTTTTAAGAATTAACATTTTTATTACAACTTGCTGTTTCCAATAAATTTAACAGATTTCTAAAGATTAAAAAAATGATGAATATTGGATTTAAATACTAATCATTGGTAGACAATAATTCATTTACTGATGCTATCAATAAAGTAATTGCGATTTTATGTGCGTTACATACCAAAAATTTTTTCACTGTAGTGTTTTAAGTTGTAGTTAAAATTAGGGCTAGTTTATATATCCTATAGTTCTATAAAAATATTGTAGATATTATATCTCATAGTCCTATAATAATGATAATACATATATCTATTAATATTATTATTATAGGACTATAAGACATCCATAAAATCGGTGGATTAGAACTTCAAAATCAGATACAAGCGCCTCCTAGCTTGCGAAGACAATGTGCGAAAAATTGTTTAATTTATTTATTGTAATTTTTAGCTCAAATCATATGATTTTTATTCTATACCGCTTGTAGATTTTACTACATATTATAAAGTAGCTAAATACATCTATGAACTTCATTCGCATAATCGTAGTCCAAAATAGTTACGAAATATCTTATGCTTCTAAAGCATATGGCAAACTATGATGGCAGCATAAAAATATTAAATAATTAATTAATATAATCAAATAATTAATTTTACTTTGATATAAATAATATTAAGCCACGCAATTCAACCAATCGATAACCCATATTATTCGGGAAAAAAATCTTAGATGGTAACATCGCTATCCACAAAGTGAGAAACGGAAACGGAAACTTTTTTTTAACGTAACTAAATATTAGTGGTGCACAGCATAGATAAATTCTTTAGTCGATAAATCTTAAATTCATAAGTCGATTAACAACGTGTTACCTAGAATACTAACATTTAATACTTTTTTTACGAAAATACAACGATTAATACATACATATTCTATAAACTAAATTATGTACAGAATTTGCAACCAACATCGTTTACCTGTAAATTTATTTTGTATACCAGAGAGCACTCTCTAGATCTAGACATTCGTTATTTTATTCATGACATAATATAAAATTAGTCAGTTGGTCCGTCCAAATTGATATTATCAAATTAATTTGGTAGGATCATATTACATTTCATACCATTTTATGAAAATATAATTATAGTTATTATCACAATAGTAATTAAATAATTCATAAAAATATTAAAAACTCGTTCCAGAAACATTATAATTTAATGATTTTCAATTTGTTTTTTTTTTTTAAAACATATTTAGCATAAGTCATTTTAAAAATGATTAGATCGTAATTTTTATTAGTAAGAAAAAAGATTTTGGCTTTTATAATATTATGATTATGTTTGCAATGACACGGAACCCTCGAAACACGAGGTTGATTTGCGCCCAGTAAATTTTTATTTTTAAGTTATATTAATCGATATGCTTTAGTCGATTTAATATTGGCCGAAAACAAAAAACAATATGTATATCATATCGATGTTTTGAATTTTTTTGGAATTAGAACGCCCTCTGTCGCACTTCGAAGTTATCTTCTGAAAGAAGCCTTTGAAAGAATCCTCTGGAAAGTAGGCATTGAATCTCCGGTTATCAAAATCTTTACGTGAGAATTTGTTCATTTCCTGAAGCAAAAGTGAGTATTTCTTGGTTAATTCATTTCCATATTGCAATATTATTTATTTAGTATTATGCTGTGCAAGTTTCGTGATTTTTTCAACATCTTCAAAATGGTGTTCGTGAGTCCTGAGGCCAAATATTTTATTGGTGAAAATATGCGCTAAATTGTGCAGCAACATGGTTTATTGATTAAACTACGATGTTTCTATGACGATAATCGGGGTTAGCACGATAATCGGTAAAGTTTCGAGGTCCTATCCACTTGAGAAAGGAGTGCGCCTCCCGTTTAGTTTTCTATGAATTTTGATGACGGGTATCAGTGCTTCTGCTTCCGTTAGGATCACCACGAAAAAGCCGATTCAGAGCACACGAGCTAGCAGGTAATCTTAGCTGCCTACGCGTTTTGTAAGATAAAATTCGCATTGCGCTAGTTTCGCCAACCTACCCTTTGGGGGTGGGTACCCATCCCCCGGATTTCCCGCCTGACCTTTTGTGGCTATTTATATCGTTATTGAACATAAACAATCGATGGTTCCCCTCACGCGTGATGCGCCACTCGAGATATCGTGATGATGCTTATTTACGCGGTTCCATCCTCGATAACCCGCCTTATCATTTGCGTTTATTAAGTGCTTAGAAGTACCTCTTACCAAAACAAACTAGTCTAGGCCCATATGTATTTTAATTTTACTTTATCGCGTTTGATAGGTGTCTAAACCTATACCAAGGAATTTGACAGCATTATATGCATTCTGTCATTTCATGACAGATTAAAAACAGTTTATACAATGACAAAAGAAAAGAATAATCAATGATTTCATATCACAAAGGTTAAATCAAATCATGGTTAAGCTCAATGACCCATGACACATTGAACCTTGAAACCCACTATAAAATATGAATAAATCTATAAAGTTGTCTCCATATATGTGTCTAGATATCCAGTTGAAATAGACAAAGTAATATTATTTGAATACAAAGAAAAAGGTACCTGATTAATTAAAAAAGAAATTCAATACTTGATAATTCACAGCATTTCATAACCCACAGATCCAAAAACAAAAGATTTATCTAGCAAAAATTTACTTTGTATAGCCCGATAACTGCCAAGATGTGTGACCGCAAGGCTGTGATTAAGAACGCTGACATGAGCGAAGAGATGCAGCAGGATGCTGTGGACTGTGCGACACAGGCGCTTGAAAAATTCAACATTGAAAAGGTAAGATCAATTTTGGACCAATGTGAATACTACTCACATGGACAATCTAGGTCTTAACAATCATGATCTGGATTTGTAAGGTTGTTCCTAAATTATCTAATGGCTATTTCACAAGCTGCGATATAAGCTATCATCAAAAAAATGTGCTGTTGTAGGTGCAACCAAGCTAGATTAGATTGAGGATTCACACTAATTTTATAAAGGAGAAAGTTTGTGTTTGGTATTTCTTCATGTGCAAATGGTTGGACCAATTTTGATAAAACTTGTTATGGAAGTAGCTGACACCATTTATTCTAAAAAAATTAGCAGGTAACATTACAGGGTACGTCTAGTATCTTTATAAAGGAGAGTTACAGAAGACATGCTGCCAGATTTAGTGCTATGGGTAATAGAGAATGGGTCAACCATTCATAGGTTGATAGAATTTGTACTAATACCCTTCTTTCACTACCTTATGTAGGAAGGTAAGGTATATTAGAAATGCAAACTTTTTTATGGAGTCATGTTACATGACTAATTATATGACCTGTAAAGTGACTATTCTCAATATTACTTTTGGCTCAATAATGAAAATCATTTTCATCTCAAATGAACTGAGAATCATTATTGCAGAATACTTTCCACATTAACATGTGTTGCTGAATTTACTTCAAGTAATGTGCCTTTTCAGCACTGGCATCATTAAATATTCATAGAAAAAGCTGACTAAAAGATTTTACAGACTAGAAAATGCTAATTCAGGATTATCATGCAGTATTTTAGAATTAGTGAAGCACTGCCATGACTAATGGTAACCCAAATTGCTGAAATTTCATTTGTAACAACAGAAACGTGAAAGAATGTAATATTGGATGGTTTCATAGAATTGAAATGAACAATTTTTTAGTTGAAAACCTTCAGTTAAAATACCATACCTTATCACCGTAACAATTTGATTAAAATTTTATGATTCCACTATGAAAGCAAAACAAGGGCAGACCAAGGTTCTAGTATTGATTTTTTTTGTTTGAAATGAATTGAAGAGCTACAGAGGATGGTGTGCATGCCTACACTAACTTAGCAACAGCTGTAACAGTGTGCAAAAGTTCTCACGGTAGCCTGTTTTGTGGTTTTCCTGTATTGTGGTGCTAGAATTCTTATCATTTTCTATGGGAGTATTATATTATTATGACATCGTAGCTGTTACTTAATCTGTGTGGAATTTAACAAAAAAATTGTACACTTTGCAGTATAAAAAGTACCCTATATGTTAATCCAGGCCATAAACTTCATATGTGCCAAGTTTCATTGAAATTTTTTGTGTGAAAGAGTAACAAACATCCATTTACACAAACTTTCACATTTATAATATTAGTAGGATCATCAGTTTGTCATGTTATTTGATGAGCTAACATAACAGCCCATCTTAAACATTGCTTAAACTTAATGCTCTGTCAAGTTTTTGCTGATTTGAAATTTCACATGTGAAAAGGAAATGGAAAACTTGAAATAGATTTTGACAATATGGTAAACCTAGTTCTTATCTAACAATACATAGTAACAACTTGATGTGAATATAATTAAGAAAACAATTTAGTCGATGCATTTTTGTGGTAACTAGCATCATTATAACAAAACATTGTTTAGTGATTGTCACATTAATTGAATATTTGATTAGATAAGGTAGGCTTATTTCTTACACTTTGAATTTGAGCAGTATGCATTTTGAAGCTACTGAATTGCTCTGAGGTTGGGTAGGTCTGTTTGATTCCAGGGTATTAGTAAAGTTTCACACAATAAGCAACAATTGCTATAACCCCTTGAAACATTTCTCCCGTTTTTCTTAAAAAGAATGTGCCATGACAGACATACAAAGAAGAAATACCTAAACAAGTGAAAACCATATACAATACCTTGCATAGGTTTAGGAGATCTAAGTAAATGATTACTATAACAGTGAAATATTGTTGTCGATTCCAGGACATTGCTGCATTCATAAAGAAGGAATTCGACAAGAAGTACAACCCGACGTGGCATTGCATCGTTGGGCGCAACTTCGGGTCGTATGTGACACACGAGACACGCCATTTCATTTACTTCTACCTAGGCCAGGTCGCCATCCTGCTGTTCAAGAGCGGCTAGGCCTCCACTGCAGTATTCAGTAACGGCTCCGGCGCCTCTCGCCCGCCCCCTCACATTCCCGCAGCTAGCCGGGGGCGCTCGAGACGCGCCGGCGCGCCGAGACTTGCACTCCTAGTGTATTTATATTTAAAATTTTAGTTAATTCCTAGACTTATACCTAGCATAGCGTAAAGTCATATGTTAGTACCTAACTAAATTTATTGTTTTTTTTTTGTTATAATATTCACTGGAGATATTTTCAATACTTCTATTATTAAACTTTCTTACAAATCCAGAATAGTTTTCATTTAACATAACTATATATACTGAGAAGTATTGGAGCCTTAGCAGGTATTATGTAGACGGTAGGAATTACCAGACACCTGACACTAGGGTGAGCATTTTTTTGAGTCTAGGTCTGCAGATGTTATGACTGGTTGTAGATATAAATACAAGCCTGGAAGAGCCACTGTTCGTTGTTTATCAGCTTAAGTGCGGTAGCTAGCTAGCAGAGTACTATAAAGTACGCTACCATCATTCTATGGTTTCCTCTCGATGTTTTCCTTTACTGGTACCTCTATTATTTGGGATTTGAACCCTCACTTCGGCGTGAGGTTCAACCGCGCTTACCACTATCTTTGCTACAAAAGGATTCATACAACTTTCTTAAGGCTATCGGCGGGGGAGGGAAACTAAGGTCCAGGCACACTAGAGATTCTTAGGTACACTAGTCTTTATGCAGTAGGTATCTAGTTAGATGGCAGGTACACTAGGTCTTGATACTTGTCTATAGAGACTATCCCAGGTAATGGATGAAATAGGGCACAGCTAGTTTGAATGTAAAACCTGGTTTCGTTCTTTAGCTAGTATACAAGGTTATAAGCTTGGCGTATACTAAGGCGAAAAGGGGTCATTGAACTCATAATCATAAACAACTGCTGTGGGCTGTGAAAGCTGTTGATTTGGTCAAGGATAAAACATTTTCGATGGAAAAGCAGATTTTTTTGTGATGGCGAGTAAAATGACCCCTTTTCGGCGTTGTGCACCCCAAGCTAAGCTAATAACCCTGTATCTTAATCTATAATAAATATACGAGGTCAATGAATTTGTATGACTTTATTGTTTATTGTTTTTTCTGTAAATGTATAAGTATTGAACAAGATATTATTAAAGCACAGTGTGGATTTTCTTTTTATTACTAGTTGGTTGAGATGAAAATTTCCACACCCTTTCCATATCTTTATACTTATATAAAAATTTCGTGTCACGTTGTTTGTCCGCGATGAACTCCTCAACTACTGAACCGATTTTAACCAAACCTTGCACACTGCAGTTTGATCCAACTTGAGAGATAGGATAGTGTATATATTTATAATCGCAATATTTTTTTATTGCAAATTATTTGCTTACTAGACGACAAAGAGGTATAAATATCTGAGTTCCATAAAATTCTAATAGATGGCGGTGTAAGGTAATTTATTAACTGATTTGAGTAAGTATCCAAAAGATGGCGCCACGTTAAAAGTCCAAACGTTTCATATGCGTTACAATTTATTTACTCGGGTGTGTTCAATTTGGCCACAGCAACGCGTGGCCGGGTCTGCTAGTATTAATATAGATAACAAATTAAGCCTAATAATA
Source organism: Biston stratarius (assembly GCA_950106695.1). Lineage (NCBI taxonomy): Eukaryota > Metazoa > Arthropoda > Insecta > Lepidoptera > Geometridae > Biston > Biston stratarius. The sequence goes on along the minus strand of OX467106.1, from coordinate 1,802,034 downwards.
GATCAAATCACAGTCACAGGGCTAGAAAAGATGGTACACTGACTGGGTTATCAAATGATCGATGATGTGACAAAACCTATGTCACGGTTCCGAGAGGTTAACATATCTGTTTGCTAGACTTGCGAATGGAGAAAAATATATGGAAACTGGGACAGCGCCTCTGGCGGCATTATTTAGATTTTTTTATACATTTTACTATCGTTTTCGTACTAATGTACCTACTAGAGCGTCAGCTATGTTGGCGTGAACTTTTTGGCTTTCGTTTGCCCGCTATCTCGTCTGATGTTGAGCAAAGATGTGAATTACGATGGAAGAAAGCGGTCCACAAACAAATTAGCACCCAGATTCTATCTATCGGAGAACACTTAGTAAAGTCGCCACTACTTTACTGAGGCATGATTTGATTTGACTGACACGAACTGGACTTCATCAAGATTGGACTTTGACTATAACTATAGATGTAAGACAAGAATTGCAAAATCGGAAGACAAGTGAAGTGCTGTAATTTGAATTAAAGACATGGTTCAAAGGCAGCCAGACCATAAACATTAAAACAAAAAAGGAGAACACTTAGGGAGCAAATTCCATTGTTTCGCGGTTCGTACTATGAAGGTGGAATTGATCCGTTTAGTTTGAGATTTTAGAATACCTACCGTGAAGCGATGTCACTTCATGGTAGATATTTACAACTCATTTCACTTTGATCCCTCGACCTCGTTTATCTTTATGATCAAAGCGGGATCTTTCTCGTCACGTCTTTTAATCTAATATGACTGAATTAAAGTGTAGTACACAAATCTTGTTTACCTATACATATAGTACCTACCTAGATGTATCAAAAACAGATTAGCCAGAGGTGATAATCTATTTTTGTAAACTGATCTAAAGTACTGTTATTTTTTATACATTTTTAGGGTTCCGTATCCAAAGGGTAAAACGGGATCATATTACTAAGACTCTGCTATCCGTCCGTCTGTCTGCCTGTCACCAGACTGTATCTCATGAACCGATTTTCACAGATGTATTTATGTTGCCGCTATAACAACAAATACTAAAAATCAGAATAAAAAAATATTTAAGTGAGGCTTCCATACAACAGACATGATTTTTTTGGCGTTTTTATGGCTAATGGTACGGAACCCTTCGTGCGCGAGTCCGACTCGCACTTGGCCGGTTTTTGATATTAAAATCTAGACGACAATTTTTCACGTTACGCCCTTTTTCATGCGTTTATACATGTTACTTGTACGTTAGTATTTACAATCCGTGCCAAATAATGTATGTATGTAAATATTACGCAGGTTCAAATTTGCCTATTTCAAGGCCTGGTCGACCTTGATAAAATAAAAACGTAATTAACCCTATATTTGCATACATGAATTATGCATTTAAAACGAATAGCGTGTTCTAACGCCATGTATTTACGGAGTGACGAATACAAATAATTACAAAACTAAAACATGGGAAATTCATTTAGGTATTTCAGACAGTCGACATAGAGCATTTTTTTTATACCACAGGTGGCGTCGCCTATATGGATATCTGCAATACCAGGGGCACTACAAACACGTTGACGACTTACACGATTCTATTACTACTTAATAGAATCTTATAAGACGTGTTAGGGGCCGTTCAAGTATTACGTAAGCACCAAAGGGGGTTTACTTTGCTTATTTTTGACGACATTGGGGATGGAACGATCTGAATAGTGGAAACATCAGCAAAATCATATAAATTATGCTTATTGTTTGTTTTCCTTTGTTATCGGTACACCTCGTTTTGACTGCTAATTAAACCAATATTTACTAAGCATAGGAGAGGGAAGTAAGAGCTTTGTTTACTTTTGCAGACAAGGGGGAGGGAGACAATTACTAAAAAAAATAAGACAATTACTAAAATTCTGCTTACGTAATACTTGAATGGTCCCTTAATAGACTACATCTACTCTTAGTGAACAACCCTGCGAGGACAGACTAGGTAATTCAGTAGTGGAATCTTAGCGGTAGTAGGTATCTAAAATATATATAACTCAAAGGTAACTGACTGACTGACTGACTGACTGACTGACATAGTGATCTATCAACGCACAGCCCAAACCATTGGACGGATTTGGCATGCAGGTAGATGTTATGACGGAGGCATCCGCTAAGAAAGGATTTTGATTAATTCTACTCCCAAGGGGATAAAATAGGGGATGAAAGTTTGTATGAAACTTTGTCAATTTTAAACTGATCGGGCTGAGACTTTGCATGCATAAAGCTACTATGACGTAGCCATCTAGCGCGGGTGAAACCTCGGGGCACAGCTAGATAGATAGATAGCTAGCTAGCTAAATTTCTTGCAAATATTTATTACAACAATATGTGGTCATGAAATAAGGTTAATAAGGAAAATAACCATCAATGTATGCATTCGATTAATAATAATTTTATAACAGTTATTGGCATTAATAACTATTAGCTCACAATTACCTGTCATTTCATTTGGTAGTTAGCTTGTTCTTGACTATAGATGTTGGTTCTGTGTCGAGGTGTTCGAAATGTATGTACTTAATTCCAAAAAAAAAGGAGAAAGTATTCTATCACTTATTAAAAGCTTCGACAAAGTAACATTCGATTAGCGATAACGCTAATAGAAAAGTCCAAAATGTATGGGATTGACATAAGCTATCGATATGATTCGATTCGATTTGATCTCGTAAGTTTTTGCCTTCTAGAACCTAATAAAAGTCTACTTAAGTAACATTCTATACCTAGAGTAACATTTGTTTAGCGATAAAGCTAATAAAAAAGTTCAAAATGTTTGGGATTGACATAAACTGTGTGTTAACCTTATGGCGCTGAAACGTGGTCTCTGATTATGTGCCTTAGTAAGCTTAAAGTACAACGAGCTATGAAGAGGGCTATGCTCGGAGTTTCCCTACGAGATCGAATCAGAAATGAGATCCGTAGACGAACTAAAGTAGCCGACATAGCCCAGCGGATTAGCAAGTTGCAGTGGCAGTGAGCAGGACACATATCATGCAGAACTGATGCCCGATGGGGCTGTAAAGTTCTGGAGTAGACTATGGACCGGCAAGCGCAGCGTGGGACGTCCACCGACAAGGTGGACAGACGATCTCATAAAGACCGCAGGAACGCGCTGGATGCGAGCCGCTTCCAACTGGTCTTTATGGAAGTCAATGGGGGAGGCCTATGTCTCGCAGTGGACGTCATACGGCTGATGATGACATAAACTGATACATTCATATGCCCAATTCTCCCGCCTTTTCTTAATCAGTAACGTGTTTTCCATTCTTGGTTGCCCAGAAGAGGTCGCTTTTAGCGATAAGGCCGCTACTTGTGGCACTAGCTCTTATATTTATATTCTGCACATCTCTACATAGTATAAAACAAAGTAGCTTCTCGCCGTCTGTACGCTTAGATCTTTTAAACAACGCGGTTTCCATAGACAGAGTGATATATATATAATGCATATGCACCACATTAACACATTACACCCGTGCAAAGAAGAGTTTTTTTAATATTTCTGGCATACATAATAAAGGGTTTCTATCTATTTATTTCTAATTTGTCAGCCCTGTTGGTATCATTGGTAGAATATCTGCCTTAAGAGCTGTAAGGCGTGGGTTCGATTTTTTCGACAAGCATTTTGTGGAATAAACAAAATGTTTCTCCTGTGTCTGGGTGTTCTGTATGTATTATAAGTATGTATATACAAAACAAGTATATATGTTTTCTATCAGTTATTTGACTGCTATAGTACAAGCTTTGCTTAGTTTGGGGTCAGATGGCGCTCTGTGTAATGTCCAACGATATTTATTATATATATTTTTATCTATATTTAATAAATCATTGCGAGATGTATATATATTACATGTTATAAATTATGAAATATTTTTCGTGGAAATTGTTCTAGCACGTTTGACCACACACTGCCTGTTAAGTAATAATGTTATCATATATTAACCACAAATTATTCTGAACTCAATTCGTGTAGCAACAAGGATGCACACGGCTTTGCTCGCCGTCAAATAGATAACTTGGAACCGTGTGTATACTTACATATCTATATAAGTATAAACGCTAGCCTGTCTACTAACAATCGAGCCGTGGTATCACGGCTTGCTACCACGTTTTAGTTTTCAACTTAGTTTTGTTTAAGTTTAGATTTTGTGATACGTTGTAATTTAACGGTAAGTTTTTTGTCAGGCATTTATTTTCTTATATCTCAATCATTATTACTCTATCGGATTATATGTCGGACTGGGTAATCATCATTAACATCTTTTATTATGAGGACATTTTTTGTAACAATGAAAAGCCTTGCGTTTGACCGTCATTTTACTTGATGTCAAATAATACGGTCTAAGATGGAGCACGTTTGCCTAGTAAATTCCAGTAAACTCTTCGTCTTTCAGACACCCAGATTGTATCCATCGAGGAATATCGACATACAGTGCATTCGATTGTTTAACGGTCCGCACAATGAATGTGGAAACAAATCGCTTCGTTCAAGTTTTTGGAACGTCAACCATAAGACGTTGTTTTTTCGAGCGTTTGGTTGTCCGATAAAAGAATGGGCATGAGGGAATTTGACCATGTAGATCTGAAGCACACTCTTTGAAATGAATCCGATAAAAAAAAGGACAATATAGCAAGTTTGCGACGATGTGCAAGGCAACTTCATACAGTTGCTCCAAGATCAACAATTCAATTAAAACAGCTGATTTTTTGATCAAGATTTCTTTGTTGTGCCCATAAGCTAAGATTATGTAAGATTTTGTAGCGATGATAGATCAGTGGTTTGCGCGGTCGGTTCACACGCCGAAAAACGTGGGTTTAAACTCTGTCTAAACTTGAGCTACCGGTGAAGGAAACGATAGCGTGGTGGTAGGGTACTTTCTAGTACTCGACTGGCTAGCTACCACCCTCAAGTTGAAAATTTGTCGCCAAGCACTTAGCGGGTGTTCCGGCAGCCTCACTTGAGAGCCATTTCCATTCCTAGGTGTGTTTACCATCTTCGATCACACCATCACTCCACACCAGGTGAGCTGTGGTCAAACACTTAGACCGTCGATCATTAAATAAAATGACCCCCTTTCGGTTTCATATACCCTAAGCATTCATACATTTAATATTCTTGATGTATTAATACTTACATTTTGCTTAAATATACTAAATGTCACTGTTAGGTCCATTTGCTGCCTTCCCACGTCTAAACGACTCGACCGATTTTGATGATGTTTTGCAAATATTTCCAGCAGTTCAAGATGAGTGACGCCCGTAAGAATCTCCTCTTGTTCTTCGACCGGCCCACGGAACCATGCTTTATGCAGAAGGGCGACGAGAACTCTGTTTTCCAGGTTCCCGACCATTATTACGTGAGTTTTGAAATCATTTGTCTTACATTAAAGAGGAAGTATGTAATATAAATATCATCGGACATTTCACACAGCGCCATCTAGCCCCAAACTAAGCAAAGCTTGTACTATGGGAACCAGAATACTTATCGAATACTTTTTTTTGTTGTAAATATATACTTGTAATACATACAGTAGGTACACCCAGATACAGAACAAACATTTATCGTCACATAAATGTTTGTTCTGGTGGGAATCGAAGCAGAAATTTTTACCAAATGAGTTAGGGTAGTATAATATATTAACTATATTATGAACGGAATTTTTAACCCCGACTCAAACAATGTTATAAGTGTAACTGTATCTGTATGTTTGTCTGTGTCATAGCTTCTAAACGCTTGAACCTATTTTTATATAGTTTTTTGTTTGAAATTTGACTTGACCACTTTTACGATAACTTGAAGTATTACGTTACTCCGAACACAGCTCATGAGTTATGTGAACCAGATAGAAGCGTTGATAGCTCAGTGGTTAGCACGGTCGGTTCACACGCCGAAGGTCGTGATTTCAAATCCCAACAATGAGCTTGAGCTGCCGGTGAAGGAAAAATATAGTGAGGAAACCATAGCGTGGTGGTAGGGTACTTTCTAGTACTCGACTGGACAGCTACCACCCTCAAGTTGAAAATCTGTCGCCAGTTCAGATCTAGTTCCATTCCAGGCTAGTTGTGCTTTACCATCACCACACCGTCACTGAACTTCAGTTGAGTTGTAGTCAAACACCTAGCCTGTAAATCTTTAAAAAAATCTTGTTCGTAAAACTCACGAACTGTGTTCCCACGTTCAATCAAGTAACGTCAAGATACCACAAATTCAAATTTCAGACATAAAAAAAACTAAAACCAAATCAGTTCAGCTTTTTCAATTTTTTTTAAAGACCTGTGGAAGATGCTGGCATCCATTCATCTACTAGAAAAGAGCTGATAGTGTTCAAACGGCCGAACCGATTTTTCCTGAGCCCTTTATATTTGCTTATTTTAGCCTGACAAGTACAAGACCGTCACGAGCACCCTCTCCAACCGGTTTGGTGGGGATGCGGGGCGTACGATCCCAGTCCGCAACATCTCCATCCCCGATCTGTCGCTGCCCCGACAGCTGTCCCAGCAGGAGCAGTTCTCTCTCTTCGTGCCCAAGCACCGCAAGATGGCCGGGCGACTTATCGACATCTTCATGGGTGAGATCCAGAGGCTTTACCACATTTTTGCAGCGATGTTTTTTTTATGTTTTACAGGCTAGTTGTTTGACCACAGCTCATCTGATGTTAAGAGATGGTGTGGTCGAAGATGGTAATGCACACCTAGCCTGGAATGGAACTGGCTACCGAAACACACCGTTAGATGCTTGGCGGTAGATTTTCAACTTGAGGGAAAATGAGGCTAGCCAGTCAAGTACTAGTACTTGACTTTCTAGAAAGTACCCTACTAACTTGCGTACCATTACTTTTGCATAAAAATATACTGGACTACAAGAGTGAGTGAGTGAGTGAGTGATTGAGTGAGTGAGTGAGTGAGTGAGTGAGAGAGAGTACTCCGAAGCGCACCACCTTTAAAGCATACTAATAATATCTAATAACTTAACACCTTTTTCAAACAGTTCAGTGTAAGTCAGGAAATTGATCCTCAAAAATGTCTTCCCACAGGAATGCGTGATGTGGAAGATTTACAGTCGATATGCTCATTTTGCCAAATGCACATCAACCCATACATGTTCAACTATTGTCTATCTGTCACCATTCTGCATCGGCCTGACACCAAGGGTCTGGACATCCCGACCTTCGCGGAGACTTTCCCCGACAAGTTTATGGACCCAAAGGTCTTTCGCCGTGCTCGAGAAGTTTCCTCCGTCGTGCCAAATGGAGCAAGGGTAAATAAGAAAGATATAATAAATGGCGTCATGAAACGTAATCACACCACAATCACATATCTTCGGTAACTTTTAAGTTAGCGGTAGTACACGCATCACTTAGGAAGAGGATAGAGGTGAATGCCATTGGATTGAAACCCAGGACCTACAGGTTGGAAGGCAGACGGCTAAATTAAGCTGTCGTAACTTCTTCTCACAGTGAGAAGAGACTCTCACCCAGCAATGGGACGGTAAATGAAATCAAGGTCCAGATATGGCGTCAAGCAGGATTATTGTAGCTACTGTAGATTACTGTAGATCATGGTAGCATTTCTTTAAATGCTGTATAGGTTTGCGTTTCACCACGCCCTGCCTGATGTTGAGCAGGATGTAGTCTAAGATGAAGCACGCTTACCTAGAAAAAACCTATTTACTCTGGATTTGAAGACACCCAAGTTGTACTTCGCAGGAAAAACAGACGCCGGCAGAGAGTTCCACATCCTCACTGTACGTATTAAGAATGTGGAATTGAAGCGTTTATTCCGAACATGGAGAATATCCACCATGTTAGGATAGCGCTTTGGTCGAGTCTGCCTAGCCGTCCGGTAATAAAAAGGGGCAGGTGGAAACAAATTATGCAGCTCTAATTCAGCATTGATCCAAATAGAGGTCATTCTCATTATTAGACCATAGTCAACCACGCTGACCAATTGTAGGTGTTAGCAGGCTTAACATATCTTCGAATACTTTTTTTAAGAACTCTCGGACATTTTGTTTTCCTCACGATGTTTACCTTCATCGTTTGAAGAAAACGTTTCGCCCCATGCGGAGCCTTAGCCCCCCTGCGGAGCTCTAACCTTACAGCTATGACGTCAGCGACAACATGTTAAATTACCAAATTTTGCCTTTTTTGCGGTTGGCCATACTAAATGTATGAAGAAATCATTTTCACAACCGCAAAAACGAAGTGGTCCAGAACCGCCATATCCAATCTACTATTACCCAGGGTAGTTGTTTCCGGATAGATACAATCTGGGGATCCTCAAGTCGCCAGTGCATTAATATCGTTCAAAAGCAAGCCTATTACATACAAAAAAAAAAATAGTTCTGGTTATACCGTTCATGAGGCGCTTTCTAACCATCAATAGAGAATTTCTTTCGTGTCAGTTGTTCATATTAAGAGAAACCACAGTTCAACCAAATCATTTTAAGGCGTTCCCATACTAAACTTGTTAAAAAACATTGTTTCTAATGTTATCCTCCAGATGCCCATCACCATTCCAGTCAACTATACAGCTAACATCGCCGAACCTGAGCAGCGCGTGGCGTACTTCCGCGAGGACATCGGCATCAACCTGCATCACTGGCACTGGCATCTGGTCTACCCGTTCGACTCGGCCGACCGCGCCATCGTCAACAAGGACAGAAGAGGAGAGCTGTTCTACTACATGCATCAGCAAATCATTGCTAGGTAAGTCAAGCACTTGGACCAAGTTGATGCTGAATTAGATGATTAAAAGATAAAGATATGAATAAACAAGTAGTACATACAGTATACGGAGAAAATAACTCGATAAACTTAGTACATTGGAAGGTGATATTTCTCATCTGAAGCTGAGAATTCAAAGTATAAAATATTAATTATTAGACCTCAAACTAAACACGAGGCTTGTATCTTGGGGATCAAATTCGATTTGAACAGAATACTCTGCGACTATAATAAAACAATAAATTAATTTTACTTATAATAAGCACATTAATTAAGCTCAGCGATTGAATGCACTTAGAATGTGATAATGTATGTTGGCGTAAGAGGCCTAGATAATGATGATTGTATAGCCAAACTGTTTCTGAAGCGATTAAAATTGCTGTTTCCGCTTGAGCGCGATATCGAGCTGATCAGTGTCGAATATCGATATAGTAAAGTCATCGACATATCGTGCGATAACTTTACTAGTGTTCATATTTTTTATGAAGTTGACTTAGATATAGGCATCTTCCTGGCCTTTCTACAGTAAAAATTAAAATGGGAAATTAGACCCATTTCCCCTTTCACTTGAAAAGGCTGGGCCTAAAGTCATGATAGCTGAAATAAATTCATCACATCATATATGTAACAAAAATAAATTGAAGATGTAGAAAATGTAACTGGAAAAAGACAATCGAGACGAAAGTTTACGATCGATATGAAAATCTTATTATCAAATTATGTTGATTTCAGATACAACGTTGAGCGCATGTGCAATGGCTTGGAGCGCGTGCGACGTTATAACAAGTTCCGGGAGCCCATCGCCGAGGGATACTTCCCAAAGCTGGATTCGCAGGTCGCCAGCCGCGCCTGGCCACCCAGGTCTGTGCCTAATAGTTACTAACGGTTTTATTATGGAAACTGACGGGATTACTCACGTTTAATTTTATCGGAGACTCCGTTTCGGCCACATGCGGTGGCCTTCATCATGGAGACAAAGCTGAGACAACGGCCGGCCCGCAGTGCGAAGCAAGACGAGGCCGCGCGCGCGTTATCTCAGGTTTTCAAACACTTTTCTAACGCTCTATTGTCATTTCAGGTTTGCCAACACGACCATTCGTGACATAGACAGACCTGTAGATCAGATCAAGACTGATGTGTCGGAGCTGGAGACTTGGCGCGACCGCTTCATGGCTGCTATTGAAAGCAACTCTATCTTACTGGTAAGTCTCCTTACTAAGCGTTTAGGTATTATCCCTTTGCATCAGCCTTTAGTAACGTACTGTGGGACTGACGCCTTCACTCGAAGAGTGATTGGGACATATTCTAGCGCGCATTTCTCATGTCATGAGATTTAGTTAAGAACATAGTTCCCATTGATGTTATTGCTGCAAATATATGACAGTACTGTCACTTAAAAATAGAGACAACCCCAGGCGACAGGAAGGTGGACATTCCAGGACATGTCATATTCTGTCTCCTTCTCTCTATCTAACTGAGAGTGACAGGTGACAGATTTTGTAACGTTATTAGGAGAGATAAGTGTTTGATCACAGCTCATCTTTTCTGTTTTACTTATGCGGCTTTAGTCAATTATCTGGATTATTATGTCTCAATGAAAAAGGCCACCGGATGTATCCGAATTTATAGTCGGAATATCCGATATAATTAGACGTGAGTAATCCCGCATAAGTAAAACAAAAATGTGTCAAAACTATGTCAGTTTCCACAGCTCACCTGATGTTAAGTGACGGCGTTTTGTTCAAGTTCAGACATTTTTATAAAGTTATTAGTTCGTTCGTAGAAACTTGAGAAACCTTTGCCTTTGACCATTGCAGCGGTACCAGGAATTTTTTGATAACTAACAAAACGAAGATAAGGGTATCGCTGCATTAAAGTTTATCATAATGTGACTTCTAACGGCAAGTCTTATTGACTCTGTGATTTCGCAATAATGTACTGCAAACGTATTTACCCAGCGATGTCAATTTTCCAGCCCAACGGCCGCCAGCTACCACTAGACGAAGACACTGGTATCGACATCCTCGGAAACCTCATGGAGTCATCCCTGATCTCTCGCAACCGTTCCTACTACGGAGACTATCATAACATGGGCCACGTCTGCATCTCCTACTCCCATGATCCTGATCATCGCCACTTGGTACGTTCAAATTCAGCTGTTTAATATTTCATTGAAAGTGAATGACAGTTCTTTATGGAACATCCATTTTTTTAAAGGTTAATTCTTTAGTAAAACTTCCTTACATGATGCCATACCTCTTTTTATGATACTATCGTTTCGCTGTACGCTATGGGGTTTTTCTCATGTATGAGTTTGAGCGTTTGAGACGAACGCTCTTCTGTTGGTAAGAGATATCGCTTGTCCATGACTATTACATGCTGGTATTCAGTAATTTTCAACGTTTCTCCGAGGAACTATTTCTATGATGTATTTTTGCTACCAGGAACAATTCGGTGTGATGGGTGACTCAGCGACTGCTATGCGGGATCCCGTCTTCTACCGCTGGCATGCTCATATTGACGATATGTTTGTTCAGTACAAGAGAAAGCTTACACCGTACGGAGCTGATAAGGTATGGAAGATTTGCAAAGTTTTTTTTAAATTTGATACTAGTTATTATTTATATTCCCGTGTGTAATCCAGTTACAAGATGGTTCGACGATATAGTCACACGTGGTGAACTGAATTATATGAATTACCATGCAAGATAGTATAGCGACCGAGATGTCTATACTATGTTACGACTGCCCGATAAACGAATTTTGATGTTTGATGGTTCGGCAGTCTAGTTATGAGACCGTCCGTTTTTCAATCTGGAGGTCCTAGGTTCGAATCCTGTGGCACGCACCACTGTCTTTTCTAAGTTATGTGCGTATTGCAGATGACTTCAATCGGTAAAGGAAAACATCGTGAGAAAACCTATACATGAGCAGGAGTACTTAAAAAAGTTCTCGAAGATGTGCGCCAGCAGTGGGACAGGTAATAAAAACTAGGCTGAATCAGATTAGTTTATTTATATTAGACCTACAAGTAGGATAAGGAAGGCCTTAAATGGCGATGATGAAAGTTTTATAATAGATTTCTTTTGGTCCAGCTGGACTTCCCTGGAATCCGCGTGTCTTCGATTAGCATCGATGGTCCTGGCTCCGGACGGGACTCCGTCAGCACTCTGTGGGAGCAAAGCACGGTAGACCTCGGTCGTGGGCTGGACTTCACGCCTCGTGGCTCCGTACTGGCCAAGTTCACTCATCTGCAGCATCAGGACTTCAGCTACGTGTAAGTATCAGCTGAGGACTGTCACATTGTTCCAAAAGGATTCTGTTAGAGATAGTTTGTTGTGTGGAGCTAAAGCGTAGAGTTGAGACGAATAATAATTTTGCATAAAAATCATTACCTACCTATCCAAAACATTGTTTCGTATCCACCTTGCAACCTCTAGATATAGAAGCTAACGAAGAACAAATAGAATCCGTGATAAAAACAATACAGATTCTTTTATCAGATTAATAAATAACGCGCCGAGTTGAACTGTTTCTGCGTCTACGAAACTATTGCATCATGCTAAGAAATAGTATATAAAAAGCCTCGGAACACCGACGCAAAGTTGCTCGTCTGTCGGTTTTCTACCGGATATACTTTGGCGAGTGCGCTTCAGATCTGCATGGACTCATTCTACCTTGCCCATTCTACTATCGGACAGCCAAGAACTTTAAAAAGCGGCACCGATTTATGGTAGAATTTGCTATCCGAACGGGTGTTCCTTGATAGATACAATTCTGGTGCTTTCAAGTTACGAGTGAATCGGTTCCTTCTAAGCAAGCGAGCTCCACTGCAGACCGCATCTTCGCTTAACATCAAATAAGATGGCGGTCAAACGAAATATATTTAAATTTGAAATAGTAAAAAAAGGAACTTCAATGAGTCTATGTTAATATATTTAATATTTTTATATATATATTTTTTTAATTTTAATTTTATGCTAATCTGGAACTCTCTATGTATTTCCTCTTATAAATCGTTTTGGTTACAATAAGGATAAATATTCAATTTAAATTGTAACAATTTACCTGTAATTAAAAATTACCTGTTACTATTTCATAATTATTTAATTATCCTGAAACAATTAAAATGTTGTTGATCTGTGGCAAACATTAATTTTATTAATCTAAAATATCAATGATTACTTTAAAATAAATATTTGTTTTTAAATCTATTTATTAAATTAATCAATTGAAAACTACCTATAATTATATAACATCACATTTATCATTGTAGTTGTTTTCTCTTTTTAAGTAGTTTAAGTAGTAGTACTCCGTTTTAGTACTTTATAATAATACTCATAATGAAGCTCTGAAGAACCCAATTCGTTTTTTCAGCGACAATTCCAATGATGGTACAACCAAATAACAAGTTTGTACATCTTTGTTGTATACTAGTAATTATTATTAAGAAAATTAAAAAACACGCACGCTCACAAATAAACAATATTTAAATATATATATATATAGCCAGTGTCATCCAAATTTGTTCAGGCATTAAAAAGTATGGATACCTCAATTCAATTCAATTAATTTATTTCAAAATTGTTACACCACCACCACCACCATACACTTGTGAATATCCGTTAGAACATTAAATAAATAAAAGATTTTTAATGTAAAAGTAATGAGACGAAGGAAACGCTCTCCTGATGGTAAGAGATAAGGCCAGTCCAGGACCGTTGCAGCGATATACAGAACTTTGAGTGTCAAAAAAAAGTCCAGGGCATCGCTGATTTGGCGCTCATTACTTTGAGACATTAGATAGTTACGATTAACCTAAACACAAGTTGGGGAGAATGTCTGTCACAGACAATATCAGTTACATCATAATAAGCTTTTTCTTTAATATAAATCCTTAATTATTCATTTGAATATTAAATCATTTTTATTTGAGATATTATCTTGCAGTTGTTTGTAAAGAATGTACCATTGTTAACAAACGATTTAGACGTTTTAACAATTCTATTTTTTGGCAGAATGAATAGAATAAATTATAAATGTCCCTATTAACGTTACACTCAATTTTTAGGCAGTCGCGTAAAAAAATTGTCGGAAAGTTAGAAGGTTGTTTTCTCTTTTAGGATTGAAGTGAACAACACAAGTGGTCAATCTCTGATGGGCACTGTCCGCATCTTCATAGCTCCCACTGTGGACGAGAGCGGACAGCCGCTGCCCTTCGATGAGCAGAGGCGACTTATGATCGAGTTGGACAAGTTCTCGCAACCACGTGAGATTTTTTTCTTTTTCATGTTAAAGTTATGAGGCGAACGAGACGCTCTCCTGATGATAAGAGAGTGACGCTTGTCCATGACCATTGCAGCGATACATAGAAATTTGAGTGACAAAACATGGTCTAGAACATCGCCGCTTTGGCGCTCATTACTTTGAAACATTAGATGGTTAGTGTCAACAGCCCTGTAATTTCTCTAGAGGCAGTACCCTTCAAACCGGAACATAGTAATGTTTACCCACTACTGCTTGGCGACAAAATATCTGGTACTGCGGAGTACAATAAGCCGTTTTTTATAATTTAAGTTTTGACTTCAGACGATTTTGTCGATTAACTCTTTCTTTTATCTTACTATAATCACATATTATTTTATTAGTATAACTAGCTGTGCCCCGCGATTTGACCCGCGCTAGATGCCTACGTCATAGTAGCTTTATGCATGCAAAGTCTCAGCCCGATCGGTTTAAAATTGACAAAGTTTCATACAAACTTTCATCCCCTATTTTATCCCTTTGGTGGTAGAATTAATCAAAATCCTTTCTTAGCGGATGCCTACGTCATAACATCTACCTGCATGCCAAATTTCAGCCCGATCCGTCCATTGGTTTGGGCTGTGCGTTGATAGATCACTATGTCAGTCAGTCAGTCAGTCACCTTTGAGTTATATATATTTAGATTTTTTAGAACGTAATAGTGTTATAAAGTCTCCCGTCTGTTTTTAATCAGTAACGTCTTTTTCTTTCTTGGTTGGTTGGAAGAGATCGCTTTTACTGATAAGACAACGCCGGGCGCGCGTTGTAGCCAGTCTTTTGCTGCTTAAGATTAGCCTTAAGAAAAACAAAACTTTTTTTTAAATATCGAAGTGCTAATATATTCTTTGTCTGAAGTTGGGCCTGGCAACAATACGGTGCGTCGCCGCAGTCTGGATTCTTCGGTGACCATTCCCTATGAACGCACCTTCCGCGACCAATCAGCTCGCCCTGGAGACCCGGGCACGGCTGCAGCAGCGGAGTTTGACTTCTGTGGTTGCGGCTGGCCTCACCACATGCTGTTCCCTAAAGGCAACACTCAAGGATACCCCATGGTGCTATTCGTGATGGTTTCTAACTGGAATGATGACAGGGTAAGTACAAATGTCTTGTGTAAGAAAGTGTGACGGTAGACCTTCACCACGTGGTGGCTGTGTAACAAGGATCTAATGCAGGACAGAGCTTATAAAAATATTATGACAAGCTTTTCCTTGAAGAATATTGTGACAAAACTTACATATCTCCGGCAAAGAAATTCCAAGGGGTTATGGATTTACCAACACGTATTGAGCCATTGTAGTGGAGTTACTAGTTTCTAGTATTGAGCCATTGTAGTGGAATTAATAGCTACTAGTATTGGGCCATTATAGTGGAGTTACTAGCTATCAGTATTGGGCCATTGTAGTGGAGTTACTAGCTACTAGCGTTGAGCCATTATTGTGGACTCTTTACCAGCAGTGGAATGTTATACTATGAAACGGTCCAGAATCTTTTTTTTCTAATAAGCTCGCGTCTAACCATTCATTGCCTGATAAGGAGTAGTACAGGACGGAGGACAGGACTAACCTAGAAGGTTTTTTTTGTTGAAATATTTGGTATTCTGACCACATATTGGTGTTAAGTGATGTTATGGTCGAAGTCGGTAAACACACTTAGCCTGAAATAGAACCGGTTCTCAACTGGAACTGCCGGAACACACTGTTAGGTGCTTGACGACATATTTTCAACTAGTTGGTGGTAGCTAACTAGATGTGTACTATAAAGTACCCTACCACTACTCACTACCCGTGCTTATAGCACGGGTAGTGACAGGTATTTATAATCAAAATAGCATAGATTACTACGTGATGCTTGTGTACTGTGAACAAGAATTCTGTAACATTTGTTTATCTCCAGATCGAGCAAGACCTTGTGGGTTCGTGCAACGACGCAGCTTCGTACTGCGGCATCCGTGACCGCAAGTACCCGGACCGACGCCCCATGGGCTTCCCGTTCGACAGGCCCGTGCCTAACGCCGTCACAATCGGAGACTTCTTGCAGCCCAACATGGCTATCAGGAACTGTACCATCAATTTCACCGACCGCACCAGAGTTAGGGGACAAGAGTAGTCTTCGTATTCAGTCCACACTTCAGCAATCTTAAATAGCCTCTTCTACTATACGAGAAAAATCTTGATCCTTTCATAATGTATCTGACGTTTCTATTCTATGTATCTGACAATTATATCTGACGTCAGGTACATTCATATCCAATGTCATTCATAACTGACATTTCAGATTCCAGACGCTAGATTTGATTGGAAAATAGCATTACCAGGTTACACGTATTGGACATTCACTATTTTAAATATTACATAATATTCCAGTTATGCGTATAACAACAATTTTGTACAGCCTTTTTCAGCGTACGAAAAACCCTGTTTCTTATATATCTGACAACTACCAATTATGCCCGCCATTTACATCTTTGTTCGAAGTCAGACATTTATATTATCTGACATATGTATCTGACATTTTATATTCAAAGTCAAAAATATTGGTTAAACCTTTCATGATTTTTGGAGATAATTAATAATAACTACGATCTTTAATCAGTTATGTTAGATCAAATTGTACTTAATAAAAACAATCGTCAAGATTTTCATTATACTCAGATACCTAACAGAAGTTCAAAAGACAATGAAATTTTAAGTACCTACAGATAAAATATACCTTATAATATATTTTTAAAAAAACACTGACGCTATGGCAATTTTATATTTGTCCATCGATATAAACTGTATTTGTATTTCCAATGTAAATGACCTTCGCAAATTCACAAAGGATACCGATATTATATACATTGTTATTTACAATTTAGTCAATAAGTAATCGTTAAGAAAACTAGTTTTAAGGTTTAGTTTAAAAAACGGGTCTTTTATACTTATGTTTATATTAACTCTGTAAGTATTATTGTACATATTGTAAATATTTCTTTTCATAAGACTGAATAAATCAAGCTTTTCACCAAAGTGAACGTTTTATTTCATACCATATTTATTAAATTCAATTTCATTGATTTATTTCAGATTTAACAGTAACATTTTAAAAATAAAAACAATACCTATACAAATATATTCAAACACACGTACTATCTAAACTATCAAAAAAAAAAATTTTTGTTTGGAGCCATACATTGTGCTTTAACTAGTGTTTTCCATTCTGGTTGCCTGGAAGAGATCGCTTATAGCGATAAGGTCTCCACTTGTGACACATAAGATTTTTTGTTTTCTGTACATTTTCTCTATTTCTGGTGTGCATAATAAAGAGTTTTCTATCTATCTATCTAATGTCAAGTATTTATGATAAAACTAGTAAAATAAGTCTAAGTCACAGCCAAAGTCATACAGTAAGTTAAGTCTGGTCATGCTCAAGTAGTGGCGACCTTATAACAAGATTCGAAGGAGTATAGGATTATGCAATAAATTTATTCAAATTATACACCATGAAAGTTTGAACATCAGCAATATTTATACAGGAGGTTCAGTACATACTCGTTTGTCGTTCCAAATAATAATAAAAAATAGGTGGTTAATATTTGACCGAATTATCCCGAGCAAACACAAAAATACGGACACTCAAATCACGCGCATCGAAAATGACATGGTATGATGGTAGTCGCGCGCGGTCCCAGATTCGCCAACAGTTACTGTGCAGTCCACGTATGTGCCCTAGCTCGGTGCGTAAGGCTGCGCGCTGTCCATAAATTCTGTAATCTTGGGAAAAACTTTAACCAAAATTTTCTTAGGTACAAAAAATACCTAAGAAAATTTTGGTTAAAGTTTGTTTCGGTTTTATTTTATTTATTTATGTTTCTTATGACCACTAACTAACATGTCTTTGAATATTGCTAATGTTCAAACTGACAGCTCGTATAAGCAACACGAAATGTCATGTTTGTTATAAATCGAAATTTTATGAATAGAACACTATTTTTATGCATAAACACTCGAAAAAAACATACATTATTGGAATACAATACAATGTGGCGACACGACACTTGTTTCCGCATTCGCGCCAAAACTCCTTTAAATAAAGTCATACATAAATCTTCATCATCATCATCATCATCATCTCAGCCGTAGGACGTCCACTGCTGGACATAGGCCTCCCCCATTGACTTCCACAAAGACCGGTTAGAAGCGGCTCGCATCCAGCGCGTTCCTGCGGTCTTTATGAGGTCGTCTGTCCACCTTGTGGGTGGACGTCCTACGCTGCGCTTGCCGGTCCGTGGTCTCCACTCCAGAACTTTGCAGCCCCATCGGCCATCAGTTCTGCGTGCTATGTGCCCTGCCCACTGCCACTTCAACTTGCTAATCCGCTGGGCTATGTCGGCTACTTTAGTTCGTCTACGGATCTACACATAAATCATAGTATACATAAATCTTATTCTAGTCATATTATAAATATGAAAGTTTTCGAGAGACTAAACATCCATCCGTCCATCGGATGTTTGTTACTAAATTACGCAAAAACGGCTGAACAGAATTGAATGAAATTTAGCACACATTAAGTTTATAGTCTGGATTAAGATATAAGATACTTTTTATACTGCAAACTGAACAAACTTTTTGTTAAATTTCAAGTGAACGTAGTCGCAGGTAACAACTTGTAAATTATAAGTCTAACAAATACATTACGTCAGTGTTGGTACAAATGTCACCGTAACTTATACCTACTTAGGTTTGCTGTTGTGTAGTAATGCCGTCCAGGTTCCGGTCATATACGTCAATGCGGATGTGGTCAAACGCAAAGCAAACAAAAAATCATTTAAAGTTTCCCACGATTTGATGCAATGTAATTAATACCGGACATAATTATGTATATGAGGGATATTTTTTTATGTAAAAGTAATGAGACGATCGGGACGCTCTCCTGATGGTATGAAATAACGACTGTCCATGACCATTGCAGCGATATACAGAATTTTGAGAAGCAAAACAAAGTCCAGGACTTTGTTGCTTTGGCGCTCATTCTTTTCAAACTTTTGATGGTTAATGTCTACAGCACTGTAATTTCGCAAGGTGCAATACCCTTCTAATCGGAACACAGTAATGTTTGCACACAACTGCTTGGCGGCAGAATATCTGCCACTGCGGTGGTACCTACCTAGATGACCTCCAAGTCATCAAGTTATTGACAGATCACGATTAGTAGAGGAGAAGTACAATGTAGGATGTTGGAAATCTACTTATTTTTCTTTTTTGACGACGCAGTTTATCCATTTGCCGATGTCAAATATTTTATGTTTTCACGAATATCACGAAAAATAAAGTTTAATGAGTCCAAGTCACAGTCAAACTCACACAAAGTAACTCACGGTCGAGTCCATTTATGCCTTAGTAAAGTTTTTACTATAAGCTTCGACGTAGTCATGCTTCACCCCATTATATTATTTTTCCACACTCGCGCTTGTGATTTAGTAATTAATGAAGAAAACAATCTTTATACATAAAAAATCAACAACAAAAAAAACATTGAAAAAAATACAATATGGCGACATGATTTTCTCCACGTTCCCGCCAAAAACACAAGTATTTTTTTTTTAAATTTATTGTTGTCCACGGATACTAGTCCTTCAGCCATTTGTGTTACGATTTGGCCAATATTGCCCTGTGCAGGGTCCTTTTAGCTGATTTTAATAAAGAGGTTTACTATTTGTTTTGATAATTATTATCTACTAGCTGCGCCCCGCGGTTTTACCCGCGTGGTGATGGATGATGATGATGAAAAGTATCCTTTGTTTTATTCGAAGGCCTAGAGTATCTACATGCAAAATTTCATCCAGATCCGTTGAGCCGTTCTGGCGTGATTGAGGAACAAACATCCATCTATCCATCCATCCATCCATCCATCCATCCATCCATCCATCCATCCATCCATCCATCTATCCATCCATCCATCCATCCATCCATCCATCCATCCATCCATCTATCCATCCATCCATCCATCCATCCATTCATCCATCCATCCATCCATCCATCTATCCATCCATCCATTCATCCATCCATCCACCTAAGCTTTCACATTTATAATATTAGTGGGATTATGGAAACTGACGTGGTCTTGACACATTTGTGCCTCAGCTTTGTCCCCACGATGAAGGCCACCGGATGTGGCCGAAGCTATAGTCGGAGTTTCCGATAAAATTAAACGCCAGTAATCCCGCATAAATAAAACAACAAAATTATTATCTACATCCTAATTGCATTAACTTTAATAAGTAACAAACGTTACTGAATATGTGTATCTAATGTTTGGACCGGGGGAAATTCTTTATGGTTGAAGGCTAGGTGTTAGACCACCTCTCACAAAATACACAAGAAATACAGAGAAAATCGGCGTTCGCGAGGGTAATTGACGTTCTCACCGTCAAAATGCCTCATCATACGGACTTGCGGCAATTTTGTACGATGTACCGTGGCAATGGTGTATTAAACGTATAACTCTGCGTTTGACGTCTCGTCTGATATATGTATGATGAGATGTGATAGTGATGGATATATGTGATATATGGTCGAAGATGAAGCACACAGAATTAGGAGATACCGATTCACTATGACCTAGAAAAGATCTATATTATATACAGAAAACAAGGAAGCCGGCAACTTGTACTATTCCTGTGCCGAATATTTTACAATACGGCTCCTGATTCTCCTTCTTAATCTTTCTTCTTTTGTCTTCTTGATTCTTTCTTCCTCGCTAAAACCGTATATAGCATTTTATTATCGTTATAAGTTTATGAAGTTTGTTTTGACAGAGAAAAAGAGTTCCAAACACACCTCATTGTGTTTTTGTTAATTTGACACTGGCATAGAGAGTACCATTCTACGCAAAATTAACTAGAATTCAACCGCGTTACGTAAACGTGGCAAAACATGTTCGTGTGCTTATAGCGAATAAGGGCGTAGAAGCAAGTTTTTTTTGGTTGACATGTTAGGTGTTAAACCTAAACCTCACCTCACCTAAAGTTAAGCGACGTTGTGGTCGAAGATGTTAAATACACGTAATCTGGAAATGGAATTGGCTCTAAAGTGAGGCTGCTAGAATACATCTTTATTTGCTTGGCGGCAGATTTTCAACTAGCCAGCCGAGTACAAGAGAGTATCCTGCCACCATGATATGGTTTCTTTACGATGTTTTCCTTTACCGGCAGCTCAAGCTCATTGTTGGGCTTGAACCCACGCCCTTCTATGTGTGAACCGACGGCTCTAATCACTGAGCTATCATTACCACAAAAAGTGCATCGTTCATCCCATTATTTTACATAATAAGTCATATATAATTTTATGAAAACATTTTGCCCTTGTGTGTTTGTTTTTATGCCCTTTGGTTATCAACCACAAAACTCCCTGCACTCATGTTATGCACACGACTTTCCTTATCACGTCCTTTGGGCCCTCTATTTGGACTCGTGTGTACCTTTATAAAACAGGACGATTCGTGAAATCGTTCACAGGGCCGTGAGCACACGGCTTGATTACTCCTTAGTTACGTAACTAGAAGTTAGGTTTTAGTTTATTAATAATTAATTATTATTATTAGTTAAAGATTTTTTTTGTGTCATCATAAAACGTTGCAGTAGGTAAGTGGGTATAATATTTTTTTGTTTGTTATTAAGAGTTCTTTATTAATCAGAAATAAATAGTATATAAGTTTCTCGGCAACGCTGCCTAAATTTTTTGTCTTAAAAATCTTTTCTAAAAGTATTTTGTCTTTTGTCGTTTTATCCGCGTTTTCAGCCGAGCAACGCTCGGTCATCCAGGTACTTTTATTTAAATTTCATTATAACATATTTATTTATCATATGTTTTTTTTTAAATTAATAAGACGAACGAGACGCTCTCCTGATGGTAAGAGATAACGCCTGTCCATAACCATTGCAGCGATACATTATCATAATTATTATGATTTATTGAGCATGTATTATAATTCTTAATTTATGTTATTTTAGATATTTACCGAACATTATTGAAAAATTTACAAATATATTCTAATTTATTTTATAAGAATGTTTTTTATTACTATAAACAACTACCTATATACAATTATACAACATGGAAAGTAAAAATTATATATTATTTAAATTCATTTTGCCCTTTCGGGGAGGCTAAAGCTTTAAAGCCATACTGCCTTGTCTTCCGTTTTTGCAATTCATGTCTTACATCTATAGTTACAGTCAAAGTACAGTCTTGGTCAAGTCCAGTTCGTGCCAGTCAAATCAAGTCATGCCGTAGTAAAGTAGTGGCGACTTTACTATAAGCCTCGATGGAGTTTTGGAAGCAACACGAAATGTCATGTTTTACCGCATTATATCACTTGTAGCACTAGTGTAGGCAATTTATGAATAAAACACCACTATTTTTATACACACACACTCGACAAAACACTAGTTTTGGAAAAAAAACTATTAGGGCGACATATGGCCTTGTCGTATTACTATGACGGCTGAAGGACTAGTATCCATGGTAAGGCTAGATAAAAAAGTATGACTATGCTCAACATTTGATATAAGTAGACGCCAGCTCTGTAATTCCCCGAAGCGAGGACCGCTTCGAAAGGTGTTTAACTTCTTTTTTGTGTCGGAAGATCATTTCCACAACCAGCCCAACATACTCATAATGTATGCTAAGCATAGAATGCATATTAATTTTACTGTACATTCGATTTATATTCCGTATTGTTCTAGACGTGCAAGATGAATGACGCCCGTAAAAACCTGCTTTTGTTCTTCGAACGGCCCACCGAGCCCTGCTTCATGCAGAAGGGTGAAGACAAAGCCGTCTTCCAGATACCTGACCATTACTATGTGAGTTTTTTCCTCTTTTTTTGACTTCTGCGCTTTACGGTCCCTCAAATTGTTTAAATCTTTTAAGTGAAGGAAACAGCGAGGACTGTCTGTGCTTAGAAAAAAATATTGCATAAAACCTTTGTAATGCTTCAATTTTCTTTTTATTTTTCTTCTTCGGCCATTGCACGTTCGTGCATTGTGCGATTTAAATGTATTGATCAATGTATTCCACTTGTTAGTTTTCAATCTGGAGAGTTATTTATGTGTGGTTGGTTATTAACTTTGTTTTTTTGCTGAAAAAAAAGAACAGACACAGAAGAAACATTTATAAGTATCGAATTATTATTTATATTTTCCAGCCTGAGAAATATACAGCAGTGAAGACAACCGTATCTAATCGCTTTGGCGGAGATGCTGGTCGCTCGATTCCCATCCGGAACATCGCTCTGCCTGACCTGTCTTTCCCCTTGGAGCTGGGACAACAGGACCAGTTCTCGCTCTTCGTGCCTAAACACCGCAGGATGGCTGGAAAACTAATTGATATCTTCATGGGTGAGCGTAATACTAACTTTTATACGATTGCCCAAAAAACGAGGGTAATTTTTTCAGGGTTTATGTACGTTTGTGAGTTTCTTTATTCCACCATGAATAAATAAATAAAAAATTTGGATGTATAGGATATTGTTAGAAGCTTTACATCATCCCAAGTGATAAGATAAATTAAGAACAAAAAACATTTTGGCGGTAATATAGTTCCATTTTCAAATGTGAAAAAACAGTTAAATTATTTCCAAAATCTCGTGTCACGGTGTTTGTGGTCGCACTCCTCCGAAACGTTTCAACCGATTTTTATGTTTTTTTTTTAAATGTTTTTGAGTAGGTATGAGAATAGGTACTAATGTATATTTCATACTATTTATATACTTTTTTAATTGCCGTGGTGGTGCCGGCGTAAGAATAGTACCATACCCTCTCTACCTGTGGTTGCCGTAAGAGTCGGCTAAGGGATGTAATCCGGAAGATGGGCAGCAGCGTTTTCCTTGAACAATCACACCTAACTGCGCTCGCCAACCCGCCTGCCAAGCGTGGCGAGTATTGGCAAAACCCCCCAGGAGGAGGCCTATGTCCAATGGACGTCCTATGGCTGATGATGTGATGTGAAATATTTTAATCCTGAAAAAATGTAGAGGGTAACATCGCGGGGCGCAGCTAGTTAATTAATATTTTTTAAAGTTTTACCATCTACTCACTTGATGATGATTTAGGTTATTCATCCAGACTTTGAAGACAGGAAACAAGGAAGACGGCTGGTTCAATTCCTCTAAGTCACAAAACTTTGATAGGAAACTCGCAGTGGCAAAGTGATTGCTAAAAACTATCTAAAAACGATTTCAATAATATTTGCTATATGGGGTGTAAATTAGAACTGGCTAGGCCGCATCTCTGGGAAGATGCGTTTATCCGAGTTTCCATTGGACAATACATTTTGTATACACCGAACAAAGCTCGGTTGCCCAGAACCCAGAAACATGATATACCTATGTTACATATCGATATAATTTCTGTGTTCCGATAGGTATGCGCGACTTGGAAGACCTGCAATCGATTTGCTCGTACTGCCAGATGCGCGTGAACCCGTACATGTTCAACTATTGCCTTTCTGTAGCCATATTGCACAGGTAAGAATTAAAAAAAAAATAGGTTTGCGTTTGGCCGCCATCTTACCTGATGTTAAGGTTTAAGCACGCTTATCTAGAAGATAGCGATTCACTGTCGACTTTAGGACACCCAGATTGTATCCATTACAATACCCACTTAGGCAGTGAACATAAAAACATAACATTACATATGAACTTTAATATTCTTATTGCAGTATTGTAGATTGTATTGTGTATTGTATTGTGGTTGTTGTGCCGTGGTGGTGCCTGCGTAAGAATAGTACCCACCCTCTCTACCCGTGGTTGCCGTAAGAGTCGGCTAAGAGATGTAATCCGGAAGATGGGCAGCAGCGTCTTCCTTGAACAATCACACCTAACTGCGCTCGCCAACCCGCCTGCCAAGTGTGGCGAGTATTGGCAAAACCCCCCAGGAGGAGGCCTATGTCCAGCAGTGGACGTCCTATGGCTGATGATGTGATGATGTGAATATTGTAAAGAGCCTAACTTAGTGAAGTATTTTTTTAATTTAATGTTTAATAGATGAAGCGAAGAACTTTGTCTTTAAGAATTGTGTTGAGACTAACCATCCAGTCTCAACGTGATGAGCGCCTCGCCTTTGTTTTGTTACTCAAAGTACTGCGTAGCGCTACAATGGGCACGCGATTTCTCTTATTATAAATAAATAAATAAATAAATATTGTAGGACACATTACACACAGCGCCATCTGACCCCAAACTAAGCAGAGCTTGTGTGATGGAAGTCAGATAACTGATAGAATACATAAATACATTTTTTTTTTGTAAATACATACTTATAATACATACAGAACACCCAGACAGAGAACAAACATTTGTTTATATCAAATAAACATTTGTCCTTGGCGGGAATCGAACCCACGCCCTACAGCCCAGGCAGACATACTCCCAATGAGCCAACAGGGCTGTCAAAATAAAATTGTCATTATAAAGAGAGCATATCGTTCGTATCAAAACTTTTAAATAAAACAAACTTTCAAATTTATATTTAGAATAGCAAAAAGAACAAAAGATTTCAGAATTGCTTAGGTAAATATTACAAAAATAAATTAGATTACTTTTATAGTAGGTGCTTATTATAGTTGCTCATTGGATATTTATACAGATTTATTCTAGTTAATTTTTTGGAATAGTCCGGTAATATACTTATTAACTCTCCCACTGCTAAGCGCGGGTCTACCAATAAGAACTTCCACCTTCTTTGAACCGCTAGACATTGGAATTTGCTGTCCGAATGGGTGTTCCCTGATGGATACAATCTGGGTGCCTTCAAGAGTGAATCGGTTTCATCCAGGCGAGCGTGCTCCACCGTAAACCGCATCTTCGCTTAACATCAGGTAAGATGGCGGTCAATCGCAAGCGTATAAGGTAAAAAAAAACATTCAAAGTTGTTGATGTTTGATGTTTTCTTCCCTGTTTGAAACCAGCGGCAATACTTAGAAAAGACTGTCGTAACATCTAGTTTATTAATAACATATTATTGCCGATGCATCTGATTTACAGGAAAAAGGACTTACTTACTAATTAGTTAGGTAAACGAGATCCTGGAAAGGACAATTGTGGTTTCCTGTTGACAGTGATTAAAGCTGTTTTTAAGTTAGGTTAGTATGGTATAGGTAGGTGTTTATGATAAAAAACTGTTGTGGCTTCCGAAATAACAAACAATGTATGTAGATAAGCCAGTATGTACATACATAAACATAAATTGGATACTCAACCATGATTAGATATGCCTTTGTAATTTTGATGTAAAACGCGTCTTGTCAGTAAAACCGACTCGTATGCCGTGACGGCAAACGGCGTGACGCTCTCTTATGGCCACTTGTATGTGTATGCGTGCGTGTGTATACTGTACACTTCGTTACTTCTCTGGGTAGCGATGATAGTTCAATGGTTAGCGCGATCGGTTTGCATGCCGAAGGGCGTGGGTTCAAATCAATAATGAGCCTGAGCTGCCGGTGAAGGAAAAAATGGTGAGTGAAAAACATACTTAACTTGATTAATTTACTTTTACTTGGTGGTAGATCTTCTAAACAGGAAATTGTACCATTACAGTACCAGTTATTTTGTCGCCAAGCAGTAGTGTCTCAAAGTAATGAGCGCTAGAGTAACATTACCCTGGACTTTGTTTTGTTACTCAAATTTCTGGGTATCGCTGCATTGGTCACGGACAGGCGTTCAATCGTTGTAAATACCAGCTTCGAACAATGAACTTGTTTGAGAGTGTTAGACCTTGCTTGCCATAGAAAGTCTTGGGAAACCTTATTCAATCAGGACTTAGGACATTTTTATAGCTATTCTCTTTAACAGACCAGACACCAAGGGGTTGAACATCCCAACCTTCGCCGAGACCTTTCCCGATAAGTTCATGGACCCGAAGGTGTTGCGGCGTGCCAGGGAAATTACCTCTGTCGTTCCCAATGGAGCCAGGGTAAGAACTGCTAAATTTAATTGAAATATATAATTATACATTAAGAACAGGAAACGATGAAAAGTTAAAAGTTTAGAATTCAGAGCGAGAGGAATCCCTTCAAATTCTCTCGATAATCTATATTTTTTACAAAAAACAACATGTTAAGAACAACCACGAGTTAATTGCTGGAAAGATTATTCAATGCAGCGTTGATAAGATCATTCCATATTTAGTCAGGAAGGAATGGGAAGAAGTGAAGGTGCGTGTTGATGCATACCCTCATTAACCTACACCTGCTCCGTAAGTTTTAGACGGGTTACTGGTTTCTGTCCCAGCAATCCGGATGTGTGGCACCCGCACCACAATACTATTGAATAGAACGTTAGCATTTTTATTTCTGTACAGATTCCCATCACCATCCCGGTGAACTACACGGCAAATGAGCGCGAACCTGAGCAACGCGTGGCGTACTTCCGCGAGGACATCGGCATCAATCTGCATCACTGGCACTGGCATCTGGTCTACCCGTTCGACTCGGCCGACAGGGCACTCGTTAACAAAGATAGAAGGGGAGAACTCTTGTACTACATGCATCACCAGATCATGGCAAGGTAAGTTGTTACCACAAATTTTGGGAGTAAGTGAGGACTTGTACAATTCAGATAGCGTAGGCTTTGGCGCTCATAGCTTTGAGACTTTCGATGGTTATTCTCAACAGCCCTGTCATTTCTCTAGCTGCAGTATCCCTCAAACCAGAACACAGTAATGTTCAAACACTACTGTTTGGCGGCAGAATATCTGGTACTACGGTGGTACCTACCGAGAGGATCTCCTGCTAAGGAGATCTACCACCAAGTAAATGATCCAACAATGACACATTGTTAGCAATATAACAAACATATATCCGTAGTATTATGTGTGAATCTCGCAAGTCTCCCCCTCAGACCATAAATATATAGTATCGTTTGTTTTGTACTACGAGTCGCTGTGTGCCTCGTACGCGATGACAGTGGTTAGTGCGCGGCCGAGGGAGTGGGAGTGAGTACTGGAGTTCTTCCTCACTGGAGTCATCTTCTACGTTATCAGAAATATTCCTCACAGAGCTCACCGCGACGTCTTCGGTTCCGCGACCACTTTCACAAGCTCCATGAAGACAAGGTCTCCAAGTCGGCAATGCAAGTGACAATAAAAAAATAAGGATACTAGTTAATTTAACGATACCATATTTATTTATAATAACAAGAA
Source organism: Biston stratarius (assembly GCA_950106695.1). Taxonomy (NCBI): domain Eukaryota; kingdom Metazoa; phylum Arthropoda; class Insecta; order Lepidoptera; family Geometridae; genus Biston; species Biston stratarius. Next base: position 1,773,799 of record OX467106.1, on the reverse strand, counting down.
ACAGTTCTAGGTCTCTTCCGGAACGACATGGACAAACATCGTAGGTAATAACGTACCATCACTTTCAGATATGACGTAGAGCGTTTCTGTAACGGCTTAGGCCGTGTGCGCTCCTATAGCAATTTCCACGAGCCCATTGCTGAGGCGTACTTCCCCAAGCTGGACTCGCAGGTTGCTAGCCGCGCCTGGCCTCCCAGGTACACTCAGACATATACATCTTCTATTTAATTTTATCAGCCACATTCATCAAAAGGACAGAGGACATCGGGCGCCGTTTACGCCGCGCGAATTTGTAAGGTGTTTTAGCTATAGCATCACTCTAAGCTATGATATCAAGATAAAAAATGGTGACTGTTCATTACGATTTCAATGATGACGCTGAACTAAATACAAAATTGCTGCTTACACTGGTGTATTTGAGCGGAGTTTTAGGTAAGATGTTGGAAATGCGCCTTGAAACAGCACAACTTGATTGCACCTGCCCAAAACATCTAACTTGTCACCCACAAAAATAAATCCAACCCACATTGAAAAGGAAATAGTAAATTGAGACAAATCGATCACCAGCTTTTTGCTGCAGCTATGCTGCGTTTGTAGGCTTTATAAAGTCTAAGCATTGGTTGTATGCCTGCTGATTTATGAATTATGGATATGGAAATATATTTTATCTGTAAAAATATTAAAAAATAAAATGTAGAAAAAAGCTCTGCACGAAATATAGGTTAGATCTTGGGCATCTTTTTATTGATACAGAAAAAACATATTTTGTAAGTCTGAATATTACGCTTACATGCAAGACTATGGTTTTACAGCCTACAGTCATAAACTTTTATTTATTTATTTCAGGTTTGAAAACACTATCGTCCGAGACATAGATCGCTCTGTGGATCAGATCAAGGTAGAAATTACCGAGATGGAGACCTGGCGTGAACGCATCTTGGCTGCTATTAACAGTCTGACTATACTGATGGTGAGAACTTAATGACTTTTTATAAGATATAGGGGTAAATAAATGCAGCGATGATACTTCGGTGGTTAGGGAGGTAGAATACTCGCCGACGTGTGTGGATTCAAATACCAACAATGGACTTGAGCGGTTACTGAATTAACACATTATGAGGAAACCATATTATGGTGGTAGGGTGCTCTCTAATACTCTACAGGCTGGCTACCACTCGAGAGTAGTTCCTATTCAAGACTAGGCATGTTTCAAAAACGTCACTCAACATCAGGCATCTTAAATATTTAGCTTGACAATAATAAAAACTCGCACATTAATGTTACATACGAATTTGTCTTGCTTTTTAGGACCTAGTTAAGATGACGAAACGAGGTTCTAAGCAATATGAAAAACTTCTTATAAAAGAAGAAATTGGATTCTGTGCAATTAAATAGATTTGTAGGTCTGTGTGCGTGTTATAATTGACAGTTTTGAAACTGACACTGTCGAGGAATTCTAGAAATTGAAATTTTGCTCTATTCTACAAACAATTTGTCATATCATCGCGTCCTTCAATTGTCTGTATAGTAATTGGTTATGATTAATTTCAGCCCAACGGGCGCCAGCAGCCAATTGATGAGGAAACTGGTATCGATGTTCTGGGAAACCTGATAGAAGCGTCCATCCTTTCGCCCAATATTTCATACTATGGCGATTACCACAACATGGGGCATCTGTTCCTGGCGTACGCACATGACCCTGATCATCGCCACTTGGTATGTAGCTTTCATTAATTTTTTTTACTAGCCTTTATTAGCTTCACTTGTAACTAAGTCGCAATATAATCAAATCTTGGAAGTCAATTTTAACCAACTTCTAATTGTCATATAAAAATGAAACTTTGTATGTGTATGTAGTTTGGATGACAACACTATGATTTGGTAGCTTAGAGCTGATCTGATGATGGAACCAGAAGCTGAGTAGTAGAAATCTTAAGTGGCTTCTAGTAAACCCCTCGAATGGGCTTAAATGGGTCGGTTTGACGCGTCCGCCAGATTGTCCGCCATATTGAGGGTCTGATCATGAAGCCAGGAGGTGAACAGTAGAGTCTTCGGTGACTACTAGTAAATCCCTCAAGAATGGGGAATGGGGTCATAGGATTCATTTTGATGAGTTCAACGTATTGTATTAGTTCAGTTTGCTATTAAAGTAATAATTATTTCTTTCTATAATAATCTAAAATAAACTTTCGTTTCATTCGATGTTATTTAGTGTTATGAATCCTAAACTGTCTGTATCTTATTTACGATATCACTTGGGGCAAATTCAGTTTTTATATGCAACTAGCAGACCCGGCCTTACGTTGCTGTGGCTAAATTGAACACACGCGTGTAACGTGAAATAAATTGTATGTAGCGCATATTAAACTTTTGGACTTTTAAGTAGCGCAATCTATTGGATACCCACTCAATCCAGTTATCAAATTACCTTACACCGCTATCTATTAGAATTATTTATGAAACTCACAGATAATTATACCGCTTTGTCGTATAATAACAATTTGCAAAAAACAATAATATTGCTATTATAAATTGAGGTATAAACTATACTATCTCTCAAGTTGGATCAAACTGCACACAGTGTGTAAGATTTGGTTAAAATCGGTTCAGTAGTTGAGAAATTCACCGCGGACAAACAACGTGACACGAAATTTTTATATAGAAAGATATGTATGCCTACGAAATAACCATAATCACAAGAGTACGCGCTTTGAAATTTAAAAAAGATGCCAATCTCTATAAAAATTTACTTAAACACCTTTTTAAATAAATGATATTATGGAATTTGACTTGTAACATTGGTGTTATCAATAAAATATTTGTATTCGAAGAAAGGGGTTTAAGTAATTTATCATTAATGATATATCTTCCCCAGGTATACGATAAGATTTTTTCCCAACTTAGGCTTTATCTTTAAGATTTTGTACAGGAACAATTCGGCACGGTGGGCGACCCTGCAACCACGATGAGGGATCCTACGTTCTACCTCTGGCATGCCCATTGTCGTGACGTTTTCGACCTGTACAAGGATAAGCTTGCGCCGTACGGAGCAGACAAGGTACGAATTATTCAAATTCTGGTGTTTGAACACGTCTCACGTAACCACGGCAAGCATTGGCGGCTATTTTAACGTGCGCGTTTGACCATCATCTCGCCTCATGGCAAGCGACGTTGTGGTAGACAATAAAGTTCGCAGACTTAGAAGATCACTTTGACTTTGAAAGGATCCAGATTTTTTCCCTCAAGAAAAAAGAAAGCCAGCAGCTTGTTCCATTCCTTGGCCGTACGAATGAGAAACAGTCAAAATGTTTGGTACATCTCAAAAGAAAATCCACTATGTATGGAGGGGCCTTTTAACTTATGCTGTAGTAAAAAGAGAATGGAAGCTCAAGGTCGTACAGTTCACTAGCAGTGTCCAAAATTAACCCTGTAGAAAAACAATGGATCCGGCTAAAACTGTGTTTACGTCAGTCCACATTGCGATAGCCTGTGATGGTCAACGTGGTAAAAACAGTAAGTCTTGTCCCATACTGACACGGCCTGTGATAGCAACTAAATTCACGGATGTTGCCACAGCTTACGTGGGCCTTGTCAATGAGGCACTCCTAATCGAATTGTCACGTGTAATCTGGGTACATTGCCGACTGATAGTGGGCCAGAGCATCTATAGGCTTTCATTGATCTATAGACAATTCAAATGTTTTTTAGAAATTGGCTAAGTAGATTTATGGCATTCTTAACTCTTGTCTAGGACTTGATTTAAACGGGTTGGGTCTAAACGACTACATATCCATTTTCCAGTTGGATTTCCCTGGTATTCGCGTGTCATCGGCTAGCATCGAAGGTCCTGGAGGGCGCGACTCCATCGCCACCATGTGGGAACGGAGCACGGTGGAACTCGGTCGTGGGCTGGATTTCACACCACGTGGCTCCGTGCTGGCCAGGTTCACGCATCTGCAGCATCAGAATTACGACTATGTGTGAGTATAGCCGTTTCTTCTTTGTAGTAAATTTTTGAAGAAAATAACTCAAAACTTAAAATCGCCATAATCACTCCACTTAATTAATGGATGCCCCTTTAACTGTTGTAAAATCCAATACTTTCTATTGTTGACAGGATTGAAGTAAACAACATGACTGGCAAGCCCCAAATGGGCACTGTCCGCATCTTCATGTCACCCACGGTTGACGAGCGTGGGCAGCCACTGTCTTTCGACACGCAAAGGAGACTCATGATAGAAATGGATAAATTCTCGCAGCCACGTGAGTGTTTCTTATTGATGATTGGTATTCTGATATTTGTAAAGAGAATGGGATGTTGATTGGGGGTTTTATTTGTCTAAAACATAAGGCTGCATTATCTCGATTATTAAAGTTATCGATCGAATGATTGTAAAGTAGTAGTTGTCCTCCCGGGCGTGGATCAGTGAGATCTTTGGAATTTCAGTGCGTATTTAAAAACTAGTACACTACTAGCTTTTTAATTGGTGGTAGAGTGCGCTTAGGTAGGCACCACCACAGTACCAGACATTTTGCTGCTAACCATCGAATATCTCAAAGTATTGAGCGCCAAAGCAGCGATGCCCAATGTTCTGTGTATCGCTGCAATGATTATAAATATGGGTTATCTCTTGCCATCAGGAGAGCGTTTCGTTTGTCTCATCACTTTTACATAAAAATAGCTCTATGAAAGAAATCATTATGAGGAGATCTACTTAATGTCTGGAGTACAATTGACAATATAAAATGTTCGAGTCTTCCCGCTTGTCGCGTTCGGACGGTAAATGGCCCGATGGAATCACGCTGATTTCATGGCAAGGAGATCACTGTCATATTTGGGACGCTACGTGCGCCAGTACATACCACCTCCACATCACTTAGCATCACATATACAATACGTTGAATTGTATATGTCTTAAATGCCAAATATAAGTATAAAAGAAGTAGAACTTCAAATGCATTTACCCGTACTGGGACAGCGTGAATATGGCTCCATCCCCTTTGGACTCCCAACTGGATGTTTAAGTTTGATGCAGTTATGCAAATTTTTTCTCGGCAGTTCGTGCCGGCAACAACACGATCCGTCGACGAAGCGTGGATTCTTCTGTGACTATTCCCTACGAGCGTACCTTCCGCGACCAGTCAGGGCGGCAAGGGGAACCAGGCACCGCCGCAGCAGCTGATTTCGATTTCTGTGGTTGCGGTTGGCCACAACACATGCTGGTGCCTAAAGGAACCGCGCAAGGATTCCCTATGGTGCTGTTCGTGATGGTGTCCAACTGGAATGATGACAAGGTTAGCCAGTCTCTACTATCCAGTAGACATCTAATGCATACTTCATTTTGGTACGTCAATCTATTCAGGTACTGCCATGCCTTAGGTGGCGAACAAGCAGACGGGTTGTAAAGGTACCGATATAGAGGTCAGTTGGTCGTAAGTCAGGGGGCGAGTAACACCTGTTTTAAATAATCTGAAGATCTTAACCTGCATCATTAAAAGATGACCATCTTCTTCTTCTTTTTGGCATCGCACTTTGTGCATTTGTCAGTGGCAAGCATTTCTATATTTTCAAGTAACACTACATATTATAAAGCAAAGTCGTCCGCCGCGTCTGTCTGTCTGTTCGCGATTAACTTAAAAACTAGGAAACGGATTATATTATGATGCGAGTTTCACCAATAGATAGATAGTGATTCATAAGGAAGGTTCAGGTCAAGATTTTGTGTAAATTCATTGAAATATGATGATAAATGTTGATAGTGTCGGAAAAAGTCAAGCTATCTGGAAGCTTTCATCAAAAACGCTGCCTAATCCCTTTGAGATATAAAAAAAACAATGCATGGTGGGATTTTCCAAGTCCGCGGTGGGATATATACCTTTTAAGGATAGCTACTATATCCATTCTTACCACCCGTGCGAAGCAGGGACAATTAGCTAATTGTGTAATAAATCAAGTTTAAGTCTAAAGTAAAGGCACATAAAGTTAAAGTCAAGTCCGGAATGATCTTTAGTATTGGTGACACTACTACAAGTTTCGACGAAGTTTTGGTACCAACACGAGTCCATATTTTAGCACTTTCCACACACGTAACTCAAATATTTCTGATCTTCAGATCGAGCAAGACATTGTGGGTTCGTGCAACGACGCGGCATCGTACTGCGGCATCCGGGACCGCAAGTACCCGGACCGGCGCCCCATGGGCTTCCCGTTCGACCGGCCAGCGCCCGCCGCCGTCACCATGGGAGACTTCTTGCAACCCAACATGGCTGTCAGGAACTGCACCATCAAGTTCACCGACCGTACCAGAGACAGAGGCCAGCAGTAAAAATCACCAGCTAACCAAAGACAAAGCCAAATGATTCTTTTCACAACGACGTGGTTTTCGATTAGGATAATCGACGTTTTTATGATTTAGGTTATATATATCTTATGCCAGCACTTGATAGTAATATCATATAAATCAATCGATCAAACACATATAATACATATGTTCTATAATTATGGCGTTCATTACGCTCGCACAATATTAGTGTATATCTTTTGTGCATTACTATAATCTACAATGTAGTACTAAACTACATGAGTTTATTTTCATTACTAATTGCATATTAATTTTGATGTTGTTAAAACACCGAGTTTTAAACTTATCAACAAGCAGAAGATTTAAAAAAAATCTATAACCCGACTGCGAATAAAATAGCTATAATTAAAGGAAAAAAACTTTTTAAACAAATTTATTATTTCTAATTCAGTTTAAACATATTACTTATATGTATATTTGTAATCCACTTCTAATTGCTTTATTACCCTACTTGATAGATATGGTAAATTTTTTTACTTGTTCGATTTTAACGATTTACTATTTTTTTTCAGAGATAAAAACATCTTGATTTTTTTTTTAAATCCGCTCATTAAAGACACTTGGGTTGTTGAAACGAATCTAACAATACCTTAATTGTCGTAATCCATTCGGCCGTTTGGAAGATACGAGGTAATAAAAAAACTACATACATACAAGATATGCGCGAAAAACATGACCCTTCCTTGGCAGTCGGGTAACTATTTAAAATTGAGTATCTACTACTGTAAGTTGGTGTAATGGCACCAACTAAAATACATGTATTTCAGAAAAACTCTTTGTAAATGCGCCTTAAATTCACCGTTATACATAAATATACAGCTTTAGGAAGTGACGACGATGTACCGTCGAATACTAAAACAAAATGACCAAAAAAAAAAACCAATAATAAAAGTGCTTGTAGGTTTTACTTGTATGGCGATAGAGGTCGCTTACATTATTTTAATCTTGATTATTATAAACATAATTTCTTATAAAAATTAGATTTACGATTTAGTTTAGGCAACGGGTCTTTAATATAGGTTTATTTTAACTCTGTAAATTTGTACATATTGTAAATAACTCTTTCATATGACTGAATAAATTTAGCCTTTTACCAAATTGATTGTTTCATTACTAGAACTACATAATTTTCTTTAGATATGTAGGTAATTAATAAAAATACCGTAGAACATTTTGCACAGCGTCATCTAGCCATTAACTAAGCAAAACAACGACTCCTTTTTGGCTTAGTTTATCTCTGTATTATACGGGCTGACAGTTTGAACATTAGCAATATTAAAATACATGTTAGTTAGTGGTCATATGAAACGTATAAAGAAATAAAATTGAAACAAATACAAAAAAAAAAACTAAGAAAACCTTGGTTAAAGTTTTTCCCAAGACTCCAGATAAGTAACTGTTATCTAATCTGGGACCGCGCGCGACTACCATGTCATTGTCGGTGCGCGTGATTTGAGTGTCCGTATTTTTGTGTTTGCTCGGGATAATTAGGTCAAATATTAACCACCTATTTTGTTAATTATTTGGAATGACAATCGAGTACTAAACCCTCGGTATCAGTATTGCTGATATTCAAACTTTCACGGTGTATATTATAAATTAAATACATAACTACTTCAATTAACGACTATGAATGTATTTGAATTTTAATTTAATTAAATTTATCCGATATAATTATACGCGAGTAGTAAAACAAAAACTATTTTGTGCACACATTTATCTAGAGTTCTATACATACATACCTAAATTAACTGTGATTGATAAAAATACAATTAGACATGCTGTTTTGGGGATTGATGTAGAGAGCCCAGTTTATATGGGATATTCGACGAACTTATTACAATAAATAAAATTGTTCTTGTACTACATAATTGCTACGTTGATATAAGAGTGTCATAGCAAGCTTCTTCTTATGCCTCAGCGAAGTTTTGTCACAAACTACCTGAAAACCAAATTAGAGTAATTATTAGGCAGAAAATAGGAAGCTACCGATTTCAATAGCTTATGTAGGTACAAACTTTTACTTTGTACTTATGACAATCTATCTATAATTTGAATGTAAGTTTAATTGACTGCCTCATTTGGTGTAGGTTGTGGGTTCAATTCCCACTCAGGACAATCATTTGTGCGATGGCATAAATGATTTTCCTGTGTCAGTTTCTTTTGTATATATTATAAGTATATGTTTATAAAAAGAGATCCCATAGTACAAGCTTTGTTTAGTTTGGGGCTAGATGGCGCTATGGATGGATGGTGAAATGTCCTAGAATATTTATTTATTTATTATTATAATAATAAAATCAAATAGGGTTCGTTGGTAAGCGCATTAATGCAGAAAAGTTAGCTGTTTTGTTAAAAAAAAAAGAATCAGCAAGCAATCAGAAAAGCACATAATCAGGTTAGTCTATTGATCCTATATTTTTTTAAACGTTTTTATTGTTTATTGTTTATTGACTAAAACGGCATAATGCGCCAATTACAATAGTCCTTAAAAATATCAAATTAAAATTAAAATTGTATAAGCAAAGAGTCTAAACAAAGTCAAAATAAAAAATATAAAAATGTCAAAAAAATTTAAAAATAAATTAATTGAACAAATCATAAAATTATAAATACAAACTCAAAACATTAAAAAATGATTTTATCACGATAATCAATCAAATAGATCATATTCACTATTATCCATCGCCTTCTCCTTGCACGCCTTCATCTCACAATACTTCAGACACGCAGACATGACATTCATTTTATGATTTGCGTTCCATTAAGATTTATAAGGAAGGCCGAAAACCGAGCGCTACCGAACTGGGTATAGATATTAAAACACATTTTTTTTTGTATGAGTAATGAAGATTTGGAATAAGGTCTTTCTTTCTCACTCTGTGTTTATGTTAGTTACTTTTTACTCGATTACGTTGAACCAAAAGTAGGGTTATGTTTTAAGCAGCCTATTTATCCATCATAGCATCTAAACTATTGATAAAATTTTGAAAAACGAGTTCAGTTAATTCTTATCTATGCTTCGGATGACATAAGCAATTTTTTTACGTAGTCGGGGTATAATTTCATAGACTTTTAACTTGTTTTATACTTTGAAATGGTTAAACAAATTTTAATGCCATTCTAAAATTGAAAAAAAAAAACCTTACATTTAGTAAAGGTTTAACGATTTTTTTTTGTTCTGAATAGCTGATCTTTTTCTTAGTTTTCCAAGTTGTTCTCATAATGAAAGTTGTTCATATTTGAGTGCAATGACCCTTCGGTTCAGTACACCTAAAGGTAAACCTATTTAGTGTGTTTCTTGAGGACGGATTTAGGCACTATTTTTTGAAATAACTAACTTTGAGGGCCTTCGCTCGATGACTTCAACGGTGAAGGAAAACGTCGTAAGGAAAACTACATGCCCAAATATTATTTAATATTTTTTTTAAAAGATGTGTTAAGTCTGCCAACCCACTGTTGGTGGTAGATTTTGGTCTTACCCTTCTCACAATGAGAAGAAGCACGCGCCCACCAGTGGGACCGATTGGGCTAATTCGGAGGGGTCAAAATAGGAGGTGTCAAAATTAAAATACCTTAAACATTTACAGGACAACTGTGAACAAACTTCCCACCGATTCTGGAATACGCATCGAACCGAATTTGCACCGATTCTGCTTTCATATCAATGACGGGAATCTTGCGGGTAAACAATGGTACGTGATTACCATTGCACTTCCTTCCAAACGTCAACGTTCCTGAAAAAATTACCCACTCATTACATTTAATTTCATGGAAAATTACTCATTCTGGGCCAAGCGCTCGAAGAGTCAACACGTCCTGAGGATGCCTCGTGTACAGGCGACACACGTGTCGGTAACTGGTTACTGCAGCTAGAAGAGGATATACATACTTGTAGTTATTTTAATTATATATTTAGATTTTAAGTTCAATTCTGATAAATATTTAAAATTGTCTTCAAATTAGATAAATATATGAAATTATAATTATATTTAATTAAATCCCTGTCGGGACCAAAACGACTTTAAGGCAAAAATGCACTAAAAATATAACTCTTGAACACTTCCTGAAAAAAGTTGATAATGGAACCAACTAACACATACATTACATTTATTAAAAATGCTAATGTTTCTTAGTGTGTTCTTCTTCTTTTAACGGCTCGATGGAATGGAATGAAATTCAGACCGAAGATAAGATATTTCTTAACCAGGAAAAACATAAGATTCTGGTTTTCCTGGTCATTTTACTATCTGACAACCAGGATACGATACCGCAAAAACTCTAACTAAACGGTACGAACTAGGTACCTTCATTGTACGAACCGATAAACGATGGAATTTGCTGCTCGATTGGGCGTTCCCTGATAGATATAATCTGGGTGCCTTAAAGTTGCGAGTGAATCGGTTTCTTCTAGGCGAGCGCGCTTCACCATAGACCGCATCTTTGCTTAATATCAAGCGAGTTGGCGGTCAAACACAAACTTATATGTTATATAAAAAAAGAGAGCAAGTAAATCGACAGCGGCCCCAGTTGGCCGAAGCCAGAATGGGGATTCTGTCATAGACACCAACAATACCAATATCCACCAGTGCTTTTAAGGTGTGAATCTACCAGAGACAAAATTTCGCGGACAATAACGTTTCTGCCAATTGACCAAATTTGCTTAGAATTCTGGTCAAAGCACTCAACAACCCAAACTTTATGAAGAAACGTAGTAAAGCGGATAAAACCGCGGGACGCTGCGAGTTCGTAATGACAATCTTTATCACCACCTTTATGTTCAATTGTTCATGTTCAATGCTGTGATGTGCCGCTTTGGGTGTATGTGCATTCCCCCTTACTTTAACTAAAACCAAGGCAGCTTCTTGAATTCGGAGACTTTGGGGCGTTATCAGTTTGCTTACCATCAGGCGGACCATCTGCTTATATGCCACCCATGAAAACAAATAAAATGAAGCTCACCATTCTGACGTTTGTCTATTTTGATGTAAAACTGTGTATATTTAACAGTTGATAGAATTTGAGGTGTATATAGTCTGGATTCAATACCATCTTCCCCCGGCTTATTTTCTTTGAATATCGTGTAGTTTTTGTCGTCAATTTCTGGAAAAAGTACATATAAATAAAATAATATATAGTATAGGGGCACAGTGTCTTTGCTGACAGTGCCGCATTCCATAGCTTGGTCGTCATTCGTCAGTTGTCCCACAGCTGCGTTAGAGTGCACTCACTTACAATCATGTAATCTGCACGTAATCAATGTGAATGAACTGAAATGGAAATGATTACCAGAAATATAGAGTTTCGATAACTACCTCACCCGACAGTCCGACACAGTCAGAGGAACACGCAGATAGTTTGGGGTTGGCGATAATTCGCATAGATGACGTCATCAGTAATCCTTCTTTAACTATAGTTTTAATTGACAAAGCCTACTATAAGGTGGCTCATTACGTGGAAGACAGGAATATATGGTTGTTGTAGCTTCTCTCTGCACTTGCATCCCCCTGGCTAAGTGACAATTGTAGTAAGCATAATGTATGTATTAATATTTATTACTGTAAATTGTAACCTAATATGAAAAGAAAGATCCACAAAAAAAATGCCTTGCTGAGTTTCTTGCCGGAGTCTTCTCAGTTGAAGTGTAATTACGAGCCGGTGGTAGATTCAAACATGTAACTTAACGTTCATAAGTGCCTTACCAGGGCCTAAACTGAATAAATGACTTTTGATTTTGATTTTGATTTTGAATTGAATCATTTATATACGTTATTATAAAATTATTAAATTACTAGTCAGTAATTAGTTGTTATAATGTTGAGTTGAATTATACAAGATGTAACTAGTATCGAATAGATAAATCGATACGAATTAGGAAATGGTTTAGTTTTGTAATTTAAAAAAAAAAACAATATTTCCCATTTCGTACAAATACAAATACTCATAACATCAAAGTTACGATGCGATTTTGTAGCGATGATAACTCAGTGGTTAGCGCGGTCGGTTCGCATGCCGAAGGGCCTGGGTTCAAACCCCAACAATGAGCTTGAGCTGTCGGTGAAAGAAAAACATCGTGAGGAAACCATAGCATGGTGGTAGGGTACTTTCTAGTACTCGGCTGGCTAGCTACCACCCTCAAGTTGAAAATCTGCCGCCAAGCATCTAACGGTGTGTTCCGGCAGCCTCACTTGAGAGCCAGTTCTATTCCAGGCTAGGTGTGCTTTACCATCTTCGACCACACCGTCACTTAACATCAGGTGAGCTGTGGTCAAACACCTAGCCTGTCAACCATAAAAAATAAAAAAAAGTTACAAGGCAAATTCCGTCATGTCATTTCAAATATATGTACATTAAATAAATATGTCAAAAACACTAATTACACGTCCATGAAAAAAAAGGTCAATATAAAAATGACACTATAAAATAACGCATGTACGTTGGTACGTTGATATTCTGCCGCCAAGCAGTAGTGTGTAAACATTACTGTTATTCGGTTTGAAGGATACTGCAGCTAGTGAAATTACAGGGCTGTTGAGACTAACCATCGAAAGTCTCTAAGTTATGAGCACCAAAACAGCGAAGACTGGACTTTGTTTGACTACTCAAAGTTCTGTGTATCGCTGCAATGTTCATGGTCATGGTCATGTATCGTTAATTTCATAGCATTTACATTAGAAAAAAAACATTCTAGTTTTATAAACTCCCATTTTTGCCGTTTTAACGCCGTCTTTTTTTTTTTTTTTTTTTTATTACTGACAAGGCTAGGTGTTTGACCACAACTCACCTGATGTTAAGTGACGGTGTGGTCGAAGATGGTAAAGCACACCTAGCCTGGAATAGAACTGGCTCTCAAGTGAGGCTACTGGAACACACCGTTAGATGCTTGGCGGCAGATTTTTAACTTGAGGGTGGTAGCTAGCCAGCCGAGTACTAGAAAGTACCCTACCACCACGCTATGGTTTCCTCACGATGTTTTCCTTCACCGGCAGCTCAAGCTAATTGTTGGGGTTTGAACCCACGCCCTTGGCATGCGAAACAACCGCGCTAACCACTGGGCTATCATCGCTACAATTTTTTTTTCCTATGAACTATAGTTAATAGTAAACAAAATGAGGCAATGAGTTCCATTCATAGACTGTACCCATCAAGAAAGCAAAGCTGAGTCGTTGCGTACGAATACTGCGAACGTCCACGAGGAACGGACGACAGTGTGCCAATCTTCTGCTCCGAATTAGAAGACGTAAGAAAACTATCGCCATGATATTCCCATCTGTATAGATGAAACCTTATTTAAAACACTCTTACCAAAGTTATACAGCGCTGGTGTGAATGGTCTCCACCACACTTTGATGGCGGCTAGGGCATCAGTACGAATAAAAAAATGTCTTTCGATTGGTGCGTCATCGATCTCTGTGACGTCGATCTTCATGTAAAAAGGATTGCGTGAAGGTAACGGCTCGTATGAGCAGCCTAAAAAAGAAAGAAAGTAATTTAAAATTTTGGAACGTCACACAAAAAACAAACACAAAGACAAATCTGGGATAATTACGAAATAGGGGATCGCTTTAACTTTTTTTTTTATGATGAATAGGCTTGCGTTTGATCGCCATCTCCCCTGATGTTAAGTGAAGATGCGATCTACGATGGAGCACGCTCGCCTAGAAGATACCGATTCACTCTCGACTTGAAGACACCCAGATTGTATGCATCAGGGAACACCCACTCAGGCAACGCATTCCCTGCTTTAGCCGTTCGAACAAAGAAAGTAGATTCAAATCGCTTCGTACGGTTTCTTGGTTCTAAAATGCTGGTCATAGTAGTATCACCATGACCAACGCACATTTCGAGTCGTTGCGCTAGCAAAGCTAGTTAAGTAAGACATATTTTATTTGATCCAGATTTTTATAAACGTCAATAGCCAATCTGAGTGAATCAAATTCGAGATTTATTACAAGGATTCGGTTAAAATTGTTACATACCAAGAGTATTGTTCATATATCTGTCTAGATCATCCACAAGAGGCCGATTGTTTGGCCTCCAAATGTCTGGACTTGTAGTTACCGAGGAAGGCACATTGACATAACATTCAGTGTCTTTGGATTCTGTAATTTTTCCCTCTTCAATATTATTCCATTGATCGGCTTCAGCGTCATCTTTTTCTATCAGTTGGATAAGATATACCTGTAAACTTTGTGTTATAGATTCTATCAGATCTAGTTTACTGTTTATTGTTTCTATTGATTGCATTATTCGTGTTTCTTTGTAAGCAGAGTTGACTTTGTCAACGATTAGCTTTGTATCTATAGAGAGTTGGTTTATAATTTTAGCTGCAATATCTATTATGTCTCTGTCGATATTATACTGTGATTTAGTAATTGTTTTAAATTTTGGACCCATTGTTTCTTGTAGCTGCACTTTTATATATCCCTGTATTTCTTCGCGTATTTTATGATCGATTGCTTGAATTTCGGCCAGTTGATTGCAATTTACTGAAACATAAGAAGATTATTTTTTTTGATGTGTCTGAATTGAAATTAAATGAAAGTATTGACAGGAATATAACTAATGTACTACACTGAAAGGGCTTTATTCAGTCATTGTATTGATCATTATGAACACTTGACTTGGTGGTGGATAGATCTCCTTAGCAAGAGGTTAGTAGTATCTACCGCAATACCAAGACAAACTTGTGTTTTTTCCTTTTATATATAAAAATAGTGGTATTTTTTCATAAAGTGTCGTGGGTAGGTAAGGGAAAGGATATCATGTGGTGGAACATGACTTTGTTTTGCTTCCAAAACTTCATTGAATCTTGTAGTAAAGTCACAGTCACCACTATACTAGGACATGATCGGACTCGTCCATGACTTACATTGTATTGTTACTTATTTAACTTGATTTTACAAGCTTTTATTACAAACTTTTATTTAACTTGCATTGTATGCAAGCTTTTAAGAATGTAGCTACGTGTCAAATATTGACTAGAATTTATTTTTAAATTTTTATTTCATTGTCCCAGTAAAAGCTTGTTTTAAAAAATATTTTTTTTACTTTTATTTTATTTTATAATATCATATCATGAACAATTGACACTGGCAAATGCACAAAGTCCAGTCAAAAAAAAGAAATCAATTTTGATAGGTTGGCTCAGTTAACTTATCAAATATAGGTTAACTATAGTTAACATTAAAGTTTGATGTGTGCATAAAAGAAAAAACATACCATTTGCACATTCCAAGAGACCTAGTATTGTAAAGAACAAATACTTCCATTTTAGTTTTACTACCATTTTCATTGAACTAAAATATAGCGTAGGCAATCGTAATTAAAAATAACTTGACTAGAGCTAGCAAGTGACTACTGGACGACATGTTTAAAAATATGTATATATAGGTTTACAGTTCTATAGTAATTTGGAATACCTAAATAAGTGACTAAATAAATATTTTTACATACCATGATTTCACTAGAAATTAAAAATATGACAGCTATAGGTATATTATTGTCGAATGACGAGTATTTGACATAATGTATCAGTAATTAAGAAGCAGTTTTTGAATTTATGGTGCTGTTGATGTTCGAAATGGGTTTGAAAAAAACAATAGGCTAAGTGCAAGTCAGATGCGTGCATCTAGGGTTCCATACAAACTTGTAGGTATGTAAAATTTAAAATAGTTCGTCTATCACGGCAACAATGAAAGCACCGAACATTACTCTAAAGAAAAGATAAACTGGATAGAAGAACAAACTTTGCCGTTGGAAATATTTTGTCCTGATTCATCGGTTTAGGTCACATTCAGTTTAACAACTGCATATAAGTTAGAAATTGCAATTTTTTTTTTTTAATATGTAACAAAAAAAAACATTTTTGCAATATAAACTCAAACACAAACACCAACACATACATCAACACCAACACCAACGCCAACGCGAACGCGAACGCGAACACGAACACGAACGCGAACACGAACACGAACACGAACACGAACACAAATACAAATATTTATAACGCCAATGTTACAAGTCAATTCCGTATTTCCTGGCCGAATTTAGGGCCCATTTATAAAAAAAAATTGTCAAACTAAAATTAAGCAATATAAATTATTATTATTAATTATACGTTTTTTTTTAAAATACATACATAAATAATGCACCGCTGTAGAGGGTAGGTTCGATTCCCACCAGAAACATTTATGCGACGATAAACATTTATTTGTTCTGTGTCTGGGTGTTCTGTATTATAAGTATGTATATAAAATAGTATATAAGTATTATATCAGTTATCTGTTTCCCACAGTACAAGCTTTGATTAGTTTGCGGCTAGATGGCGCTGTGTGAAATGTCCTACGATATTTATTTGACTTTTTCTATGGAACAGTTATATCATGCTATTAGGTACCTACATGTTATTTTTTTAGGACAAAAGGAAGATTAAAAGCACACACAATATAAATAAAAATGTATAACATCAACATCATGGTTGATGTCACAGGAAATTGTGGATTTTTAAAATCTATTGTTTTAAATGTTTTAATATATTTATATAGTATTTAAAAAACATCTGAATCAATGTATTGTTTGACTACAATAAGCTTTGTTTACGATAATCGAGGAAAGAAAGGATGAAGTTATATGATCGCTGTTTATAGGGTAAATACAAAGTCATCCGCCGCGTCTGTCTGTCTGTTCGCGATAAACTTAAAAACTACTGAACGGATTATCATGCGAGTTTCAGCAATAGGTAGAGTGATTCATGAGGAAGGTTTAGGTGTATAATTTGTCAAGGTTTTGTGTAAATTGGTTGAAAAATGATGATAATTATTGGAAGTGTCAGAAAAAGTCAAGCCACCTGGGAGCTTTCATCGAAAGCGCTGCCTAATCCCTTTGAGATATAACAAAACAATGCATGGTGGGATTTTTTATTTTATTAGTTCTACAAAAAAGTCGCAACGGATTTTAATGGGATTTCCATCAATAGACGGAGTGATCGAGGAAGGTTTATACTACCTATAATACATTAATTTGCACCTCATTAGTATCTTCATTGCTCCCGTGCGAAGCCGGGGCGGGTCGCTAGTAATATTATAAATGTGAAAGATGGATGTTTGCTTACTCATTCACGTAAAAACGGCTGAACAGTCTTGGATGAAATTTGGCACACATATAGTTTATGGTCTGAATTAACATATAAGATAGTTTTTAAATTAAAATCCATAATATATTCTTAATTAATAGCAACGGAATTTTGAATATTTGTTAAAATTTAAAGACATCTAAATCGGAAATGACATTTAAAAAATGTAACTGTAAATGCACTTAAAAGCTTAAAATGAACTTGCGTCTAATTTGAACTTCGGATCCTTAATCGAGTCCAAAGCTAAAGAGGCAGTTAAGACGCTTGAACCCTGTCAAACAGGCAGTACTTCACACAAGAATAAGCTCTTAAGTAAGCTTGTTTGACCTTGTGACAGTAAAATGTGACGGTTGCCCTAGTTTTTTTAATGGTTGACGAGCTAGGTGTTTAACCACAGCTCACCTGATGTTAAGCTACGGTGTGGTCGAAGAAAGTAAAGCACATCTAGCCTGGATTAGAACTGGCTCTCAAGTGAGGAAGCCAGAATACACTATTAGGTGCTTGGTGGCAGATTTTCAACTTGAGGTTGGTCGCTAGCCAGCCGAGTACTAGAAAGTACCCTACCACCACACCATGGTTTTCTCACGATGTTTTCCTTCATCGGCAGCTTAAGCTCATTGTCGGAACCCACGCCCTTCGACATATGAATCGATCGCGCAAACTACTGAGCTATCATTGCTACAAAAGGAACTTGGAAGGAGATTGAAGCCATATGTAGAAAACACATCTTGGGCATGGAAATTTGTTAGAATTACGTAAAACGTATGCAATGAAAATCTCTTATTGCATCCTATTTCTAGAGTGAACAAAAAAGAGTTATCTTTCATTTATTGAGGCGAAAGCACGAACAGCTGCAAAAAAGCTCTAAGGTAAGACGCAACTTAAATTCACACCACAACAGTTGCTTTGCTTGTACAAAGCACAAGTGAGGTCGTGTATGGAGTACTGTTCGCACCTGTAGGACGGCTCTGCTGAGTACCAGCTTGAGGCACTGGAGTCAAGAAGTACGCTAAGAGGTTAATAATGATATTTCGGTCAAGTCACGGCTGCAAAGCCTTGAGCATCGACTTAAGGTCTCCTGTCTATCAGCTTTCTACATTTCGGGTATTGTTCCTTGTTTCCTTGCACGACTGGGTTCCCTAGCTTCTTTTTATTACCGGATGGCCAGACAAACGCGACCAAAGCGTCACCAGTACATGGTGGACGTTCCCCATGTGCGCACTTCGAATCTACATTCTTTATTCGCACAGCGAGGATGTGGAACTCTTTGCCGGAGTCTGTGTTTCCCGAAAAGTACAATATGAGCGTCTTCAAATTAAGAGTAAACAGATTCCTTCTAGGTAAGCGTGTTCCATCCTAGATCACATCGTTGTTTAACATTAGGCAGGATGTGGTCAAACGCAAACCTAATCCGTATATTAAAAAAAGTATAGGGTAATTCAATACTTGCTCCGTCGCTTTCCATCAGGCGAGTTAGTGAACAAACGCAGATCAATTTCATTTCAAAAAAAATAATTGGTATAGATCATCTTTGTTTTGTCCTGATAGGTACAAGTTAGCTCATGAAAAGTTAAAAAAAAAAAAAGGTTGTATTTGCACACGATCACGACGTATTGAATTACCCTATACTTTTAGTAGCGATGATGGTTCAGTGGTTAGCGCGGTAGGTTCGCATGCCGAAGGGCGTGGGTTCAAACCCCAACAATGAGCTTGAGCTGCCGGTGAAGGAAAACATCGTGAGGAAACCATAGCGTGGTGGTAGGGTACTTTCTAGTACTCGGCTGGCTAGCTACCACCCTCAAGTTGAAAATCTGCCGCCAAGCATCTAACGGTGTGTTCCGGCAGCCTCGCTTGAGAGCCAGTTCCATTCCAGGCTAGGTGTGCTTTACCATCTTCGACCACACCATCACTTAACACCAGGTGAGCTGTGGTCAAACACCAAGCCTGTCAGCCATAAAAATAAAAAAAAAAAACGATCTTTCAGCATCGGTCATAATAGGTGATCTCACTTCACCTGGGTTATAAGTTTAGGATATGCTGACCCGAAAAGCTCGAAGTTAATTGTTGGTTTACCTATACGGGTTTTGATTGCTTGAAAAAGGTCACTGGATGTATGAGATGAGTTTGTGCTGCCGGTGAAGGAGGAAACCGTAGCATGGTGTAGGGTACTTTTTAGTACTCGGCTGGCTAACTACCCAAGTTACACCAAGTTAGAAAACTATCTCCAAGCATCTAACTGCTTTTCGCCATTATGCATAACTCCATCTCACCCACTGGAGCTACTATGCCAGCGACCCAGAGCCTCGCTCCGATATTTCAAGGAGCTAGGTTGGCTCAGGTAGACGCTGGTAGGGGGAAATGCACAATACACCCCAAGCGGGACGTCAGTGCAGGACCCATCGCCCCCATTCCGAATAAGAATAAGAATAAGAATCTAACGGGGTGCTCCAGCAGCCTCACTTGAGAGTGTGTGTAATGATGTGGTCTAAGATGGAGCACGCTTGCATAGAAGATGCCGATTCACTCTCGACTTGAAGACAACCAGGTTATATCCATCGAGGAACACCCACTTAGGCAGCGCATTCCACTGTCTAGCAGTCCGCACAATGAACGTGGAATCAAATCGTTTCGTTCGAGTTTTTGGAACGTCGACCATGAAACGATGTCGCTTTTTTGAGTTTCTTGCTGAGGGCATAAAGGGCATGAGGGAATTAGGCTATGTCCATGACCAACCCAAGTGTGTTCACCATCTTCGGACACACCGACACTTAACATCAAGTGAGCTGTGATTGTTTGACCTTGTGACAGTAAAATGGCCCTAGTTTTTTTATGGTTGACGAGCTAGGTGTTTGACCACAACTCATTTGAAGTTACGACAGGCTCTCAAGTGACGCTTCCGGAACAAACCGTTAGGTGCTTGGCGGCAGATTTTCGACTTGAGGGAATATACTCTACCACCATGGTTTCTTCATGATGTTTTCCATCACCGGCAGCTGAAGCTCATTGTTGGAGTTTGAACCGACGCGCTTTGGCGAGTGAACCTACTGCGCTAACCACTGAGCTAACACGCTACACAAGCAGTAGTTTTAAGAGTTGTGCCAATAGGAAAAATTGTTATTTTTTATTTTTTATGGCTGACAGGCTGGGTGTTTGACCACAACTCACCTGATGTTAAGTGACGGTGTGGTCGAAGGTGGTAAAGCACACCTAGCCTGAAATGGAACTGGCTCTCAAATGAGGCTGTCGGAACACACCATTAGATGCTTGGCGGCAGATTTTCAACTTGAGGGTGGTAGCTAGCCAGCCGAGTACTAGAAAGTACCCTACCACCACGTTATGATTTCCTCACGATGTTTTCCTTCACCGGCAGCTCAAGCACATTGTTGGGGTTTGAACCCACGCCCTTCGGCATGCGAACCGACCGCGCTAACCACTGAGCTATCATCGCTACAAATCGCTATTAATAAAGAGTTCAACAAATCCCTTTCAGCTTGGTACAACCCTTGTAACCCTGTTATGTATTATATAACAATCGCACTACTATCGCTCGAGCACAGTAGAGAGGTGACTCTCTACTTAGTCAGTGCTTTTGGTTACATGTGTTTTTTTTGTGTGTAAGTTTACCATTTTCCGCGCTAATCTACAGCATGTTTCCTTTCTCCCCCTTATCGTTCACCATCTCTATATTTTCTTTTCTTTTTAACCGACTCGTGAAAAAGAAGGAGGTTCTCAATTCGTCAGAATATTTTTTTTACTCGATTACTCGAAGACGCCTGGAGCGATACGAAAAAATCTTTTTTTTGTTTAAAAGGATATACAGTGTAAACTCTTTATAACGTCGTTCGTTATAACGAAAAACTTTCTATAACGTAGAAATTAGTTCAATTTGGTTGGTTTACCACAAAACCCATACATTAATTCACTCTTTATAACGCAACAGCCATTCTCTATTACGAAGAAATATTTTCATACTTAGACATCAACAACATATTAAAACAAATCAAAACTAAGTAATATTTTGAGGTGCCCAAATTTCTAAGAAAGATACCTCCTGTCATAAACAGCCGTCTCGCTTTTGTTATTGTCAATTGCCTTAACACGTGTGCCATTATTCCTAGATTACATTGTCTGTAGGAAATAGTCTGTTACTAAACGCACCATCGTCACTTATCGCATATTTTTAGTCGTAAACTAACTTTGAAACTGTCAAGATGGCCATTGAAAGAAAAGCGTTATATATGTGCTTAGAATAATTTACCTATTGTATTGATAGTAATAAAATTAGAAATTATTGTAATTGGTTAAATTTGGTTAATTTTTTTTCTCTTCCCTGTATAACGAAAACTCTTTATAACGAAAACTCTTTACAACGAAAGAAAATGCTCGGTCCCTTGAAATAAAAAAAAGCATTTACACTGTATATCCCAGGAGGATCCATTAGTCCCACCAAGTCAGTCAGAGCTATGACAGCTCAGGAATTAGCTCGGTCCGCGAAAGAGGCGTTACTAATACATATATTTTTAAAAGATTTCCTCTCGCATCAATAAGAAACTGTGTTCCGGTTTGAAGGGTTTTGTAGCGATAATAGCTCAATGCTTAGCGCGGTTGATTCGCATGCCGAAGGGCGTGGGTTCGAACCCCAACAATGAGCTTGAACTGAATACAAAGATACATTTAAAGATAGGCTTGCCAAAAATCGATGTACACGTATATTTATGAGCTCGCAGAAAAATTATATACGAACAAAACCCCAGCACGAAATAAAAAAAGAATTATGAACACCGAAAAATTTCCGTTTATCGATATTTATAATCTCTCCTAATTACCCCATCACCTATTTCTAGAGTGAGTGGCTTGAGGGTCCAGACAAACCAACATACTAAAAATAAAAATAAAAAGTTTAGTCAGTCAAAATTTTTTTTTCTACTTTGTCTAAGCCCTCAGGTAACATTTGCGAGCCCGCGCCGTGCCTGGCGACAGATTTTTAACTTGAGGGTGTCGACAGATTTTTAACTAGCCAGTCGAGTACTAGAAAGTGCCCTACCATTACGCTATGGTTTCCTCACGATGTTTTCCTTTACCGGTAGCTCCAACTCATTGTTAGGGTTTGAACGCACGCTCTTCGGCGTGAGAACCGATCGCGCTAACCACTGGGCTGTCATCGCTAGAATCACAAATGTCACAAAAATATTCAAGTAGATGTGTCTAAAATACTTTTACAGTTACTCCTGGAGTCAATGTAGTCTCAAGAAGAAGCGTGGACTCGTCTGTGACTATACCCTCCGACGAATGTATCCGATAGGATACATTCTGATTCGATTACATCTACTTCCAATCACTTCAACTGCGGTTGGCCACAGTACTTCCTGGTACCTAAAGGAACCCCTTAAGGGTTTCCGAAGATCCTATTCGTGATGGTCTCCAACTGGAACGACGATAAGGTGAGCTAACAGATGATGAAAAAATAAGGACCTGTATTTATTACCAGTGAAAGTAATGAGACAAGCGAAAAGCTTTCTTTGAGGTTTTTTGTTTATTTTATTTATTCATTTATTTATTTATTTATTTTTATTTTAGGTTTGAGAAAAGGCCTGGCCATTGCATGACTTTTGCACAGAAAGGAAACGCTTGCACAACAATGGCCATGGTTATTAATAATAATAATAATTTATTTCAGATCATGTATCATTACACACATTTATATATATTTTTATTTATTAGATTTATATTAAAAATAAACAAAATTGATATTGATAATTGGATACATACTCAATACTCGATAATAAAATCATTGAGAGATTAAAAATAAAAATAGTATACAATAATATATAAATAAAAGTCAAAAACAAAATAAAATAAAAAAATTACAAAGAAATAACACAACGAAATAAAAAATAATCTAAAACAGACTTGACCTATTAATTTGTCACCTATATTGCGTTGTGGATCCAGAATGCCCAATAAATAATAATTGTGTGACCAATGCACGGCAAGAAAACGGCAATGATTACCATAGCTGTATAGGAGTTTTCTCTTGGATCAGCAAGCTTGACAATTTTAATTTCCTAGTTAGGTCAATACGCCGAACAATGTTTATTTCAACATTTACCGCTAAGATTTAGTGAACAAGTGAATGTTGGTAAATGTTCGAAATAAACGATGACCCTAAAACGGTCCGGACTTTTACCATTAAGAGTTGGTAAATCTTAGGTTCTCAGGATTTACCGTAGTTCTGGCTTTTACAGTAACTTAAACATCATTGACGAAAAGTTTGCATTTAAAAATAATAATTTATCCTTTCCCAGGTTAATTACCAACTGACGGATGGGAAGCACGACAATGCATCGTACTGTGACATCTGTGACCAGAAGTATCCGGATCGACGCTCCATGGGTTTTCCGTTTGATCGAAAACCTGATTCCATAATCAAATGTTTGGACGATTTCTTGCAGCGCAACATGACCGTCATTAATTGCACCATCCTATTTACTGGCATCACTAGAGACAGTGCGCAAAGCGTGTTTTGTGACGCTGCTAGGTGTCAAAAGAATTCTCCCGGTCCTAGCGAACCTGGCAAATCTCAAGAACGTCAAGGACTTCTAGGACCTTGGGGACCTTATGAATCTCACGGACCACCCGAACTTTGTAGACCTTGCATACCTCACGTACCTTGTGATCCTTGTGACCCACAAGGACCTCATGCGCCTCATTATGGACCTCACAGACTACCCGAAACATGTAGACCTTGCGAACCTCACGGACCCCACGGACCTTGTGAACCTTGTGAACCTCAAGGACCTCATGCACTTCATGGACCACTTCCACCTTTTGGACCTTGCGAAACGCATGGACCTTGTGAACCTCACGGACCTCAAGGACCTTGTGTACCTTGTGAGCCTCACGAAACTTATGGACCTCATGGACCACCCAAACCTTGTAGCCCTTGCGAACCTTGTAAACATTTTGAACCTCACGCAACTTATGGACCTCAACGACCTTATGGACCTTATGGACCTCCCAGACCTTATGGACCTTATGTTCCTCCCGGACCTTATGGACCTTATGTATCTCACAGACCTCATGGACCTCACGGAACACACAAACCTTTTAGACCTTGTGAACCTCACGGACCTTCTGAACCTGGGTTACCTTGCGGCGCTTATGGACCGCAGGGACCTTATGGCCCCTTTAGACTTCACGGACCTCATGCACCTCATCGACCACCCGAACCTTGTAGTACTTACGAACTTCATGGACCTCAGGAACCTTCTGAACCTGGTGTACCTCACGGCACTTATAGACCTCACGAACATTATGGACCACAAAGACCTCACAGACCTCACGAACCATCCGAACCTTGTAGGCCTTGCGAACCTCACGAACCTCACGAACCTTGTGAACCTTTTGAACCTCACGTAACTTATAAGCCTCATGGAACTCATGGACCTTATGGACCTTATGGACCTCACGGACCACCCGAACCTTGTAGTCCTTGTGAACCACACGGACCTTACAGACCATCTGCACCTGGTGTATCTAACGCCACTTATGGACGTCACAGACCCTTTGAACCTGGTTTACCCCACGGCACTTATGGACCTCACGAACCACCCGCACCTTGTAGACCTTGCAAACCTCACGAACCGCACGCAACTTTTGGACCTCATGGAACTTATGGATCTCGCGAACCACCCGAACCTTGTAGCCCTTGCGAACCTCGCGGACCTCACGGACCTTCTAAACCTGGTATACCTCACGGACCTTATGGACCTTCTGGATCTCACGGACCACCCGAACCTTGTAGACCTTGCGAACCTCACGGACCTCACGGACCTTCTGAACCTGGTGTACTTCACGGCACTTATGGACCTCACAGACCGCCCGAACCTTGTAGACCTAGCCAACCTTACGGATCTCACGAACCTTCTGAACCTGGTGTACCTCACGGCACTTATGGACCTCACGGACCTTACGGACCTCACGAATTACCCGAACCTTGTAGCCATTGTGAACCTCACGGACCTCACGAACCTTCTGAACCTGGTGTACCTCACGGCACTTATGGACCTCACAGACCGCCCGAACCTTGTAGACCTAGCCAACCTTACGGATCTCACGAACCTTCTGAACCTGGTGTACCTCACGGCACTTATGGACCTCACGGACCTTATGGACCTCACGGACCTTATGGACCTCACGAATTACCCGAACCTTGTAGCCATTGTGAACCTCACGGACCTCACGAACCTTCTGAACCTGGTGTACCTCACGGCACTTATAGACCTCACGGACCTTATGGACCTCACGAATTACCCGAACCTTGTAGCCATTGTGAACCTCACGGACCTCACGGACCTTCTGAACCTGGTGTACTTCACGGCACTTATAGACCTCACGTACCGCCCGAACCTTGTAGACCTAGCGATTCTCACGGATCTCATGAACCTTCTGAACCTAGGGTACCTCACGGCACTTATGGACCTCACGGACTTTGTGGACCTTATGAACTTCACGGACCTTATGGACTTTATGAATCTCACGGACCACCTGAATTTTGTAGTCCTTGTAAATCTCACGGATCTTGTGATCTTTGCGAACCTTACGGACCTCACGGACCTTTTGATCCTTGTGAACCTTACGGAACTTATGGATCTTACGGACCACCCGAACCTTGTAGACCTTGCGGACCTCATGGACCTCACGGACCTTCTGAACTTGGTGTACCTCACGATACTTATGGACCTCACGGACCTTCTGAACCTGGTGTACGTCACAGTACTCATGGTCCCCACGGACCTTATGGGTTTTATGGACCTCACGGATCACCTGAACCGTGTAGACCTAGCGAACCACACGGACCTCACGGTCCTTCTGAACCTGGTGTACCTTACGGTACTTATGGACCTCATGGACCTTATGCACCTTACGGACCACCTAAACCTTGTAGACCTAGCAAACCTCACGGAACTCACAGACCTTCTGAACCTGGTGTACTTCAAAACACTTATGGACCCCAAGGACCTTATAGATCTTATGGACCTCACGGACCTTATGGACCTCATGGACCACCCGAACCTGATAGACCTTGCGAACCTCACGAACCTAAAGAACCTTACGGATCTCACAGACCTCCTGAACCTGGTGTACCTCACGAAACTTATGGACCCCACGGTCCTTATGGACCTCACAGACCTTATGGACCTCACGAACCACCCGAACCTTGTAGCCCTTGCGAACCTTACGGACCTAGTAACCCTTGCGAACCTTACGGATCCCACGGCACTAATGGATCTCACGGACCTTATAGACCTTATGGATATTACAAACGTTTTAGACCTTATGGATCTCACGGACCACCCGAACCTTGTAGTCCTTGCAAATCTCATGGACCTTGTGACCCTTGCGAACCTTACGGACCTCACGAACCTGTTGATCCTTGTGAACCTTACGGAACTTATGGACCTCACGGACCTTATGTACCTCACGGACCATCCGAACCTTGTAGCCCTTGCGAACCTTACGGACCTAGTAATCCTTGCGAACCTTACGGACCTCACGGCACTAATGGACCTCACGGACCTTATGGATATTACGAACGTTATGGACCTTATGGATCTCACGGACCACCCGAACCTTGTAGACCTTGCGAACCTCATGGACCTCACAGACCTTTTGAACTTTGTGTACCTCACGACACTTATGAACCCCACGGATTTTATGGACCTCACGGACCTTATGGACCTCACGAATCACCCGAACCTCGTAGCACGTGCGAACCTCACGGACCTCACGGGCCTTCTGAACCTGGTGTACCTCACGGCACTTATGGATCTTACGGACCTTCTGAACCAGGTGTATCTCACGGCACTTATGGACCTCACGAACCTAATAGATCTTATGGACCTCACAGACCTTATAAACCTTATGGACCTCACGAACCACCCGAACCTTGTAGCCCTTGCGACCCTCGTGGACCTCACGGACCTTATGGACCTTATGCACCTCACGGACCTTATGGACCCTATGAACCTCACGGACCTCACGGACCACCAGAAACAAGGTTCGCAAGGTCTACACCTTGCGAACCTCACGGACCTTGTGGACCTCACGCAACTTCTGGACCTCGCGGAACTTATGGACCTTATAAACCTTACGGACATTTTGGACCTTATGGACCTCACGGACCACCCGAACCTTGTAGACCTTGCGAATCTCACGGACCTTCTGAACCTGGTGTAAGTCACGGTACTTATGGACCCCACGGACCTTATGGATCTCATAGACCTCACGGACCACCTGAACCTTGTAGACCTTGCGAACCTTATGGATCTCATGGATCTTGTGATCCTTTCGAACCTCACGGAACTTATGGACCTCACAGACCGTATAGACCTTATAGACCTCACGAAACTTATGGACCTCACGGACCTTATGGACCTTATGGACCTTACGGACCACCCGAATCTTGTAGACCTAGCGAACCTCACGGACCTCACGGACTTTCTGAACCTGGCGTAGCTCACAACTCTTATGGACCCCAAGGACCTTATGGATCTTATGGACCTCACGGACCTTATGGACATTATGGACCTCAGGAACCACCCGAAACTTATAGCTCTTGCGAACCTCACGGTCCTTCTGAACCTGGTGTACCTTACGGCACTTATGGACCTCACGGACCTTATGGACCGCACAAACCACCTGAACCTCGTAGCCCGTGCGAAACTCACGGACCTCACGGGCATTCTGAACCTGATGTACCTTACGGAACTTATATACCCAACGGACCTTATGAACCAGGTGTACCTCACGGCACTTATGGACCTCACGGACCTAATAGATCTTATGGACCTCACGAACCACCCGAACCTTGTAGCCCTTGCGACCATTGTGGACCTCACGGACCTGGTAGACCTTGCGAACCTCACGAACCTCAGGAACCTGACGGACCTCACGGACCTCCTGAACCTGGTGTACCTCACAACACATATGGACACCACGGAATTTATGGACCTCACGGACCTTATGGACCGCACGAACCACCCGATTCTTGTAGACCTTGCGAACCTCATGGACCTCACAGACCTTTTGAACTTGGTGTACCTCACGACACTTATGGACCCCACGGATTGTATGGACCTCACGGACCTTATGGACCTCATGGACCACCCGAACCTGGTAGACCTTGCGAACCTCACGAACCTCACGGACTTCCTGAGCCTGGTGTACCTTACAACACATATGGACACCACGGAACTTATGGACATTACGGACCTTATGGACCGCACGAACCACCTGATCCTCGTAGCCCGTGCGAACCTCACGGAGCTCACGGGCCTTCTAAACCTGGTGTACCTCACGGCACTTATGGACCTTACGGACCTTCTGAACCGGGTGTACCTCACGGCACTTATGCACCTCACGGACTTAATAGACCTTATGGACCTCACGAACCACCCGAACGTTGTAGACCTTGCGAACCTCACGGACCTTCTGACCCTGGTGTAGGTCACGGTACTTACGGACCCCACGGACCTTATGGATCTCATAGACCTCACGGACCACCTGAACTTTGTAGACCTTGCGAACCTTATGGATCTCATGGACCTTGTGATCCTTTCGAACCTCACGGAACTTATGGACCTCATAGACCTCGTGGATCTTATGGACCTCACGAAACGTATGGACCTTATGGACCTTACGGACCACCCGAACCTTGTAGATCTAGCGAACCACACGGACCTCGCGGACCTTCTGAACCTGGCGTAGCTCACAACACTTATGGACCCCAAGGACCTTATGGATCTTATGGACCTCACGTACCTTATGGACCTTATGGACCTCAGGAACCACCCGAAACTTGTAGCTCTTGCGAACCTCACAGTCCTTCTGAACCTGGTGTACCTTACGGCACTTATGGACCTCACGGACCTTATCGACTTTATAGACCTTACGGACCACCTGAACCTTGTAGACCTAGCGAACCTCACGTACTTCACGGACCTTCTGAACCTGGTGTACCTTACGGAACTTATATACCCAACGGACCTTATGAACCCAACGGACCTCACGGACCTTATGGACCTCATGGACCGCCCGAACCTGGTAGACATTGCGAACCTCACGAACCTTACGGACCTCATGGACCTCCTGAACCTGGTGTACCTCACAACACTTATGGACACCACGGTACTTATGGACTTCACGGACCTTATGGACCTCACGAACCACCCGAATCTTGTAGCCCTTGCGAACCTTACAGACCTAGTAATCCTTGCGAACCTTACGGACCTCACGGCACTAATGGACCACACGGACCTTATGGACCTTATGGACCTCACGGACCACACGAACCTTCTAGACCTTGCGAACCTCACGGACCTTGCGAACCTTGCGAACCTTACGGACCTCACGGCACTAATGGACCACACGGACCTTATGGACCTTATGGATCTTACGAACGTTATGGACCTTATGAATCTCACCGACCACCCGAACTGTGTAGTCCTTGCAAACCTCACGGACCTTGTGATCCTTGCGAACCTTACGGACCTCACGGACCTTTTGATCCTTGTGAACCTTACGGAATTTATGGACCTCACGGACCACTTGAACTTCACGGACTTCACGGACCACATGGACCTTATAGACCTCACGGATCTTATGGACCTTACGGCACTTATGGACCTCACAGACGTTATGAACCTTATGGACCTCACGGACCTTATGGACCTTACGGCACTAATGGATCTCACGGACCTTATGAACCTTATGGACCTCACGGACCACACGAACCTTGTAGACCTTGCGAACCTGACGGACCTTGTGAACCTTGTGAACCTCACGGACCTTATGGACCTAACGGACGTTATGAACCTTATGGACATCACGGACCACCCGAACCTTGTAGACCTTGCGAACCTCACGGACCTCACGGACCTTCTGAACCTGGTGTACCTTACGGAACTTATATACCCAACGGACCTTATGAACCTTATGGACCTCACGGACCTTATGGACCTTTTGGACCACCCGAACTTGGTAGACATTGCGAACCTCACGGACCTTATGGACCTCACGAACCACCCGAACCTTGTAGCCCTTGCGAACCTTACGGACCTAGTTATCCTTACGAACCTTACGGACCTCACGGCACTAATGGACCACACGGACCTTATGGACCTTATGGACCTCATGGACCACCCGAACCTGGTAGACATTGCGAACCTCACGGACCTTATGGACCTCACGAACCACCCGAACCTTGTAGCCCTTGCGAACCTTACGGACCTAGTAATCCTTACGAACCTTACGGACCTCACGGCACTAATGGACTACACGGACCTTATGAACATTATGGACCTCACGGACCACACGAACCTTGTAGACCTTGTGAAACTCACGAACCTCACCGACCTTATGAACCTGGTGTACCTCATGGCACATATGGACCTCATGGATCTTATGGACCTTATGGATCTCACGGATCTTATGGACCTTATAGATCTCACGGACCTTATGGACCTTATAGACCTCACGGACCACCCAAACCTTGTAGACCTTGCAAACCTCAAGAACCTTGTGATCCTTGCGAACCTTACGGACCTCACGGACCTTTTGATTCTTGCGAACCTTACGGACCTTACAGACATTTTGATCCTTGTGAACTTTACGGAACTTATAGACCTCACAGAACTTGTGGATCTCACGGACCTTGTGATCCTTACGGAACTTATGGATCTTACAGAACGTATGGACCTAACGAACCTTATGGACCTCATACACCTCATGGATCACTTACATTTTTTGGACCTTGTGATCCTTGTGAACCTTACGGAACCTATGGACCTCACGGACCTTATAGACTTTATGGACCTCACGAACCTTATGAACCTTATGAAACTCACGGACCTTATGGACCTTATGGACCTCACGGACCTTTTGGACCTTATGGATCTCATAGACCACAAGAACCTTGTAGACCCAGCGGACCTTACGGACTTTACGGACCTTGCGATCCTTGTGTACCTTACGGAACTTATGGATTTTACGGACCTTACGGACTTTCTGATCCTTGTGACCCTCAAGGACCTTATGTACCTCTTGAACCACTTAAACCCGAACATTTTAGACCTTGCTGGCCTCACGGGCCTCACAGACTTTATGGATCTTATGGAGCTTATGAAACTCAAGGACTTTATGGACCATATGATACTTGTGGATCTCACGGACCATATGATACTTATGGACCTCGCGGACCATATGATACTTATGGACCTCACGGACCACCCCAACCTTGTAGACCTTGTAAACCTCACGGACATCACGGACCTTGTGGACCTTGTGAATCCAACGGAACTTATGGACCTCACGGACCTTATGGACTTCACGGACCACCCGAATCTTGTAGATCTTGCGAATCTCACGGATCTCACGGACCTTATGGACCTTACAGACCTAATAGACCTCATGGATCTTATATACCTCACGAACAATCCGAAACTTGTGGACCTTGTGATCCTTGCGAACCTTACCAAACTAATGGACCTCACAGATCTTCTGAACATTGTAGACCTTTCGAACCTCACGAGCCTCATGGACTGTATGGACCTTATGGACCTTATGAACCTCATGGACCACCTGACACTTGTAGACCTTGTGAACCTCAAGGAACTCAAGGACCTTGCAAACGTTATGAACCTCACGAAACTTATAGACCTTCCGAATTTCAAGGACCTCTTCGACCTTGTGAACCCTGTGACCCTCAAGGACCTCTTGCACCGCATATACCACTTACATCATGCGAATCTTGCGAACCTCGAGGACCTCAAGAACCTTGTGAACTTCAAAGACCTCAAGGTCTTGATGCGCCCCCTGAAGCTTGTAAATGTTACGAATCTTTGCAATCGAATCTTTTTTCGAATCTTTCTTTGAATCTTTGCGATAAGGTCGCCAGTTGTTACACCTATTAACTAGTTAATTTCTTCTGTATTATGTAATTTTAAGTGTGTACAATAAATAGTTATTCATTCATTCATCTTTCATATCTCAATGACCTAAAGGATCGCAAGAACCTCATGCGCCTAAAAGCTCTTACGGACCTTGCAGACCTTGTGAACCTCACGGATCTCAAGGGCCTCAAGTACCTTCTCGATCTTGTGAACCTTGCGAGTCTCATGTACCTCATTTACTTGTATTTGTACTCAAAGACCGCGAGAACCTCAGGCACCTAACAGACCTTCCAGACCTTGCGAACCTCACGGACCTCAAGGACTTCATGTACTTCAAAAACTTCAAGAGCATCAAACACTTCCGGGAGCTTGTAGACCTTGCGAACTTCATGTAACTCAAGAACCTCAAGGACCGCATTAACCTCATGTACCTAACGGACCTTCCGGACTTTGCAAATTTCATGGACCTCAAGGACGTTAAGTGCCTCCTGGAGTTTGTGAACCTTATGGACTTGCAGTACCTCAAGAACCTCACGGACAGCAAGAACCTCATCTACCTTACGGACACGAACCTTGCGAACCTCACGATTCTCAAGGACCTCAAGGACTTTGCAAACCTCACGATCATTGCGAACCTCACGGACGTCACAAATCTTGTTGAACTTGTGGACCTATCTGACCATATGGACATCCTGGACGGTCTGGACTGGACTTCTTGATAATAAAAATTTATTGACAAGGAATATTATATTTAATATTCTTTGTTATTTCTCGTTTTATTTTTATTCAAAGTCATTTATCAGAAACAAAAAAATATTGTTCGTCATTTCACACAGCGCCATCTAGCCCTAAACTAAGAAAGGCTTGTACTTTGGGAACAAAATGGCTGATACATCTTTATAACACACTAGCGACCCGCTTCGGCTGCGCACGGGCGTACATGGGGCTTTTAATCTATCTCAAAGGGATTAGGCAGCGTTTTTACGATGAAAGCTCCCAGGTGGCTTGACTTTTCCCGACACTTCCAACCATTACCACCATATTTCAACCAATTTACACAAAACCTTGACAAATTATATACCTAAACCATCTTCATGAATCACTCTATCTATTGGTGAAACTCGCACGATAATCCGTTCAGTAGTTTTTAGTTTATCGCGAACAGACAGACAGACGCGGCAGATGACTTTGTTTTATAATATGTAGTGATGATGATATAGAACACTCAAACACAGAACAAGCATCTACATATGTTCGATCCACAAATGTTTTTAAAGGAATCATAGAAAACGAACTCAGGTGTCAAAATCAAAATCAAAAAGCCATTTATTCAGTTTAGGCTCTGGTAAGGCACTTATGAACGTTAAGTTACATGTTTGAATCTACCACCGGCTCGTAATTACACTTCAACTGAGAAGACTCCGGCAAGAAACTCGGCAAGGCATTTTTTATTGTGGATCTTTCTTTTCATATTAGGTTACAGTTTACAGTTATAAATATTAATACATTGTGCTTACTACAACTGTCACTTAGCCAGGGGGATGCAAGTGCAGAGAGAAGCTACTACAAACATATATTTCTGTCTTCCACGTTTTGAGCCACCTTATAGTAGGCTTTGTTAATAATGTCCATGACATTGGCCGCATTGCGCCGCTAGCAATGGTTAAAAAACTGGTGGGCAGTATCAGGGACTCAACCGCAGTCTATCAAACGTCCGCCGAGGTCAAAGGGAGTCTTCGAGGGCCGGAATCTCTTGTTTTGGCGCCCATTAGTCTCAACAGCCCTGTGATTTTGTAAGCTGCCGTACCCTTCAAACCGGAACACAGTAATGTTTACACACTACTGCTTGGCGGCAGAATGTCTGGAACTGCGGTGGTACCTAGGTACTAGGGATTGCAATCCAGCACTGTTTTAAATCCAGCGGGATTTTTACTGAATTAACTTAAAAAAAAAATTTGATCTTACTACACCTAATTGACAAATTATTCTACTAATTGACTACTTATTTATTATTAAAAAGTTCAAAGCTTAAGTTTACTAATTGTCTTAATTTTTCTATTTAGAGTAAAGTATGAATAGAGAAATATAATAAATTTATAAAAATCAAGTATGTGTGTGTGCGATACAAAACGCAAAAGAAACGATAGAACAGAAACAACGTTAATTGACGAATTAACGTCGCATAACGCGCTGCGAAGTAAAAGGGCGGTAAATTTGAAAGAATTAGCGGGATTTGCTACTTGCGTACGCAGGTTGTTGCGGGATCCCGCTGTTCCTAAAAATTATGGTGTATCCCGCTGGATTGCAATCCCTAGTACCTACCTAGACGACCACCTGCTTACGAGATCTACCGCCAAGTTGTAAACTAAGTAAGTGGTGGTGGTGGTAAGTTGTAACTGGTGGTGCTACTAAGTACTAGTTTACGGAGTTTCTTTTTATAAAAAGTCTAAAAAAAACACTACTGAAAAAGATAATGTCTTTATTGTAAAATATTTGTGATTATTGAAAAGATACATTATAAACACAGATATAATTATTGTAATTTAAAAAGAAAAAAAAAAAAGATTAAATGATTACATTATAGATTAGTTTTAGGTATAAATTGTAAAGCAAGTATTCCGTGATGAAAATTCTCAGCTCTCAATATAAATCTGTTTTACTGCCGACCTGAAAACAAACGTGCATAAATCATCAACTTGTAACTTATAAACGTTGCTTAAAGTTAACCAATGCTGAAAAGATCTGTCAAGTTCTAGCTGACGTAAAATCTAACGCTTATTTTTTTTTTCATTATGGTTTACATGCTCGGTGTTGAACACAGCTCACTTGATGTTAAGTGATGGTGTGGTCGAAGATGCAGGTAAAGCACACCTAGCCTGGAATGGAACTGGCTCTCAAGTGAGGCTGCTGGAACACACTGTTAGATGCTTGGCGGCAGATTTTTAACTTGAGGGTGGTAGCTAGCCAGCCGAGTACTAGAACGTAGGGTACGTTCACCACCACGCTATGGTTTCCTCACGATGTTTTCCTTCACCGGCAGTTTAAAGCCCTTCGGCATGCGAACCGACCGCGCTAACCACTGAGCTATCATCGCTACAAACCTATGCTCTATAAGTGGAAGCGTATTCACTAATAAATGAGCTAAGAGAGCAGTCAATACAATGCAATGGTCATGGACAGGTGTTATCTCTTACCATCAGGATAGCGTTTTGCTTTAACGGAAAGGTTTGACTAAGTGGTAGATCTCCTTAGCAGAAGGTTGTCTAGGAAATTATCAACTTAGTACAAGATATTCTGCCGCCAAGCAGTGGCATATAAACATTACTGTGTTCCAGTTTGAAGGGTACTGCAGCTAGCAAAATTACAGGGCTATTGAGAATAACCATCGAATGTCTCAAAGTAATGAGCGCCAAAGCAGCGATTCTCGCAACTTTGTTTTGTTACTCAAAGTTCTGTGTATTGCTGAATGGGCATGCGTCATATCTTACCATCAGGGGAGCGTCACGTTCGACTCATTACTTTTACATAAAAAAAGGAAGGGCTAAAGCCCCGAAATTCATCCGAGGGTGAATTGCGCTTATGACCAACTAAATCTCCTTAACAAAAACCCTTAAAAAAAAGAATAGCTTTTTTTTTTAAATTACCTGTCTAATCGATTGGACAATCATGTAGAAGCTTTCCTCCAAAAATCGAATAAGATTCAAAACTCATGTTCACCGTATCTCTGCGCCCGATACTAAAATCGTGTGCAATGAGTGGCTTCTCGCATTTTTTGCCAAATTTCAGTGTATCTGCAATAATATACAGGCTTATAAAAGCTTGGCTTCTACTTAGTCGAAAGGAACCCATTAATTCATTATATACATCGTTGTGAACTTTAACTGTGAGCACCTTTCCCATATCATGAAAAATAAACACCAGCCAAGTGCGAGTCGGACTCATGCATCGAGGGTTCCGTACAAACATGTAGGTATGTAAACAAGTAGTTCTCCCATCACGGGAACTATGAAAGCTCCGACCATTCTTCTAACAGAAAGATAAACTGCATTGAGGTACAAACTTAACTTTGCCGTTGGAAAACTACTTCATCAGACTTCATTAACGGCGACTCCTTAAATCGACATAGGTTTTTTTTTTTTCCTTTTTTTTTTTGGCCGACAGGCTAGGTTTTGACCACAGCTCACCTGATGTTATGTGACGGTGCGGTCGAAGATGGTAAAAACACCTACTCTGAAATGGAACTGGCTCTCAAGTGAGGCTGTCGGAATACACTGTTAGGTGCTTGGTGACAGATTTTTAACTTAAGGATGGTAGCTAGCCAGTCAAATACTAGAAAATACCCTACCACCATACTATGGTTTCCTCACGATGTATTTTTCCCTTTACTTGCGCTATAAGACATTGCTTCTTGCCAAATATCTTGATTCTAGTTCAAGGGGAAGAATCTTATAGGTTATGATTCCTTTGCCAATGTCAGAATGTACGGCAAAACAGCCGTACCTTTTGATTGTATTTGCTTAGCAGGTTGATTTTTTACAGCATCAGGAGATTACAGATATGAGTATTTAATATTATTTATTTATGTTCCTGAGCAAAAAGGTCTTCACAGACAGACAGACGGAACCCTAATGTTCCTTACCACCTTAAAACCCATACGTTTGTGTTATATCGTCGATCTATCTGGTTATCAAACGATGAACACACCGCCAAGCAACCAACCTAACTGTAAATTTCAATATTCAAAGCTCTTTCGTCTTATGTACATTTTTAAACTACTTATGTACATTATGTGGACTGAAAATAATTTACCTTTGTCTATTTTAATGTAAAATTCTACATAGTTATCAGCTGACAGAATCCCTGGAGTAGGTTGTGTCAATAATACTTTGGATGTTTTGTGATCTATCAGTTTCGTAACGGTGTTGTTTTGAACTCCAATATCTGTGAAAAGTTATTAAATCAATAGAGTTTAATATAAATTATAGTTTTTAACTTAAAAAAAACATACAAAAATAGATAAAAATATTTGACACATATTTTTCTTATCGCTGACTGGCAAGGTGTTTGACCACAGCTCACCTGATGTTAAGTGACGATGTGGTCGAAGATAGTAAAGCACACCTAGCCTGGAATGGAACTGGCTCTCAAGTGAAGCTGCCGGAACACACCGTTAGATGCTTGGCGGCAGATTTTCAACTTGAGGGTGGTAGCTAGCCAGCCGAGTACTAGAAAGTACCCTACCACCACGCAAAAATGTTTTAATGAGACGAATATGATGCCTTTCTTGATGCCTCCATCGCTGCTTTGGCTCTGATTACTTTGAGACTTTCGATGATTAGTCTTAACAGTCCTGTATTTTCCCTAGCTGCAGTACCCTTCAAACCGGAATACAGTCAAAAAAAAAAACAAAATCAAAAGTCATTTATTCAGTTTAGGCATTTTTAGGCAGTAATGTACATACTACTATTTGGCGCCAGAAAGCCATGTAAAAATATAAATCAATGATGATCACTAGATCACTTTTTGAGATATGAAAGATTCAATTGCAAAACAAGTGAATGCCGTTATAATAGATGTAGTTTAGGACTTTGCATGACACAATAATTGTTTTTTTTTTTTTTTAAGTTTTTATATAAGTGTTCAAAGGCCATATTTTGCGAAGTATGACCCTATCTGACTGTGCCAACAACAAGCGCCACTTTTGGTACACGTATCAACGCTCACCATTACTGGCCTTAGTTCTCTTGCCTTTGTAGGGTGGGCCTTGCTGTGCATCAAAAGGGGTAACTTGTGGGGGGTTGAACAAAGGGGTGCAGCGGGAAATAACCTATTTGATATGATTCGTCCGACCAATGTCGCTTTGGGTACACTTCCAGGGATTAACTTAAAGTTATACTCAAATTCTAAAGAACCCCTTCTTTCAAGTCGGACTCTGCTTCACAGAGGGCTCGACGGGTACGAAACTTACCAATGATATAATCAGAGTCCGCTGGCCTCCACCATACCCTGATATGCGCACTGTCGTGTGTTCTTAAAGCGAATTGTGTTTCTATCAGTGTTTCGTTAAAACTGTGTTCGATAAAGTAATATGACTGACGATAAAATTTCACCGCTTCGTAATGACAACCTGCAAACCATAATCAAAGTTTAACTAACATTATAAACATAAATGTTACTATAGACCTTACCTGGCGAAACGTTTAAAGGAGGTTTCAGGCGACCAGAATGCTGGCATCTACTTTGGTCAAAAGTTTAGCATTGCCGTTCTACGTAGCAATTTATTAAGCTACATTTTCCTCCTCTAATAAATCTATTAAATCAGTCTCATCTATTAAATTAGGTTGTTTTTATAAATTTATAAATAATGTAGGTTGTATTTTTATAAGTTGGTATTTGTATGCTATTATGTTAATTAGTTTATGTAAATAAATTATTACTACTTTTAAAACCAAAGTGAATATATATTAGTAGTTATTTATTTGTTTTCTTAATTTTAGAATTTTTTTATATTAAATATGTATAAATAATATTAAAGAAATTAAAACTAGGGTACCGCCGGCAGCGGGGCAGGGCTCAAGCTGCCGGTGGTTAGGGCTGCAGAGTGGAGAATCTCCTAACAATGCGCGCCGTGTCAACTTTTGAATCTGACCCTTGACCCAACCGCCTAGCTAGAGTCTCATTAGATGTTGCTCGAGACTCTTCGCTATAATACCGTTCACCGTGACAACTATCGGGACAATGATCGTCATCCGTCGAATCTACATACATACATCCCACATGGCGGTTACCTCGTGAGCCAAGTCAAGGTACAATATTATTATATTATTTCATTGAAGTTCTAGGAATCCTTATTAAATGTTACATGTAAATGTTCACTAATCAATATTTAATTGTGTATAACAAACGAAGTGTTTATCAATTAAAATTATCGTTAATCAACAAAATAATATTTTTAAGAGATTATTTTTTTCCTTACATATTTTTAGAAGTCATGGAACGTTTCTTCGTTCAACTGTTTTAATTTATTTTTTATTGCAATATTGTGTATTGACATTGGACCTGGAATAGCCAGTTATTATTAGTTACTGCTAGGAAAATAAAAGAGACTTTACAAGCGACCACAAAGGTAAGGAAAGGAAAGATGTTTGACACAGAGATTTTATAGCACAAGCTTTTAAGTTTATTCTTGTTTGTGTCATATTTCAAAATTTTCTGGTTCCCTCAGAAGCAGTACTTTTTCTTTGAATGAAAGATATGTCCCTTATTGTACTTCTGACAATGTGTATGCAAAATTTCATAATGATCGGTTGGGTAGTTAAGTCGTGAAAGCGTAACAAACAAACGCACATTGGCGTTTATAATTTTGGTTGGATGGTAGAAAGAAACATAAGAACTACATCCATAACAGCAATTAATACCATTTTGAATTTGAGTTTTAATTTGAAGAACATTATATCGATAAGTTCGATCGCTAAGGAATCCAAATGTATCGATAATCTGGAAATGAATGTTTGTTAAAAAGTTGTTACCTCGAGTCATATTCATATATGTATCCAAATCATCAATTTTAGGGGTATCCCTATTAATCCAGATATCATTATTGGTCTTCACTGTACTAGGTACATTAACAACACATACATCTAGGCCGTTTCCA
Organism: Biston stratarius; assembly: GCA_950106695.1. Taxonomy (NCBI): domain Eukaryota; kingdom Metazoa; phylum Arthropoda; class Insecta; order Lepidoptera; family Geometridae; genus Biston; species Biston stratarius. The sequence goes on along the minus strand of OX467106.1, from coordinate 1,733,698 downwards.
TGTTCAATCGGAGGTCCTTGTTCAGTATTATTTAACAGCTTTTGAATATCTTTTCTAATTAATTTATTTTCATTCTCTAACGTCTCCAAATGCTTGTTAACTTTATTTATCGATTCCAGTATCTTTGTCTGTGTAGAAGCGAAGTTTTTTTTGTCAATAATTTTGGTAATCTCTGTATCTAATTCTAATAATATCTTGTCAGCTGTGAGTTTTATATCTTTGTCAATATTTAGATCTAATTTGTCAATCTTTGTCTGTTTTAAGTCCATGCTATCCTCAATCTTTGTTTTAATGTACCTCTCTATATTTTCACGTATATTTTGGTTAGCTCCAATTCCAGATGTATCAACATTGATCCTTATGTCGTTTTCATGTTGTTCCGCATTCACTGAAAATAAAAAAATGTTAAGGTTATCAATGAACTCTAGACACTTCAAGTTTGGGGAAAAACCACAAAGTCTAAAAAATATAGCTAACAACCCGTTCTCACTATTATTACACACTTTATGCAGACGATGATAATAAGAGGAAAGACGTTAGTGGGAGATGAAAACGTCTACGCAAAATTTTCGGTTTAGTTTTTAAGTAATCAAATAAATCTATCTTATACCTTTAAACGAGCAATTCTTGTATATATGTATATATATATATATATATATATAAATATAAATATATATATAATCTGAATCTCTGAAACGGCTCCAACGATTTTCATGAAATTTAGTATGCAGGGGATTTTGGGGGCGATAAATCGATCTAGCTAGGTTTCATTTTCAGAAAACGTCGTTTTATTCGTGTTTTCAGGCGATGAAAAACCGAGAAAAGCACGATCATCCAGGTACTATACATAATAAGAATAATAAACCTAACCATCGGCTTGAACCTTGCCCCGCTACCGACGGCGCTCTAGACTAAGATAAGAAATAAATATAATATCTTTTTTAAAGGTAACTAATTGTACGTACCTAGCTGTTAATTTCCCTAATATTAATAAAATAAAATAAATAACTGCAAAATAAAAAACCCTTATTATTTCCTTCAAAAAATATAGCTTTTAAAATTATTAGGTACATACAAAATAGTCGAAAGATTGAAATTTAAAATAGTTCAATATAAAATAAATTTATACGAAATATTAACAATTACAGTAACAACATTTTTTTTTTTTTATGTAACACAATTTACATTTTTATATTTTATATTCAACATAAAATCGTAAACGAGCCGTGTCTGCACTAATATATTTTTCAAACAACCATTTGTACCCATTGTACTTATGTTATTGAGGCCATAAAAATAGTTTTTAGAATTTTTGTCTGTTCGTTCGTTTGTCTGTTTGGCTGTGCGCTTATGCATGCTAATCTCAGAAACGGCTTAAACGATTTAAATGCGGTTTTCATCAATGTATAATAGCAATCTTCCCGTAACATTAGAGTTTTATTACCTTTGTTCACAAACAAAAAAGTTAAGTTAATTGAAATGATATGCGCTATTCTAGAAACGCACTTCGGTCGATCCATTTGAAAGTTTTGTTAACTGTGGTTTGTTAAACCATGATTCAAAGTTCATATAAACACAATGAAAACTAAATTAAACAACAATGCATAATTTCAAAGAACTAGACGTGTCACATTTTAGTTGAAATCTCATTTAAATTTATAGGTGTTCATATAGAATTATAATCTATTATAATTTCATTTATATGAATATAAAATTATACTAGAAAAATGTACTCAAATACTAACATAAAAAATATTTTAAAATTTATAATACCTAATCCTACATAGAACTAATCTAAAAGTCATCAGAGGAGGAAAATGTCGCCGGAATGCTGGCAGCATTAATAATAATATAACTCTTTACTGTTCATACCAATCACAAACAATTATACAACATAAACTTAACACTAGTGGAACAATTGGCGGCCTTATCGCTAAGAGCGATCTCTTACAGGTAACCTTACTATGTAGAAGATTCTACTAAGTTAAGGGCGGGATGAGTAGACAGAAGAATTGAAGTAAAAAACATTGCCAACAAATATTGCAGCATTGCCAGGCTGAATGTCAATGCTAAGCTTTTGGCTAAAGTGAATGACAGCATTCTGGTCACCTGAAGTCCTCATCAATAACATCATATTATTTCACCTTTACCTAACACACACGTGGACGGAGTCGCGGGCACAGTTAGTAACAAATTAAAAAAAAACATACCTTCTGCCACATTAGAATAAAAATTTGCAGCTAAAACTGTTAAAAATAGACAACAGTAAGTTGATTTAAGCTCCATTTAGATTTATATTAAAAGTAATTGATGTATCAATAATGTAAATAATACACGAGATTAACAAAGACCACTTCGACAATGAGTGATATTATTAAAAACACAACGTTATAAATATAGGTTTTCCCTGTCGCTTTAATATTGTAATTTATTATATTTATTATAAAAGCGATAGTAACCCTGTCTTTCTGTGTGTTTATTACTGTTTCGCGACTAAACGGCTGAATGAATCTTGATGAAAAGATTCACCGAAAAGTCGTCATAACAAATTGCACCCTTACGAAGACGAGGCGGGTCGTTAGTAAATATTTTTTATTGAATTCCTTGTCTGAAATACCATATTGGAACTGAATAACAAGTATAAATTTACAATTTCAATAAACCGACTCCATTACCTTTGGGCCAATTAAACACGCTGCTTCAATGAAACAGCGAGGTTTCGGAGTAAAGTATAAATTCAAGAAATATTCGTCTTCAAAAAACATTCTATAACCACTTAAAAATAAGCTTAGCTGAATCTTATCAGTTTACGTTAGCTTTAATTAATAATAATAATGATAATAAATTTATTTATTTAGATCAAAAGAATATTTTTACATCAAATTCATACATACATATCACGCACAAAAAATATAATTAATTTAAAAACAATACAAACATACAAAAACAAACATATAATGTGACTTGTCCAAGTCACATTATAGCTTAATAATAATAATAACAATTTAATTGTTTTTTTCTGATAATGATACAATATAAGGGACGCAAATATTTAAAAATTAACACCAAAACAAGACAATGAAACAGACAGATTTAAATCCAATGTAACAAAATTTAAGTCACTAGTCATCGCCGTAGGATTCTCTGTGTTGCGATGATAGTACTCTTCTATTAAGACCTTATCACGTTAATTATTATGCTTATATATTATTCATTTCGTGTGCACTGTTCTTATAAAATGAAAAGATATCTACCAGTGTTTTGTGCGACTTTGTGTACAAAGCCCTACTAGTAAATGATACGCAACCACTCCAGTGATGACTTATGGCGCCGAAACGTGGTCTCTGACTATGTGCCTTCTTAGTAAGCTAAAAGTAGCACAACGAGCTATGGAGAGCACAGGGCACATAGCACGCAAAACTGATGGTCGATGGGGCTGCAAAGTTCTAAAGTGGAGACCACGGACCGGCAAGCGCAGCGTAGGACGTCCACCCACAAGGTGGACAGACGACCTAATAAAGACCGCAGGAACGCGCTGGATGCGAGCCGTTTCCAACCGGTCTTTATGGAAGTCAATGGGGGAGGCCTATGTCCAACAATGGACGTCATGCGGCTGATGATGATGATGATGAACCTCCTCAGTTTGTTTTATATTTAAAGTATTTCGGTACGTGTCTGTTTGTCTGTCAAAAGTCACAAAAGAAACATGATGTATTGGCCATTAGAAATAAAACATACTAATAAGAGCTTCTAATGATTAAGCATAATTATGTAGATAACAAAACTAATTATCATAAAAGACTAGGTGTTATCACCGCCAGTATCCTAGGAACCCTACCAAAAGAGCCTTTTTTTATAGCTGAGTATTTTTTGAATGCAAAAAATGTAGCGGATAACCCCGCGGGGCGCAGCTAGTACAATATAATATTATTATCTAATTATTCAGGTAGGTATATTGCCTCAAACATAATATAAAAAATTTGAGACCGCGGCATAATGATATACATACTAAAAATATACCTACTGATAATAATGAGAAATGTTTGTATAATTGTTGTGTAAGATGTAATGCAATCATATATATTAACTAGTTGTGCCCCGCGGTTTCACCCGCGCTAGATGCCTACTTCATAGTAGCTTTATGTATGCAAAGTCTCAGCCCGATCGGTTTAAAATTGACAAAGTTTCATATAAACTTTCATCTCCTATTTTATCCCCTTGGGGGTAGAATTAATCAAAATCCTTTCTTAGCGGATGCCTACGTCATAACATCTATCTGCATGCCAAATTTCAGCCCGATCCGTCCAGTGGTTTGGGCTGTGCGTTGATAGATCACTATGTCAGTCAGTCAGTCAGTCAGTCACCTTTGAGTTATATATATTTAGATATCTTATCTACATATAATGTTTATAGCATGAAGTCATTTAGGTCAGATAAGACTTCTTAACATATTTATATTATTCTCCTTATTTTTTATTTTATTTAAACATTACACTCCACAGACACCGGGGTCCGTGACCTTTGTTAAGTTGGAATTTAAAAAAAAATTAAAGTATGGGAAGAGGAAAGTTATTCAAATGAATCTTAATCTAGGGTTACATACAGTACAAGTTTGTGTGTGTACCGCGAGCAGACCAGCGACCCGTAAGCAGCTCCCGGTCACGAGTATGACGCAAGTGCCAGCCATCGCCCTCCTCAACCATATCTGAGGGAAGACCTCGTGTTGTCTTGGCAAGGAACTTAAGAGCTATAATGCTAGACTTGAGCACTTTAAGATGGACTCACTCACACATCGTAGGCACACATTGGACAATACTTACCTTTACAAACTGGCGAACGGAATACTGGACACCCCGGATTTGCTTTCAGAACTATCTCTGACCAATCCTCGTACGTTGCCCAGAGTGTCGCGTTTCAATATTTTTTGTACACTCAATTCTCGCTCTAACCTGGGTTTCAATGCACCCTTGTCTAGGATGACTCGCCAGTATAATGCCATGTCCAGGACAATCGATGTAGATATTTTTGGTGACAATATTAACAGTTTTAAGAGATCTTTGCGATCACTCTCTGACAAAAATTGACATGTAAATTGAATAATTCTATTTTTATTTTTGATTTTATTATTTAACACTTTATTTTATTTAATTAATTTATTATTTAACTTTGACATTTAATTTTGTATTGATTATGAATTAATTATAGTTTTTATTGCATGCTGTCTGCACCTATAATTGTTGTGGCAATTACTGTGTAATTGTTTTGTACTTCTTACTTTTTGTCATGAGATAATGTACACAATGTTGGTGTTCATAATATAAATAAATAAATAAGAGAGCGACCCGACACACGACGCCGCCGCAAGAAGGAGCCTTAAGCCTCCATCACTGCCATGTTCCGATATTTGATAGCCATCTGCAGGTTGTACTCCTTGAAGGTCTTCGGCGACGCAGCCGACGCTCGACGCACGCATCGACAACGAAATTGTAGGTATACAAGTATAAATTTACAATTTAAAAAAACCGAGTTCTTGCCCCTAATCCCAAACACGTCTAGGTTTAAAAATCATACTACTAGACCGATTTTCATGTAATTTGTATGGGACTAATCTGGATGTATATTCTTTCAAATATATTTCAATATTGGTCTGTGGATAAGACTACACGAAAGAAGTGAAAACTCTCTCATTGTGCAGTGACGCGTTGATTATTATAATAGCTCTCTCGCTCCCTTATTGGACGAGAGTCGGCGTTACTCGAACGAGCGTTACATAGCCGAGCGTGACGGCTCAGTCTCATTCAATACCCACAAAATAAAGTGCACATTGCGCCTAAACAAGTTTTCACTTCAAAAATATAACCTATATGAGTTTTTAAGTCTGCCGTGGTGGTGCCGGCGCAAGAATAGTACCCCACCCCCTCCACCCGTGGTTGCCGTAAGAGTCGGCTAAGGGATGTAATCCGGAAGATGGGCAGCAGCGTCTTCCTTGAACAATCACACCTAACTGCGCTCGCCAACCCGCTTGCCAAGCGTGGCGAGTATTGGCAAAACCCCCCCGGGAGGACGCCTATGTCCAGCAGTAGACGTCCTATGGCTGATGATGTGTGTGATGTGTGTTAAAAAATCAAACAAAACTCGTTTATTATTTAATATTTATATTTATTCCCACAAGCTTATTATAATAATTATATTAACTTGCTTCACATAAAACCAGTAGAGTACGATAATATATTGATTCCATTAATATCAGGAAATATTATTTATTTCTGAACATTTAGACTAAATACAAAAATATTATTTTGAGAAACAAAATACTTTTATTTCTAATATTATAAGCTAAGGGACTCTAGGATAAAACAAGCAGAAATCACGTAGGTACCTATGGGAACAATAGAAAAAATTAGAACAGCGATCCAGGTGGACTTAAATAAGAATAAAAAAATAAGAACAAAAAAGCTCCTATTGCAACATTCATTTAAAATGCGTGGGGTCAGTATAACAATCATGAAAAATAAAAAAGTATAATAAAAACCTGTTTCGCACATTTTGTTGATACGCTACAGGTAGTGCAATTTCTGTAGGTTACCACGTCATTACCAGATGTTCTGCTGCCAAGTGTTCTACTGCACCTAGCAACATCACAGTGCTAACGAGACTAACCATCGAAAGACTGAAAGCCACGAGCGCCAAAGGAACGAATCCGACGATAATAACGTATTTTAGGCACTTTACTTTTAGTCTCTACGGCAGTACGGCGCATTGTGGTAACATTATTAAACTCCAAACATTGACAAAATGATGGTCCTTTCTGTACGTTCATAGGACATTACACCAGGATTCGAAAAAGGTTCGTCGCATACATGCCTTCAATGGAAGACGATCTTTATTGTTGATGATGATGTTGTTGATGATCATGATGATGTTGTTGATGATCATGATGATGTTGTTGATGATCATGATGATGATGTTGCTGGTGATGATGGAATGGGCCACCTCTAGACTCGTGATGGTGCTCCCCTGTATTATCGAATTTCTCCCTTTGAGGACCGCAATGGGAACCACCTAGCCCAGAACGATCGCATCGTCGATGTCGAGTTTGGTTGGATCCCTGGCCCTGCGACGACATTGTTCCTCCAACGTTGTGATGTCTTTCTGTTGGCGTCTTGGCATATCTTTCATCTCTATCCCTGGTGATGCCAGAGAACTTTATTGTACATGCTTTGTAAGCCATGTTCGACTGGAGAAATTTGCTGAGGGAGTCGATTTCGTGCGCTGGCTTTCTGTCAAAAGGGAAGCCCATGGGACGTCGATCAGGATATTTCTGGTCGCGAAGGCCACAGTATGAGGCGTTGTCATTGTCTGCGCCCGTCAGGTCCCGTTCCACCTGAAGATAGCAACAATTATGTATGTCATAAAAAGCGTTCATACTCGAATTGGTAACTAGTATTGCCCATGATGTAAGCTCTTGAGATAATTTTGACGTTGTACATTGTGCATTAGCCAGTGTTAAGTATTATAAAAAATAACAAGATACCAATTTTATTCGTATTTTACTGTGGAACTAGTTAAACCTACAACTAACTACATATTCATTGTTGGAAATAGTATACAAAGCACGAAATTCCTGTCCCTACAATGAGGTGAAGTCCACCTGATTGCAGGGACAGGAATCCGTACAGGGTACAGTGTATGACTAATCATCCAAATGTAGGTTTAAGAAGCGTCTTCACATAAGTATCAACTCGTCCCTTCACTGCTCGTGTTTTCATCCTTACCTTTCTAAATTCAATAGGATCCTACCAACACCACGGCGATACCATTGAATGCTGAGAGCTTCGTTGCCTTATTGGCAAATTTTACCTTTTTTCAGGTAATCTCTTTGACAAGCTTGGTTAGTAGCCCTGCTTGCCACTTTGGGGATCACCAAACGGCAGGCCTCCTATTCCGCAGGTGCCTTCCACTCAGATCCTCCATTGTGTCCTCTGTTAATCAGAGGGTCATGCGGAGAGCCATAATGTTGAGACTAATCACAAATTTGACTTACCTTATCCTCTTTCCAGTTGGAAACCATCACAAACGCCACCATGGGATACCCTTCTGTGGTTCCCTTGGGCACTAGCAGATACTGGGGCCAGCCACAGTCGCAGAAGTTGAATCCGGAAGGTGCGTTGGTCTGTCCGGTTTGACCGCGGAAGATTCTCTCGAAAGGAATAGTCACTGACGAGTCCATGCTGCTTCGGCGGATCGTGTTGGTGCCAGAAGAAACTGTTGAACAAGTAAAATATAAATTAAGTATATTTGGTTGGATGTTGCTATTATGTGAAGTTTTTTTTTTTGGGTGACAGACTAGGTGTTTGACCACAGTTCAACTAACATTAAGTAACGGTGTGGTCGATGGTCAGCATCTGGAATGGGAACTAGTTTTCAAATGAGGCTACTGGAACACACCATTAGATGTTTGGTGGCAAATTTTCAACTTGAAAGTGGTAGCTAGTCCGGTAGTACTACAACACCATTGTATGGTTTCACGATATTTTCCTTCACTGGCAGCTCAAGCTCATTGTTGGGATTTGAACGGTGTGTTGCGGCAGCCTCAGATGAAAGTCAGTTTCATTCCAGGCAAGGAGTGCTTTACCATATTCGACCACACCATCTGTGAGCTGTGATCAAACACATAGCCTGTCAAAAGTAAAAAAAAAAGTTGAATAATTAAATCTCGACATTGTTTTATATTAGAGCGGCGTATTAGAGTATCTAATGGTCACGAAAATTATGGTCGCAACAGACGTCCACCGATAAAGACCGTCAGACTAGTAAGGATAAGTATAATACAATCCAGATAAGTACCTAACCCAGTTTCCTGGAGCTACTTCCAGCAGTTTGCGTAAGTAGTACCCAATTTAAATACCTAAACATATACCAAAAAAGGGTGTACTGTCGCGGTTGGCACAACGATCGTCCCCAATGGCAAAATGATGAGCTTTCAATGCCCAAATTACGTATGGTTTCTTAAATTAAATACGGAAAATTATATTACTTACTTTTTGCTTTCGCGGTTTGATACTTAATATTTTACTTGGTTTTAGATCTCCTTAGCAGAAGGTTGTTTAAGGTACCACTGCAGTACCAGATATACTGCCAAGTAGTAGACTGTAAACATTACTATTCCTGCTTTTTTAAAATAATAGATAGGGTTACGTTTGACCGCCATCTCACTTGATGTTAAATGTTCATGCGGTCTAAGATAGAGCACGCTTGCCTAGAAGATACATTCACTCTCGACTTGACACCCAGATTATAACAACGGGGAACACCCACTCAGGCATCGTATTCCACTGTCTAGCAGTCCGCACAATGAACGTGGAATCAAATTGACGTGAAGGATACTGCAGGTTTAAAGTCAGCAATAAATAATCCAGCGGGCTTGGGTGCAAAGAAGCTCTTAATCCAAAGTGTAAGCAGGTTTAAAAGTTGAAAGAAATAGCAGGTTTTGGAATTGCACAAAACTCACGTGGTTGCGAGAACTTGTCCATCTCGATCATAAGTTTCCGTTGCTCGTCGAAAGTCAGCGGTTTTCCGCACTGATCCTCTGTTGGTGCCATGAAGATGCGGAAGGTACCCATCTGGGGCTCACTACTCGTGTTGTTTACTTCGATTCTGTGAATGATGACTTTATGGAATTGCATGATGATAGTACTATCTAGTACTCGGCTGGCTAGCTACCACCCTCAACAAATTAGAAGTAGGTTAAGGTAGATCAGGTTTTTCTTGGAAGATTTTCTTAGTCGTCTAAGTAGATACCACCGCAGTATTAGATATTCTGCCGCCAAGCAGTAGTGTATAAAATTACAGGGCTGTTAAGACTAACCTTCAAAAGTCTCAAAGTAATGAGCGCCAAAGCAACGACGCCCCGGACTTTGTTTTGTTTCTCAAAGAGACCTATTTCAAACTAAAATATTAAAGTATTTTTTTGTTATTTTATATATTGACGGTATTTTTTTATATTGACATATTTTATATTGTAATTTTTTTTTATATTAACCCATTCCTCCCCACTGTCATATTTTTAGGACACTATTTTCAAAATTTCTTTTTAGGTATTAGGACTTTTATTTTTATTATTTCTGATGAAATTCATATTTGTACACTATTTTTCTAATAAAATAATTTTTTTTCGCTGCAAGAAATGTTTACGTGATTTTAATGTAATTTTTTAAAATTGATCATTTTTGTTGACTGAAGGAGAGCATTGAGTTCCGATTGTATATACCGTAAAAGAAAAACGTTACCTACTTCAAAGTACGTAAGACTTATTCTTAGATCTCTACCAAATATAAAACAAATAAAAACAAAAACAAAATATAATTTGTGAACTTGTGATATACATTCAAAATAAGCCGTCCTATAAATATGACACTGGGAACCTGTCTGTACAATTTGCCGCGAAAGCATGTTCGATCCTGTCACGCTAAGTATAGGTTCAAACTGGTCAATTGTTTGTTTTTTGCGGGTCTTTCTTAACTTTTTGTGTTTACATTAGTCGATTAGTCTACGCCGTACACATTTCATCTCGTCACACGAAACGATTGTGATTATTTATCGACTTATAGTAAAAAAAGTGAATTGTTTACAAGGTTGAGAAATTAGGTAAGTAAAAATATTTTTTTGTTTTTTTTTTCTAATTGTAAACAATATACCTGTCTGTATGATTATAAGTATACGTGTGGCTATATATTAATATTTTCTGTTTTTTATTATTTATATATCATGGATCAGCGGATATTGTTATAACTTATCGCTTTACACAGGCAAAGGATGCTCAAACCTCTCCTAGTAGTGACGATGGCTTGGGTGCAACAGTGGTAAAGAAGTTGCTTGCAGTTTGTACAGCTTCCAGAGCACATGTAGTCTACTTCGATAACTTTTTCAGCAGCATGCAATTGATGATTGATTTGAAATCTCAAGGGTTCAGAGCTAAAGGGACAGTCAGAGAAAATAGGACTAAAAAATGTCCTATCATGACCAAACAAAAGATGAAAAAGAAAGACCGAGGTTTTTCCGATTATCGTTTTGATAAAAATAATGAAATTTTGTGCGTGAAATGGCATGACAACAATGTTGTTTGTCTTTTGACTAATTTTGATTTTGTAGAACCTTTTGTAAAAACGAATAGATACTCAAAGAAAGAAAAGGCCAAAGTAGCCGTGAATCAGTCAATACATATTCATAATTAGAAATGGTATTGGCCTTTAGTCATCCGTGTTTTAGACATGTCCCTTGTGATTGCATGGATTATCTACAACCAGATACATAAAGAGTAGACCATCCCTCTGCTAGATTTCAGACGAAGGGTTTGTTTTGCTTGGATGAAAAAATCGAAAGGCAAGGCAAGTAAACCGACACCCGGTTCTTCAGAAGTTCTTTTACAACCTGTCAGGTTTGATAATGTTGGTCACTATATGACAAAGAGGGACAAACAGAGGCATTGTCAAGGACAAGGTTGTAAGAAAAAACCTCTAACCTTTCGTCCTAAATGTGAAAAAACACTTTGCAGTGATTGTTTCATACCTTATCATACAAAATAAGCTCATAATATTTTATTTTTAAGACTGTTTGTGGACATAATTTTCAAATAAAGCTGATTTTCTTATAATTGTTAACTTGTATTATTTCTGATCACATGTCCCCAATGTCATATTTATAGGACAGGCTGAAACAGGGATGGAGGTATATTTTTTATTATTTTTTTCTCATATTCTTTTTTCTTAATGTATTATGAACTTAATTTAAAGAATTGATCAAAAAATTCCAATGTTTTCGATGCTTGGGAAGTAATGGGTTAACATATCTGTATATTGACCTACTTTATTTTGTCATTTTGTTTTTTATTCATTGACGTGTAAATTACTGTTTTAAAACTCTTTAAATAAATGATATATTTGGAATGAAACTATGGAATTGACTTGGTGTTTGTTATCAATAAAGTATTTGTACCTATTTGTTCTGTGTATCACTGCAATAATCATGGACATACGTTATCTCTTACCATCGGGACAGCAGCGTCTCGCTTGTGTCTTACTTTTACAATAAATAAAAAAAAAAACTAGTATATTTTTACATTAAAATAAGCGTAGCTAACGAAAGAGCTCTTTAAAAACTTACACATATTGGAACTCTTCGTGCTGCAGATGCGTGAAGTGAGCGTAAATATTACGTCGCGGCGCGAAGTCGAGACCGTTTTTAAGGTTCATAGTACTGCGCTCCCACAGTGTGGTGATGGTATTTTCTCCACCAGGGCTCTCTATCCTGATTGACGATACGTTGATACCGGGAAACACCAGCTTTGAACAAAGTATCAAAGTTGAAGTATATAGATCAGGGGTCGTAAACCTTTATTGGGGAATTTATGGCTATGACGTGCTTTAAATAAAATCTTTAGGGATTGAGTCTGTTTCTTCACAGCAAGCTCTATCAAAGCTTTGCAATAAAACAATTTTTTACTAAATTTACATAGTGATTAAATAATCATACAAAAAGCAAAAAAAAAAAAAAATACAAAATGCAAACTATTTGCTCTCGAAATATTTTTATAGTTTCGTTTTTGAGTCAATAAAAAATGTTGTGTTATTGTGGTGTATGAACTCCAAGGATGTTTGATACTTTTAATAAGTGACCAGCGTGGTTGTCAAGAATTGGCATGAATAGAAATTCGATTTCTCTCTGTAATTTTTAATTAAAAGTACCTGGATGACCGAGCTTTGCTCGGGTGAAAACACGGATAAAACAATGTTTTCTAAAAATGAAACCTAGCTACATCGATTTATCGCCCCTGAAACCCCCTGCATACTAAAATGAAATAAAAATATCAAAATTATGAAAATTGTTGGAGCCGTTTTCGAGATTCAGATTATATGTATTCGTATATACTAGAATTGCTCGTTTAAAGGTCTTAGATTAGATACACAATAGTTATATTTTATTGCGAACTAGACGCTACGTATTTCATATTACACTCATACGTACATATGTAAATACATGATGTCAAATACAATTAAAAATTTACTTGCTGGTAGATCTCCTTAGCAGGAGGTCGTTAAGATAGGTACCACCGCAGCACCAGATATTCTGCCGCTAAGCAGTAGTGTGTAAACATTACTGTGTTCCGGTTTGAAGGGTACTCATGAAGCTAGCGAAATTACTGGGCTGTTGCGACTAACCATCGAAAGTTTCAAAGTAGTGAGCGTCAAAGCAGCGTTGCTCTGGACATTGTTTTGTTACTCAAAGTTCTGTGTATCGCTGCAAAGGTTATGGACATGCGTTGTCTGTTACCATCAGGAGAGCGTTTTGTTTGTCATATTACTTTTACATTAAAAACCTTTGCTTAAAAAAAAGATTACAGATTCCTTATTTTGAAGAGTTTTATTATCAAGAGGCCCGCTTGCTTGATTGTCTTTTCTTTTGCTATGGATTTGCTATAGGATGCGTTGTACCACGATGTTATTTGAAGACGTAATCAAATAGACCTGTAGCGTGTTAGAATTATTTTGTCGCGTGCTATCATTGGCATGCGTGTCATTGGTTTGCCATCTCTGGTATAGATGAATGCCAGCCCGTCCTAATCCAAAATACCTGGTACCAGTTTTTAGTATAGGCGCCAGGAATTATGGGTGCTAACCACTCAGAAACATAAAAACACACACTGATTGAAGAGGTCCCAGATTTTTCAGATTAGACAGAATATTGGTTAATATTTCTATAGCTATACATCAATTTATTAAGACTTTAAGATTTTTTTTTCTATATTGTAGATAGACTTGCGTTTGACCGATATCTTGCCAGCTGTTAAGCGAAGATGCGGTCTGTGAGCACGCTCGCCTAAATGAAACAGATTCACTTGAAGGCACCCAGACTGTATCTATCAGGGAACACCCACTCTGGTAGCAAATTCCATTATTTAGCTGTTCGTACAATGAAAATAGATACTTCTTAAATGGGTTTCTTTCACTACCGCTGATGGTTTCAAGCTTTCATGTCGTTTGAGGTGCTTTTCCTTTATGCATTTGAAAAGAGAGAGGCCGTCTAAAGCCGACACCAATAGACAACCAAAAAAAATAAAATACATTGGGGTGTACCTGTGTCAACACGGCTTTGTGTACGTATATGTGTACGTTTTTGAATACTCGGAAGTTCTAATGTTACAAGTAGGGTTGAATACCGGGATCCCGGGATCCCGAAAACTGGGATACCCGACCGATTTTTCTCCGGTATTACATTACCGGTATTAGTAGACAATACCGAAAATTCGGTATTTAAGAAAAAAGGTTTCACAGACAGATTCACCTTTTTTGTATCATTCAAGTCTCGACAAATGAACTTTCTTTCATGTATTGTTTTCTAAACTTGACCAAGTTAATCTCATTGCTTTAAAAATAACTTCACTCAATTAGGGAAATTTTCTATAACATAATAAAAGATACATAATCCTTTCGGAATAACTCGAACAAAATTCGGGGGTTCTTCTTCAGTTTTGAAATTGATTTCAGAAATTTTAATCTCTATATTTACTATTATGTTATTTTTAGAACAATGAGATTATCATCATCGTCGAGATCAGAAAACAATAAAATGAAAAAAAAAGATATTTTTTCAAGACTCGAATGATTCAAAATTGATGTCATGTGAAACTTTTTTTTCTGTAAATACCAAAATTTCGGTAGGTATTGACTAATTGTTGCTTTGTTACACTCGATGCGTATTGTGCCATTTGTTATTGTTTGTTACTTTAAACAAATTTTAATTGTTACCATAATACCGGTAACAATACCGGTATCCAGGTATTGTTTAGGTACAATACCGTAATACTGGTATTGATAAATACCTCCGGTATTGCAATCCCTAGTTACAAGTTCTTTGATCCATAGATATTTTGTTGCAACATCAAACTGTATCATCCGATGATGTTATCAACAGTTGTTTGAATGTCATTCCACTGCGGAAGCAAATTTGAAGACGTAACTATTCAAGTCAAAAGTACAATTTCTCTGGGTTTTTGGTATAGTTAAATTGATCTGATTGAACGCAATGATCACGTAATCATCTATCATAAATACATTACCTTCTCTGCCCCGTAAGGAGTGAGATTATCCTTGTACAATCCAAATATATTATCGATGCCAGCATGCCAACGGTAGAAAATGGGATCTCTCATCGCCGTTGCAGAATCACCCATTACTGAGTGTTGTTGCTAGGAAAATAAGAGACAAGATCAGTTATACCAAATATAGAAAACTAATACATTAGTGACCCGCCCCGGCTTCGCAAGAGTGCAATGTAGATCTAATGTGGTGCATATGCATGTGTTATACTTTTCGTAGGGATCCCTAATTTAAATCGATAAACAATATATCCTATGTTACTCAGTGATAATGTGGCATTCTATTACTTAGAGATTTTTTTCAACCGGTCCAGTAGTTTTTGAGTTTATTCATTACAAACATAAACACACACATCAGCCATAGGACGTCCACTGCTGGATATAGGCCTCCTCCTGGAGGGTTTTGCAAATACTCGCCACGCTTGGCAGGCGGGTTGGCGAGCGCAGTTGATGGTGATTGTTCAAGGAAGACGCTGCTGCCCATATTCCGGATTTCATCCCTTAGCCGACTCTTACGGCAACCACGGGTAGAGAGGGTGGGGTACTATTCTTACGCCGGCACCACCACGGCAATGGCGATGTATGATATATCCTAAAGTTACAAACATACAAAAATACAAATCAAAACAAAATGTTTTCCTTTGTCGTTTGATGGTACGGACTATTTGTATACATACCCCATGCTTTTCTTCGGGATCGTGGATGTAGGCAATCAGCATATGCCCTTTATTGTGATAGTCACCATAGTAGACGGGGTTGTAAGAGATGGAGGTCGCTTCCACCAAATTTCCGAGGATGTCGATCCCTGTCTCTTCGTCAAGAGGAAGTTGACTCCCGTCGAGCTGTAGTTCAGATAAGTTTGGATAATTGTGGTATTTTATAGTATAATTACATAATGGCATCTACAAAATGAAATGCAGCTTCAGGACAGAACATCAAGTTCTTGGATGGACGGTATTATTAAGGTAGCAGTAGACCGGACTGTTACACCACGTCTTTTTCATCTTAAAATCCTGTCCACCCTATGGTTGCTTGAAAGGCATCGCCTTTAGCGATAAAGTTACCGCTTATTACTTAAGTTTATTAATGTAATCTTTCGGATGAACAATAAAGAGTTAATCAATAATAAAAACGAAAAAAATGGCAGATAATAATTGAATATAAGTCTATTTTTTTTAACAAATAGGCTTGCGTTTGACCGTCATCTCGCCTGATGTTAAGCGCAGATGCGGTTTACGATGACGCTAGCCTAGAAGAAACCGATTAATTTGCGACTTGAAGGCACCCAAGTTGTATCTATCAGGGAACACCCACTCAGGCAGCAAACTCCATTGCGTAGCGGTTCGCACGACGCACGAAGGTGTAATTGAACCATATAGTTCGAGCTTTTGGAATATGAATCATAAATCGGTCTCTTTTTAGGCCGCCCGATAGAATGAGCAGGGTGGAATTAGGTTCTGTAGAAAACCGACTTTGGGTCGACATTCCAGACTTTGAAGCCTTTCCTGAACAAGCGAGTGACATGATCATTCAGAAGAGCAATTGGTATCTTATTCTGAATAAATGAATGAATGATTTATTTGTCTGTGAAACTAGGTACATACATAGATCTTTGGAGGAGTTTACAGATGTAGCTGTGTTCAATATCGTCTAATGATAGTCTATTTACAATGAAAATAAATGTCAAAATGATTATAAAATCACAAGCAGACACAAAATTAAAACTACGGAAAAAGAAGATTTGTAGCGATGATAGCTCAGTGGTCAGCGCGGTTGGTACACACGTCGAAGAGCATGGGTTTAAACCCCAACTTGAATGAGCTTGAGCTGTCGTTGAAGGGAAAACATCGTAAGGAAAGCATAGCATGGTGGTAGGGTATTTTCTAGTACTCGGCTGGCTAGCCACCATCCTCAAGTTTAAAATCTACCGCTGAGCACCTAACAGTGAGATCCGGCAACCTAACTTGAGAGCTATTTCCATTCCAGGTTAACTGTGCTTTCCCATCTTCGACCACACTGTCACTTGACATCAGTAGAGGTGTGTGGTAAAAGACCTAGCTTCACAAACATAAAAAAAGATAAAGATTAGATTAGATTACCTGCTGAATTGACTGGCTTTTAGTAGCATCCACGATCCGGGTGTACCATGTCTCCAAATCAGTAATAGAGGCCATGATTTTGCTTCCCGGACGGATTATATCCTGTACGGCAATGTTGTCGAATCTAGTGTGGAGGGAAACAATTTCAATAATCAACCAGTACATGTGACAATATATCAGATTGATATGAAATACTCTGTAGCGTGTATTACGGTGATGGAGATAAAAAATGTAAAATAAATTATTTATTATTATATAGTTTTTTTTTCAAACAGGCTTGCATTGGCCGCTAACTCACCGCGAAGATGCGGTCTACGGTGGAGCACGCTCGCCTGGAAGAAACCGATCCACTCGCGACTTACAGGCACCCAGATTATATCAGGAAATACCCAATCGAGCAGCAAATTATATTCTTTAGCGGTTCGTACAATGAAGGTAGATTCGAACCGTTTATTTCGAGTTTTTGGAATATTGACCTTACTGTGCGTGGGGTGTTCTCGGAATTTCCTGGAGTTTTACCTAAATCAATGCCCTAGGGCGAGGATGGCGAACCATTGGCACGCGTGCCATTGATGGCACGCGACACAATATTTTGGGCACGCCACCCAAGAATCGACTTAGTTGTATGTTAGTTGTGTCGTATTTAGTTTTAATAATTTCTCACTAATCACTAAGCCAAAATTATTTTCCGGCACGTCTATGGCCTCATTAAACATTTCTTTAGATAAATGGCACATTCGTCCATAAAGGTTCGTCACTCCTGCCCTGGGGGTATGTTAAGCGTCCTTACATTATTATTCAAGTGTTAGTCAAAGCAGCGAACTAGGAACTAATAATGATAATAATAAAAACGTCGCGCAGTGCTTGTCGACATCACCATCCCACATGACGAGAATATCGTGAAGGCGGAGACGTACAAGCTCAACAAATACCTTGACTTGGCTTACGAGATAACCGCCTTAATACGGAATGTTGCTTCGGCGATTATTGTCCCGATAGACATCACGGCAGGGCCGGATTTGGGGGAAGGCAGGCGGGGCTAGTGCCCTGGGGTCTCCACAAGAGAGGGGCCCCCCACAATTGTAACTAATTACTACATTTTTTGTTGACATAATTTTATTTGTTAGCAAAAATTGTTTAAAAGACTTGACGGAAAATAAGTAAATAAATTTAAATATAGATATATCAATGTATTATGAATATTTTAGGACCTACATAGTTTATTATTGTTGACTACCAATTTGCATACCAGATGGTAGAATATAGAAGAGCGTTTAACATTGTTATATCAACTGTATAATATAACCCATACTCGCAATAAACTATATTGAATTTTTATTCGGAAAATAATTAGGGACTTCCGCTCCTTCGTTGCCCCAGGGCCTCCAGACCTCCAAATTCGCCTTGCGTTACGGTGAACGGTATTATAGCGAAGAGTCTCGAGCAACATCTAAAGAGACTCTAGCTAGGCGGTTGGGTCAAGGGTTAGATTCAAAAGGCAGTGATCCTTGATACAGCGCGCATTGTTAGGCGGTTCCTCACTCTGCAGCCCTAACCGCCGGCAGCTTGAGTCCTGCCCCGCTGCCGGCGGCACCCTAGTTTTTACGTTTTTTATATTATTTATTTGTTTTATATATATATTTAAAAATTAAATAAATATTAAGAAGATAAACAATAACAATTATTTATTACCACTTCTACAAGGCTGCTTATGCTTCATAACAATAAGCTCAACTGTTTTAATGTACCAGACGCAATTCCAATACAATCGAGTCTTTTAAAAGTTTTCTCTTTATTACCAAAAAGGTGTCAAAACATAAATGAGATTAACAAATAAATATCGTAGAACGTTTTCCACAGCACCGTCTAGCCCCAAACTAAGTAAAGCTATGGGACCCAGATACCTGACAGAACACTTGTAAACCTTTTTTTGTAAATACATACTCATAATACATACAGAATACCCAAACACAGAACAATCATTTATCGTCACATAAATGTTTGTCGTGGTGGGACTCGAACCGACGTCTTACAGCTTTTAAAGCATATATTTTACTAAACGAACTATCAGGGGAGTCGTATGGTAAGGTGTTACCTGGGTGCCCAGGCACGGCTGGCATTGGCCGAGTCCAACAAGGGGAAGTATCCCTCAGCGATGGGCTCTCGGAAGTTTACATAGGGCTTCGTAAGCCCCAACCCATTACACATGCGTTCTGTGTTGTATCTGAAAGAGAGAATAGAAAATTTAAGTTTGTTTTATTTATGTGGGATAACTCACTTGTAATTAATTATATCGGATACAAAAATTCTCAAGAAACTGTTGTTTTCGAAACACAATTGTAATACATTTTTACTTTATTTTATGCTGTTTTAAAGCTTAGTATATAACATTCATGTAGAACTAGCGAACTGCCCGGTACTTGGTATACAAAATCAAATTGATTCAGCCTTTTAAGTTAGTACCTGGATGACCGAGCTTTGCTCGGCTGGAAACACGGATAAAACGACGTTTTCTAAAAATTAATATCTAAATCGATTTATCGCCGTCGAAACCCCCTGCATACAAAATTTCATGAAAATCGTTGGAGCCGTTTCCGAGAACCAGATTATAAATATACATGTATACAAGAATTGCTCGTTCAAAGATATTAGATTAGATATATATCTGTGGTTGTATAAAATTAAACATATACAGATTCATAATTATTGTATGTTCTAAAGACCAGTTTGAATTATTTACATGTTAGGATACTGCTGAGATTAATAATTTAAGTGGTCCCTGCAAGATTAGAATAATGACTTGCCTGGCCATAACCTGGTGATGCATGTAATAGAAAAGCTCTCCTCTCCTGTCCTTGTTTACGATTACGTTGTTGGTCGCATCGGTGGGGTAAATCAGGTGCCAGTGCCAGTGATGTGAGTTCAGCCCAATGTCCTCTCGGAAGTACGACAAGCGATGTTCAGCAACTTTTGGGTTTACCGGTAAATTAATTTCAATCAGGGGCAACTGGGGAAAAAGTGGTTAAGTTATATTATAAAGTTACCTACAGAGTCCAGCGGATTAGCAAGTTGAAGTGGAATTGATCAGATACATAGCACGCAGAACTGATGGTGAATGGGGCAGTAAAGTCTTCGAAAGAAGACTACGGACCGGCAAGCGCAGCGTAGGACGTCCACCCATAAGGTGAACAGACGACCTAATAATGACTGAAAGAACGCGCTGGATGCGATCCGATTGCAACCGCTTTTTATGGATATCAATGGAGAAGTTCTATGTCCAGCAGACTAGCAAATTGAAGTGGCAGCGGTCAGTTATATAGCACGCAGAACTGATGGCCAATGGGGCAGTAAAGTCCTAGGACTATCCTAGTAGGATACTGCTACAGATACATAGCACGCAGAACTGATGGTGAATGGGGCAGTAAAGTCTTCGAAAGAAGACCACGGACCGGCAAGCACAGCGTAGGACGTCAACCCATAAGGTGAACAGACGACCTAATAATGACCGAAAGAACGCGCTGGATGCGATCCACTTGCAACCGCTCTTTATGGATATCAATGGGGGAGATCTATGTCCAGCAGTGGACGTCCAACGGCTGAGATGATGATGATATTGTAAAGCCATGTACTTATCAATAGATCTTACTTTTTTTTCTTCAGGGACAACAGCACAGTACTCCCTGGCACGGCGCATCGACTTTCGGTCCACGAATTTATCAGGAAATGTTTCTGCGAAAGTTGGGATGTCCATGCCTTTTGTGTCTGGCCTATCAGGGAACAAGAATATATAGGATGTACACGAATAAGAATACATATATGACGGTGTGCTTGTAAAAGTATATTTCAACAAAACGAATTTTGTGCAGGCATCAATAGTTACGGAACAGTATTCCATCCGGTCAACACTTGACGTTACAAAAGCGGTTTTTATCATAGCTCAATTGATGTAACCCATAGAAGATTCTTTTTGCAAATTGTTTCTGTGGAATGAACCGCCTCAATAGGTTTCTTTTTGCGAAAGATACAATTCTAGCCGTTATAGAATTGGTTTCTGGAAGTTACTATTAAGCTTCATCGCAGACCTTACAAACATCTTCGCTAGCGCATCAGGCGACATGATGGTAAGCCTGTATTCTATTACAAAGGCTTTTGGGAGTTGTGATATAAATTCAGGGTTTTAAGTTGCGGTTTGGTAAACCAACCTTCATCATTATGAATAGCTTTGACTGAGGAACCAACTCTGAAGTTAAGTGACGATATGGTCAAAGATAGTTAAGCACGCCTGCCTGGTATAGAACAAGCTCTCAAGTGAAGCTGCCGAAACACATCGTTAGGTGCTTTTCGGCAGTTTTTCAACTTAATGGTAGCTAGCCGGGTACTAAAAAATACCCTACCACCATGATATGTTTTCCTCACAATGTGTTCCTTCACCAACTGCTCAAGCTCATTGTTGGGGTATTAAAATTCTTTGGCGTGTGAACCGACCGTGCTAACCACTAAGCAATCATCGCTACAAACGTTCAATGTAATATACACAAGAGTACGATATAGAATTTCGTACAGAATGTTTGCTAAATATTTATTAAGCAAGACCTATTCGCAAACCTGTACCTGTGAAGTATTGCAACAGAAACACAATAGTTGAACAAATAGGGATTGATGTGCATTTGGGAATACGCAAATAGAGACATCAACTCCTCCAAGCTCATGTTCATGTCCATGAAGATATCGATAAGCCTTCCTGCCATTTCACGATGCTTTGGCACGAAGAAAGAAAACTGCTCATCCTGAGGTAGCTCCATAGGCAGAGACAGATCAGGTAATACGATTGACCCAATGTCGATAGTAGAGGAAGGCTTGCTTTCAATATTTATCTCCGTAGTCAAGGTCTGGACAGGAACCTTCAATGTTTTATCAGAGATTTCATCAAATTGTATGTTATCTATTAAAACTGATTTGGAATGTATTGATGGTGGGTCAATAAGGGTTTCTTGAGATGCAGCCATTATAACTGGTTGAGGCTTCATCAGGGTTTTATACTCTTTGGGCTGAAATAGAAAATTGCCAATTAAAATATGATAACAAGAGAGTTGGATGATGTGTTTTCGGTTTACATTTTTGTCAAATAGAATTTCGAATTCGAATAAGTCCTGTGTTTATAAGCTGTCCCTATCTTACTGAGCGCAACCATCTTCTCGATGCGATAAAGGTAAGGCCATAATCCATCACCCAAGCTAAGTGCGAGTAGGTAGACATCACATATTTATACAATGACTAGCTGTTACCTGAGATTTCGTCCGCGTGAAATTTAATAAAAAGTTTGTTTAGTTTGCAGTATAAAAGTATTGTATATGTTAAACTAGGCACTAAACTATATGTGTGCTAAATTTGATCTAAATCCGTTTTGTAGTTTTTGCATGAAAGTTTAACAAACATCCATGCATCCAACCATCCTTACAAACTTTCATATTTATTTAGTAGGGTATGATAGGATAAGATAGAACGTATAGAAATAGAAACTAATTTAGGTTCTAGGTTTGGACTGAACGAAGTGATATGTAATATTTAAGTAGAGACTAAAATTTTGTTAATTCAGCATAACCTTTGGAAGAATTTTGAATTATCTGCAAGTTTAAATTAATAGCATATGAAACTCACGTAGTAATGTTCGGGTATATTGAAACGAATCTTTTCATCTCCTTTTTCCATAAAAATGGGCTCCGTAGGCCGGTCGAAGAATAGCAGCAGGCTATCACGAGTGTCAGGCATCTTGAAGACCTGGAATAACAATCGATTAGGCAGGCCCATATAGGAATAGTCTAGGTAGCGGCTTAAAATGCAGCAGATTGTTCTATGGATTGTCCTGCTCTCATCACCGGACCATCTAAAACTTCTTTTGTTAAAATAATCAGACGAACGAGACGCTCTCCTGGTGGTAAGCCATAACACATTTCCAGGACCATTGCAGCGATACACAGAACTTTGAGTAACGAAACAAAGTCCAGAGCATCGCTGCTTTGGCGATCTTTGCTTCAAGACTTTCGATGGTTAATCTCAACAACCGTGTAATTTTGCTAGCTGCAGTACCCTTGATACTGGAACACAGTAATGCTTACACAATACTGCTTGGCAACAGAATATCTGATACTGAGGTGGTACCTACCTAATCAACCTTCTGCTAAGACCTGCAACTAAGCTAAAAATAAAGTTTCTGTTGAGTCTAAGGTGGAGATCACGTTTCCGTCCATGTAAAATGTCGGTGTTTTATCGTTCTAAATATTATTCTATTGAATTTGCTTTAAGTAACTTTACTGATCCTCATTAAATTAAAACATAAATCTATACCTAACAAAATATAAAATAAAACTACATATTTACAAACTTATAAAGCATTGTCACGATGTATGGCAATGCTAAGCTTTTGACCAAAGTAGAAGCCAGCATTCTGGTCACCTGAAGCCTCCTCTACACGTTTGGCCAGGTCCCGATATAGATCGTGAGCGGCCGGCCCCTACGGCCCTAAAGTTTCAACCCCAGACGGCACAAACAAGTACATTCTATCGAAATAACTATATTTGTGCCGTTTGAGGTTTTCGGCTTTAGATGCGGCTGCACCAGCTTGTCCCGAAGTCACAGAAAGATGAGACAGCGCCAAGGTGTCCTCCACACCAGAGGCCGTCCCATCTTCCATGGGATAAAGGTCATACCGTCAGGTCTCTTGCCGTCGTCCCGCATCAGTCCGTGCGGTTCTAAAACTGATGGGACGCCGGCACTGGCAAAAGCCCGACGGATGATGTCGTTTAAGCTGGCGTACCGCGATATACGCCCAGCACTCTTACTACACTCTTACTCTTACTACCTAGTGTTTAGGTTTCAGATCAGCCTTTTTAATGTATTTCATAATTATTACTTAAGAGTTCAAAATAAAACTTTTTTTTGGCAATTAAAATAGGTACATAAATGTCAACAATATTGCAAAATTAAAATTACTTTATATATCCATTATACAACAACAATCAAATTAGGTACGTAAAACAATAAATTTAAATCAATATAAAATGCGTGCACTCATAAAATCTTTACAATGAAAAGATTTACCAAGTCTCAAGCTTCGCAACGAAGTACTTTGTGCGAAGCGCGTGAGTTTGCCTATGCGACAGTTCGGCGAAGGATATTCACTATTTTGTTACCAACCGCCACTCAAAATATTAAGTGACAAAACAAAAAACATGCAACAGGGATAAGCTCGTTTTTATACAAATTTCCCATAAGATATATTTATCTAGGTAACAAAACAGGAAAAAAACGTCACGTTATTACAGGTAAAACAGGCCAAACGACAAAACTATATCCTTTTTGGGCAGGAAAAATAGTACTATATTACGTTTTTAAGTATAATGCGTTTATGAAAAAAATACTAAATGAAAATGAGTACATAATTAAGGTGCGAGTACATAATTGAGTACATAAATGAGTTCATAATTATGAGTACATATTTTGCGTGGTGGTAGGGTACTTTGTAGTACTCGGCTGGCTAGCTACCATTCTCAAGTTGAAAATCTGACGCCAAGCATCTAACGGTGTGTTCCGGCAGCCTCACTTGAGAGCCAGTTCTATTCCAGGCTAGGTGTGCTTTACCATCTTCGACCACACCGTCACTTAACATCAGGTGAGTTATGGTCAAACAAATAGCCTGTCAGCCATAAAAAAAAAAAAAATGCGTTAAAAAGATACCGTAAGGAAAAAATACTAAGTTTAAAACACATTAATTCCAGTCAAGGCAAAAATTACTAAGGATAAAAAGTTTAAATTGAATACCTACTTGGTCAGAGTTATTCATAAATCGACAAAATTTTAATCGCTTGGTCGCCGAAAACTTTGAAAATGTATTATTTTTTTAAGTTACCAAGCGACAGCTAAATTCTTCCTAAGTATTCTAATTAAAAGAGATCTTAGGAGTATGACCAATTGACGCAGTATTTTGTTGCGGTTTCAATGATATTATTATATATAACTCAATATATATAAGCCGTGGTGGTGCCGGCGTTAGAATAGTACCCCACCCTCTCTACCCGTGGTTGCCGTAAGAGTCGGCTAAGGGATTTCATCCGGAAGATGGGCAGCGGCGTCTTCCTTGAACGATCACACCTAACTGAGCTCGCCAACCCGCCTGCCAAGCGTGGCGAGTATTGGCAAAACCCCCCCAGGAGGAGGCCTGTGTCCAGCAGTGGACGTCCTATGGCTGATGATTATGATAACTCAATATCGTCTAACATGTCGCTTGGTAATTATTGCCTTTCAAGCGTTATACGATATACAGTCCTTAATTTTTTGCTCAATTTTCCTATAACTATTTGCATGAAAAAAAATATTAAGACAAGGTTCTTGGCACTTTATTGAACCTTATACAAGCTGAAGAGTTTAAAAAATCTATTACCCAACTGCGATTAAAATTGCTAAGGGAAACAACTTTGTAAACAAATTTATTAATATTCCTAATTAAATTTAAAGTGTTGTAAATATACATATGTATATATGTAATCCTCTTTAATTTACTTTATTTTGATACCCTACTAGATAGGTTTTTTTTTTATTTAATGTATTATATTTCGCGCCAAAAATCCGACTTTATTTTTTCAAATACCTCCCCAAGAACACTTGGGTTTTTAAGACGCATATAACGACACCTTAACTGTCGAAATCCATCCAGCCGTTTTGAAGATACGAGGTAATAAAGAAAACATACATACAAGATACGGTAGATATATTTACATATTTTATTTTATTTATAGATTTTACTTGGTGGTAGATTTCCTTAGCAGGAGGTTGTCTTGGTAGGTACCATCGTAGTACCAGATATTCTGCCGCTAAGCAGTAGTGTGTAAACATTACTGTGTTCCCGTTTGAAGGGTACTGGAGCTAGCGAAATTACTGGGCTATTGAGACTAACCATCTAGTCTCAAGGTAATGAGCGCCAAGGCAGCGATGCTCTGGACTTTGTTTTACTACTCAAAGTTCTGTGTATCGCTGCAATGGTCATGGACAGGCGTTATCTCTTAACATCAGGAGAGCGTATCGTTCGTCTCAGTACTACAAAAAAAAAAAAAGAAACTTACCACAGTTTTCTAAAATCACCAAAAAATTACACAATTTCGTTTTATTTCACTGGATAGACAAACGTTCTGTTAAATATATGAAACTGTTTGTGCGATTTTATCGGTAGGTGAGTCGTGAATGCTTATTATAATTTTGTTCAATAATACTTATAGACAATTAAAGCTATTTGTTGTTTATATAAAATATGTGGGTTTTCCGAGTAGGTTATAAATGGGTATTACCTGTTATAAATAGTACCCAATATTTTTAACCGACTTCAAAAAAGGAGGAGGTACTCAATTCGATTGGTTTAAAAAAAAAATTGTTACCTCCGAAATTTTCGACTGAGTGACTGGTGGTATTGCCGTGGTGGTGCCGGCGTAAGAATTGTACCCACCCTCTCTACTCGTAGTTGCCGTAAGAGTCGGCTAAGGGATGAAATCCGGAAGATGGGCAGCAGCGTCTTCCTTGAACAATCACACTTAACTGCGCTCGCCAACCCGCCTGCCAAGCGTGGCGAGTATTGGCAAAACCCCCCCAGGAGGAGACATTTGTCCAGCAGTGGACGACCTATGGCTGATGATGTGATGTGATATATATAACTGAACTCATTTGGTAGTACATTACCATTATTTCTGTTTCATGAACTGTAGGGCGCGGGTTCTATTCCCACCTAGGATAAGTATTTATTTGACTATATATGTTTGATCTGTTTCTGGGTGTTCTGTATGTATTATCCCACTAATATTATAAATGTGAAAGTTTGGATGGATGGATGTTTGTTACTCAATCACGCCAGAACGGCTGAAAGGATCTGGATGAAATTTTGCTTGTAGATATTTTAGGCACTGGAATAAAACATAAGATACTTTTCATCATCATCATCATCCATCACCACGCGGGTAAAACCGCGCGACGCAGCTAGTAAGTATATATTTACTTGAAAAAGTAAATAAGTATTCTATCAGCTATCTGGTTTCCATTGTACAAAATTTTGTGAGTTTGGGGCTAGATGGCGCTGTGTCAAATATCCTAACGATTAAATATCGACTTCCTATCGGTTTAGTGCTGCGAATGCGTGTGACCCCGATTTTAATAAATATTATTAATAAGTTTTGAAATATATTTACTATCAAATTGACTTATGGAATGTGGAGGGTGATGGATGCTGCGGGTATTCTTCTTTGAGTTTCCTTATTTACCAGGAATTTAAGGTAACAATTATCTTGTACACATGTCATATTAGGTATTTTATAATTTCTAAATACCAATTTATTACAGAACTAGCTGTGCCCCGCGGTTTCACCCGCTCTAGATGCCGACGTCATAGTAGCTTTATGCATGCAAAGTCTCAGCCCGATCGGTTTGAAATTGACAAAGATTCATACAAACTTTCATCCCCTATTTTATCCCCTTGGGGGGGTAGAATTAATCAAAATCCTCTCTTAGCGGATGGTTACGTCATAACATCTACCTGCATGCCAAATTTCAGCCCGATACGTCCAGTGGTTTGGGCTGTGCGTTGATAGATCACTATGTCAGTCAGTCAGTCAGTCACCTTTGAGTTATATATATATTTAGATAGATAGAATAGATTAACCGATGCGGCAGAGCTTGGCTTTTACACTCGCATATATTCCTATATGTGTATGCATATATACTCATATTATTTATAGTAGCTGGATTTTTTTAAAGAACTTGGAAATATAGGGAAAAAAATACATCTGGACTCGAACTGGGGTCTTCTGGATTCGGGACCGCCCGATTTCCCACCTAAGCTATTATATCCTTGTAAAAGGTGGCGAAATTTACTTTTGTATTTTAATGATATTGTAGCAGTATTCCATTGCCCAAAAACTCGGATAAAACGACGTTTTCTAAAAATGAAACCTAGCTAGATCGATTTATCGCCCCCGAAACCCCCTGCATACTAAATTTCATGAAAATCGTTGGAGCCGTTTCCGAGATTCAGATTATAGGTATATATATATATATATACATAGAGTTGCTCGTTTAAAGGTATTAGATAGATAGATAATGTTTACCTATATTATGTGTGACAAGCAAAAAACTCTGGCGAAATCAAAATGCTTCAGGTTTATAGCTGGCAAACTTATTCATGAACTAACTATATCACGATTGCTATGGAAGGCAAAACCACGATCTTGATACTCTTTACGATAAATCATCGACAAATGTCAAGAAAGTGGAGATTACCGAGAAAATCTCGAGTGCAACATACTAGGGTTATAACGTCTAAACTACATAATGATACCGTTTCAATCATAAAATAAAAAATAAAAAAACTCTAAGTATGAACAATTTCAAGCACAAATCTCGGCACAAAAACAATATGCCCCAGGTTCAGGCCTGGCAAACTATTTTTTTAAATTAATAAGGCAACTAGAGCTACCCTTTGGCCTATATGGCATCTTATAGTACGTAGGTTGAGCCCATTTTTACGACCCTAAAAGCTGGCCCAATTCTGAACGCTCCAGGTTAGGTCCTGGCAAACCAAGTTTTTTATACGTAACTATAACATTTTTTTAATTTACTGCACTTTTTTCTATTTTTGGTATGCACATTTCACAATAAAGAGATTCTATCTATCTTTAATCACGCTACCACCATATCTATATGTACTTTTTTTTAAATACATTTTTAATAATAGTAAAATTTAATTAAATTAAAGTATTTGAGTACAGAAAAACGATTTTGGTTTGTCTCAGTACAAAAACACACTGCGCTAACAACACAATTATACAGTCATCACCACATCATCATCATCAGCCATGGGAAGTCCACTGCTGGACATAGGCTTCCTCCTGGGGAGGGGTTTTGCCAATACTCGCCACGCTCGGCAGGCTGGTTGGCGAGCGCAGTTAGGTGTTATTGTTCAAGGAAGACGCTACTGCCCATCTTCCGGATTACATCCCTTAGCCGACTCTTACGGCAACAACGGGTAGAGAGGGTGGGGTACTATTCTTAAGCCGGCACCACCACGACAAAAAGCAATGTAAAGTTAAAATTACTACGAGATTCTTATGAGTTAGTAATAGTATGTAATACGAAGTAGAAATGCCACCAGCCTTATAGAATATTGGTAAATATTTTGATTTTTCTATTCTTTTTATCTCTACTGTAATAATACGACAAGAAACGTCGCCTATAACTTGCGTCAAATATAGTGAAAAAAATTATGAATAGATAGTTAATGTTTTAATAATCGATTCTAAAGTCATAGTCATTTCAATTTTAACTTAAATATGGAAGTGTCCATATCTATTTCACATTTAAGAATTATTTTCGTTTCCGTGATGACTGGTCTGCGACAGGTAAGTAACTCTTTTTATATGTATACTATTGTTGAGCAATTAAGAAATTTTGAAACAAAACCTAATATTTCTATTATTTGTACATATTTGTTGTAATACTACATGGCGATGAGGCATGCAGATTTGTGCGTTTTGTAAACCAGTTAAGTTCCTTGAAGCACAACGGAACAGTCTTTGGATTGTCGACATCATTTTACCACTCTTAATTCGCCAGATGTTGTGGCATTGCATGCTTGATAAAAAGTTGAGTCTTAAGAGAATCCCGAACTAATATTTTCCATTAATAAATGTTTAAATCAGAAGTCAACTCTTGTCAGTAGGAGAATGTCTTCGCAATACTTTTTACTACAAAGTACTTTTTTTTCCAGATACTGTTGATACCACTTTTGGTGATCTCTGTAGAGAGTTTCTGGCCATTGCCTTGGCTACATAATACCTTCGTACAACCTCAATCAAGACACCTGCGTCTGCAACATCTACCGCCATTATTCACATTCCGCAAGATTCCATATAATGATATCATTACGTTGAAATCGGTAGTTCAAGATGACATTTCGGACTATGACGTCATTGTTAAACGAATCACGGTAAAAAAATATCCAAGATATGACGAAGACAAGTTTTATTCAGGTATTGGTCCTCATCGCTTTATTTGGATAGATAATATTGAGGAAGATATTATAGAGAGTGATAATTATAGTGGCAACAAAAATAATTTTGATGATGAGGATACTTACAGCGGTGTCGATAGTCTTGATATTGACGATGCTACAAATTATGTTGATGACATTAATGACAGTAGTGATGAAGATGACATTAATGACAGAAGTAATGTAGATAACACAACAGATGATGCTAAAATTAATAATGATAACAAAGATGTAAAAAAACAAGATGATTTGAACACGCGGCCGAATGATGAAGACAAAGTTTCAGATGTCATTAAAACTACAAATAATCAAAAACCTAATAAACCTTTTATTAATGAATCTAAACCTAATAATGCTGATGAAGATTTGAGAATAGATCCAAGAAAAGACGAGGTGGAAATTAAAAAAGAAGCTGAGAAATAATATTAGTACAGGTACATCAAAACCAATACTACTAGTCCAGTCATATTAGAGGTTTCACCTCAGAAAGAATGGGCTGGGAACTTTTATGTCTTTGGCATTCTAAAGGAGGCCTATGTCCAGCAGTGGACGTCCTATTGCTGATGATGTAATCTGAACTGTCTGCCTCTTAAGTTATTCAAGGTCACAAATATATATATTTTTTTGCAAATATTTCTGTTTTTATAGCTCCAATGATGTTGACATGTGTGATAAAAGTTATAGATCATACAATTTGCAACGAATTTTATTTCAAACACTTAATTATTTAATAAGAGTGCGAAGAACGCGCAGCGCTCATCCACAAATACAGGAATGCATGCATGGTCAACTTTGAGTCCTGATTAATAAAACCTCGTTTCAAAACAGTAAATTACTAAAATATCCTTAACTATAAATAACGCGTATTATTTATTTAATAGATAATAACACATTGTTGCTACATTGTAATAATTAATATTTTACATGTATGTATATATTTATTCAAGTGCCTACTTTGTGTAATTTAAAACTCATCATGTGAAATACTTTCTTATATACTACTATACTATATCTTAATCTTATATTATATTTTAAGTAGAAATAAAAACGAGTAAATATAAAGAGGAATAAATTTTGAAGGAGAAATTACAAATTAATTTTAAAGTTAGAATTAAATAGTAGAACGATTTTAGAATGCCAAAATAAAGTTTTATAGAAGCTTCCAGCTTTGTCTTTCGTTACGAGGTTGACTCATTTTTGGATTAAGGTTAAACGTTAGGTGTTACTAAGCAACTTATGCCACAAGATGGCGTTTCTTTAAAAGTGTTTTTATTTATTTTACTTTAATTAGGGAGGTATAAACTCATTTGAAATGCTTTCGTGAGTTTTGAGATATGTTGTAAGCACTTATCACACATAGTTGAATATCGCCGACTCTTATAGTGGTTGCCATAAGAGTCGGCTAAGAGATGAAATTCGAAAGATGGGCAGCAGCGTCTTCCGTCAATCACACCTAACTGCGCTCGCCAACCCGCCTGCCAAGCGCGGCGAGTATTGGCAAAACCCCCCCGGGAGGACGCCTATGTCCAGCAGTGGACGACCTATGGCTGATGATGTGATGTGTGTGATACAAGGGGGAGTGTTCTGAAGAATTATTCGATCTTATGCCGGCGTCACGGTTCCATCAGCGCAGTAACAGCCATCGTCTGAAAGCTATGTATAATTGATACATGGAAATCGCACTCCGTGCGATTCTCGCGACCCTTTTTGCCATACACTTGAAAATTGTGGAATGATCTTCCTTCCTCCGTATTCCCGTGGAGTTACAACATTGGGTTCTTCAAAAGGCGTTTCAGTAGATTCTTAAAAGGTCGGCAACGTGTTTGTAGTGCCTCTGGTATTGCAGACGGTGATTGCTTACCATCAGGCAACCTGTCAGCTTGGTTGCCCCCTGTGGCATAAAAAAATAATAATAACAATAATATGTTATGTTATCGTAGTAAAATTCTAATTAAAATTTATAACTAGATTTCAATAAAAGTTCATATTATGCAATAAAAAATTTATTTTTCATAAAACTAACAAGATTGTTTAAAAAACAGAATTTGATTCAAAATCTATAAGCTATTGTGCGATGCTATTATTATTTAAGAAGTAGGTAGGGGACGGTGATGAATTCTGATATAAATTAAATTTATATACTTCAGTAATTAGATACCATTATAATTATCACATAACAAAAATCGCGGGTCGAACCTGGACAAGACTGGCACAGGACCGGGACGAGTGGCGTACAAGAAGAGAGGCCTATGCTCAGCAGTGGGCGATAACAGGCTGATGATGATGATAATTATCACGGTTTACAAACATTACAAGTTACAGACAAAATGTTTCTGATCTGAGTTATTTTTAAATAATAACTTATTTTAAATACTAAACAAATTGGCTGTAATTCAAATAAAGTGCAATCTTTACCTAGCCTGGTATGGAACTGGCTCTCAAGTGAGGCTGCCGGAACACACCGTTTGGTGCTTGGCGGCAGATTTTCAACTTAAAGCAGCTAGCCAGCCGAGTACTAGAAAGTACCCTACCACCACGCTATGGTTTCCTCGCGATGTTTTCCTTCACCGGCAGTTCAAGCTCATTGTTGAGGTAAGAACCCACGCCGTTCGGCGTGCGAAACGATCGCGCTAACCACTGAGCTATCATTGATACGAAGTTTAGTTTAAATTAAAAATAAAAACAATTAAATAAACTTAAATCTTTTTTTCTTTGAATCTATTACAGACAATTATTTTAGTTCTAAGTAATATGGATGAATTAAATGTTACATTTAAATTTTTTTAAATTATGTTAAATTACAAATATTTACTTAATGTCTGCCAACTCGCAATTGGCCAGCGTGGTGGACTACGGCTTTAGCCTTCTCACCAGCAGTTGGTAAGCTTATTAAAAACAGAGTTGATTAAGATTTAATAAAAAAAATATAATTGTTATAAGTAGGTACTTATTTTAAAATATATTAAAATCAAACTTATTATTAATAGATGATAATAAAAGCTTTCTATATGTCTATCACAACATTTAAAGGCCTTTAATATTTGGACCATACACTTGCAAAAGATAAAAGGTAAATGCAGCTTATATACTACATTATGGAAACCAATTTTACCTTTTTAACATCAGCTTCTGTGAATAGGTTATTGGTAATTACCTAACAACCTCTCGAAACACAATTTGCCTTGCATACTTTCTGTTTCTGTATTTTGTATCTTTTTGTAGCGAAGTTAACTCAGTGGTTAGCGTGGTCGGTTAACACGACGAAGGGTGCGGGTTCAAAGCCCAACTAAACTACCAGTGAAGGAAAACAACATTGTGGTCTTTCTAGTACTCGGCTGGATACCACCTTCAAGTAAAAAATCTGCCGCCAAGCTCCTAACGGTGTCTTTCGGCAGCCTCACTTGAGAGCCAGGTCCATTCCAGTCTAGTTGTGTGTGTCCGGTGTGCTTTATCATCTTCGACCACACAATCACTTAACATCATTTGAACTGTGGTCCTACAGCGTGTGAGCCGTCCGCGCTAACCACTAAACTAAGCTATCATCGCTACATAAAGTTTTTTTTAAGTAAATAATTACCAGTAATTCTATATAGAAAGTCTAGTTTAATATGTCATCTCGGTTATGTCAATTTATCTTAGTCAACGTATTTATAAGCCAAATTGCTGTTGTCATTTTAGCCAAATACTCTGTTGTCATTTTAGCCAAATATGTTGTTGTCATTTTAGCCAAATATGGTGTTATCATTTTAGCTAACTTAATAGGCATGCAATTAGACGTTTCGCTATTTATACAATTTCTTTGAGAAACAATAATGTCTAAGCGACGACATTAAAATATACAGAACTATGCAATCACGGACCCTGTACACTATACAATATTATTACATCGTAGTTTAGTAAAACTATGTCCGTGCTTTGCAATATACAAGTTAATATAATATTTGAGGAATTTAACATGTAACAGAAATTGACTTGGATAGAAGGAAGTATTGCTGTTTAAAATTTCTAAAATCAGTTCACATTTTTGTCGAGTATTCCCAAACAGATTCTTGTACATCTTTGTTTTTCTTATTTAAAAAAAAAAAAACAATGTAACTCTTATTTCATTTTGATAACAAACGATATCAACGGTTTATTGCAATGCACAGACAAAACCCACATTGAGACATGCATATATATATAAATGTAAATAAAGCTAATTTGACAGTGAAAATTGGTCATTTGCTTAATATATATATTTACATTTCATAATTACATTCAAGGTATAAATTTATGACATTAAAAATTTTTAATTATTAAATTCTAAAAATGTTGAAATTTTTTAATATTTGAATTGGGTATGCTAATCAGACAGGGTTTTATAATTATAATTTTAAATGTCTTTTACTATGAAAATTACCTTGAAATATTTCATACGTAATTTGTTGACGCTGATATTAAAATGATTTTTTATCAATGGCAATAAATACAGCACGATGTCATACTTAATCTTTTAATTTATTTTGGTGTTGACACGCAACCAAGCGTATATTTTACATCCTGATCAAGCTAAATATTAACCAGGCGAAACATCGAACAAGCATTGAGCAAATTTTGTGAATTATGTACTATTTATAACCTATTTATACAATCAATCACTTACTCTAAAAAAAGTTGGCTATCTAAATATATATAACTCAAAGGTGACTGACTGACTGACTGACTGATATAGTGATCTATCAACGCACAGCCCAAACCACTGGACGGATTGGGCTGAAATTTGGCATGCAGGTAGATGTTATGACGTAGGCATCCGCTAAGAAAGGATTTTGATTAATTCTACCCCCAAGGGGATAAAATAGGGGATGAAAGTTTGTGAAACTAACGCTGGTGAAACCGCGGGGCACAGCTAGTTTTATATAATTGTTATATAGAAAAAAGTTTATTGAATAATGAGAAATTTATTAAGTACCACAAATGGCCACAATTTCAAAGATAAATTTAATTCTAACTAAAAATATATAACTATATTTTTAAACTCTTATCTAGCTATAGGCAAATATTGAGAATCAAATTTAATAAAATTAATTAGTTAAAAATGTGTAAATATATATTTGCTTTTTACGCAATATTTTTACCTATATAGAAAAATTCAAAACGTTATTATTAAAATATATACATTAAGTAGTTATTAAGTGCAACTAGCGATTAAATTTAAAAATCTATGTACAGTTTAAGTAACTACCTAGTACCTGGTTTTTTATTTAAAATATTTTAAGATAAAAATATCATTTCTTTCTCACGTCCATTCAAATGTACCTCTAGTAATTAACTAAGCTTAAAACTTGAAAAAAACAATAAAAAAGGAAATAAAAACTAAACTACTTAAGTCTTATTAAAATAATGCAAAAAAAATTAAAACATAAAAAACGTGGTATACCAACAATATATTTTTATTATTATTATATGAATATACAGGGCTATATGCATTGTATGTACCAAACTGAAAGGGTGCTATTATACTTATCATTATTAACAAATTTTTCTATGTGCACAAGTATAAAATCGTGAAACACAAAATCAGCTGTTCCATAGAATAAAAAATTGATGATTTTTTTACCGATTTAAAAAAGAAGGAGGTTCTATGTTCGATGTTGTTTTTTAAATGTATGTTCACCTATTCCTTTTATTGTAGACCGATTCTTTTATGTTAAAGTAATGTGACGAAAGAGACGCTCTCCTGATTCTAAGAGATAATGCATGTCCATTTATTGTCCATGACCATTGTAGCGATACACAAAACTTAGAGTAACAAAACAAAGCCTGGGGAATCGCTGCTTTGGCGCTCATTACTTTGAATCTTTTGATGGTTAGTCTCAAAAGCCCTAATATTTAATGAACTAACAGATTTTTTTTCTACGATTCAAAGTAAAATTCAAGACTCATAATAAATATAAAAACATAATAATTTGACTCCCTTTCGTCACAGTACAGGCCAAGCTTATAACCTTGTCTAATAAACTAATTAAATAATAATTAGTGGTGGCGGATCTGAAGACGTCGCGGTGAGCTATGTGTGTTGGAATATTCCTGACACCGTAGAGGACCCCGGTGAAGAAGGGTTCCAGAACGCGCCGGCGCATCTTGGTACACTACCCCCACCCCGCGGGGCACAGCGGCCCGCAGTGCAAAGCAAGACACGGCGCGCGCGCGTTGTACTTAGCTTTGTCTCCATGATGAAGTGAATAATCCCGCACAACTTAAACGAAAAATAACTTAAAACGCTAATGTGAGAACTTTTATGTTTTTTGACGTTTAAATTTTGTAGCCAGTTAAAAAAATCAGATATTGGTCATCTATCTTATTAAAATCACTTTAAGCTACTTATATAATTATATCAAAAGTCTATCAATCAAATTCTATCACCACTCGAATTTTTACCATCCACGGTTCGCGGGCAACACTGCTCGCGCGAGAACGGTATCACCGTCCACTTGTCATGCCTTTCACTGTATGTTGCCCATTAACTGTCGATGTCACTTTTGATGACGTCGATGTCACTTTTGACGACGTCGATGTCGCTGCTGATGTAACTACTGACGTCGATGATGTTACTTTTGACTCTGTCAATGTTACTCTTGATGTTGTCGTTTGTGTAGATGAGGTTGATGCTATTGACGTTGATGTAGCTGATGTTGATGGAGTAGGCGCTGCAGTTGTAGTGTCTTTTGGAGAAACGATGTCTTGACTCTGGTCTCTTGTTTCTTGAACAGATTCTAGGCCCAAGTCGAACGATGCTTGCCTGTAAAACAAAAAAGCATTGTAAGCATCGACTGAGATTTTGTATTAGGCAAACTTTTTATACGGCTTAAGAATTTTACTTGGTGGTAGATATCCTTAGCAGGAGGTCATTTACCTACGTACCACTGCAGTAACATATATCCTGTCGCCAAGCAGTACTTAGTGTGTAAACATTACTGTGTTCCAGTTTGAAGATCGGCTAGCGAAATTATAGGGTCTTTGAGACTAACCATCGAAGTCTTAAAGTATTGAGGGCTAAATCAGCGATGCTCTGGGCTTTGGTTTTGTTACTCAAAACTCTGTGTATCGCTGCAATGGTCATGGATATGCATTGTATTTTACCATCAGGAGACGGTATCGTTAGTCTCATTACTTTTATATATAAAATAAAAAAATAATATTTAATAATTTCAAAAATCTATTCAGATATAGGAACATAAAATTTTTCTTTTATTATAGAGCAAGGTAATTTGATATTTTCAAATTAAAATCAAAAAGTTTAAAATAAATTGTTGTTGTTTAAAATTCATTTATCTCTTTTACAAATCACTGTAGAAGTACTAAAATCTAAATTTCACTAAATGTTAGCATTTAGTGAAGTACTAACCGTTCAGTGAGGTAGTTGCCGGGCGCAGACAGCGAGCGGCCTGCTCTCGCCAGGGTGCCTCGCCTCGTCTTTTCACTTTCTATGCTCGCCTCGCCTCGCGTAGTAAGAGACTCGCGTCTGGAAGAGCTGCCTTCGCGGCTTCGCAAAAACGGGTTCTGTAATATCGAGATGCCGTGCTCAATTAACGAACTCCTTAAAGATAAGATACGCTCTCTAATAGCTAAAAAATGATGTTGCAACTTCTATGCTACGAAATTTTTTCTATTAGTTGGCTGAGCAATGAATTCCTAGGTACCGCGTCTGCCATCACAAGCCACGGTCGTGTAGGCAACTAAAGAGACCTAACCTAACTGCAGCTTTAGATGGCCACATTTTCAACCACTATCGAAGACCGCTTCTCTGTAGGGCTGTCACTATCTTTTAGCTTACCTGAAAGCTGTGCTTCTTGAGCATTGTCTTGATAAGTATAAGTGTGGAGAGGTTGGGGATGGAGGTGACGACCTGCGCCATGTCTTCATCCGTCACCTCCACCAGTCGGCAGTTCTCCTGCTCCGAAGGCAAGGGCTCTTTCCCACACGCCGTCACCCACTCATGCTCCTGGAAACAAACAGTATTTTTTAATGGTTGACAAGTCAGTTGAATCAACGGTGCGTGGTTAAAGATGATGAACACGCCAAGCCTGGAATGGAAACTGGTTTTCAAGTGCAGCTGTCCGTTAATTGTTTGACGGTAGATTTACAACGTGACAGTGGACAACCTTTAAATTATATTAGATCTTTTTGTTTAAATGTGAAATAAAATTTGATTAATAACTTGATAAATATACGTCACATCAGCATAGAAAACGTAGAAAGAAAATATAGAATATATAAAAATGTGATAGCTTCCTGTTTCGTGTGTAATATAATCCGGAATCTCATTTGTGATATTCCGGTTTATATTACAAACATATCTGTATATCTATTACCTATCTGTATGAATCGGTAATCAGTTGTCCGTGGTGGTGCCGACGTAAGAATGGTACCCCACCCTCCCTACCCGTGGTTGCCGTAAGAGTCGACTAAGAGATGTAGTCCGGAAGATGGGCAGCAGCGTCTTCCTTGACCAATCACACTTAACTGCGCTCGCCAACCCGCCTGCCAAGGGTGGCGAGTAATGGCAAAACCCCTCCAGGAGGAGGCCTTTGTCCAGCAGTGGACGTCCTATGGCTGATGATGTGATGTGATGAATCGCTATCTTCTAGGTAAGCGTGATCTACCGTAGACTGCTTCTTCTGTTATGTTGATAAGATGTGCGATAAGACCGCCAATTGCTGCACTTCATATGCATGTTAAATGTTTCTGTCTGTAAACTCTGTTCTGTAATCTTGGTGTGAACAATAAACCAGTAATCAATTATAGTCCATACAAAGTAATATTACCTTAATCTCTTTCATGGTGATTCTCTTTCCCGGGTCCTTCTCCAGCATCCTGCTAAGAAGATGCCGCAGCGGTTTTGACGGCTGGTGCCTCGGAGGATATGTGAGGGGTTCCGTGAGCACTCGCCGCTGAAGCTCAGCTCCAGAGTTGCCTATCCAAGGCACGCGGCCCGTGAGCATGGCGTACAGCGTCACGCCCAACGACCAGATATCAGCTGCCTGAGAATTTAGAGACATTGACTACATTAAAAATGTTATTCAAACAAAATTATGTTCTTATTTAAGACTTTTGGTAGAGTAGTAGTTGGTAAAACAATGGTACATGAAACTCAAGCATTGTATTTTTTTTAATGTAATATTAATGAGACGAACTAGACGCTCTTCTGATAGTAATGACCAGTCCATGACCACTGCACCAATACACAGAACTTTTAGTAGTAAAAAAAGTCCTTTGAGTACCGTTGTGGATCATTTACCTCTCCGACATAGTTGTCAGTAGCTGTAGCTGCCTCAGGCGCCCTGAAGGCCGGCGTGCCGACGGCCCCCGAGAGCCGGCCCGCCAGCTCCCCGCTGGCCCCCAGGTCTGCCACCTGGACACGT
Source organism: Biston stratarius (assembly GCA_950106695.1). Taxonomy (NCBI): domain Eukaryota; kingdom Metazoa; phylum Arthropoda; class Insecta; order Lepidoptera; family Geometridae; genus Biston; species Biston stratarius. The sequence goes on along the minus strand of OX467106.1, from coordinate 1,693,960 downwards.
CCATCTCCCAGCAAAAGATTAGCTGGCTTGATGTCTCGGTGTGCAATGCGTTGGTAATGTACTGGAAGAAAGGAAACCGGCAAATGTGACTGGAAGAGTTTAATGAAGATTTTTTATTGCGATAAAGTTTAGACGAAATAATCTCCCTCCGGATAGTAAGAGACAATGTATAAGACCTTTACAGCGGTAACCAGAACTTTGAGTAACAAAACAAATCACTGCTTTGGCGCTCATTACTTCGAGACTTTTCATGATTAGTCTCTGTAAAACTGTAATTTGCTAGATGCAGTACCCTTCAATCTGGAACACAGTACATTTTTCAATGATTCTACGAGGCAGCCAGATTATTTATCAATGTTAATAAATAAACAGAGATGTCATCTTAGAAGGACATAAACTCCCGATAAAACTAAAAAAAAAATACGTTACAGATAGTATGAAACATAATCCCACTTATACTGTGTTACTTATATTTCAGTATCGCCCATTACTTAACATGAATTTGTTATCTAGAGGAAAATAAAATAAGATTAAACTGCCAATTTAAAGTGCCATACGATAAGAGTTTCGTAACTTAAAGCGACCTAGTTTTATTCAGGTTTCTTTTTTTAATATTTGACTTGCTAGGTGTTTAACCAAAGTTCACTTTATGTTAAGTGACGGTCGAAGATGGTAAAGCACACCTAGCCCTGGAATGGAACTGGCTCCCTAATGAGGCTGCCGGAACACACCGTTAGATGCTTGGCGGCAGATTTTCAACTTGAGGGTGGTAGCTAGCCAGTCGAGTACTAAAGTACTCTACCACAATGCATAGACAATAGGACATATGTATTAGACCGCATTTTCGTTTAACATCAGGCGAAATGGCGGTCAAACGCAAGCCTGACTAAGATTTAAAAAAAATATATTAGAAAGGGATTTTTTTTAGAAGGGACTGCAACCATTTTCCTTAGGTTTTACAACTTAATACGCAATAGTTTAGCTTTTCCAATTCACCAGAGAAAGTTCATAAAAATGTAAATTAAGCTCTGAAATATCTATGATAAAAAGCTTTCGCAATGTTTGTCTGCCTCAAAGAAAGTGCGAGGCAAACATCTGTTTCATTATATGCAGTTAGGGGCGGACATACATATTTTCTTCTTAGAAAAGAAGGGATATTCCTACTTGGAAGTTTCGGCAGCTTAGTTGAGAGACTATCTAGCTTCCAATTTGGAGGTTCTGGGTTCAAATCCCACTGTCTTTTCTATGTATTGTGCGTTTTGTCGATGACTTCAAAAACATCGTGAGGAAACCTAACATGTCCCAGAGTTTATAAAAAAACGGCCAAGTGCGAGTCGGACTCGCGTACCGAGGGTTCCGTACAAACTTGTAGGTATATAAGTAAAAGTTGTGGTATTTTTTTAATGCTAATTTATAATTTTCGCAATTTTTCCTTTATCTGTGCTATAAGACGTTGCTTCATACCAAATTTCAAGATTCTGAGTTCACGGTATGTACCCTGTAGGTTTTGATTCCCTTGCGAGTGCCGAAAATTTGCAGAATAAACGGCTGTATCTTTTGATTGCGTTGGCTTAGACGTTTGATTTTTTCACAGCTCCAAGGAACAGTAGACCTGAGTATTTGATATGAATTTGATACCTCTCTAGCTTGATACCTCCACGCGTTCCTGAGAAAAAGGGTCTTGGCAGACTGACGGACAACAAAGTGATCATATAAGGGTTCCGTTTTTTCTTTTGAGGTTTGGAATCCTAAAAACGATAAGGCACTCTTGTTTGTGGACTCCGGATCAGCACTGTTTTAATAACCTGACCCACTGCTGGGGATAAATCTCTTCTCATTTTGAAGAGGGTTAAGGTTCACCACGCAGGCTAAGTGACAAGCAGACTTTTTAAAGATTTGAGGACGGTAACAACTCTCTGATTTGACTTGGTGGTGAATCTTCTTAGCAGGAGGTCATCTAGGTGGGTACCACCGCTGTACCAGACATTTTACCGACAAGCAGTAGTGTGAAAACATTACTGTGTACCGGTTTGAAGGGTACTGCAGTTGAGACTAACCGTCAAAAGTCTTACAGCAATGCCCAGTACTTTGTTTTGCTACTCAAAGTTCTTTGTATCGCTGTAATGATTATTGACAGGCGTTATTTCTGACTATCAGGAGAGCGTCTCGTTCCAATCATTTGTTTTCACAATGTTTTCCTTCGTCGTGTTTGTAGAGACACGTACAAAAATACGATATTCTCACGTTAAATATCTAATATTCTATTTCGGAGAGTAATATGTGATCTGTGCTCGAAAGCGGACTGGGTAATGCCGTGATGTGTAGCGCCGCAGACAAGCCGCAAAGCCGCACTTATTTATTCAACACTCTGTATACAAGAGTAACTTTGCTACCTACGTAGTATGCCTAGGTGTAAATCGCGTGGGTAAGGTCACGTTCCGACTGACAGCGTAATGCGTACATAATAACTTTTTATCAAGTAATAAGATTTGAAAGAAAACTCTAGAACTGGTACAATGCACGAACGTGCTGGACGAAAAAGAAAAAAAATATTAAAATAGGTATTTACATCTCCAGATTAATAACACCAGATTCTTCGCTGTTTTATTGCTTATAAATTTTTCTTCATTATTGGCATCGCTCTTTCTGCTTTTTACCAGTATCAAGTATTTTGATATTTTAAAGTAGTTATTTGATAAAAAATCAAGTAAGTCTATGTCACACAAATTAAGTAAGCTGAAAAGTCGTGTCGCTGCGTTATTCTGTTTTACAGTGTTTTTCGAGTGTTTACGAATAATAAAGTAGTGGAAGTTAAAGTGCCGAATTATGGGAAGCGGGTACGCGAGTATGGGAAAGTAATATAAATTGTGTAAGTAATATTAATATAAATTGTGGTGAAGCACAACTTTTCGTGTTGATCCCTAAACTCCATCAAAGCTTGTAGCAAATTCGCCACATCTTTGCTAAGTCATGACTCGACTATTTTGTGTGACTTCGACTTAGATTTATTTAACTTGTTTTTTTTTCATGATATCCGTAAAAATATCTAAATATACAATATACACTATATCTAATACACTGCTAATGCACAAATTGCGACGCCAAAAACGACGAAGAAAATAGCACAATTTTACTCATGTTATAATGACAGCTAGAAATGCCATTATGTTTATCACCGAGTCTTAGTCGCGCACAAAACACTATTTTTTTTTTTTTTTATTTTTTTTTTTTTATAGCTGACAGGCTAGGTGTTTGACCACAGCTCACCAGATGTTAAGTGACGGTGTGGTCGAAGATGGTAAAGCACACCTAGCCTGGAATGGAACTGGCTCTCAAGTGAGGCTGCCGGAACACACCGTTATATGCTTGGCGGCAGATTTTCAACTTGAGGGTGGTAGGTAGCCAGCCGAGTACTAGAAAGTACCCTACCACCACGCTACAGTTTCCTCACGATGTTTTCCTTCACCGGCAACTCAAGCTCATTGTTGGGGTTTGAACCCACGCCCTTCGGCATGCGAACCTACCGCGCTAACCACTGAACCATCATTTCATAGTACTTTGTGCGCGATTAAGACATTATGTTTATTACCAAATAAACATAATTATTTGTGTTCAAATTGTGAAACTTTAAAACATAATTTTAGCTAGAAATGACGTTCTGGAATGAGAACGATAAAAAGTTGTCTTTCAAAGAATTGTTGAATAACGTTTCTTTACCCGCTTATCGCTAACAAAAGACCGGACCTCTCGCTAGCAATAATTGAGCAGATCTGTCGGTCACACGCTGCGCGCACCCGCCGCAGATGCGTAAGGTTTTCCAGAGTTTTCGGACTGCCCGGAACTTTCCGAACATTTAAGCAATCCATTATCTCTGGCTCCAGGTTTTGGACGACCCAGCAGAGGACCAGCTGTACCTGGTATTTCAGCTGCTAGAAGGCGGGCCTGTTATCGACATACCCACAGAGAATCCTATCTCTGAAGACCTGGCCAAGAAGTACTTTAGAGATGCGGTACTGGGAGTCGAATATTGTGAGTATGAACTTTTGATAAGTTTTTTTTATTTTTATAGATAGATAACTCTTCAGTGTTCACATTAAGATAATATATTATAGAACAGATATAATAAAAAATATTTAAAATATAAATGTAGTGCAACAATTGGTTGCCTAAGCGATATCTTCCAGGCAACCGATGAATAGACCAGGCATGAATAAAACCCGATAAAACGACGGGGTGTGCTAACTGGAAGAACATATAACATTTACATAATACCTAAATACACATAACTAAATACTAATACAGAGTATGGTTTAAACCAATAGGTGACAGGCTTGGTGTTTGACCACAGCTCAAGTAATGTTAACATCTCTTAATTTTTACATTAAAATATTGATTCATACATTGTGCGGTTCTTTCATGTATCGTGCGTTGTGCAACGAAATATTTTCTATGAAACATCTAAATAAAAAATTTATAATTTTTTTTATTTTTTTATGGCTGACAGGTTAGGTGTTTGACCACAGCTCAGTTGATGTTAAGTGACGGCGTGGTTGAAGATGGTAAACACACCTATCCTGGAATGGAACTGGCTCTCAAGTGAGGCTGCCGGAACACATCGTTAGATGCTTGGCGGTAAATTTTCAACTTGAGGCTGGTAGCCAGCCGAGTACTAGAAAGTACCCTACCACCACGCTATGGTATCCTCAAAATGTTTTCCTTCAGCGGCAGCTCAAACTCATTGTTGGGGTTTGAACCCACGCCCTTCGGCATGCGAATCGACCGCACTAAACACTGAGCTATCATCGTTACAAAATACTCAATTGCTAATTTTTCACCGGTTGACCATAGCAAATGAAATACATTATTTTTTTATGTTAAAAAAACCACATCGCCAAAATGAGGCCCCCATTTTATTACTGTAATTTATAATAATTATACTTATAACATTGAATGGAACCCTAAAATCGATAATTGATTGCACTCCTTCAACTGTACCTTGATTTAAAAGACAAATCAATGTAGAATAAATTCGAATCGACTGTCATCGGAAATAATTAAATCCCGGTAGCTGAAATTTTAAACTGCTTAACTAAACTTTGAAGTTTTTTTATTTAACAATATATATATTTTTTAAAAACAATTTCGATTTATCGGCTGTTCTATTCCATTTTTCCACCCCAGGATTCACGAGGACAAAACAAAAAATTTAAATATTCAAATTGGTTGACCTATTTTCAAGTTTTTGGGAAACTGATTTTTATATTTGTAACTAGCCGCGCCCCGCGGTTTTACCCACGTGGTGATGGATGATGATGATGATGATGAAAAGTGTCCTATGTTTTATTCCAGGGCCTGAAGTATCTACATGCAAAATTTCATCCAGATCCGTTCAGCCGTTCTGGCGTGATTAAGTAACAAACATACATACATCCATCCATCGAAACTTTCACATTTATAATATTAGTGGGATAAAAATATTAATAATAATAATTTATTTGTACGTCCATATTAGACACATTATTATTTTATTTATATTAAAAATAAACAAAATAGAAATGAATAATTTAATACACATGTCACTCAATACTCAATAATAAATAATCATGATAAAATCTGTACATTTAAAATAAAATATTATACACAAATAGAGGAGGAGAGAAGAGAATCGATTTTTTAATGTAAAAGTAATAAGACGAACAAGACGCTCCCGTGATGGTTAAAAATAACGCATGGTAATGACCATTGCAACGATACACATAACTTTGAGTAACAGAACATAGTCCATCGTTGGTTTGACGGACTTTCGATGATTAGTCTCAACAGCCCTGTAATTTCGCAAGCTGCAGTACCCTTTTAACTGGAATACAGAAATGTTTACAGACTACTGCTTAGCGGCAGAATATCTGGTACTGCGGTGGTACCTACCTAGACGACCTCCTGCTGTTATCTACCACCAAGATGTCCTGTAAGCTGTCCATTTCTAACACAGCGAGAGACATGAAACTTCTAAATATTAAACCAATGTAAGTGGCAGTAAACTCGACATTTTATAGTCGATTAATTATGGATAGAGCGCCTTGAATCCAACTGAAGTACCTCGCGCTTTACGACCCTGCAGAAGAAGTGTTCTTCAAAACGTGGCAGAATGTTTGTGTTTCACTCTGTTAAGTTTGAACCTTGCTTGGTTCAAGGGTCATAAGATAAAAGGAGCTGGAATATAACTGTTTCAAGCTAGCAGCAATACGCACATAGACTCCAAGAAAAAATGACATTTTATGTCGAATGTCAAAGTAACAGTTCAGGTGTAATAACCATTTTTAGACATTGATTTTTTTTGTTTAATAATTCACGTGTTCCTGAAAGGAAGACTTTTTAACCAAGGAAAAAGAACCAGATGATAGTAGATTTCATAACTACGTGAACAACAATACGTATTACTTATTTTAATAAGTTCTATGTAGCAATGAATATTTTAATTATTTGTTTTTAAATAAAAGAGGTTGAATTAAAAAAAAATTGGTAAGTATTATTGCTGAGGGTCGACAAGTTTTACGTCATTTTGTTTTTCATTGCTTGGATTCGGATATGTTTCTTTTTAGTGATTGTTTTTTGTAATTTTATTACTAGTTGCCCTCTGTTGATGTCGTTAAATTTTAGTCATTATGTTACCTATTTTTGTACATTTTGTTGATACCGATATATACTTTGTGTATGCGATTCAGGTAGCTGGATGTGTCCCACTAGTCCTTTCCTTGCGGTTATGTTGTGACGGGTAGTAAAATTCTCTCTTTCAGTAGTAAAACGTAAATTATTAAACAACAAAATTCAAATACTAAAAATGTTTATTATACCTGAACTTACTTTGATAGTGACATAAAATGACATTTCTTTGTTTTTTTTTTCCGTGATTAAAAAAAAACTGGCGGATACATAGACGAGACAGAGGTGCATGTCGTGGGATTTGAACTAAGAACCAGATTAGCAATCAGAATTTCTTAATTATGCTGTTTTTTAAATTATTTGTTTTTCATCTATCTTTCCCCACGCCGGTGTTGCCACGGAGAATTTAAATTATTCTAGTTTGCATAAATGAAATCTTATTCGTAGCGGCCACGGTAACGGCGTAAGTAGCAATATAATCTGAGGAATCCAGGTGAAATAAGAGGGGTATGTTTGTATGGAAGGCGTGTACTGGTCTTTCATCTATGTACTTGTTCTCACCTCAACTAGCTTAACTACATTAGGATGGTCCAGTTTCTTGAGCACGGCGATCTCCCGGTAAACCCTCTGTAGTGGATCGGGTGGAGGTCCTGGACCCGGTCTGCGTGGGGGTGCTCTGCCGAACAGCCCCGCCCGCCTCATCAGCTTGCGTTTCGAGAGGATCTTCATTGCCTGGACAAAGGGACATTCAAAAGTAATTATTCACACATAATACGTAAGCCATTTATGATAAGAGTAATTGCGTAGCTCATTAATTATCGGAATAGATAGTTATTTATGTTCTTCATCGTAGACCGCGTCTTCGCTTAACATTAGATTAGGTATTTGTCATGTAAAAAAACGTGTTTATGCAATTTATGGATCGTCTATTTCTTTTCTTGGATCATTGGTCTGACATGACTTGACGGTAATTATTACAAGAACATAAAACTGTCGGTAAATAATTTATAGTTTCATCTGATTGACGGTAGAGATCTTTTATCTATCTGAATACTAACCACAGTAAATCTATATTGAAAAACTTTGATGGATAGATACTTAAAGTTGAAAAAGCGACTTTGTTTCGTACTCGTAGTTGACAAAATATTTAATTCCAAAAAGTTTATTGTTAGCGCTTTGATTCCAGTGTTATTGTTAAACTTCTAGACATAGGGTTTCGCCACCCGAGTGGGCGTTTCTCTGTGGTGAAATATTTGTGAAATTTTATTCACTTATCTCTCGAAAACGTGTTCTGCTACAAGACTACTAGTTGTAAATTTAGATATTAAGTTAGGATATTAATTTAAAAGAGATAAGAGTGTGGCTGAGCCTCGATAAGCCGTGGTGGTGCCGGCGTACGAATAGTACCCCACCCTCTCTACCCGTGGTTGCCGTAAGAGTCGGCTAAGGGATGTAATCCGGAAGATGGGCAGCAGCGTCTTCCTTGAACAATCACACTTAACTGCGCTCGCCAACCCGCCTGCCAAGCGTGGCGAGTATTGGCAAAACCCCCCCAGGAGGAGGCCCATGTCCAGCAGTGGATGACCTATGGCTGATGATGATGATGATGATGATGATGATGATGATGATGATGATGATAATGAGCCTCGAACAAAGCCATAACATACATAATTACGTGTACGTAACGGATAATATTTTCTTTGAGCGTATTATATGAATGTCGTAGTCATTTTTATCACTAAGAAGTAATTCGGATTTCTTTATTTCGAGTACTCACTCAACGTAACGAATACTATGACCCTTTAGATTTAAGAGGTATTATTAAATTTTGGATGTAGATGATAGATATTTAGCTCTACCACCAAACTGTATCCCCCGATTTTGTTATCATAAGTTTTTTGAATGTAACGCAATTATTATGAAAGCAAATTTATAGATGTTTCACGTCATAAGGTCTTTTGTTTCATCGCTTATACGTCCAAAACATGTTTTCCTGATAAGACGCAGATCATCTTTGATCTTAAGATGATCAATGAGGTAGGAGCGCCAATATAGCGCTAGCAATTTCCGGATTTGCCCTGATTTTATAAACTGTCACAGTGCAGGGTGCGAGGCTTTTCTTAATATAAAAAGGGTAATGCCATAGTTCACCACGCTGTGGTAATGTGGGTTGGTACCTCACACATCTTCGAAAACTTTTCTAAAGAACTCTTGAACATCTAGATTTCTTCGAGCTATGTTTTCCTTCGCCATTTGAAGTCAGCAGTAGTACGCACACATCTTAGAAAAGAAAGAGGTGCGTGTCATAGGATTCGAACCCAGGACCCCCAGATTGGAAACCAAAGGGTCTCCCAACTAAATAGCTAAGAGCTCTCAACCTAATTGGCTACAATTATATTTATAGAACTTTGTCTTGGAAAAATATATCCATTAGTGATTGAGGGCTTTTAGAACTATTTAGACAATAGACATTATTTTATTTATGACATAAAACAAATTTCTTAGACATTAACAAAATATGTATAAAGAAACAAAAGAAATAACAAACAAAGATAAAACAAAACTAAATTACACACAAAAAACAAAGAGAAAGCAATAAATTTTATGTCACAAACCGGCCTCAACTCAGCATAATGCCGACTGCAACCAGCCGGCGCTGGTCTTCCGTTAAGGCCGGCAGGTGACGTCACTCACGAGAGTGACAGGCGGTAATAAAAAAAAGAAAAATATGCAGAAATATACACAACAAAAACAATATTTAGACAAACAGATAAATAAAACTAAATATAAACATTATCTATATAAATAATATGAGGAAAGCAAGTGACATATACAAGGAAATATATTATATACATAGAAGTAAGTAAATAAATTACAACAATTTTAAAGCCTACCTATATTGCACTAGTATCATTTCTCATAAGCTGCTCCCCCTTTTGGTGAGCAAGAATAAATCTTTTCAGATTCGTTCTAAAGCCTTGTATACCATGCAGGCTCCGAATTGGCGGGGAATATTGTTCCAGCACTTCGTCGCAGCATAGCGGAAGCTGCCTCTGAAAGCGACGGAGCCGTGCCGCTCAGTCATGAGCTGCGGCGCACACTGCCGAACAGGGGTGTCACTCGACTTCCAGAACAATTTATTGTACAGATAACTCGGAGATTTGGACTTCATGACACCAAACATAAGACACGCAAGGTGAAGCTTACGGCGATGTGACATTTTCAGGAGAAAATTCTCATTTAAAAAAGGAGTCACATGTGCTCTAACCGGAATTTTCGAAACAGAAGCGTGCACAAGCGTTCTGAGCCCGCTATTTCATGCCACCATTCAGTCCATTCACTTGCTCTATAAAGAACGTGGTCAAATCTACCCTTAGTATAAATTCTAAAACGATTTCCTTTGTCGAACTTTAATTAAAAATCCAATTTCTTTAGCGTACCAACTATTTCTCATCAAGACGAGACCTATATAAATATTTGGTTCCGTTTTTTTCTTCCAATTTGTTCGGGAGTATACATTTGTTTTTATTACAGATAAAATTGACATTCGTATTAATGTCGTCGAAGAATACGTTTTTTATTTTTTTATTTTATTTTATATCTGACAGGCTTGATGTTTGACCACAACTCACCTGATTTTAAGTGACGGTGTGGTTGAAGATGGTAAGGCACACCTAGCCTGGAATGGAACTGGCTCTCAAGTGAGGCTGCCGGAAGACACCGTTAGATGCTTGGCGGCAGATTTTCAACTTGAGGGTGGTAGCTAGCCAGCCGAGTACTAGAAAGTACTCTACCACCACGCAGATACGTGTCTCATTAGTTTCTTTACCAATTAAAGATGACCATTTCTTCAGAATCAATGCTATTGTTATCATCCTAATTAGTTTATTTACTTCGAGATCACACCACACCAGGGTGGTCTCAGACCAAACTGTGCCCGCGCACCCGTTTCCGTCCAGGATGAAACTTCCGTCGCGTGCTTCTAAATCAAGCTAAAATCTTGGCTGCTAGACACCTTGTTTTATGACATTGACGAAACATAAAAGGCATCAACTGCCAAAAGTTTTGTAGCCCCAACGGTTTATGAATCAGTCAAGCAGTCCGGGTCAGTAATTATGTATGTGGATGTATAGATAGATGAAAATCTATTTTTAATTGTGGCAGTTCATTCGATAATTTTACATGATTTAATCAACTGGAGAGAAATTTCTTTCTTTTCCTTGAAACCAACTGAACAGTTTCGTCTAAAAGTTTACAACTTTAGACGGATCTGGGTCAGCGATGCATTTTCATAATTGGAGTTCTTTTTACAAGTAAACTAAAACTTCTGTCATAAAATATGGAGGGTTATGTATTTGGTATAAAAATGGAGTTTGAAAATATTTTTGATAGATGTATATTTTTGATAGATGTATTCTGAAACTAAAGCTGGCTTGTTTGGATAAGGTGAGTCATTGCAAAATGGTAAGTCGAAACCAGTGTAGACAGGACTTTAAGACTTACTTGGTGGTAGGTCTTCTTAACAAGTGATCGTATAAGTAGGTGGGTAATGGTTACTGTATTAGATACTAAATGTTCTGTCGCCAATCAGTAGTAAGTAAACATCACTGTGTTCTGGATTACAGGGCTGTTGAGACTAACCATCGTTAATATCAAATCAATAAGCCCCAAAACAATGATGCTAAGTAGTGCAATAAGTTAGGACATCGCTTTTTTATTGTTCATTACTTTCACGGTTAGTTTCAACAGCAGTGTAACGTTGCTAGCTGTAGTACCTTTCAAATCGGAACACAGTAATTTTTACACACTACTGCTTTGCGGTAGAATTTTTGATACTGCGGTGGTACCAACTCAGACGATTATCTGGTAATGAACTCTACCATCTAGTAAACATTGGGATAGATGCTAAATATAGTAATGTTTTAGAAAATCAATCAACTTACATAATGCGTGTCATCTTCTTCGTTGTAGGCTAACTTAACGATACCGTAAGAACCCTGAAACAAGAAAATATTTACCATGAGTAAAACAAGAAATGAAAACATACTCCTTGGAATTGCGCGACTTGATTTGATCTGCCCCTTTTTGTTACCAGACAATTGGGATCAAAGTATCACCGAGTGCACTAAGCGCTTAGTCTCTACGTTTTTATTAGCACGCTGAGGTTGTAGAACTCTATGTCGAATCTGGTGTTTCTTGAAAAGTACAATATTCAACTCTAGAGTGCACAGGACTCTTCTAGACAAGCGTGTTTCATGCTAGATTGCATTTTTTTTTAAATATCTTAGGACATTTTACACAGCGTTAAGCGTTATCTAGTCCCACACTAAGCAAATCTTGTATTATGAAAACCATATAACTGATAGAATAATTATATAATTATCTTTTGTGAATACATACTTATTATAGATACAGAATAAGCATTTATCGTTGTATAAATGTTTGTTCTAGTGGGAATCAAATCCACGCCCTACAAGCTCTTGAAGCAGATATTTTAAAATAATACATTGCAGCAAATTGGTTTTTCCGCATATCCGTCAAAACTACTCTAAGTGGCTACTGAATAGTTTTTTTCTTTCCACCATAGCACGTTCTTGCTTTGTGTCAATTATCAAGTTGTCATCTGAATAGAGTGCTACAGATAATATAATTCGTTGCTTATCTCGCTAGATGGCGCCACTTCGTTCGCGTGGCCTTACGTCGGTGACTTTGTAGTAGTACAGCGTTAGATCAATAGATGGAGCTGGTTTTTGTATGAATTTTCGTGTCTTCGTGATGAAAGTCGGTGCACTTACCTGTCCAATAGGCTCCAGGAGGCGGTACTGGTTGAGCTGAACATAGCCGGCCGCCTGCGCAAGCGACACTCGGCGGGACTCCCGCGGCGCTCGCCGAGTGCGCGGCGACTGCGGGCCCGAACCGCACTCCGCGCTTCTCGCCAGGTGGCTCTTAACCAGGTTCGCTCGCCCGCCGCTCGCCTGGTATGTCGACAGTCTGAAATGGATGGATAGCTATTAACTGCTGATTACTGTGCTTGAAGAAACATATAGATGTGAATCAACCGCAGGTACCAGGTAGCCCTGCCACAGCCGAAGACACATTTCAACGTAGGGGCGTCCATAGCAACATAGCGTGGTTTCAGATAACATTGAGCTGCCGGCGAAGGAAAACATCGTGAGGAAACTCTAGCTTGGTGGTAGGGTACATTAGTACTCGGCTGGCTAGCTACCATCCTCAAGTTGAAAATCTGCCGCCAAGCACCTAACGGTATGTTTCTGTTCCTCGCTTGAGAGCCATTTCTATTCCAGTCTAGGTGTGCTCTACCATTTAGACCACACCGTCACTAGGCATAATGTGGGGTGGTGTCAAACACCTAACTTAACGACCATAAAAAAAGCTTCAAAGGAGTATTGGAAGCGACACGAAAAGTCATGCTTCGTCACATTATATCACTTTTTTAGACTTGTGTGAATTTGACTTATTTAATTTGACTTTTGAAAATTTTGAAATACTTGACACTGGCAAATGCACAAACTGCGACGCCAAAAACAAATAGAAGAAAAATTTACTAAATAGTTAAAAACAATTTTATTCCGTTTGAAAATAAGCCTTTTTATACTTTTTAACCTTTAAACGACAAATCATAATTAATTAAGCTCCTTCGTCAATGTCAAAATATATATTTATATCATATCATAATAATTTGTTTTCGATACTTGAAATTGTATACCCTGTATAAAAACTTTGTATAATTATCGCAGTCTCAAGTTTTCAAATAAAATTGTGTTAAGTTTTAACAGCAAGAGAGAAAAACGAGTATGTCCCGCATAAGGAAAACGAACCACGTCGGAAAAATAATAAAAAGATTGTTTTGAAAATAAACAAATTCGTTATGAATATGTCGATTTTTTATTATAAAAAAAGAAAATGATGGATTTTTGTAAAACACTACATTTTACAACGACTATAACTAGACAACACACACAAATAAAATAAAGAAAAATACATATAATACAATATATGTATAATACATAATTATGTCTTAATACAAATCAAGTACATACATGTCAAATCTACCTATCTAATACAGTCAAAATCTAACTACTCAAAAAGTCCCCGCGCACAGAGCCCTGCCCGAATGTCCCTATAACGCTGGCTGCGTTGCGTTCCCGCGCTGGATGGCCAGGGATATTTGCTGAGTCAAGAACCAGCCCGACCGATGATCTCTTCCCTTCTCTCTCAAACGACACCCTATCTCGCGCAAAAATTGTATTGATTTATTGTACTTTTGAGCACCACGGTCCCGCTGTTTCGACAGCAAACGGGACGAAATCATACGTCGATTCCAAGCAGGCATACGATGCTTAGCTCTTGCTGCAGCCTCCACTCCCGAACCTTTTTTAATTATGTCTAGAACACGAAGGCAAGAAACATATATATTCGTCACATGAAATTTGACTTGGGAGGGAATCGACAGCCTTACAGTTCATGAAGTAGAGCTGCTATATAATGATTTAATATGGCAGTTGAAGGTCTGAACTGAAATTCAGACTATATCAAAAGAACGATGACCGTTCCTTATCATAGAAATCTGAAAAATATGGTAACACAGCTCTAGAATATCCCACCCCGATAACTGTACAAAAAATACACATAAAATGCGTTAACTTACGCAGGACGTGTCTGCAAAACTTCTGTGCTACAGGTGTACATTTGGGGAAGGCAGGGTAAGATCGGCCAGGGATTAGATGCAGGGGCTGGAAGGGATAAGGCGGCGATCGCGGTTAGCGTATTATAGGGGAGTTACTGAAAGATAGCGATAGTGCGGTGACACTATCGATGTTTTAATAATATCTTAAAATAGTTTCGTAATTTGGACGTACGCTAGTTTTTTAATTACGCGATGTTATATTTCAGTTAGTGTAAAAGTAGGGTTAGTGCAGTGACACTATCGATGTTTTAATAACATTTTAAAATAGTTTAACAGTTCGGACGTATGCTACTTATTCAATTACGCAAGGATAATATTTCTGTTCATCGACACGTGGTCTTCTTTTTTTTGATTGCTGGTTAGGTTAGGTGTTTGACCACAACTCACCTGAAGTTAAGTGACGGTGTGTGCTTTACCATCTTCGACCACACTTAACCGTCACTTAACTTCAGGTGAGCTATTAACTTGTCAACAACAACAAAAAAACGTTTAGATATTTCTTGAAATACGTAGGTTATGTATTTGCATAATTTTTTTTTACTTAAGAAAATTATATATAAGAAAAAGTAATAGATTGTATATAGATTTAAAATAAATGTAATCTGAAGACTATACTGAATAAAATAAAAAAATATTGTCATTGATTTCTTATCAAGAAAATTATGATATGATCTGGCAAACTATCGACAGAAAATGTTATTGATAAAAATAACATCTATCCCTAGAAGCATAGTTTACCGTACGCCGAAATTCGGGGGATATTTTTAGTTCGCTCGTGGAAGCTGGATCACAATGAGATATTTGTGATGAATCCACTATATTTGGACCTTTGAGGTTCACCCGATTTGGGACACGATTCTCGTGCGTCGAAATGCTTTGTGTCTATTTTCTTTTTGTGACGTGAAAATATTTTTGCAATTGTGTAAGGTATAAACATCTTTGGGGATGAACGTGGCTTGACAGTTTCTACACGTTCATGTGGGTTTTCTGAGGTTCAATTATTTTGTATTGGGGTCACACTGTATTTGACAATTTTGTTTCATTTTTAGGGTTCCGTACCTCAAAAGGAAAAAACGGAACTTTGTTGTCCGTCTGTCTGTCTGTCAAGACCCTTTTTCTCAAGAACGCGTAGAGGTATCAAGCTGAAATTCATATCAATTACTCAAGTCTACTATCCCTTGGAGCTGTGAAAAAATCACACGTCTAAGCCAACGCAATCAAAAGATACAGCCGTTTATGCTGCAAATTTTCGACACTCGCAAGGGAATCTAAACCTACAGGGTACTGCCCGTGAACTCAGAATCTTTAAATTTGGTACGAAGCAACGGCTTATAAAGAAAACAGATAACGGAATAATTGGGAAAAGCATAAATTACCATTTAAAAAAAAAAACTTTTACTAATATACCTACAGGTTTGTACGGAACCCTCGGTGCGCGAGTCCGACTCGCACTTGGCCGGTTTTTTTACGATACAACTTAAAATAAACTTACTTGGCGGTGGTACCTACAAATTTTGTTTATATAGGGGTTAAATGGCGATGTATGATATATCCTAAAGTTATATATAAGTTTTTGGCAGCCTAGTTGGGAGACCATCTGGCTTCCAATCTGGAGGTCCGGGGTTCGAAACCCACGGCACGCATCTGTCTTTTCTAGGTTTTGTGCGTATAGCTTGAGCTGTCGGTGAAGGAAAACATCGTGAGGAAACCATAGCGTGGTGGTAGGTCTAGTACTCGGCTGGCTAGCTACCACCTTTAAGTTGAAAATCTGCCGCCAAGCACCTAACGGTGTGTTCCGGCAGCCTCATTTGAGACTCAGTTCTATTCCAGGCTAGGTGTGCTTTACCATCTTCTATCAAATCGATTGGTGCTATGGTCTCCTCACGATATTTTCCTTCACCTTCAAGCTCATTGTTGGGGTTTGAACCCACGCCCTTTGACGTGCGAATCGACCGCGCTAATCAATAAGATATTATCGCTTTAAAATTCAAGTATTTCGTATAATACTTGATACTGGCAAATGTAAAAAGTGCTACGCCAAAAGCCAATAAAATACTCTTATAAATTTAATTTTCCTATTTGCTATATAAAACAAAATAAGAAAAAAAATAGCAGCAAAAAATAACTCCTAAAATGTTCATGTAAACAAAAAATAAAACGCGTAATGATTACACAAAATTCCAAACGCATACCAAACTTTATTTCTTGTATAACTTTGGCAAAAAAATAACAGAGTTATTTAAAGTGCGTTCACCAAATACATATAAATTGTGTTTCGAACTTTTTTATTGGATAAATCATCATCATCATCATCAGCCTATCGAAGTCCACTGCTGGACATAGGCCTCTCCCAAGACACGCCACTCAGCCCGATCTTCGGCTTTTCGCTTCCATCCACCGCCAGCTGTCCTACGTATATCGTCACTCCATCGAGTCTCAGGGCGTCCTACGCTACGTTTGCCAATTCGCGGTCTCCACTTCAGAACACGTCTACCCCAGCGGTTATCGGTTCTGCGACAGATATGTCCAGCCCATTGCCACTTCAGCTTGCTAATACGCTGAGCTATGTCTGTGACTTTTGTTCTCTGGCGAATTACTTCGTTCCGGATACGATCCCTCAGAGAAATGCCAAGCATAGCTCTTTCCATAGCTCGCTGAGCGACTTTGAACTTTCGAACCATTCCCGCTGTGAGTGTCCACGTTTCGGCTCCGTAGGTCATGACAGGTAGAACGCACTGATTGAAGACTTCTGTCTTTAGACTTTGTGGGATGGATAACGAGAAGACTCGACGTAGTTTTCCAAATGCTGCCCAGCCCAACTGAATTCTTCTGTTGGCTTCACTTTCAAAATTGTTTTTACCTAGTTCGAGCGTCTGCCCTAAGTAAATATATTTTTGAACAATGTCTAAAGTGAAACTATTTATGGCAACCGGTCCCGGAACAACGTACTCGTTGAACATGACCTTGGTTTTATCCAAGTTCATCCGGAGACCGATGCATTGAGAATATATAAAAAAAAAAAATAATGAATATATATATTGGATAAATATATCCTCCTAACATAGACATTGATGTTTATTATGTATTTATTCACTACATAGATTGATTCACGAGGAAGGTTTAGGTATATAATTTTTCAAGGTTTTGTGTAAATTAGTTGAAATATGATGATAATTGTTGGAGGTGTCTGAAAAAGTCAAGTCACCTGAGAGCTTTCATCGAAAACGCTGAAACAATGCATGGTAGGATATTCCTCTTTTATAGATCTACAAAAATGTTGGCGGTGGCATATATCTACCTTTTACAGATAGCTGACTATACCCATTCTTACTACCCCTGCGAAGCCAGGGCGGAACACTAGTTGGTAATAAAGTAACAACATCTTTAAAACAAAACGTATCAGCAAAAAACTTTTATGCTTGACGTTAGATGACATCTGAGGGTGACATCTGACGTACTCATAAAAGCAGTCAGAGTCTCAGGGTCGGAGCATTTTTAAGTAATGACATTGAGATCTATTCGATTGGTCATATAGTTTTTTTTTTAAATTCAATTAAGAGTGTTGGCGGGAACGCGCATAAATCGTGTCGTTGCATTGTATTTTTTTCCAAAACTAGTATTTTAGAGTGTTTACTTTTTATGTATAAAAATAGTAGTGTTTTACTCAAGTGCCGAATTACAAGCGCGATTGTGGGAAAGTGATGTAATGTGGTGAAACATGACTTTTCGTGTTGCTTCCAAAACTCCTTTGAAGCTTTGTTGTAAAGTCGCCACTACTTTATTAGGGCAGGATCAGACTTCACTTAGTTTGTGTGTCTTAGACTTATTTTACTAGTTTTATCATAAAGCATTTGTTGTACTGGACGTTCTAACTGTATGTTTAACAAAAAAAAAGTATATAAGTATTAGGTATATCAGTTATCTGGTTCCCGTAGTACAAGCTTAGCTTAGTTTGGGGCTAAATTTCAAGTGCAACTCGTCCGAGTTTTACATACAATTTCGGAGATATAGATAGAGATATATATATAACTCAAAGATATAATATATAACTCTAAATATATCTATATCTTTAAACGAGCAATTCTTGTATATATATATATATATATATATATATATATATATATATATATATTCTGAATCTCGGAAACGGCTCCAACGATTTTCATGAAATTTTGTATCCAGGGGGTTTCGGGGGCGAAAAATCGATCTAGCCAGGTTACATTTTCAGAAAACGTCGTTTTATCCATGTTTTCAGCCGAGCAATGCTCGGTCAACCAGGTACTATAACTCAAAAGCACAGCCCAAACCACTGGACGGATCGGGCTGAAATTTGGCATGCAGGTAGATGTTATGACGTAGGCATCCGCTAAGAAAGGATTTTGATTAATTC
The DNA here is from genome assembly GCA_950106695.1 of Biston stratarius. Classification (NCBI taxonomy): domain Eukaryota; kingdom Metazoa; phylum Arthropoda; class Insecta; order Lepidoptera; family Geometridae; genus Biston; species Biston stratarius. Next base: position 1,675,202 of record OX467106.1, on the reverse strand, counting down.
TACCCCCAAGGGGATAAAACAGAGGATGAAAGTTTGTATGAAACTTTGTCAATTTTAAACCGATCGGGCTGAGACTTTGCATGCATAAAGCTACTATGACGTAGGCATCTAGCGCGGGTGAACCGCGGGGCACAGCTAGTATAGATATAGAGATCGGACGTATAAAGAGACACACGGACTTAGTATTAATGTTCCCACTGAACCCTAAAAACCAGGTAACCTATGTGCCCAGGGATTGCGAAGACTAGGTCATGAGGTCACCGTCCGGGTCGAATATCTTAAGCGAGTTTGCTCTCACATAGTTGCAAAGAGTTCTAGAAAATATTGTAGGCGACATGATCGACAATTTTATGGACGGAACCACTCACTGGATTAGTTTGTCGAGTTAGATAGTTCGTGGTACTTTCTGGAAACCATGTATTCTTTTTACTTTATGCAAAAGTAATTAGACGAACGAGATGCTCTCCTGACAGTAAGAAATAGCGCATGTTTTTTTTTTAATGGCTGACAGTCTAGTTGTTGACCACAGCTTACTTGATTTTAAGTGACGGTGTGGTCGAAGATGTTAAAGCACACCCAGCCTAGAATGGTACTGGCTCTCAAGTGAGGCTGCCGGAACACACTGTTACATGCTTGGCGGCAGATTTTCAACTTGACTTGGTAGCTAGCCAGCCGAGTACTAGAAAGTACCCTACCACCACGCTATGGTTTCCTCACAATGTTTTCCTTCACCGGTAGTTCAAGCTCATTGTTGGGGTTTGAACCCACGCCCTTCGGCATGCGAACTGAACGTGCTAACCACTGAGCTATCATCGCTACTAAATGTATGTCCATGACCATTGCAGCGGTACAGGGACCATTCAAGTACGAAAGCAGAATTTTAGTAATATTTAATCCCCTCCCCCTTGTCAGCAAAAATAAGCAAAAAATTATTAGGTTTAATTAGCAGCCATATCGCTAAAACGAGGTATGTTGATATCAAGGAAAATAAACAATTAGCATAATTTATATGACTTTGCTGACGTTATCACCATTCAAATCGCCTCATTCCCAATGTCATGAAAAATAAGCAAAGCAAAGATACAGCTTGTGCTATGGAAGTAAAATAACTGATAGCATACTTAAATACTTATTTTTTTGTATTTACAAAAAAATGTATGTATTTACATACCTATACTTATAAAGACATACAGAACACCCAGACACAGAACAAACATTTTGTTTATACCACAAAACGATTGTCTTGAATGGGCATCGAACTCACGCCCTAAGGCTCTTGAAGCAGATATACTACCAATGAGCCAACAGGACAGTCAATATTCTCTCCCAATGTTCCGATTAGGCGACCCCATTTCGGACTTCAAAAAAGAAGAAGGTACTAAATTCGGTTGTATTGAAAAAAATATGTTACCTCAGAACACCATCATTTATGAAACTAATTTTAAAAAAATCTTTTTATTTGAAAGAATACATATACTTTTAAATTAGTCACTTAGAAATTTATTAATAATCGGTTCAGTAGTTAAATTTTAATCCAAAATATCTAACACCTAGCCGAGTTTGGACTTGGCGTCGGATTTTTAAAAAAAAATTACTGTAAACTTTACTTCTTATGTTAAATCTAAGTATGTAGATAACAAAAAGAATATAAGGGTGTATCCACACAAACCTGTGCGCGTCTGTATCATTCTGCCATAGCGGTGCGGAAGCGCCGTTAGTGACGTCCACTGCCGAATGCCTGTAGACAAACAATTAATCACATTAATTTTTAAATAATTATTATTAGACAAAAAACCAAGGTAACCGATGCTTTCAAGTAAGCCCTAAAACTGAAATGGCAATGGGCTGGCCACGTATCACGATACAAAGATGGTAGGTGGACAGCCAACTGGCTAGCTTTGAAAATATGAAAATCTATCGCCAAGCATATAATGTTCTGTTTCGGCAGCCTCACTTGAGAGCCAATTTAATTCCAGGCTAGGTGTGCTTTACCATCTTCGACCACACCGTCACTTAACATCAGGTGAGCTGTGGTCAAACACCGAGCTTGTCAAGCATAAAAAAAAACATCAATTAACAGTTAAGAAATACGTGTATCCCATGTTTTACTTGATGGTAGTTCTCCTTGGCAGGATCGTCTATCTAGGTACCATTGCAGTAACAGATATTCTGCGCCAAGCAGTAGTGTGTAAACATTACAGTGGTCCGGTTTGAAGGGTACTGGAGCTAGCGAAATTAAAGGGCTATTGAGACTAACCATCTAGTCCCAAAGTAATGAGCGCTAAAGCAGCGATGCCCTGGACTTAATTTTACTACTTAAAGTTCTGTATATCGCTGCAATGGCCATGGACAGGCATGATCTCTTACCATCAAGAAAGCGCAACGTTCGTCACAGTAATAATACATTTAAAAAAAATACATTTTAAATGTTGATTTTCATTTTTATTTTGGCCAAGTATTCGCTTTCTATTAGAATGGTGCCTAATTTCTTCCCCTTATTTCACACTGCATGGATTTGCTTCATGGTACACGCATCTTATGATACGAAATTTTCCCACTCTCGCTTATTTGTGGCATTTTAGACCATTTTTATGTTTATTGAAGCTTTTATTTAACTAACAATGTATGTACGACTGCAAGTATGTACATAATATGTACAGGTTAACTACCCGGCAACTTCTAGGCACTATCCGTTACAGGTTAGGTACTTACTTGTACTATACCTACACGCCAAATACTTAATAGAATTTATTTTTAAATTTTTAGCTAATTGTCCCAGACAAAAACTTTTAATTTTAGTTTATTTTTATTTTTATTAGTTTGGCAAGATCATTGCAGAAAATATACTTCAAAACGGTTAGACGCTTCTTGCGACAGATTTTAACTCAAGAGTGGTAGCTAGCCAGCTGAGTACTAGAAACTTGCGTAGCGATGATGGCTTAGTGTTTAGCGCGGTAGGTTCGCATGCCAAAGGGCGTGGGTGCAAACCCCAACAATGAGCTTGAGCTGCCGGTGAAGGAAAACATCGTGAGAAAACCATAGCGTGGTGGTAGGGTAGTTTCTAGTACTCGGCTGGCTAGCTACCAACCTCAAGTTGAAAATCTGCCGCCAAGCATCTAACGGTGTGTTGCGACAGCTTCACTTGAGAGCCAATTCCATTCCAGGCTAAGTGTGCTTTACCATCTTCGATCACACTGTCTCTTAACATCAGGTGAGCTGTGGTGAAACACCTAGTCTTTTAATCATAAAAAAAAAGTACCCTACTACTATGCTATGGTTTCCTCACGACGTATTCCTTCACCAACTCGAATTAGCGCACCGCTAAAAACTGGAATTTGCTGCCTGAATGGGTGTTCCCTGATAGTAACAATCTGGGTGCCTTCAAGTCGCGAGTGAATCGGTTTCTTCTAGGCGAGCGTGCTCCGCCGTAGACCGCATCTACGCTTAACATCAGGTGAGTTGGCGGACAAACGCAAGCCTATTTGTAATAAATAAAAAAAGTGGCAGCAGTATTTAAAGGTTAAAAAGATTCTAAACCAAAGTATTCAACATACAAACGTAGTGTCTACCATACCCTACCATCACGCTATGGTTTCCTCACGATGTTTTCCTTCACCGGCAGCTCAAGCCATAGTTGGGAACAGACCGCGTTTACCACTGGACTATCAACGCTAAAGAAGATACATTAAAACAACTAAGAAAACAACTTTCCAACTAAGGTTGTTTTCCTATACTTACTTGTGTGCCCTCGGCTTGTTTAGAACGGCCTCGAATCCATACAATATTGAACCAACAATTAAGCTTCTATCAAAGCGTAATCACAGAATGTATCTCCCAAGTCCTATGATTAAGACTGTTAAATCGAACGGCAATGACTCTAGATGGCTTTAAGTCTGTATTTATACTATCGTAGTCATAAATTATTGCTTTTATGGTGAAATGAAATCCAAAGATAATTGCTTTAACCTTTTATCAAGTCGCAATTTCAAATTACAATCAAAGCCTCTATATATATTATTAGATTTTGGTAGGTTGATTTGGGTGGATAGAATAAGAGCAATTTTTTTTTAAACCCTGACATTCTTGGTGTTTGGCCACAACTCACCTGATGTTAAGTGACGGTGTGGTCGAATATGGTAAAGCACACCTAGCCCGGAATAGAACTGGCTCTCAAGTGAGGCTGCCGGAAACACCGTTAGATGCTTGGCGGTTCCGTTTTTCCCTTTTAAGGTACGGAACCCTAAAAAACCTGTTACATAAACGTTTGACAACAAACATCAGCCGAGGGCTGGCATCAAACCCACGCACTACAGCTCATGAGGCAGAGCCTATCAAATAAATAAGTAATGAAAATTCTACATACTTACTACATACTTATATCTGAAGAACATAATTAATATTCTTGATAATAATATGGCCGAAGGCTATATAATATATATACATCTAGTAATGGTCTAGGTCGTTCAGCGCTTATTAGATATTCATAGAAAATTTATAGAGTTTGGATTAGAACAGTACAATAAAGCCTTGTTGAATACACTAAAATTTCTTAACGCATTTTCTAAATTACCCTTCACCGCAGTTCAAGCTCATTGTGGGATTTGAACAATGACGTGTGAACCGCGCTAACCTCGGGGCTATCATTTTTATGTTAGACTGGTTGGTATTTGACCACAGCACCAATGGAACTGCTATCAAGTAATGCCGCCGGAACACACCGTTAGGTGCTTGGCGGCAGATTTTTATCTTGTGGCAGCTAGCCGAGTTCTAGAAAGTATCCTACCGCTATGCTATGATTTCCTCACGATGTTTTCCTTTATCGGCAACTCAAGCTCATTGTTGGGATTTGAATCCACGCCTTTTGGCGTGTGAGCCGTCCACGCAAGCCACTGAACTATCAGCGATACAATACTCGTAATTATTATCTAGATATCAAGAACCCTGTAATATAAACGTTGAATTTCAGGGTTAGTCAGTAAAAGCTGATCATAATTTTGTAGCGATGATAGCTCAGTGGTTAGCGCGGTTAGTTCGCATGCCGAAGGGCGTGGGTTCAAACCCCAACAATGAGCCTGAGCTGCCAGTGAAGGAAAACATCGTGAGGAAATCGTAGCATGGTGGTAGGGTACTTTCCAGTACTCGGCTGGCTAGCTACGACCCTCAAGTTGAAAATCTGCCGCCAAGCATCTAACGGTGTGTTCCGGCATCCTCACTTGAGAGCCAGTACCATACCAGGCTAGGTGTGCTTTACCATCTTCGATCACACCGTCACTTAATATCACGTGAGCTGTGGTCAAACACCAAGTCTGTCAACCATAAAAAAAGGTAAATATTAAAACCTAAATAATCGTTTGAACAATACCCCCTTAGATACAATTAAAATACAATAATTTTATTCCTCGTTGCCTGTTTCATAAAAAGTAAGTTTAAATTAAATATCATATTAAAATAAAGGTAAATATCAAAAATAGATAAACTAAAACATTCAAAATAAACTAAAATTGAAAGAAAAAGAAAATTAGCAATATTAACCGTTAGTCTGGTTAGTCAATCACTATTTCATGAATCCATATATCATCATTTCAAAGTTAAAGCAAACCTCCTGGGAGTACCTTAATGTTCCAGAAAATGTCCTTTCACACGATAAATGGGCCTTTTGATACCCGATACACGAGTAATATCGCTAGAAGGTATACAATACAAGGGCGATATTGGGCATAAGAGGTAGGTGTCACTTGAGGAAACCTCTCTAGGTAAAGCTGAGTATGCATAATTTAAAATCTGAAAAAGATATCGAATCGAAAAATCGAGATTCTTTCTGGGTATCGAGATGTTGATGTTTTAAACTAGTATTATAAAATCAAAAACTAGTCTGGTAGTTTTGTACCCTTTCACCTGCATACTATCCAAAACTGGCCTCCGCAAAACATCCCTGTTTTGGTATGATAGTACCTTATCATTATGGTATTATTCTTGATTTGGTTTGGTACTGGCTCTCATGTGATGCTGCCGGAACACACCGTTAGATGCTTGACAGCAAATTTTCAACTTGAGGGTGGTAGCTAGCCAGCCGAGTACTGGAAGTACCCTACTACCATGTAAATAATTATATAGTTTGCAAAAACATAATATAGCGTTGTGATGCGTCACTCAGGTTTAATAGGTTTTTATGAGTTACTAGTGAGGTCACAGCTTTAAAACCCTTTTAGCGATGTATTGTATCAGGCTTTCAACGTATACTGTTACAAATTATTGCGAAACCGTAATTTTATTGCAACCGAGTAGATGCGGGAAGCGGGAAGGGTCACAATAATCGACAGAGAAAGTACCTATTTGAGGGTTAAATGAAGTGATGGGAAAAAGTGGGGTGAAATCAATCGATACGAAAAAGTGGGTTCGATCGGGACGACAAACCTGTCGAGGGTTAATTTTTGAACGTAATATATTCGTAGCTATGATTTCTTCTTATTCTTCTTATTTCTGTTCTCCTTGATTCTTGTTATTCTCCTTAAATATATAATTTAAATATAGGATACCCTTATATTATAAGATACGTACACGTACCTAAATATTAAAACTTCTTCAGTATCAGGTCAGTCTTATTTTAAAACCATAAAGGTTGTGTTAAAAGTGTTTATTGCGGTCTGTTCACATGCCGAACATCGTGAGTTCATCCCCAAAAATGACCTGCCGGTGAAGGAAAAACATCGTGAGGAAACCATATCATCGTGGTAGGGTATTTTCTAGTACTCGGCTAGCTAGCTACCACCCTCAAGTTGAAAATTTCCGGTCAAGCACCTATCGGTGTGTTCCGGCAGCCTTAATTGAGAGCCAGTTTCATTCCAGGCTAGGTATGCTTTACCATCTTCGAACACACTGTCAATTAACATCAGGTGAGCTGTGGTCAAAGACCTAGCATGTCAACCAATAAAAAAAAATACTTTAACTAATCTAGTTCATAATTAAAATTATGACACAAGTAAAAACCTTAAAGATACATCTTAGTATTAATGCTACCATACTATTCATTTACAAATTGATAAATTGTGGCGGCGCGCGGCGTTGCGTGTCGGGTCGTTATTTTCCCTCAGATTTACTTGGTGGTAGATTTCCTTAGCAGAAGCACGTACCACCGCAGTGCCAGATATTCTGCCGCCAAGTAGTAATGTATAAATATTACTGTGTTCCGGTTAAAAGGATTCTGTAGCTAGCGAAATTACAGGGCTGTTGAGACTAACCATCAAAAGTCACAGAGCACCAAAGCATCGATGCCCTGGACTTTGTTTTGTTACTCAAAGTACTGTGTATCGTTGCAATGGTCATGGACAGGTATTCTTACCATTAGGAAAGCATCTCGTTTATCTCATTACATTTACATTTTTTTTTATAGTTGAGGAGGGCGATGGCTGGCACATGCGTCATACTCGTGCTCTGGTGCTGCTTTGCTAGCGGTATACAAACTAGTACTTTAACTCTAGATTAAGATTCATTTAACTAACTTCCTTCTGCCTGCATTATTGAAAAGAAATATATTCTAATTCAAAGTTGACTCCGGAGTCTGTGGAGCGTGTATTTAAAATAAAATATAAAGATAAAAACAACCTAATATAAGAGTAATCATTGGTAATAATGCTAAAAAAATCGTTTCCCTTGTTTCGCATACTCAAAATGAGGATGCTAAACAAATATCAATATTTCCATTACCCCCTATGTAAAATATCGTTTCCATACAATAACTGTATCCGAAAGGGCCCAATAACTCCTTTAATTGACAATTAGGGCAATTCCGGAGCTATATTATACCTAATTCCGGAAATTAATAGAATACGCCAACATTTTTTTCGGAAAATTCTTTATTGTTCGAAGAATAATTTTTATTCCCAATTTAGATTGTTGTCTGTCAATATTTGTGTTAGGTACGTTTTGGAGTTATGAAGTTACTTTGAGTTTGGAATAAATTCGTTGTCAAAGCCTTATTTAACAGCTCTGAACAAAGTGTATAGGTATATCACTACATATTATAAAACAATGTCGTCCGCCGCGTCTGTCTGTTCGCAATAAACTTAAAAACTACTGATCAGATTATCATGCGATTTTCACCCCTAGAGAGAGTGATTCATGACGAAGGTTTAGTTATATAATTTGTCAAGGGCTTGTGTAAATTGGATGAAATATGATGATAATTGTTGGAAGTGTCGGAAAATGTCAAGCCACCAGGGAGCTTTCATCGAAAACGCTGCCTAATCCCTTTGAGATATAAGAAAACAATGCATGCTGGGATATTCCTCTTTTATAGATCTACAAAAATGTCCGCGGTGGCATATATTTGGCTACCTTTTAGGGATAGCTTACTATACCCATTCTTCCTACCCGTTCGAAGCCGGGGCGGGTCGGGTATGCAGTTTTTGTTAGTAATAAAAAAGGGGCTTATGTTTTATGCGTGGAAGATTTCCTTGGCCTAGAAGTTTGACCACAGTTCACCTGAAGTTAAGTGACCATGTAGCCGAAAATGGTGAATAGATCTAGCCTGGAACGGGAGCTGGCTCTTAAGTGTGGTTGCTGTTTTTTTTTGTTTTGACAAGCTAGGTGCTTGACCACAGTTCACCTGATGTTGAGTAACAGTGTAGTCGAAAATGGTTAAGCACACCTAGCCTGGAATGGAAATGGCTCTTTAGTGAAACTGCCGGAACACACCGTTAGGTGCTTAGCCGTAGATTTTCAATATGAAAGTGGTAGCTAACCAGTCGAGTACTAGAGAGTACCCTAGCACTATGCTATTGTTTCCTCACGATGTTTTCCTTCACCGGCAGCTCAAGCTTTTCGTTGGGATTTAAAACCTCTGAACAGAGATTATTAAAAACAGACATGTTAAAAGTTAAACATTTCTCAACAAAAATAAAAGCGAAGTACAAATACACTTAAGTTAAACCAATTAAGTAGAGTGCTATTATTTTCAATTAACCATATTAAGGGCAACAAGGAGTTTGAAGTGGAAATTTCTGAATAATTTACGTTTTGTATATAACTGGAGTAGATAAATCCAATCATATTCTACTATAATAATATAATATTAAGGGCAACAAGGAGGTTGTTGTGGATATTTCTAAGTATTTTACGTTCTGTATATAACTGGAGTAGATAAATCCTATCCTATCCTACTATAATAATATAATATTAAGGGCAACAAGGAGTTTGTAGTGGAAATTTCTGAGTAATTTACGTTTTGTATATAACTGGAGTAGATAAATCCTATCATATCCTGCTATAATAATATAATATTAAGGGCAACAAGGAGTTTGCAGTGGAAATTTCTGAGTAATTTACGTTTTGTATATAACTGGAGTAGATAAATCCTATCATATCCTGCTATAATAATATAATATTAAGGGCAACAAGGAGTCTGTAGTGGAAATTTCTGAGTAAATTACGTTTTATATATAACTGGAGTAGATAAATCCAATCATATTCTACTATAATAATATAATATTAAGGGCAATAAGGAGGTTGTTGTGGATATTTCTAAGTATTTTACGTTCTGTATATAACTGGAGTAAATAAATCCTATCCTATCCTATCCTACTACAATAATATAATATTATAAATGTGAAAGTTTGTGATGATAGATGGATAAATAAATATTTGTTACTCTTTCACGTAAAAATTACTGAACATATTTGGATGAATTTTGCCATCCATAGTTTACGGCCATAAACTATATGGCTATCATTGACCACACTGCCGCTTAATATCAGGTGAGCTGTGGTCAAACACCTGACCTGTCAACTATAAAAAAATCCGAAGAAAAAAAAATAAGCCTTTTTGCAATGAGCTAAAGATTTATAGAAACTAGATTTGCCATTTAATATCAGGTAAGCTGTGGTCAAACACCTGAACTGTTAAATTTAATTTAAAAAAAAACACCGAAGAAGAAAAAAAATAAGCCTTCTTTTTGCAAAGATTTAATAATAGTAACTAGAACGTTCTTGCGACTAAAAAATGTATCGTAAAAAAAAGTTTATTGTATTTATTGCCACAAAAATGTATATAAACTTCAAGTGGTTACTTTATTTAATTATGGTGAAAGTTTTGGGGTCGCTTGAGGCAATAAATCAGTCTAGACCAGAGATGTTCAAACTGTTAGTTTGTGTTTGCGATTTATTGTTGACGTCCTTACTATAAATGTAAGTAGAAGCATGGCTTTTTAATTTTAAAGAATTCACAAGTTTTGGCGGGAAAGCGGAAAGGTTATTTCACCGCATTAAATTGTTTTCCATGTCTTGTGTGTGTTTTTTTTTAAATTTCTCGTGTTTAAACACTGTGGTGTTTTATTGATAAAGTACTTACCGAATTAAAAACGCGAGTGTGGGAATGTGATGAAACATGACTTTTCGTGTTGCTTACAAAAGTCCTTTGACGCTTGTAGTAAAGTCGCCACTACTTTACCAGGGCATGACTAGGCGTAGTGGGTTTAGACTCCAACAATAAGTTTGAGCTATCGTTGTAGGAAAATCGTGAGGAAACCATAGCGTGGTGGTAGAGTACTTTCTAGTACTCGGCTGGCTAGCTACCACCCTCAAGTTGAAAATCTGCCGCCAAGCATCTAACGGTGTGTTCCGGTAGCCTCACTTGAGAGTCAGTTCTATTCCAGGCTAAGTGTGCTTTACCATCTTCGACCACACCGTCACTTACCATCAGGTGAGTTGTTGACAAACACCTAGCCTGACAGCCATTTAAAAAAAAAGTATCTACACTTTGACAACCACAGTCCAAAACATCACTACATAATGCCTAGACCAAATTCCGTGTTCTACAACACTAAACGTACCGCAATGAAATAAATGTGCTTTCCGTGATTTCTTAATATACATAATTCCGGGATATTTCCATGTTGGGTTTGACACGAACAGCGGAATGTTCAAGGAATTCCACATTAACTCTGTGGCTTGTTTATAATCCGATTGAAGGTTAATTTTATTTTTGTTTTGTTGAGGTCACAGACTAGTTAAAAAGTTTGATGATGTTTAAATGGGCACACCTGTCTATATAATTGTACGAGGTTACGCGTGGTGGGGGAGGCCTATGTCCAGCAGTGGACGTCCTACGGCTGAGATGATGATGATGATGAGGTTACGCAGATCGGTGTTGCTGATCCAAAAGGAGCAAGCGGTGGCGCTTCATGGTAGATGTTCCAAAAACTCGAATTAAACTGGTTGAATCTACTTTCATTGTACGAACAGCTAAGCAATGGAATTTGCTTCCCGAGTGGGTGTTCCCTGAAAGATACAATCTGGGTAAGTCGCGAGTGAATCGGTGAACTGAGGCTCCTACCCCGGGTGGCAGCTACAGGGAGCGCCAAAATCATAATATAGGTACTTAATAATATGTTTAAAAAGAAAGCTTGTTTCACAAAGTGCCTAGCATCCAGCGTGCATTGTTCTATAGACTATTCATTTGATTTTAAAACGCCCAGCTGGTATTAAAACATATCCAACGTTATGAAAGTATTATCCTAAGTTGATTGCCGGGGGAATCACCTAGGGTGAAGTGGGCAAGTGAGCTAAATTAACATGGGGGTTTACGAGGATTAAAAATTGTTTGGGGGCTTAGTAGCGATGATAGCTCAGTGGTTAGCGCGGTCGGTTCGCATGCCGAAGTGCGTGGTTTCAAACCCCAACAATACGCTTGAGCTGCCGGTGAAGGAAACCATAGCATGGTGCTAGGGTACTTTCTAGTACTCGGCTGGTTAGCTACCACCCTCAAGTTGAAAATGTGCCGCCAAGCGTCTAACGGTGTGTTCCGGCAGCCTCACTTGAGAGCCAGTTCCATTCCAGGCTAGGTGTGCTTTACCATCTTCGACCACACCGTCACTTAACATCAGGTGAGTTGTGGTAAAACACCTAGGCTTTCAGCCATAAAAAAATATCTATGTTTCATCTTTAGGAAACACACACTTTAGGATACACAAAGTGCGATTCTAAAACCAAAGGAAAAAAAAGGTAAATTTAACTACAGAGTTTTAGCGGGAACGCAGAAAAACATAACGCCGCTTTTTTTAAACAAAAATTCAGTTTTTTTGGAGTTGGGTATAAAAATGTGGTGTTTTATTCATAATTGCCGAATTGTATTCAAGAGTGTGAAAAAGGGATTTTTTCGACACATTTGACAAATAATTTACATAGTGCGATGCCAAAGATAAAGAAGAAAAAGATAAGATTATAAATTAAGACGGTACTTTTTAAAAACTTTAATATATGCTCATGACTCCTTCCTTTTGTCTCACCTGTAGAATAAAAAAAGAGCGCCACCATCGTATTTTCAACTAAAACTGAATAATGGAACTGTACATTATTGAGCCACCTCCAAAAAGTTGACCAATCTATAGACAGTCCAGAGTCCTCACTGTCCCAGTGATGCTGTGGTTAGTCCTATACAAACAAGAGCATCCTACCCTCAGGAATTTAGTTTAAACGTATTTTTCAGTCCATGATAATTACGACGAACACACAAAGTCCCTTCTGTAATTTATGCAGAGACAAAGATTACATACACCTTGTGTAAAGAAGGGTATAGCGGCGCAAAGTAAATGCCTCTCTTTGCCCCATATTGCCCCAATGGGGAGGCGAGGCAAAACACACACAATGTGCGTAATACGAACAGTTCAGGTTTTTGTATGCAAAACATTGTAGGGACTAGAGTTTATAATGTAAAATATGTACCTGAATGCGAGCGAAGGTCGAATCTGTAGTGATGAGAAAAGGGAGTCTCACATTGTGGAGGACTGGACTGACATAATCTAAAATTGAATATAATCAGCGCCAAAGCAGTAATGTCCTGGACTTTTTTCCTACTCAAAGTTCAATGTATTGTTGTAATGGTCATGGACATTGTTTTGTAGCGCTGATAGCTCAGTGATTAGCGTGGTTGGTTCACATCTTCCGGCGTGTGTTCATACCCCAACAATGAGCTTGAGCTGTGAATAAAAACACCGTGAGAAAACCATAGTGTGGTGGTAGTGTACTTCCTAGTATTCGACTGGCTAGCTACCACTCAAGTTGAAAATCTGTGGCCAAGCACCTAACGGTGTGTTCCGACAGCCTCACTTAACAGCCAGTTCCATTTCAAGCTAGGTTTACCATTTTCGACCACACCGTCACTTACTATCAGAAGAGCATCTATTTTATCTCATTACATTTTAAAAAAGCAGTTTGTTAAGCTATGTGTCTATCACATCGTCGTCACAAAACAAAGTCTTATAAAAAAACAAAATGGCATTTTTAAATTATCCTTCCTGATGTGCAAAAGCTAGTATAATATTTTATAAGTCTTGTCTGTAATATAAATGAAATGTTTTTTTTGTGAGACTACAAGACTACCCTCGCTCCGCTCTAGTCTTTATTATTTAAACTGGTCGGTGTACTGTGGAGCGTGTATTCTCCTACAGGAGATGAATCCGGGCTTACGTCGGTGTGATTGACAGGGGGTAAAAACCACCGGTTTGGGAAAAACTGTCCTTTTTTAATATGGAGACGTTGATATATTCTGGGGTTCGTGATCTAAAACTACGTAGGTACTCGCTTCCTTTAGAGAAGCACCTACCGCGTGACTTACTTATGACTTGACGATTATTTAAAACTAAGAGAATATGGTAGGTTCCTGAACAGTGGGTATATCTTTTAGACTTTTGGGGTTGAAACTACAGGACCATAGGGATCGGAAGAAATCACATATTCAAAGGTTTTTCTGGTGTGTGTCATATATGACTAAAACGCTTCTGTTTTGTACAAGTATTGCTATACAACGTGGCAATGGGGTCCCTCTTTAAACTATTTAAACTATTCCCCGTTTAAACTATTCCCTTTGATTTATAAGAATTTAATTTCCTATCAATGTCAGCTTTACTATGACAATCAAGTCACAAGGACAAACGTTAAGCATAATTAGCACAGTATTTTACCCACATGCAGCTTGTTCATATGTCCATGTTCACGCACAAAGGATGCCACAAACATATTTGATTTAACTCAAGAAAATCGTTCACCAAACATGTATAAACAGCCCAAGCGGGACGTCAGTGCACGACTTATCGCCCGCACTTTGAATAAGAATAAGAATCATGTGTAAAGAGATTTTGTTGAGATTAATAAAAAAAAAATACTTTAAAATAAATAAAACCGTTTAAAAACGATGCATCAATTCGTTAAGAAGAAGAATGTGGCTAAACTTAGTATGGGTATTTCGTTCGGAATACATAATTATTTTTCGTAAATTTTGCAAACTTTTTGTCAAATTCCAAAATCGCGGGTAACGCCTAGTCTAATATACAATACAAGTATATATTCAAAAAAAAAAAAAAAAAACAGACTCCATGACCAACTTAACGCACTGCTCAAATAAAATAGCGAGGTTTCTAAGTAAACGAAAATATCAATACAATTTGTAGATTATTTTTATATTAAAAAACCGCTCGATCGATTTCGATAAATTTTATATTCTCACCTCTGAAGTATGACTACCAAACAAAAAAGAATCATCAAAATCGATTCATAATTAGCGGAATGATCGCGTAACATGCATATAAAAAAACATACAGTCGAATTGAGAACCTCCTTCTTTTTTGAAGTCGATTAAAAATTAATTTTTGTTTGTTCTCATTGTATGTGCTGTCGTATCGGTCATCCGATTGCGAATTGCGATGAAACTTGAACAACTTATCTTACGAATGTCATGCATACAATTTGCGGCAACGATTCTAGAACCACATAGTTTAAAAAAAAATGTGTTAGTTTTCTTTCTGGATATTAAACCCTATAAGAGATTATTATATTACTATTAGATCATTTTTAACATTTATAAACTGACATGTAATTAATAATATAATAGTATTTTCACAAGAGTAATATTTTTTTTTTATATTTTGGCATATGGTTTGCAATTTTGATAGTTTAATATTTTCTGTAAACATATAAAAATACCACAAAATGCGAAATACAATTGCATTGTAACCCATATAATTATTAAGTAATAAATAGCAATTACAATAATGTTATAGAGAATTACAGACTGAGCCACTTGCATTTTGTAACACATTTCAGTAAAAGTAAAAAATAATAATAACAGGCCAAATCATAAAAGAACTGAAATGTCACTTCAAACCATTTTTTTTATTCGCATTTCTTCTTTGGCGGCGGCGGTGGTTCTGGCGGATTGGGGTTCACTTCATCAATATAATCTTTAGGGTTTTTTCTAGTCCTCAGATAGTAATCATATTGTGCCCACTGGTATATCGCAATGCCACATATTAATGCTGGAAAATAAACGAAATGTGAACTTATTGCGAATATTTTTCGTCTTTCTGTCGTAGGACTTTATACACAGCGCCATCTAGCCCCAAACTAAGCAAAGCTTGTATTATGGGAACCATATAGCTGATAGAATACTTATATACTTTTTTATAGTTCCGTACCCGAAAGGAAAAAACGGAACCCTTATAGGTTATACGATCACTTTGTTGTCCGTCTGTCTGTCTGTCAAGACCCCTTTTCTCAGGAGCGCGTGAAGCTGAAATTCATATCAAATACTCAGGTCTACTGTCCCTTGGAACTGTGAAAAAAATCTAACTTCTAAGCCAACACAATCTAAAGATGCAGCCGTTTATGCTGCAAATTTTCGACACTCGCAAGGGAATCAAAACCTACAGGGTAATTCCAGTAAACTCAGAATCTTCGAATTTGGTACGAAGGAACGTCTTATAGCACAGATAAAGGAAATATAGCGAAAAGCATAAATTACTATTAAAAAAAAAACATAACTTATACTTATACTACAGGTTTGTACGGAACCCTCGTTGCGCCAGTCCGACTCGCACTTGGCCGGTGTTTTTTAAAATACATACTTATGATACATACAGAACCCCCAGTCTCAAAACAAATATTTATCATGACATTAATGTTTGTCCTGGTGGGAATCAAATCCACGCCCTATAGCTCTTGAAGCAGACATTCTATCAAATGAGCTGACGGGGCAGTTATTGATTATACTTTTATGTAATAATATTCGTAAGGTTTGTCTGAAAACTAACAAACAGACAAATTCTAATGATAATCACACCTATGGAATACGACTGGCCGTTAGGTGCTTGGCGGAAAATTTTCAACTTGAGAGTGGTAGTTTGCCAGCCGAGTACTACAAGGTACCCTACCACCATGCTATGGTTTCCTCACGAAGTTTTAACAGCAGATCTAGCTCATTATTTGGATCGGAACCCACGATAACCTCTAAGCTATCGTCGCTACAAAATAACAGTGAACATACGTGGTAACCAAGTCAAGATAGTCGCCATGGATCTTGGAATGAAGTTCGGGATCCCATGCTTGAAAGCGCCCGCGAATGGCTTCTGCTCATGGGGAGATAGCTTATAGTAAACTACTCCACGCACAAATCCTAATTCACCGAAATGCTTTCCCATATCTGTAACCTAAAATGCTTGAAATACTTTAACACGGTTACAAATGTATCAAAATGTATGAAGGATTTATGCCCTTTTTCAAATGTTTTTTTCCTGCATTTTGTCTTTTATTAAGAGAGGATCGATGTAACCAATAAGTTTGGATATATTTGTTTGGTAGATCTCCTTCCTGCAGTACCAGATATTCTGCCGTAAAACACTCGTGTGTAAACATTACTGTGTTCTGGTTTGAAGGGTACTGCAGCGAGTAAAATTACAAGGCTGTTGAGGCTAATCATCGAATGTCTCAAAGTAATAAGCGCTAAAGCAGCGATGTCCTGGACATTGTTTTGTTACGAAAAGTTATGTTTATCGCTGCAATGGTCATGGACATACGTTATTTCTTATCATTAGGAGAGCGACTTGTTCGTCTCATTACTTTTACATGCCGAAATGCTTGTTAATTTCGCATGTCGAAGGGCGTGGGTTCAAACCCCAACAATGAGCTCAAGCTCATTGGTGAGCCTTCATCGACAGCTCAAGCTGTCGGTGAAGGAAAACATCGTGAGGTAACCATAGCGTGGTGGGTACTTTCTAGTACTCGGCTGGCTAGCTACCACCCTCAAGTTGAAAGTCTGCCGCCAAGCATCTGACGGTGTGTTCCGGCAGCCTTACTTGGGAGCCAGTTCCATTCCAGGCTAGGTTTGCTTTACCATCTTCGACCACACCGTCACTTAACATCAGGTGAGTTGTGGTCAAACACCTAGACAGTCAGCAATAAAAAAAAGCCATTAGGAGAGCGACTCATTCGTCTCCTTACTTTTACATATAAGTATATATTTTTAGAAGTTTATAAATCTTAAAATTTACATACTTTATTTGTAGTAGAACTCCTTAAGGTTAGGAAGATACCATCGCAGTATCAAATATTCTACCACCAAGCAGTAGTGTGTAAACACCGTTTTAAAAGTAATAAAGCAGCGATGCCCTGGACTTTGTTTTGTGAATCTAAGTTCTATGCAACGTTACATTACCTACAACCAGAAGAGCGATTCGTTCGGCTCATTAAAAACTATTGGCATTTGAACAAGATAACTTGTGACACATCAGCTATCAAAAAAAAAACGCGTACAAGTGCGAGTCAGACTCGCTCGTCAAGGGGTCCCGTACAAATTAGTAGGTATGCAAAATTTTTGTTCTCATTGTTTTTGTTTTACCCTGTACAATTTTGGATTTTTGGATTTTTTCTTTATGTGTACTATAAAACAATGCTTCTTGCCAAATTTCATAATTCTAGTTCAACGGGAAGTACCCTTATAGGTTTTGATTCCCTTGTAAGTGTTGAAATATGCGGTTTTTTGTGACATAAACGCCTGTAACTTTTTTTTACGATAGCTTAGAAGTTTGATTGACAAGCCTACTATAAGGTGGCTCATTACGTGGAAGACAGGAATATATGGTTGTAGTAGCTTCTCTCTGCACTTGCATCCCCCTGGCTAAGTGAAAATTGTAGTAAGCATAATGTATTAATATTTATAACTGTAAACTGTAACCTAATATGAAAAGAAAGATCCACAAAAAAAAATGTCGTACTGAGTTTCTTGCCGGAGTCTTCTCAGTTGAAGTGTAATTACGAGCCGGTGGTAGATTCAAACATGTAACTTAACGTTCATAAGTGCCTTACCAGGGACTAAACTGAATAAATTATTTTTGATTTTGATTTCACAGCTGCAAGGGACTACAAATCTGCGTATATGGTTATAATTTCAACTCGATACCTCAGCGCGTCTCCGAGATAGGTCTTAGCAGACGGACAACAAAGGGATCTTATAAGGGTTCCGTTTTTTCCATTTGAGGTACAGAACCCTAAAAATTTTCTTTTGTACTGATTCTGTATATATTTTATAAATTTTACATAAAGTAATCAATCTAGGACTTTCGTATTCCACCTATATATCTATATCTATAAAGAAAATTGGAGGGAAGAGAATTGAATTACAAATTAGATCAGTTTGTGACTGAATTCCATCTTGTTATTGGATTCAAACACCTAGATACCTTTGATATTACAATTTTGTGGCTTTTACAAGTGGGAATCGGTTTCAGCAAATCTACGTTTAACAACAAATATTTTATTGTGCTTTTATTACAAGCTTCTATATGCGTAATGTATATATGTTGGTTCGGGTGAAATCTTGCAAGTTAATTTTGACCCACTTCCCGATATCCGATTGCACTCAAATTTAGTGTACTTATGTATGTTAGTGACAATACAATTATATGGTACCATGGAGCTGGTCTGATGATGGAGTCAGGAGATGGCGATAGGAACTTCTGAACTAAACAAGATAAGCCCATCGAGTTTGGACTCGATTGATTCGTCTTGAGGGGCACTTTATGCCTAGACGATATCCAAGGTCTGATGAAGAAGCTAGAAAGTGGTCACGGCATCTCTGTGATAAAACAACATAACCCCACTGAGTTTGGGCTTCAAGCCACACATTCAAACCGGCCAATTTCTATGAAGATGACCTTCTGTTCTTAGTGTACTGTGTCTTGAATCACTCTGTCTATTGATAGAAACCGAATCAGTTAACCGTTCTATGTAACCAAACCTGAGTATTTATTAAGACATGACCTTCATGTGTCTTTCAGTGCGATGACATAGGAATAATTTCATTTCTATCGGTAATGAGGTAAGTAACAAATGAAGTGCTCTTGACTCGCAGAGCGGAGAGCAAATGATCTAGAGAATTGAATTCGAGTACGAATTGCGAATGTAGGAATTTGCTTCTCGGCGTCGTGTGATATTAAATTTACTCATTGAATAGGATAATAGCATTGAGAACGGGAATATTAATGGCTTCTTTATATGAAACAAACTTTATCCAGTGGGTTCGTAAATGTTTATTACCTACTACCAAATTAGCCCTGTTTTAAGGGGTTCCGTATCTCAAAAGGAACAAAAAACAGAACCCTTATAGGATCACTTTGTTGTCAGTCTGTCAAAACCCTTTTTCTCAGGAACACGTGGAGGTATCAAGCTGAAATTCATATCAAACACTCAGGTTTAATGTCCCTTGGAGCTGTGAAAAAATCAAACTTCTAATCCAACGCAATCAAAAGATACAGCCGTTTATGCTGTAAATTTTCGACACTCGCAAGGGAATCAAAACCTACAGGGTACTTCCCGTGATCTCAGAATCTTGAAAATTGGTACGAAGCAACGTCTTATCCCGCATAAATTAAAAAAAAAACTGTTTTAATTCTTCAAAACTTTATTTGTGATAAAGCAAAAATGCGTTTATTTTAATCATAAGTAGCCTTACACCATGTACAAGCGTCAATTTGTTCACCAAAATACTGCAACCTTATTGCGCTCAATTGATAAACATGATAAATAATTTTACAGACGGAAATCGATAACGATCGAGAACGTTAAATGGGCAAGTTATCGGCATGTTTACGTGAAGCGTAATATTTACACACGTGTCTCCGTGCGTCATTGAAAAGTACAATAACTTACGATACTTAACTATCATCGATCGTCTTTTATAAAATTTTGAGTCCATCACTTCAATAATTTTATTCATAATTCATTTATTGCAAAATAGGTAAATAAAGTTATTTGTGTTTTTAATGTCTTAAGTAAGGCCTAAGTGAGTCTCTATTTTTGCTGTCAAAGCATGCAAGTATTAAATTAAATAATTACATTTACTACGCATACCATTATTATTAATGACAAATATATAACCTACATAAATGTCTAAGGTCTTTATCGTTTAAGAAGTCACCAATACAAGCTTTTTCAAGTACTTAAATCATTTGTTGAGAGCTAATTTTAATTTGTTTATATCATCTGTAACAATTATTTCAAAAAAGTTGTTTAAAATTATTAATGGCTTCTATCTTCCATCTTCTTAGGCTTCCAGGCTAGGCGTGCTTTACTATCTTCGACCACACAATCACTTAACCAGGTGAGCTGTGGTCAAACACCAAGCCTGTCTAGCTAACCTAGCCATAAAACAATTTGGCTGCGACAGTGAGCTGCGTCTCATAGGATAATTTGTTGTGTGTATTTATATATATCCAGGATATGATACATCTGCAATTCTGGATACCACATTTATCAAAATTCATATAAGTGAGATTACATCCTTAAAAACTTTTTTGACTGAAAATAATCTGACGAAGAAGATCGCAAGATAACCCTCATATTCATTCCATTGTTTTTAGTTTTCCTTTTGCATTTTTCACTCAAAATATTAACAATATGCGAATGTGAGTTTGTTTGTAACGCCTTCACGCGTAAACTACTCAACGGATCTGGGTGTTTTGCATGTAGGTACTTTAGGCCCTGGAATAAGATATAGGATCCTTTTCATCATCATCATCAATCACTACGTGGATAAAACCGAGGGGCGCAGCTAGTATACTAACCAACCACAATAATTCAACCAGTACTTGAAAATCCTTTTACAAAAAATATTTTTTCGTAAAATTATTTTAGCTCTTTTAGTGTGCTACAAACTTTCTTATCAAGTCATAAGTTTTTGAAATATGAAGCTCGACTTTTAGCTTTAACGATCATAAATAAATAAAAACTAAGCAACAGTAACTTATCGTAAAGTAACAATTCAGCACGCCATCGTGGCTCCTATTTTATATTACTTAAAGGTTCTTTAACATTGCCCTTAAGATAAGAAAGATTTCGACAATTTTTTTAAAAGTATGTTGTCTCTTCTTTCTAGTTCAGGTTCAAACTGCACTAGATTATCATGTGTAAGTAAAACAAAAAACAAGAAATCGTTTATTGCCGAGCTTAAGCCAAAAAGAACCCTTTTATCAAAACCAAAATCGAAAATCAAAATATAAATATTTCCTAAGTAAAGGTGTCAAAATGTTGGCATTAAAACGTCGCTTACATCGGGTGTGCAAAAATTTAAATAGAATTACTTATTAAATAATGCCAATTTTACATTAATTAATTATGTCCAATTTATTAAATGTTAATAGTTATGAAATATTTTTTGCCTTATCATCAATAAATTCTTATATAGATTAATATTTCTTTTCGATTAAGAATTATTTAAGTTTTCTCTTGATTATAAATAAAGAACTGGCTTCCTGCATTAATGTTGACAATTCGTTATAAATATTATAATTCAATTATCATCGGAATAATATTCCTAAATTTCAAAACCAAGTTTCAAGTGGATACCTTATATAGTTTGTTTTTTTGATAATCCCTCACAAAACATAACATTATTTTCAAATAAAAAGTCCTATGTGTTAATTTAAACAAATAAAAATCTATGTGCCAAATTTCATCTCAATCAGTCCAGCTACATATTTTTGCCGTGGTGGTGCCGGCGTAAGAATATTACCCCACCATCTCTACCCGTGGTCGCCGTAAGAGTCGGCTAAGAGATGTAATCCGGAAGATGGGCAGCAGCGTCTTCCTTGAACAATCACTCCTAACTGCGCTCGCCAACCCGCCTGCCAAGCGTGGTGAGTATTGGCAAAACCCCCCCAGGAGGAGGCCTATGTCCAGCAGTGGACGTCCTATGGCTGATGATGTGACACTGCTGAGTAGATAGGTAGCGATTAGCTATTACAACAATACCAGTCACGTGTTTTCCTCAAAATATGTTTTGCGTAAACAAATATTCACGTTTCTTTCCAAAGTTGTGAAACGTTTTTGCGCTTCCCTGCACAATGAGGTTTGTTCAACAGTTTTTGTTAATTAATTTTTGGCATTCATTAACTTTGGCTTCTAATGGCTTCCCGGGCAAAGTTCAGTTTGTTTATGCAAAGTTTTCAAATATAGGTATAACTTTTTTTTTCGGTTCAATGTACTTTTATTACAATGGAAGGCACGGTTGTACAAATAGGGGGAAAAGTTTTGGGGTTGTGTGAAATGTTCTACGATATTTCTATTTTATCGATTTACTTCTTTTGCGTTCTTCTTCTTCTTTAACTTTAGAATTGGGTTCAGAGAATAATGAAATATGTGTAGGTAAGTAACAAATAATGAATAGTCATGAAACTTGCGCTATTTTATTTTTAGATTAAGATAAAGGATACCTTTTGCGTGGTGGTAGAGTATTTTCTAGTACTCGGCTGGCTGGCTACCAATCAAGTTGAAAATCTGCCGCCAAGCATCTAACGGTGTGTTCCGGCAGCCTCACTTGAGAGCCAGTTCCATTCCAGGCTAGGTGTGCTTTACTATCTTCGACCACACCGTCACTTAACATCAGGTGAGCTCAAACACCAAGCCATATAAAAAAAAAACAACCTTATATCTGAATAACGTTCCATATTACGCATCTGTACCAAATTTCAAGTGGATACGTTTTTTTTGATAATCCCACAGGAATCTAATATTTTTCTGTTATAACAAGTACCCTATATGGTACCAGGTAATAAACTATGTGAGCCAAATTCGTTTAACTGTTTTTGAGTGATTGAGTAACAAAAACCCAAATGTCTAAACATCCAAACATATAAACATACAAACTTTCACATATATAATACTAGTAGGATTAAGTGAAAACGTATATATAAATAAGTTTTTTTAGAGTTCCGTACCTCAAAAGGAAAACACGGAACCCTTATAGGATCACTTTATTGTTCGTCTGTCTGTCTGTCAAGACCCTTTTTCTCAGGAACGCGTGGAGGTATCAAGCTGAAATTCATATCAAATACTCAGGTCTACTGTCCCTTGGAGCTGTGAAAAATCAAACTTCTAAGCCAACGCAATCAAAAGATACAGCCATTTATGCTGCAAATTTTCGACACTCGCAAGGGAATCAAAACCTACAGGGTACTTCCCGTGAACTCAGAATCTTGAAATTTGGTACAAAGCAAATTCTCATAGCACAGATAAAGGAAAAATAAAATACCATAACTTTTACTTATATACTTACAGGTTTGTACGGAACCCCCGGTGCACGAGTCCGACTCGCACTAGGCCGTTTTTTTCTCTTCCTCCACCTCGTATAAAGTGCAATAAGATACTCCTCTGTGGAGTACCAAGTGGAGTTTCAATAGTAAAGTTCAATTTACCCCTAAGGGAACACTGGAAATAGAAATCCAATACAAGTTCTAGCTATCTTTAGGTACATGAGTTAAAATCCATGTAATTCTATCCACAAAAGGCTATAAACGAGATACTTCCAAAACATTCCGTCTCGCATAAAACTGCTGTAATTATTTCGGAAGAATTTCATTCGACGGACCTCTTTGTCAGAGGGAGGCTAAAGAGAGGTTAATATTTAATTTTACGGAGTTTTTCCTTCTGCAGATCAAAGTTAAGAGTAGGTGGTACGATTCAGTGGAATGTGTGTTGTACCTCGAAATTATTCTTTAGTATGCCCGTTTTATATAATATGGTATTTGAGTGTTTTCTAGAAACTTTTTCATATAGTCAATAATGCTACAATAGAACTAAATTAACTAAATTATTAACTAATGTAATAAAAATTATAAAATACAATCGAAAAAAAAAAAAAAAATAAAAAAAAAAAAAAAATAGTACTAAATTCTACTAATATTAAACATGTGAAAGTTCGAACGAGACTCTCTCCTGATGGCATGTCCATGACCATTACAACGATATACAGAACTTTCTTTTTATGGTTGACAGGCTGGGTGTTTGACCACAGCTCACCTGACGTTGAGTGACGGTGTGGTCGAAGATGGTAAAGCACACCTAGCCTGGAATGGTACTGGCTGTCATTGTTAACATGGTTAGTCTCAACAGCCTTGTAATTTCGCTAGCTGCATTACCCTTCAAACCGAACACAGTAATGTTTAAACACTACTGCTTGGTGGCAAAATATCTGGTACTGCGGTGGTACCTACCTAGACGACCTCCTGCTAAGGAGATCTACCACCAAGTAGAAGACTAGAATGTTCCATAAGACACATATATACCAGATTTTAAGTGGATATGTTCTAAAATTCGTTTTTTTTTTAAATCTGCTAAATTCAAAATTATTTATGCCATTCCAGGCTAGGTGCGCTTTACCATCTTCGACCACACCGTCACTTAACATCAGGTGAGATGTGGTCAAACACCTAACCTATCAACCATTAAAAAAAGTTCTGTACTTCGTTGTAATGGTCATGGACATGCGTTATCTCTTACCATCAGTAGAGAGTCTCGTTCGTCTTAAAACTTTTACTAAAAAAAAAATAACAGCAAAGGGTTGATAATGATGAAGATGTGAACATATCTAATTACTTGACACTGGCAATTACACAAACAGCGTCGCGTAAAACGAAAAAGAATTTACATTGATTAGGTTAGAAACATCAATAATAAAAATAAAAACCATTCTTCGCAAGCCAAGCCAGCGGAGACGACTCCTTTTCCAAGTACGTGCCTGGAATTTTGCATTTAAAGGGCTTTACAAGGTTTTATAGGAGTTTTAAATCGATTGAGGAAGTTAGCGCAACACGTCGTCGTCTGGATGGTACAAAGTTTTCTAAAATAAAATATGTTGCTGATTTATACGTGCAATATAAATATAGGCACTTGTAGCAATAACTTCCTGTAATATATTGCACATAATTTGCAGTAAGTTGCAGTTCTTTTTACATGACAAATTTGGTATTTATGGGTCAAATAAAGTAATCAAATTAAATAATAAATAAATATCGTTAGCCATTTCATACTGCACCATCTGCCCCCAAAGTAAGCAAAATTTGATAATACAGATGAAGGAAAAATTGCGAAAAGCGTAAATTACCATTTAAAAAAATACCATAACTTTTACATATACCTACAGGTTTGTACGGAACCCTCGGTGCGCGAGTCCGACTCGCACTTGTCCAGTTTTTTCGCATTTGACTGACATGGTTCTTTTATTGTTTTATTGTCTAAAATTATGTGTAATTAGTGAGTTATGTTATACGAGATTTTCTTTCAATTAATATTTTATCTTAACTAACCTCATAATCACAAGTTTGCAACCAAGCAGTTTTCATCGCTTTTTAGTCAGCCAAATTTAACAACATTTTTTTGAAAGCTTTCCGTGATCTCTATAATGCCTCGAGATTGTAATTTCAAATCTCGCGAGATCTCGAATTTGCGATACTGAGTTGAATTATTCCACTGCGTTATAATTGGTGTGAACAATAAAGAGTTACATTATTATTTTTATATGTATGTTTTCGTGCATCAACCGCTATCTTCACGTGCGAGGCGCGCGGCGGCCCGCAGCGCGAAGCAAGACGAGGCCGCGCGCGCGTTGTCTCAGCTTTGTCCCCATGATGAAGGCCACCGGATGAGGCCGAAACTATAGTCGGAGTTTCCGATAAAATTAAACATGAGTAATCCCGTATAAATAAAACAAAAATATGTCATAAGGTGTACAATGAAGTTAAATCTTATTCTATTCTAATTTTATACCTATTTATGTTTTTTTTTAACTTGTTTAGAATTTTTGTTACTATGGATTATTGCAATCAATAGTAAAGCAATAATGTAAAGTAATTGTAATCCATTGTATTATTATGGATAGTTCGTGGACAATAAATGCAAGCCAAGAATACCTGCGGGCTTTCAACGACTTTAACATGAATAAAACATTTTAATATTACGGCAAGCCGTGTTAAAACGCGATGACAGCTGGTGAACAATTCGGTATGTCAAGAAAAAAAAACTTTACATAATATGTACTTCTAGCTGCAAAGATTTAGTAAATGTCGGAACGTGTCTATAAGGACCTTATTACGGTGCATTTGCCCAGAGGTGTCTGCGGTTACCCAGAGGCTATCAATTAAAATTGCATTACCACCGCGTCGGTAATAGACACGCGCCACGCCAACGACTTTATTAAATTTATAATAATAGGGGAAAAGTAGTTCGCTGACACAATTCGGTGTGTTAAGTTTTATGAAACCCACCCTCAAGTTGAAAATCTGCCGCCAAGCATCTAACGGTGTGTTCCGGCAGCCTCAGTTGAGAGCCGGTCCCATTCCAGGCTAGGTGTGAAAAGAAGAAAGTACCCACCACGCTATTCCGGTTTCCGCACGATGTTTTCCTTCACCGGCCGCTCATTGTTGGGGTTTGAATCCACCCCCTTCGGCATGCGAACCGACCGCGCTAACCACTGAGTTATCATCGCTAAACATAATAAAAATATAGTACTAACTAAGTAAAAAGTTAAAAAGTTTGGCCGATGGGGCTGCAAAGTTCTAGAGTGGAGACCACGGACAGGCAAGCGCAGCGTAGGACGTCCACCCACAAGGTGGACAGACGACCTAATAAAGACCGCAGGAACGCGCTGGATGCGAGCCGCTTCCAACCGGTCTTTATGGAAGTCAATGGAAGAGGCCTATGTCCAGCAGTGGATGTCATGCGGCTGATGATGATGATGATGATGATGAAGTAAAAAGTAAGCTATTGTAACATTTTCCGTAAGTAACTTTTACTAAGGAACGTCGAGATCGTGGAAACGGAATCGGCTATGATGTGAAGCCAGTTCGGCCTTTTGGCGTAATATTACCGTTCCATGTAATATGAGAGAGTGAACTTTGTTCGCCTAAGCTGCTTGATGAAAGACAAAGAGAACAGAGGGCCTGGACAAAGTAATATTCGATTATAGATGACGCTAATAGAAAAGTCCAAATATGTACGGGATTAACATAAGCTGTCTATATGTCGTACGATATATGCTATACTATGTATAGCTTATGTTAATCCCTTTTTACTCGACTGCTAAGAAAGGGTTATGTTTTTCGCGCGTTTCTTGTATGTATGTAAATTTCTTTATTACCTCGTGTCTTCCAAACGGCTGGATGGATTTCGACAGTTAAGATATCGTCATATTCGTCTTAAAAACCCAAGTTTTTTTAGGTGTTGTGTTTAAAAAAAGATGGTGAATTTTTAGCGAAATATAATACGATAAAAAAAAAAAACATAACCTATCGAGTAGGGGGTATCAAAATAAAGGAAATTTATTTATATGTTAAATACTTTTTTTTATTTTTATATTAAATAGATCTACGTTTGGCCACCAACTCGCCTGATGGAAATCGACTTTATTGCACACTAGCTGCGCCCCGCGGTTTTACCCGCGTGGTGGTGGATGATGATGATGATGAAAAGTATCTTATGTTTTATTCCAGGAACTAAAGTATCTACATGTAAAATTTAATCCAGATCCGTTCAGCCGTTCTGGCATGATTGAGTAACAAACATCCATCCAAACTTTCACATTTATAATATTAGTGGGATGTATACTAAAGGGCTTAATGCTAAAGCATTTTCTGCCAGCCATCCCCACAGTGTGTGAGATGTGGTTGTAGGCGCGCATCAAAACGAATATGTGAAATTAAAAGAGGATTACAAATATTTATATGTATAAGTTATATGTTTAAAAATTAGGAATAATAATTTTTTTTCATAAGTTTTTCCTTTATTTTTTATTTGCAGTCGGGTTATAGATTTTGTAAGCTTGTTGCCTTTAATTGGTTCATACCAATAAACTTTATTTCGTCCAAGTTTAACAAAACTCAAACTAAGCTTGACTCATTGTCTCGTTAGGTATGTCGGTGGGGTAAAGATACCAGATACATTTTCCTTCGTGTTCATTCATTGATGTCGATTCAATGACCTACATCGAAATAAATGGATTCCTAAATTGGTACCTATGTCACAGTTCCGATTCAATTTCCAGACAATTTAGTATTTCTGCCCCCGTACGGATTTATACGAAATTCATACGATTTGTACAACTTGTACGAATTTTATGAAAGGTCAAACTGAAATATTTTCTTTTTACTCATCTGAAGTATTTTCTAAGATTCCGTATCAGATGAGTGCCCAAATTACAAAGCATGCTTCGTCTTTTTGTATTGATTATTATTATTATTATGATCTGTTATTTATTTTATAGTTTTTTCATTATATGATTTTATTTTTATATTTTCTGCGTTAAATAAATGCCAGTATTTTGGCCACTTTGATCTGTTTATTCGATATACATACATTGTTCTTTGCTCTTTTTTAACCCCGACACAAAAAGAGGGGTGTTATAAGTTTGACGTCAATGTCTGTCTGTGTGTGTGTGTCTGTCTGTGGCATCGTAACTCTCAAACGGATGGACCGATTTCGATGCGGTTTTTTTCATTTGAAATATATTTAAAAAAAAACAGTTTATTTGTTAGAATATTGTTTTAAATTGTAGGTCTTATTATTAAAACTCTAAGTATCAAATATTCTACCTTATGTAGGTGTACAAACATTTTTAGTTAGATGAGCAAAGCCAATTTCCTTGCGGTGGTTATTAGCTATGTTTGGTTAATTGTTTTTTAAATTTTTAATTTAATTACTTGTATATTTTGTTTTCGGCTTACTGAGGCAAGATCAAACGCAAATACAATGTACCTACTTTTTTTGTGTGTACATATCTTAGAATAAATTATTTTTATCTGGAAACACCCACTTGAGGAGTAAATTTCACTATTTAGCGGTTCGTATGTGATTTAGGAATAAAACCAATTCGTTCGAAAAAAAAACAGTAGCATGATGGTAAGCTCAAAAGTCAGTCGCCAAGTGGGTACTTTGCAACAGACTTTTGAGGGTATTATACCAATCGCACTTGAGAGCCAATTTCCATTCCAAGCTTAGCATTCTATTATTTCCAACTGCACTTACCATCCGGTGAGCTGTGATCAAAATTAGCCTGTCAATTATAAATGGTACTCAAATAGATCTTACATCGTAACAAAGTTTCATTATGGTTTAATTTCATTTATAATTAATATCGTTGTTGGAAGGTTGTTTTACTTTAATAATGGAGTCTTGGGTTATTACTTTGAAATAATAGAGTTTTGTCTGCAAAGGATGTTAAATGAGGAGAGGTCAGTAGGCAAGCAGGCCTATTCTGTATTCCAATTTTAAATAAATAAGAAATCATAAAAATTCAGGTTGAGTGTACTTCTACCTACCTGATTTTTTTGTTACAAGGTAATAAATATAAATAATTTCCGTAGTAATATCTATAACTGTAAACTGTATAAACTGTAACCTAATATGAAAAGAAAGATCCACAACAAAAAAAAATGCCTTGCTGAGTTTGTTGCCGGAGTCTTCTCAGTTGAAGTGTAATTACAAGCCGGTGGTAGATTCAAAAATGTAACTTAACATTCATAAGTGCCTTACCAGGGCCTAAACTAAATAAATGACTTTTTGATTTTGATTTTGTGATGACCAGATAATCATACCACAGTAACAATAATATACCAAAACATAAAAAACAATCGAATTCAACTCTTCAGATGGTTAAATAATCGCAAATTTTATACAATCAAAGATATTAAATATCATTAAATTTAAAGAGAATAGATATACTCCAACCTACAGAATATTTTTGTTTTTATTTTAATTCTATTTATAAATTATGTTCAACTTTAATAAATTGTGTAATTCGTCGTCGTATTTGATATAAGATCAAAAGCTGTTCCAATTACTGCTAAGTATTAATTTATTCTTAGGAATATTGATGTACTTAAATATAGCGCATGCTTATTAAAGCTAACATTGTTTCGTATTAATAACCTAACCATAAGACTTTATGTACCTACAATTTAACGCAAATAAATGATTTGAATTGATGTGCCGTGGTGGTGCCGGCGTAAGAATAGTACCCCACCCTCTCTACCCGTGGTTGCCGTAAGAGTCGGCTAAGGGATGCAATCTGGAAGATGGGCAGCAGCGTCTTCCTTGAACAATCACACCTAACTGCACTCGCCAACCTGCCTGCCAAGCGTGGCGAGTAATGGCAAAACCCCCCCTGGAGGAGGCCTATGTCCAGCAGTGGATGTTCTATGGTTGATGATGTGATGTGAAATGATTTGAAACTCGAAATGTTGTATAAAAAAGATTGAGAACCGCTTGTCTCTATTAATGATGCATTGACGTATTTTTATTCATGTAGCTCTTGCAAATTAAGAAAAAAATTGCCATCGAGCCCGCACAATTTATATGTACGTTGAGCAAAACAAGCAAAAGAAATTTAGAGACAAGCAGTTCTCAATCTTTTTTTTCCGCAATCCTTCTTTTTCTATGTTATCCCACTTTTGGGTAAAGGTCTTCCACTAGTTCCTTTCAGTGTCACCGTTGAATAATTTCCTGAGTTGCAACCACTCCGTAGAGACCTTTACTCCAGGTAAACTCCAGGTACTTAACATCAGGTGAGTTGTGGTCAAACACCTAGCCTGTCAGCTATTAAAAAAAAAAAAAAAAGGTAAGTTTGACCACCTTTATCCACACTTTTTTATCCAACCCACTGTTTATGATCTGTAGAAAACAATGTAAGTATTTTCCAATTAATTTAAATCAGAGTGAAATCAAGTTTTGCTGGTCCGTTCATATGAGCATGCTCCGAAATGTTTCCTAACAGAAACTAGTAAAGCATTCTTAGACAACGCTCAACGAACTTCACAACCAATATTCGTCGCTTATCGGTCTGTTGCCTTCATACAGCCTACGATTACGCAAAAAAAGAAATTCTAGCAACCTATGTACGTGAGTATGTACCCGTGTTCTTTCGTACCTCTTGAACTAAATCTAATTTTGATGAATCAAATGTGTAGGTACACGTACCGACCGTAGCATGTAACGTGAAGTATATTTACATAAATCTAATGGCAGATTTTGGAACCTAAATTCTCGACATATCTTTTTCCTAAGAATCGTGTTTGGTGTCGAATGAAAGGGATCAATAAACATTCCAATTTTGCGACGTGGTGTAAGTCAAGATCAAACATGTGACGTGCCTTTAATTAAAATCAAATATGTGACGTGGCGTAATTCATAATCAAAAATGTGACGTGGTGAAAGTCATAATCAAAAATGTGACGTGGTGAAAGTCATAATCAAAAATGTGACGTGGTGAAAGTCATAATCAAAAATGAGACGCGGTGAAAGTCATAATCAAAAATGTGACGTGGTGAAAGTCATAATCAAAAATGTGACGTGGTGAAAGTCATAATCAAAAATGAGACGTGGTGAAAGTCATAATCAAAAATGTGACGTGGTGAAAGTCATAATCAAAAATGAGACGTGGTCAAAGTCATAATCAAAAATGAGACGTGGTCAAAGTCATAATCAAAAATGAGACGCGGTGTAAGTCTTAAACGAAAATGTAACGTGGCGTAAGTCTTAATCAAATATGTAACGTGGCACAGGAACAATCATATGTGACGTGGAACAACAACTGAAAATATTCACACAAAACGTGTGTCCCTTATCAATAGCCACGTGTGAGAAAGGCCTTGTTTAATGCATAACAGAGGGTTATGTAATAAAAAATGTGACGTAGAAACCCTACAGCAGCGGGACTCTGTCCCTGAAAACTTGTCAACAACTGCACTTGACAGTGATATAGACGATTCTACACTCGACTTTGAAGTGAGGCTCTAGGCAGAATTAACTCGCTTTAAAGGATTTTAAAAAGTTTTGAGAGTGTAAAATCGTGTTACCGCATTGTATTATTTTCCAACAGTTAAGAGTGTTTTATTCATAAAGTACCGAATTAACAGGAGTGTGTAAAAGTTATATAATAAGGTAAAACATTAATTTTTATTTTGCTTTCAAAATCCCGTCGAAGTTTATAAAGTTGCCACTACTTTACTAGGTCTTGACTGGACTCGATTTTGCCTTACTTTGTGTAATTTTGACTGTGACGTAGTTATTTATCTATGCTGTAACAAAATACTTGAAAATATTGAAATACTTTACACTGAAAACTGCACAACAAGCGATGTCAAAAATAAAAATAAAAATTGAACTTGGTGGTAGATTTCCTGAGCAGATGGTCGTCTAGGTAGGTACCACCGCAGTACCATATATTCTGCCGCCAAGCAGTAGTTTGTAAACATAACTGTGAAGGGTAGTGCAGCTAGCGAAATTACAGGGCTGTTGAGTCTAACCATCTAATGATGCCCTGGACTTTGTTTTGCTACTCAAAGTCCTGTGTATCGCTGCAATGGTCACGGACAGGCGTTGTCTCTTACTAACAAGAGAGCGTCCCGTTCGTCTCATCGCTTTTATATAAAAAGGGAGTTTTAGGGATTTTCATAGTTTCGTCATTTTAAAATACCTTTTGTTTCTTTCAAGAGTTCATTCACGTAAGTAACACCGAAGTGTATGATCTGCCTTCAAGCAGTAGTATGCAAATGATCATCATCATCATCATCCACAGCCTTCTTTATTTACTGCTGGGTAAAGGGCTCTCTCTTGTTATGCCATCTGCCTCGGTCCTGTGCCAATATGTACCAGGTTCCACCCGCGACGGTAATAATATCGTCGACCCATCTTGCGGCTGGGTGTCCTACCTACACAATCTGTTGTGTCTCAATCTGAAGGGTACAGCTGGTGAAAACATAGCGATGATAGCTCAGTGGTTAGCGTAGACGGTTCGCATGCCGAAGGGCATGGGTTCAAACCCCAACAATGATCTTGAGCTGTCGGCGAAGGAAAACATCGTGAGGAAACCATAGCGTGGTGGTAGAGTACTTTCTAGTACTCGGCTGGCTAGCTACCACACCTCAAGTTGAAAATCTGCCGCCAAGCATCTAACGGTGTGTTCCGGCAGCCTCACTTAAGAGCCAGTTCCATTCTAGGCTAGGTGTGCTTTACCATCTTAGACCACACCGTCACTTGACATCAGGTGAGTTGTGGTCAAAAACCAAGCCCGTCAGCTATAAAAAAAAACAATTAATGAGACATTGAATGTCTTAAAGTAATGCGTGCCAACTCAGTGGTGTCCTAGATTTTGTTTTGTTATTCAGGCTTCTATGTGCCGCTGTAATGTTCATAGGTTATCTCTCTCATATTATCGTTACATTAGAGCAGTGGTCGGCAACACACAGCCCGCGGGCCACATGCGGCCCGTGGAAGTCCTACTTGCGGCCGGTGATTGTTTTGTAAATTAAATACATATCCAAAATATTATAGATTCTAAAAAGAAAACATTACAAGTATATGAATTATATTGCCTATTTTGAACAATTTTTAATAGCATTTTTTTTTCTGTCTATTCTGTGGGATATGACCAAAATTATACGTATATTAAACTTCTAGAGTTCTTATTGCAACTGAGGCCCGCATTTAATTTATTTTGCCACCTTGTGGCCCCTGCCTGTCAAAAGGTTGCGGACACCTGCATTAGAGGGTATGTTTATCACCTCGCTTGTTGTTGTAGAATTACCTAAAGGTCTTAGAGATCAGCACACGTACTGTGAGCTTCTTATTGCGTTTTTTTTTGTGAACGTCTGCTTGGCGTGGTTTTAAGAATAAACTGTTCAAATAGCCATTAATTGTATTATATAAGTCATTGTATTATATGTAGACCTTCGATATACTTCAAGTTTTTTTAAAGCTATGATAGCTCAGTTGTTAGTGCGGTCGGTTTACACGCCGAAGGGATTGGGATCAAGATTCAAGATTCAAGATGTTTATTACTTTCATAGGTGCAGTACAAGACGTTATACATACAAAGTAGTATATGGTACACAGTCAAATATGGACCATTTCGGGCACAGCAACGTTTAAAAGAGAGGAGGAAGGATTTTAAAAGTCTTTTTTTTTTTTTTAATGTCATATTTTTACCACTTTACAATCTTTCTGTCAAGAATTCATCGATTGTGTAATACGCTTTAAAGATAAGATGTTGATGTTAAAAAATCGCTCAACGCGGCTAAAGAAGATTCACTTAAAAAAAACGGCCAAGTGCGAGTCAGACTCGCGCACCGAGGGTTCCTTAGAAACCTAGCAGGTATATAAGTAAAAGTTATGATAATGCTATTTTTCCTTTATCTGTGTTATAAGACGTTGCTTCGTACCAAATTTCAAGATTCTGAGTTCACGGGAAGTGCCCTGAAGGTTTTGATTCCCTTGCGAGTGTCGAAAATTTGCAGCATAAACGGCTGTATTTTTTGATTGCGTTGGCTTGGAAGTTTGATTTTTTAAGAGCTCCAAGGGACAGTAGACCTGATTATTTCATATGAATTTCAGCTTGATACCTCCACGCGTTCCTGAGAAAAAAGGTCTTAACAGACAGACAGACGGACAACAAAGTGATCCTATAAGGGTTCCGTTTTATCCTTTTGAGGTATGGAACCCTAAAAACATAAAACTTAATTCTACTCAAAGGAAAACCATTTAAACTGTAGGAACTTTATTTCTCATTTGAAAACCAATTTGCAATCCCCACAGTCTGTCCTAAATCTAAATAAAACTTTTCCTGTCCTAAAACAATCTGAATCGAGTGGACAAAGCCCACTGATTTCTCGAGATCCTTGTCTTGACTCCAGTGTTAACAACAAAAGACAATAATTAGGTCTGTTCACGATACGCCCAGGACAAGAAGCTTTGGAAAAAAGCGGGTGACAATCATTTCGTAATTTTTTTGTCGCGTTCAGAATTTGATAGATGTGTGATCAACAGCTATCGCCCACTAGAAGCAAGGAGTTGTGGCGGGAACGCGAAAAGAGTCGTGTCGCCCCATTGTATTTTTTCCAAAACTAGTGTTTTTTCGAGTGTTTATGTATAAAAATAGTGGTGTTTTATTCATAATGTGTCGAATTACAAACACGAGTGTGGGAAACTGATATAATGCGGTGAAACATGACTTTTCGTGTTGCTTCCAAAACTCCATCGAAGTTTATAGTAAAGTCGCCATTACTTTACTAAAGCATTATATTTGATTGGCACGCACTGGACTTGACTAAAGACTTTGACTATAAAGATAAAGAAACTGAAGACTGCACACAAAATACAGAAACATTGAAACTGGCAGAATGCACAGAGTGCGATGACAAGAAGAAAGAGAAAAAAAAATTGAAGCAATTTTGCCTTTTTTACTAAATTGTAAATATGGAATAGAAAACACTTAAATGTTAAATAGATCATATAATTATATTCAAGAACTTCGTAGATTATATGATAAACTTTTTTATTTCATCAATGCACATACAAGAGAGATACCTACTAATAAACTTAAATCGTATAAACTAATATAAAAGGCTGCCATCAAAACGCCCCATTACTATGTTGTATGGTATACACGTATACTTAAATGTTATAAAAAGTAGGATCCCTCTCCCTCTAAGTAAATTACTGTTTAAACGATTATTTTAAAGAACATAGTCTTTTAAATAAATGCCAGCTTTGTCTCCATGATGAAGGCCACCGGATGTGGCCGAAACTATAGTCGGAGTTTCCGATAATATTAAACGTGAGTAATCCCGCATAAGCATTGCAAAAGCGCAAAGACAAATGCGCAAAGTTCGTGGTCAAAAACAAAGAAGAAGACAAAAACATTTTCTCAGACAACAAGATTGGGGCATGTTAACCCTACAAATAAATGTCGTGCGCCTTTTCCTCCCACAAGTATTTCCTAAGCCGTGTTCAAACGATCTGCGAGCTCGCAAGTCTGTCTGTCCGTCGTGAACTCTTAAATAAATTAGAGAGTTCAAAGACTTCGTGAGAACCACTTGAGAACAGGAACTATCGAAGTCTTCTAAGGACTGCCTAGAAACTTCCTGATCCGTTAGAAGTTAGCTTCGAGTTATAGACGTGAAGTTAGCTGCGATTTTTTTAGTAACTTTATTTAAATGTACCATATGTGCCCTATGATCTGTTAATGGACAACATGTTTGAAGTGCTGTGGGAATAAAAATATATGATTGTATATTTTTAATTAATTAATTAATTGTACTGACTATTCATAATCATGTATATTACTAAAATTAATTTACTTATGAATATTGTGAACATACAGTAAAACACATCATTATCATTTTATATAAAACTAATAATTAAACAATAATAATAAGCAAATAAATTAAATAATTATAGTATGCAAATTAAATGTCAAAATAAAACTAGTTAAATCTATAAAAAGATTGCTCGACACGCCATTTTTTAAACATTTTTAAAACAAGTGCAGTTAGACTATTCTTTTGTCATTTAAAATAATTGTAATTTATGTACACTGCTATAATTTTGCCATTCTGATTTACTCAATTGGTTAAACAAAGAAGAAGACAAAAACATTTTCTCAGACAACAAGATTGGGGCATGTTAACCCTACAAATAAATGTCGTGCGCCTTTTCCTCCCACAAGTATTTCCAAAGCCGTGTTCAAACGATCTGCGAGTTCGCAAGTCTGTCTGTCCGTCGTGAACTCTTAAATAAATTAGAGAGTTCAAAGACTTCGTGAGAACCACTTGAGAACAGGAACTATCGAAGACTTCTAAGGACTGCCTAGAAACTTCCTGATCCGTTAGAAGTTAGCTTCGAGTTATAGACGTGAAGTTAGCTGCGATTTTTTTAGTAACAAATTTATTTAAATGTATTGTACCATATGTGCCCTATGTTAATGGACAACATGTTTGAAGTGCTGTGGGAATAAAAATATATGATTGTATATTTTTAATTAATTAATTAATTAATTAATTGTACTGACTATTCATAAACATGTATATTACTAAAATTAATTTACTTATGAATATTGTGTACATACAGTAAAACACATCATTATCATTTTATATAAAACTAATAATTAAACAATAATAATAAGCAAATAAATTAAATAAGTATAGTATGCAAATTAAATGTCAAAATAAAACTAGTTAAATCTATAAAAAGATAGCTCGACACGCCATTTTTTAAACATTTTTAAAACAAGTGCAGTTAGACTATTCTTTTGTCATTTAAAATAATTGTAATTTATGTACACTGCTATAATTTTGCCATTCTGATTTACTCAATTGGTTAAATATATTTTTTTTTAAATAGGCCTGCGTTTGTCTGCCATTTCATCTGATGTTAAGTGAAGGTGCGGTCTACGATGAAGCACGCTTGCCCAGAAAAAACAATTCACTTGCGACTTGAAAGCACCTACTAAACAGCAAATTTTAAGTTTAGCGGTTCGTACAATGAAGGTTGAATCGAACCGTTTAGACCATTTTTTACAAGTAATGAGACGAACGAGAAGCTCTCCTGATGGTAAGAGATTACTCCTGTCCATGATCATTGCAGCGATACACAGAACTTTGAGTAGTAAAACAAAGTTTAGGGCATCACTGCTTTGGCGTTCATTACTTTGAGACGTACGATGTTAAGTCTCAATAGCCTTGTAATTTCTCTAGCTGCGGTGCCCTCTAATAGAAACACAGTAATGTTTACACACTACTGCTTGGCGGTAGAATATTTGATACTACGATGGTACCTAAACGACCTCCAGCTAAGAAGACCTACCACCAAGTAAAGATAAGTAAATTCAGCGATATGAAAAGTTACCGTCGAATGTCTCAAAGTACTTAATGTGCGCCATTTTCGGCTAAATACATAATTGTCCAAGCCAAGTTTATACGTGTATGTTGGTTAACTTTTTAATCCTATAACAACTTAACAGATTTGGATGAAATTTGTAATACAGAAAGTTTATACCCTGGATTAATATAATAGCTACTTGTTATCCATAAATCGTGTGTAAAACCGCGGGCACAGCTAATAACGATCTATTCCGGTCTAGAATGGCTAATTATCTCGGTAAATATCTTTTCGCAGACCTCCAGCCATTTCATTGAAGACCGACGTTCAGACGAATTAATTGGCTCGGTCGATACCGATACAATTCTATATATAGCACCAGAGCATCGCTTCGAGTATGCACTAACTTCGAAGTTCAAAGTTAGTTCTAACTTCCAACTTACTAGTTAACCTTAAACCTTGAAAGTACTACGAGTAACTATTTGAGCTGTGTATTTTTACTAGCGACACGCCCCGGTTTCACACGGGTGCAATGTAGATACTAATATACATGTAAATATGAAAACATTCCTCTTGAATAGACAGAGTGTGTCTATTGATGGAAACCGCATTAAAACTCGTTGCGTAGTTTAAAAGATCTAAGCGTACAGACGGCGGGAAGCGAATTTGTTGTATACTACGAATATGTAGAGATACTACTAGCGACCCGCCCCGAAGCGAAGATGGTAAAGCACACCTAGCCTGGAATGGAACTGGCTCTCAAGTGAGGCTGCCGTAACACCGCTAGATATTTGGCGGCAGATATTCAACTTGAGGATGGTACCTAGCCAGCCGAGTACTAGAAATTACCCTACCACCGTGTTTGTATCGTGAGTGAGAGAGTGTGTGTGTATGTGTCTGTGTTTTTTTTTCCTCTAGAGGTTTGGAAAATACTCTTTCGTATCGTCAGGCCATACCGACCATAAACCTCCTCTGGCATCTACCTCTTCTTTATTTTATCTTTCCCCCGCGGAACCGCCGTTAGGCATTACTTCGCGGAGGGAGGCTCTAGCTACTGCTTTTCCTTCATGTGAATTTCTGATTCAAGGTTCGCTTTCTCTTCATGAAAGACAGTCTTTCATTTGAGCCCTCTTTCTTTCTAAGCGACGGAGTTCCTGGAGGACTACTGTGGCGAAAGTGCTAGTTCTCTATTAGCTAGTTCTGTATGTATAAAAATAAAAACTGAATTCAGATAGGATGTCTGACGTATAGAAAAACGTTTAGGTTATTACTAAGAACTTTGCTAACATGTATAAATAGAAATAATTTGCTAGAATAGCGCTTTATTAGCGTGGGCATAAACCACTTCTCTCATTTTAAAATAAAACTCAACGTTATGCAATTAATGTTCAATTTCGTGTGAATTTGGTTTTTAGCGCATCAGCCTAGATCTAGGTCACTCAGGTATTAATGCTATTCAGCTTAGTATAACCTAAAATGAAACTTACCCGATCTGAAGTGCCTGAGGTGTAGTAAAACCTAAAATAGCACGCCTATAAGAAACCTTTGATCCATTTGGAAAGGAGGTTAAAAGGGCTTAGTAAAGGAGTACAGTCAGCGACAAAAAGTTTTTCTTATGTTAAAGTAATAATTTGAAGTCAAATTAGTCCACCTTGTGGGTGGACGTCCTACGCTGCGCTTGCCGGTCTGTGGTCTCCACTCCAGAACTTTGCAGCCCCGTCGGCCATCTGTTCTGCGTGCTATGTGCCCTGCCCACTGCCACTTCAACTTGCTAATCCGCTGGGCTATGTCGGCTACTTTAGTTTGTCTACGGATCTCCTCATTTCTGATTCAATCTCGTAGGGAAACTCCGAGCATAGCCTTCTCCACAGCTCGTTGTGCTACTTACTTACTTGTTTAGCTTACTAAGAAGGCACATAGTCAGAGACCACGTTTCAGCGCCATAAGTCATCACTGGTAACACACACACATATGATTATGTAAACGAAAATGTGTCATAACCACGTGGATTTCCATAGTATGATTTGTAGTATTTTGTGCGCGGTTAAGTACCGGTGTTTGATTATATATATTATATATATTTGCCGTGGTGGTGCCGGCGTAAGAATAGTACCCCGACCTCTCTACTCGTGGTTGCCGTAAGGGATGTAATCTGGAGATAGGCAGCAGCGTCTTCCTTGAACAATCACACCTAACTGCGCTCGCCAACGCGCCTGCCAAGCGTGGCGAGTATTGGCAAAACCCCCCCAGGAGAAGGTCTATGTCCAGCAGTGGACGTCCTATGGCTGATGATGATGTGATGTTTGATTATAGTTTTTTTTTTCGTCTTTGTTGTGACACTGGTTGTACTCGGAACAAAAACAAAAGTTTCTCTGCGTACTCGAATAACTTCGTTACCCTTGTTTTCGTCCGATATTTGCCGTAACCTTCGCTCTGGGCACGCAAGACGCGCCACATTGTTTTACCTTCGTCAGCAGTTCTTTAGGTGGATTCATCTGTTTGTCACGTTTTTTGTCTAGACAACGTGGAGAGCCATTGTCAAATTTCGCAAAATGTTGATTGACCTTGGCCGAGAACGGTAGCACGTTCTAGACTAGTGAGTATTTTCTATAAGTATCCAAGGAGGGTGAGTCTTTGCTATGCTTGTTTTTGATGACTAAAATAGACGGGGGATGATTATATTTGTCACGCACGCACGATTACCTAGAAGAAATCGTCCACGTGCCAGTCGGACTCGCGCACCGAGGGTTCCGTACAAACCTGTAGGTATATAAGTAAAAGTTATGGTATTTTTTTAAACTATTAATTTATGCTTTTCGCAATTTTTTATTTATCTGTGCTGTAAGACGTTGCTTCTTGCCAAATTTCAAGATTCTGAGTTCCTAGAAGTACCCTGTAGGTTTTGATTCCCTTGCGAGTGTCGAAAATTTGCAGCATAAACGGCTGTATCTTTTGATTGCGTTGGCTTAGAAGTTTGATTTTTTCACTGCTCCAAGGGACAGTAGACTTGAGTATTTGATATGAATTTCAGCTTGATACCTCTATGCGTTCCTGAGAAAAAGGGTCTTGACAGACAGACGGACGGACAACAAAGTGATCCTATAAAGGTTCCGTTTTTTCCTTTTGAGGTAAGGAACCCTAAATTGTACTTCGCGGAAAAAATAGACGCCGGTGGTGAGCCACATCCTCACTGTACGTATGAAGAATATGGAATTGACACCGACAATAGACAACACTTTACATAAATACAAAAAAAAATACAGTAAAAATTTATTTGCCTAAAAAATAAATTGATAATAATTATAATTAAATTGTGACATAGAGCGCGTGCCTACGATACCCGAAGCATTGTATAAGCGTTGCCTACCTTTGAAGTCCCTGTTCACTCTTTGTGTAAAGCTATTCAGATTATAATTCGGTTGAAATTCATAGATGACAGGTACGTGGGAGAAACAGTACGAGAGTTTCACGCATCTACAATATGTTGGTAGTATTTCCGCCGACAGTCGCCAGTTTAATAGTCAAACCGTTATGGAAGGATCAGTCCAAAAAAATTATCAGAACATTATATATTAACATCATTACATTTGTATTCTAATGATATGTTATATATAACATATATAATTATACAATATATATTTTTATACAATACAAAAATTACTACATAGATTTATTACTATAATGATGTATGTATATAATTATACGTATTATATATACCTACATTAAATAAATAAATAAATATTGTAGGACACATTACACACAGCGCCATCTGACCCCAAACTAAGCAGAGCTTGTGTGATGGAAGTCAGATAACTGATAGCATACATACATTTTTTTTTTTATAAATATATACTTATAATACATACAGAACACCCAGAACAAACATTTTGTTTATACCATAAAATGTTTGTCCTTGGCGGGAATCGAACCCACGCCCTTACAGCTCAGGCAGACATACTCCCAATGAGCCAACAGGGCTGTCAAACATTATTTTGACATTGTGAATAATTTTTTTAACTCTTTTCTCGTATTGTATATATTTAAAAGTATAATGCATACTTTTAAA
Organism: Biston stratarius; assembly: GCA_950106695.1. Lineage (NCBI taxonomy): Eukaryota > Metazoa > Arthropoda > Insecta > Lepidoptera > Geometridae > Biston > Biston stratarius. The sequence continues at coordinate 1,633,394 of OX467106.1, read as the reverse complement.
TAAATACATTGAATAAAGTCATTACGCCTAACATATATACATATCTATTTATTTATGACTAGCTGTACCGACGTCCCGGCTTCATCAAACGCGCGATGATAAAATAGTACATAAATATTCTGAAATTTTACAATTTTCTTAATTTCTCCTATGAAGTATTAGATTTTTTTAAATAATTATTCATTTTTAGCTTCTTTTAATGTGTGTTTTATTTTGTTATCATTTTCAACAAATTCATTATTTTTTCATCTAACTAAAGGTTACCTGAAAGAAATCACTTTAGGTGATAAGGCCGCCGTTGTATTACTGCTAATACGATCAACACTCGATCACAATATATGTACAGGAGTTTGGATGCTATTGAATGTAGTGTTATTTTCTTTTTTAGAATATATCTTTCGGTTTTTAATAAAATTCTATGTTTTTATTTTAAATGTAAAATAAGACGAACAAAACACTTTCCTGATGGTAAGAGATAACGCTTGGCCATGACCTACGCCAAAATCCCGGTCATCGCTGCTTTGAAGTTCATTACTTTAAGATGGTTAGTCTCAATAGCCCTGTAATTTCGCTAGCCTATTCTAATATGGTAGTTTAGTAGAGTGTGCTTCAGGTTGTGAGATTCGTGTCTATCCAAACGATTCCGCAACCGTATATTATATTTGTTAGATGATTCACGCCACTCACTCGAGAGGAATGCAATAGAGATAAGTTGTAACACAACATCGGCCATTATTCATATTCGTTTTACCAGAGTTATGTTTATTTCTAACTGATGTTCGTGACCTTGGAGCATAGATAGAAGATTCAAAATCGGTTAAACTTTATCTTTTTTTGTCGACTATGGATCATCGTATATATACCAGCCATACTCAACCTTATTTTTATAGGGGACCTAAACACGTTTCAGATAAGATGTCGCGGGCCGCAAACTAAAAATAATTAGGTTAAAATAAAAAACGTAATTCCAAATTAACAATGTATTAACGTTATTAATAATGGTTGTCACAATAAAACAAGCTAGGTATACAACATCTTGTAACCTTTTTTATTTTGTAGCGTTGATGGCTCAGTGGTTAGTGCGATAGGTTCGCATGCCGAAGGGCGTGGGTTCAAACCCAAACAATGAGCTTGAGCTGCCGGTGAAGGAAATCATCGTGAGGAAACCATAGCGTGGTGGTAGGGTACTTTCTAGTACTCGGCTGGCTACTATTCTTATTTACAGACACTATTATCTAGAATTGATTTCTTATGTAGAGCATCCGCTGCGCAGAGCGGATCAAGAATGTATTTACGCCTACATCTACATTTTATTATGTTTGTATTGGCGTAGTTTCGTCAATCAATCCTGTTACATACTATATTTGCATATCGTTCGCGCGTACCCCATACTAATGATACCATTGCGATGTATTCTAGGTTATTCGTAGACCGACAGCTTACTTATAAATATACCACTTAGATTTCACATTTTACTTTGTGGTATAATTACCTACCTTTATCGCAATCGTAAGACCTTAAATATTGGTTCTAGGAAAAAAGTCGTAGAGATCAAAATTTTAGGAAATTTAATTTTCTACAACTTTGCTTATGTACATATATTTATGTCATAAAGTTAATAATAATCGAGATAATTTAATAATTAAACTTTACCACTTTTTTCGCGTATAACTGGAAAAATATCGACCGTACGAAAAAACTTGCAACAAATAAATTGTAGAGATTCACATTTAAGTACAAAAATCCGCCATTTTTTTCAAACACCTTTCTAAAGACACTTGGATTTTTAAGAAGAATATAACGTTACCTTAACTGTCGAAAACCATCCAGCCGTTTGGAAGAAACGAAGTTATACAGAAATTTACAAAACACAAACGTACATACATGATACGCGCGGAAGACATAACCCTTCCTTGGTAGTCGGGTAAAAATATACAAACATAAATAGATATATGTATTGCAAATGAAATAAAAGCTTGTAATATAGTATTAAGATCGGCCGACATCGACTATCGAGAGAGACGGCCAGGTCGATAACCCGATGACGTCATGAAAGGTGTGTCAGATACCTTTGCCCATTGCAACGAATAAATTCATTATGGAATACATACATATATATATATATTTTATATATGTATTAGCTTACACCAGCAGCTTCATCCGCGTTAACTTTAAAATTAGATTCAAAGAGAAATGAAACATGTGGACAGCTCTGTTGGCTTATTGGTAGAATATGTGTCTTAAGAGCTGTAGGCCGTGGGTTCGATTCCCACTTAAGACAAACATTTTGTGGTATAAGCGAAATGTTTATTCTGTGTCTAGGTGTTCTGTATAAGTATATATTTACAACAAAAAAAGTATATATGTATTCTATCAGTTATTTGACTGCCATAGTACAAGCTTTGCTTAGTTTGGGGACAAATGGCGCGGTGTTATGTAAAAAAAAATGCGCTATTTTATCATTAGATTAAGACATATCTGAATAATCTAAATATATATAACTCAAAGGTGACCGACTGACTGACTGACTGACATAGTGATCTATCAACGCACAGCCCAAACCACTGGACGGATCGGGCTGAAATTTGGCATGCAGGTAGATGTTATAACGTAGGCATCCGCTAAGAAAGGATTTTGATTAATTCTACCCCCAAGGGGATAAAATAGAGGATAAAAGTTTGTATGAAACTTTGTCAATTTTAAGCCGATCGGGCTGAGACTGCATGCATAAAGCTACTATGACGTAGGCATCTAGCGCGGGTGAAACCGCGGGGCATAGGTAGTGTTCCATAAAACGCATATATACCAAATTTCAAGTGGATAAGTCCAATATTTTTTTTTTTTTGATAATCCTACAGGAACTTGAGTTTTTCTCATATAAAAACTATTCAAATTGCATCCAAATCCGTTCAACCGTTTTTGTGTGTATGAGTAACAAACATCCAAATATACACACTTTCACATTTATAATATTAGTAGTAAGGTTATATTAATTAATACCTGTTTTATTATTCAACATTGGTTCACGTGTGTCCACACTCTGCCTGATGTTAAGCAGTAGTGCGGTCTAAGATGGAGCACGCTAACCTAGAAGTAACCCATTTACTCTAGGTTTGAAGACAGCCATATTAATTATACACCGGTTTCCCTTGGTCACGCCATAACTTGAGAACGACTTTACCGATTTTATTCATCTTTTTTTTTAAGTTTTCTTATACTTTGTTGTAGGTTCTTACGGAAAGAAAAAAATACGCAAGAAGTCGGAAAATTTCAGAATTTATTTTTGATAAATTCCACGCGGACGAAGTTGGGTGTAACAGCAAGTTCATGATAAAATTGATGAATTCATAATTCGTAGAAAACATGCGGTAATTAGGTTTGTCTTTATTTTTATTAAATGTTGTGACAAGCTAGGTGTTTAACCACAGTTCATCTGATGTTAAGTGACGGTGTGGTCAAAGATGGTAAACAGACCTAGCCTGGAATAGAACTGGCTGTCAAGTGAGATTGCCGGAACCCACCATTAAGTGCTTGGCGGCAGATTTTTAACTTAAAAGGTTTGGTAGGTAGCCAGCCGAGTTTTAGAAAATCTTAGAGTCTTACCACCATGCTATATATATGGTTTCCTCACGATGTTTTCCTTCACCAGCCGGCAGCTCAAGCTCATTGTTGGAGTTTGAGGCAGATTTTGCCTAGTCAAAGGTGTTACAAATGTTTTTGATGCCAAATAAAGAATTTATAACATACATGGGACCATTTCTTATGGTCAGAGTGAATAGGTATTTCCTTAGTGGTTCATCTTCGACTACATCGTCGTTTACCATCAGGCAAGTTGGATTTTGCGTGGTGGTAGGGTACTTTCTAGCACTCGGCTGGCTAGCTACCACCGTAAAGTTGAAAATCTGCCGCCAAGCATCTAACGGTGTGTTCCGGCAGCCTCACTTGAGAGCCAGTTCCATTCCAGGCTAGGTGTGCTTTACCATCTTCGACCACACCGTCACTTAACATCAGGTAAGCTGTGGTCAAACACCTAGGCTGTAAGCGATACAAAAAAAAAACGTGACATTTCCGCGAAAAAAAAAGCCAATATTTATAAAATAAATATTTCTATTATTGGTAAAGTTTTTAACCAAACTGCGTCATTGAGTAAATTTGTTTTTATCCGAGGTCAAACTCCCGGATGTCGACATTTTAATGCATTTGTCTGATATACTGATACGCTTGTAGAACAAAAAAAAAACCAGCAATGTAGTGATTATAGCTTAGTGGTTAGCGCGGTCGGTACACACGCCGAATGACATGGGTTCAAACCTCAACAATGAGCTTGACTTGCTAACTACAGGACGTATCCGCTTGAAATTTAGTATAGATATGTCTTAGGTATAATTATTCCAGAATAAAAGGTATCCTTTATATTAATCTAGATAATTAAGTAGTTTTATGATGAATAAAACTATTGCTCTTTTGTTTCTCTCCGAATTCTTAACTCTAAAGTAGGTGTCTAATAATGGTAGATCTCCTTCCGGCTTCGTATAACTTCTAAACCTGTGTAGGTTGATTGCTGGTAACTGATTTATCTATCTCGTTTATCTTAGTATTTCTTAACATACTAAAATATTGCCAGACAAAAATCTGTGGTATATCAGATTGCTAAAGATTTTTTTTATTTAGTCTACAGAATTCTATACAGAGTAAATAATTTTCTTACATTAGAAAGAGTACTTAAACAATTTTGTTTTAATTTATTAATCAGCTTGTGTTTGACCGCCAACTCGCCTGTCAAGCAACTAGCCTGTCAGCGTTAAAAAATAAAAATAAGTAACACCTTGAACGGCAACAATTAAAATCAACTTTTTAATCAATTATGTATAAATTGAATTTCATACATAATTGATTAAAAAGTAATCAAGAATACAATGACAAAAGGATTAATTGTAAGGATAGTGTGATACAAGGTTAATGCAATTCAATGCTGAGCGAGGCGCTCACGGTGTTTTCTAGTTTTCTTTTAATTCCATCACAGTAGCGATAATATTTACGGCTGTGCATTTGAGTTAAGCCGACCGTGACGAAATGCCGCACGCTGTGATTACGACTGTATCAGAACGTTCGTTGCGATCTTAGAAACATCAAAGAGAATATGCTTACGCACATATATATGACGTATACCTACTACATTTTATATACATAAATAAACCTATTGGAAAATACGTTTTGAATTCTTTTGTAAATATGCAGTGCCACATATTCTGCTTCGAAGCAGTAGTGTGTAAACATTACTGTGTTCCGGTTTGAAGGGTACTGCAGCTAGTGAAATTACAGGGCTGTTGAGACTAACCATCGAAAGTCTCAAAGTAATGAGCGCCAAAGCAGCGATGCCCTGGATTTTGTTTTGCTACTCAAAGTTCTGTGTATCGCTGCAATGGTCATGGATATGCGTTATCTCTTGCCATCAGCTGAACGTCTCGTTCGTCTTATTACTTTTACATTTAAAAAAATGTATTATGTAAATGTCTTCGTTATTGACACACCCCTTCTTTTTCTTCCTTTCCGTCCTAAGGTTGCCTGGAAGAGATAGCTTTGAGCGATAAGGTCACCAGTTGTTGCACCTATTAATTAAGTTTATTTTTCCTTCTGTTAACTCTGGTTTTCAATACAGAGACGTTAAACACACTTGCCGTAATAATAACTAGTACCTGGTTGACCGAGCATTGCTCGGCTGAAAACATGGATAAAACGACGTTTTCTGAAAATGAAACTTAGCTAGATCGATTTTTCGCCCCCGAAACCCCCTGGATACAAAATTTCATGAAAATCGTTGGAGCCGTTTCCGAGATTCAGGATATATATAGATAAATAAAATAAAATAATAATTGCTCGTTTAAAGATATAGATAGATAAATATCTTAAGACAAAACAAAACTTGTATGATGGAAGTCAGATGTCTGATAGAATACTTACTTTTTTTTTTGTAAATACATACATATAATACTTATATACAGAACACCCAGACATTGAACAAACAATTATCGTCTCATAAATGTTTGTTCTGATGAGAATCTAATTCACGCCCTACAGCTCTCAAAGCCAATAGCCAAGATATACCAATGAGTCAAATTGGCTGTCTATGTGTTATGAATGAATGAATAACTCTTTATTGTACACACTTAAAATTACATAATACAGAAGAAATAAACTAGATAATAGGTGTAACAACTGGCGACCTTATCGCTAAACGCGATCTCTTCCAGGCAACCTTAGGATGGAAAGGATTAGAGGAAGAAAAAAACGGGGTCTGTCAATAACGAGGAGCATATAGGAGAATACAAAATTATGACATATGTCTACATTCTAATAATATTAAAATCAAATGTGAAAACTCGGAAATAAACAAAGCTTTTTTTATTATTATATCCTAAGCTTTATTATGAGTCTTAACTTACAGAGAAGAAATTATTTCGCCTCTCCAGGAAACTGTAACCTTTCACATCCTACGTAACGACTGTCAAGATATGTAAATGATAACTTGAAATATTTTCGGCGCACAATTGCTTAGTAACATGTTAGAAACTCAACGATATGACCCCTCGTCTATTTTAGTAACAAAACCGACCTATATGTTAGTAGTTGTACGTAAAGTCCCAAACTGAGAGATTAGATCTCTATTGTGGGAAGACAGACAATGGCTCACAAACGGAGGCGACAAAAGTGTTGCCATGATACTGTCAGGACATTTAGACATGTCAGAAACAATGGCATATCGTGTGTTGAAAGGATATTAACTTCTGTCCAGCTATTAATCTGCTAAAGCATAGAGAGCGCGCTCGCACCAATCCTTAGTCGTAACTCTTTTTAGGGTTCCGTACCTCAAAAGTAAAAAACGGAACCCTTATAGGATCACATTGTTGTTCGCCTGTCTGTCTGTCAAGACCCTTTTTCTCAGGAACGCGTGGAGGTATCAAGCTGAAATTCATATCAAATACTCAGGTCTACTGTTCCTTAGAGCTGTAAAAAAATCAAACTTCTAAGCCAACGCAATCAAAATATACAGCCGTTTATGCTGCAAATTTTCGACACTCGCAAGGGAATCAAAACCTACAGGGCACTTCCCGTGAACTCAGAATTTTGAAATTTGGTACGAAGCAACGTCTTATAGCACAGATAATGGAAAAATTGTGAAAAGCATAAATTATTATTTTTAAAAAGATTCCATAATTTTTACTTATATACCTACAGGTTTGTACGGAACACTCGGCGCGCGAGTCCGACGCGCACTTGGCTGGGTTTTTTTAATGCGGTGCAGCCGTTTGTGAGCTACGATGACATATAACCCTTTGTTTGCATCAATAGTTAAAAATATAATTAACATGAAAATATAAATAGTTATTTAACCTTTTGTCAGCCCTATTGGGTCATTTGGTAGTAGTATATCTGTTTCAAGAGTTGTAGAGTGTGAGTTCAATTCCCAATCAGGACAAACATTTATTTGACTATAAATATTTGTTCTGAATCAGGTGTTCTATATATGTGTTTACAAAAAAAAGTAGATATATAAGTATTCTATCAGTTATATGGTTTCCATAGTACAAGCTATACTTAGTTAAGGGCTAGATGGCGTTGTGTTTAACGTCCTACGATATTTATTTATTATCCACAGCGTTTCAAGACCTATTTGGACTAGCACTATCTTCTCTACATAATATAAACCAAAGTCGCTTCCCGCCGTCTGTACGCTTAGATCTTTCAAACTGCGCAATGGATTTTAATGCGGTTCATCAATAGACAGAGTTTCAAGAGGAAGGTTTATATGTATAACACATGCATATTATAGTAGAGAAAATCCGATATTTTCAAAGATATGTATTCACCTCACAGTATTTCATATAATTATAAGCAATGTAAATAAGATAGATAATTTGATAGATAATTTATTTATTTCCACCCAAAAAAAGAAACAATAATACAGACATTACACAAAAAAGGAATTACAAAAATAAAAGACTAATGCAACCATACTTAATTTCCGCAACCAGAATTTAAATTTTGTGAATGTTCGAAGAGATTTTTTTTTGGTTTCAAGTAATAACGGCACGTATACTTCCTGGAATAAAATTATTTTACGTTTATTAAATTCTCGTATGCTTTAATATGGTAAACTTCCGTAGTCGAAATTAATTAGCGATGATATCTCAGTGGTTAGCGCGGTCGGTTCGCATGCCGAAGGGCGTGGGTTCAAACCCCAACAATGATTTTGAGCTTCCGGTAAGGAAAAACATTGTGAGGAAACCATAACATGCTGGTACTTTCTAGTTACTCGTCTGGCTAGCTACCACCCTCAAGTTGAAAATCTGCCGCCAAGCATCTAACGTTGTGTTCCGGCAGCCTCACTTGAAAGCTAGTACCATTCCAGGCTAGTTGTGCTTTACCATCTTGGACCACACCGTCACTTAAAATCAGGTGAGCTGTGGTAAAACATCTAGCCTGTCAACCATCAAAAAAAAGGTATAATTATAGGGAAAAAACTTTTTAAAGAAATTCATTATTCCTAATTAACTTCAAACATATAACTTATACATATTTTTGTAATTCCCATAATTTTGATACCCTACTTATATAGGATTTGTTTTTTTTTTTTTTTTTATAAATAAACGTGTTATTATTTCGCGCCAGAAATCCGCCATTTTTTTCAACTCCTACCTAAGAACGCTTGGGGTTTTAAGACGAATATAACGATACCTTAACTGTCAAAATCCATCCAGCCGCTTGGAAGAAACGAGGTTATAAAAAAAACATACATAGAAGATAAGCTCGAAAAACATAACCCTTCCGTGGCAGTCGAGTAAAAAGTCATTATCTACCACTACGCATAGAAATGCATTTCTTAAATTTACCCAAGGTTCCGTAGATTTGCGTGTAAAAATACAGAACGTTGTAAGCCATTGTTGTAGCTGTATATAAAAGAGAAAATTACAAATTCTACTACAAAATAAATAATTCGCGGAACAAAAGATAAATCAATTAGAAAGCTGATTATCGTATCCGGGGGAAGCCGTGCAGGGCGGATAACGTTTGGGCGGATTAGCGCAGGCCAAGGGCGGGCGGGATCAGACCACAACAGGTAGAATGATTTGTGGAAAGAGAGAGAGGAAAGAGGAATAATAAAGTTACGAAATGGTTGGAGATTAACAGTTCCAATTACATTTATAAGTAAGGGATCAAATATATACCTTAATCATTCTCAATTTTGCCTAAATGTTTTCGGCCATTATTATTTTTTTCAAATAAGCTTTTTGACCACCATCTCGCCTGATGTTAAGCGAAGATGCGGTCTACGGTGGAGCACGCTCGCCTAGAAGAAACAGATTTATTCGCGACTTAAAGGCAACTAGATAGAATGTATCTATCAGGGAACACCCACTCGGCCAGCAAATTCAGCAAAAATCAGTTTAGAGTTCGTACGATGAAGGCGAAATCGAACCGCTTGGTACGAGTTTTTGGAATATCTACCATGAAACGGATCGCATTTTACAGCTCCTGACTATCCAAGAGTAAAACAGGGTCGAATTATGTCAAGCAGACCTGAAGCGCTATGTATCTTCATTACCGACTGACTCACTTAGAGAAATAGAACTCATATACCAGGGTATGGTGGAACAGATTCGAGTATACCACCGTGTAAGGATGAGTTAGAGAGCCTAGGAAAAACGTAATCTCCGGAAGACCAGGTCTTCGATGGGAGACCCTATGGGATCTCGAAAACGGTGATATCTAGGGGAGGTCGCTCTTGAACAAAATCTTCCTAAAATCATGGTAACTTTCAAGTTGGGGGGAGGGTAAACACCCTTCCCGATGAAAAAAACATGGCCGCCATACAAACTAGGACCTCTCATTTCTCGAAAACGGTCAGAGATGGACGGGGGCCGTTCGACCGAATGTCATAGGGAACGTCGAGATCTTCTTCGGTAAAGCGGCCTCGAGGTCCTCCGAAGGCCTTCGCATTCAGTCTCGGCCAAGCGCTCGGAGAGTCAACACGTCCTAAGGATGCCTCGTGTAAAGGCGAAACACGTGTCGGCAAGAGGTTGCTGCAGCGAGAAGTGGATATAAATACTTGTGGAACGACTGTTAAGCGGAAATAAACTAAATATATACCTAGAACACTCAAAATGGACTTCCGCAAAGTAACGCCTGAATCAATCAATTATCTGTAAATTTCAAGAGCTACTTCCTAAGCAAGCATCTTTTATCATCAGTCACACCATTACGTTCCATCAAATGAAATCGTGGTACAACGCATGTCTAGTCTATAGCAAAGGAAAAGACAATCAAGCGAGCGGGCGTGTTGGTAAAGCTCTTCAAGACAAAGAACATAAAACACATTTTTTTTAAACAAAGTTTTTGTAATAAGACAAACAAAGCTTTCGCCTGATGATAAGAGTTATCTCGCCTGTCCATGACCATTGCAGCGGTACCAAGAACTTTGAGTAACATAACAAAGCCTAGGTCATCACTGCTTTGGCGCTCATTAATTTAAGATATTTGGTGGTTAGTCTCAATAGGTCTCAAAGATTTCAGTCTTAGTAAAGGAAGCTAAACAATTATTTAGTATTAAATAACCAATAACCACTCAATCAAAAATCCATCGTCAGTAAACCTCTCAAGTACCTCTGACATGCTAAGCCATCTAATTTTCCACAAAAAGTGCCTATTATCCCGCCAAATTCAAATGATGATCAATCACGTAGCTGGAAATGGTAATGCAAGGTAAGAAAAACAACTTAAAAAAGCTTAATTACGACCAAGCTATTGGGATCAAAGGGTTTTTTAAGCTAGTTTCGATTAATGCTCGCACCAAGCTATGAGAACCGAAGAGTTTCATAACTTAATTTCGAATAATGCTCACACCAAACTATGGGAACCAAAGAGTTTATAAGTTAGTTTCGTATAATTCTCGCACTAAACTATGGGAATATGGGACATAGGCCTCTTCCAAGATACGCCACTCATCCCGATCTTCGGCTTTTACCGGCACCCACCGGCATCCACCGCCGTCTTACGTATATCGTCAGTCTATCAAGTTTCAGGGCGTCCTACGCTATACATGTTTGCCAATTTGGAATATTTGCTAAAAAGGAAAAAAACGGAACCCTTATAAGATCACTTTGTTGTCCGTCTGTCTGTCAAGACCCCTTTTCTCAGGAACGCGTGGAGGTATCAAGCTGAAATTCATATTAAATGCTCAAATCTACAGTAGATTTGAAGCTGTGAAAAAATAAAAACTTCTAAGCCAACGCAATCAAAAGATACAGCCGTTTATGCTGAAAATTTTCGACACTCGCAAGCGAATCAAAACCTACAGGGTACTTCCCGTGAACTCAGAACCTTGAAATTTGGTACGACGCAACGTCTTATAGCACAAATAAATTGCGAAAAGCATAAATTACCATTAAAAAAAAATTACTTAAGTATATACCTACAGGTTTGTACAAAACCCTCGGTACGCGAGTCCGACTCGCTCTTGGCCGGGTTTTTCTGCTAAAACTCTCACAGTGAGAGTTATCTCTTACCATCAGGGAAGCGGTTCGTTTGTCTTTTTGTTTGAAGTTAGCTAAAACCCTGTGTAAGTACATATTAATGTTATTGTTACATTAAAATAAATGCATTTAAATACGTCATAATCGTTTTAACGTTTTACTTGGTGGAAGATTTCCTTAGCAGGAGGTCGTCTAGGTAGGTACCACCGCAGTATCAGATATTCTGCCGCCAAGCAGTAGTGTATAAACATTACTATGTTCCGGTTTGAAGGGCTAGCGCAATTACAGGGCTATTGAGACTAACCATCTAGTCCCAAAGTAATGAGCGCCAAGGCAGCGATACCCTGGACTTTGTTTTGCTATTCAAAGTTCTGTGTATCGCTGCAATGGTCATGGACAGGTGTTATCTCTTAACATCAGGAGAGCGTCTCGTTCGTTTCATTACAGATACATTAAAAAAAAAACATTTACTTATGTTACTTTAGTAAATTCTAGAATATAATGACAGATCAGCTTCGTTACGTCAGAGAGTTCGTCTTAAAGGTTATCTCTTTGCCGCTTGTAGCAAACATATTATGTATATTTAACAACTTTTAGCATTTACATTGAAATAATGTAAATAGTTGTTGAACAAACAAATCAACTAACACATTTTAGTTGATTGATCTTAACGATTGCCATCTACGTAGGTGCCATGTAGGATATGATGCCGCCAAGATAGTGATCTGTACATTATGGTGTTCTGGTTTGAAGTGCAGCTAGTTAAATTACAGGGCTGTTGAGACTAACCATCGAAAGTCTCAAAGTAATGAGCGCCAAAGCAGCCATGTTCTGGATATTGTTTTGTTACTCAAAGTTCTGTGTATCGCTGCAATAAATAAATATCGTAGAATAATTGGACACAGCACCCCAAATTAAGCAAAGCTTGTTTGATGGAAGTGGAACGGATAGAATACTTAAATACTTTTTTTTAAACATACTTACTTACATAGTTATTATACAAACAGATCAAACATTTGTTTATGTATGCCACAAAAAGTTTGTCCTGGCTGGGAATCTAACCCACGCTCTTAAAGCAGATATACCATCAATGAGCCAACAGACAATTTGAGACCTTGTTCCATTCCAGGCTAGGTGTGTTTACAATCTTCAACCACACCGTCACTAAGCATCAGTTGAGCTGTGGTCAAACACTTAGCCTGTCAACCATTAAAAAAAACAGACAAGTGTTACAAGAGTTACCTATTTTGGCAACATTAATTAGCAATAGCATGTGAACAAATCAACGAACGATAAAAAAAGAAACACGGACAAGTGCGAGTTCGACTCGCCCAGCGAGGGTCCCGCACAAACAAGTAGGTATGATAAATAGTAGCAGACCCTATTTTTTCAAAGTAAAAATTTACAGGTTTGGGTTTTTTCCTTTATGAGTTACAATAAGAGAATGCTTCTTGCCAAATTTTATACTTCTAGGTTAACGGGAAGTACCCTATAGGTTTTGATTCCCTTGTGGGTGTCGAAATATGCGGTTTTTGCGATAGCCATATCTTTTGTTTACACTTAAACTGAGAAGTTAGATTTTTCCACAGCTGCGAGGGACTACAAAATCAAAATCAAAAAGTCTATTATTCAGTTTAGGCCCTGGTAAGGTATTTATGAACGTTAAGTTACGTGTTTGAATCTACCACCAGCTCGTAATTACACTTCAACTGAGAAGACTCCGGCAAGAAACTCAGCAAGGCATTTTTTTTTGTGGATCTTTCTTTTCATATTAGGTTACAGTTTACAGCTATAAATATTAATACATTACATATGCATATTATGCTTACTACTACAGATCTACGTATATGGTTATAATTTCAACTAGATACCTCCACGCATTCCCAAGATAGAAGGTCTTGACAGACAGACAGACAACAAAGTGAGTAAGGGTTTCTTTTTTCTGTTTGAGGTATGGAACCCTAATAACAAGTTATATAAAGGCACTAATTCGCAGTATAACAAAGTTTTTGTTCTCACGGCTGTTAATTAAAATTCAAATGTTTTTTACTATAATATTAGATACAAAAAGTTTGCATAGTTATTTTGTATAATTACTTAGTTTAACACGCTCACTGCGAACTATAATTAGTTTTTTTTTTTTTAATTATTCGCTGTAATAACTTAAATGTAGTTAAGGTGGAAAGAGGATTTGATGCTTAAGATACAGATTGCTCTGCGACAACAGCTACTAGAGATATATGAACTAAATTAAAAATTAAAATAATATTTTTTAAAACAAGTTTTTATCTGGGAGAATGGACTAAAATGTTTAAAATAAGTTCTAGTAAGTATTTGGCGTGTAGGTTTTTTTAACTTTCAATTAATTTTTAACTTTTTTGTAGATAAGTATTTTAGAGATTTCTCCTCAAGACGAATCAATCGAGTCCAAACTCGGTGGAGTTATGTTGCAGTGGCCACTTTCTCGCTTCATTATCAAACCCTGGATATCGTCTAGGCATAAAGTGCTCCTCGAGACGAATCAATCGAGCCCGAACTGGATGGGTTTATCTTGTTTAGTTCAGAAGTTCATATGGCCATCTTTCGTCTCCATCATCAGACCAGCTCCACTCCACTCCTAGGCGGTTAGCTCAAGCGTCAGATCCAAAAGGTTCCTATGGCCATCTTTTATCTCCATCATCAGACCAGCTCCACTCCACTCCTAGGCGGTTCGCTCAAGCGTCAGATCCAAAAGGTTCCTATAGCCATCTTTTGTGTCCATCATCAGACCAGCTCCACTCCACTCCTAAACGGTTGGCTCAAGCGTCAGATCCAAAAGGCAGTGATTTTTAAGACGGTTCATATTGTAAGGAGGTTCGGTTTCTTCCCAATTCTAATTCGGAATGGGGTCGATAAGTCTTGCTCTGACGTCCCGTTTGAGATTGTGCATTTCCCCCTACCAGCATCTACCCGAGCCAACCCAGCTGCCTGTTTCGGAGCAAGGTTCTGGATCGCTGGCTTAGTATCTCCAGTGGAAATGGAGTTATGCATAATGGCAAAAAGCAGTCTATCTGTTGTGGTGAATTACAAGTGGATAATGAAGAAGTTGCTTCCTGCAATCTAGTGACAATCCTAGTTACTTCTGTGGCTTTACAATGCCACAGCACATGCTCTACGATTTCCAGCAAACAGTCAGCGCAGAGCGAACTATCTGTGGCTCTTTGTACATATGACTATTCAGATTGCAATCGCCGGTTGTAAGGTCTACTAAAAGACGAAGATCCTGCCATTGCAATTTCAATAACTTGATCTTCCTTTTAAGGATTGGAAAAGTCCACATGATATACACCAAAGTACTTGTATGGAAATGAATGATGATGACCTAGCATTACGTATGATAATTAAGTAACGGCTGTAATTATTTATTAGTAATTATTGCAAATTATATTAAGTTAAATATCTCGGGGCGTCTTACGCAACATTTGCCATATCGCGGTCTCGTTAGTGGCGATGTGCATCAGACGTGTATTTTGGGCTTGATTCCTCAATAAGTAGCCTTTTTTATGTAATAGTAATGATACTTATAAGACGCTCTCCTGATGGTAACAGATAGCGCATGTTCATGACCATTGCAGCGACATACATAACTTTAAGTAGCAAAATAAATTCCAGAGCATCGCTACTTTGGTGCTCATTACTTTGAAACATTTGATGGTTAGTCTCAACAGCCCTGTAATAACCGGAACATGGTAATGTTTACACACTACTGCTTGACAGCAGAATATATGGTATAGCGGTGGTGCCTAGACGACTTCCTGCTAAGCAGATCTACCACCAAGTATACACCTAAAGATACTTCAAACGATCTAAGTTTAATTCTAAGTTAGTTTAATATTCTTTATTTTTGATTTATAATAGTTGTCAGTTGACTTTACTTATAAAATGTTAAATTAACGTTATACAAAGTCTTTGTTAGCTTTGTGTTTTTTGTTTTGTTTCGATGGTATGCACTGCATAAATAGGTATTTCCCAACGGATTCAATCAAAACAAAAATATGTCTTGAAGTCGAGAGTGAATCGGTATCTTGTAGGTTTTAGGCAAGCATACTCTATCTTAGTCTATCCCCGAATTACTTAAGTTTGAGCAGCATTACCTCTTAGCCGAATAGTATTAAATAATTATTTATAATATCAGAATTCAAACTAAAGTTAAAACAATTTTCAAACTAGTGGAAGGGTATTTTCTAGAACTCGGCTGGCCAGCTACCACCCTCAAGTTGTAAATCTGCCGCCAAACACTTAATGTGTGTTCGACAGCCTCCGTTGATAACTAGTTCCATTCCAGGCTAGATGTTATTTACCATTTTCGATCACACCGTCAGTCAACATCAGGTGAACTGTTGTCAAACACTTAGCTTGTCAACCATAAAAAAAAGTTTGCCGCATGCCCACGCCGCATGGCAATGGCCAACCTCTGCACCAGGAACGAACCGGAGCGCGAGTCACCTGTTCTATCTCCAAGCCTGTGACCTATTTCCTGGATGAGTATTATAATTATTAATGACGTCATTATATACAAATAATATGACTTTATCTCAATAGTTAATGGATTAATAATGAGGTTTTCGTACCGTGACCTTATCGATTCATAACGTTCTTATGATAGATCACGTTTAGAATAATAAACTAACTTGTGTGATAATAACTGGTTTTAAATCATGACATAGGTACCTACTTGATTAATGATTTTAGAGATATGACGTACTTACTTATAATAAGAGATATCACGTTTTAACTTAGTTGTTATCTCTCTGTTTATGTCTGTGTGCTAAATCCTTTCCATCCTAAGGTTGTCTGGAAGAGATCGCTTTTAGCTATAAGGTCGTCTAAGTTTTTATGCCTATTATTTTTCTTCTGTATTGTATAATTTTTGGTGTCGACAATAAAGAGTTAAACAAATCAATCAATCCAGTTTGCGATATTTATTTAAATTTTATTTAAATATTATTAGATAAATAAATTAACTGTTGTTCACATCTGATACAATAGAAAAAGAAACTAAAAAATAAACTAGTAGTAACGATTGGCGGCCTTATCGCGTAAAGCGATTTCTTCCAGTTAACGTTAGGATGGAAAATATTCACGAAAAAAGGGAAAAGCTTATATGCTTACCTATGTAAGCATAATATAAGCTTAAGATAGACATACCTACGTCTTATAAAGATGCATCGTGGTTGTTTTTTGACGTACGTCATAGTTAGTTAGAGACAAAAAAGTAACTATTAACAAAACAACAATCATAAAATGTAACAAAGATAAGTTTACAATTTAAAAAAGACGACTTCATGCTCCTAAGCCCAAACATGGCTTTAAAGATTTTTTTGTTTTATACTCACGTTTATTTTATCGGAAACTCCGACTATAGGCAATCAAAAATGTGTTAAGACCACGTCAGTTTCCATAATAAAATGGCTTTAAAGGTTTTAGGTATTTTCGTTGAAAAACTCAAACTACAGAACCAATTTTCGTAAAATTTCTATGGGACCACCTTATTAAACAAAAAATAATTTCTCGAATCGGTGCAGGCTTCTTCGAGTAAATCGCTTAGAAAAAAAAGTTAATCAATGCATAACAAAATTAAACAAAAAATCTTATCTCAAAGTGACAAAAATAAAGTTCCTATTTTAAATCTCTACCTGTCGAGCCGGTAACTAAAATAACCAAGAAATTCAAAACAACGATCAAACACCGTTTTCCAAATAAACAAAGGAAGTTCAAGTTAAACATTCTATTTTCAACTCTCCCGCACATTTTACGACTTACCTGTCAATGATAGCAGAACTCTCTCTTTCACTCTCGTATATCACTCCATTCATCTTGCACTAACACTAATGCACAACACTAAAAAACTGGCCAATGGAACGCCAAAAAAGCACTTGACATAAGTTTAAAAATTGGAACACACTATATCACAACCGCGTTGATTTAAAACTTTAAAAAGAAATAGAACAGTTTTTTTTTTTGATAGCTAAAGAAAGAAGGTTTATTAGTAAAAAGTTCGTAAAAAGTTTGCGTGGTGAAGGAAGATTGCGGATACACGTCCGTTTAGACCGAGGCGCTATGCGTTTATGTCTACTTCGGTACTTTTCGACGAGGCCAAGCAACTACGACGCGGGAATGAATGGAGGTGGCAAGTATAAACACGCCCTATAAATCTTTACATTACCGCAATAGGCTAGTTGACTAAATTTAAAATGGTTAATATTTTACTTTAATACGCAGTTTTACCTCTGTTATTTGAAAAAAAAAAATAACACAATGTAAATTACATTGTGTATTTTGGGATTTCAGAAATTTTTATTTTTAAGATTTTTATGTGTTTTTACTTGTTGGTAGATATCCTTAACAAGAGGTCGTCTAGGTAGTACCAGACATTTTTTTTTATTCAATATAGTTTTGCGTTTGACCACACTCTACTTAATGTTAAGAAGTAGTGTGGTCTAAAATGGAGCGCGCTTACTTAGAAGAAACTTATTTACTCTAGATTTGAAGACCCCCATATCTAATACCTTTAAACGAGGAATTCTTGTATATATATTTTCTGAATCTCGGAAACTGCTCCAACGATTTTCACGAAATTTTATATGCAGGGGGTTTCGGGGGCGATAAAACTATCTAGCTAGGTTTCATTTTTAGAAAAGTCGTTTTATCCGTGTTTTCAGGTAAAGAAACACTGCTACAATATCATTAGAATACGAAAGTAAATTTCGCCATCATCTAGAAACCATAATAGCTCAGGTGGGAAATCAGGCGATCCCGGAACCAGAAGACCCTGGTTCGAGTCCAGATGATTATTTTTTTCCCCTTTTTTTAAGTTCCTTCTTAAAAAACCGAGCAAAGGTCATCCAGGTACTATTGTACCTAACAGAGAACACATACTCCGGTAGAGATCCACAACCTCGCTGTGCGATTAAAAAATGTGGTATCAAAACGCTTCGTACGTACATGGGGAACATCCACCATGTACGGATGACGTTTTGATCGCGTTTGTCTGGCCGTCCGGTAATAGAAAGGTGCAGGGGGAACCAAATTGTGCAGTTCAAGTGCACACTCTCCGAAATGTATCCGGTAGAAAACTGACAAGCTAGCAACTCTACGACAATGCTCAGGGCTTTAAAGCCGAGACTCCAATAAAGTCCAAGCAGTAGTGTATTTACATCACTGTGTTTCTGTGTGAAGAGTACTGTAGATAGCGTAATTACAGGGCTGTTGTTATCTAATGTCTCAAAGTATTGAGCCCCAAATCAGCGATGCCCTGGACTTTATTTTGTTACTCAAAGTTCTGTGTGTCGCTGCAATGGTCATGGACAGGCGTTATCTCTTACTATCAGGAGAGCGCCTCGTTTGCCTCATTACTTTCACATAAAAAAAAAACGATGCCCTGATTTGTGTTTTGTTACTCAAAATTCTGGGTACCGCTAGAATAAATAAAAATAAACGTCCTTTAGTATTTCACACAGCGCCATCTAGCTCTAAACTATGCAAAGCTTGTACTAAGCTTTCGTCCACATCCTGCCTGATAAGCAACAATGTGAGCTAGGATGGAGCACGTTGACCTAGAAGAAACCTGTTTGTACTCTGGATTTAAACACTGTATTTTATTTTTCTGAAAACACAGACTAGTGAAAAGTTCCACATATTTTGTTCTTTTTTATCTTAGGTGTTTGACCACAGCTCACCTGATGATAAGTGACAATCTGCTCAAAGATGATAAACACGTCTAGCCTAAAATGAGGCCAGATGGCCTAGGCAAGCGTGCTCCATCTTCGTCCACATCGCCGCTTTCCATCAGGTGAGATCGTGGCCAAACGCATGCTTAGTACGTTGTAAAAAAAAGTTTAAGCTCAATGTTGGTATATGAACACACGCCCTTTGTCGTATGAACCGACCGCGCTAACCACTGAGCCATCATCGCCACTTTATAATTGTGTAATAATACTTTTATGGCACTATAATCTTGAGGTATACTACACGGAAAGGGGGTCATTGCACTTATTACAAAAAACAACTTTTACTAAGAACACAACTGACCTCGCGAAAAAAAATCGCCTGTTCCATTTGGTCACGTTCAACGAACTTTTAATACGTAACATTTGCTCATTTATTACAAAAACAAATATTTTATTGGTAACACCAAAGTTACAGGCAATTTTTCCATATTTTTTTTAATTAAAAATATCAAAATCATAACATTATAATGAAAATGTCAATAAAAATTTACGATTATTTTATGATTTCCTAGTTATGACCATAGTTAAACTGTTCATAATTATGAGCACAATGACCCCCTTTCGACTATTTACCCTATGCTTATAACCTTGTATTATCTTTTCCATATGTAAATGTATACGGGAATTATACTAAACTGTCTGCTAAGAAAGAATTTCATGAATGGGTAGAAATCTAATTGAGGTGTTCTTTTATTGTAAGTAACAAATGTACAGTAATATTTTTTTGACAGATAACACATCTAGATATGAAGATAAATTACTATGTTAAAGCACAAATCTATAGGCGTTATAGTTTTTCAGTAAAGTGTACCACAAAAATACTCAGGTTGTGGGATAGTGATAGGGCTCTCTTCGCTTGCTCTGATGATTTTGGCGCCCCCTGAAGCTCCCGCCCGGGGCAGGTGCCTCGGTTTGCCCCCCCCCCCCCTGGATCCGAGGCTGTCGAGTGGTGTCATTGCATTTTGGAGTTAGTAGATTTGTAGCTGCGAAATCGAACTGTATTCGCGATTTTGTACTATGGAAGCAAATTTAAAGACGCATGATAATTCTTATAATTATAATTTTTCAGGGTAAGTTTGTGTTTTAACACACAGTCTTATGTTAAGAAGGATACGGTCTAAGATGCAGCACGCTTACCTAGAAACCCAAACTTTAAACGTGAATACTTAAACTTTATATACATTTGTTTTATATAATGTAGAGCTTAGTAAGAGCAACAATAAAGAGTAACAATATGTGATTGTATGTGTGTGTGATAGAGAGAGTGTATGTATAATACTGTAATAGTGTAACTTACATCACTAAATAAAATGCGTAGACATAATGTCAATTGAAAAGTTATTGAATAGTTTAAATACATAAGCATAGTCATCAATTATACTTCCTGTTTAATAAAATGGACAATAACATAGTTATCATAGCTATAGCTATCGCCATGTGTATTTGAATAACACAGACTACAAAAAGGGCACAGATCGAATATATCAATTTATATTTTTTCCTTCTACTTATTTTATCTTGCTACCTGCGTCATATGTATAGAATGTCATTATTATTTTCTGCGAAATATCACGACAAATAATATTGTTTTCGTGAACATTTGAGTGATAATTGTTTTTGTTGATATTTGGGTTCTTTAACCTTATATAATCACATCATCATCATCAGCCATAGGACGCCCACCCGCCTGCCAAGCGTGGTGAGTATTGGCAAAACCCCTCCCCAGGAGGAGGCCTATGTCCAACAGTGGACTTCCTATTGCTGATGATGTGACCCAGATAAAGAACAAACATTTGTTTATACTACAAAATGTTTGGGTGGAAATCGAACCCACGCTATGCTCTTAATGCATATACACTTACCAATGTGATAATATTGACATAATATTTATGTATGTAAGGAACAGTAACATGGTAAACATCCAAACTCAGCGACTAATTTGTCTTAGTTAACGCGTCCTTAATGGAAGTTATTCGAATGATAGCATCACCTCTATTTATATTATTAGCGTCGGCATAGATTAAATAATACTTACTTCGTAATTCGTCTGGCAGTCGGCGAGTATATACATATATCATAATTATGTCATGCCAATAAATATGTTGATCGTTAATTTACTTGGTGGTAGATCTTCTTAGCAGGAGGTCGCCTAGGTAGGTACCACCGCAGTACCAGATATTCTGACGCCAAGCAGTAGTGTGTAAACATTACTGTGTTCCGGTTTGAAGGGTACTGCAGCTAGCGAAATTACAGGGCTGTTGAGACTAATCATCAAATATCTCAAAGTAATGAGCGCTAAAGCGATAGAGATACCCTGGACTTTGTTTTGCTACTCAAAGTTCAGTGTATCGCTCCAATGGTCATGGACAGGCGTTATCTCTTACCGTCAGGCGAGTGTTTCGTTTACTTCACTACTCTAATATACCAGCACACAGATCTCACTAAGACATCTTCAAATCCGCAGAATCAAAAATATGTCAAAAACATGTCAGTTTCCATATACTTGTTCTTTTTAATGAGGTTCATATAATTATGTAGATGCGCGGCCGATGAGTGTTAATATGTGTTTTTAATTGGTTAATTAATTAATATATTAAATAGATTTATAATTAATTATTTATTATCCATAATCATTCTTGTTTAAGGTTAATCACTACATTTATAAAACAAAGTCGTCCGCCGCGTTTGTCTGTTTGTCTGTCTGTCTGTACGCGATAAACGTAAAAACTACTGAATGGATTATCATGCTAATTTCACCAATAGAAGGAAGGGAAGATTTAGGTATATAATTTATCAAGGTTTTTTGTAAATTGGTTGAAATATGATGATAATTGTTGGAAGTGTCGTATAAAGTCAAGCCACCTTTTTGAGACACATTTGAGTTTCTATATTAGATCGTTTTTTTTTTGGTAAGCTAGGTATTTGACCCCAGCTCATCTGATGTTATGTGACAGTGTGGTTGACGATGGTGAGCACGCTTCGCCTGGAATGGAACTGGCTCTCAAGTGAGGCTGCCAAAACACACAGGTATTTTGCGGCAGATTTGCATTAGGTAAATAAGTATGCAATTGTTACTGGTATTAATTGCTAGTGACAATTGTATACTAATATAAGTATTTTAGGTTTAATTTAATCTTTATCCTTGTCGTAACAAAAACGATTTACTAGCGGCAATACACTAGAGATATAAGTATTATACGTAATATATCATAATTATTGTGGCTTTTTTAACACAGGTTTACCTAATATAGCTGCCAATGAGAAAATTATTTTATTTTATTTGTAAACTGGCTGCGTCCTGCGGTGTTACCCGCTGTTCCCACGTGAACACTACATTTGTACGGGATAAAAAGTATGTTAATCCAGGGTGTCACCTACCTCCATACCAAATTGCATCGAAAATTGGTCAAGCCGCTTGATCGTGAAGAAGGCGCAGCTATTATGATATAAATATAATATTACTAGCTGTGCCCCGCGGTTTCACCCGCGCTAGATGCCCACGTCATAGTAGCTTTATGCATGCAAAGTCTCAGCCCGATCGGTTTAAAATTGACAAAGTTTCATACAAACTATCATCCCCTATTTTATCCTTTTGGGGGTAGAATTAATCAAAATCCTTTCTTAGCGGATGCCTACGTCATAACATCTACCTGCATGCCAAATTTCAGCCCGATCCGTCCAGTGGTTTGGGCTGTGCGTTGATAGATCACTATGTCAGTCAGTCAGTCAGTCATTGAGTTATATATATTTAACCATATCGTTTTGAAAGAATTGAAAACACCCTTGTTCTGTTCCGTGCCGTGGTGGTGCCGGCGTAAGAATAGTACCCCACCCTCTCTACCCGTGGTTGCCGTAAGAGTCGGCTAAGGGATTTAATCCGGAAGATAAGCAGATTCAAGATTCAAGATTTATTTATTTGTAGAATATGGTTTAGTGTATATTTATACAGAAACAGCACATAGGTCTTATAATTATAGTAAAGTCCACATATCCTTGCCCGCTGAGGCATACAAATAATACATAATTTAAAGCTTTAAAATGCCAAATAATGAATCTTAATAAGCGTCTTCCTTGAACAATCACACTTAACTGCGCTCGCCAACCCGCCTGCCAAACGTGGCGAGTATTGGTAAAACCCCCCCTATGGGGGAGGCCTATGTCCAGCAGTGGACGTCCCACGGCTGATGATGGTTCGCTGTGCACTAACTACGGAGCACTTAGCGTATAAACTGTACTAAATCTTAGCACATAATAATGTACCTAACGTATCTCGTTTAACGCCAACGCCCGTTGCATTTGCATTTTATGTGAACACTAGCTACCTCCTCATTACTAAAGAGAGAGTGATTTCGGCCCGTAAGAACACGTATTGAGCTCAGCGGATGCTTTTTGTTTTTCACTGCGGCTGCATTTTTAGGGTTCCGTACCTCAAAAGGAAAAGACGCAACCCTTATATGATCACTTTGCTGTCCGTCTGTCTGTCTGTCGGAACCATCGGTGCGCGAGTCCGACTCGCACTTAGCCGGTTTATTTTTCTTCCAAAAACGATTGACTTTATTTGATTTATCGAGTTTTTCTAGTGACCCAAACAATTTTTGGCTTGGGGCTATAGTTTCAGCTAAATCCGGTGGCCTTCATCACGGAGACAAAGCTGAGTACAACGCGCGCGCGGCCTCGTCTTGCTTTGCACTGTGTCAAAACCATGTCAGTTTTCATAGTGACCTAACAATTATTGCAATTATAGAATAGTTCAAATTATCGAAGTTTTGAATTATCAAGATTCGACTGTATCAATTCTTCACACGTCGTGTTTATCTCATTAACGACAGACAAACAGACATTCGCACGTATTGTGTTATAGACCGACACACAATCACGATTTGAACATTATTTTGTTATTAGCTCGTCAATTTGTTACATTATCTGGTTTGAATGGTCATGATAATAAATAATCTCTATTTATTTAGGTTAGTTTGTAGTTTAAATGTGCCAATCATATTATATGATATTTCGTCATTTAACATCAAATAAAAAGTTATTTATATCGTCTTGGCTTTTTAAATGTTGTGTTTGTATGAATAATCAGAATCGGAATTATTTATTAGCCACTAGTGTCCCGCCCCGGCTTCGGACGGGTGCAATATAGATACTAATGTGGTGCATATGCATGTGGTTGTGGGTTATACATATAAACCTTCCTCTTGAATCACTTTGCCTATTGATGGAAACCGCATTAAAATCTGGTGCGTAATTTAAAAGATCTAAGAGTAGCCACTTTGTTTTATACTAACAACTAGCTATTAGCAACAGGTAGCAACCCGCGTTTTTGATAAAAGCTCCCAGGTGGCTTGACTTTTTCCGACACTTCCAACAATTATCATCATATTTCAACCAATTTACAAAAAAAACCTTTGGCGCGAATCCGACTCGCACTTGTCCGGTTTTTTAATATAAAATAGATCATTGCAGCCTCACTTGAGAGCTAGTCAACGTCACTTGACTTCAGGTAAGTTGTAGTCAAATAACTAGCTTGTCAACCATAAAAAAAAATCGCTAAAATAAAGGTCGCTAGTTTAAAAAATTGAACGTCTAGTCAAATCAAAGAACGGAGATTCTTTCTCAATTTGATCGTTTTGTCGCAGAGTTCGTTAGGGATTGATTGACATAGTTAGCTGGGTTTGAAGAAATTGATTTGTGAACCGAAATACTTTCTCGCACTTAGAATACTAAAGTCCAGGATTAGCAGCTTTGCGCTGAAAATTCAAGGATCAAGAATTAAATATTCTTGAAATAAATGAAAATCCTTAAAAAAAAAAACTTTATTCATGCTCATTGAAAGCCCTGTTGGCTTATTGGTAGTATATTTGCTTTAGAAGCTGTAGGGCGTGGGTTCGATTCCCACCCGGGACAAAAAAATGTGGTATAAACAAAAACAAGTTCTGTGTCTGTTTGAATCGAAGGCTTAAAGAAACATAATTCGGCAAAGAAACACTTTAAAAGAAACAATAATGACAGTAATATCTTATGTTTGTCTTAGGGTACTGCAGCTAGCGAAGTTACAGGGCTATTGAGATTAACCATCTAGTCTTAAAGTAATGAGCGCCAAGGCAGCGATGCCCTGGACTTTGTTTTACTACTCAAAGTTCTGTGTATCGCTGCAATGGTCATGGACAGGCGTTATCTCTTACCATCAGGAGAACGTCCCGTTCGTCTCATTACTTTTGTAGTGATGATAATCCTTTAACTCTTGTAGCAGATATACAACCATGTGAGCTAACAATGTCAAAGATAGATAGATGACAGGACAAGCTATTCCATCACAGATGGTAGGTGCAACGCGCCTACGTATTAATCAAAATCTATGCCGCTAAGTGTTTTTGCTCATAGATTATAAACATGTAACCATAATAATATTTAAAAAAGAACTTAGTTAACTCTACTCATACAAGCAAGCCAGCCGAGTACCAGAAAATACCCTACCACCACGCTATGGTTTCCTCACGATGTTTTCCTTCACCGGCAGCTCAAGCTCATTGTTGGGATTATAGCGATGATAGCTCAGTGGTTAGCGCGGTCGGTTCGCATGCCGAAGGGCGTGGGTTCAAACTCCAGCAATGAGCTTAAGCTGCCGGTGAAGGAAAACATCGTAAGGAAACCATAGCATGGTGGTAGGGTACTTTTGAGTACTCGGCTGGCTAGCTACCACCCTCAAGTTGAAAATTCTGCCGTCAAGCATCTAACGGTGGGGTGTGGCAGCCTCACTTGAGAGCTTGTACCATTCCAGGCTAGGTGTGATTTACCATCTTCGACCACACCGTCATTTAACATCAGGTGAGTTGTGGTCAAACAACTAGCCAGTCAACCAAAAAAACAAATTGAACTCACGCAGCGTGTGAACCAACCGCGCTAACCACTGAACCACTATCATGATTTCTTATTCCAATAACATGAAAAAAATGTTTCATAATAAATTATTTAACTAATAATAACTTGGATAAACTCGTTCATTAATGTCAGGTGAATCCCGAATGCAAAGTTAAAATGCTGTAGGCTATTGCGTAATTCTCTGATTTTGAAATATTAGAACATCAAGATGTTGTTTAACGAAGAAAATAGAAAATAATTTTATTTCTAAAATGCTTCTCTTCTGTGCCAAGTAATTTTTAAAGGGTATGGCAGGCTAGGTTTTTGACCACAACTCACCTGATGTTAAGTGACGGTGTGGTCGAAGATGGTAAAGCACACCTAGCTTGGAATGGAACTGGCTCTCAAGTGAGGCTGCCGGAATATATCGTTAGATGCTTGGCAGCAGATTTTCAACTTGAGGATGGTAGCTAGCCAGCCGAGTACTAGAAAGTACCCTACCACCATGGTTTCCTCACGATGGTTTACTTCACCGGTAGCTCAAGCTCATTGTTGGAGTTTGAACCCACGCCCTTCGGCATGCAAACCAACCGCGCTAACCACTGAGCTATCACCTAGTTTTAAAGTTAACGCGCACGAAGTTGCGGGCGTAATCTAGTAGATTTATAAACCAATTCAAGTTATTAAAATGTACGGTCGAAGCAGCTGCATGCCGTGTTCTATGACTTAAATAAAAGACAAAGCAAGGCTTAAAGCAGCATTAGCAGCTTTTGTACCCTGTTTATAGTTAATAACATTTTATTTT
Organism: Biston stratarius; assembly: GCA_950106695.1. Taxonomy (NCBI): domain Eukaryota; kingdom Metazoa; phylum Arthropoda; class Insecta; order Lepidoptera; family Geometridae; genus Biston; species Biston stratarius. The sequence goes on along the minus strand of OX467106.1, from coordinate 1,606,425 downwards.
ATTAACAGTTTGGCGTAGGTATACGGTCGGGACGGTAAAACAAATAACAAAATTAAATAAAGCTACTAAAGCTAAAGATTACAAAGCAATTGTTTATCATCCTACGCTTTTACAATAAATCTGTAAACAGGTTCGTAATATTATCTTTATAACTTTTTGGTTAGTTTCTCCTCAAGTTACAGCTGTTAAGGAGCTTTTAGACTACGATACACTATATTTTTTATTGTCGCATTTGACGATCAATTCGCAGCTTGGTTAGCGAAAACTTGATAGAAGATAAAGCATGCAGATTGGAGACATGAAGGTACTTTTTCCAATTAATCTTAAAAGATCTACATCTGGAAAATCGTCAGCCTGTTTCATAAAACATAGACGCAAAAAGTTTGACACACAATAATATAAACAGGTAAAATGTATTTTTAATTTACTTATGCGGAATTACTCACGTTTAATTTTATCGGAAATTACGCCTATAGTTTTGGCCACATCCGATGGCCTTCATCATGGAGACAAAGCTGAATACAACGCGCGCGCGACCTCGTCTTGCTTTGCATTGCGGGTCGCTACGCGCCTCGCACGTGAGGTTAGTTGTTGATGCGCGGGCGAGTGGCGGCGCTTAGTGTACCAAAATGTGCGGACGCGCTCTAGAATCCTTCTTCACCGGAGTCCTCCTCTACGGTGTCAGGAATATTCCAGCGTACAGAAATCAGCGCGACGTCTACAAATCCGCGTCCACTCTCAAGATAAAAAAAGGCCCAAAAAGGGTAAAATGTAAAATGATATAGTATGAGTCGTGGGTAGGTATAATTGTTAAAGTGTAGTCTGCAAGCACCTTTAAGAAGCTTCTAGTCTCGGCGCTAGTGTGCTATTTAGCATGCATTACCACGCGCCGCGCAAATCTGGTTTAAACTTGGCAACTGTCTAGAGAATCGCAAATCGCCAACTTTAGATCCAGTATATTCATTGTATATACAGCTAGTACCTCTACCTACAGGGTTACGCAAAATGGTTCTATTAAACTAAATGGAGGTCACAGTGTTCATCTTTGTAAACAACTTTTTTCATGGGACCAACTTTGAAATCGTGAAACTAACCATTACATTTCATCGCGGATGCATAACTTTTTTGTGGGACAGTTGATATTTTTTATGATTTTAGAGTACTCGCTCCATAGTTCTGCATAACCTTGATATAACTTTAACGCACTTTCTCGGTACTTTTGCCTAGACAGTAATATAATTACAGTATCGACTTGAAGCTTTCGGTTCGCGAGCTGTCCGACTTACGGACAATGAAAGGTTTTACTCCATTATTTTTATTCTTTTTTTTGTATTTCACTACTTGACTTGTGTTTGACCGCCAACTCGCCTGATGTTAAGCGAAGATGCGGTCCACGGTAGAGCATGCTCGCTTAGAAAAAACCGATTCACTTGCGATTTCAAGGCAAATTGTATCTATCAGAGAACACCCACTCGGGTAGCAAATTCCAACCATCTTTCTACATTCAACGTTTATAATCCTTACATCTAGAGAATGGACTAAATGTTTTTTTCGATTTTAAAAAAGGTTTGTATGATAAAATTTATTACAAAACAGTCGGATGAAGTGGATGGTCGTTTTACAAAAATGTTGTTACAAAGTTATCTTCTAGGTACATAGAATACGTTGCATGTCCTTACAAATAGTTTACATTCCGTCTCGGTACACATCGCTATGTTTAATTACCTGGGTATGTCGGCAAGCCTCGGGGGCCTCCGGCGGACGGTCCCCACACGCAGCACTCCCACCTGTGGACAAAATAATCAGAGTTACTTTTAATAAGCGTATATAGGTTCAATTTAAATCCTAACAAAGACCTAGCATTACCGGTAAAGAAAACTATTCCCTGATGGTAGGGCACTTTCTAGCACCTTCTCGGCTGTCTAGCTTCCACATTGAAAATCTACCGCGAAGCAGCTTGACTTGAGAGCCAGTTCCGACCACTTCGACCACATTGTTACTTAACATCAGATGGGCTGTGATAAATGCCTGTCAACGATTTAAAAAAGTTTATAAAGCGCCATATAACCCCAATCTAGGTAAATCTTGTATTATGGGAAACAGAGGAGGAGATAATATAGGTAGATACCACCGTAGTATGAGATATTCTGCTGCCAAACGGTAGTACAGCTAGGGAAATTGCAGGGTTGGGGAGACTAACCATCGAAAGTTTTTTTTTTTTTATTGTTGACAGGCTAGGTGTATTGACTACAGCTCACCTGATGATAAGCGACGGTGTGGTCGAAGATGGTAAAGCACACCTAGCTTGGAATGGTACTGGCTCTCAATTGAGGCTGCCGGAACACACTGTTAGATGCTTGGCGGCAGATTTTCAACTTGAGGTGGTAGCTAGCCAGCCGAGTACTAGAAAGTACCCTACCACCACGCTATGGTTTCCTCACGATGTTTTCCTTCACCGGCAGCTCAAGCTCATTGTTGGGGTTTGAACCCACGCCATTCGGCATGCGAACCGACCGCGCTAACCACTGAGCTATCATCGCTACAAAAGTTTCAAAGTAATGAGCGCCAGAGTATTCAAAGTTTTGCCTCTCAAAGTTCTGTGTATCACTGCAATGGGCATGGACAATTAGACATGCGTTATCTTTTACAATCAGGAGAGCGACACATTCGTCTTATTACTTTCACATAATAAAAAAGCAGATAAGATAGAACAAGAACTTACACGAACGTGAGAAATCGTGTCGCTGCATAGTGTTATTTTTTTAATGTGTGTTTTTGAGTGGACACTTTCGTAACCCACATTTTTAAGAAAAATGGTGTTTTAAGTTTAAAGTGTCGAAATATCACGTACGGCCCCTTTACTTTGTCTGCCTTTACAGAGCAGCCGCGAGGTAATTCTATTCCGTGTGTCTGTTAGAAAATAGAATTTTAATACACATTTCTGCACGAAAAAGAAAATAAAAAGTGAAAGTGCTTCATAATGAAATTGTATTTGCAAAGTTTGTGCTGTAAGAGATGTAGGGATAGGAACATTTGTTTTCAAAAGCAAGTAAATGAATCAAATGTATAGCCAGTGTCATTTGGGACGATGTAGGGATTCTAGCGAGACCCCATTTGAATGTGATGGTAGAATAAAGAAACTCACATCACACGAATCACAACGTTGCGTAACTGTCATGTTTTTGCTCCACTAAATGTGATACTATATTTTCCTAATCACATCATCACCCATAGGACATCCACTGCTGGATATAGGCCTCCTCCTTGGAGGGTTTTGCCAATACTCGCCACGCTTGGCAGGCGGGTTGGCGAGCGCAGTTAGGTGTGATTGTTCAAGGAAGACGCTGCTGCCCATCTTCCGGATTACATCCCTTAGCTGACTCTTACGGCAACCACGGGTAGAGAGGGTGGGGTACAATTCTTACGCCGGCACCACCACGGCACTATTATTTATTGTTTTGCCTAATAAGATTGGTAATTAACTGAGTACCAAAACACGTGAACATTTACTGCGAACGCTTTCTTTGGAATATTCTGAAACATGTCAACCATTACATTCATTCACTCGCGTAGTGTATACCCGGTGTAGGTAGGTATTGTACACTTAAGGCCAAACTACCGTGTACAATGGCGTATACTTTACGATGCCGTTACGCCCTACCTATAATTTAGGGGAGGGGTGCAAACACAGAAAAAAAAACAGATTCCCAATTTTGAACAATTTTTTGCCGCTTGAAGCCTGCTCCGCACAGACGTGGTATTTTACAGCGGAGTAAATAAATATTATATCAGTGGGCATTTCATAAACCAAGCCAAGCGTGTAGTTTGGGAACCAGACAACTGTTAAAATACTTATGTATCATATAATTTATATAGATAACGTTTATATTGCGTTTATTTATTTGTTTGTTTCTTCATACTGTTTTGAGTAATATTTAAAAAAATTGTTTTGATAATATTACACAATTTAAATTTATTTATTGAGTCAAAAAAACGGTCAAGCCAATTACATTAAAAACTCACATTAGATAAAAATTAAAATACAATAAGATTTTTTTTTAAATGAAGAGCAACAGAAAAAAACAATGTCAAATGTAAAAAAATACAAATGTCATGAAATAAAAAAATAAAAAAAATTAAATGTCAAAATTGTCATCCGAGCCTGGATTAGTGTTATTGCATCGGTCCCACTGGTCAGTTAAATTTTCACAATATATTTGGAAAGATGCAATAATTGACCTCCAGTTGTCAAATACGTTCAGTGTTGGCGGCGAGGAGTGCATTGAGGTGTCGGCGGGTGCGAACTAAAGGCAATATTTCGTTTACTAAATATTTTATACATAAAGATAATTTATTTGTTAAGCACGAGTAATATTGGTACAATATGGATGGATGGATTACATTTATGTCCTGTAATCATGTTTTGCCCTCAAGCGCACAATTATAAGCTATAGCATGCCAGTAAATTAATTAATCAAATAATAATGTACATTAATATGGTGACTTGAGGCCGGTTTGTGACATATTTTTTTTTCTTTTTGTTCTTTGTTTTTATTTATTTTTATCTATGTTTTATTAATGTAATATACATTTATTTTATACCATAAATAAAGTGTTGCCTATTGTATTATTTACTAGGCCTACTAATTTTTTTTTAGAAACTTATAATCTACCGATAAACAACCAGACACTGTAATCACTGTTCGTCACATAAATGGTTGCCTTGGCAGGAATTAGAGCCACGCCCTACAGCCCATTAAGCAGAGCTTATAGCTATTTATTTATTAGTGACAAGCTAGGTGTTTGACCACAGCTCACCTGATGTTAAGTGACGATGTCGTCACTAGGTTCCTGGAACTGGCTTTTGTTTTGTCTGCTTAGTAAATAAATTTCTTCCAGACCAATGTGCTCCATCCTCGGCCGCACCGTCGCTTTCTATCAGGCGAGTTAGTGGCCAAACTATTTCATAACTATATCTAATAAATTTTAATTTGAAAACGATTTTGCAATTTGCTATTACATTGCATAAACTAACAATCATTAAAATATAATGGTTTAAACTATCACTAGATACTTTAAGTTATCTATTTAGTTTTCAAGTAATTTAGTTTGTAGTTTTATCTAATAGTTCAAGTTTACTAAATTAGACTTTGTTGATAAGTGTATTTTTAAATGTTAATAAAATATTTTAACGTAGACTGGAAATAACAGTTCTATTCGCTTATTATTGTGTAATTAAAAAAAAGTAAAATTTATTACACGAATGAGACGCTCTCCCGATGGAAGGAGATAAGGCATGTCCATGACCATTACAGCGTTACACAAAAGTTTTAGTAACAAAACAAAGTCAAGGAAATCGCTGCTTTGGGATACTTTGAGATATTCGATGGTTAGTCTCAACAGCTCTGTAATTTAGCTAGCTGCAGTACCCTTCAAGCTGGAACACAGTAATGTTTACACACTACTGCTTGAGGGATAAAAATCTGGTACTGTGGCGTTACCAACTTAGATTTCCTGCAAAGGAGATCTATCACCAAGTTTTACTGTTGTAATGAATAATTTATAAAAAATTCAAAAGACCCCCGACACAAAATCAAACATAGCTAAGAAAACTCCCGACTAATTCAACTATCAAACAAAAAAAAAAAACAGTTCATCCGTTCGGGAGCTACGAAGCCACAAACAGACACACTCGTCGTTTTTGCTTCGGGGCTTAAAAAATATTGTCTATTATCTGATTATACCCTACAACACTACGTTTAAACAAGAAAACAACTACGTCATCAAGTCTAGAGTGAATCATGTTTTTCCAGGCAATGCGTAAAGTTTTCTTTCTGCATACTTACTAATCCGTGTATAATAGAAGGTTATTGGGTTAATAAAATGTTATGTCACTCTTCTGATTACTAACTGGGCAGTCAATTTAGTAATTTTATCAAATTATAGGGGGTTAACTTACAAACTCGGGTTATTTTTGCGTCAACAAGCGTTCTTGATCAAAAACAAAGCAATAAATGTAACTTTTCAAAGAGACGATTGTAATTCGTAACTAATATTAAGTTTCATTCTGGTCTCGTCCTATAATTTGTTTTTCGAGATTCTAAGCTGCCTTACAATTTGGAACGCAATTTTTACTTGTCAATTACTGTTTTATATTTTGTAATGTTATTTCATGCGTTATATTTTGTGCCGAATCTATATGCGATGTCAATTATTGTTTGACATCTTGTGCCGAATCTGCATGCTTTGTCATTTATTGCTGTACAATTTATAAGCTATTTTAATGCGTTGTCATTTATTGCGTTACGATTTGTGCGGAATCTTCATGCTTTGTCAATTATTGCTGAACAATTTATAGGCTATTTTAATGCGTTACATTTGTGCCGAAACTACTTGCGCTGTCAATTATTGCCTTTCAATTTTTAACCCATTTTCATCTATTGCGTTACAATTTGTGTGGAATCTTCATGCTTTGTCAATTATTGCTTTACAATTTATTGTACTTTTGTTCTTGTATTGTCAATTATTAACATAACAAGAACCTTAAATGCCATACTTAATATTAATCACTTGTCTAAGAACCACTAGACCTGTAATCTCTCAAGACCTTTCAATACCGTCTATCAAACCATCAACCCGTCATAGCCAGTTTCACCCTCAACTAACCCGAAACGTGTTGGCTGGCTGCCAGATGAACTGAGATAAAAACAATCAGAGTTTCAGTGACCTGGATCTAGATATTGTTACTGAACTCTACGCCTTTCACTGGGTTATCGAACTCGAGAAATTGGTGACGAAAAACATTGGTTATTAGTCAAAAGCTAGGTCTTAGCTAAACTTTTTTGTACATTGACACGCGATTTCATTCGAATAAAGAAAAAGTAGTCTATGTGTTAATCCAAGTCAATATAAGCTATTAGAATTTCATACAAATCCGTTTAGCTTCAATTGCCGGTGAAGGAAAACATCGCAAGGAAACCATAGCATAGCGGTAGGGTAGGTACTTTCTAGCACTTGGCTGGCTAGCTACCACACTCAAGTTGAAAATCAACCTCAAAAAGCCTCACTTGATAGCCAGTTCCATTTTAGGTTAGGTGTGTTTACCATATTTGACCATACCGTCACTTAACATGAGGTAAGCTGTGGTCAAACACCTAGCATGTCAGTCATGAAAAAAAAAACGATTAAAGTCTGACAAAGTACGAACATCCATACAACATTTAGCGTGGTTTTATGGTACGAAATCAAAGTGGTCAAGAACCCTCATATTGAGGGTCTTTGCTTGTCTGCCTTAATCGGTTTTCATGTAAATCTTTTGACATGGGCTTAGATAGTTTACTTTTGGAGTTTAGGTATAGCACTCGATGCAATCGCAACGACCTCCAGCCAAGAAGATCTACGACCAAGTAAAATTGTTTGATGGTAAGAAATCGAACTATCCAGGATACCTGCAGTATAAGCGACGTCAATGCGTTGTCCACCTATCAAAAATATGTCTTATAGACGTCTTTTTTATATCACTCTATGTTGACAACTTGACAGATCGTGCGACAAAATTGACGATTGACGATTAGCAATTGTATAAGCGGTCGCATTTAAAATTACTTAATAAAATAGAATAGATCAAAGCAGAACAGATCAGAACATACCAGAACAGACTAGAACAGACCAGAACAGCCCAGAACAGGCCAGAACAGGCCAGAACAGACCAGAACAGACCAGAACAGACCAGAGCAGAATAGATCAGACCAGAACAAATCAGAACAGACCAGAACAGAATATAATCGTAGATTAAGGAACGGTTTGCAATATATACATATCACTGATTCTAGACTATTCTATCAAACGAATGAACGAATGTATACGCACCATTACAATAATCGAAGTATATTGCATGTTAGCTGCTTTTTTAATAATTAATACGACTATAATATTCTCACTACAAATTAATTATTTAGCAGAGATACCTACTACTATTGAGGAATACCATACCATATGTTGTTTGTACCAAAAATAGTGACAATAATAAAAGTCATGATTGGAACAAAGAAAAATAATTTTATGATAGATGTTAACCCGCTTCTCTTCGTTTTTTATGGAGATTTTAACGATGGTTGATAATGAAATATATTAAAATTAGTGTTTCCACCAAACCAATTTTAATTTATTCTGGAAACATGGTCTCCCGTTTAGTTGGTCAAATTCAGAAGTCTGTAAACTTTGAACAAACTGACTTACACCGACAACCTAATGAATATTTAGATTCGGTGGAGGCGTCGACTACATCTGAATGGAGAAGAAATATGGCTGACTTTTATTAGGAATATTTTGATCGGCTGTAATGGTAAAGAGTGGCAACGTATCGTTCTCCTTCCTTGGTATTGCAGGTAGGCGACAGTGCTGACTTACTATCTGGGCATCTATCTGATTGTTTGCTATTAATAAAAAAGGGATACTATTTACTTTTGACTGAATTTTTGCAACTATTTCCAATTTTTGTTAAGATTTTTTTTATTTATTATTAAATGCCATATCACTTATCTAATGTTACCAGGTGTTTTAGAATGCGTATTTTTGCTTTGTTAATGAACTTTGTAATTTTAATTTAAATCAGTGAAAATTCTTCAAATTACATCGATTAGATAGATGATGCATCTACCATTTTGAATTTATAAAAAAAAATCTATTGGTCTTATTATAAAAAAAAAAAACCCTTATGTATACTAAATATAGTCCTTAATATTTCTCACATGTCCGATTTTTAGTTATTAATACAATTTACTTTTTCATTCCACATACTGGCGTAGTTTTGGCAAACTTTTGTTTCACATATACGGGATTACTCACGTTTGATTAGGTCAGACACTCCAACTATAGTTTCGGTCATATTTAGTTTTCAGTTACCTTTTTTAAGGAGTCTAAGCAGAATACAACACACGCACAGCCTCACCTTACTTCAACAGCGAAGCTTAAAAAAGTCATCGGATGTGGCCGAAACTGTAGTCAAAGTATTTGATTCAAACGTGAGTAATCGAATACTTTGACTAAATTTTCGGCCACATCCACATCAAGACAAATCAGAGCACGATGCTATATAAATAAAACAAAAATGTGTCAAAGTTTTTGGATATTATTATTCCTCTAGTAAATTTTCGTCGGTGACAAAGGTATGTTACGTTTCGGTGTCGGTTTTTAATTAAATAATCAAGTCGTGAGATGAAATTGTAAATAAGTCTTTTGGCGTGCACAGAACCTCTGATATTGAGTTAATGAGGGTTTTTCGAGGTTACAATTTACCATATTTTCACTTACCTTATATATTTTTCAATTTAGAAACGTGTAAACCACACAAAGGAGAGTTATAAGTGTGTTATTTTTAGTCTATAGACTCTCTAGTTTATGTATTACCTTTAGTAAACGAGAAAAATTAAATGAAGCGTGTTTTGGCACCTAACATTTCGCGTATTTGACGTAGGCACATAATATTTACGTAGAACACACATTAATTAGTTACGAAGTCTAAGTTAATTATCTTAGCAGTCTGTGTATTTACGAATATTATTTTAGTAACGGAAGTTTTGGCAGCCTAGTTGGGAGAACTTCTGGCTTCCAATCTGGAGGTCCGGGGTTCGAATCCCATGGCACGCACCACTGTGCTTAGCTTTGCCATCCAGCGTGGCAATGCTGCCAGCATTCTGCCCGCATATCCCTCCTCTGACGGACTTTTAGATTAAGTTATTGTTAAAAGTTTGTAGTATTCATTTTATATATTTTGTATTTTACTATGGAAACTACCTACTTACTACTTTTATATTTATTATTAGAATGTGTATGATGAATGATATATTAATGTTTTAGTTTGTATTCTCCTATATGCATATCCTTAGATTTATTATACATTGTTAGTTTGTGAATCTAGGTGAAACGTTCCCGTTTCGTCCATAGAATTCCAAGCTAACAAACGGTTATTTGTATAGTTGTTTCAATAAACAGTCTCTAGTCAAATTGCTACGATCTCCGTAAACAAGGGTTGTTTATAAACAACTTGTTGCGTTTATTGTTGATTCATTTCGCTGAACTCCTCTCATAATCTCGTTATTAGACCAAGTATTTTAGATATAGACTGACATGAGTTTACAAAAAAGTTATTTTGACTTTGTCTTTAAATTTGATTCCATAGTGCGAACCGCATTGTCAGATATTCTGCCGCCAAGCAGTAGTGTGTAAGCATTACTGTGTTCCGGTTAAGGGTACTGCAGCTAACTTAATTGAGACTAACCATGAAATATCTCAAAGTAATAAGCGCCAAAGCAGCGATGCCGTGGACTTTGTTTTGCTACACAAAGTTCTGTGTATCGCTGCAATGGTCATGAAGAAGCGTTATCTCTTACCATCAGAAAAGCGTATCGTTCCTCTACTCTATTACGTCTATAAAGAATGTTTTTAAGAGGTATACAAGTTCAAAATGAAATCACACACATAGATCACATCATTAGCCATAGGACGTCCACTGCTGGACATAGGCCTCCTCCTGGGGGGGTTTTTGCCAATACTCGCCACGCTTGGCAGGCGGGTTGGCGAACGCAGTTATTTATGATTGTTCAAGGAAGACGCTGCTGCCCATCTTCCGGATTACATTACAGGTCGCGCGCGCGTTGTACTCAGTTTTGTCTCCATGATGAAGGCCACCGGATTTGGCTGAAACTATAGCCGGAGTTTCCGATAAAATTAAACGTGAGTAATTCCGCATAAGTATAACAAAAATTGTTTGGGTCACTAGAAAAACTCGATAAATCAAATAAAGTCAATCGTTTTTTGGAAAGAAAATAAACCGGCCAAGTGCGAGTCGGACTCGCGCACCGATAGTTCCGACAGACAGACAGACAACCAATACTCGCCACGCTTGGCAGGCGGGTTGGCGAGCGCAGTTAGGTGTGATTGTTCAAGGAAGACGCTGCTGCCCATCTTCCGGATTACATCCCTTAGCCGACTCTTACGGCAACCACGGGTAAAGAGGGTGGGGTACTATTATTATGCCGGCACCACCACGGCAATGAAATAAAACACATTAAAATAATGTTAATGTCTATGATATTGAGTTTATTTCATAGATAATTGTATGACATTTGTGTTTAAATATGATTTCGGGCATATGAGAGCCACTGCTAGCTCAAATGAAGCGCAATCGTAAAGTCCAATTTTCGACAACTTTATCGAACAAACTGCGGTCGTATATCCAGCAATAACACGAGAAATGTTGACTTTCAAATGGTCCAACGTCTCTGGTTTACCAGCATAGTGACTTCACATACACTCAAAGAAAGTAATCTAAAGGCCTGAAATCACACGATCGTGGAGGCCAGTTCACATGTCCATTACGCGAAATTATGCGCATACATCTCTACCATCTACCACACAAACGTATTATACCAACAGTTACCTATTTAGTATTATGTAATATGTACACTAGAATTGTTGTTTCAATTCAAACCATAATTATAGAATCCAGACTAATACATCATAAATGAACTAAGAATATAAGCTGTGATGAAGTAAATATAAGGCTTACTCAATGAATAGACTTAACTCGACGCTGAGTTTCAGCGAACTATTGGCTTTATTCGGATGTGACTGTAGTTTAGGAACCTGTGTTTAAATAAATTACTTATCCAATTATAATTACACTAGCTGCGCCCCGCAGTGACATTACATTTTTTCGGGATAAAAGTAGCCTGTTTGTTAATCCTGGGTGTTAGCTACCTGCAAACCAAATTTCATCAAAATTGCTTCAGCCGTTTGAGCGTGAAGAAGTAACAAACATATGTATAAACACACTCATAAACTTTCGCTTTTATAATTAGTGTGATTTATATTTTTAAGAGCGTTAGGTTTAGAATATACACTACGAAAAATGTACATATCGCAATTGGTGCATTTCTCATAACGTGCATTTCTCTTAAAGAGCACTTCCAAGAACGGGCACTTTTTGAAACGAGCCATTCTCAAACTGAAGTATTCACTCTAAAGAAATCTTACATTGTTTGCAACGTGTATTATATGAGTAGTGCTAGTTTTGAAAAATGACCGTTTTTCGAAGTGGAAAAATTTTAAGAGCTCAGTGGTTAGCGCGGTCGGTTGCACGCTAAACCCACGTTGGGTTCAAATCCCAATAATGAGCTGCCGGCGAAGGAAAGCATTGCAAGGAAACCATTTTATACTAACAGTATACTTTATAGTAGTTACCTACCAACTTCAAGTTAAAAATCTGCCGCCAAGCATCTAACGGTATGTTCCGGCAACCCCATTTGCGAGCTAGTTCCATTCCAGGTTAGGTGTGCTTACCATCTTCTACACTGTAATTTAACATCAGGTGAGCTGTGGTCGAACATCTAGTCTGTCAATTATAAAAAAATCGATTCGCATTAGTTTTTTCTCAAATAAAAATGATTTATTTCTTTGCATTTTTTTGGTTTAAATATCGACTTCTAAGCTACCCCTGAGTCCTTTACACAATCAGCAATATTTTTAACTACTTTATATTTTTGATTAGTAATTAAATTATCGATATGCTCCCATACTAGGCTTTTGCAAATCGCAAGCCATTGAAACATTTGTCTGCAGCTACTGCAGCGCTGACGATATTCTCTGCTTTATTCTGCTGAAAAATAGCTTTATATCTCTCAGCCGCTTTAGCAGTATTCAACACGGTTTAAAAACAGAAAACTCCGAAAGGGTTACCTTTTAAATTGTAAAATTAAACAAGCTTTGTTTAGTTTGAAGCTCGAGGATGCACTTCTACTATGTTAATTAATTATATTATTTAATTGAAAAGTCAGGTTACTATAAAAACCAGCCAAGTGCGAATCGGACTTGCGTACCGAAGGTTTTGTACAATTTTGCAGGTATGTTGAACTATGAAAGCACCGAACATTGTTCTAAATCAAATCAAATCATTAATTAGCAGGAATATATGTGTGTACATATATAATATATGCTATTAATTTAGCATTTAATTTCACAGTGTGCTCTGTCTGCAAGCAGACGTGCAAATGTTGAATGCAAGTAAATTTTAATAGTCTAATTTATAGTATTAGTTATTATTTATAAGAAAAATTAATGAACTCTTTAACACTGTGGAAACATCTGTTAAGAAGCCAATTGAAACATTTTTTTAAACTTTTTTCCATTTAATTTTAGGTAAATTATTTTAAATAGATATATATATATTAGAAACGTTTTAAAATATATTCTAACAAAAAGATAAGCTAGGCTGGGGACAAACTTAGGTTTGCCGTTGGAAAACTCGCTGTACCAATACAGGATCATAAGTCGCAGTCAATTCACTGACTGCAATAAGTTTATACGCGAAAAAAAGAGTGATGAATTATAAATTTACTGTTTTCGATTTTTGTTCTTTACTTGTGCTATAAGGAATTGCTTCTTGCCAAATTTTATGATTGTAGGTCAACGGGAAGTATAGGTTTTAATTCCCTTGCAAGTGTTAAAACATGCGGAATAAACGACCGTATCCTTTAATTGCGTTGACTTATAATGACTTTTTCACAGCTCTAAGAGATTGCAGATTTGAGTATTTGATTTAAATTTCAACTTGTTACCTTTACGTATTTCTAAGAAATAGTTGCTTTACAGACATATACGAACAACAAATTGATCCTATAAGGGTACGGAACTCTAAAAACAGTGAGAAAAGCAACTTGAATTTACAAATTGAGTTGCACACTGACTAATAGTTCGTCAGTCAGTTATAATCCGACAAATTTAAGAGTACCTGTGACTGGGGGAGCCTCCATCGTAGTTTTAGAACTAAACTAATAACCGACCTATTAAAACGAGTTAAGTTCTTTTATTCCACACCTCAGTGGATATATTGGTTGTTCCATGTCAACTTTTCTGTTTTATTTCGATAGTTAACGCTCTCTAGTGACTCTATTGGAGTCAATTTATTGTTCTAGCTTTTCCTCCCTTTGGAAATGGTAGTTTGATTTAGTTTTTTTTTTATGGTCGACAGGCTAGGTTTTTCACCACAGCTCACCTGATGTTAAGTGACGGCGTGGTCGAAGATGGTAGAGCACATCTAGCCTGGAAAGGTACTGGCTCTCAAAAGAGACTGCCGGAACACAGTTAGATGCTTGGGGGCAGATTTTCAACTTGAGGGTGGTAGCTAGCCAGCCGAGTACTAGAAAGTACCCTACCACCATGCTATGGTTTCCTCACGATGTTTTCCTTTACCGGCAGCTCAAGTTCATTATTGGGGTTTGAACCCACGCCCTTCGGCATGCGAACCGAACACGCTAACCACTGAGCTATCATCGCTACAAAATACATTAGTTTTCTTCATTCAAACAATTATGTACAAGTACTATACGTGCCTTATTTAGTATACTTTTATCCCTAAAAACGAGAGAATAACGAGTGGGTTCGTCAGTTGAAATCTAATAAAAAAAAGTAAATTAATTAATTTTATAAATATTTTTTTTTAAATAAATCTAGCTAAATAACGGCACGTGGGTCTTATCCGAAGATGATAAAAAAAAATACGGCAAATATTTCAGGAATCCTTCATGACTATGTACACACTTTTATGAACATATATTTAAAAAAAAAACAAGTACTTTACCAAAACTTATATCCCATTACAAATTTCCACAAAAAACAATTCCCTCTCGTTTCTCACCTGTCTCAGATCCGAGTCTAAAGTCATTTCAGGAAAGCCATAAAACCACAGATTCAATAATAGTTTTACGTGTAAAGCTCTCGGAACTAGAAAATGAGGAGTGAGTGGGACGAATGATAGCGAGAATGGTCGGTGTAAACCCTTTAATGGTACCAAATACGTCCTGACGTAAAGGATGAACATAAGCAATAACGTGAATGTGTAAAAGAGAGGGAGAGAGAGAGTAAAGTCAGCTATAAAACAGTGTTTTTTAGGGTTTCGTACCCCAAAAAGAAAAAAAAGAATCCTTATAATAATATATTATAAGTGAAAAATGACAATTATAAACAATTACATCTATCTGACGATTAAAAGTCAAAATCATTATGTAGGTACTTACTTCTATTCTTAAAATACTAAAATAAATTTAAATTAATTACTATTATACTTATATCTACATATCATAAAAAATCTATACCTAATTAAAAACTAATAACAAAATATAAATTTATACTTATAAAAAAAGAAACTTAGTCAAAAAGTCCGTCAGGTGAAGAATATGTGGCCAGAATGCTGGCAGCATTGCCACGCTGGATGACAATGCTAAGCTTTTGACCAAAGTAGAAGCCAGCATTCTGGTCACCTGAAGCCTCCTCTAAACGTTTGGCCAGGTCCCGATATAGATCGTGAGCGGCCGGCCCCCACGGCCTTAAAGTTTCAACCCCAAACGGCACAAACAAGTACATTCTATCTTAATAACTATATTTGTGCCTTTCAAGTTACTTAAGACTTAAGACACTTCAATTTTTAACATTATCACAATTTATAATAAAACATACTTACTGAAATAAAATAAAAAATAGTAATAATACTTAATAAAAATACAAAAAATTGGATTATATAATTATATTTATATATTATTATATATAAATTATAGGATTACTTTGTAGTCCGTATCTATCTGTCATGACCCTTTTTCTCAGGAGCTCGTGGATGTATCAAGTTGAAATTAATTTCAAATACTCAGGTCTGCAATCCCTTAGAGTTGTGAAAAAATCAAACTTATAAGTCATTGCAATCAAAAGATACGGCTGTTTTTGCCACATATTTAGACACTTGCAAAGGAATCAAAACCTATAGGGTACTTCCTGTTGAACTAAAATAATGTAAATCGGCAAGAAGTTATCCTGTTGAACTAAAATAATGTAAATCGGCAAGAAGTTATGTCTTATTGCACAAAATTGCATTAAAAAGATTAATCCGAAAATCGGAAATTTCCATCTTTTTTTGACGATTTTAAATGAAAACTTGGAATAATGCGTTTTCCCAGAGATAAGACCTAGATCGATTTTTCTCCCCTAAAACCCTCGTAAAATTTCATCACATCCACGTGCGTAATTCGGCACTTCATGAATATTTTTGTACATAAACACTCGGAAAAAACACAAGTTATGGAATAATCCGCGTTAAAACATTCTTTATGTACACTAGCTGTGCTCGCTGGTTTCGCCCGCCATTGGCTTCTAAGGGTTATCACATCATCAACCATAGGACGTCCGCTGCTGCACATAGGCCTCCTCCTGGGGGGGTTTTGCCAATACTCGCCATGCTTGGCAGGCGAGTTGGCGATTACAGTTAGGTGTGATTGTTCAAGGAAGACGCTGCTGCCCATCTTCCGGATTACATCCCTTAGCCGACTCTTACGGCAACCACGGGTAGAGAAGGTGGGGTACAATTCTTACGCCGGCACCACCACGGCAAAGGTTTATATCGTGATGTAAAATAGCAAATAACCTTTCTTAAGAAATGAGCTATCAAATGCAAAAATAAGTGTTCAAATTCGACTGATAGTTCCAGAGATTAGAATGTTTGTATAAAAAAACTCTTCCGTTTTATATTACTACTAACTGCGCCCCGCGGTATTGCCCGCTTTATTTTTTCGGGATAAAAAATAGCCTATGTCTTAATCTAAGTTGCCTGCTACCTCCATACCAAATTTCATCAAAATTGGTCCAGCCGTTTGAGCGTAACAAACATAAAAACACACTGACACACTCACAAACTTGCGCCTTTATAATATTAGCTTGAAAGATATGTGATAAGATTTATACATATATATTGCGTCACTGCTAATATTAACGTTTCACTAGAAGTTTACAATACTTTCGTATTGAAAGTGGGAAGCAACATGTGAAAGCGTCTCACATAAATATTCACCAAGCTTGAAAAATCTCGAAAGCAGGCGTTGTAGCGACCTTGAGCACACTTCCGGTTCCGATTGAAGCGTACATGCCACAGAATAATCAATAACAAGCATTACAGGTACACGCCCTTAGCTTGGACAAATAAACGTCACTGGACCTGCTATTATTATAGCCATATTTTATCTTTTTTAATATTCTTGTCGTTAAAATCATGTATCCAGGATAGGCAAACCAGAAAAGTGAATCTTAAAATTACGCAATAGTTGTTGGGCGTGGGTTCAAACCCCAACAAAGAGCTTGAATTACCGGTGAAGGAAATCATCGTGAGGAAACCATAGCATGGTGGCAGGGTATTTACTAGTACTCGGCTGGCTAGCTACCACCCTCGAGTTGAAAATCTGCCGCCAAGCACCTAACGGTGTGTTCCGGCAGCCTCGCTTGAGAGCCAGTTAGATTTCAGTCTAGGTGTGCTGTACCATCATCGACCACACTATCACTTAACACCAGGTGAGCTGTAATCAAACACCTAGCTGAAAACCATAAAAAAGTAATATTTTGACTTTTCAGACTTGAATATACTTATATACACCTTTTTTATGGATCAACTCGTGATCACTGCTATTGCAACAAGATCAAAACGTCAAGGTAAATAAACAAAACTAGTTTCATTGTATTTTAAGCGCGATTAAGTCCCGGTGGAAAACATAATATAATTTTATTTAATGTAGATCTTAAATAATAATTGGCATGCTCTCCGAGTGCCGTGTTTCGGACAGAACTGTTAGATCAGCTACACCCAGTTTAGAATAGCGTTAATATCAGATCTGGAATCATGTCCAAGGACTTATGCGTCCGAGCCGCTGTATTCATATTAACTATTAGCTTAATCTGTGTTCTGGTTGACCGTTACGAATATAGCTCTAATCACCCCGAGTCCCTTGGTCAGGACTTTGATGTTTACTTCAGTTAATTGCTTTATCCTTGGCTGCGAAACTATTTCTTGCTGCGTCAAAGGTTTATGGGTAGGAAGTACAATATATAACATATGTATGAGTTATTATAGCTCTAGCCCATTTGATTTGGAATAAAACATTGTACTTTTTGTTTTACTTATGCGGGATAATTCTCGTTTAATTATATCGTATACTTCGATTATAGGTTCGGCCTCATCCGGTGTCCTTCATAATGGAGACAAAGTTGAACACAACGCGCGCGCGGTCTCGTCCTGCTTCGGACTCTAAAGTATGCGTGTGTGCGTGAAGCAAGACAAGGCCGCGCGCGCGTTGTACTTAGCTTTGTTTCCTTGATGAAGGCCACCGGATGAAGCCTATAGTCGGAGTATACGATATATTTAAACGTGAGAAATCCCGCATAAGTATACAACATTATTTATCTGCATTTTAATGTATATATTTTGTATATTTATTGTATGTATGTTTATTTATTTATTTATAGTAAGTATGTTTTTCAGTTTGTATATATATAAATATTCTCTCTCTGTCATTTTATATAATTAATATTATTTGTTTTTTTTTTTACACCAACTTAAATATCTATTCTTTTAATTTCCATCCTAAGGTTGTCTGGAAGAAATCGCTCTAGGCGATAAGGCCGCCCTTGTACACCGTTTATTTGTTGTTTCTATGTTGTATTTTTTGTTTTGTTACTTTCTTTCTCTGTTTTTTAATTTTTGTATGTATTTTTATAATGTTTGGTGTATAATAAAGTTGTATTGTATTGTATAAGTAAAACAAAAACTACAATGTTTTATTCCAAATCAAATGGGCTAGAGCTATAATAACTCACACATAAATGTTATATATTGTACTTCCTACCCATAAACCTTTGACGCAGCAAGAAATAGTTTCGCGAGGTTTTCAAAACCACGATAATTTCCATAGTAAAACATTGTACATCATCTTCCATTCAATAGTTTGAGATACAACCTGGTATTTTTTAATAGAAGTAATGAGACCAACTAAACGGTCTTCTAAAGGTTAGAAATGACACCTGTCTATGACCATTGCAGCAGCAATACCTAAAACTTTGAACGTGTAAAATAAAGTCAAAGGAATGGCGCTCATTTCTTTAAGACATTCGATGGTTAGTCTCAACAGCCCTGTAATTTTCGCTAATGTTCGCTTAATGAGCGACAAAGCTGCGATGCCCTGAACTGTTTTTTAAAATGTAATATTAATGAGATGAACGAGACGCTCCCCTGATGTTAAGAGATAACGCCTGTCCATGACCATTGCAGCGACACACAGAACTATGAGTAGCAGAACAAAGTCCAGGGCATCGCTGCTTTGGCGCTCATTACTTTGAGACAATAGATGGATAGTCTCAACAGTCCTGTAATTTCGCTAGCTGCAGTACCCTTTAAACTGGAACTCAGTAATGTTTACACACTACTGCTTGGCGGCAGAATATCTGGTACTGGGGTGGTACCTACCTAGACGACCTCCTACTAAGGAGATCTACCACCGAGTAAAATCAAATAAACAATGTTCTGTTTATCGCTGCAATGGTCATAAACATGCGTTATCTCTTGCCATCAGGAGGGAGTCTTGTTCGTCTCATTAATTTTACATTAAAAGAAGTATTTGCCATCAAATAGAAGAGCTCGTTTAGCATATTTACAAAAAGTATAAATTTTTATTTAAAATGCTAGACAAGTTATAAATAAATATGTAGGAAGGGAGGAAATTAAGTAAATTTTAATTTGATTACTTATATTTTATTGTAGATATACCTATAACTTGTTTTATATGTGTTCATAGTTTATAGTTTGGTAGGAAGGTAGTGATTAGGCTCAATGTAGTGTCTTGTTGGGCCCTGTTGGACCCTTTTAAATTAATTATGGGTCCAACAATTATCAGGGTTCATGACTATGATGCCTTTGAGCTTGGGGTCTATAATGTAGGTTAGCTCTTTTAGTAAAGGAGTTAATGGTGGGTTATTTTACGAAAGTATCATAAAGAGACATGATGAGATTAATAGTCGTATAATTTATTTTTTATATAAAATTAATTAATTAATTATAATTTGACTGAAAAATTTATTGAAATTTGATTTAATTTATTTTTTAGTAATTATTTGAGATAGACATTTTTTATTGTAATTTTTTTTTTTTTTTAATATTTCATTATTTTGACTTGTAACTGATGTTATCAATAAAAACTATGACTATGACTATGACTAAACTTAATGAGGTCGAGCTGCCGGTCGTGAGGAAACCGTAGCATCCTTATGTTAAAAATCTGTCGCCAAGTATTTAACGGTGTGTTCCGTCAGCCACACTTGAGAGGCAGCTCGATTCCAGGCTAGCTGTGTTTTACCATCTTGGCCAATATCGTCACTTAACATCAGGTGAACTATGGTCAAACACCATATGGTTATCAACTATAAAAAAATCTTAGCATACCACGATTTTGCCGCCTGTTCTACGAGATAAATTTATATTTCAGAAATCATCATCATTTCAGCCGTGTAAAGTCCACTGTTGGGCATAGCGTACGATGGATCACGCTTGTCTATAAGAATTCGATTCAGTCGGTACTTTAAGGCACCCAAATTGTACCTATCAGGGAACACCCTGACAGCGAATTCCATTACTTAACCATGGAACCAAACTTCAGTTCGAGTTTTTTTGCATCAATCATGTATTGTTATTCAAATTAGCTCGTAAACAAAATGTCCGTGTCTCCTAACCTACAACAAGGCGGCTATAAAGATCCTAATGCTCATTGAGGTAGACCGAGTAGCTTCCTCTTCAGTAAACCTTAGGGAACCAATTTATGGAGGGGTAAGATGCGGGGCGAAGGGGAACAACTATTGAGGGAATTTATTATATACTATTATATTATAGTTTCTATGTGTGGTATGTTAGTGTTTAGATGAAACTTTCCATAATAGCATGTGTCCACATGGAATAAAACGGCTGGAATAGAGTTTTCAAATGATTTCATATTACAATTGTAATATGTAGATAACGAAACATAATATTTTTTGAGTTTTGGCGGGAACGAGATGAGCGTCGTGTCGCCCCATTGTATTTTTTTCTAAAACTAGTGTTATTTCGATTTTTTATGCATAAACATAGTGGTGTTTTATTTATAAAGTGCCGAATTACAAGCGCGAGTGTGGGAGAATGATATAATGTTGTTAAACATGACTATAGATGATACGGAAGCTGAAAAATGAAGACTACTCACATAATATAGAAACATTGAAACTGGCAGAATGCACAGAGTGCGATGCCAAAGCGAAGAAGAAGAAAGAGAAAAAAAAAACAACAATTATCGTTAACAAAAAAAACAACAAATATAGTTAACATCAGATGAGTCAGATATGGTAAACACCTAAGCTGTCATCATTGAAAAAGCTCATTAAGGAACCCTAGGTATAATAATTTATATTGGCGTACCTTAACGGTTTTAATAAAGGCCATATGGCACATGCCCATTAGGGTTGTCTCTAGGATTCAAATTTGAACAGGTCCTAAACTAAATAGTTGTTCTCTCCGTACTGTGACTTTGCAACCAAATATAAGTATTATTTTTTCATCATGGTTGTCAAGCTAGGTAGCCACAGCTCCCCTGATGGTAAGTGTCGGTATGATCGAAGATGGTGAAGCATACCTAGCCAGGAATGGAACTGGCTCCTAAGTAAGGCTGCCGGAATATATTACTTATTCATATGCAATTCAGCACTTTACGATTAATTAATAAAAACACAACAATTTTTTATACAAAAACACTAAAAAACACAAGTTTTGGAAAATAATACAATGCACATATGAGATTTTTTCGCGATTGATCTCTCTAATTAATTAATTATATTGCTATTTGTACACAATCGAACGAATGAAAAGAAAAAAAAGAAAATTTAGATCATCTCGTTTTGAGAATATCGTGACATTAAAGCTGTAGGGCGTGGGTTCGAATTCCACTTAGGACAAACATTTCGTGGTATAAACAAATGTTTGTTCTGTTTCTGGGTGTTTTGTTATAAGGATTTAGTAAATACACAAAATAAAATTATTTAAATATTCTATCAGTTATCTGAATTCCATCGTACAAGCTTTGCTTAGTTTGGGGTCAGATGGCGCTGTGTGTAATGGCCTACGATATTTGTTTATTTATAAGTTACTAATGCGGTGCATATGCATGTATCACTACATATTATAAAACAAAGTTGTCCGTCGCGTCTATCTGTCTGTCTGTTCGCGAGTAACTTAAAAACTACTGAACAGATTACATGCGAGTTTCACAAATACATAGATAGAGTGATTCATGAGGAATGTTTTGGTATATAATTTGTCAAGGTTTTGTGTAAATTGATTGAAATATGATGATAATTGTTGGAAGTGTTGGAAAAAATCAAGCCACCTGGGAGCTTTTATTGAAAACGCTGCATAATTCCTTTGAAATATAACAAAACATGGTGGGATATTTCTTTTTATAGATCTAAAAAAAGTCTGCGGTGGCATATATCTACCTTTTAAGGACATTACTATAAACCTTTCTCTTTAATCACTCTGTCTATTGATGGAAACCGCATCAAAATCCGTTGCGTAGTTTAAAAGATCTAAGCGTACAGACGGCGGGAAACGACATTGTTTTATACTATGTAGAGATAGAGAAAAGAAGAAAAATTATAATATCACACTTTAACTTTGGCAAAAACAAGAAATAAAATTACGTTTCGATTCAAAAGCGCAACACTATAAGAAAGTAGCAACCCTATTCCACAAGGGTAGGCAGACGCACAAATGAGAAAAGTTCACGAGTAATGATTGAGCGCGGCCCTGAGCTGCCATGTACCCCGTAACATTACTACACAACTTTATTTTACACATTTGTTGGTTGACTTCGAAAAGGACTTATTAGTCCAGTCATACGAGAGTTTCACCTCGGAACGAGAGATAATAAACTGGAAACTTGTATAAACCTTTATTTTGGCATTCTAGAAGTCTCAAAAGTCTTATAAGATGTCGTGTCTGCGCCTTAAGTAATTCAAGGCCACAAAGTTTTTTGCAAATATCTTGGTTTCTATAGCTCCAAGGATGTTAACATGTATAACAAAAATTGTAGAGCATACCATTTGTAACAAACTACAGCAACAGGTTGCGTGTTGAATCTACTGAATTTCTTATGTTGTGAAATTCAAAGGCTTGGTAGCTCAGTTGACAGAATACGCGCCCCACGCTTGTAAAGTGGTAGATTCGACCCTAATCTATATGAATGTTTTTAACACCCCTTGTTCTATACTCAACTTTTTTTTATTTAAAGTAATTGATGAAATAAAACAAAGTTCAGGGCATTGCTATTTTGTAGCAATAAATCAAAAAATAATAAATTAAAATAATTTAATTTTGTTTAATCTATCTATTCACTAATTTGAGAACCATTTAGTCTGGAACCACAAGCACAAGCAGTAGTGTGTAAGCATTACTGTGTTCCGGTTTGAAGAGTACTGCAGCTAGCGAAATTACTGGGCTGTTGAGACTAACCTAATTCTAATGAAATTTAATGTCTCGAAGTAATGAACACCAAAGCAACGATGCCCTGGACTTTGTTTTACTACTCAAAGTTCTGTGTATTGCTGCAATGGTCATCGACAGGCGTTGTCATTACGTTTATATATAAAAAATAAAACACTTTTTTGTTTTGAAGTTATCTTTTTTCTAGGTAACTACATACATAGATTAACTATTTATTATGAATGAATGTATTAAGTTAAGGGAAATCCAACTGAGATACGTTGAAATAAAGTTCATTTTATTTAAACAAAGTGAGATTCAAAGCACTAACCTTTACTCTATGTTTTATATTTAATTATTACTTTCTGTGTACGTATTCTCTATTCTCGCTTGGCAACGTAACAATCATAGAAAATTACGAGGCGGGCGTAGGAGGTGCTACGGCGCTACGGTGCTACGTCGTAGCTTTTTCATTTCAATTTAAAATAAATTTAATTGAATTGGTTCAGGATTATGTGAACATCAATTAAAAATTATCGATCTACAGATTTTTACTTAGAAATAAGATTTGAAATAGTATATGATTACAAATCAAGTAAATTTATAAAGGCCGAGTGGGAAGCCCGGATGTCGGAGTTAGAATGTTTGTAATATCAAATTTCACATTCCACAAGACTTATATTTCCTGTTTAGACTTATATCCTAGTTGAGAGACCGCCTGACTTTCAGTCATGTGGTCTCAAAATCAAAAAGTTATTTATTCAGTTTAGGCCCTGGTAAGGCACTTATGAACGATAAGTTACATGTTTGAATCTACCACCGTCTGGGTTCAAACCTCTCGACACGTGCCTCTGTGTTTTCTACAATAATTTTAATTGATCGTTAGTAAAAAATTTAGCATATCTGAGAGTTTTCCAAGATATGTGAAATCTGCTTAGCCCGCATTGGAACAGTGTGGCGAAGACAAAGACAAGAGACCCCCGCCCGGCGGTGAAGTAATTATTAACAAGCAAAAAAGTTAATAAAAAGCTATAACCCGACTACGGAGTTAATATGCACAGTGAATCCTGCACAATAAAATAAAAATAAAAAATATTCGAGGACATTTCACAAAGCGCCATCTAGCCTTAAACATAGCAAAGTTATGAGAACCAGATAGATCATAGAATACTTATGCGCTTGTATTTGTAAATTCATACCTATTTAGCAGGAGATCGTCTAGGTACCCCCGCAGTACCAGATATTCTGCCGCCAAGTAGTAGTGTGTAAACATTACTGTATTCCGGTTTGAAGGGCACTGCAGCTAGGGAAATAACAGGGCTGTTGAGACAAATCATCAATGTCTCAAAGTAATGAGTGCCAAAGCAGCGATGCCTTGGACTTTGTTTTATTACTCAGTTCTGTGTAACGCTGCAACGGGCAATGCAATTTAATGCTTTATATCTTAGCAACAGGAGAGCATATCGTTCATCTCATAACTTATACATTAAAAAATCATATAACCCTCCTTTTTAGGCTTCGCTGCAGTCGAGTAAAATAGGGACGATCCGGAATCATCAAGCAGTTAAAATATATTTGAGAGACATATATTTTTCTATTAATGTAAATATCAATTAACTACACAAAAATAAAAGACCATTAAAGACGGACAAAGATTTAAATGATCAAACATAGTGGTAACAAAATAAATGCTAGCTCAGACGCGAATAAACAAGTACAGTGTTTTTTTTTTAAACAATTTAATGGGGCGCAATAAGCCGCAAGAAAATTGGCCTCGTAACAAAATCCTGGATCCGCGTCTGACCAAGTCCAGTACTTGTTGAATTCTATAAGTTTCCATAAACATATATAAGAATATTTCGGCTAACTTTTTCCGCTCTGGTAAACCCTTAACCATGTTTTTACTTAGTTAACTTAATCTGAAGTTTCCGCACCCTCTAAGCCCATATCAAGTTAGAAATACAAGTTCGCGAGTCTTACACGTAACGAAACTTTGTAATGGGCTTCCTAAATACATTTAAAGTTGGAAACGTGAAAATAAGTAACATTTTCTTAACTTAAATACTTGTATGTGTTGTAAAGCTATTGTCGAGGAATAACACTATTTAGACAGTCTTTTGGGGTTTCAAGTCACCGGGCAGAGCTTGAGCAACCTCTACGAGTAGTCGGTGGTCTCATCTTGGCTATC
The DNA here is from genome assembly GCA_950106695.1 of Biston stratarius. NCBI lineage: Eukaryota > Metazoa > Arthropoda > Insecta > Lepidoptera > Geometridae > Biston > Biston stratarius. The sequence goes on along the minus strand of OX467106.1, from coordinate 1,580,875 downwards.
TTCTCCTCCTCCTAAGGAGGGCCTCTTGCCTCATTGCCGTCTACATCCTCGTCTTCCTCTTCCGGGCCAGGCCATTATAATCCATTTTTCTCATCTATCTATCTATCTGTCTAATCTATTAGATTAAAATGAGTACAAGCTTTTAAGCGCTACCTATAAAGTACACTAGCACCATGCTATGGTTTAATTTACTTATTAATAATTTAGTAATTACCTTGGGTAGCCTCAAACAGGCATTATTTCTTGCCTTATCAACTTAAAAAACAAAGAGGTCGAATAATCGAAACACCTTTAAATCCTACATCCATAGTCTTAACATCATTGTTTACAGTAATGGCTGTCGTTCTGTCGCGTCCTCTACGCCTTCGATATCTATTTTGATCACAATAAAAGGCGATTCTCTGTAAATTGAATTGTATTTTCAAAATGTCAGTGCAAGTTTTAATAATTATCTTTTCGTTGTCTCAAAGAAAATGGCAAGTGAAATTACTAAATAAAGTCTTAAGCGTATTCAATTTGAATAAAAGCTGACCCTTCCTCGGTAATTTGTCACGACTCGAGGGACCTTGCGAGCCATGGACGAAAGAAAAATATGGATACCACATTTTGTACATAGTTTTAAAAGCTGAAGCAGTTTTTCGAGTGTTTTTTTAGTATAAACGCTTGATTTTTAGCATAAAACATACCATTGACAGTTTATTGTGTAATGTAAAAAACACAATCTTTTTTCGGCCGTGGTGCATTGTCACATTTCTCATTCTTCTTTACGTTTAAAAAGGAGAAACTCAATATAAACCCCAAATGAAAACGATAGCAAATATTTCTGTCGTCTTTATATTTCGTCATATATTTCGATATTTTCAAAGATAAGATTATAAGATTAATCTAGTAAAATAAGTCTTAGTCACACCCGAAGTCACACAAAGTAAGTCAAAGCCAAGTCTGGTCATGCCTCAGTAAAGTAGTGGCGACTTTAGTGTTTAGCTTCGATAGAGTTTTGGAATCAACACGAAAAGTCATATTTCACCGCACTATATCACTTTCCCGCACACTCGTGCTTGTAATTCGGCACTTTATGAATAAAACACCACTATTTTTATACATAAACACTCGAAAGTTTTCGAAAAAAAATACGATGGGGTGATACAACGCTCACCGCGTTCCCGCCAAAACTCTGCAATATTTATTCTGTTATTTCAGAGTTGTCAATGGTAAAAACCGTGTCGTGGTGGTGCCGGCGGTGCCGTGGTGGTGCCGGCGTAAGTATAGTACCTCACCCTCTCCACCCGTGGTTGCCGTAAGAGTCGTCTAAGGGATGTAATACGGAAGATGGGCAGCAGCGTCTTCCTTGAACAATCACACCTAACTGCGATCGCCAACCCGCCTGCCAAGCCTGGCGAGTATAGGCAAAACCTCCCCCCCAGGAGGAGGCCTATGTCCAGCAGTGGACGTCCTATGGCTGATGATGTGAATAGTAAAAACTGACTATAATTATGAGGAAATTAACCTCTTTTGGCTTATACCCTGTAAATACTGTTTTTTAAAACATACTTTATATATAATATACGTATATACATTGGTCTATAAATATGACACAGGCTTTGCTGAATTTTGCGATAGATGGCGTTGTATAAATTGTTTAATGATAAATAGATTTATTACATATTTATTAACTTACTGCTTGTTCGGGCAATTGTTTGCTAATATATGGCAATCCGCTTGCTTATGTACCTACATCTTCACGGCTGAAGGACTAGTATCCATGGCCAAGAATAAATTAAAAAAAAAAAATTACATCTTCAACCTTTTTGTGCTTTTGTTTACGCTCAAGGTAAGTTCCGTTTGTTTTTCTTCATTAAATATGTTTGCCTAAATAATCGGCGGTCTCGAGACCTGACACCTTGGAGACTTGGGAGCCGCACGTTTTGAGGAAAGGTCGAGCGAAATTAAGGGTGATGTATCTATAGTGACAGTCCCTTGAGGACAATGTGGCAAAACATGAGCGAGAAATGCGAAAGAAAAGCGCATTACTAAAAATAAAGTTGTATTTGAAGTCGGTTAAAAAAAAAAACAGTGTACTTCAGTGTAAATTTACTTTCTTTGCGGAAACAATAAGTTTCACCCTGAATCAGGTTGTTTATTTATCAAAGTTAAAGTTTAACTCGGCTTCCAAGGTTGCGCCTACAGCACAAAGGTTAGCGCTTGACCTATAGATAGAGAGATAAGCAAGATTCCAACTGCCCCATCAAACTACCCATGGCAGAGGGACAACTTAAATTACCATTTTTCTTGGTGATAGATTTCATTAGCACCATTTTATGATGCTAATATAAGAGACTTTAAAAAATACAAGATTTTTTCATTAATTTAATAATTACTATCGTCGGACATTTTATACAGCGCCATCTAGTCAAAAATAAGGACTAGTAAGAAGCTCGTACTATGAGGACCAGGTAACTGACACGATACTTATATGCTTTTGTTTTTGTTATGTCCTGGAATGAGGGTAGTTGCAAAAAACAGTCAGACGTCAGTCTGGGGCTATCAATCTAGCCAGTTAGATCGTTTTGAGATGAATTACGGAAATTGGTGCGTATTTATGTAGGATTACTCACGTTTAATTTTATCGGAAACTCCGACTAAAAAAGTGTCAAAACTAAGTCAATTTTCATAGTGTAGTTTCCTAATACTTTTTTTTTGCAAATACTTACTTATTATAATACATTCAGTACACCCAGACACAAGAAACATTTATCGTCACATAAATATTTGATTGTATAGTTATAAACATAAATTAATGTTACTCGTATTGAAATCGTACAAAATACATGAATGTATATAATATTTTTACTATTGACAGGTTAGATTTTTGACCACAGCTCACCTGATGTTAATTCACGGTGTCGAAGATGGTAAAGCACGCCTGGTCTGGAATGCAACTAGCTCACAAGTTAGGCCGCCAGAACATACTGTTAAGTGCTTGGCGACAGTTTTTACAAAAACTAATTGAGTAAAACAATTATATTTTGCTCTAAATTGGTGGTTAGAGTTATATATCTGTGTTTTATCTTAATCTGTTTCCCCTCACGAGTTAGTTCAGGGTCAGATAGGGGTAAAACTAGACTTAATACGAAGGTAATAAAGGCCGTGTATTTTTGCGTTAGTCGGGGAGTTTTTATTTATTTTATGGACAGGTTTATAGGTAGGGGTGGATATTATTTGTAGATATAAATAAGGGTTGATTCTGACAGATATTAAAACGTATATTATTCACAGTAATGTTTGTTTATTAAGGGCTTTCTGATGGTGTTGCACGCGAACAGAGAAAAAAATAACCCGTTCAGTTAATCTCGTGAAAAAGATGTACTTAGATGCATCTACAAAGTTATGGGGAACGGCAGTCATCGTCATCATCAGCCGTATGACGTCCACTGCTGGACATAGGCCTCCCCCATTGATTTCCATAAAGACCGGTTGGAAGCGGCTCGCATCCAGCGCGTTCCTGCGGTCTTTATGAGGTCGTCTGTCCACCTTGTGGGTGGACGTCCTACGCTGCGCTTGCCGGTCCGTGGTCTCTACTCCCGAAACTTTGCAGCCCCATCGGCCATCAGTTCTGCGTGCTATGTGCCCTGCCTACTGCCACTTCAACTTGCTAATCTGCTGGGCTATGTCGGCTACTTTATATGAACGGCAGTATTTAAACAAAAACCATTGAACAATTAACATATTTGCTATAGTATCAACTCTTAGTGTAAAAGGCAATTTTTGTCTAGGCGGTTAAATTTACAGATTTACATATATAATATATATATATATATATAATACCTTCAAACGAGCAATTCTTGTATATATTCCGTATATTCTGAATCTCAGAAACGGCTCCAACGATTTTCATGAAATTTAATATGCAGGGGGTTTCGGGGGCGATAAATCGATCTAGCTAGGTTTCATTTTTAGAAAACTTCGTTTTATCTGTGTTTTCAGGCAATGAAAAACAGAGCAAAGCTTGGTCATCCAGGTACTTCAAAATTAATCACCGTTCATTCTGTCAATTTATCTGACGTGAGCAGTTAACATTTCACTAGTTAGTTTTAAACTTGGTGGTAGATCTCCTGAGCAAGAGGTTGTCTAGGCACCACCGCAGTACCAGATATTCGGCTGTCAAGCAGTAGTGTGTAAACATTATTATGTCCCGGTTTGAAGGGTACTGCAGCTAGCGAACCAGATTCAGATTATTTATTTGCCTTATAACAGTTTCGTTATAGTAGGTACATCAATTCAAAACAGTTAAAAAAAATGCTATTAATCAAATAAAATTTAAATTAAAATGTCATAAAATATCATCATCATGAATATCAATTAATATAATTAATTAAATAATAAATAAAGAAAAACATTACGAATTACATTATTCAACATTACATGCAAACGATTGTTTATTCCAATTAATTTTCATAAAGTCCATCCAAGAACTCCTCCTAAAGTAATGAGCGCCAAAGCAACGATGCTCTGGACTTCGTTTTGTTACTCAACATTCTGTGTATCGCTGCAATGGTCATGGATAGGTGTTACCTCTCAACATAAGAAGAGCGTTTAGTAACTCACCACAAAAGTAGTGACACAAGAGAAACACTTACTAACAACATAAAACAAAACATAAACATTTTAATGTGAAAACGAGACAGACTATTACACACAGATTCAAGATTTAAGAATTTTATTGTCGAGTGTTAGCAAAGGTTCGCACGCCAAAGGGCGTGGGTTCAAACCCCAACAATGAACTTGACCTGCCGGTGAAGGAAAGCATCGTAAAAAAACCATAGCGTAGTGGTAGAGCACTTTCTAGTACTCGGCTGGCTAGCTACCATCAAGTTGAAAATCTGCGCCAAGCATCCAACGATGTGTTCCGGCACTCTCACTTGAGAGCCACTTCAATTCCAGGCTATATGTGTTTACCATCTTCGACCACACCGTTACTTAACATCAGGTGAGCTGTGGTCAAGCACCTAGCCTGTCAGCCATAAAAAAAATTGTTATACAATAAATAATATACAAAAATATTGAATATCAAATTAATTTATGTTTAATTTCAAATACAATGTCTTTGGAAAGTACAAACTCAATTACTTGTGTAAAATAAAAATTCAAATCCCCCCGCTTATCGAGCCCTGGCTAAAAGCTCTCGCAATACTGGCCGTGTTCCCCCGCTGTATCACCAGAGATCCGTTCGGCTAGGAACAAGCCAGACCGGAGATCCCGCTCTTTCTCCTCCGTAACATTTAAAAGTAAGGTCTATATTGATTAAATCACGTAGGTAAGGTTCGACATTTTCTATGTTACTGTAAATTCAATTTGGAAGTCTAATTGAGCGACATTCTCGGCTAGTCGCCCAATTAATTAAAATTAATCACTTTCCACTGAATAATGGTTTCTTCACTGCTGTTTGTCGATAATTAGGACAGTTATTGATATTAAATACGTGTATAAATAGATTTGTTTACTTAAAAGTTGACTCCTTTATTTATAACATATGTTTGCGTTTGAACGCCATCTCGCCTGATGTTAAGCGAAGATGCTGTCTACGTGGCAGCATGCTTACCAAGAAGAAACCAATTCACTCGCGACTTGAAGACAATCACTTTCCGCTGAATAATGGTTTCTTCACTGCTGTTTGTCGAAAATTAAGACAGTTATTGATATTAAATACGTGTATAAATAGATTTGATTACTTAAAACTTGACTCCTTTATTTATAACATACGCTTGCGTTTGAACGACATGTCGCCTGATGTTAAGCGAAGATGCGGTCTACGTGGTAGCACGCTTACCAAGAAGAAACCGATTCACTCGCGACTTGAAGACAATCACTTTCCGCTGAATAATGGTTTCTTCACTGCTGTTTGTTGAAAATTAAGACAGTTATTGATATTAAATACGTGTATAAATAGATTTGTTTACTTAAAACTTGACTCCTTTATTTATAACATACGCTTGCGTTTGAACGACATCTCGCCTGATGTTAAGCGAAGATGCGGTCTACGTGGCAGCATGCTTACCAAGAAGAAACCGATTCACTCGCGACTTGAAGGCACCCAGAACTATCGGGGATCACCCAGTCAGGTAGCTAATTCCATTGAAAATTAAATGGTTCGTATAATAAAAGTGGAATCAGATCGTTTTGTTTGTTTTTGGAACATCGACAATGAAACGGTGCCGTGGAAATTTTTGATTTTATCTTGTGACGTCAAAAAACTTATAAATAAACATTAAAATTTCTTAAAAAATAAGGGTGGATGGAAAAATTGAATGATTTTTATGTTATTGCGCTCCGTTCAGTTTCATGTCATATCTACTCATTCCATACACTTCTTGCCTTCTTTTGTCTCTCTACCCCCCAACCGTGCGTTCGCGCGCCTTTCCCCGTCATCACGTGCGAGGCGTGCAACGGCCCGCGTTGCGAAGAAAGACGCAGCCGCGCGTGCGTCTTACTCTGCATCAATTCCTTGATAAAGGTCACCGGGCGTCACAAAACTATAGTTGAAGTATCCAACATAAGCAAATGTTAAAACCACATTAGTTCCCGTAGTAAAGAAACTCAACAGGACAGGATACGCCTTATATAAAAACCATAAACTGATCAGAAACTTTGAGTTTACACGTCATTAATAGTTACCTATATTGAATTATAAGTTGTGTGAAGTGAAAACTTTTCGAAGATGTTTGAAGTCCGCCAATCCGCACTTGACCAGTATGGCGGACTATGGTTTTACCCATCAATTTATAAAAAATAGAGCTGATTCGGAGGTCTCGGTAATAAACATTGTACAAATACTTTTTCACAGACGTTATGCCATGTTAAAACATACATTCTTTATTCGCACAGCGAAGATGTGGAACGGAGTCTGTGTTTCCCGAAAAGTATAATATGGGTGTCTTTAAGTCTAAAGTAAATTGGTTCCTTCTAGGTACGCGTGTTCCATCCTAGGCTACATCGTTGCTTAACATCAGGCAGGATGTGGTCAAACGCGAACCTAATCTGTATTAAAAAAAAAATTGACATTTAAATAAATGTCCAGACAAACATTTTCTTTATTATAAGAATTATGTTGTAAAACGACCCATTAATAGGGGTTCTATTTTATTCCGAAAAAGAGCTGAATCACCACGCACTCAATCTTTGGCAGTAGTCCAAAGGTTTTTGTTGCTTGCGTGGCACAAAGTTAACATAAGCTGCTGAATGACTAAAGTGGTGACCTTAGATTTTCTAACCACTTGCGGTAAGGTCGAGAACCGTGCAGCTCATGAGGGTTCGATTCAGTGGTTCCTCTTTTAAATAAATGATGTTGAATTTGGAGTCCATTTTTTTTTTCAATTTTTATATGTGCATTTGCCAAAAACAAAGAAGATTTTTTATAGAAGAGCCATATGACAAGCTTTAAAAACAAAATCTGGAAATTTGGTCGGAAAATAGTGGGGGCGTTATAAACTATACCTATATACATAAAAAATCGGATCAAATTGAAAACCTTCCTCCTCTAAATCAATTTTATAATTTACTTATGTACATGAAAAAATTATCTCATAATAAAAAAGTTGTAACTTAAGTTCAATTTTGAATTCTAAGTGCCACCACGCCGTTTCGCTGTATTTCAGGCTAAGAACTTACTGTAGGTAATTTGTTTTCCTCTCGCTGCATACGGAATGTATTCTACCGAATGCGCCAGCTTGGCTTGACTTCATATTTCTGTTTTTATTTTTTATTTTCTTGACTGCACTACATCGTTTTTGACACAGAAATTTACATTATTAAATATATTTGTTTTATGTAAAAGTGATGAGACGAACGATACGCTCTCCTGATTGTCACGCATGTTCATGTATTTTTTTCTTTTTTTTCTCTATTTTCTTCTTTTTCTTTCTTTTCTTTCTTTTCCTTCTTTTCTTTCTTTTCTTTCTTTTTTTATTTTCTTTCTTTTCCTTATTTCCGTCTTTCTTTATTTAGTAATTAAACGCTGTAATGCCGCAACGGATTTGGATAATAGAGTATCCCAGACACCGGAAACTGCTTGATACAGCTAGTTTATAGTATTAGTAGGCAAAAAGCTGGTGATAGGCGCCGCGTCGGATCGATTGATACAATTTGCAAGCCAAACTAGGATTATCCGGGAAACAATGGTAATTAATATTAACAACGAGTTATAGGGAATCCGAAATGGTAGGGCTATTAAACTAAATTACTACATTTTCCTTGATTGCGGCGGGCGATTCTAACAAAGGTTCCAGAAATGGCCACCGTGGTCTGTTCTATTATCATTATGCTTATGATTGATGTATTATTTATTTATTATAGATATAAAATATTGCATATATTAGAAAAACAAATAACACGTTGACTGTCGAGCAACAATCAAGATGTCTCGTTGAGCTATGCCGGCTACCGGTGTGCCATAAGGTGGTTAACCAGTCAGAGCAAGCCTTTTTTTAAGACGTCTACCACAGGCGGTATACGTATTCATGAGTGATGACAGTAAAATCGAAAAACGTATGGTAGGACGCACTGAGACTCTATGGAGTGTTGATATACTTATATGTAGGACGACTGGCAGTGGCTCAAACCGAAAAGCCGATGATTGGGATCCGAAACTATATCCAGCAGTGTACTATGATAGCCTGATGATAATGATGAATATATATACTTCAATATTTGATTGACCCAAGAAAAAAGTTCACAAGCTAAAAACTGACCTGAACCTGACTAAGGAAAAAATAATATAATATAATAATAAAAAATATCTGGATCACCTGGAACATAATAAAAAATCGATTGACACCACTGTCATCAAAATCGGATGAGTTCATTGTAGTTTTGGCGCTACAATGGAACACACATCCACACATACAAATACACATAGAACTATTTTACTATGGAAATTGACGTGGTTTTGACACGTTTTTGTTTTACTAATGCGGTATTTATCACGTTTAATTATACCGGATATTCCGACTATATTGTGGCAACATCGGGTGGCCTTCATCATGGAGGTAAAGTTGAGTAAAACACGCGCAGGGCCTAGCATGTGCGAAGCAAGACGAGACCGCGCGCGCGTTGTACTTTTGACTTGTCGTAATCTGGTTAAAAGAAAGAAGTTATGACTTAAGTCAGTCCAGCTATTAAATAATAGTAACCCATAAAACACGCCGATCTGCCGTGAAACAGCAGAAACGCTTAACAACTCATTTCAGTTAAATTATTCATCTTTATAATATAAAAATCATAAAGACTAAGCGACATTAATACCACGGCCCACTTTTCTTCAGAAATATCATTTTTAAAGTATACTTGGACGTCTCTCATTAAAACCACGGAGATTAAGGCTTTCTTTTAATTTTTTACTGTTGAAGAATAAAAAAGAATGAAGAGATAACTTGGGAAAATAAGTTTTTTACACGACTGCCCAAAAAAGGAGTGTAATGTTTTCAGTTAAGGTACGCCACGTCGGACGGACTACTGATTTGTGTCTCCGTCAGGAACAAGAGTGCCGGTTTCTTAGTCTAAATGTATACAGATCTCACCCACTTGATGAGTTAATGCTATAGCGTTACTAGTTGGTCTTTCTTATTATTACTGCGAAGATCCAACTTGCTGTAGATGCATTCAAATGTATCTATGTTTCTATAAGTGAACTGGACTACCTGGTAAATGAACTGACACGGCAAAGGCAGGATCTGTAGTTCCCTAAGCACGCATCAAGCTACGTATGTGAGCTTAGACCTTAATTCTTCAAATGTCTTTGTAAGATACAAATTAATAAGTTTACCTTCAATTCAGTAGATAAATGTCAACAGACTGTGTTGTGTTATTGATACAAATTACTTATTTTGTAAATTGCAATATTTAAGAAAACTAAAAACGAAGTTCACCCTCTGTCCTTTAAATAATCAGCGCTCGTGACTTGTCCCGTGTCCCGCGTTTTAATTCTTTAGTGGTTTCGGAAAGAATTACGAACCTGAAGTTTACTTGAGGTTGTTCGTGGATTTTTGCTTTGAATTCGAAATATCCCAACGTCTTGAGACTTTCTGAGGAGGCGTAAAGCGCTGTTTAACTTGAGCTCATTGTTTTATTTTGACCTTTATGTCTGTAAAATTATTAAAGTAATAATTCACATCATATTAATACTAAAAATAAAATTTGCAAACCAGAGAATGTGTTTTATGGTAAGAAGTAATGAGACGAACGAGATATTGTGGTATAATTTTGACATAAAAAACCCACCTTAATTGCAATAAGCTCAAGAACGTGTTGCGGTGCCTACCTTCCGACTTCGTCATCATTTGATGATGTAGGTATTCTAGTGAGAAAAATCACATGAAAGCAAAATACGCAATTTCGTTTACTTGGATGACTTGGATTTTCAGTTATTTTGGTTTAAAAATTAATCTACTAAATCGATTTGATGAAATTTCTATGATACCAACCTGAAAGTATATCCTATCAAATAAACCAGCAAAAAGCTGAGCTTTGTGAGGGCTCGCGTAGTTTTTCTAATGGGTAATCATTTTTAAGACAGTTGTTATTTTACAACCTGATTCTAGTGGTGTAATCTAGCATTAAGTAGATTAACTATTTGAAACACACTTAAACTGGAATGGACCTGACTCTCAAGTGTCTATTATAACATAAATGTTTTGTCCTGGCTTACGAGGCAGAACTGTAACAAACTGAGGTACAAATTAAACGCTAAAACGTACGTAGCTTCAACTACATCCGTTTTGAACCGACAATTTTCCATTTCCCTGAACATATTTTGCCCGTTTAAAAGTTTTTCACCATATCCGCTGAAAAACTTTTAAACCGAACGAAATCGAATCAAGGAATCAAGGAAGGTTATTCAAGCTATTTTAATTGGCTGCGGTCGGTGGAGCTCAGCACAAATAGGTATTAAACTAAAGCCCAAACGTTGCGCACCGAACATGAGAATGAATGCACGTTCGGTAATACTAAATGCGCAGTTTAGTGACGAGTCGGAACACGTCTCCTGTGCAATTACTTTTACCTGAGTTTATTGTGGTGGTTATGCCGAAGTGTGTATTCTAGAACCGCAAAAATGTATTTTATTTTCAGCCTCTAGTGTCCCACTGCTGGGCAAAGGCCTCCCTTTCCTTCTTCCAGGGATCTTCGGCTTTGATGGTCCAGTGATTGTCGTGACGTTTTAGTTCGTCACATCTTCGTCTGAGTCGATTCTGAGGTCACTTAAATTTTGGGGTCCAAACTGTGATCTGTATAGAGAATTTATTGAGATGAATACAAAAAATATTTTAAAAACACGAAGCTCATTCTTCTTCTTTGTGAATCGATATTCACAAAGAAGAAGAATGAGGTTTAGGTTAACACGTTGCGAATACAGAATTATTAACTTTTAGTAAATTGTGCAAAAAGAACAAACATTTTTTTGCTAAATTGCGGACGAAGTCACGGGTAACAGCTAGTTTTTATAAAAACTAAACTTAGTAAACGATTAAAAGGTGCAAATAAATCCACCATCGGTTAAAATACCGCTGTCGCACAAACAAGCACAAAAAATTGTAAGTACCTAATCAATAAAAGTGGGCATCTAGTAAATAGTTCCGTATACTTCTAATAGAGGGCGCTGTCCCAGTTTTTACATATTTCTATCATGCTCTATCATAACTAGGTATTTTTTTTTAAATTTACACTCTAAATGCTTCTTAAAAAATAAACTTAACTATGTAACCTTACTATTATTAAGATATGTGTATGTATATACATATAATAAAACAATATAAATATTAAAATAAATGAACAAAGTGGTAGTGATAGCTGTGTTTAACGCCATCCATATTCTAAAATATCTGTTATACAAATTTCTTGCAGGTAGCTTCCCTAATCACTGAGGAGCCAAAAAGACCAAAGTGGCTAAATTGGAAAAAAATCAGCCCATATGACTACTTGACAGACCCAAAAAGCCATAAAGTATAAACCTATTATAAATATTTTTTTTATTGTATGTTTGAACTTTTGTTATAAATAATGCATACTTTTTTTTTACCTACGGAAATATTTCAAGCGATTATTTAAAATAACCTTTTTTTACAAAAAGCATTGCTGAGCATATTTAATCAACTTCATGAACCGCCAGCCATCGACCGCTATCTTTACGTGCATGACGTGCAGCAGCCCGCAACGGAAAGAAAGACGAGGCTGCACGCGCGTTGCACTCAGTTGTGTCTCCATGATGAAGGCCACCGGATGTGGCCTAAACTATAATCAAAGTTTCCGATATAATTAAACGCGAGTTATCCCGCTTATCTAAAGAAATGTATCTGACTATACCTGATAATTCTATGAAATGAGTTTTAAAGCATATTCGTTGACTGTCATCCCTTAACTTTTTTATTAATGACATCGACTGCTACAGTTCCAAGTTGACAGACCAACGTAAAACGATAAATATAGATCCTCGTGCCATCCTTCAGGTATAGACCCGTAACAGAGTCATAAGTTTCCTTGTGGTTCCGACGTCTTGAATTATTAGTTTCTCTCGAATATTAACCCCTACAACCCCTATATTACATAAACGTGTACCCACCCTTACGGGCTGGCGTACCACTATTATTTAATCTGTTGTGACATCAGGTACTTTTTAATTGGATTTCACGTGTTATTGATTCCTACATGGGCTGTGGTTTACAAATATTTTACTCAGTAAGTTCTAGCCAGATTTATTCAAATATTCAATGAGTAATTTCTGGTGTGGAAAATGAAAAATGTTTACTAAAGTAAAAAGGTAATGAAACGATTATGACGCCTTTATGATGGTAAGAGATGGGTGCCCGTGATCACAAATTTGTGTAACAAAACACTGTTCAAGACGTAAATGCATTGCCGTTCGTGACTTAGATATTCAATGGTGGTTCTTATTATCTATGTATTTTTTGTTTTGTTTTATTAGCGACGATAACTCTGTGATTAGCCGGTTGGTCGGTTCACAATGAGCTTGAGCTGAAGGAAAACATCGTGAGGAAATCAAAGCATGGTGGTAGAGTATTTTATAGTAATCCTAGCTGGCTAGCTTCTGCCCTCAAGTTGAGATTCTGCCGCCAAGCATCTAACTGTGTTTTCCGGCAGCCTCACTTGAGAGCCAGTTTCATTCCAGGCTATGTGAGCTTTGACATCTTTGACCACACAGCGGGTGAGCTGTGGTCAAATACTAAGCTTGCCAACCATTAACAAAAAAAAAACAAAGGAGTGTGAGAGCGTTTCTTATGTCTCATTTAACATGGGAAAAAAAAAAACAATCTTAATTATCCACATATGGCCAATCAACTTTAATTTATTTTCTTTTTATGTAAAAGCAATGAGACGAACGATATGCTCTCCTGATTGTAAGAGGTACCGTATGCCTATGACCATTGCAGCGATAAACAGAATTTCGAGTTGCAAAACAAAGTTTAAGGCATCGATGTTTTGACGCTCATTACTTTGTGACATTCGATGGTCAGTCTCAATAGCCCAGTTATTTCGCTAGCTGCAATACACTTTAAACCGGAAAACATTAATGTTTACACACTACTGCTTGACGGCAGAATATCTGGTACTGCGGTGGCACCTACCTAGACGACCTCCTACTAAGAAGATCTACCACGAAGTAAATTTATAGATCATATCTAGGAATTATTCTATTTTACCTCTTAACTAGCTCAAGTGGCACTATGGGACGATTTTAGTCCCATGTGGCCACATCAACCCATTGGTCTGGCCATTTGAATCTGAGTCAAGCTTATACCAATAACATATGTATTCAAACAGACCACATCCAGACTGCATCGAGCTAAAGACTATCTTTACTAACACTATCTTATCTGCTTATCATAAACGAAAGCTCCTGAATTAATTCTGATAAGGTTTATCAGACGATATAGTGACATATCGCCTATCTATTGCAAGTGGATCCATAAACGAAAGCTAGTATAGTTCAGTTTTAGTCCATGGTCATATGAACTAAAACTGTGATCGATATTATTTATTACTTTCGCCAGAGAGGCCTACCTTACTAACAGACATCGCGGTTTTGAAAATTTTAAATTTGTATTATGGAAACTGACGTGGTCTTGACACATTTTTGTTTTATTTATGCGGGGTTACTCACGTTTAATGTTATCGGAAACTCCAACTATAGTTTCGGCCACATCCGGTGGCCTTTATCATGGGGACAAAGCTGAGAAAACGCGCGAGCGGCCTCGTCTTGCTTCGCACTTTAAATTTTTCTTTTTTGTTTTGCTTATGCGGGATTACTCATGTTTATAAGAGATTACTCACGTTTACTATCGGATACTCCGACAATAGTTTCAGCCACGTTTTGTTTTTTCATTTATTACAAATAGGCTTGCGTTTGACCGCCAACTCGCCTGATGTTAAGCGAAGATGCGGTCTACGGCGGAGCACGCTCGCCTAGAAGAAACCGATTCACTCGCGACTTGAAGGCACCTATATTGTATCTATCAGGGAACACTCACTCGGGCAGCAAATTTCATTGTTTAGCGGTTCGTACAATGGAAGTAGATTCAAACCGTTTAGAAAGTCTCAAAGTGAAGACCGCCAACGCAGCAATGCCCTGAACTTTGTTTTACTACTCAAAGTTCTGTGTATCGCTGCAATGGTCATAGACACGCGTTATCTCTTACCATCAGGAGACCGTGTCATTTGTCTCTTTACTTTAACAGACCAAACCAGACTAGACCTTTTTTTAGAGCCAGTGCTATTCCAGGTTAGGTGTACTTTGACCCCACTGTCACTTAATATCAGATGAGCTGTGGACAAACCTCTAGTTTGACAACAATTAAAAAAGAATAAGGAGGTTCTAGTAAAAGTTCTACAACCAAAAAAGTAGTTAAATTATCAAAATAATAGTAACCCCAAGCATAACTTTGATACATCTTACAATTAAGGTTTTCTTTTTGTAAAAAAGAACCCTCTCTGTCACTTAATCGACAAAAGAAAGGAAGATTCAGTTACGTCCATATCCTTTGGCATTTTATGTACGTCGCCTTTGTCCTTCATTTTGAGAAAAACTCTTCACAAATAATCTTTAAATTCGACGTTAAAGCTACGTTGATAACGTTCAAAGTACAAAGTACTGAGTAACGAAAATTCATAGGTTATTTCACTGTATATATCTCTGTTAAACTCGTCTTTGCTCTTTCGCTAGTTCCGTTTTAGAGTTCCGGAGTTTTATAAAAAACCTTAAAATGTCTAAAGTGATGAAAACGAATGCAGTGATATCCCGAACTTTGTTTTGTGACTCAAATTGACGTGGTTTTGACACATTTTTGTTTTGCTTATGCGTGATTACTCACGTTTAATTTTATCGGAAGCTCCGACTATAGTTTCGGTCACAACCGGTAGCCTTAATCATGGAGACAAAGCTGAAAAAACACGTGCGTAGCTTCGTCTTGCTTCGTACTCAAAAAAACAAAACTTTCGTGTTTTCGATAAAATTAAAAGCGAGTAATCCCGCATGAGTAAAAAAAAAACATACCGTTGGAATGTTCATTGTATTTATTGGTCTAGTTGAAAATCTGCCGCCAAGCACTAAATTGTGTGTTCCAGTAGCCTTATTTGATAGTTAGTTCATACTCCAGGCTAAAGGCGTTTACTATCTTCAACCACGCCGTCACTTAACATCAGGTGAGCTGTGGTCAAACCACCTAGCTTATCATCAGTACAAAAATAAAGAGTAGAGAACTAAATAAATAAATAAACATCATAAGACAATAAATACCCTTATATTGTCTTCTATCTCTCTTCTTGTACCTATATGAAGAAAACAAATGATTTTCATTAGTAAGTACATAACTTTAGAACGGCTGAACTGATTTTTTTTTAAATTGTAGATAGGCTTGCGTTTGACCGCCATCTCGCCTGATCTTAAGTGAAGACGCGGTCTGCGGTGGAGCACGCTCGCTTAGAAGAAACCGATTCACTCGTGACGTGAAGACACCCAGACTGTATCTATCAGGGAACACCCACTCGGGCAGCAAATCCATTGCTAAGCGGTTCGTACAATGAAAGTAGATTCAAACCGTATAGTTTGAGTTTTTGGAATAAGTACGAGTATGTACCATGAAGTTTTTTAATGCTCCTGGCTGTCTCATAGCAGATTGAGCAGGATGGAATTAGACCATGTAGATCTGAACCGCACTCTCCAAAGTGTATTTGGTAGAAAACTGACAGACAAGCAACTTTGCGTCAATGTTCAAGGCTTTGGAGCCTTTTCCGAACAAGTGAGTCATTGCTTATCGATTTAGTTGGTACTTTTTTTAATAAAGGGTTGTTTATTTCTATCGCAATTTACATATCATCATCATCAGCCATAGGACGTCCACTGCTGGACATAGGCCTCCTCCTGTTGTTGCCAATACTCGCCACGCTTGGCAGGCGGGTTGGCGAGCGCAGTTAGGTGTGATTGTTTAAGGTAGACGCTGCTGCCCATCTTCCGGATTACATCCCTTAGCCGATTCTTACGGCAACCACGGGTAGAGAGGGTGGGGTACTATTCTTACGCCGGCACCACCACGGTACGTTACACGGCAATTTACATATAACTTTAGCATGATACAAACAGAACACAAAATCTAACAAACATCTAAGATAGTCATATAAATATTTTCCTATGTAGAAATCGAACCCACTCGTCACAGGTCCTCAACCAGGTTAACTAAAAAAAATACTGAACCCTTAGATTAAAAAAATACACACACCCTTAGTTCGTATCTATAGCAATTTACAGCATCTTTTGTAGTTTCCCGGGTTGTAGTTTATTTCCTATCTTGTTGAGTGAATTTACTGCCCTTTTTCTAAGAGAGGAAAAGAGCAGGATGCTTTGTCAGTGTCTTGTATATACAAGGTTTCATTTAACTCGTGTAGTTTCACAAATGTGTGTATAATGATATCAGTCGTATGCGGTAATTTCGTCGAAAACAATTCATTGAATTACAATCCCTCGAAAACACAATTCGTCGAATCACAATTCGTCTAAATTTTCTCGCTATAGTTGACAATCTCCATAAATATTTTCCGTTGTAGTTGAAAATAACTGAGCATTTCCTGATTTAGTTGCTTTAGTTTATTAACTTGTAACGGTATAGTTAAAAAAACTGAGTGTTTCCTGTTGTAATTACAGATTTTTACCCGACTGCCAAGGAAGGGTTATGTTTCGCGCGTATATTTTATGTATGTATGTAAATTCATTTATTACCTCGTTTTTTCCAAACGGCCAAATGGATTACGACAATTACGGTATCGTTAGATTTGTCTCAATAACCCAAGTGTCCTTAAAGGGTGGTTTAAAAAAAATCTGAGTGGTGGATTTTTGGCGCAAATTAGTAATACTTTTTTTTTTTTAAATAACCAAACTTATCTAGTGTGGTATCTAAGTAAAGACAGTTACATGAAGATTACAAAAATATTAGTTAGAAATAATAAATTTGTTTAAAAAGGTTTTTTCCTTTAGTTATAACTATTTTAATTGTAGTCAGTCATCGTGTGTAGTGAAGAAAAACATCGTGAGGAAACCATAGCATGGTGGTAGGGTACTTTCTAGTACTCGGCTGGCTAGCTACCAGCCTCAAGTTGAAAATCTGCTGCCAAGCATCTAACGGTGTGTTCCGGCAGCCTCATTTGGGAGCCAGTTCCATTCCAGGCTAAATGTGTCTTTACCATCTTCGACCACAGTGTCACTTAACATCAGGTGAGCTCTGGTCTAACACCTAGCTTGTCAAACATAAAAAACAACATATAAAATAATTACGTTAAGCCCTGTAGAAATAGTTTTGCTAATATCAACCATTAGTTTTACACACGAGTCATTAATAGCGGCTGTCTATTTACAATAGGTACATAAAATAAATAAACAAAGGCCATAGAAAGGTGACCATTTATCTTATCTGATGGCGTCATGGTTACGTCACTGTTACGACGATTAAGCCACTGATAAGGCGCGTAGGTGTAGAAAGAAATTAAAGCGTTGTTTGCTAAAGGTTTGGAATGATAGTTGTTTTCGAATTAGGAACAGTCATAGAAATAAAGTAGAGGCCTGAAATGCAGTCAGGTAAAACCGCGGCTGGACCTGTTGAAACTGTCACGGTTTATGATGACAGTCGCGGCAATCTATTGAGAAATCAAACAAGCAGTAGCAACAAAACTTGTAGCGTCGTTGTTACGGAAAGGTAATTCTGTGTGAAGCAGGCTTAATAGAATTGATATTTTAATAAAATAAATAGTACAGTAATTTCCAGTATTCGTATGCAACGGGTCGGCTATGGAACTCTTTGCTGGCTTTTTCGTTTCCTATGAACGGCTATTTGGGTGTGTTTAAGGCTAGGCGATAGATTTCTTCTAGATCAACGTGCTGCTTCCTCGGCCGCACCTTCTCTTTCCATAGGGTGAGTTCGTGGCCAAACGTAAATTTATTTCAAATAAAAAAAAGGTATTTATTTTCTATTTATGTTTATTCTATAAAGCTCGCTTCACGCAAAATTGGCCTACGGTAACAGCCATGGTTACAAATTTAGCCGACAACACAGGTAGTTTTTGTTTTGTTTGTTTATGGATTGCCTTATTCGCCATCAGAGACCGTGGTTCAACAGGCGTAGCCGCGGCTTTAGCTGGCCGCATATTTACGCCGCGTTTTTGTGGAATCTGGCGGGAACAGAAAAAAGACATGTCGCTAAGTTATATTAATTTTCAAAGCATGTCTTTTTCTTTCGAAAACAACACGACTTTTCGTGTTGCTTCCAAAACTCCATCGAATTGTAGTAAAGTCACAAAGGCATTATCGGATTCGACTTGGATTTACTTTGTGAGGTTTGGTCTCATGGGGTTTGACTAATTTTATTTATCAAATACTTGACACTGGCAAATTCACAAAATGCCATGCCAAAAAAAGTAGTCATTAACGCGGCTAAAACGTCATCTGTACATTGTGGATTTTCCCTACATACCTTTGTACAAAGCGTTTGGATTCCACATTTTTTAAGCAAACTTCTCAACTGCATCTCTCTCTCTTTTCTTGGAGTAGATTAACTGATAACAGATAATTGATTTAAGCGTTACTTTGAGGGAGTTCATTTTCAGTATAAGGGTTATATTTTTAGTGTATTTCGGCTTAACAGTCATTACAATAGTAACGAGGGTTTAATTTAATCTGAATATAATCCTTTGGGATGCCTCGTGTAGAGGCAAAACACGTGTCGGCAACTGGCCATTGCAGCGAGAAGAGGATATAATAGAATAGAATAGAATAGAATAGAATATTTTATTGGCCTTATAACTACATGTGTTACACTAGGCACGTCAATTTACAATTTAATTAGTAAAATTATATAAAATTATTTTTAAAAATAAGGAAAAGAAAGCAAATAAAGAAATGTCACTAATATTAACAATAATGTCCTAATAGTGAATAATATATAATGTCAAAAGAATATCAGAATTTCATTCAAAATATTAAATAATGTCAATTGTTGTATACTTAAAATAACATAAAAAATGTTAAATAAATAGTTTACAAAAAAAAAAAAGGAAAAAAGAGAATCTATTAAAATTAATATAAATATTTATGGTTATTTTATTTAACTTAGATTTAAAGTTTATGTTAGATTTTTATATTTGCAGGTACAAAGGAATATTTTGGATAAATATATAAAATTGTTTTTAAATGTTTACAATTATATTCAAAATCAATTAAATCCTGTTGTAAACAAAACCTAACTACTTTTAAGCGCAAATACACTAAAAACTCTTAAATACTGATAATTTAATAGATATCAATTTATAAATAATTGTTTCAAAACACATTCCTATTTTATAGTTAAATATATATGCAAAGCATACTTCATTACGTGTCAAAGACATCCTTCTTTGATGACATGTTTGGTATAAAAGCACAAACATTTTAAGTCAAATAAAGGCTGTAATTGACATTGTTTGAGAACCTTGTTGGCTCATCGGCAGTATGTCTAGTTCCATCAATACCAGCTTTGATTAGTTTGGCTAGATGGCGTTGTATCAAATGTCCTGTTATATTTATTTATATAGTACCTGGATGACCGAACTTTGCTCGGTTGAAGACACGGATAAAACGACGTTTTCTAAAAATGAAACCTAACTAGATCGATTTATCGCCCCAGTTTCTGCATACTAAATTTCATGAAAATCGTTGGAGCCGTTTCCGAGATTCAGATTATATATATATAATATATATATACAAGAATTGCTCGTTTAAAGGTATTATATTAGATTTCTGGAAGCAGTAACCTCTCGGGAGCATGTTGACAGTTATTGGTGGTATAATTATCTGCTGAAGTGCGTGTGTTTGATTCCCACCAAGGACAAACATTTTGTGTCATAAATAAATATTTGTTTTCTACCTGTGTTTTGTATATATTTACAAAAACAAAGTTAGTTTTCTATCAGTTATCTGACTTCCATAGTACAAGCTTTTCTTGTTTTGGGTTCAGATGGCGCGGTGTGTAATGTCCTACGATATTTATTTATTTATTTAATTGTACAGTTGGCTAAATATTTAGGTTGATATAATTTATACTATTTGGCAGATTTCAGAAACCGTCAAGCGTTATAAATCATGTGTTGTACATTACATATTCATGTGTTCTAATTGAATAAGTATCGTGGCAAGCGAAACTACAGCGCTAGTTTTTTTTTGTAATATTAATGATATGAACAGTTTTTTTTTTTATGGCCGACAGGCTTGGTGTTTGACCACAATTCACCTGATGTTAAGTGACGGTGTGGTCGAAGATGGTAAAACACACAGCCTGGAATGGAACTGGCTCTCAAGTGAGGCTGCCGGAACACACCGTTAGATACTTGGCGCCAGATTTTCAACTTGAGGGTGGTAGCTAGCCAACCGAGTACTAGAAAGTACCCTACCACCACGCTATCGTTTCCTCACGATGTTTTCCTTCACCGGCAGCTCAAGCTCGATGTTGGGGTTTGAACCCGCGCCCTTCGGCATGCGAACCGACCGCGCTAACTACTGAGCTATCATCGCTAAATGACATAGCCCAGCGGATTAGCAATTTGAAGTGGCAGTGGGCAGGGCACATAGCACGCAGAACTGATGGCCGATGGGGCTGCAAAGTTCTGGAGTGGGGACCACGGACCGGCAAGCGTAGCGTAGGACGTCCACCCACACGGTGGACAGACGACCTCATAAATACCGCAGGAACACGCTGGATGCGAGTCGCCTCCATCCGGTCTTCATGGAAGTCAATGGGGGAGGCCTATGTCCAGCAGTGGACGTCATACGGCTGATGATGATGAACAGAAATGTCTCCTGATGGTAAGAGATAACGTTTTTCAATGATCATTGAAGCGGTACCCAGAAATTGAGCAGCAAAACAAAGTCCAAGGCATCGCTGGTTAGACGCTCATTAGAAACTTTGACACACTCTATAATCTTAACAGCCCTGTAATTTCGCTAGTTGTGTTGTTTAGTTTACCCTTCAAAACAGAACACAGTTCACAGTTGATTACTCAGTGGTTAGCGCGGTTGGTTCGCATGCCGAAGGGCGTGGGTTCAAACCCCAACAATGAGCGTGAGCTACCGGTGAAGGAAAACATCGTGAGGAAACCATAGCGTGGTGGTAGGGTACTTTCTAGTACTCGGCTGGCTAGCTACCACCCTCAAGTTGAAAATCTGCCGCCAAGCATCTAACGGTGTGTTCCGGCAGCCTCACTCCAGCCAGTTCCATCCCAGTCTAGGTGTGCTTTACCATCTTCGACCACACCGTCACTTAACATCAGGTGAGCTGTGACACCTAGCCTGTCAGATATAAAAAAAAATGTTTACTAGTTACTACTTGGCAGCAGATTATCTGGTACTGCGATGGTAAGAATAACTTACTATCAAGTAAAGTTATTACAATATTAGTGCAATAGCTGGAACCCTAGAAAGAGAGATGACCAAGTTAATCATCATCAATAAAACCATGACCACCCTGGTGAATCCGCGAAACGAAGCTAGTTCTAAATCGAGTGTTGTATAAGGATCATCATCATCAGCCTATCATACTCCAATGCTAGCATAGGCCTTTACCAATCGTTCTATCTTCTGCTCTTTTTTTTAGGCACTACAAAGTGTGACTAATCGACAGGCTGGGTGTTTGAACACTGCTCACCTGACAAGTGATGGAACAGTCAGTTTTTTTTTTGTTTTTAAGTACGCGTCGTCATGGTTTCCTTACGATGTTTTCCTTCACCGGCAGCTCAAGCTCATTGTTGGGATTTGAACCTACACCCTTTGACTTGCGAACCGACAATACTAACCACTCAGCTATCTTCGCTACCAAATTATCGACACTCTATCGCATTGTAAGGCGTCCTACACTACTATTGCTTATTCATAGTCTCCTGAATGCAACAAAATGATAAATATATAAACTCCTTAATATTCACACCAAAAGATTAATTTCAAAATACTTTAGACTGCCCCGTGGGTTCGATTCCCATATGTGACGATAATGTTTGTTCTGTGTCGGGGTGTTAAATATGTATTTACAAAAAAAGTATTTAAGTATTCCGTCAGTTCCCATAGTACAAGCTTTGCTTTGTTTGGGGCTAAATGGCGCTATATGAAATGTCCTCCAATATTTATTATTTATTTATTAAACTGGCTGCTCTGTCGCTAGAGATTAGAAAAAAAAACTTCACTTTAATGTCAGTATTAAATATTAACTAGCAATAAATTAAATTGTTCCAGCAAACGGAACAGCACAAAGGTCAGAACTAAGACACTGTTTACAAAGGAAACGAGATTAAGGCTGTAAAAGCAGCCTCATTACAAAAAAAAAATTAACTCTTTACTCACCGTCCCGCCACATTTGACGTCTTCCGCCATTCGCACTTCACCATTTAAAATAAAAAAGTTAAGCGCACTGGCCGGAAATAATAAAACTGAATCAAATCTAATTTCGGATTCAAAGTTCGAATGCGTTCGTGTGTTTGATAACAAACACGACCGACGGGAACCAAGGTTAGGGTAGGACTGGATGCGCGCGCTTCGTGGTTGTCATAGCAACTGGGGGGCACGTTTACAGTGGAAATTGGATCTAGGGGGCTTGGGAGGCGTCGGCGGCTCATAATGAGATGTTTTCAAAAAGTATACGCTTCGTACTCCGTAACTGTTGTTTATCTGTGGTACAGAGAATGGCGGCGAATTTGACAGTATTTCGAAGAATGTACTTTATGCTTAAATAAAAAGCACTTATAAAAATGTGTGTATAGTAAGTAGGTATAGCTACATGGTTCTAAAACTGATTGTAAATAACGATATTTTTTTTTTTTAGTTTAGATAAGTAATTATTAGTTCTTTTTATAAGATTTTAAGTTGGTTTTTTATTGGATTGATTTTAGAGTGTGCTTCAGATCTACATGGTCTAATTCCCCTATGCCCATTTTTCTATCGGACTGGCAGACGCTCAAAAGCGACATCGTCTCATGGTTGACATTCCAAAAACTCTAACGAAATGATTTGATTCCACGTTCATTGTGCGGGCTGCTAGACAGCGGAATGCGCTGCCTGAGTGGGTGTTCCCCGTTGGATATAATCTGGTTGTCTTCAAGTCTACAGTGAATCGGTTTCTTCTAGGCAAACGTGCTCGATCTTAGACCGTCATCACTTAACATTAGGTGAGATGGCAGTCAAACGTAAATACCTATAGAAAATTGTACTAACCAAAAAAAAAATGAAAATGTAGATTTTTTTAGGATGATTTAATCCATATTTGCGATATATGAATATATTATGTCATACATGAACAAAACCAAGCAAATTGGAGGTCAAATCTGTGTCTATGTCTATATAAAAGCTATTTCCTATAAATCAAATTCTAATAGAAAAAAAAAATGTTATACCTTAGAAACTTTGACCGCTAGCTCTCAACACTGGTCACGGCTTCGAAAAGTGATATCATCCTCGACCAGAGCGAGGTGCGGACCGGCCCATAACGATTTGATACGCTCCGGAAAACAACGGGATCAAATGTCATTTCCGTACCCATTTGGCTAAGCGATATTTTATTGGTTTTTTATTGGGC
Source organism: Biston stratarius (assembly GCA_950106695.1). Taxonomy (NCBI): domain Eukaryota; kingdom Metazoa; phylum Arthropoda; class Insecta; order Lepidoptera; family Geometridae; genus Biston; species Biston stratarius. Next base: position 1,556,738 of record OX467106.1, on the reverse strand, counting down.
GAAAGATTGCTTTTTTGGTGGATTTGAGTTAGGTATTGGCTAAAAGTAGATTTAAGGAATTCGGTTTCCTTACAAAAACCAACAAAGAAGCAGTGAAAACAACGAAACGTTATACGGAATAATTCATACTGATGATAGCATAGATTCAAATCCCAACAAAGAGCTTGAGTTGCTGGTGTTAGATAACATTGGGAGTAAACCAAAGCCCTCAAGTTGAAAATCTGTCGACAAGCAGACAAAGGAACGTTCGATTAGTGAAACGCAAAAAATAACGTAAAAAATTTACGGGACTGACATTAAACGTCGATATATCACGTGAGCAGCTCATGTCAACTTCGTACATTTTTGGACTTTTGTATTAGAAATATCGAATGTTACTTTGTCTAGGCCCTCTGTTCCCATCCCGGTCTAGTATAATCATAATTTTCGACCACATCAGAACCTCGCATCAGTTAAGCTTTAGTCAAACACCTAGATGGTCACCCAAAAATATTACAGAGCTTGTAATGGCAGAAAGCATGTAGATGATTGGACTGATGATGATGATACTCTCTCCTGATGGTAAGAGATGACACATACTCAAGTCCCTTGTATAAACAGCTGCTCCCCATAATCAGAATCCAGCTGAAATCTCCGCCAAGACGAGAGAATATAACGCATTATTCACATGCTCGAGGCGCTTGGATCTCTACAATACCTACACGAGTCTATCTTAACCACCGACTAAATTTACTCATAGACACCTACTAACATAATTCCAATCAATTAACAGAACAGCACAGTATGAAAAATGTTGTAATATCTCTATTTACAATAAACTTCCTGAAGGAATTGCCCATAGCTTAATTTAAAAATATATTAAAATCATGGTCACATCATCAGCCATAGGACGTCCACTGCTGGACATAGGCCTCCTCCTGGGAGGGTTTTGCCAATGCTCGCCACGCTTGGCAGGCGGGTTGGCGAGCGCAGTTAGGTGTGATTGTTCAAAGAAGACGCTGCTACCCATTTTCCGGATTACATCCCTTAGCCGACTCTTACGGCAACCACGGGTAGAGAGGGTGGGGTATAATTCTTACGCCGGCACCACCAAGGCACAATCCTGGTCGATCCGAAATAATGTTTACTCTTTCAATGAATATTTAAATTTTCCTTGAGTACCTGTATTCGTTCTCTGGTTGCGTCCGGTTTACGTTTAGGAGCGAGATGGCGCTGTGTGAATTGTCCTAAGAATATTTAATTATTTTAAATACTTTTGTTTGAGACAATATTATTGTTGAACTTAAAATATTCACTTATAAACCACGTCCAGCGTATATTTCATCGTTGCTCAAACAACACAGGCTGATATGCATTAATGTAATCTCACATCTCTCCAGAGAACAGACAGCATTCTGTTAAGGGTATTTAAATAACTTTATGTCTATTTTTTAAGATTACTTACAAAGTATATTATTTTGCGAATTACAATTTGAGCTAACGCTCGAAAACGCTTTGCGCCTGACATAATCAACATGGCAAGAATAGAGATTAGTTTGCTGTGTGAATTAAACCGCGACTTATTTATCTAGCAGTAGCTGTTTCTATTCCTACACAACTACTTATGAAGGGTATTTTTATGATAGTCTGTTTCGATACTTAATATTTTATTGCAAAACATATATATATGTAGGTTATGTGTGTAACATGTCATTTTTCTGTAATGGAAAAATTGTGGTTATAATCAGAACAAACTTGTGATTTTTTCTGTGCCTCACAATCAATCCTTTTTAAAAATGGTTTTATTGAGCTTGCCCTGTTTGTTTTTTTTTTTGGTCATATTTGTTAATTGGAATTTTACCCCCTTCCTGTTGACAGATTGATCTGATATTTGGTACATACCTTTAGTTCTGGTGACAATACGATTAAATATATTTAGTATCATTGTAAATCCAAGATGGCTGCCGCCACAAAATCGTGGATTACATATTACTCCCTCAATACGGGTATCAAATGAAAAGGCTTGAACAGTAGAATAAAGTACAATAAAAAAAAATTGTAGCGATGATAGCTCAGTGGTAAGCGCGGTTGGTTCGCATGCCGAAGGGCGTGGGTTCAAACCCCAACAATGAGCTTGAGCTGCCGGTGAAGGAAAACATCGTGAGGAAACCATAGCGTGGTGGTAGGGTACTTTCTAGTACTCGGCTGGCTAGCTACCACCCTCAATTTGAAAATCTACCGCCAATCTAACGGTGTGTTCCGTGTGCTTTACCATTTTCGACCACACCGTCACTTAACATCAGGTGAGTTGTGGACAAACACCTAGCTTGTCAGCTAAAAAAAAAAAAGCAAATCCAGTATGGCCGCCAACAAAATGCCAGATTAATAATTTTTTTACAACTCCTTGAGGGAGTTGTAATAAAATAATTTTGTAATGTAACGTATTTGTATCAAATGAAAGGGCTTGATTAGTAGAATACTAAATAGAATGCGAAATATTTAGTTACGAAATAAAAGCTTATAAAAACACTGATTTCCGATCAATAGATTGATGAGAGCTGTGATGACTGGTACCCAAGACCTACCGAATTACTTTTAGCGCTTAGTACATTATCAACACCAATAATATCTTTAGTTTCAATAACCCTGTTGAACCAAAATAAAAATAACTATTTTTTTTTATTAATATAATTATAATTATTTACCTGTTTGAACAAAAAAAAACAATACTACCGCGAAGTTGGTAGGTACCTAAACGATTGCTCAGAAGGTTCATGTAGATCTTATCTTATACTATAGATGCTTACCGACTAAATTCTACTAACTGTGGACCCTGAATCTCACACTAGGGAGTCACGTGTCGCGAGGTGTATTGATTCCCACGTTTATTGACAAAGTATTGCAAGTTTAATTTTATGTTTTTCTTAAGCAGGTAAAATACAAAATCTCAAGATTGTTCAAGCAATTTGAAATGTATGTAAAGTATATACCGTGGTGGTGCCGGCGTAAGAATAGTACCCCACCCTCTCTACCCGTGGTTGCCGTAAGAGTCGGCTAAGGGATGTCATCCGGAAGATGGGCAGCAGCGTCTTCCTTAAACAATCACACCTAACTGCGCTCGCCAACTCGCCTGCCAAGCGTGGCGAGTATTGGCAAAACCCCCCCAGGAGGAGGCCTATGTCCAGCAGTTGACGTCCTATGGTTGCTGATGTGAATATATACAGAGATATGTACTACCAATGAACCAACAGGGCTGTCATAATACATGCAGAACACCTAGATACAGAACAAACATCTATTATTGTCACGCAAATGTTTGTCCTGGGTAGGAATCGATCCCACACATGAGAAACATGACTCTAGGAGGAGGATCCAGATCAAAGGCAAACATAAATTGAATTAATGACGTAGGCCAAAGGGCAAGAGGCGACAACACAAACTATTAAAACACTTAAAATTCACTAGAAAACGAAATATCCGAACGAAGCAAACGCAGGACAAAAGGGCACATCGTAAATTGATTAGGTTTACTTAGCCGCTAGAACCGACACTTAATTCTATTTGTCGCTGCCGTTGAACCCATTCACTACTCTATTCCTTTACTTGAAAGTAGAAAATGCTGTGACGTAAAGATAAGCGGATAGAATTTAAGAATATTTCCCGTGATTTTATTAATGTATTTGTTTTGCTGACCGTACTTAGGAGGCGGGTCAAATCATAGAGAAGTCAATCAATAGAGATGGCCAAAGATTTACCGCTTGAGTCACCCGTTCATCCGTTTGGGCATGAAACCGCTTCACCCTAAAATCTAACACATACGACACGAGACCAGGCCACGCGCGCATTGTCTCAGCTTTGTCCCCATGATGAAGGCCACCGGATGTGGCCGAAACTATAGTCGGAGTTTTCGATAAAATTAAACGTGAGTAATCTCGCATAAATAAAACGAAAATCTAACACATAGTTTTGATTTTTTGTCTATGTTTGTGTTTATTCCACCATAGACCTTCAACTAGTCTATATATTTTTTGTATTCCGGCATGGTATGCATTGTGCTCGGAAACCCAGAAGAGGCGGCTGCAGGTCTTTCAAAATGTCTCCATACGTATAAGCACAGAAGCCGGATGGTAGTGCATAACGATGTGATTGCCAGAGATGTAGGGATTGAAACAGTGGGGGATTTTGTAGCCCGGCTGGCGCGCTGTATGTACGACCTCGTCGATAACGAGCCACACCCACACCTAAGAAGCATCGCACCGCTGCACGCGCACCCACCGAACTTCAAAGCGAGGCGACTCCCTCACAAGATTGTCCCGAAAGATACAGAGGAGTATGTCAACAAGAGCGATGAACGCAGTCTAAACACAAAAACAATCAAGTAAAACAGACATTTCAATGCCGTTGAGAGGCAGTTACAGAGGAACTGCCACTCGTAGCGAGCAATTTCTCCAGGGGTCGTGGCCTGGCGCTCAGCTTTGGCAAAGGGGAGAAATCCTCGAGGCCAAATCACACCACGCCATACCAAAGAATGTGGTGGAAAGACTGACTTACTGTTGTATTGCTTGTTTATAGTAAGAAATAATGGCAACAGAACTTTAAGTAGCAAAACGGAGTTTTGACGGAAGGTCGGAAAGGTCGTGTCGCTCCATTGTATTTCATTCATAAACTTGTGGTCCTCGCTCGTTTATGTATAGAAATAGTGACGTTTTAATTCACAAAGTGCCGAATTATAAGCGCTGATGTGGGAACGTGATATGATGTGGTGAATTTTTTTTTGTGCCATCGAAGTTTGGAGTAAAGTCGCCACTACTAAGGCATAACTGACTCGACGATATCTTACATTGTGTGACTTAGACTTATTTTGACTTGACTTTTGCATGATATACGTGAAAATATCGTAATATAGGAACTGGCGTGGTTTTGACGCTTGACCGGATGTTGTCGAAACTATAGTTGGAGTTTCCGTTTTTTTTTTTATAACGAGTAGGCTTGCGTTTGATCGCCATCTCGCCTGATGATAAGTGAAGATGCGGTCTACGATGGAGCACACTTGCCTAGAAGAAACCGATTCACTCGCGACTTGAAGGCACCCAGATTGTACCTATCGGGGAACACCTACTCGGGCAGCGAATTCCAATGTTTAGCGGTTCGTATGAAGAACGTGGAACCAAACCGCTTAGTTCGAATTTTTTGAACAAACAATAATAATATTATTATTATGTTATAATATAATAATAATATATATTATATCCGATATAATTAAACGTGATTTATTACCACCAAGAAAGGAGAATAAAGAAAAACTAGAGTATTCAACGTCTAGTGACGTATCTGTTTGATCTGTGGAGTGAATAGACAAACTCACTTTGTTAAGTACGTCTCTGTGAATTGTACGGTACAGCGAATTTACTACTAACTTACCTAACATAAAAAATACCTACTATCCCTTTGTAATTATTTGAACTAAGTAATTCTCAGAATGTTTGTAGGATTTGGTATTTACTTTACATATTTGGTATTTACTACACTTTGAGGGGTCTGTGAGAAATTGCTAGAATACGAAATACCTTTTATGGTTTTAAATAAATGTAACTTGTAATCTGCTCCGGCCAACAAATATACTTTCCGAAAAAATAATCTTAATTATAGTGTAAAGTCTCAAAGTAATTTTGTAGCGATGATAGCTCAGTGGTAAGCGCGGACATTTCACACGCCTAAGGGCGTGGGTTCAAACCCCAACAATAAGCCTGAGCTGCCCGTGAAGGAAAACATCGTGAGGAAACTATAGCGTGGTGGTAGGGTACTTTCTAGTACTCGGCTGGCTACCTTAAGCTTAAGCTTAAGTAATTAAATATCAACCAAAATACCTTTAAACATGGCAAACTGATAGAACTATATGTTTCCTTTCAAAATTACTACAGTGGCTCCTTTTTTCAACTGCGCAAGTAAATTGGTCACTACATACTTTTATTTTATTCTGTAGTAACGAGGTGACCTTCGTTCAGCTCTTGACCTTAAGGGATAACTGATAGGGTGTCATGTTAAGGGTAGATGAATTTGTTAGGATCAGGATATTCGGGTAACGCGAGATCTAATTTATGATAAGTAAAAAGGGAAAATTCTGTTAAAAATTAAGTATAGTACATAAATTACTTTTTGATTTTTTATGGTTAGATGGACACCACAAATTACGTCACACGAATTTCATGATTTTTACTCCTTTCCCGTCCTTGTCACATTTGTGAGACTCACATGGTTTTGTAGCGATGATAGCTCAGTGGTTAGCGCGGTCGGTTCGCATGCCGAAGGGCGTGGGTTCAAACCCTAACAATGAGCTTGAGCTGCCGGTGAAGAAAACATCGTGAGGAAACCATAGCGTGGTGGTAGGGTACTTTCTAGTACTCGGCTGGCTACCACCCTCTAGTTGAAAATCTGCCGCCAAGCATCTAACGGTGTGTTCTGGCAGCCTCACTTGAGAGCCAGTTTCATTCCAGGCTAAATGTATTTACCATATTCGACCACACCGTCACTTAACATCAGGTAAGCTGTGGTCAAACAAAAAAAAAAAAGTAATGAACGCCAAAGAGGCGATGCCTTGGACTTTGTTTTGCTACTCATGTCATTTCATGGACAGGAGTTAACTCTTACCATCAGGAGAGCGTCTCGTTCGTCTCATTACTTTTACATTAAAAAAAGTATATCCTTAATTCCTCAACATATTACAAGCAACTTACTATCCGGTTGATAGATGACTCACCGTCTTTCCCGAACTATTTAAGCCCGCCAACAAAGGCAAGTTCTGATTCACTGACTACCTATAAATACAGACTACTGCACCTACTTCACTTATTTCCTTACTGTTGAGACCAAAAACCTTTTCATACTTCTTTATATAAGTTTTTACTTTTGATCTTTAACTTAGATCTGATTGTACGGAATGTGAATCGACGTTAACACCAAGAGTAATAAGTGAAGTTTTATGTTGCTGATTGAAAAGTCTTTATTATTCCTAGTTATCTTGGGTGAATTTAAAATGTATATTTCTAACCCACTCAGTAAGTACTTTTAGCGATAAGTAGGTACCTACTATTCATAATTACATTGACTGCCGTTGTTAGCTCATTTTGCTTCAAGAACTGTAAGAGCATAAGTTCGATCCCCGCTCAGAATAAACATTACACATTTGTTCTATATGTATTTACAAAAAAAAACATCAGTTAACTGTTAACTGGTTCACATGCTTTGCTTAGTTTTTTAACCCCTAACGCAAAAAGAGGGGTGTTATAAGTTTGACGTTGATGTTGGTCTGTCTGTCTGTGGCATCGTAGCTCTCAAACGGATGGGCCGATTTCGATGCGGTTTATTTCATTCGAAAGTCAGTTTCCATGCGGTGATTCTTAGCTATGTTTGGTTAATTGCGTAAGGGTTTTTTAAATTTTTTAAATTTAATTTCTTGTATATTTTTTATAAGTTTCAAGCTAGGTGTTTGACCACAGCTCATCTGTTGTTAAGTGACGGTGTGGTCGAAGATAAATGAGCGCACTTATCTTGCAATAGGACTGCCTCTTAAGTGAGGCCACCGGATCACACCCTAAAGTATTACGACGGCAGATTTTCAACTTGAGGGTGGTAGCTAGCCAGCCCCCTTCCACTATGTTATGGTTATCTCACGATGTTTTCATTCAGTGGCAGTGGTCCATTGTTGGGGTTTGAATTCACGCCCACGGCGTTTAAACCAGCCACGCTAACCACTGAATTATCATCGCTACAAATTTAGTTTAGAGCTGGATGGCGTTGTATTAAAATGTATGACGATATTTGTTTTTAAATATGTATATATTAGCTGCGCCCTGCGGTTTTACCTGCGTGGTGATGGATGATGATGATGATGAAAAGTATCCTATGTTTTATTCCAGGGCCTAAAGTATCTACATGCAAAATTTCATCCAGATCCGTTCAGCCGTTCTGACGTGATTGAGTAACAAACATCATCCATCCATCCAAACTTTCACATTTTTAATATTAGTGGAATAACCCGAAAATCTTTAAAAAATGTTACGAAATTAAATGTATAACGGTAAGGTATACAATTGATTTTCATAAATGGTTATGTTTGATGGTCAACAATATAAATAACAGTTTCGTTTTACTTATATGGCATTACTTACATTTGATTAGCTCAGATACTTCGACTTTCGATTACATCCGGTGACCTTTTTCAAGGATCCAAAGCAAGGTACGACGCGCGTGCGACGTCATTTTGCTTTGCATTGCAGTTCACTGCGCTACGCACGTGATGACAGCGTAAAAAGATTGTATGTCTAAACGACGACAGGGCCCATAGTCAAATAAGATTTTATTATTAATATTAGATCTTTATATTATTTTATTTGTGTATTACATCTGAATCAGCCCTGTTTTTTCATAAACTGGCCAACTGCTGGGCGCGTGTCTCTTCTCATTGGTAGAAGGGTAAGACCATAGTCCACCACGCTGGCCAAGAGCGGGTTGGCAGAAATCACAAAACTTTATTTTTTGTTTCCTTACGATGTTTTCCTTCACCGTTTAAAGTTATCCGCAATACGCACATAGCTTAGAAAAGACAGAGATGCGTGCCATGGGATTCGAACCCAAGACCTCTAGATTGGAAGCAACCTACAATTATATGCCTAGGCTAATTTATACCTTAAATACCTGATAGCGAAGTTTATCACTTCACTACATATTATAAAACTAAGTCATCCACCGCGTCTGTCTGTTCGCGATAAACTTAAAAACTACTTAACGGATTATCATGCTAGTTTCACCAATAGATAGAGTGATTCATGTGGAAGGTTTAGGTATATAATTTGTCAAGGCTTTGTGTGAATTGATTAAAATATGATGACAATTGTTGGAAGTGTCGGAAAAAGTCAAGCCACCTGGGAGCTTTCATCGATAACGCTGCCTAACCCCTTTGAGGTATAACAAAACAATGCATGGTGGGATATTCCTCTTTTATAGATCTACAAAAAAGTCCGGGGTGGCATATATCTATCTTTTAAGGGTAGCTTACTATACCCATTCTTACTACCCGTGCGAAGCCGGGGAGGGTCGCTAGTAAGTAATAAAAATTGAAAGTGTCACCTAATTCAAGATGCAATCTAAAATAGTGAAAACGCTTATCATTAAATGAGAATTGGCTGTCAGTGAAAACTGTACTTGGTGACAGATTTTCAATTAAATAAGCGTCTCTAGAAAGTATCTATCAAGATACAAAATTTCCTTACTATGTTTTTCTCCATTGACAGTTTAAACTATTAGGTACTGACACTATTAGGTAGTTAATACGAAGACACTTGCCACTTTGATATCATCATCATCAGCTGTATGATGTCCACTGCTATACATAGGCCTCTCCCACTGATTTCCATAAAGACCGGTTGGAAGCGGCTCGCATCCAGCGCGTTCCTGCGGTCTTTATGAGGTCGTCTGTCCACCTTGTGGGTGGACGTCCTACGCTGCGCCTGCCGGTCCGTGGTCTCCACTCCAGAACTTTGCAGCCCCATCGGCCACCGGTCCGTGCTATGTGCCCTTAATGTGATTCTATCAAAATAGTTCAGTTCCTTGTCAGCTATAATTAATTTGTATACATATATACAAATTAATTATTAAACGAATTTTGCCAAATAATCTGCATAAAACCTTGTTAAAAATATAAATTAACTGGCTGCGCCCCACGGTTTTACCCGCGTGGTGATTGATGATGATGACTAAGATGAAAAGTATCCTATACCTTATCCCAAAGTCTACATGCAAAATTTCACATAGATCCGTTGAGTAGTTTACGCGTGAAGGCGTAACAAACAAACAAACTCACATCCGCATTTATAATATTAGTTAGGATAGGATATGAGAATGTTCCTACTTTTTGAAACTTTTTTTTGGCTTGTACTGTCCTGTAAAACAAATATATGTCGCAGCCAACTAGCTTAATTAGCCGTTCAATAACAGCCTAGCCTCTTTACTAAACAGCGCCGTTCAACTGGTCCACATTAGTCCACATCAGTCCACAGCTGGACATAGCTGTTTCTCCCATGACACGCCGCTCAGCGCGATCTTCGGCTTTTTGCTTCCGGCCACTACGTATCTCGGCTGTCTTACGTATATCGTCACTCCATCTACTTTTGCCGATTCGCCATTTTTCTTTCCCATTATTTCTCTCTATAATTACTTTACTTTTCAGGAAATGACTTCAATCTTCAAAGGTCTTGCAATACCAACTTTGTTAGGGATTTCATAATTAAACTTTTTGACCCATCAATTCTTCCGCATATCAATCAATAACAGCTAATTATGTCTGTGCATTTACCGGACAGATACTTTAAAAACGATCTGTATAAAAAGTGAAACGAATCAATTAATCTTTGTTTTGTTGATAATCGCCCGCATAGTTTTTTGTTGTAATATAATTGTTGTCGAAATTGTTTCAGTTTAAATGAAGACCTCGTTGGCGGTAGAGCACGAGAAGATTAAAACTAACTTTTAAAGATGGGCGGAAGAACATCTGTGATTTGTCTGGTAAGTTTTTGTTTTCAAACGTAAAACTTAATACTACCAATTTAATAGTATTTACAACTCCCGTCTGTTCATAATCAATGGCGTGTTCGATTTTTGCTTGACTGGAAGAGACGGCGCAATAAGGCGTTATATAACAAACAAGTTATTAATTAAAAATATACTTAAAAATTTCGCATACCTATTAAAGCAAGATTTTATTTTGTGTAATGGCGATACATTCTTCTGATGGTAAGAGATAACGCATGCCCATGACCATTGCAGCGATACACAGAACTTTGAGTAACAAATTAAAATCCGGGGTATCACTGCTTTGGCGCTCATTACTTTGAGACTTTAGATGGTTAAGTCTCAAAAGCCCTGTAAATTCACTACCTGCAGCAACCTTCAAACCGGAACACAGTAATCTTTGCACACTACTGCTTGGCGGCAGAATATTTGGTACTGCAGTGGAACCTAGACGACCTCCTGCTAAGGAAATCTACCATCAAGTAAAATATCAAAGTAAGATCTTAATGTAACCACAATTTAACGCAAATAAATTTCTTGAACTTGTGCTTCCTAATTCACATACGCCTTTGAGTTTTTTCTCGAGATCATCATTTCTTCGCAACGTTTTCCGGCACCGAAAAGCCCGTATGATTTCTAAAACCTTTGCGTAATTCTTTATTATATGCCCCTATAGCTAAATTTTGTGATATATGTGTGATTACATCTTCTAATCAAGGGATCGCAACCGTAATAAAATTTAAAATATTTCAAGCAGTAAAAACTTAAAATGAAGTGGTTAAATTTTATGACTGACATTAAAATACTTTACGAGAGGATTAGTTTACGTATATAAATATGTATCAGATTTAATCTCTAACAAATCTTTATATATTTTCAGACGTTATTACTACTTACATCTTCTTCAGACTCCACCTTTAACCCGTCAAGCACTACATTAAGCTCTATCAATCCATCAAGCAGTTCAAGTTCGACCATTAATCCTTTGAGCAGTTCCACTATCAGTTTAGCAAGCTCCACTTTAGGGTCTACTTCATCAGGCACTACTCTAATCTCCACAATCAAGCCATCAGTCACCACTTCAAGCCAGTTTGGATTTTTATCTCCCAAACCTTCAAGCAGTTATGAAGTGACAGAAAACATAATAGACATACCAGACGATAGGCCGTTGCCACCAATAGTTTCTGGCTTCGGTCTTTCCAAACCTATAAACGTGGCAAATACAACTATAAATGTCAATAAAGTTATCAAAAACGATACAGGCGACGAAAACAAACAGTTGAAAAAAACTTCTTTTACTTATGTTCATATTACTAAAGATACAGAAGATAATAAAGGAAATGGAATTACTAAACTATTTAGAGGAATAAAAGACTACGTTTACAATCTCAAAAAAGGCGTAGTAGATGGTTTACATAACTATTTTCATAAAGATGATAAGAAAAAAGACAAAGAAGAATCTTTTCACGATAAATTTTACAGAAGCAATGAAGATTTTAACAAGAATGATGATGAAGCGGATTTCCATCATAAATTTCATAGAAGTTTTCATAGTGATGAAAATTTTGATGACATTGAATATGATCATGATAAATTTGAACATGAGCTTAAAGACTTAATTGACTAGGTTTAAATAAGTACTGTTATTTACTTGATATACGTAGATATAATGTAGAAATAAGTAAACCATTGAAGAAATCAAGTATGGAATTAAGAACTGAAAACTGTTATATTTATTGACAAAATAAGCGTTTGACTTTACGTATATTCCTTTTATTTAAATTTTTCACATCAAAATCACAAAAGAAAAAGAAGTAAAATACATAAACCATAGTATAGCAAGTATATACAAGCAAGTAAAGCAGTAAAATACGGCCAAGTGAGTATACAAACATGTATCGCCCCCGAAACCCCCTGCATATTAAATTTCATGAAAATCGTTGGAGCCGTTTCCGAGATTCAGAAAATATATATATACATACCGATATACAAGAATTGCTCGTTTAGAGGTAGGTATAAGATATACAAGAATTGCTCGTTTAAAGGTATAAGATTAAACCTAGCTAGATCGATTTATCGCCCCCGAAACCCCCTGCATACTAAATTTCATGAAAATCTTTGGAACCGTTTTCGAGATTCAGAAAATATATAAACCTATATACATAAATACAAGAATTGCTCGTTTAAAGGTATAAGATAAATGAGCGGGAACTTCTGACACAAGTGTTTTTATACTTATTAGAAGGACTCACAGCTCCAAAGTCGTGATACTTCGAATGAGATTTGTATGTATAGAGACACGAAATCCTCAGCTAAGTCACTCGAGTATGAGGTACCAATCATTCAGTTCGTATTTAGTAAGTTAAGATCTATTAACTAAAGCTTTAAAAGAGATAAAACGCATGACCTAACCAGTAGCGACACAGAAGAACTTTATTTAATAAATCCGAGATGATGACAATCAATTTATACAAATATATATTTAACAGAATTATATGTCACCTTCCAAAGAGCTTAATTAAAGAACATATTTTTATTACACGACTACCCAAAAAGGAGTGTAGTGTTTTCAGGGGTATCGTTATAATCCTTACATCATCACAAATGACACTGGCTATATTTTAAGATTTCAAATTTGCGGCTCACATTTTAGAAAAAAAATCTTATATAATTTGGTATTTTTTTTTTACGCAATCTGTGTTTTGTTTCATTCAACAATCGTTATTGTTTGTTCAAAACTTGTTGAATACAAAATAGGCACTTACTCTATGTTAGATGTAGGCACTTGTATGTGTAATTAATTATATGTATATATTGATATACATCAATGATATTATATATATATGTATGTATAAGTGAATGTGAGCTCCTAAAATACACAGGCGAATAAATTTTACCTGAATACTTAATATATTACTTGACGATGTCGATGAACTAACGCTACACTGTATGTCCTGATCAGTAACTCTATAGAGTTGGTGTAACCAATATTATTGCAGTAAATTTGAGAGTAAGTCTGTATGTTGAAAGTTTTTGTGTGATTGCGAAAAAATCATGTCACTGCATTTATATGTATAAATATTACATGTATAGAATTCGTTCGACCACTAACTTACCTGATGTTAAGCGATGATATCGAAAATGAAGCATGCGTCTTGATTACTATTATTATTTATTGATTATTTTCCAAATTTTGTGTTCTTGGAGTTTTTATGTTTAAAAATAGTAGTGTTTTATCAATAAAGTTCCGAATTACGTACACGTTATGTAATGTGGTAAACACGTGTTACGTGTTTCAAAAGTCTTTAAAATCTTCTAGTTAAGTCACTTTATGTACTTACTTTGTGTACTGTCTTTGACTGTGACTCAAACTTATTTAACTTGATTTATCATTAAACACTTGAAAATATCGAAATACTTGATATTGGCAAAAAGCATAAAGTGCGATGCCAAAGAAAAAAAAAATAGTTTGTAACTCTGTCTGTCTCTGTCTGTAAGCTATAACCTTGGAGACGTAACAAACATAATTATATACCTACGAAGTTTTTTGACGTAATCGAATACACTTTAATCAGCAAATTTTCGAAATAGTCCGTAATTAAATAAACAAAAATAAGAAAAATTAGTAATATCATGTCAAAAGTAAGTCAGTATCGATTCAAACCTGCTCCGTCATAGAGCAGTCATTTACATACATTTGTCTACCATAGCTCCATCGTCGCTAATGGTAGACAAATGTAATCCTTGATGATATTAGAATAACGACTATCAACAAATTTATTGAAATATTGATTACGAGACAAACGATCTTAAACCAAATTTAGAGAAAACAAGACAACATCTATAGGATCAGCTTATAAAATTAGATGGTTATAACAGCTCTATAGCTGCCAAGGAGGGAGTTCAACGTCCGAGGGATGCTGCGCAATGGAGTGCTGTCCAGTTGCGCGCGCGCAAGCCTGTTGTAAGGTCGTTAGATAAACACACTTGCTGTTTGAATATCGAACACGCGAACAACGGTAAGTCACTTCTACCTTTTTTATTAAGTCGCCTCTAAATAGTTTCTAATCGAATTCAGTCCATATATATTTTTTTTTCTTTACTGGCTTGAGAATATGTTTTGTATTTGCCTAAATGATATCCTATTGATTATATAGCACATATTATACATATCAAATGTATTTGATCTCTTTTGCATTGTGCATCTGAGAAATAACAAAAATTTTAAATTGTATTGTATATACAAATGCTATAAAATTAGCATTTTAAAGCATTTTAAATCAAGCCACAAACTATCTATATGCAAATTTATAACCCCGTTTTGCACAGTTTTAGCCGCATATAAGACAAATAAACAAACAAAATAACATAGACAAGCTTTCAGAAAAATAAGAAAGAGAATAATATTCCAGATTTGTTTTCCACTTGTGTTTTGTAGTGGTAATTGATTCGAGAAGTGTTCTTTCTCTCTTAGACTAGATTTGTAGGTCAAAAGTTTTGTAAACATATTTCTATTTCAAGACGGTCAAGATTATTGAACTTGTTTGGAGCTTTTTAGTATCTTTTTGTCATCGCGTTGTATATGATTATTATTCCAATAGGTTTTTTAAGTCAAATGAAACGCTCACCTGATAGTACGAGATAATGACCATGACCATTGCAACGGTACGTACCCACACTACGTGGTCGATCTCCGTAATAGGCGATCGTCTAGGTAGGTACCATCGCTGTACCGGAAATTCTACCGCCAAGCAGTAGTGTGTACTGTAAACATTGCTGTGTTCTGATTTGAAGGGTACTGCAGCTAGGGAAATTACATGGCTATTAAGACTAACCATCGAAAGTCTCAAAGTAATGAGCGCCAAATACAGCGATGCCTTGAACCATGGGTGCCGCCAACATTACTTTAGGGAGGTGCATCACCATCTATATACTATTAACATATAAAACATTATTTATAGTTTATACAAGTGTGGTATATGAATCAAGTTAATGTCAAATTCAAATCACGCTGGTATTTAGTTTGGACGTCTAAGATAAAGCACCTATTACTCTAGATTTGAAGACACCACATATCTAATACCTTTAAACGAACAATTCTTGTATATATGTATATATATATATATATATATCTAATCTAATACCTTTAAACGAGCAATTCTTGTATATATGTATATATATAATCTGAATCTCGGAAATGGCTCCAACGATTTTCAAGAAATTTAGTATGTAGGGGGTTTCGAAGGCGATAAATCGATCTAGCTAGGTTTCGTTTTTAGAAAACGTCGTTTTATCCGTGTTTTCAGCCGAGCTAAGCTCGGTCATCCAGGTACTTATACTCGTACTTTAAAGTGAACAGAAAGTTTCAAAACCTCTCTGTGCGAATAAAAAATGTGGAATATACGGATGAAGTTTTGGTCGCGTTTGTCTGGCCGTACGATAGTAAGGTGTAGGTCCGAATAAAAAAAATCTTATTATTTTCTATGTATGTACCATCTTCTTTCCGAAAGGGCAAGGGGGTGCAAGTGCACCCCCTTGCAACCTGCTGCCGGCACCCATGCCCTGAACTTTGTTTTGCTACTCAAAGTTCTATGTATCGCTGCAATGATCATCATCATCAGCCATAGGACATCCACTGCTGGACATAGACCTCCTCCTAGGGGGGTTTTGCCAATACTCGCCACGCTTGGCAGGCGGGTTGGCGAGCGCAGTTAGGTGTGATTGTTCAAGGAAGACGCTGCTGCCCATCTTCCGGATTACATCCCTTAGCCGACTCTTACGGCAACCACGGGTAGAGAGGGTGGGGTACTATTGTTACGCCGGCACCACGGTAATGATCATGGACAGACGTTATCTCTTACCATTTAGAAGAGTGTATCGATCGTCTAATTATATTTATATTAAAAAAAAACTTTGAGTAAGTCAAAAATCAAATTCCAGGGCATCGCTGCTTTAATGTTCAATACATTTAGAACTATAATTTCACTGGCATTAGGTACCTATCAAATCGTGACACAGTAATATTTACATGCTACAATTCAAAATAAGTTACGAAGGTGCCTGTCCATGGTCAAATATGTTCAAAAGTAAAAAATGTCAAAGAAATATAATAAATGACAATAAATAAAATACGCTTACTAGGCTGACATAGTTTTAATAAATTAAGGTTAATCAACTAAAACTGAACATTTTTTTAAATTAATTAATGAGACGAACGAGTTATTCATCTAATGGTAAAAGACAACGCCTGCCCATTACCATTGCAGGGATACACAGATCTTTGAGTAGGTAACAAAACAAATGCCAGGGCATCAATATTCGATAGTTAGTCTCAACAGCTCAAATTTCAAATTCGTTTGTACAAATTTTACGCGAAATTTTATGTTATAGCAGGTTTCCCAAAAAGGGTCCCAAAAATAACAGCTGTAAGCCCAGATACACGTATCCCCTAACTCTTGTCCCCTAGTGAATAAGCAGCTTTAACTCGGAGTCAAACAAGGCCTATTCACGTCCACCGCGATCAACGTTGTCTCCTGACATTTGGACCCAAATCACAAACGAAAACAAAATCTTTGTGTGGAATCCTTCACAAACGTCAAACACAGATAAATAAAATAAATGGAGATAGCGCGAGCAGAACTTTTGTTATTAGGGTTCTTTTGTACAAAGGATTTTGCTGCTTATTACGTTTCAAGACAAAGTGACTAGATTGATATTAATACACTAGTTTTTGCCTGCGACTTCGTCCGCGTAGTGGTCAACAGACATCGTAGAGTATACCTATTTGTATTTATTATTATTTTTGATAGAGAATATAATTATAAAGAGAGTTTAGAATCGATAAGTTAAAAAAAATAGTTCCCTACACAAACTTGCACCTCTTTTTAAAGAATTATCAAATAGTAGGAACAACTTTTTTTATTACTTTTAATTTTTAATTTAATAAAGAGTATTTACTGAACCGTGGTGGTGCCGGCGTACCCTCTCTAGCCGTGGTTGCCATATGAGTCGGCTAAGATGTAATCCGGAAGATGGGCAGCAGCGTCTTCCTTGAACAATCACACCTAACTGCGCTCGCCAACCCGCCTGCCAAGCGTGGCGAGTATTGGCAACCCGCCTTACAGCTACTACCAATAACCCAACAGGACCGTCATAATATAAAATTTGGTAGAGTTAAATAAAATAAATAAATATCGTACGACATTACACACAGCGCCATCTGACCCCAAACTAAGCAGAGCTTGTGATGGAAGTCAGATAACTGATAGCATACATAAATACTTTTTTTTTTGTAAATACATACTTATAATACATAGAGAACAGCCAGAAATACACCCAGACACACAACAAACTTTTATTTATACCATAGAACGTTTCTCCTGGGCGGGAATCGAACCCACGCCCTACGGCTCTTAAGGTAGACATATTACCAATGAGCCAACAGGGCTGGCAAGACAAGAGTAGTCGTGATTTACATAATTATACGAATTATAGCTGTAGGTTTGTCAAAATGGTTTCATACGAGAGTTTTTAGCACCACGTAGACATTCAATAGGAAAAAAAATATATCTTGATAATATTTTTGAGCAAATTCATCCTTGAAACAAGATTACGAAAAATGTTCATGTTAAAAAAAAAATACAGTAACATGCACATAGAAAGGAACTTTCAGAACGTATTTGTACAAAATAGAAACAGTAAAGAAACTACAAAATAAACATTATCAAAATTAAGAAATAAAAGATATTTGCGAAAAAAACTTTGGAAACATATTTTAACCAATACGCAGTGAGGTCGTATGTGGATTGATTTTCATCTATTTTTTGAACCCTAAAACGAATGGAAGCTAAAATTAGGTGTGCTCCCAGCGGGCCTTTTATCTGCAAACCAAACGACCCAAATCGCAAACAAAAACAAAATCTTTTATTCTTTATACCTAAATCCTTCACAAATGGCAGGATTTTATACTTTTTAGTCCCTGAGGTAATCTCTTATGGCGGCAAAACAGAGAAGATTTTTATTACTGAATTACCAGTTTATGTACCCACTGGTGCAGTGGAGCCACTGTCGTTGTTCCCAAGCAAAGTCGAAAACACTCAATTGAAAATTGCAGTTTCTAAATTTGCCACAGTTGAAAATAAATTGGATGGTCAGTATTTAATTTATGAGAGCGATCCGAAAGCCGGTTTGGCGTTTGGAAAAATAATAACTTTATGCGAAACACTAATGTCCTTGCGAATTAGGACGTAAATTATGTTTTTAGTATGGTGAGGGGTCGAATGATACGCGCTTGATATTTTGGTGACGGTAAACAAAGCAATGAAACCGCATAATGTCATGTATCTTCTTCATATGGCATGCCAGGCTGACATTGACACGTGACGTAGCGGCCGTGGTGGCAGCCACAGACCTAACCGCTGCCACAGACCGTTCAAATGTGGAACAGATATAACTGTTGCATTCGCCACCACAAAAAGTTCGAGCTGTGGTTTTCTTTTGTTTAGATTTTTTCGTCTAGGCACTAGAATTCGTTTATTAGAAAGAGGCTATAAAACACTGCACCCCGCGGTTTTACCCGCGTGGTGATGGATGATGATGATGAAGAAAAGTATCCTGACTTAATTTTTTTTTATGGCTAACAGGCTAGGTGTTTGACCACAGCTCACCTGATGTTAAGTGACGGTGTGGTCGAATATGGCACACCTAGCCTGGAATGGAACTGGCTCTCAAATGAGGCTGCCGGAACACACCGTTAGATGCTTGCCGGCAGATTTTTCAACTTGAGGGTGGTAGCTAGCCAGCCGAGTACTAGAAAGTACCCTGCCACCACGCTATGGTTTCCTCACGATGTTTTCCTTCATCGGCAGCTCAAGCTCATTGTTGGAGTTTGAACCCACGCCCTTCGGCATGCAAAACTACCGCGCTACAAAAGGAAAGCCTAAAAGTACCTACATGCAAAATTTCACCCAGATCCGTTGAGTAATTTACGCGTGAAACAGTAACAAACAAACTCACATTTGCATTTATAATATTAGTTAGGATATATACATTTAATTTCCTTTAAATACATAAATTTTTCACATACTTACGATATGTATTATTTTTATTAGTTTAAATTTTAAGAACTTAATAGTGTTACAACATCTTCCGTCGGTTCTTACTCAGTAACGTGTTTTCTATTCTTGGTTGCCTGGAAAAGATCGCTCTTAGCGATTAGGCCGCCACTTTTGGCACTATATCATAAGACTCTTGTACTTCTGGTTTGCACAATAAAAAGTTTTTGTTTATCTATCTAATATTTTTAAATTATTACATATTGACATTTACAAATAGTTTTTTTCTTGTTTGACATTGTATATGTACTATAATTAATATGTTGTGACACTTTTTATCTTTCGTTAAAGAGGTTACACTTTTCACGAGCTAATGGTCAATTGAAAAGCTGATATATTTATTGGTTGAGTGATACAAATTCCCGAACAATACGACAGGCGTTTAGGATAACTGCTTTTAAACCATAATTAACTGCTTTTAAACCACTTAGTTTGCAACCCCGAACGAATAGTCGGCCTTCCTTTGTATATATGAGTGGATCATTACACACTCATACATATAAAGGAGGGTGTGAAATATATTTTCCGAAATATAATAGATTCATTTTTGTTTCACTTATGCGGGATTACTCATGTTTAATTTTATCGGAAACTCCGACTATAGTTTCGGCCACATCCGGTGGCCTTCATCATGGAGTCAAAGCTGAGAACAACGCGCGCGTGGCCTCGTCTTATTACGCCCTGCAAAAACAAAAAAAAAATGTGTCAAAACCACTTTCTATAGTATATCCCTAAATTTGGCGCTCCTAAAATCTGCCGCCTCAGGCTCAAGTCTACCCAGCCAGCTGGTAAATACGCCAATGGAATCTCTGCTAGATTTTAGGATAGTGTTGCCACAACGTCTATAATAGTAATATCTATGTCAATAGCTAGCTATATGTTATCTAGCTAGGTAGTTAAATTTCCTTGTCCTGAAGCACCGTTACAATCCGGTCCAGAATTAGGCCCCGAGATTTCATTGTACCTAGATACCTTTCCGCCTACTTTGTGCCTAGATACAACTTAGGTGTTGAACGGGACTTTCTAAACATATTTGTGGGTCAAAATCGGAATTATTTACAGCAGCGTCTAAGAATATTGAACTTTACTTGTATACCATACTATTCTTAATCCATAGTTCAGTACCTGAATGACCGAGTTTCGCTCGGTAATTTAAAATTTTCGTTTTCTAAAAATGGAACCAAGCTAGATCGATTTATCGCCCCCGAAACCCCCTGCATATTTAATTGTTTCGTTCATCTCGTCTTATACAAAGGCGTGGGTTCAAATACCAACAATGAGCTTGAGCTGCCGGTGAAGGAAAACATCGTGAGGAAACCATAGCATGGTGGTAGGGTGTTTTTTAGTACTCGGCTGGCTAGCTACCATCGTCAAGCTGAAAATCTACCCCCAAGTATCAAAAGGTGTGTTCTGTCAGCCTCACTTGAAAGCCGTTACCGTTCCAGCCCAGGTGTGCTTTATCATCTTCGACCACACCGTCACTTAACATAAGGTGAGCTGTAGTCAAACACCTAGCTTGTCAATCATACAAGTTTTAAATTAAAAATTTAAAAACCCCCTACACAATTAATCAAACATAGCTAAGAACCACCGAAATGAAACTGGCTTTCAAATGAAAAAAACCGCATTGAAATCGGTCCATCCGCTTGAGAGCTACGATGCCACAGACAGATACACACACAGACAGACAGACATCGACAAACTTATAACACCCCTCTTCTTACGTCGGTGGTTAATAAAAAAGACAGACTCAAACAGCAACTTTGATACTATTCAGGGAAGAAGAACTTATGATTTTTAGATGTACTATTTTTAATTTATTTGCCCTATTTGATATGTTTATTTTAATTTTGAAACATAAACATCATTTACGTTATAAATTAATAGTACCTGGTTGACCGAGCTTTGCTCGGCTGAAAACACGAATAAACCGACGTTTTCTAAACCTAGCTAGATCGATTTATCGCCCCCGAAACCCCCTGAATACTAAATTTCATGAAAATCATTGGAGCCGTTTCCGAGATTCAGAATATATATATATATATATATTCTGAATCTAGAATCAAGTATTCTTGTATATATATATATATATACAAGAATACTCATTTAAAGATATACATATACATATACATATACATATACATATACATATACATATATATATACATATACATATGTAAGGCGAGATTGTGCTACAAAAACAAATGATTAAAAATCTAAATGGGTCTCATCATGACGTTTTGCTACGGTTTTCTTGAAACCTTTTCCTTAACCAAATTCCAATAACGTTGTTAGGTTTTGAACCCATGTGTGGTATTCGATCGCGCCAATTTAATCATCTGCCATATTTTGGCACGGTTGAGTCAAGTACCAGCTTCAGGCTTTGGATTCCATTGAAAGGAGGGTATTTCGTGGTAGGTCTCCTTGGTAGTAGGTCGTCTAGATAGATACCACCGCAGTACCAGATATTCTGCCGCCAAGCAGTAGTGTGAAAACATTACTGTGGTTCCGGTTTAAAGGGTACTGCAGCTAACCAATTTACTGGGCTGTTGAGACTAACCATGGAAAGTCTTAAAGTAATGAACGCCAAAGCAGCGTTGCCCTTGACTTTGTTTTACTACTCAAAGTTCTGCGTATCGCTGCAATGGTCATGGACAGGCGTTATCTCTTACCATCAATAGAGCGTCTTGTTCATCTCATTACTATTACAATTAAAAAAGAGGCTTATAAATAATAATAAAATTAAAATATCGTAAGGCATTTCACACAGCGCCATCTAGCCCCAATCTAAGCAAAGCTTGTACTATGGAAACCAAATAACTGATAGAAGACTTGTATAGTTTTTTTTGTAAATACATACTTATATTACATACAGAACATCCAGACACATAACAAACTTTTATCTCACATAAATGTTTGTCCTGATAGGAATCGAACCCACGCCGTACAGCTCTTGAAACAGATATTTTACCAAAAGAGCTTACAGGGCAGTTAAAAGACGATTCAATGATGAATTTGAAGCTTCAGATCCTAGCACACTGGCGTGAAGTGTTTGCACAGCTCTGGGTGTTTTACAACAACACGCCCAGAGGTTCAACCAAAAGACACCCTCTTCCAATGGAAATTCCCTTTAAACGCACAAAGCGTTTTCAGACCTTCCTTGTAAGAACTGCTGATGTGTGGAACTTGTTGTTTCTAACTATGTACAACCCGGAGTTGTTCAAGAAAAACGTGAATAGGTATTTCCTAGGGAAGCGTGCTCCATCTTCGGCCACATCGTCGCTTTCCATCAAGTGAGATCATGACCAAACGCATGCTTAGTTCGATGTAAAAAAAAAAACAACCTGTGGTTCAAGAAACCTCTATTAACCTCTTTGGCGTCACCTAGTCGCCTTTATATTGACAGAAAGCTTAAGTAATTAAATATCAACCAAAATACCTTTAAACATGGCAAACTGATAGAACTATATGTTTCCTTTCAAAATTACTACAGTGGCTCCTTTTTTCAACTGCGCAAGTAAATTGGTCACTACATACTTTTATTTTATTCTGTAGTAACGAGGTGACCTTCGTTCAGCTCTTGACCTTAAGGGATAACTGATAGGGTGTCGTGTTAAGGGTAGATGAATTTGTTAGGATCAGGATATTCGGGTAACGCGAGATTTAATTTATGATAAGTAAAAAGGGAAAATTCTGTTAAAAATTAAGTATAGTACATAAATTACTTTTTGATTTTTTATGGTTAGATGGACACCACAAATTACGTCACACGAATTTCATGATTTTTATTCCTTTCCCGTCCTTGTCACATTTGTGAGACTCACATGGTTTTGTAGCGATGATAGCTCAGTGGTTAGCGCAGTCGGTTCGCATGCCAAAGGGCGTGGGTTCAAACCCCAACAATGAGCTTGAGCTGCCGGTGAAGAAAACATCGTGAGGAAACCATAGCGTGGTGGTAGGGTATTTTCTAGTACTCGGCTGGCTACCACCCTCAAGTTGAAAATCTGCCGCCAAGCATCTAACGGTGTGTTCCGTCAGCCTCATTTGATAGCCAGTTCTATTCCAGGCTAGGTGTGCTTTACCATCTTCGACCACACCGTCACTTACCATCAGTTAAGCTGTGGTCAAACACCTAGCTTGACAATCACAAAATAAAACGTCAGGGTCAGTTCAGGCATTTTATATATTCGACGATATTTTAAAAATACCAAACATTTAATTTAATTCAATGATTTTCACTTTAATTTATTGAACATGGCACGTAACAAAGATGTTACCAATAAAGAATTTGAATTTAGTTAAGCATTCTTCAACTAAGCTACCATGGATCCCACCAAATATATTTCGTCAAAATTGATATCAGCATACGGCTGGCAACCCTGACAATATAGAGTTAATGTCAAGATTTTACAATGTTTTAGTTTACTGCCTCCTTTTATGTGACATAAAGTTTTACGAGTCATTCAGAGATTCATAGCTCACAACCACTCACTACACAACTAAACAGCCAACGATCAAAGGTGTCATGCAATGAACACCATAATTTGACCGACAGTTGCACGTACTAAAACAATGTTACCTCTCGCATTGTCATAAAATGTATGAAAGGGTGTAAATGCCATCAAACATGAAATTGAGAAGGCGAGGAAACAAGTATGGCAATATAATTGTCTTCTTTATTTCCAGTATTTCTATACATGCATTTTCTCAAATGCAAATCAGTATCAATAATTTTATTAATAGTATCATTTCACGAGTCTTAAACTAATGTCAGGAATATATGATTGTAGTCAAGAATATATGGTTGTAGTAGCTTCTCTCTGCATTTGCATACCCCTGGCTAAGTGACAATTGTAGTAGGCATAATGTATTAATATTTATAACTGTAAACTGTAACCTAATATGAAAAGAAAGATCCACAAAAAATGCCTTGCCGAGTTTCTTGCCGGAGTCTTCTCAGTTGAAGTGTAATTACGAGCCGGTGGTAGATTCAAACATGTAACTTAACGTTCATAAGTGCCCTACCAGGGCCTAAACTGAATTATTGACTTTTTGATTTTTGATTTTTGTCGTTTTAGAATATCCTCTCTGTATTTGTCTACTTTACAACTAACAATCAAGCTTGACTAATTAATTGTTGTTTTTTCTAATCCCGTTGTAAATAAGTCTGTCTAGAAGCTTATGTAATGACACGATCGAGATGCTCTCCTGATGATAAGAGATAACGCCAGTCCATGACCTTTGCAGCGAAAGTCCAGGGCATCGCTGCTTTGGCGCTCATTACTTTGAGACTAGAACTCAACAGCCCTGTAATTTCGCTTGTTGCAGTACCCTTCAAACAGGAACACAGTAATGTTTGCACACTACTACTTGGTGGCAGAATATCTGGCACGACCTCCTGCTAAGGAAATCTACCATCAAGTAATCCACATTAAGTGATCTTATTCCATCTTGCGTATTCTAGTATCGGACAGCCAGCTCTAGATAGTGTCACTGTTTCATTGTCCATGTTCCAAATACTCGAACTAAGCGGTTTGATTCCACGTTGATTGCACAAACCACTACACAGTAGGATCTGCAAGTGGGTGTTCCTCGATAGTTATTATCTGGGTGTCTTCAAGGCAATCAGTTTCTTCTAGGTAGGCGTGCTCCATCTTTGCTTAACATCAGGTCAAATGCAACACTATTAAATAAAAAAGTCGTTTTCCTACGGGGTGTAAAGTCTATTGCTTTAGTAGTCGATGGTCTCGTATACACCCTTATCCAGATTTCTTGATCCGATGTGTCTCATGCTCCGTTGGTTACTGGTTAAACATAAGCAGATATTTTATGAACGAGGTGAATTAATATTTCGTTGCTGAGCACTCCTTATATGCTACAGGTTGCTGTAGGCAGAGGTAGAACTTCTACAATACCTATAGTTATTTTTGTATGTCAAAGTAATGAGACAAAAAATACTCTCTCCTGAAGGTAAAAGATAGCGCCTGTCCATGAACATTGTACAATACAAAGAACACAAGCCGAAGAGTTCAAAAAATCTATAACCGACTGCGATTAACATAACTATAATTAGAGGAAAACAAAAATGTTTTAAACATATTTTTTTATTCCTAATTAAATTTAAACACAAAACTTATATATATTTTTGTAATCCTCTTTTGATACCCTACGCGATAGGTTTTGTTTTTTTATTTATTAACCTATTATGTTTTGCGAAAATCCGCCATTTTGATTTTTTGTTTTTTAAATACTTCGGTTTTTAACTGTCGTAATCCGTCCAGTCGCTTGGAAAATACGAAGTAATAAAGAAATTTACATACATAAATGTTTGTTTGGTATAAACAAATGTTTGTTCTGTGTCTGGGTGTTCTGTATGTATTATAAGTATGTATTTAGAAAAAAAAAGTATTTATGTATTCTATCAGTTATCTGACTTCCATCACACAAGCTCTGCTTAGTTTGGGGTCAGATGGCGCTGTGTGTAATGTGTCCTATGATGATGATACATACAAAATACGCGAATAAAACATAACCCTTTCTTGGCAGTCGGGTAAAAACACAATCCAGGGCGTCGCTGTTCTGGCGATCATTGCTTTAAGATTTGTGTTGTTTTTATTCATAAGTATTTATTTGTATTTATGAAGGTTAATATCTAAGTAATTATTATTTGTGTTCTTTATTATTATTGTTCTGTATCTGTGTATGTACTATTTAAATTTTTTGAGTTGTTTTACACAAAATTAATAACATGGTTTTCTTGAAAGTTTTCCCTCTGTGATAGTCTGTGTAGTGATGTTTTATACCTGGTCGAAGGGTTGCTGCCATCTATAATATTTCGATTTACATAAATTTATGATGTGAACAGATTATTTGCTCTAGATACCAACAAATTAGGATTTAACCTCGTAAAATTTGTATGAAATTTATCACTATGTTATTTTCACTCTTAACACTTACTTTCACTACTTTTTAAAGTGAAGTAAGTAGGTCCCTTATACGGAGTGTTTTATTAAATGGGAGATAAATTTGCAACATAAAAGGTGGAAATCTACCATCAAGCTCCTAAGTAGGTGTGTTTCAGCAACCTCACTTGAGATCTAATCCCATTCGAAGCTAGTTATTTGTTTTTATGTAAAACTAGCGACCCGCTTCGGCTTCGCACGGGTAGTAAGAATGGGTATAGTAAACTATCCTTAAAAGGTAGATATATGTCACCGCGGACTTTTTTGTAGATCTATGAAAGAGGAATATCCCAGCATGCATTGTTTTGTTATATCTCTAAGGGATTAGGCAGCGTTTTCGACGAAAGCTCCCAGGTGGCTTGACATTTTTCCGACACTTCTAACAATTATCATCATATTTGAACCAATTTTCACAAAACCTTGACAAACTATATATCTAAACCTGGCTCATGAATCACTCTATCTATTGGTGAAACTCGCATGATAATCCGTAGAGTAGTTATTAAGTTAATCCTGAACAGACAGACAGACAAACAGACGCGGCGGACGACTTTGTTTTATAATAATATATGCAGTAATGAGACAAGTGAGGCGCACTATTGATGATAAGAGATAACGCATGTCCATGACCATTACAGCGGTAGACAGAACTTTGAGTCGCAAAACAAAGTCCAGGGCATCGCTGCTTAGGCGCTCTCATTACTTTGAGACTTTGGATGGTTAGTCTCGACAGCCCTGTAATTTAACTAGCTGCAGTACCCTGCAAGCCGTAACACAGTAATGTTTGCACACTACTGATATGCGGCAGAATATCTGGTACTGCGGGAAGTAAGATCTTTGCTGACATGGTGTAGGGAGGGGTTAATAATAATTACTAAAATTCTGTTTACGTAATATTTGAATGGTCCCTTACCTACTCATTTACTTGATTAATAAATAAATAACCTAGGAAATTTCACACCACGCCATCTAGTCCCAAACTGAGCAAAGCTTCTCGTATAGGAACCAGACAACTGATTTAAAATAAGATAATACAAGTATAAGCTTTGCTTAGTTTTTTTTTAATTCTGTATAATTTTTTTTAGGCAAATTTGTCCAAGATGATTCGGTATACAACGATATTGCTGCTAGCTGTACAAGCAACTACGATCACAATGGTAAGTTTTTTTTTATAGACTTTGCCGCTGCTGTTTTTACTTCACAGTTTTTTTTGACAGGTTAGGTCTTTAACCTCTGCTCACCTGATGTTAAGGGACAGTGTTTTCAAAGACTGTAAAGCACACCTAGCCTAAAATGGAACTGGCTCTCAAGTGAGGATGCCGGAACACCACAATACTATCGTTTCATTACAATGTTTTCTTTCACCGGCAACAATAAGCTTGAGCTTATTGTTGGGGTTTGAACCCACGCCCTTCGGCATGTGAAGCTTATTGAAGGCTAGCTATCACGCTACGAAATCATCGCTATGATAGCTCAGTGGTTAGCGCGGTCGGTTCGCATGCCGAGGAGCGTGGGTTCAAAACCCAACATGAGCTTGAACTGCCGGTGAAGGAAAACATTGTAAGTAAACATACTTTTTATCCTGAAAAATGTAGTGTTAATTTGGGAACAGCTGGTAACACCGCGAGATAAATAATAATGATTTTTTAAAATCTGTGCATTTAAATATCAGTGAACTTAAAACACTTCTCGGAGATCAAGCTTACAGCGAAAAAAAAGTAGTAGGTACTTTATTTATAAATAAATTAACCTGTCAAGAACAACCATTTATTAGTATCAAAAGCAATTTTGGCAGGATCATATAAAGGTTGGGTAAGGATGGGAATATTAGTGAAGATGAATATTGATTTACTTTTGAGGGATTGCTCACATTTAATTATATCGGTATCAGAAGAAATTCACTCTCGAATTAAAGGCACCCAGATTGTATCTATCAGGAAAAACCCACTCAAGCAGCAAATTCCATTGCTTAGAGGTTCGCACAATGAAGGTAGAATAAAACCGTTTAGTTCGAGTGACATTGAAGTTAAATTTCACATATTGAACATTCTTCTAGAAGAATTGAAATGACATGGAGTATACAATTTTGAGACACTCTGTATCATAGCGTTACTTCATGGTTCATTAGGTACTGTGATGAATAATTCATATATTTCCACCACATCTCGTCCTCTCACAATTGCGATTTTTTGCGCTGTCTGTCAGTTTACATAGAAAGTGTTCTATGTAGAAATTCTATAGGTAATTTGTAATGAAAATTCAACCTTAAACCTACGCAACAAAGACGATAATATTGTAACAAAATTTAGGGAACTGAGATTAAAAAAAAAAACACGTTGTACTTTTAAGGCGCTGACAATTTTTGATGAGTGGATATTTCATTACTTAGGTGCTAATTGAACCTATTTTCAAGAGATTGTTTAAGACAATACAATTCGTAATTTAATTGATAACACCAAATTTTATTTAATTGAATTAAATAAAATTTGACACCAAACCTATAAGTTATTTTTCATTAATATTTTTTTTTTAAATGTCAGTGTACGGGCTGACAATTTGAACATTAGCAATATTCAAAGACATATTTGTTAGTGGTCATATGAAACGTATAAAGAAATAAAATTGATACAAATACAAAAAAAAACTAAGAAAATCTTGGTTAAAGTTTTCCCCAAGACTCCAGAATGTATGGACAGCGCGCAGCCTTACGCGCCGAGCTAGCGCAAGACATAACTCCCATACGTAGACAGCGCAGTAACTGTTATCTAATCTGGGACCGCGCGCGACTACCATGTCATTTTCAGTGCGCGTTATTCTAGTGTCTGTATTTTTGTGTTTGCTCAGGATAATTAGGTCAAATATTAAACACCTATTTTTTTTATTATTTGGAACGACAATCGAGTACTACAAATACAGGATCAATATTGCTCCCATATATTGATCAATATATGGGAACAAGAATTTGCTAGCAATAGTTCCATCGCCTTAACAGAAAGCTTTAACTTATAAATAACATTGTTGAATAGCACAAGTTGTATAAGTATAAATAAGAAAATATTTACATTTCTTATGTATATCAATACATAACAAGTGTGTTAGTTTTAACTTTTGTTTGCGGCTTTACCTGTAATCAAATATAACTAGGGGAAAGTTTGACTTTCTATATGTGCTTGGCAAAATATTTCATTCCATTTTAAAGTTACCTAACTTACCTATTCAGAAACAACACGCTCTCCTGGTGGTGAGAGAACGCGACCTACTCAAATAAGATTTATTACAAAGTACGGTTAACGGTAAATGGTTCGATTCCATCTTCATCGTACGCACCGCTAAACAATAGAATTTGCTGCCCAATTGGGTGTGAGCGAATCAGTTTCTTCGCGTGTTTCATCGTAGACCGCATCTTCGCGATGGCGGTCAAACGATGCAACAAGCCTATTTGCGATAGTAAAAAAAAAGTAAACTTATTACAATTTCATTTTCTCAGAACTCAGCAGATCAGCAGATTCCCTCATGATGTTTTTTTTTTTACTGTGGAAATACCCATAATCAGGAGATCCTGAATTTGAATCCTACGGCACAGTTTTATTACTTATGTGCGTATTACCATTAGCTTGATCTGCTGGTAAGGGAAAATATCGTAAGGAAATCATAGCATGGTGATAGGGTACTTCCTAGTACTCAGCTAGCTACCAACCTCAAGTTGAAAATCTGCCGCTAAGCACCTAACGGCATGTTCCGGCAGCCTCACTTGAGATCCAGTTGCATTCCAAGCTAGGTATGCTTACCATCTTCAACTGTACCGTCACTTAATTATCAGGTAAGCTGTGGTCGAACATTTAGCCTGTTATATAAAAAAAAAAATACAAAAAAAAAACAAGGAAACGCAAGTAAAACCACTCAAACTAGGTAAGCGGGAAACTCATTAGATGTGAACTAAGCAATTAAATATTCCGTAGATACGCACATATAATAACAATTAAGTACAATCTCGTTTGATGCGGGCCAATGTGGCAACTCATTAGGGACGCCTTTATACTGCTCATTTGGAAATTTGACCTACTTTTTGGCCGACTTCAACAGACGAAACTTAACATTCAATGGTTTTAATATCGCCGTGCTGGCGGTAGATCCATTATCTGATTAGATGGTGTTACAAGGATGGGTACGGCACCCAGAACTTCCTACCCAGGTGTAGATTTTAAAGACCTCTTTTATATACTTCTCAGCGTTCACAGTCATTCCTTGTATTCCCATCCCTGCCTAACCAAATTTTAATATGATTCTACGTGATGGCCCAGACAAAGTGGTGTGAATCGCGTCCGTATGTATAAGTGTGTATCGTTAGTTGTTTTAATAATTCGTCTGTTGATTTGTGTAATTACTTCGGAGTATACTCACCAGATGTTCGCAAAAGGGGCACCTCCCCTCTAATAGCAGAGGAGGGATATGAGTAGCTTTTTAGCTATATGGTTGTGATCGACAAAAGTGAAAGAGTATACTTGTTATTAATATTAATTTACGGGTTAGTTTTGTTACAAAAGTAACACTCGATTTGCGATAACGCTACTAGAAAAGCTAACGATGTATGGAATTGATATACTTATGCTGTCCACGTAACATATCGATTTATATTCACGTAAAAATATACGGAATCGACATTTTTGACTTTTCTATTAGCGTTTATCTGATCGATTGTAACTTTGTCCAGGCTCTCAGTGCTTCTTTCTATACATATATTATTTTCAAGAAATAATTGTTTTTGGAAGGTTTGAAGTCTTTTCATATGTATAGATATGCTTCTTTCGCAACGAAAATTTGAGTCACTTTAGTATCTCTGCTACTTCAAAAAAAAATATACCTACTACAAACAACTTATACGTCACTTCCTATTTTCAGGTGCAATCCGCCAAGCAGCAAGTCCAGCTCTGTGACTCCTATCTACCAGTAGCAATGCAGATCATCGCGCACTTAACTGACCAGATGGCGTTCGAGACGCGCGATGACGTCACACCAACCACTGCCCGCGCGACCACTCCCCAAACTAAACCGACTACCCGACCAACTACCCAGTCGACCACGCAAAGGCCGTATGTTACTACCGGATGGCCTGGATTTAAACCTACCACTGTCGGGTGGTGGCAGAAACCTACCACTGCCGGGTTGTGGCAGAAACCTACCACTGCCGGGTTGTGGCAGAAACCTACCACTGCCGGGTTGTGGCAGAAACCTACCACTATTGGGTGGTGGACTACTAAAAGGTTGTGGTTTTTAATACTGTAAAAAGTGATAATAGGAGGTATTACCATTAAGTGGTTATTTACGGGAGCAACCTTAGTAAAATAAATTAAAATATTCTCTGAAGTACTAGGTAAAACAAAAGAAAGTATTTTCTTAGTAGATAATTTTAGAACTACACCTTCCAGACCAATCGCGATAAGAAACTATCTACCCAGTTAACCATACTGTAGCCGTAGTTTCCATTTTATGTATGAATAATTTTAGCTTGTAAATAATATAGCGTAACTTATCCCAGTAATTGGTGGTGGCAAATTAGTAAATATTGAATTGGGGTCAAAGAAGATAAAGAGCATGAGTATAATTCTTTAAAGGTGTTTAGTTAGAAAAAAATGTAAATATATACTCAAAATTACACTCAAATTAAATGTATATTGATGTTACATATGAAGATGGTTGTGGGTATGCTAAAACGATTAAATACTAAGAATTAGTTTAACTTTTAAAAGTGGTGGAAGTTGGTGGATAAAGGAAATGTTCAAGAATTCCTCAAATTACATCACTGATCTGATAAATAACACTTGCATATAATTAGTCAAGATCTATACAGTGTCTTAAACTTATATGGTGGAAAGAAGGGAATCATCTAAATACGCAGCAATTTTAAAGTAATCTCTCGTATTTCAGGCCTGATGAAACCACACCGTTCCACAAACCAGGTCTTTACGCGCCATTCTCACCACCCAAGCCTTCCTTCAACCGCTACGATTCCAAAAACTTCCTACTTCCTCTATACAATTCTCAGTACACCGTCATAGGACCTGAACAAACCCGGTCTGAAGATCCTCTGCTTTCGATACATCAAGAAGAAGTGAAGCCTTTAGTGGAACCGTCGCCTGATTCACAACCTTTGCTGCCCCCACACTTTGATGTGAAAATCTCTAGTCGTTCTGATGGTTAGCATTTTTTTTAATTTTTTTTATGTGATTGTTTATATTGGTCGTAGAATTAAGGAAGATTCACAAAGAAGGAAGGTACAAAGTTACTTCAAAAGAAATTTGGTATCCAATTCGTTGTCAAAGATAATACACATTTACGAACATTTGCCTCTCTGGTATCTTTTAAACTTTTACGGCTGGACGACATTTACTTCCTTGATAACCTTGATAACTGTAATTATAGCTATTTTCTAGATGTCCAGGGCACTACTAACATCGTACAGAAGCAGTAAACCATTAAGAGTAATGGTGATACCAAACATCAAATGAACGATTCGCTTTTTTTTGTCACTATATTTTCTTCAATTCCTAAAGTCATAAGTATATACACTACTGGGCACAAACAATACTACTATTACATACTGGGCACAAACAATTTTTTCCACTGAATTCTGGGAAGTCTTCTTTGCCTCACAAGTTTTATCGATCCTCAACGCTTTTGTTATGATAGTAAGCCGCCAGATTAGCTCGAGACTGCTACGCATTGGCTGTTACCAATCCAGAGCTTATCTAGAGACACAGCTTCTACGTTGAAAGTGATGTTGGTCACATTTGCTGCAAACCAGAAAGAACCTTACACACTTCCAAAAAAAATTCCAGGTTTCGTCATCGACGATATTAGCGAAGAAGGTCTCCAGTATCTTTCCGACGATGTCCGTGATATGATCAGGATGGCCAAGGACCCTAACGACGAAAGAGTCGTAGACGTCTGGGAGCGGTCTGGCCCTCAACCCGTAACTTCCAAGGCTAAGCTCTCGTCTTCAAACTTGAGGTTGTTGCTGCTCTATGATCTTCTGAGCCGAGATGCGAAGGCACAGCGGCTTTCTGATTACAGTGTAAGTATTTTATGCATTAGTTTTTTTTTAGCCTTTACTGGTCATAGGGAGATTGGTTCATATTGCACCATGCTAACCCAGCGTACTGTTAAATTGCTTTCTCCGGGAAATATGCAAGTCTATTCACGATATTTTACTGTCTGCAAGACACCAGTAGTATTGTTTTAATCAGTACTTGAATTCCTAATAATCCATTGGTAGGGGACCAAAATTGATCCTCATCGGCACTGTTAGATCATTTTGGTTGTACCTCTGCATCCTGAGCTGTAGGGTGTGGGTTTGATTCTCACACAGGACAAACCTTTTTGTGAGCATAGACTGATGTTTGTTTCATAGTACAAGCTTTGCTTAGTTTGGTGCTAGATGGCGCTTAGTGAAAATTTTGTTCAATATTAAAACAAAGTATGTGAAATCTTCTCTAAATAGTCTACCATACTAAATATTCAAACAGATTTGTAAGAAAATACAAATAAATTAAGAAAAAATATTATAAACTGATTTAGGTAACATAAGAAATGTAGAAAAGGTTTAGTATGTAATGTAGTAGTTTGTAATTTTTTCTCAATATAATATTTGTAATATTTTTTACAAATTTGTTCGTTACTTTACAATTACCTATTATAAATGTTGTAGTAGTACATTGATTAAAATCAATTAATTTTTACCTTTGTTACCTTAAGAAATGTAGCTAAGGTTAAGTTAAAAAGTTTATGTAAGGTAAAAATACACAGATCTTAATTATTGTACTATTACAATATTTATGATAGGTAAAAGTAACAAGCATTTGATTATTTATCTGTAATGAATTCGCGCGGTAACTGTAAACACAATTTACGTGACGGGTAGGAATTTAGAGTAATTGAGATTAATCTGTTTTGTTGACAACACCTGGTTAAATCCGTTAAAAGCGACAAATCTACTTAATGGAGACAAATTAATCATTCCTTTGTTTTGCTGTAGGGTGTAGCGTTAGAAAAGTTATATTATTATGAAATAAACATAAAGATAAATTTAATTCACAGAAGAATTACAGTATACAGAGACAAGAATATAATGAATTTAGAATAATTCAAAGTAATTCTTAATTCTAGAATATATTTCTAGTCACTGTCAAGAGATTATGTTTCTTAAAGTATGGGGCGCATGCGTCCAATCTATTTAAGCGAAATATAGCTCTTATGCATTTTTATGTTTTCAAACTATTGATAATGATTATTAAAAAACTGTCATTTCTAAATATTTATTATCAATTTTGTTACCGTTACAAAGTTTTTTTTTAATCCTTTGTATATGTCTAGGACTTTTAGGACTTCTAGAAAATATATTTATTTGGTTAAGAACTTTCATTTTCACTCAGCCAACAAGTAACTCCGTTCAAGATGTGCCATAAAAGTTTTACACGAACATAAAAGCACTTTCGCTCTCCTACCCACTTTATTGCTGTAACTGGAAGATAGTATGAACGCTGTAGATACCTAACAAGGTATAATTTGGAAGATTTAGTGTTGTTAAAATATAGCTGTGTATTGTAACAAGAATCATCATCATCATCATCATCATCAGCCGTATGACGTCCACTGCAGGACATAGGCCTCCCCATTGATTTCCATAAAGACCGGTTGGAAGCGGTTCGCATCCAGCGCGTTCCTGCGGTCTTTATGAGGTCGTCTGCCCACCTCGTGGGTGGACGTCCTACGCTGCGTTTGCCGGTCCGTGGTCTCCACTCCAGAACGTTGCAGCCCCATCGGCAAGAATAGCTTTCTTTAATTCTTAAATAGATAATAAATGATAAGAGTCGTAACCGACTTTTTTATCAACTTTAAAGTGATCTTAATATGCAAATGCAAATATTTTATTTTAATAACAATAATAGATAATTTGTTTCAGACCATGTACGTCCATATTACACACATTATTATTTAATTAATATGAAAAATTAACAAAATTGAAATTTAAAACACTATAAAATTAAAAATAAAATGGAATACAAAAATAAATTAATAAATATCAAACTCAAATTAATATTAAAAGTTATTGATAACACCAATCTTACAAGTCAGATTTCGTAAAATAATTAAACATGTCAAAAACACATGTTACATTTTTCTAATACAAAAAATATTATGTATGTTAATCCAGGTGTATGTGTATGTATGTTAATCATAAAGTATCATAATCAATAATCATAATGTTAATTATAAAGTATGTGTGCCAAACTTTATCCAAATCCATTATAGCGTTTTTGCGTGACGAATATTCAAACATCGAAACAACTTTCACATTATAATATTAAATAGGATTATAATTATCTCTAGTTTCAATCCGCCCCTGTGCCAGTATAGGTATACTGGAACAAATTGGACCAAATCTATTATTTTTCAATTCAGATTGACATTCGAAACACGCAGCAATATACGTAAAAATGTAATCGGACTCTTCTAAAGCAATATTTTATTGTCCGTTTTATGATAGCTGTATCTCACTGATACAAATGAAACACGTCCCAAAAAGAATAAAGACTAGTTAATAATAATATTCTAATAAACAAAATATTTCGGAGGTATGACGATTTTAGTTGCCATTTTCCTGCTTTTAGGGTTCCGTACCCCAAAAACAAAGAAAGAACACTTATAGGATCACTTTCATATTCGTTTATCAATCTGTCAAAACCCTTCTCAGAAAGATGGTAAACACACCTGAATGGAACTGACTCACAAGGCTGCTGGAACACACCGTTAGATGCTTGGCGACAGATTTTCAACTTGAGAGTGGTAGCTGGCCAGCCGAGTACTTGAAAGTATCCTACCACCATGCTATGGCTGCCTCGCCATGTTTTTCCTTCACCGGCAGCTCAAGCTCATTACCATCGCTACATATGTGATATGATGTGATTCAGAGTTTTAATTCCAACCACGCTTTCCCAGGGCTTCTCCCCCGATGTGATGAAGGTCCTGGTGGAATCTTCAACAGGCGGTGCACGCCAGCAACTCCGGACTGCGCTCAGCAAAATGGTCGAGAGGAAGGATTGCGGACACGAATACGCAAACAACCGAGCTCGGGAAATGGTTGAAGAACTAGCCAAGGACGAGTCCAAGCTGTCTTCCGAGCTTAGATATTTACAGCCTTTAGTCTATAAGTTTTAAGGTCTAATTCAGTATACAGTGGCGCTAAAATATAAGGACAACATTGGAAGTACCTTGATCTTTTTAAAACAACCCCTCACTAAAAACGTTACTGAACAACTTTTTAGTTGCCTATTAAGAGAAAGCACAATGTTCATATGGGTGAAAGTTTTTAGTCAAAAGTTCAACGAGTGATTTTGTTGAGTCAATTGGTTTAATACTATTTAATTCTAACTAAAATAAGTTTTAACCGTTGATTACAATCGGGGATTGTCTACGGTGGATAAAGGTGACATAGTTATATTTTGGGATTGCCATAATAATTGCGTACAAACTGTACTATTTTCATTGCCATAATCACGTAATTAATTGCCATAATTCATTATATTATATCTTCAAATTAAATTATTATTTTGATAACTTTTATACAAAGTAAGTGTTTAGTTATATTTTTTTCGATCTCCTATGAATTGATATGTATTTATTTTTTATTGTAAACCATAAAGTATTTTTTTTCCTAATTACAATTATGTTCTTAAGCATTTTGTTGAGTTTTGATTTATTAGTTACAAAATCGTATTTTTTTTAATTTTTTATAATCGAGTTATTATGAAAAAAGTAAAAAACATATTCTAAATAGTATCAGATAAAACTTTGTACCTATACTAGGATTTATAAAATTCTTGATAGTTTTCATTTGACCACTTCCTGCCTGATATTAAACCAACGATGTGGACTAGGATGGAACACGTTTACCTAGAAGGACATACAACAAAAGCAACATGAAACTAACTATCAATACATTATTGACATTATTTATAATAAAGACTGTTATAATTATGAAAGTAATAATTTATCCTCGTAATTATGTATATTAATTTTAACTAAGTACATTTTTGGATTATTTATATGACATTATAGTTATTATACACTTGACATTATTTGATTGATATTTCTAATATTTATTCTTAGACATTTCTTATATTCATTTATCATTGATTATTTATCTAATTGACATTTATTTTATTCACTGTAAATTATTGTTAATTATCAGGCAGTGATTAATTTGTTTATTTTATTAATGTAATTGTAATTTTGACGTGCCTAGTTTAACTTAGGTATACAGTTAAAAAGCCCATAAAATATTCTATTCTACTCAACAAAATACTAAGGTACAATCAAAACAACGCTGAAGTTAAATAAAATGATTAGGTAAGAGCTGTAGGGCGTGGGTTCGATTCCCACCCATGACAAACATTTTGTGGTATAAACAATGTTTGTTCTGTGTCTGATGTTCTGAAAATGTAGCCAATGCTAGTACGATGACAAGAATACTCTTTTTAGTAATAAAAGTAAGAAAATCAACTTTGTGTTTCTTTTGTCACGTTTTTTTATTCTGAATCTCATTCAAATCTCTGGAGAAAGCTTCAGGAAACACGAGCACATGTCATAAGCAGAACTCTAATTTATTGTGATTTTCTTAGAAAGCTTTGTAAGTTTTTCTGGTAAAAACTAAATATAATATTACACGATTTCAAGTTTTTTTCTTATCTTTTACTAGCTGTTACCTGATCCGCGTGTAATTTAACATAAAGTTAGTTCAGTTTGCAGTATAAACAGTATCCTATATGTTGATCGAGATTATAAACTATATGTGTGCTAAATTTCATCCAAATCCGTTCAGTAGTTTTAGCGTGAAAGAGTAACAAACATCCATCCATTCTCACAGATTTTCACATTTATAACATGAGTAGGAACAGGGTATAGTCTGCAAAAGAAAAATATACAGAAAAGTATGTGAACATAATTATATCTGTACATAAATAAATATGAGACACCCAGACACGGAACACACCTATATTCATCAAACAAATGTTTATCTTGAGTGGGAATCGAACCCACACCAACTCAAGAAGCAGAGTTATTATCAAATAGCTAGTAATATTATAAATGCGAAAGTTTTTGAGTGTGTTAATGTATTTTGTATGTTTGTTACTTCTTCACGCTCAAACGGCTGGACCAATTTTGGTGAAATTTGGTATGGAGGTAGCTGATACCCTGAATTAACACATAGGCTACTTTTTATCCCGAGCGCAGATAGTGCCAATACATATAAAAGTGATGGCATCATACTTACATAATTTTCAACAATTGTGAGACATTAGTATTGTTCATATTCACTCTAGAATGAACAAACTCTTTAAATTAATTAGTGTAACAAATTCAATCGGTAAACGTCTTTTTGTATGCCCTGGGACTAATCGAAGTGACGATATACGTAAGAGGTATAAAGGTAGAGGGTGGACACAAAAACACTTAGTTTTTGGACTTTTTCTTACACAGCAAATTCTACTGAACGAATTTGGATGAAAACTGGCACATATATAGTTTATGGCCTGAATGTTAATCTACGCTATAGGATAGGATTTTGGATATTGTTATGCTGACGAAGCACGAACAGCTAGTTAAATTATACTGCCAAATGACAAGATACAACATTTTAGTACACATTTTAAAATGTATTAAAGTAAATCGTTCCAGTCACTGGTACAATCTAAACAGTCGGTAAACCCCTAAGGCCAAGCTTTGATTCCTTTAATCCTATCGCAAAATGGAAAAGGCAATTGGACAAACAACGTTTACTGAATCATAAATAAATATTATTGGACTTAATAAGGTTAAAAACAATAGGACAATCTTTTTTCATAACTTGAAAGATATTATTATAAGTAACTTATTTTATCGTTTTTCAAATTTGCATCATGTAATTAATCAAATATTTTTAAGCGAAGAAATGTTAAACGAAATATTCTAAAACTTTCTTTTTTTCTAAATGAAACCTTAGGATAGTCAATCAAATATTTTTTAAGCAAAAGGGTTTTAAACGAACTATTTCAAATAGTTACTAGGCAAGTGTTTTTTTTTTTTCAATCAAACGTAGTGTTGTTCTTACGTTTAGATCAATCATCTAAAGATATCTAAAAATTACAAATTATTATTATTATTATTTTGGTAATCATTTTTGTAGCTATGATAGCACAGTGGTTATACGCCGAAGAACGTCAAACACCAACAAAGAACCTGAGTAGCCAGTAAAGGAAAACATCGTGAGGAAATCATAGCATGATGATAGGTAGCTAGTATTCGGCTGGCTAGCTACCATCCTCAAGTTCAAAATCTGTCGCCAAGCACCTAACGGTGTTAAAATCCTCATTTGAGAGCTAATTCTATTCCAGGTTAGTTGTGTAAATCATCTTCGACCACACCATACCACTTAATATCAGATGACCTGTGGTCTAACTGTTGAAGACTGTCAACCATTACATTTTTTTATATTTATGGTCTGGCTACATAGGCCTTTGAACCATGTTTCTATTCGGAATTACAGCACTTAACTTGTCTTCCGTTTTTGCAATTTTTGTCTTATTTCTATAGTTACAGTCAAAGTCCAGTCTTGGTCAAGTCCAGTTCGTGTCAGTCTAATCAATTCATGCCTCAGTAAAGTAGTGGCGACTTTACTATAAGCTTTGATGGAGTTTTGGAAGCAACACGAAAAGTCATGTTTCTCCGCACTATATCAGTTTCCCACTCGTGCGTGCAATTCGGCACTTTATGAATAAAACACCACTATTTTTATACATAAACAAAAAAACACTATTTTTGAAAAAAAAAAATACAATTGGGCGACACGACGCTTACCGCGTTCCCGCCAAAACTCCTCCACCATTACACATGTCACAATTATGTTGCTATTATTTATTTTAATGTTACTTCCCATCGAAAAAAATTGCAGACACAAAGGGCTTAAATAAAAAATATCAACCTAACCTGACAGTAGAAACTAACTTCATGTATCATGAAAAAATATCTACATATTTCTTATCCCCCAACTGAACGTACGTATCTCTTTCAAAGGCCTCCAATTTATATAAACCAAGCTTACCGAAGAGCTGAGAGATTCCACCTTTCTTTCTCAATTCATCTTCCCAAGCTCTCCCATCATGGTACGACAGTCACAATTTGTCCCACTCTGTATTCTGAATGTAGAGAAAAATACTCGTGTCGTATTGAGTGGCAGTAGAGCTAGCGGTCGAATAAGTTAGGGTTAGTTTAGCTAGAATTGATTTTACTTGGTGATAAATTTAATTTAATGTTAAAACTAATGAGAAGAACGAGACCCTCTCCTGATGGTAAGAGATAACGCCTGTCCATGCCCATTGCAGTAACACACAGAAGTTTGACATACAAAGTCCACGGCATCTCTGACTTAGCTCTCATTATTTTGAGACTTTCGATGGTTAGTCTCAACAGCCCTGTAATTTCGCTAGCAGCAGTACCCTTTAAACTGGGACACATTAATGTTTACACACTACTGCTTGGTGGCATAATATCTGGTACTGCGGTGGTACCTATCTAGACGACCTGCTGCTAAGGAGATCTACCACCAAGTACAGGTGAGCTGTAGTCAAACCATGTATGCCGTGGTGGTGCCGGCGTAAGAATAGTACCCCACCCTCTCTACCTGTGGTTGCCGTAAGAGTCGGCTAAGGGATGTAATCTGGAAGATGGGCAGCAGCGTCTTCCTTGAATAATCATACCTAACTGCGCCCGCCAACCCGCCTGCCAAGCGTGGCAAAACCACCAGGAGGAGGCCTATGTCCAGCAGTGGACGTCCTATGGCTGATGATGTGTGATGTGATGTAGTCAAACACTTAGCTAATCAACCATAAAAAACCTTAATCTCTAAATGGTGCAGCTCTCTGTCCATATCGTATCCATCGTATCTTATAAAATAAAGAAGACATACGTTCCTAAGTAGGAAAACATTTGGAACGTGAACCGATATTTTGTGTCGCTGCTTCGTGATATGTTTTCTTAAGGTTATTCATCAAATGTAATATCTACGCTACCTGAGTATCGCTTTTTCATCAGCAATTTTCTTCTCATATACCTGGGACAAAGTTCTACTGAACAAATAAGAAATTCACTCATTTATTTCAATCAAAAGTCGTTAAATTGTTATTGTTATAATCATAATAAATAATTTATTTCATGCCAGGAATAATACGAAAAACTGTATATGTCTACTTTAAATATATATAAATAATATTTAAAAAAAAACTTAAAAACTAGGGTGCCGCCGGCAGAGGGGCAGGGTTCAAGCTACCGGTGGTTAGGGCTGCAGAATGAGGAACCTC
Source organism: Biston stratarius (assembly GCA_950106695.1). Lineage (NCBI taxonomy): Eukaryota > Metazoa > Arthropoda > Insecta > Lepidoptera > Geometridae > Biston > Biston stratarius. The sequence continues at coordinate 1,514,726 of OX467106.1, read as the reverse complement.
CTAACAATGCGCGCCGCCGTGCCGTGTCAAGGATCACTGCCTCTTGGATCTGACTCTTGACTCAACCAGTCTAACGAGAGTTTCTTAAGATTAAATTTTATTATTATTGATGATGGTGTAAAATAAAAATATAAAATGTCACAAATCATATTATCATATCATTGATCACAATCGTCGTTGCTAGTATTTGACACATGTAAGTAGGTATACATTATTGTACCTATTAGAATAAATTAATTAAATTAGGTTGGTTTACAAAAATATACATTATTTTCTTTGTATATAATTTAATAAAGTATTTAATTACGTATTAATATAAATAATACAATCCTATAATTATCACAATTTATTTGATGACATATCACCAAAACCGTATTTTGACTTTTACATGGCACAAATTTTGCACATATCTTTTTTATAATACACATTTACATAATCCAAATTACATAGCATAACGTGAATCGGTCAAAGCCAAAGAAAAAAGGAAAGAAGAAAAAAGGAGGTTATTGTCTTTATAAATCTGACATTGCGAAAAAAACAGCTCATTTTCCTTGACAGACACAATGACAGCCAAATGACATTTGTCTGTCATTTGTTTTTTTTTTTCTAAATAGAGTCGGTACCTTGTGCTGTACAACCTCCTTTCGGCTAATACTAATTCGTGTAGCCTCATATTCGCTATTTCATTAAAATTAAGTTATTTTGTGATAGTCTTAAATTTATCTTTCGCGGTTAACTTAGTTTTCATAATGGATAAAAACGTACAGTTAATAATAAGTATTACTTACGTACGCTTGATTATTCATAATGCGCAGATAGAAAAAACAGCGCCATGAAGCATGTTTATTATGTTTTTTTTTTAAGGTTAATGTAATAAGAACGAGACACTCCTAATGGTAAGAGAACGCCTGTCCATGATCATTGCAACAGTACTAAAAATTTTGATTAACAAAAATAGTCCAGGCATCGCTGCTTTGGTGCTCATCACTTTGAGATATTCGTTGGTTAGTATTAACAGCTCTGTAATTTCGCTAGCTTGAAACCCAAACACAGTACTGTTAGCACACCAATGTTTGTTTGTTTGGACTTTCTGCTCTAATCTAATGTCTCAAAGTAATGAGCGCCAAAGCAGCGATGCCCTGGACTTTGTTTTGTTACTCAAAGTACAGTGTATCGCTGCAATGATCATGGACAGGCGTTATCTTTTAAAAGAACGTCTCGATCGTCTAATTACTTTTACATAAAAACACATTTTTGTTCCTACATTTTTTCTTAATTTTACTGATCTTTGACGGTTTTCATTCTTTAACTTTAGACTCATATGTATCTTAACTGGAGGTGGTGGAAGGTTTAAAAAGCGCTAGAAAACCTCCCCAAAGCAGCTGTATTATACTTCCAACTAGTTCCAAAATATATACGAAAGGCCCTTCTCGTCCCGTCTCATTTTTATCATCGTCACCGTCCACATCATCTAATTCCAAACTGTTGTCATTTGAATCTATATTATTGTCATTTAGTTCTATACTTGTGTCACTTGTTTCTACAGTGTCATTTAGTTCTATATTATCTTTAACCGGTAAGTAAGAAGAGAAAAGAGTGATTTTTTCCGGTTTTTTATCAGTTTTTTGTATAGAATCAAGTGAGAGTTCTTCGACGTCTCTGTCTGGTATTTCATTGCTCGCCGTTTCAGTTTGTGTTGTGTCGTTTTTGTTTATATTTGGAGTAGTTTCGAGGGAACCGAGTTCGATGTGCTCGAATGGTCGTTTGGGTTTCTCTTCCGATGAGCTATTTCCAATGCCAAAGAATCTGCAAAACAATTCATAAGTAGGTTTTATGCGTGAAACGGGTAAATGCATATTACGCCAGTGCTTAATATCGTGAGGAATGCATGGTGGTAGGGTACTTTGTAGTACTCAGCTGGCTAGCTATCGACCTCTTGAGTTGATTAAGACTACAGGACTACAGCTCAGATAGTAGAATATTTGCTCCAAGAACTATAGGACGTGGGTTTGATTCCCACCGGGACAAATATCTATGTGACGATAAATGTTTGTTCTATATAAGTTATGAATTTATTAAAAAAGAAGTATAGAAGTATTCTATCAGATATCTGATTTCGATAGTACAAGCTTTGCTTAATTTGGGGCTGGATGGAGCTGTGTAAAATATTTTACAATATTTTTAATTTAAAACATGGAAATACGAAGAACTTCTTAATGTTCAAATATGTACAATTGTACACGTATACTCACGGATGTGTCCACAACACTAGCGCACCCCGATTTTTTTGTATTTTTAAGTGGCTAATAATTATCAAAAGGAGTTTTGGCGGGAACGCGGAAAGAGTCGTGTCGCCCCATTGTATTTTTTTCCAAAACTAGTGTTTTTTCGAGTGTTTATGTATAAAAATAGTGGTATTTTATTCATAAAGTGCCGGATTACAATCGCGAGTGTGGGAAAGTGATATAATGTGATGAAACAGGACTTTTCATGTTGCTTCCAAAACTCCATCGAAGCTTGTAATAAAGTCACCACTACCTTACTAAAGCATGACTAGATTTGACTAGACTTGACCGAGACTGGACTTTGACTATAAAGAAGCTGGAAACTGAAGACTGCACACAAAATATAGACACATTGAAATTGGCAGAATGCACAGAGTGCGATGCCAAGAAGAAAAAATAATAATTATTATCAAAAAATACCCATTAGCTATTAGCTATCTTATACATATATCTACCTATCTAACTTCGTCTATACTTTAGAACGATATGTTCAGGTATTGTAGGTTGTTTGTATGTACCTATAGATAGGCTGTGTGATGCGTTCTGCGAGGTTGTCTGCGATCTGTCGGTACACGTCGAGCGGCGGTCCCGTGCCTGTCGTGCTCGGCAGGGTTGTGTACACGCTGACCACCGACTCCTCTTCGGTCACAGATCGAGTGCTGCATCCCTGATACGCCTGGAAAAAAACACGAAATTGTCGTTAAAAGATTTTGTTTTAACATGTGTACCGAGGAAACTTAACAAGCTCCTGCCAAAAAACAAATATGTCATCTGAGGCTTTGCTATGAAATATTTATTAGACCCAGGATGTAGGCAGCTGTCAGTGATATAAATGTACTACGTTTTAAATGACGCGATATGAACGCTCACTGCAGAGCAGTCTACACACCTTGCTCACTACTCTAGAAAAGAATATTAGTGTAAAAATTCGTAACATGGTATAAACATTTTTTCAGTCATTTAAAACGTCATTAATCATAAATCCATCTACAGATCATCACTTCTTTATTTTGAAGTACTCTGGAAATCGATTTCTACAAAATTATTTATTTGATCATTTAAAACGTTACGAATGATACAATACACGGAACAGTAACGCTTGGTTGCTGTTTCGCACACGCTTCTTTGTATTGAAATCCTCCCGAAATTGATTTAGTCAATGTTTTTTTAATGGTTGATAGGCTAGGTGTTTGACCACAGTTTACCTGATGTTAAGCAACGGCGTGGTTGAAGAAAAAGAGCCAGTTCTAGACTAAATGTATTCCACATTTAACCTGGAATAGAACTGGCTCTTTTTCAACTTAACGGTGGTAGCTAGCCTGCCGAGTACTAGAAAGTACCACTATGCTATGGTTACCTTACGATGTTTTCCTTCACCGACAGCTTAAGCTCATTGTTGGGGCGAACCGACGGCGCTGACTACTGAGCTATCATCGATATAAACGCTATGTTTATTCAAAAAAATATCATCATTTAACGTCACAAATGATAAAGTCATCTTCAGAACAATCACGCTTACTTGACCATTTTGAACACACTTCTTTGTATTGAAATTCTCTCGAAGTAGCTTTAGTCAAAATATTTTTTTTTTCAATCATTTAAAACGTCGCGAATGATTAATCATCTTCATAACAAATTAGACAAATTTGTTGTGTTGCACACACTTCTTTGTTTTAAAGTTTTCTTCTAGTTACATGGAATTCGTTAGCTACGGATTCAATGTCGTACCTACGTCTTGAAGAATAAAATAAGTCATGAATGTTTTGAATGCCAAGCAGAGAAGTTTTGAAAACACTTTTATGAGTCCCTTAATAGAAATATTATTGGTTAAGGTACAAATATTGTTCCATTACATAGCGATAACTAAAACATGTATGTTTTCAGCAAACGGCAACACGGAGGAAGGTTTTCAATTCATCCTGCACATAGAGGGTTTTTTTCCCTTTTTCTTGACATCGCACTCTGTGCATTTTGCCAGTTTTAATGTTTTTGAACTTGACACACCCAACACCTGTGTGTGTCACCTAATAGAGACACACCCTAAGTTCCGTAACCCTGTATTTTTCTATTGTTAGCTACTCGGCTATATTATTTGAACCGATTTCTGTGCTTCTTTCTTCATTTTAAATATTAATACATTGTACCTATGTGAATTTTGTATATATTTTCAAAATCAGTTTTAAACAGATAGACAACAATATACCTAATTAATACTAACATAAACACGTAAGTAAACTTTGTGAATTGTGGTCTTTGTTTTGAAGAGATGATGGCCCAGTGGTTAGCGCGGTCAGTTCACACGCCGAAGGGCGTGGGTTCTAATCCCAACAATGAGATTTGTGTCGCCGGTGAAGGAAAACATCGTGAGAAAACCCTGGATAGCTACCATCAAGTTGAAAATCTGTCGCTAAGCACCTCACGGTGTGTTCCGGCACTTAAGAGCCAGTTCCATTCTAAGTTAGGTGTGTTTATCATCTTCGCCCAAATCTTCACTTCACATCAGTTGAGCTGTGGTCAAACACTAATCATACCATTGTAAGGTTCCTTTATGCTTATTAAATTTTGCTAATAGCACAATAAGTAGAAAGATACATTTTATACAGTATGCTACAAAGTAATTCTCGTTTGTTTTGTTTCCAAAAATATGCAAAACGGCAAGTTTTACCTTACAATAGACAAGGACTTGTGAACGAATTAGTCACAAAAAACATTTCTATTATATCACATCTTCATTTCCACCTACACGACTGTTCCAAAACGGCACGAATCTTGATCCTTGGTCCCAATGCCAGACGTTAATACTCGAATCACGTAGTCTCGATACTTGGTGAGCACTGTGACTGACAACTGACAATGGCACATTTTCTTTTATTGTATTGTTATTGGTTATAATCTTATATTGATTGACGTAGAGATTAGAATTTCTTTCGGCGGTTAATGGGGTGGTTTGATGAACCGACAGTCTTAAAGCGCTTAACAATGACGTCAATCTAATTATATTATTGGGCTAAAAATATCACTTTCTATGGCTCTAGATGTTTGTCCACAGCTCACTTGATTATTTTTAATGAAAAGGTAATGAGTCGTTTGGAACGCTCTCCTGATGGTAAGAGATAACGCCGGTCGTATGATCATCGCAGCGATACACACAGAGGCGGCGTAAGGCGTAGGCGACGTGGGCCACTGCCTGCGGCCTCGCGGGGCGAGGGGCCTCGCGCCTCGGAGATTTGAAATAATTTAAGTCGTCATAAATCGATTAATATTACTATTGAGTCGCGGCCAAAACAGGAGATTCCGATTCTGTTTGTTTATTACGTTACTGTCACATTTCACAATCGCAACTTTTCATAGCAACTATTCCATCCCCTGTTCGCCGTACGTTATTTGAAGACGAAAAGAGGGCATCGGGAAATTTACCTTGCCCGCATCAAATTAAGGTCTTGCCCCCGCCACTGAATACACAGAACTTTAAGTCGTAAAACGAAGTCCACGGCATCGCTGCTTTGGCGCGCATTACTTTGAGACTTGATGGTAAGTCTCAACAGCCCTGTAATTTCGTTAGCTGCAGTACTCTTCAAACCGGAACACAGTAATGTTTACTACTGCTTGGCGGCAGAATATCTGGTACTATAGTGGTTTACTTATGCGGGATTATTCACTTTTAATTATATCGGATATTCCGACTGTAGTGTCTGCGTATACGAGTCCGCGCGCGCGTTGTACTTAGCATTGTCTCCTTGAAGAAGGCCACCGAAAGTGGTCGAAACTATAGTCGGAGTATTCGATATAATTAAACGTCAGTAATCCCGCATAAGTAAAACAAGTTTGTTAAAATCACGCCCGTTAGTAAAACTACCTTACGCCCTCGACTTGTTTTTTATGGCTTATTGGCTAGGTGTTTGACCACAACTCAACCGATGTTAAGTGACGGTATGGTCGAAGATGGTAAAGCACACTTAGCCTGGACACAGTTTGCGAGATTTGGTTAAAATCGGTTCAGTAGTTGAGTTCATCGCGGACAAACAACGTGCCACGAAATGTTTATATATATAGATAACAAACAAACATTGCAAGTTAAATAAAAGCTTATAAAAATTACCCTGTATAAATATATAAAGCGAACATTGTTCAGGGTGGGATCGATGTATTCTTTGTGTACAATTATTGTGGTAGCATAATAGGCTAAGGCGCGGTTTAAATACAATTGAATTTACGAATTACGTACGATTTGTAAGTAAATAATACAAAACTTGACAAAGATTATTTAGAGGGATCCCAGCGCTACCTCGTCTACAAAGTAGAGTCAGCATACAACGAGGTAGCCAATGTTGACTGGGATTCCAAATATTAAAAAAAAAAAAGTTTTTGGCTTGTGTGCGTGAATACGAACACATTTTTGAACACTAAGAAGTCGTTCGGATATACAAGTTACAAGTCATTTCAGAAAACTACTCACCTGATGTTAAGTGACGGCTTGGACGAAGATGGTAACGTATACCTAGCCTGGAATAGTACTGGCTCTCAAGTGATGCTGCCGGAACACACCGTTAGATGCTTGGCGGCAGATTTTCAACTTGAGGGTGGTAGCTAGCCAGCCGAGTACTAGAAAGTACCCTATCATTATGATATGGTTTCCTCACGATGTTTTCCTTCACCGGCAGCTCAAGCTCATTGTTGGAGTTTGAACCCACGCCCTTTGGCATGCGAACCGACCGCACTAACCACTGAGCTATCATAGCTACAAAATATCATCAACACCGCAATCGCTACATATCGATCAACAACCTCAACATTGGGCTTGAGGAAAACACCATGAGGAAACCATTTATTCGGCTGGCTTTCAAGTTGAAAATTAGTCGCCAAGCACCTAATAGTGTGTGTTCCGACAGCCTCACTTTTGAGCCAGTTTCATTCCAGGCTAGGTGTGCTTACCATCTTTGACCACAACGTCACTTAACATCAGACGGGCTGTGGTCAAAACACCTAGTCAGTCAAACATAAAAAAATCTTCGACCAAAATTTAATTATACTACCGATAGCTAAGATGGTCAAAGATGAAATACGAAAGACTTCTTAAAAATTTACATGTATTCACAACACTAACACACAACGATTTTTTACCCGACTGCCAAGGAAGGGTTATGTTTTTCGCGCGTATCTTGTATGTATGTACATTTCTTTATTACCTCGTATCTTCCAAACGACCGAATGGGTTACGACAATTACGATATCGTCAGAGTCGTCTCAATAAACAAAGTGCCCAGGGTGGATTAAAATAATCAAGATGGTAGATTGGAAATAGTAAAACGTTAATATAAAAAATAAAAAAAACAAACCAATCATGGTAGGGTATCGAAATAACGTCAATTAAAAGAGGATTACATAAATATACGTAAGTTATACATTTAAATTGAATTAAGAATAGTAAATTTGTTTAAAAAGTTTTATTCCTTTATTTATAGCTATTTTAATCGCAGACGGGTTATAGATTTTTTAAACTATTTAGATTGTTTTTTTATTCATAAGTTTGACGAAATAATTTTTTATTTGGTTGAAAAAGTAACGCTTTCTATACATATAGACGCCATAATAATCATTCAATTAATAATTAAAAATGTATGCTAATATATTCATGTCTACCTTAATAATTAATTGCTTGACATCAGCAAAACGTGACAAAATTACTTTAAATGTTTTAAAAATGGATGCTTAAATATTTATACATAAAAATCACAAAGTTGATATATGGTAACCATATTTTATCTATAAGCGGTTCTTACAGTGAAGTTGGGTTGGAACGGTGTAGTTCCCGTTTTGGGAATACATGTATATGCCATGAAGCGCTGCCGCTTTTAAAGCTCCTGACTGTCCGATAGAAGAATGGACAGGGTGGAATTAAGTAATGCAGATCTGAACCGCACTTTCCTAAGTGTATCCGGAAAAACCAAGAGACAAGTAACTTTGCGTCGACATATTTGTATAATTTGTGTAGCATTTAGATTGTGGTAGATTTCCTTAGGAGGTCGTCTAGGTAGGTACCACCGCATTCTGCCACCAAGCAGTAGTGTGCAAACATTACTGTGTTCCGGTTTGAAGGGTACTGCAGCTAGCGAAATTACAGGGCTGTTGAGATTAACCATCTAGTCTCAAAGTAATGAGCGCCAAAGCAGCGATGCCTTGGACGTTGTTTTGCTACTCAAAGTTCTGTGTATCGCTGCAATGGTCATGGACATGCGTCTCGTGCATCTTATACAAGAAAAGTGTGCTTTTAAAGCAACATACATGCCTACAATCAACATCACTGTAAACTTTAACGTCTTACCAGATAAATAGCAAAGTAAATAAAATATTAATAAATTCATATTTTTTTTTTGTTATGTAGACCTTTAATGTTCATATGATAAAAACGAAACTTGACGCGAGAACTGGTTCCGAAGAATTACCCATTTTTTAAGAGAAGAAAGCAGCCACTTTCGAGTTCTATCAAGCCAACATCTGTCTGTCTTACAATCAAAATAATTAATCGTCGAAGAATAAATAACTACAAATTATCATACAAGATTCAAGATTCTTTTACAGAAGATATGTTTGTAATAGTTTTCGTTTATGCTCTATCGTAAATACATGTTAAACTTGGAGGTATTAACATTTAATTTTCATTATATTGAAATTTATAATATGTTATAATTTGACATTTTTAATGGTGTTAATAATAATAATCCATTAAATTGCGCTATGGGTATATAGTACAGATGTAAACAAAGAATGAGTTCAACGAAAGAATGAACAAAGAACACCATGAACTGCCTTTCGGCATGAAAATTATTTAGGTTTTTTTTTAAATTTAAAAATCACACTCCACGTACACCAGGTCCTTGACCTTTGTTAACTTGGATTTTACATTATGGGAAGAGGAAATTTAAATCTTAACTAAGGTTAAAGTACTAATTTGCGTGTATACCGCGAGCAGACCAGCGAGCCGCAAGCAGCACCCGATCACGAGTATTTCAATTATTTAGCTTGACATTTATCATAAAAATAAATGTTCAAAATCACATGAATAAACAGATGTTAATAATATTAATGTCACAAAATATATAATGTCAAAACCAAATTTAAAATTTCTGTCACATACTGCTTTGCTCCCTTTTGAATATGAATGGAAAAATGACCGGTAATTTTAATGTTATGTACCTATTAATAAAAAAAAAAAATTGTATTTGGTTAGCGATAACTTACGAAAATTAAAAATTAATTAGTTGTCTGTGTTGCTGTGTGCGTGTGTTACTTCTTCACCCTGTAACAGCGTATCGTCGGGGTTTGAACCCACGCCCTTCGTGCAGACCGGCACGAACCACCGAGCTATAATTTCTATCTCTCTATATATAGTAACGAAGTCAAATCATAATGAATCTATGTAAATTCATCCGTAAATATAATAAATAAGAATAACCGTTGACCTTTTGCCATTGACCGCAATGACCATTCAACGGGAACATAAAACTAAGTGTTTGAGTTTCTGGGATAAATCTTCTGTGAAAAGATTTTTTTCACAGCTCTCCTGATGTTAAGTGAGGGTGTGGTCGAAGATGGTAAAGCACACCTAGCCTGGAATGGAACTGGCTCTCAAGTGAGGCTGCCGGAACACACCGTTAGATGCTTGGCTGCAGATTTTCAACATGAGGGTGGTAGCCAGCCGAGTAATAGAAAGTACCCTTCCACCACGCTATGGTTTCCTCACGATGTTTTCCTTCACCGGCAGCTCAAGCATTGTTGGGGTTTGAACCCACGCCCTTCGGCATGCGAACCTACCACGCTAACCACTGAGCCATCATCGCTACAAATTTTCCATTCCAAGCTAGATGTTACCATCTTAAATTATATCGTAACTTATCATCAGGTGCGTTGTGACAAAATATTTAGCCTGTCACCCGAAAAGCCTATTACGAGATAAATCTTATTAACAGCAGGTATCTAGGAAGGCACCACCGCAATATTCTGCCACAAAGCAGTAGTGTGTAAACTTTACTGTGTTTCAGTTGGCAGTGGTTAGCCAAATTACAAAGCTATTGGGTCTAACCATCGAATGTCTCAGAATGAGCGCCACAGCAGCGATGCCCTGGACTTTTTGTTACTCAAAGTTCTGTTTATCGCTGCAATGGTCATACACAGGTCTCTTACCATCAGGTGAAAGTTTCATTCGTCTAATTATATTACATAAAAGAATACTGTTTTTTTTAGCCAAAATAGCTCCGTTATTGTTGTTTTAACCGAAACAATAATGACCTTTATTTCGCGTATAGAAAAAAAACCTTGCAATACAACAAGTTTACGCGATCTGTACCTAATTTGGGCATGTTGCCTAAAATTGGAAAAAAAAAACTATTTTTTTAATTGTAGTATGTATGTTTTTGTTTTGATCCGACGGGTATATATGAGTTAATGAAAGCCTATGTGATTAAAGCCGCAAGATTTTTTTATGGCTAACAGGCTTGGTGTTTCTCCACAACTCACTTGATGTTAAGTGTGGTCGAAGAAACAAAAATGTGTCTTTTTTTTATGACTGACAGGCTAGGTGTTTGTCCACAACTCACCTGATGTGAAGTGACGGTGTGGTCGAAGATGGTAAGGCACACCTAGCCTGGAATAGAACTGGCTCTCAAGTGAGGCTACCGGAACACACCGTTAGATGCTAGGCGGCAGATTTTCATCTTGATGGTGGTAGCTAGCCAGCCGAGTACTAGAAAGTACCCTACCACCATGCTATGGTTTCCTCACGATGTTTTCCTTCACCGGCAGCTCAAGCTCATTGTTGGGGTCTGAACCCACGCCCTTCGACATGCGAACCAACCGCGCTTACCACTGAGCTATCATCGCTACAAAAACCACCAAAACCACGTCAGTTTCCATAGCGAGGCGAGTATGTTTTTGTTTATATATTTTTATTTCCATGTCTATTTAATTTCTAAGATATTTTACACAATTTTTGTTATCAGTGGACCCCAAACTCGGTTAAGCCGGTGTCTTAGAAGGCCGTGCAGTTCTCGCTAGAGTAATTTTTTTTTAAAAGCTTTTTATTTGGATAATTGTATAAATAAACAATTTAGCAGGGACAAAACAGACAACGTTTTTCAAAAAATTGTACTCACCAACAAAAATACAACAAATGTCAAGTACCCGGTCATGTTGAAATTGTTCAGGAGTTCACTTTCCGAAGAGTTTTCTAAGAAACTTGAGCTTTCTGCTACCACCTCGACGCAGCCGCCAGAATCGGAACACGCGAGATGCGCCCGCGCACATCGAAATCTACTATCGGTTTATTGATACGCTGCTTGATCGACCGACAGCGTTACGCCCGAGTTGAGGTGGGGTGACCATGCTTTTGAGGTTTCTCCGAACTGTGACTATATACATAATATTACTAGCGACCCTTATTCGCACGGGTGCAGTGTAAATACTAATGTGGTGCATATGCATGTATTATACTTTGCGTAGGGATCCCTAATTTAACTCGATTAACAATATATGTTACTCAGTGATAATGTAGCCTTCTATTACTGAGAGATTTTTTTAAATCAGTCCTATAGTTTTTTAGTATATTCATTACAAACATACAAAAATACGATTCTTTTCTTTTTATAATATTACTAGCAAAAAGCCGAGCTTTGTGAGGGCTCGCGTAGTTTTTCTAGCGGGTAATATTTTTTAAGACAATTGTTATTTTACAACCTGATTCTAGCGGTGTTATCTAGTATTATGTACATTAACTACGAAGTATTAGAGTATTGAATTCAGTTCTGTTGCAGTGATGTTATCTCTTTGGTTTTCTAACAGATGGCGTTAGTAGTACTTTAACATTATATCCAATGAATACAATATTGTTATTGCTCATTTGTTTTAATGGTTATAAAATGTTTATTTTATGACAGATAACACATCTAGATATGAAGTTAAATTACTACGTTAAATCACAAATCTATAGGCGTGATAGTTTTTCAGTAAAGTGTACCACAAAAATGCTTAGGTTGTGGGGTAGTGTTAGGGCACGCTTCGCTCGCCCTGATTATAGAATAGGATAATAACGTAGGATATTGCACACAGCGCCATCTAGCCCCAAACTAAGCAAAGCTTAGACTATGGTAACTATAGGACCTAGATAAAGCCTAGATAAAGGACATTCGATGTTCGATAGCGCTTAAAGAAAAGTCAACAAATGTACGGGCTTAACACAAGCTGCTCACGTGACATATCGACAACTCTATATCAATGCTGTACATTTTTTAACATTCTATAAGCGTTATCACTAATCGAATATTACTTTTTCTAGGCCATCTGATAACTGATAGAATACTTATATGTATGTATACTTTTGGTATCTACAGAACACCGAGACATAGAACAAACATTTATCGTCACATAAATTATTATAATATATAGCTTAGAAACTTTCGATGATTAGTCTCAACAGCCCTGTAATTTCGCTAGCTACAGTACCCTTCAAACTGGAACACAGTAATAATACACTACTGCTTGGCGTCAGAATATATAGTACTGCGGTGGAACCTATCTAGACGACCTCGCTAACGGCGAATGAAAATACATAGAAGAATTCCTAGCGCTTGAAAATGACCCAACGCCGATTACGCTCCGGTGGGTGGGGCTTACAAATTACGCCCCGAGCAAATCTAGTATGCACTAGCCGGCAATATGGCGTCAGTCAGCTAAAATAAAGTGACTTTAGGTATTAAAAAATGCCTTCTTGTGTTGTGAAATGGTGTGTAAATCAATCACATGTCCACAAAAAGGATATGGGAATAAGTTTTCATGTGTAAGTATATCTCTAGGCTATTATTTTGATAATTGTTTATTAAAATTAAATCAAAATATTTTTTCTATGAGGATGGTATTATGCCAAACATTGCCAACCAACAACAAAATTTTATATATAGTAAAAAAATATGTCGAACAATTAAATTCTTTTATTTGATCGAATATATGGTCCTTTATGTCAAAAGTGGTATCATGGGGCTTTTGGCCTTTGGATGTGCTCTGTGTGTGTACGTGAAGAATTTATTGCAAATTGGGCCTCTTCAGCCTCCTTGGTTTTAAAAAAATACAAACTGCTCCCGATTGGGTCAAGAAAAAGTACACGTAAAAATGTAAAAATACGTACGTTAGGGCACGTAAAATAAAATACACACCCAAAGACAGCAAAAGCTTTGAATTTATAACATCCCTCCTTTTGCTATGGGTGGTAATAAAATACACCAGGTAAAAGTAGTAATTCGCCCCGGACTAAGACCTCGTTATCTACTAATTTTTCTTAGATTTTGGCTGATAACTTCAAAAATATGAGGTTTAAAATTAAACAAAAATTGTTTTAGAATTCACATACAAAACCCTTTCATAACCCCACTTGGCCAAATAAGCTCATTTTGAAATTTTCAACCCCCTTAGATACACAGTTCACTCAACAAATCCCGGCCCGTTTTCTCTCACTTACGAACACAAAAAATATATTGCCGCATACTATGTCTCTACCAAATTTCATAAACATTAGTTCGACTGTTATCATCTAACAAATATACAAATGCCGAATTAACACTAAGACATTCGATTCGCTCGGTCGATAATATTTAAAAATAATAATATTATTTTAAATGTCCGACTCACGATGATATTATTCTGATAAAATGAATATAATAGATAGTCAAAAGAATGTTGAACACCTATATAATATACTGACTAATTATTTACATTGCACCTTAAAGAATAAAACATCCCGAGTGTCGCGATGACAGCGAGTGACAGACATGTGAAGTGTAACGAAAAATAATAATCACACGGCTAATTCAGCTCAACTGCATGTAAAATAAGGTCGATTGTTATTTGATAGACATTATGAGCCCAATCAGAGGCCGATGTCAGAGTACTTCCGAGTGGTTCCGACGATGCGCGAGTTTGTTCGGAACTTTGGGCCAAGCTAAACGAACAATTCACTTGATGGAATACTTCTATGTATTTTCATTCGCCGCTCGCTAAGGAGATCTACCAAGCTATAAGCGCGTAGATCGGTTGATTGAGATGTTTTATCCTATCACGCAGCCGGCGCATGTCCACCCTACTAGGCCACGACCTTTGTTTCTGCGTGCTCCGCAGACCGATCGGCCACCTTGCCGCCTCATCAGCATTCTCTACCAGCCCATAGACTATGACTATATGAGAAAACATTAGTTATTACTACTATTTGTACTTGTACTATTAGTACTTGGTGGTAGATCTCCTTAACAGGAGGTCGTCTAGGTAGGTACCACCGCAGTACCAGATATTCTACCACCAAGCAGTAATGTGTAAACATTACTGTGCTCCGGTTTGAAGGGTACTGCAGCTAGCGAAATTACAGGGCTATTGAGATAACCATCTAGTCTCAAAGTAATGAGCGCCAAAGCAGCGATGCCCTGGACTTTGTTTTACTACTCAAAGTTCTGTGTATCGCTGCAATGGTCTTGGACAGGCGTTCTCTCTTAACATCAGGAGAGCGACTCACGACCGCGACATAAAAAAAAAGTTACAAATCACCTACCTGTCAGTTTCTATTATGTCAAATAATAATAAGCAATCGATAATAAGGCGCATTAAACTCAAATAGGATCATTAACAACTTGGGCATAACTTTGAAATCGTGAAAAATGAGAATCTTGACTGTTGATCAAATGTTTGTAATCAAATTTCTAAATAGTATAAAACTAATTCGCTGTCCTCGTCTATTTCTCCGCTTAGTTCTAAGCCACGCAACGGTTTTTGATACGGTTTTCAATGTCGTTTAGTTAAACTACCCGTTAGCACATTTCGTCGTACCTATCTTCTTATACTTTGTAGAAGGTTCTCATGGAAAGAAAAAACTAGAAAGATTACTATGGAAACTGACGTGGTTTTGACACACGTTTGTTTAATTTATGCGGGATTACTAACGTTTAATTTTATAGGAAACTCTGACTATTGTTTTATGCGTTAGTTATTGTATATTCCAAGTTATATGCGAGTCGCCGCTGGCTTCAAACGGTGCAGGAAAACATCGTGAGAAAACCTAAAATTCCGAGAGTTCTTAAAACAAAGTTCTTGAAGATATGTTAAGTCTGCCAACCCACACTTGGCCAGCGTAATGGACTATGGTCTTACCCCTCTAATAATGTAAAGAGACCCGCGCTAGCAGTGGGACAGTTTATACAAAACACGGACAAGTGCGAGTCAGACTCGCCCTCGGTTCCGTACAAACTAGATGGTATGATAAATTCTTGTCCTCATTCCTTGTATAAAGACCCTATTTTTGTGATTAAATTAAAAATGGACTATTTTCGGAAGTTTTCCTTTATATATACTATAAGATAATGCATTCTTGCCAAATTTCATACTTCTAGGTCAACGGGAAGTACCCTACAGGTTTTGATTCCTATGTGAGTGTCGAAATATGTTGTTTTTGCGGCAAAACGGCTGTAACTTTTTTTACGGTTTCTGAGAAGTTTGATTTTTTCACAGCTGCAAGGATAGATTTGGGTATATGGTTTTTATTTGAACTCGGATAATTTGACATCGGATTTTCAAGTTTTTTTTTTTTTTCAAATCATATATCCAATCAAAGAATTTTTTATGTTGATTGGGAACTTGAGTTCCGAAAACAACCAAATATGTAGATGTCAATACGTAGGTACTTATGACTACTATAAAATGAATGTTATTCATAACTAGTTCCGATTTTAGAAAGCGCTCCAAACCAGTATTAAAATTGACATGAGCTTCAGTTTTATACTTACGCACTCGCACCTTTAAGTGCCTACTGTAAGTATTTTACATTCCAATATATATAATTTAGTGGAATATAAATTTTTACGTATACTATATGTATATAGTACAATAAACATATAGTCTATTATACATATCGATACTTCTGGGAAGAAAGATAGTAAAAGTATTTTTTTTATTTATTTAATTTGCCCCATCGGGCAGGCTAAAGCTATAAAGCCATTCTGCCTCATATTCGGTTTATGCAATTTATTTCTAACATCTATAATTACAGTCAAAATCCAGTCTTGGTCAAGTCCAGTCCGTGTCAGTAAAACCCAGTCATACCTTAGCAAAGTAGTGGCGACTTTACTATAAGCTTCGATGGAGTTTTGGAACCGACACTAAAAGTCATGTTTCACCACATTATATTACTTTCCCACACTCGCGCTTGTAATTCGGCACTTTATGAATAAAACACCACTGATTCTAAACATAAGCACTCGAAAAACACTAGTTTTGGTTCATAATGGTCGACACGACTCTTTCGGCGTTCCCGCCAAAACTCGTATAAGTCAAAATATAAACTTAATTACAAAACAACAAAACGAGGCAAAAAAGGTAGCTCTTATATTTTTATATTCTAGACTTTAAATAAATAAATAATTGATAATGATACTTAGTTTTATGGTTAAGCGGGTTTGATTACAGTAGTGATGACTATTTAAGAGGTAATATGAAATTAAATTTTACGTTACGTATTTTTTTTTTTATTAGAATATAAAAGAAAACGATAGTAAAAAACTTTTAATATACATATCGATAGAGCGTTACATTCTGAACAAAACTGCATCATTAAGTCATTTTCGCGAAAACTGACTTTTGCGAATTTTCATCCCCGAAGTACGTAAGTAAGTAGTTAATACAAACGCTAAAATACGAAGTATTTTACAATTCAGATCTTAAAGTATTTTGGACTGCCTGTCGGTCGATCGCTCAAAATGAAACAAGTTTTGACAGATTCCGCAACTGGGTTTAATATGAGTAAAAAAGTTTGCAGAATTGCAGGTCACATTTAAAAACTTGGCCGTAATCTATTTATAGTAAAAAGTAAAACAAAAAAGGGGGACTTGTCGCCAATACAAGTTTTTGTATGATCCTGACAGGAGCAGGTATTAAAAACCTGTTTGCACTAGGTAGGTAGATAAATGTCTATTTTCAGACTTCGTTCTTAATTTTACAATTTTGATGCGAAATATGTATCAAACTGCTTTTAAAATAAATAATTTGCGGTACTCGAATTATTTTTGCTAAGCGCCATCTAGCGTATTTAGCAAACATTAGCATGAACATAATTTTTATGTCACTGCTCGTTTTTGTAATGCAGCTACTCAACGTTAGATGGCGCACCTAGAAGTAGAGCACCAGATGCGTATCATAAATTTCATTTCAAAATACAAAAATAAAGTTTTAAAAAACGATTAAAAAACAAATTAAGTGTAATATCTACTAAAAATGTTTTTTTTTGTCTATATACTAATATTTCCAGGTCGAAAATATAAAAAAACTGTACGTCGCCATAGCAACCGTTTGTTATTAAAATAGACAACTCTACTAGGTTACGCTTGCGATTTATTTCATTTAACATTAAGTCCTATTTTCAGCTATAAATGTCTGCAAATAAACTATATAGCCACTCGTCGAAGACCTCAAGTTTTCGATTTGTGAATTCAAGACCTACATCGGTGAAATCGACAAAAGCCCGAGTCACTAACCCTAAAAGAGTGTTACCCTCAAAAAAAATAGTTCAAAATGCTTCGAGTAACAGAGTTTACTCTACTGGCTTACTAAACGATAATAAAAAATCTACAAAGCCAAAAATGACAACAAAATCTGACTTCAGCGTGAGAAAAGATCAGAAGATTCCAGAAGCACCCATTGATTATTACAAAAATTGTGGAGACGTGGTCCACAATACCACAAATCAACAAAGAATCGTGTCTGATAGCAAAAGTATACAATCTACAAGCACGTCAATCGATACAAAAATCTCAAAAAGTAAAAACGGGAACTCCCACAACGGTAATCAAGAAAAAATAAAACAAGATTGTATCAAACAATATTACAAAAATGAAAACTATCGTCTATCAGAATCAACTGAAGATATAAGCAATGGTGTTAAAAAGATATGCCTTGATACCATCAAAGAAGTTTCCGAGATGTATCCATCTGATTCGCTGTTTAAAATACATCCCGATGATTCAGAGGAAGATATAACATATCTTGATATTGACGATGAAGATACATTGAAACAACTGAAGGAATTCCGACAGAAAAACTATTTTGAATGTCACTCAGCTAAATCTAGAATTAGAAACAAAGGTAGCGCTACAGCTCTTCAAGGGCATAGATGCGTGTACAGATTCTATCTGAACGATAGACTTTTTCCAGTTCCTTTGAACATGGATCATAATAACGAAGTCAGATGCGTCGAATGTCATTTACCGATGAAATTAAACGTGCAAGAAGCAACTACAATAAATGGTACAATACAAGCTAAAGTTTCTATCGGCCAAAAGAACCAAGACATCATGTTGTTACTCCCTGTTAAAGAACCCTTGATTATAACAGAGAAGAGAAGAGAGGATAAGTCTAAAGATCGAGAAGTGGTTTTCTTTGGAGTGATCAATTTAGATGGGTTCGGTAATTCCATGTTTAATTCCACTTTACCGGGGAATTCTCTAGCTTTGAAATACCAAAAAGGTTATCATGAATTTGAGAACAAAGAAGATTATAATTATAGAGATTTGGATAAAACAGATGTTATTGTTATTTAGATAAAAATAAATAATGATGTAGATAGATATCGTGGATGATTTTTAATTAAAACTTCTTAAAGCAACCTCTTAGTCTTCTGTCTGATATCCACTACAACCCTAGAACTAGTAGATTTCTTCTTCTTAGTAGTACGCCTAGTCATACCACTTCTTTTGCTGGTGATTCCTTTAGAGTAGTAACAGTGCACCTATGGAATGAGCTTTGAATTAAATTTGGCAAGCGCCGCCAAAATCGATTTTTAAATTGCTTGCCAGCGAATATTTAAAAAAAATTAATGGTTAACATTCTCAGTTTCCATTTAATCAATTCATTTCTTTTTTAAAACGTAAAACTAATGAGACGAACGACACGCTCTCCTGATGGTAAGAGACTTTACTAACGCCTATTCATGACTATTATAACGATACGCAGAAGTTTAAGTAACAAACCAAAGTCCAAGATATCGCTGCTTTAGCGCTCATTACTTTAAGACTTTCGGTCGTTAGTCTCAATAGCCCTGTAATTTCCTAGCTGCAGTGCCTACCCTTCAAACCGGAACACAGTAATGATTACCACACTACTGCTTGGCGGCAGAATATCTATACCTACCGCGGTGGTACCTACCTAGACGAAATCCTGCTAAGGGGATCTACCACCAAGTGAAAGCGACCACTTCATAATCTGACAAAGATGAACATACATACATATTTATATAAATAATTTAAAAACAAAATTTGGTTCCATCTGCCCCTTTTTATTACCGGACGGCTAGGCAGACACGGCCAAAGCGCCGTCTTTACATGGTGGATATTCCCCATGTACGGACTAAACGCTTCGATTCACATTCTTAATACGTACAACGAGGTGTGGAACTCTCTGCCGTCTGTTTTTCCTGCTAAGTACAACTTGGATGTCTTTAAATCTAGAGTAAACAGGTTTTTTCTAGGTAAGTGTACGTCATCGTAGACTGAATCCTATACAAGAATTGCTCGTTTAAAGATATAGATTAAGTGGTACCATTTTTATTTGTTTGCTGTATTTATACATATGTATATGTAAAATTGTCTCACTGTTTTTTTTTTTAATAATTATTTTGATGTGCGGAAGTACAACCACCTCCATTAAACAGTAGGGATGGCTGGCATAAAATGATTAACCATTAATTTCGCCTTTTGTACCTATTTAAGTAAGTGTGCAATATAGAATAAATATTTAAATAAATAAAGCAATTTTTTCAAAACATTATTTCCTAAGCTTACATAATCAAGGGGCAGGGGACAGGGCACATAGCACGCAGAACTGATGGCCGATGGGGCTGCAAAGTTCTGGAATTGAGATCACGGATCGGCAAGCGCAGCGTAGGACGTCCACCCACAAGGCCAAAAGATTTAATGAAGACCGCAGGAACGCACTTGATGCAAGCCGCTTCCAACGGGTCTTCATGAAAATCATTTCAGGAGACCTATGTACAACAGAGGACGTCTTACGGCTGCGATAATGATCATCGAATAAAGCAGTTTCACTTTCGAACAATCATGTTGCGATTTCATCATCATCATCTCTCATCTTGTTCGTCGTATTACTGGCGGCCACAGAAATAAACCAGTTTCAAAGGAAGTTTTACAAGACATTGGCGCTTGTTGCTTACAACAACATTGTGATATAAATTGCTAAATATTACACGTGTGGGTCAATGGCAACTCAATCCAATCTGTTATTTTCCATAACGAATACCTGGTGATGATGTTGTGATGACGGAAATAATTTTAAAAGATTAATTGCTTCACGCAGTCCACGTCATTGAAAATAAATAATATACTTAGCACATGATTGAATATTAGTAAAATAAAACAAAAAATCCTTTAGACTAAGAGCTCCATATCTGTAATCCTACCATTATCGGGTACCAAATAAACTGTACATTCGATATGCACTCGTCAAGTAATATAACAATTAGTATAAATTTACAACTAAAAAAACACGGCTAGGTTTTTTTTTTTAATGGTTGATGGGCTTGGTGTTTGACCACAGTTTGACCTGAGGTTAAGCGACGGTGTCTACGAACATGGTAAAGCACACTAGCCTGGAACGGTACTGGCTATAGGTTGTAGGTATTTAGCTTTAAAAATCAAGCTACTGAATTTATTTTCATGAAATTTGTAGGGTATATTAATCAGAAAGTATATCTCTTAAATTAAACATATTTTTTCAAATTGGTTCTTATATGACGAAATCCTGAGATAACAAATTAAAAAAAAAAAACAACTTAAAAAAAATCCTCCTTTTTGAGTAGGATTAAAAATAATAGGTTAGGTCAACAAAAAAAACAAAGCCTTATCTTGTCTTGAAGCTTTTGGAATTCAAATAGATTTTAGGCTGGTATTTTTTTACTAGCTAGTCGTATTACTTTATTTTGCTACCTAAATCAACGTTTTTGATACTAGCAGAAAGTACCAAATTGAGATTAGGCAACGTTATTTTCTCGGCGAATGTTATCGAATATACTATGTCTGTAGTTGGTACCCGATGAGGTATGGTTCCCGACATCGATCTCTCAGCCTATATTAATATAAACTTCTGTATGATCAATCTCGTGAAATCACGGACGAAATAATGTGAACTCTAATGCAATAACTGTCGCGAAATCCCGACATACACAAACATATAGACATGTCAAGCAATCCTCTCTTGCTACACGCAATCAGACCTCACACTAATAATAAAAGTGCAAAGGTTTGTTTGTCCACTTCTATTGATTTTTTTACAAGGTGTGACCATAGCTTTTTTTATCGCTGACAGGCTTGGTGTTTGACCACAGCTCACCTGATGTTAAGTGACGGTGTGGTCGAAGATGGTAAAGCACACCTAGCCTGGAATGGAACTGGCTCTCAAGTGAGACTACCGGAACACACCGTTAGATGCTTGGCGGCAGATTTTCAACTTGGTAGCTAGCCAGCCGAGTACTAGAAAGTACCCTACCACCATGCTATGGTTTCCTCACGATGTTTTTCCTTCACCGGCAGCTCAAGCTCATTGTTGGGGTTTGAACCCACGCCCTTCGGCATGCGAAACGACTGCGCTAACCACTGAGCTATCATCGCTACAAAACTCAACTGATAAATGATGATTTAAGATGATAAACACTAGATGTGTTTATCTGGAATAAGAATAAAGACAGCGAGGCAGCTAGAATACATTACAAGCATTTAACAATTACAAATTACAAGCAAGCATGTCTTGACTGTTCAAGACATGACAGGCCACCGAGAGACCGGCCTTGCTGAGTTAGAGGCCCACTGCTATACCATGATTTAGTATTTTTGAATCTTTCTTTTTTGCGTAATATTTATAGTATTTTTTGTGTTCTTATCTATCTATCTACATGGTCAGTGCTTGGCGACTGATTTTCAATTCAATTCAATTCTTTATAAATGGCCTTTGCAAAGATAGGCGACAAATTTTCAACTTGAGTTAATAGCCAGTACTGAAGCTCTAGTGTAGTACGAAAAGGTGTCAAATGTATAAAAAAACTTTCCATTTAAGTATTTTCGCCAGGGGCGCGTTTTTAATTTAAAGAAATCCGGCAATAGGATTTGCTAGATCCAGTTTTTTTTAACTATTTGCTTAATAACTCCACAGACTCCGGGGACCGTGTTTTTTTTAAAATATTTTATAGCTTATAGGTCTGTAATTTTATGGAACTAAGGGATTTTAAGATAAATTAAGGACTTTACTATTTTGGCTTGTATTTGTAGTTTTATGCCTTGTGATGTTTTTCTCTTTGCACTATTTTTTCGTCTGGTCTTTAGGTTTGGTTTACAAGAGAAAAGAGATGGAAATATATCAATATTTCCTTCGTTAATTAGACGGTGGTTCATTTTTTAAATACGATTAACAAAACGGATATACATGATATACTTTCTACGTCTACTATCTACGTCTTTTCTTACCCGGGGCAAAAACGTCATAGTGGCGCCCTCTCTTCTAGCGTTTGAAGTTATTTGTTTTACAGCCCCATTTTATACACTAAGTTTTTTCAAAGTCAGCGTAAATAGGTATCTTCTAAGGCTACGTGCTTCATCTTCTACCACATCATCGCTCACCATCAGGCGTGTACATATAATTCCTGTAGGATGCAAGGAAACCTGTCGACAACAACTAGTTTTCTTACAACTAGTATGCAATCCGAAATACATAAATAAGGTCGGGTACAGACGCGCGGGTCAGTAGCTCAGGAGCCTGCGCAAGAGTTAGTTGTGTTATTTGTGAAGGTGAAAAAATACTTCAAAAACAATGTTTGTAAACTTACTTTTAGTGTCTACGATATCTGGTTTAGTGAGTGCTCAAAGTTTATTGCGTAAGTACACAAATTAAAAAAAAGTTACATTATTTGTAGTTTTCAGTTATTAGTGGTACCGTCTTCGACAAAACTTCACGGCACTTTCGCTCTTATACTTCACTAGCTGTGCCCGGTGGCTTCACGTGACATCGACTTTAAGGGACGTATCGTGATGCTGCCCTATAAACATCCTCAAAAAATGAAGTACCAACAACAATAAATTTACAATTTAAAAAAAACGGGCTTCAACTGACTCTTTCACCAACTAAACGCATTACTCCAATGAAACAGCGAGGTTTCGGAGTAATGAAAACATCTATTTTGATAAAATTTATATGGGACCACCTCTGAAGTATGATCTATCAAACAAATAAGAATCATCAAAATCGATTCATAATTGACGGAATGATCGCGTAACATACATACAAAAAAAAAAACATACAGTCGAATTGAGAACCTTCTCCTTTTTTAAATTCGGTTAGAAAGCAAAAATATTTTTTTAAATCCGACTTAGTTTCAAAAATTAGTGCGTTCCAACAAACAAACTTTTTCGCTTTATTACACTAAATAATAATATAGTATAGATTAATTTTAAACATAAGATTTTTTAATAATAAAATTTTATTACGACATAAAAAGTTTCCTTTGATTAAAAACCAAAAACAAGATTAATTATGATAATTAAATAAACACGAAAGACCACTAATAAAAGAAGTCCTTTAAAAATGTAGCCAGTGTCATGATGGGATGATGTAAAGATTCTAACGATACCCCATACATTAAAATCTGTTCAGGCATTTAAAAGTTATGATGAAATAAAGAAACTCACACATACATGAACCCTGTAAACAATACAAGGCCAGATTGAATAGATATCTTCTAATTCTGCGTGCTTCATCTTCGACCACATCATCGCTTACTATCAGGCGAGTTGGTGGTGAAACACAGACTTATCCGTAAAAATAATACATTCCTTTATTTGGGCAGTTGTGTAACAAAGTAAAGTAAAGAAAATTTACTTATTTATTTTTTAATATCTTAATATTCTTTCCGCATCTAAAAATTTGTCCGGAAACTTCGCTTCAGTGTCTTAGATGACGATTATAAAATACTTACTTTCAACTTGAGGGTGTAGCTAGCCAGTCGAGTACTAGAAAGTACTCTACCACCACGTTATGGTTATCTCGCGATGTTTTTCTTCACTAGCAGCTCAAGCTCATTGTTGGGGTTTGAACCCACGCCCTTCGGCGTGCGAACCGGCCGCGCTAACCACTGAGCTATCATCGCTAGTTTGACTGTGACTTATTTCACTTAGTCTATCATCAAATACAAGACACTGGTATATGAACTAATTGCAACTTAAAAAAAAAGATTAACTTTAATTAAGGTATCCCCTAATAATAACAAAATAGTATACCTTCATTTTGCTTAGCCGTAGTCGGGTAAAAAATATTCAAATAATACTGATTTTTTTTAAATGTAACATTAACGAGACGAACGCGACGCTCTCCTGATGTTAAGAGATAACGCCTGTCGATGACCATTGTACCGATACACAGAACTTTAAGTAGTAAAACAAAGTCCAGGGCTTCGCTGCCTTGGCGCTCATTACTTTGAGACTAGATGGTTAGTCTCAATAGCCCTGTAATTTCGCTAGCTGTAGTATCCTTCAAACCGGAACACAGTAATGTTTACACACTGCTGCTTGGCGGCAGAATATCTGGTACTGCGGTGGTACCTACCTAGACGACCTCCTGCTAAGGAAATCTACCACCGAGTAAAAAAGTTTGTTCACACAAAGAAAATATGTTTGCCAATAAGGAACCTTTTGTCCCTTATGATATTCAAAGATAATCATCTATTAAACGGCCCATCAGGTCCTAGGACAAATTAACAATTGGTCACGTAACTCGATGCCTTTGTGAACCGGGAACTTTTTACATGCTTTAACCTCGGTTTAACGATTTTTATGACTGCATTAATATTTTATGTGGTAGGTAACTAATTTCCTCCTTTGATAGGCTTGAAGGTAAATTTATCTCATAATCGATTGATTGATTATTATTGTTCACACCAAAAATTATACAATACAGAATAGTTTTTTTTTTTAATTCGTTTTAGTCCGCATTCCACCAACTCGCCTGATGGTAAGCGATGATGTGGTCGAAGATAAAGCACGCAGACTTAGAAGATCCCTATTCATAATTCAAAGGTGTAACAATTGGCGAACTTATCGCTAAAAGCGATCTCTTCCGGGCAACCTTAGGATGGAAAAGATGCCTGCTCATTTCTCTATACGTTGATGTTGTCGGTACCTGGTTGGTTTCCTTGGTGGTGATCGTCTAGGTAAGTACCACCGCAGTATCAGATATTCTGTCGCCTAGCAGTAGTGTGTAAACATTACTGTGTTTAGCTTTGAATGGAAACTGCTAGTGAAATTACAGGGCTGTTAAGATTGAAAGTCTCAAAGTAATGCGCGCCAAAGCAGCGATGCCTTGGACTTTGTTTTGCTACTCAAAGTTAGCTGTATCGCTGCAATGGCCATGTAAATGCGTTATCTCTTACCATCAGGAGAGAGTCTCGTTCACCTTATTACTTTTACTTAAAATAGCATCGGTTGACGGAATCCCGAAAACTTTAGTAATTATAAAAGTAATTGAATATTTCATTTACTTTCTCAACATGCGTAGAATAATAATTTTATTCTTGCAAATCTAAAACGTCAAGGCATATGTGTTTTTTTCCTGTTCTGTGCAAAAGTTAACGAGGTCATCAGCTACTACTTGACTAAGGACTTAAAAGAACTATTTAATGTCTATTTGTTTGTCATATCCCGCGTTATTGGTCCAAGCAGATGCACCAAGGCTTACTTCAGGCTTCGTTTGGAGCTGTTGGTTCGTCCATACTGCGCCGGAATATAAATGTATGTTTGTCTGAACAATGAGATAATTTACATGCGAGTTGATTCCGACCTTAACCTGGCTTGCGAATTATAGGGTTTTTTGGAGGTTTTTGATTGACTAGATTTTTTACATATGTAAAAGCAATACGGGTAGCTACCGCTTTATCAAACGTATCAATAATAGTATCTGGATGACCGAGCTTTGCTCTGCTGAAAACACGGATAAAACGACGTTTTCTAACAATGAAACCTAGCTAGATCGATTTATCGTTCCCGAAACCCTCTGCATACGAAATTTCATTAAAATCGTTGGAGCCGTTTCCGAGATTCAGAATATATATATATATATATATACAAGAATTGCTCGTTTAAAGGTATTATCATATATTAGTATATATATATATATATATATATATATATATATATATATATATATATATATACTACTATTTCGTAGCTAAGTACCTAATCTATATTTTTCACTAATTTTTTTTACCAAATTGTTAGCGAACAAATGATCGTACAAAGTCTAACTCTGGTCATGGAAAATACGCGACGTTCATCAATAGGATTATGATTAGGATTATATCTAATATATATATATATATTAGATTAGATAGATAAAGCTCCCGGGCTAAAGAGACTCTAACGTGTGTGAGCAAAAATTGCTAAAATGTCAGCCATAATCCTATTGATGAACGTCGCGTATTTTCCATGACCAGAGTTAGACTTTGTACGATCATTTGTTCGGTAACAATTTGGTAAAAAAATTTGTGAAAAATATAGATTACGTACTTAGCTACGAAATGAAAATCGGGTAGAAGTTTTGATAGGAACGCGGAAATTTATCGCTATATAGTTTTTTTTCTTCTAAAAACTTACGTTTTTTCGTGTGCTTATGTATAAAAAAGTGTTTTTTTCATAAAATGATGTTTTGCATGTAAAGTGATGTAATGTGACAGAACTTATAGTAAATCACTATTTTACTAGGGCATGACCGGACTCACCTTGACTTACTTTGCTCGACTTTGACTGTGATTTAGGTTTATTTAATTTGATTATCCATTTAGAACTGGAAAATATCGAAACACTTGACTGGCAAATGCAAAAAGTGAGATGCCAAAAACAATGAAAATGTAATGAGACAAATGAAGATTAATGATAATTATTATAATGATGCAAATTTATTAAATAAAACAAAACAACATTGAGTTTGTTTTGTCTCAAAAATGTATGTTTTTCCATAGTCTAGTTTTGTGAACTTTATTGCTTGTTTACGTAAACATCATTAATTTAAAAAAAGATTTATTGATCGATGCCAAAAATAAATAAAAATGTGCCTACGTTATTGAGGAAATTCGTCGAGGAAGACTTATGCGGAAGTAGGTAGGTACATTCATTTTTTCTTCTGAAGGTTCCATAGGTATTATTTTACTATTTTATTTTTAGTCTGAACATCGTATACCGTGCTCAATGGAAAGTAAATAATACGCAGAAAAGTGACTCAATGAAGTATGAACTTTCGTGTTGTTTTCAAAACATCATCGCAGCTTGTATCTTGTAGTAAAGTTACTACTTTAATAGAGCATGACTAGACTATAGTTTGTATGACTATGACTTAAGACTTGTTTAACTTATTTTTTTATAAAATACTTGACAATCTCGAAGCACTTGATCCAAGCACTTTTGTAGCGGTGATGGTTCAGTGGTTAGCGCGGTAGGTTCGCATGCCGAAGGGCGTGGGTTCAAACCCCAACAATGAGCTTGAGCTGCCGGCGAAGGAAAACATCGTGAGGAAACCATAGCGTCGTGGTAGGGTACTTTCTAGTACTCGTAGCTAGCTACCACCCTCAAGTTGAAAATCTGCCGCCAAGCATCTAACGGTGTGTTCCGGCATCCTCACTTGAGAGCCAGTTCCATTCCAGGCTAGGTGTGCTTCACCATCTTCGACCACACCGTCACTTAACATCAGGTGAGCTGTGGTCAAACACGTAGCCTGTCAGCCATAAAAAAAAAAAAAAAAAAACAAATATACAAATAGCGACGCCAAAATAAAAAAGAAAAACTTAACCTTACAATCAACAAATATGTCAAGAGAGTTTTGGCGGGAACGCGGTAAGCGTCGTGTAAGCGCCCCATTGTATTTTTTTCAAAACTAGTGTTTTTTCGAGTGTTTATGTATAAAAATAGTGGTGTTTTATTCATAAAGTGCCGAATTACAAGCACGAGTGTGGGAAAGTGATATAATGCGGTGAAACATGACTTTTCGTGTTGCTTCCAAAACTCCGTCGAAGCTTATAGTAAAGTCGCCACTAGTTTAATAAAGCATGACTAGATTTAACACATGAATTGCAAAGCCTCCCCAAAAGGGCTAATAGAATTTAAAACAAATAATTTACAAATGTCAAAATTAACTGTCAAATCAATGAACTAAAAGGCGGGAAATCTCAGTTGAAACTAAACAAATATTGCCGATTTTGAGAGGACTGATTATCATAAACATATTTCATTTACGATAGCTTGGAATATACCTAACTGAATGTTTCAACATGGCGTGAAATCTGCCAGCTTGCCCAAACGCGGCAAGGTCGCTTATGCAACCTGACGGTGAAAGATGAAAGTAAGGGATACGCGGTATCTGCATTGCTCTGTATCTCTATGCTAGTGGGCGACATATTTATTGATATTGCAAATAGTTGTCGCAAGCTAGTCTGAAGGAGATACGTTGGGGTAAGACACACCTCATTCTTGAAACAAACGTATGGTAGGCCAGTTGGAAGAATTCTACTATATTATAAATTAGATTTTTATATCATTTATATTACTTATATATAACTTGTAATAGTTTTATTTTCTTTCTTACACAAATAAATATTTTTTTAGCGTAGGTCACTAAACCTCCTGGCGTCATTTCCCCAATGCTGGTCGTGCGTGACCCGCCATTGTATCTTCTCTCGTACGATGTTTCAATTCGCGTGTTCGGCGACGTTGATGTTAAGAATGATTCTGATCTGATCCGTCCGGTGATTTAGCCACCTTCCTCTTGACGACCTAACCTCTTTTTTTTAATGGCTGACAGGCTAGGTGTTTGACCACAGCTCAGCTGATGTTAAGTGACGGTGTGGTCGAAGATGGTAAAGCACACCTAGCCTGGAATGGAACTCTCTCTCAAGTGAGGCTGCCGGAACACACCGTTAGATGCTTGGCGGCAGATTTTCAACTTGAGCTAGCCAGCCGAGTAATAGAAAGTACCCTACCACCATGCTATGGTTTCCTCACAATGTGTTCCTTCACCGGCAGCTCAAGCTCATTGTTGGGGTTTGAGCCCACGCCCTTCGGCATGCGAACCTACCGCGCTAACCACTAAGCCATTATCGCTATAAAATCTATTTTCCCGGACACAATTATGTGCCTTTGTACATCTCTATGGATTTAATTAATTTTTTTCTGTAAATGTAATGACACGAACTAGACGCTCTTCTGATGGTAAGAGACCTGTCCATGACCATAGTAGCGATACACAAAACTTTAAATAGTAAAACAAAGCCCAGGGCATCGCTGCTTTGGCGCTCATCACTTTGAGACTTTCTAAGGAGGAGGAATTGCTTTCTGGGAGGAATTGCTTGTAGCGATAAGGTCGCCAGTTGCTTCTTAAGTTTTTTTTTTTTCTTTAATTAATTTCCGATGCGGAATAGTTAGTCAATTGATCAACTTCAATTTCCGCAAATGGTATCGCCCAAACCGCAGAATCCGAAGCCGCGCTGTAGAAAGTAAAAGTCCTATAGTTGCCGAGAGAAAGTTTCAGCAATTAAATGTAACGTTGCATAATACACATTTCTTACCACTTACTTACTACCACTGCTACACTTCATAATAATAACAAACGTAATGCTTGTTAATTGGTTGTTACCACATTGTTTTTTGTTATGTTTGACAGGCTGTTTGACCACAGCTCACCTGATGTTAAGTGATGGTGTGATCGACGATGGTAAACACACCTAGCCTAGAATGGATCGGGTTGCTTATCGTAAGAGCCGATTAAAAGGGGTCTTATAATTTACTTAGTCAGTCTGTCATGTCCCGCCCAATTCATTTCAACGTTCTTATAATTTCAATTTTGTGTTTTACATTAGTCCTTCTAATTAAATTGTTATTTGGTATGTAGCGATGATAGCTCGGTGGTTAGCGCGTTCGGTTCGCACGCCGAAGGATGTGGGTTCAAACCCCAACAATGATTTTGAGCTATACTAGAAGGTAAACTCCGTGAAGAAACCATAGCATTGTGGTATTTTCTAGTACTCGGCTGGCTAGCTACCACTTTCAAGTTGAAAATCTGCACCTAACGGTGTGACCGTGTGATATGTTCATTTGAGTGCCAGTTCCATTCCAGGCTAGGTGTTTTTTACCAATTTCGACCACATCGTCACTTAACATCAGGTGAGCTATGGGCTGACCATTTAAAGAAATATTATTAAGTAGGTACTCCCAGGCGTCATTATCAGATAAATTCAATGATGCACAATTACAGATGAACTAAATGGCAAGTTACCAAGTTAGCAGTTTTAAGAGCAATTACAATTCAAATGTACTTAAACGGTTACAAGTAGTGAATTATTCATTACTGCGCCAGGAAATGAAGTTACGAAGGGTTACGTCGGTACAGCCACGGTCTAACTGATACTAACACTTATATTAGCGTATCAACAAAGATTTGAAAATAACGGACATGACTCTTCTTTATCTTTAGATGAGATGAAAGTTCTAGCAGTAACAATAATTCACTGAAAAAAAACACGGGCAAGTGCGAGTCCCACTCGCCCACAGAGGGTTCCGTACATACTAGTAGGTATGATAAAAAGTTCGGGAATCGAGTTTTGAAGTTTATGGCTTTGGTCCTATTTTTTGTGATTAAATTAAAAATATATTGTGTTCTTTTATGTGTACGACATGATTGATGTGTTCCTTTATGTAAATAAATAAATATCGTAGACATTACACACAGAACGTTATTTGACCCCAAATTAAGCAAAGCTTGTACTATGGAAATCAGATAGCTGATAGAATACTTATATACCTATATATTTTTTTTAAATATATTCATACTTATAGGTAATATATGCAGAACACCCAGACACAGAACAAAAATGTTTGATTATACTACAAAATGCTTGTCTTGAGTTTGAATCGAACCCACGCCCTACGGCTCTTAGAGACACACTACCAATAAACCAACAGGGCAGTCAGACTATAAGTGTAATATAAGACAATGCTTCTTGTCAAATTTCAAAGTTGTAGGTCAACGGGAAGTACCTTTTTAGGTTTGATTCCCTTGTGAATATGCAGTTTTTGCGACATAAACAGCTGTAACTTTTTAGATTGATTTTTTTACAACTCCAAGGGACAGATCTGCGTATATAGTTTTCTATTCAATATCTCTGCGCGTTCCCGAGATAGAAGGTCTTGACAGACGGACAGACAGACAACAAAGTGATCCTATAAGGGTTCCGTTTTTTTACCTTTTGAGGTACGGAACGCTAAAAACAGTATAGAAGTTACCGCATTGAAGAAAGTAATTGTGTAATGGAGTGTGATCGCGAGTTAAGATTGTGTTATAGAGGATTCGAGACCTTAACCGCAAAGAAAATGTAAGTTAAGTATAACCGACTTAAAATTTCGAAGTCAAAGAAAAAATTGTGTTAAACAGAAAACTTTAAAACAAAGCAGCGAGTCGGAAAAGCCGTTTTGTAGCAATCAAATAGTTTTCAATGTTTGTTTTTTTTTAAAGATTTATTTAGGTAATTATAAATATTGGTATTTTATTTATAAATACGTGTCGAATTACGTGCGTGAGAAGTGACATAAAGCGGTGAAAGTTGCTTTTCGTGTTGCTTCCAAAACTATTGAAGCTTATTGTACAGTTACCACTACTTTACTAGGGCAAGATCGGTCTCGATCTTGATTTTCTTTGTGTGATTATAACTTGCAACCTATTTCACATGAAAATATAAAAACACTTGATACTGGCAAATGCACAAATTTCGCAGCCAAAGACAAAGAAAAAAAGCGTCTGCAAAACGGCCAACCAATCAGCGTTGATGATTCTGTAGACGATTTTTATTTTAATTTTTATATAATGGAAAGAAATAAATAAATATTATCAATTTAATTTCGTAATATGCAAAGTTATAAAAAAAAAAATTACAGTTTAATTTTTTTTTGTGGGATAGTTACTGAGTAACTGTATACACTGCTCTACAGTTTAGCTGCAAGAACAATTACTGTATAAATCACGTCATCTAGTACGTAGTACATGTCGCTGTTTGAGACCAATCATCATCATCACCACCACCATCATATCATCATCACCCTCACCACTACCACCATCACTGTCATCACTATCATCATTACTGGCCTCACCATCATCATCACTGTCATCACCATCATTGTCATCATGATCATCATCATCTCAGCCGTAGTACGTCCACTGTTGAACATATGCCTCCCTCGTTGAGTTCCATAAAGACCGCTTGGAAGTGGCTACCATGAGATCAATACTGTCAATAAATATAACTGTATATTGCTCGTATATTGTCGCAACTTTCGCGAGTAGTTTGCGGCAATATGATTATGGCAACTTTGCTACTCTAGTCGACCTTCAAGTCTTCGATAGTTAAACTAGAAAATTACATATCGACAACTGCCACCCACTGTCGTGAATAGGCTATAAGGCAGCTAGCTCACGCGGTCTAATTTTGAATAAACGCAAGACATTAAAAAAAAATCTTGCAACATAACTAACTTTTTTGTAAAAAAGAAGGAGCTTCTATGTTCAACTGTATGTTTATTTTTTTGGTATTATGGTTTAAAAATCCATCTACTCTACCGATTTTTCATGTAATTTCTATGATAAAAAAAACACATTGTGTCCCAATAAAATTTGAGGGTTGCCCTCGAATATTCTGGGATCTCATCATCAGATCCTAACTTAGAACCAATGGGAGCACCTGGAAAGTATACACATATAAACAAAAAAAAAACTCGAATCGGTCGAGGCGTCTTCGAGTAATCGGGGAACATACATAAAAAAAGATTCCAATGAATTGAGGACGTCCTCCTTTTTTTGAAGTCGGTTAATGGCCGTATGCATGCCGTTGGTTGGAACATGTGTTGTTAGCTGCTCTTTAGCCACGACACGGCCAGTGGTAGCTGATTGCACCTATTAGTTGCAATAATATTTTGACAGGCGCTGTTTATAAGCAACGTCGCGTCGCCTGCCTTTGCGCAACATAAAATTATACATCGGAGATGCGTATTGCCAAAGTGTGTTTGAGATGACGTTAGGCAGTAAAAGAATGTCGCATGTTATTCTGAAGATCTTGGCAAATTCTGTGGTTTTATTTAACCACAGCATTCAGATTAACTCTTAAATTGAATAATAATATAACTCTTTATTGTTCACACCAGTTACAACAATTATAACACTATATAAACTTAAAACTAGTGGTTGCCTTATCGTTAAGAGCGATCTCTTCCAGGCAACCTTAGTATGGAGAAGATTCTACTAAGTTAATGACGGAGTGTGTTGACAAGAGAATTAAAATAAAATAAAAAACGTTGTAAACATAATAAGGCTACCATCTATTTTACAAAATATCAATACTTAATTATACCTTATAGAATATATACTTATAGAAATACATATATACATTTACATGTATATCTATATGTATATATATTTTATATATTTTTTTAAAATTAACTCATCAAGGCTACTATATTATTATATATTTTGCGCAGTGCCATCTAAGTCGCAAACTAAGCAAAACTTTCACTATGAAAACCAGATATTTGATATAAATATTACTATGTCAAAAAATAAATTATAATGGGTCATAGCACTCGTAATTAATTTTGTGAAAAAATTCGCTGTTCTATTGAGAAATTTCACTGACCCTCAACGAAATAGCTGTTCTTTTTATCCCAAAAATATAGTGTTCACGCGGGAACAGCGGGTATAACCGCAGGGCGCAGCTAGTAATATATACAGAACATCCAGTCAATACCACAAACATTTAATTTTATCGTCACATAGAATTTGTCCTGGTTAGATTGAACTTACACCCTACTGACAGCTCTTGAAGAAGATATTCTACCAAGTAAGTGAACAGAGCATTCATATATCTGTTAAAAACAATGTATTGATAAACAAGCGTATTCAAACGTGAGCAGAGTTTGGAAATACGCGTCCCATTACGCGGATTATGTATAGGCAACCGGTACAAGGTCAGTTGAGAGGTTGTTGGACGACCACTGCAACGCTGTCATTATTGCGAATCACAGAATAGTGACTAATACCTTAGGCTGGGAGTACACGGCAAAATAAGTCTCACGAAATATTTTTTAAGATTCCGTACCCTTTTTTAATAAGACAGGTTAGGGTTTTTGAGATGCTCTCCTGATGGTAAGATATAACGTCTGTCCATGACCATTGCAGCGATTAACAGGAGTTTGAATAGTAAAACAAAGTCCAGGGTATCGGTGCTTTAGAGCTCATTACTTTGAGACATTCGATAGTTAGCCTGTAATTTCGCTAGCTGCAGTACCCTTCGAACCGCAACAGTAATGTTTACACACTACTGCTCAGCGGCGGAATATCTGTTACTGCGGTGGTAGCTACCTAAACGACCTCCTGATAAGGAGATCTACCACTAAGTGCAAGGTTACACATTTTTTGTAGTGATGGTTTAGCGCAGTTGATTGTTACGCCGAAGGTAAGGTAAAAACATCGTGAGGAACCCATAGCGTGGTGGTAGGATACTGTTGACAGCTCTCCTGATGTTAAGTGACGGTGTGATCGAAAATAGTGAACACAGCTAGCCTGGAATGGCCCTGGGTGTCAAGTGAGGCTACCAGAACCCAGTGCTTGGCATTAGATTTTTAAACCGAGAGTTGTAGCTAGCCAGCTGAGTATTAAATAGTACCCTAACACTACGCTATGGTTTCCTCACGATTATTTTTCAAGCTTATTGTTGCGATTTGAACCTACGCCGTTCGGCGTGTGAACCAACCACAGTAACCACTGAGCTATCATCGCTACAAAAATCCAAAAGAACGAAATTCAACAGGACTATCATCATCATTATCATCATCTTCGTCAGCCATAGGACGTCCACAGCTGGACATAGGCCTCCTCCTGGCAATACTCGCCACGCTTGGCAGGCGGGTTGGCGAGCGCAGTTAGGTGTGATTGTTCAACGGAGACGCTGCTGCCCATCTTCCGGATTACATCCCTTAGCCGACTCTTACGGCAACCACGGGTAGAGAGGGTGGGGTACAATTCTTACGCCGGCACCACCACAGCAATACAATACTATTACAAGACCATACAATTAAAATAATATAGGGTTACAAGCTTGGGCTATACGCTGGAAGGTCATTGTCTGCCCGTTCGCTTCTATCTTGATCTTCACTTTGTCATCGTTGCCTTGCTATTGTTTTCGCTTCGTTAACTATCATCTATCTTGTGACCTCGTGACCATTCCACTGCACATCTCTAATTTATCATTATAATATCATTATAATGATAATTTCAGCGGATAACTTCATAAGGTGTAAGCAGAAGGATCCCGAACTCAATGACTGCCTCAAGGAAGCTATCCCAGACGCAATCCGGAAGATGAAGAAAGGTAATTCAGTGACAGGAGCTCGTTTGAGTCTTAAAGTGTTTTACTTGACAGACATTGCGAGGAATCTTTTACATAGGTAGGTGTTCCATAGGTTTATAAATAAATAGAGATATCTACGTCTATGATGACATTACATTCACAATTGTGATTCAGATGTGACAATTGTACATTGATTATATACCAATAAATTGTTTATGATTATGACATACATGCATTTGAAAGCGAAGGACTGTTTTTTGTTTTTTAATGCTCGACAGGCTAGGTGTTTGACCACAGCTCACCTGATGCTAAGTGACAGTGTGGTCGAAGATGGTAAAGCACACCTAGTCTGGAATGGTACCGGCTCTCAAATGAAGCTGTCGGAACACACCGTTAGATGCTTGGCGGCAGATTTTCAATTTAAGGGTGGTAGCTAGCCAGCCGAGTACTAGAAAGTACCCACCATGCTATGGTTTCCTCACGATGTTTTCCTTTACCGGCAGCTCAAGCTCATTGTTAGGGTACGACCCCACGCCCTTTGGCATGCGAACCGACCGCGCTAACCACTGAGCTATCATCGCTACAAATAATATGATATATAATATGATCTTTCAGGTATAACGTCGCTGTCCGTGCCGCAGATGGAGCCGTTGCACGTGTCTGCCATCAACATCGATTCCGGCGCTGGTCCCGTCACCATCACACAGAACTACAAGAACATCAAGCTGCGCGGCCTCACGGACTCCATCATCACTACTTACAAGTGAGACTGCACCGCGCCCCGTTCCTCATAAAGTTTGAGGAGTCTTCAGACCAAAGACGACCCGCTGTCACAGCACGGCGGGTTGATTTCGGCAACATTATTGATGAGAAGAGACTACCCGACTTCCAATCTGGAGGTCCTGAGTTCTAATCTCAACGACGCGCATGACTTTTCTTAGTTTAGTGCGTATTTCCGATCATTTCAAACGGCCAAGGAAAACATTGTTAGCGATCCTATATATCTGAGATTCCTTGCTAACAATTATGTAAATGTTTTTTTTTTGTGTGACAGTAATGAGACGAACGAGACGCTCTCCTGATGTTAAAAGATAACGCCTGTCCATGACCATTGCAGAGATACACAAAACTTGGAGTAGTAAAACAAAGTCTGGGGCATCGCTGCCTTGGCGCTCATTACTTTGAGACTAGATGGTTAGTCTCAACAGCCCTGTAATTTCGCTAGCTGCAGTACCCTTCAAACCGGAACACAGTAATGTTTACACACTACTGCTTGGCGGCATAATATCTGGTACTGCGGTGGTAGCTACCTAAACGACCTCCTGCTAAGGAAATCTACCACCAAGTAATGTATATTGGGACTGATAAACAACAAGAATAATTTTGTCTTAACGAAAAGCCAAATTGATTACCAATTTAAAAAGATTTGAAAATATAACACAAATAAAAACTGAAATAAAATATCTTAGAATTAATACACATCATCAGCCATAGGACGTCCACTGCTGGACATAGGCCACCTCCTGGGGGGGTTTTGCCAATACTCGCCACGCTTGGCAGGCGGGTTGGCGAGCGCAGTTAGGTGTGATTGTTCAAGGAAGACGCTGCTACCCATCTTCCGGATTACATCCCTTACTTACGGCAACCACGGGTAGAGAGGGTGGGGTACAATTCTTACGCCGGCACCACCTCGGCAATAATACTACGGAATTAATACTACTCACACTATTTACAAAAACTAGGTAATTTAAGTGTATTCTGGCTTCGTATCCTTTTGAAGGAAATACTGGCAGTATTGCCACGCTGGATAGCAATTCTAATTGACCAAAGTAGATGCCAGCATTCTGGTCACCTGAAACCTCTTCTAAACGTTTGGCCAGGTCCCGATATAGTTCGTGACAGGCCGAGCCCCCACGGACCTAAATTAAAAAAAGAAAGTTATCTAATATATGTGAAGTCTGCTAACCCGCACTTGGCTAGCGTGGTGAACTATTCATAGCGATGATAGCTCAGTGGTTAGCGTGGTCGGTTCGCATGCCGAAGGGCGTGGATTCAAACCCCAACAACGATGTTCAGCTTTTGGTAAAGGAAAACATCGTGAGGAAACCACAGCGTGGTGGTAGAGTACTTTCTAGTACTCGGCTGGCTAGCTACCACCCTCAAGTTGAAAATCTGCCGCCAAGCATCTAACGGTGTGTTCCGGCAGCCTCACTTGAGAGCGATTTCCATTCCAGGCTAGGTGTGCTTTACCATCTTCGACCACAACGTCACTTAACATCAGGTGAGTTGTAGTCAAACAACAAGTCTGTTAGACATAAAAAAAAAAAAAAAAACTATCGCCTTACCCTTCTTACAATAAGAAGAGGAACACAAACCCATACAGTACCGAGAAGGTGCAAAAAAAATCCCACGTTCGCTCCGCTCATAAGCTATTCTCTGAGAAGAAAATAATAATGATGAAAATAGAATCTATCACTTGACCGTATTGCTTCTGGGAATTACGTAAACGTAGCTTGCAACAATACATGAGTAAAAATGAAAGTAAAATTTTAACAAAAAAAAAACCATCTTCATATGGTTTTCTCATGGATGCCGTTGTCAGACTCGACCGAATTGAAATGGGACAATACGAAATAAAAAAGAATCATCAAAATCGGAACCCAGTCGAAAGTTATGAGGTAACAAACATTTTTTTTTAAAACCAGTCGAATTGAGTACCTTCTCTTTTTTTAAAGTAGGTTTAAAAGAAATAAAGAACATACAAACAAATAATAATACATACAGTCGAAAATAGAACCTCCTCCTTTTTTGAAGTCGGTTAAAAAGAGAATAAATGTTTTCTTATAATGAATGGTATGCTTATTTCATGAGATTTTGTAACATTTTTTATTTCTAATAAAAAATCTAAAATATCTTTAAAAAGACGATACTTTCAAATAATAAAAGTATCACGTGAATTTTTTAACTTGTCTATGGGCAGAAAAAGGTTTGAAAATTAACATGTCTTAGTTTTACATCGATCCTAATTATGGTTCACTTACAATATCACTTTTGATCGCGCAGCCTCCCGTTAAATATAAGTTCAAAGCGTATCTTTAAGCTGATACTTTCCCACTACCTGATTTCAGAGCGGATCTTCCCCACTACCGATTGAGAACTGACTCACGGACGCCCAAGATGGAGTTCATAGCAGACTACGTGATGCAGGGAAGAATATTAGTGCTCCCCATCCAAGGGAAAGGTGTTGCCAACATCACTATGGGTAAGTTGAAGAAAGCTCAATTAGAAAAGTTAGTGTCAATTTCAAATCCTAGCTTAAAAAAGTACATAGCGCCATCTAGTGACGAGTAGAGAAATTATGACCAAACTTAGTTTTTTGTTTGTTTTTGGCATCACACTGTGCATTTGCCAGTATCAAGTATTTCATGATAAACCAAGTTAAGTCAAAGTAGGAAGTCAGGGTTATATTTGGTTATATCCTGGAAAATTATTGGTTAATTTACTACAAGATTCGACGGATTTTTGGAAGCACTACAAAAATAAATTTACCACGCCACACTTTTAACTCCTGTACACGTAATTATACTAATTTTCATAAAACACCATTACTTTTAATAAACAATCGAAAACACACGTTTTGTAATGATTAATAATACGGTGACATGATTTTTTCACACTCCCGCCAAAACTTTTTATATAGAGTTTGAAATAAGTACTAGCTTAGAAAAGCAAGTTACGCTATCTAGTAGGGAGTAGAGGAACTATGATTATGTCGCGAAAAAGTTTAAACATATAACCTTCGCGCAAATAGTTGACCATATTTCATCGCAATCGGATGAACGGAACGGGTACAGCATCGAATGAACAAACAAACAAACATTCATTTTAATATAATACATATTAACTAGCGACTCCAACCCGGCTTCACACAGGTGCAATGTAAATACTAATGTGGTGTCAGTGTGGAGTGATTAATAATTGTGATTAGACGTGTACTGCATACATATAAACCTTCCGTCTGTTGATGGAAACCACATTAAAATTGATCTAACAATAAGAGTACAGACGGCGGGAAGCGATTTCGTTTTCTATCATGTAAAGAAGATTCGTTGTTAGTTTTAAGTTTTTATGTAATAATTCAATAACCAATTTTATTTAATTTATTTATTTAATTTTGTAATTTTGGTGTGGTATCATTATAAAATATTTTTACATTCAAATTCCAGTGAACCTGGTAGTGAAACATGATTTGATCGGCGAGCCGCTGGTCCGCGATGGAGTTACTTACATGCACATCAAGCAATACAGAGTGAAGTTCATCCCACAGAAAGTGATACTGAACTTTTCTAACCTGTTCAATGGAGATAAGCGGCTGGGAGATCAGATGAATATGTAAGTTTACGCCGTTCTTACATGCTTGTGTATAATCGCGTCGGGCATGTTCACCGATTCGCAGGTTCTGGACTTTTATGCCGTCTTTATATCCAGAATAGTTTCCTTTAAAAATCAATTTTTAAAACATTTTGCCATGAAATAAATACCACATAGAATTTGATGATATCTCGTTACAACATCAAAAACTAATTATCAAAATTAAATAAATATTTCTATCTATTCCAGGTTCCTCAATCAAAACTCCGATCTAGTGTTCAACGAACTCAAGGAATCGTATGAAAAGTCACTGAGCACCGTGTTTCAAGATGTCACCAACAAAATCTTCGACAAAGTGCCGATGAACAAAATTTTCCTGGAAGAAACGGATCTCTAAAGAAAAAACCAAAATAAGCGGTTTAACTGCGGTGTTTTGTCATACCTTGTATAAAATAACATTTCGACAGTTGAGTGTTCAAGGTATATATTTAGTTTATTTCCGCTTAACAGTCGTTCCAGTTACAACAGTGATGAGGATGTTAATTTAACTAACTAGACAATAATTTAAAACTAGCAAAAGCTGAGCTTTGTTAGGGCTCGCGTAGTTTTTCTAATGGGTAATAATTTTTAAGACAGTTGTTATTTTACAACCTGATTCTAGTGGTGTCATCTAGTATTAAGTAGATTAACTACGATGTATTGGAGTATTGAGTTTAGTTCTGTTGCAGCGATGGTAACTCTTTAGTTTTCCAACAAATGGCGTTAGCAGTACAATAACATTATATCCAATGAATACAAACTTGTTAATGTTATTTTTGTTTAATGGTTATAATTACTTTTTTAACAGATAACACATCTAGATATGAAGTTAAATTACTGTGTTAAAGTACAAATCTATAGGCGTGATAGTTTTTCAGTAAAGTGTACCACAAAAATGCTCAGGTTGTGGAATAGTATTAGGGCTTCGCTCGGATAAGTAATCATATTTATCCTAACTTACATCATTATCAAGTTAGTTAAATTTAAATCCTCATTACTGTTGTAACTGAAACGACTCTTAAGTGGAAATAAACTAAATATATACCTTGAACATTCAAAATACACTTCCGCAAAGTAACGCCTGAATCAATCAATTATTTCAACAGTTATTTTACTGAAAAATAGATGAAACAATCACTCATAATTATTAGCATATGTTCAGTTCCACAAATATGTTAACCTTTAAACTAAATTTTATGCCTTATGTGGCAATCAACCCTAATATTTTCCTGTATGAAAAATATATTAAGTATCCTCCTATAGTATTACTTGGTGGTAGATCTTAGCAGGAGGTCGTCTAGGTAGGTACCACCGCAGTACCAGATATTCTGCCGACAATCAGTAGTGTGTTAACATTACTGTGTTCCGGTTTGAAAGGTATTGTATCTAGCGAGTGCTGCCTGCCGGCTCTAGGAAGTCTTATAGAAACAGTGATAGCAATTTACATTCACGCGGAATCATTCCATAGCAATCAGATGATAGCAAGATTTAAGGCTTTTTTTGGAAATGGTGTGTTTCAGTTTATTGTTATAGTCTTTTGCATAATGTTCCTTTTATATAGTTACCAACTGCGCCCCGCGGTTTTACCCGCGTGGTGATGGATGATGATGATGATGAAAAGTATTCTATGTTTTATTCCAGGGTCTAAAGTATCTACATGCAAAATTTCATCTAGATCCGTTCAGTCGTTCTGGCGTGATTGAGTAACAAACATCCATCCATCCAATCATTCACATTTATAATATTAGTGGGAAAAATGGATCAATGTTCAAATTTATCTGTCAACTTCTAGTTGATGTAAAATTGTCAACTTCAAGCACCGTTTGTAACTAGTAGTTACATTAAGTAACTAAATACCTTTTAAACATTACCAAGCTTAATTTTCATTTTTGTTTTTCTGTGAAAAACAATATTGTTGGTAATTTTTTTCACGTTCTTATACTTTTATTAAAACACCTGGCTGGTAGGTTATTAAATACAAAGTTAGAGTTAAGTTAGACTTTATTTATTATTACTGCTTTAATTAATTAAGTAGGTAATACATTCGAAATGTAACTATTATTAAAGAAATCCATATAAGCGTTGTTTTTATTACAGTTGTTAACATTGTCCAATTTTGTTTGAGGCATTCTCAAGTTCAAAAATCATAATTTATTTGCTAAAAGTGCCATCTATCCACTAGTAGCAAAACTAATTCCAGTGATAAGTTATAAGAGTCATCTATCGACGACTAGCAGAGTTATCTAGTAATAAGTTCCAATGTCACCCATGGCGTGAACTTTCTTCGGCTGTCTTGTCACAATTTTACTGGGAATTCTTTCGTTCAATTCCACGTCTGGTTGCTGTTGGTTGTTATATCTTCGAGCGTTGTTCAAACATGTGGACTTACAGCACGCCTCATTAATTATGACCACTGAAACGACAATTATTTTATGCGTAGTGTTGTAAGACTAAAGTCATTTGGTCTTAATTTCGAGACTTTTCTTTTCGCAAGATTCAAGACTAATTAGTATTTAATTTAATCAATTAGTATAGCTTTCATCAATTACACTAATAATATATGTAAACTTAAAAAAAACCAATGATTATATCATATTATAGTAAAAAAAATATCTAAAAATTAATCACTAAAATACTAACATATGCCAACCAATAGTAAGTAGATCACCAAACCCAACAAAATGGCTACATACTCCATCACTAAGCGTTTCTGTAAATAAAAAACCCAAATTAATTTGTAATCACCGATAATAAGTTGATATATAGGGATTTGGGTTTGAGAATGGTTAATATACGAAAATTATT
This sequence comes from Biston stratarius, assembly GCA_950106695.1. NCBI lineage: Eukaryota > Metazoa > Arthropoda > Insecta > Lepidoptera > Geometridae > Biston > Biston stratarius. Next base: position 1,471,724 of record OX467106.1, on the reverse strand, counting down.
TTGTCAAGTTTTTGACACCAAAATGCATAGGTACACACAGGCCAGTAGACTTTTTTTTGAAAATTATCACCTCTGATTGCTGTGACCTTTTTGTCCAACCAGCGAAAACGGAAATGTTTTTGCGCCTGCGCCGATCAGAATGGACGCCTGAGCAAACGTCTGCAAATCTGCGGCTAGACTTGCCCGCGCTGCCGCGGCTTCTGGTAGCAAACACAACACAGCACACATAGCCTGTGGTAGCAACTAAATTCACACACCATCTCGGCGCTGCCACAAGCCGCGTCATGTTTGGGGAGGAATTCAAACAACGCGCTAAAGGGGGTACAGTTTCTTATGGAGACACCGGTGACCTCCATCCGGCTAATAAGGGAGATTTCCCGGAAAAAAAAAACTAAGTTACAATAATAACGGCATAACGGTTTTGTTTTTGATTCTTAACAATCAGATGTCGTCTGCGAAAGCATTTGAATATACATATTTATTTATTTATAAGTAAGGTATAAAATAGAAAATTACAAAGTGGCTAAACTTGTCCACACTGCCTCTAGTAGCAAACACAATACAGCACACATAGCCTGCGGTAGCAGCTAAAATCACCACCAGCGCTTCCACAAGCACGTCATGTTGAGGGAGTCATCCCAGCAACATACTACGGCTAAAACCTCTGTCAGGCTGATAAGGGGGCTGTCCCGGAATAAAAATGTACTAAGGATACAATTACAACGGCAGCATGGTTTTGTTTTTTATTCTAATAGGTTTGCATTTGACCACAACCTGCTATGTTAAGCAACGATTCGGTCTAGGATGGAGCACGCTTACCTAAGATTAAACTTCGTGTTTTAACGGAAGTACAAGAAGTACGGTAGTATTTTCTGTATCTTTAGAACTGCAAGAAATAACAAGAAAGAATCTCAATTGATTACGAATAACCAATGTGTGCCGGCTTAAGAATTGTACCCCACCCTCTCTACCCGTGGTTGCCGTAAGAGTCGGCTAAGGGATGTAATCCGGAAGATGGGCAGCAGCGTCTTCCTTGAACAATCACACTTATCTGCGCTCGCAAACCCGCCTGCCAAGCGTGGGTATTGCCAACCCCCGAAATGGAGGCCTATGTCCTGCAGTGGACGTCCTATGGCTGATTATATAATGTGATGAACCAATGTGTACCTAGTTATGACAGCCCAGTCTTTTAATTCGAGAGGTCTGGGCTCGAATCTGATGGAACTTTTTTTAATTATTGTATTTATTATTGTGCTAGCATTAAACGGTTAATGTCTAAGAGTTCTTGAAGTTCTCGAAGGTGTGTCAAGTCAACTTTTAATGGACGGTTTAATTATTGGGAGAAGAGATACGAATTTAGAAAAACTTTTATAAAAGAAATAATACATATAAAAGCCATATACGACAGGAATCTAGTGGCGCGACACGCCATTAGTTCAAGGAATCAAAAATATTGCCACATCCATGTCTGTATCTTCAGATTCATGGTTTTGGATATTCTATCTGGATTGGTATATGTGGATATGGATATGGATTATGGATTCATTCTTGGTGGCATGGCAGAGAAGACAGTCCGTTTAAATGCGACACACTTACAACAGCAAAGAGAACTTCTAGCAGCGCGCATCAGTCCTCTAATGGAGACAATCGTAGCAAACAGCATCAAAACAAAGAATAAAGCCTCCCAGTAATGATTAGTTAATAGCTTCATTATTTCTGTATTGAGTTTTGGATTGTGGATTACATTGCAAGAACTTAAAGCAAAAGTCTGTAAATTTTTCTCGACATCATTCGTGTGACAGAGCTTGTCATATCTAGTTTTGTTTGACGGAGGTTGGTATGCTTAGGATAATTTAAAAAAAAACTCACAGCTACGAATGCATCGCCTGCTGGCGCGTATAAGTTTTCTGAGCGCTTGGTAAGTAGCGAACATTATCACTATGAAGAATGCCGTCTCCCAGAAATGGTAAATAAGAAGAGACATAACTTGCTGTAAGAAGATTACATGGCACGAAATAAAGAAATTTAGAAAAAGTCGAAACTTGTAAATCTTTATTTGTTGATTGTCAGCTAACTGCCAGCTGAGGGACGTCAGTTTAAACAGATATATCTCCTGGAAAAAGTTTCGTTGTAAAAAAGTTGGAGAAAGAATTACGTTGAAAGATGATTTGAGACTTACAGCAAGAAATTGAACAATTGGCGGCACGCATTAGGCTTCTAATAGAGAGGTATGCAGCAAATAATATTAGTACGAAGAATGCAGTTTCCCAGAAATGGAATATCAGGAGCCTCATTCTCTGTGTTTTGCGGTTGGATGGATGGTCACATGCCTGGATTTACACAAAGTAAACAAATTCTTTAAAATATGTATTTGTTATTGATATGTTGGTTGATAGATGTCAGGGTTTGTCAGTGAATCTTTCTGTCTATCCTGCTAAGTGTTGTTTCAAATAGGTTCTGCTACTTCTTTATTTTTGGCGCTGCACGTTGTGTATATACAAGTGTATAGGATTATTTTATTATGCCTAAAATAAAAATATTTATTATCAGTTATTTATTGATTATTTATACATTATATACAACACAAAAATATTAAAAACTAGGGTGCCGCCAGCAGCGGGGCAGGGCTTAAGCTGCCGGTGGTTAGGGCTGCAGAGTGAGGAACCTCCTAACAATGCACGCCGTGTCAAGGATCACTGACTTTTGGATCTGACCCTTGACCCAACCGTCGAGCGAAAGTCTCTTTAGATGTTTATTATTATTATGAAAAATTAAGTTATGTCACAGAGTAAGTCACACAAAGTAAAAGCATGAGTCCAGTCTTTCCTTACTAAAATAGTGGTGACTTTACTAAGAGTTTCGATGGATTTTTGTAAACAACATTAAAAGTTTTGCTTCGCCATTTAATATCACATATTATCAGTGTATTCCAAATTTTGCGTACGAAAAAGACATCTAGATTAAACTTTTTTTTTAAACAAAATAGGATTGCGTTTTTCCACCATTTTACTTGATGTTAAGTGTTGATGCGACGTAAGATGGAGCACGCTTGCCTAGAAGATGTGAATCGGTATCTTCTAGACAAGCGATTCTTCTTTTGAAGACAACCAGATTGTATCCATCGGGAAACAGCGCATTCCACTGTTTAACAGTTCCCACAATTAAAGTAGATATTAAATCATTGGTTCGAGTTTTTGGAACGATGAACATGAAACGATGTCGCTTTTTCGTGCTTCTTGCTGCTCATGAGAAATAATGGTAATGGGGAAACTGGACCCATGACATATTATTAACATGATATAATACACTTTTCATTAATATATGAACAGAAAATTTTGAATAATTCTTAAGTTTTCAAAATGTCGTGATCGACGACATTGAAAATGGGAAATGCTTTTCGAGATTAACTATGTGGTACATGCATTTCTTGTCTGTTTTTAATCAGTAACATGTTTTTTATTCTTGGTTACCTGAAATAGATCCCTTGTGGCACATTTTCTATTTCTGGTGACCACAGCACATTAATGTGTCCTACAATATTTTATATATCTATCTATATGGCTCGACAGTATTGCACTTATTTTTAACCGACTTCAAAAAAGTAGGAGGTTCTCAATTCGACTGTATGTTTTATTGTATGTACCTATGTTATGTGGTCATTCCACCAATTATGATTTTGATAATTTATTTTTTGTTTGGTAGATCATACTTCAGAGGTGGTCCCATATAAATTTTACCGAAATAGATTTAGCACTTTTTGAGAAAATTAATCTAAAAACAACATATATACCCAGATAATGTTTTGGTTTGTGGCTCCCTTCAAAGTTTTTGAAAGGACTTTTCGTTTACTCCGAAACCACACTATTATATTGGAGCAGTGCGTTTAGTTGGCCTGAGCCATGGAGTCGGTTTTTTTTATTGTACATTTATAGCTTATTGTTTTACTTATGCGGGATTACTTACGTTTAATTATATCGGAAACTCCGATTATAATTTCAGCCACATCCGGTGGCCTTCCTCATGGAGACAAAGCTGAGAACGACGCGCGCGCGGCTTCGTCTTACTTCACGCGCGTTGTACTCACCTTTATCCTATAGTAAATAATAACTAAGTAAATAGTAACCCCGCCTAAGTAAAACAAAAATGTGTCAAAAACCACGTCAGTTTCCATAGCGTTGCATTTACATTAGAGGAGATAAGTATAGGAAAAAAACAACAATTTCATACTGTAAATTTTTCTTGTTTAATCAGTGAATCATTAACATGTCTATGGCATAATCACTGGTAACATGAAGTCGAAGTTAAAAAACTTAGCCTCTAATTTAACCCAATGTTACATTACCAAAATTAACTTTATTAATTATCAGACAAACATCATTATTTTTATCAATTTTGATTTTGTAACGTCAGGTTTAACAATAGCAACTTAAAAATATTACTTGCGTGTATTTGTGAGCATTTTCCATCGAATAATGCCTTATGTTATGTTATTAACAAATAGAAGATGTCTTAATTTAGTTTATTTTTATATGAATACCAAAATATGTGAATTATCATCTAAATTTACGTATTTTGATAATCAAATAACTGGTAGAGCATTATAACCTATTCATAGAGATTTAGCTAAAAGGTCTAGCTTTACAAAATATCTAACTAACGATTAGAGTGTTGGTTAAACAATTCAAAAATTGTCTCGCTGTTCAACTTGCGATTTACAAATGATTTGATACCATTTATTATGCATGTTTCTCTTCAAACATTAATTTAATTAAAATTAAATTCTACATTACAATGATAGAAGAGGATAATAAGTAATATATAGCTAGATATTCTAGCGCTAACATCAGCATATTATTTTTTGTGATTACTTATGAATTAATATAAAATTTTATTGAATGTGAGACGGACGGTAATTTTTTTATTTACAATAAATTAAAGTGTGGATTTATAAACTGCGTGAAAAAATATTTTTTTATTTTATAGCTATTTATTGAGGTATGAAAATGGATGACGCAAATCTCTTATTCATTTATGATAAAATTCCAATTTTTGAAATATATTAATGATAATTTTTGTTATTTAACTCTACAAAATATATTATAAGCTCTACAACCCTCACAACCTATAAACAATGAGATTACTATTCAAAATTCATTGCCAATATATCCCGGCTGTTCCAAAAATGGAATGATAATCATTTTAGTTAAATGCATACGTAGGCCAAATATAGATATTTATTTTCTTGTTACCGGGAAAACTTAATGCTAAAAACTTAAACTAAAAATTAATTTCGTCATTTAAGACATAGCATATAACGTTGTTCTTACAAAATGATGTTAACTAAATACATTTTTCACCTTTTATTAAGTGATTTGAAATTTAAACTTTAACCATATAACAAAGGTTCTGCATGAATATAGTTCGAAATAACATTTTATTTCTTGCATATTATACAACTTAAAAGCCATTTCATTATTTCAGTTAATTATTTTGTGAACGTCGCCTGTCACTTAAAATATATAATGAAATAAACTTTATCTAAATTAACTTTTTTCTTAGCACCATAATAATTTAATCAAAACTAAAGGCATCTACACGTTTTTTTTCATGATTTTATTTCTTTTTTTCTTTTTAATAATAAAGTGTAGACCGCTAAATTGTATTTACTCAAGTTCTACGAAAAATCTCAAACAAAGTGTTATGAAGGAAAAAAAATGGTTTACAACCGGCCTGCCGATTTATCAGATCTCAAAACAACACTTTGTTTAAATGATTTTTCTTTATTAACGAGTGCAAAATTTATAAAATGAGTATAATGCTAATCTACAACCAATACTTACTGTAATAGTTAGTACAATTTTTCTATTCTATACGTAGAATAATTAGCATACCTTAAAAATCGTAAATATGTCTATAATTCGAATTTAACGTAAACAACCAAACTTTACAATTTGTAAAGTATAGTTAATCAGCGTTTAACAAAGTGGTGTAATCTGGCCTTCAAGTTTTTAGATTCTAAATGTTGTGTTTCAAATTGAATATTATTAAATTGAAAACAAAACTGACTCAACTTGATCAGAAGTTTATCAAAATCTAAGACACCTACAGAATATCTACGATATTGAATATCTTAGAGATAACATATATCCGATACTACACCACCTTCAACAGTCAAAACGAGTGATTACCAAAACGTGCTGACCTTTGAATTCAGCTGTAAAGTCCACACGGTTAGTCCTTGGTTCACTGGTCACCGTCACTATCATCTTGTCATTCGAACTGCGTCGTTGACGTTGATCGCCTGCAGCCAATGGCAACAGGCGCTGGTATCCTTGAAGACCCATTCCTCTGGTCTTTCCTAGGACTGGCTAACTGTCTAGTACTCGTAGACCTTTCCAGCTTGCCATCCGACATCACCCAAGCAGACGTAAAGTCAGCATAATCAGAATCTTTTGAGCTAGCTCTGGAAAACGAATCGTCGCCTTTCGAATAGGTTCGGATGATCTCCTTCATCTTTTCTAAAACGGTCGCGTCATCCTTTGCACTTTCCGCAGACCTCAAGATCTGCTCGAGCAACGGACTTAGAGATTTCTGATTCGGTGGTGATCGTAGAGTTGCGCTGCTGGCTCTTAAGGGTGAATTCCTCTGAAAGACCTGTGGTGCCACTTTGGGTTTCGCTTTGGGCGATTTGTTTGGATTCTCAAAAGTATCTGCTCCGATTGTAGGCCTAGCCTTCGTTTTGCTCTGTGTTGGGGCTGTGCGTCCGCTCCATGTATTTCTAGCTGTAGGTGGCAACTTAGGCGTCAGCTTCGGTGACGTCTGGACTGGATTGGCAGTATGTTTTGGGCTTGGAGTATTGCCGCGGCTTGGCGTGCGGTTTCTGACTGGCGAATGGGGTATTCTGCTCGCTTGTCGGCTTCTCACGGTCTTGGGAGATTCAACCTCTTTCTTCAGACTCTTGCTGGGAGAGTCGTTGCTTTCAGCGACGATGGTTCGCTCAGGGCTGCTTCGGATGGACTTGTCGTCTACAGAGCTAGTCTTGCGACTTCCGTAGAAAGTGTCGGAGAAGTCCGTCTTGCGCAGGCCAGTGTTGAGGCTCACGTGGACGTCGCGTTCTTTGTCTACGTGGCAGCCGTCGTCTTGGTCGAGACGCTCTGGAAATAAATCAAAGATTTGCTTAGTTCAAAAGTTATTATTGTTCGTGCAGGTGATCTGTGAGAATCGATGCAGACATTGGATGTGGAGAACAGGAGACTGAGCTCAGTCGCGCGTAACGAGGAAATCAATCATTCTGCTGGGGATGTATAAGACAGTATGCTTACTATCTTCTTACACCACCACATAATATTAGATGGCAAGCACCGATCCTGAAAACCATAAATAATAACAAATCCACACGTCTTCATCATAACGCGTGTTTGTCAAATTTGTTTATGATACGCACATAATGTTTTAAACTATTATATAATCTGTCACATAATGACCGTCTGGCCTCCCACATGGTTTAACTGGATCGATGTGGACGCGGCCTTATAAGATTAGAGGAATGTAATCGAGGCTAGGTAAGGACTCGGAACCAAGGGTAGTGAGTCATATGTGCAGATTTTCAATGGCATTTATCTATTTACTAACTACGTATCGCGGTTTCAATCTGTTTTCTCTCATTTCAGCTGTGAAAGGAAGCATTTAGGGCTTACGGTGATTGAGGCCTACTCATTTTCTTTTTTATGTTTGTCAGGCTAGGTGTTTAACCACAGCTCACTTGATGTCAAGTGACTATGTGTCCGAAGAAGGTGAACACACCTAGCCTGTCTTCTCTTAAGAGTGGCTGTCGGGACACACTGTTACAATGCTTGGTGGCTGATTTACAACTTGAGGGTAATTTGCTGACAAAAAAATGGAGGCCTACCCTTAAGTAATGATCGAGGTCTACCCTTGAAGAACGATTGAGGCCTAAAACCTACCCTTGAATGGCGATTGAAGCCTTTTCGTGATGGGTGATTGATTCCTACCCTTGAAGGATGATAGAGACCTACCCTTGAAAGGTGATTGAAGCCTGCCTTCGAAGGGTTATTGGACATTCACTGATAAGCTAATGGTATCCGCCAGATTACAGACTACCCCAAAAAAGAGACATTATAAGTCGCATAATCAAAAAGACACGTATAAAGCTATGGTTAAAGAACATGAAACCATTAAGGGTAGTGACTCAGATACAAATTTCAATGCCAGTTTATGCAACGATAGATCGTTTTGTCATAATATGGGCACATGGACAGGTTAGTGCAATTATGGACGTTACAAGTGTCGATTTATGGATATAGCTCGACGATTGTTGTTCTAGGACCAGTATGGATCTATGAGACGTTATGTCAAGCCTTTTATAATAACTTTTGTATGGATTTGCACATTACAAATACGTTAGAGTAGGGTTAAGGTCAAGATGAAAGAACCATTACTTCAATCCACGCAATCCAAAATCTGTCAAGAGAACTTTTTCTGTCCAAAGAATAAGAAGACCAATACAATATAATTGTTCTTGTCTATATGTCAGGTGCGACTAGGTGGAGTCGTAATATGGGCAGCGAAAGAAACAAGCTCTTAGATAAGACAGACGTATGGTGATAATATTTTTAATAGTTTTTAAATCCTCATGTGACACAGCAATACGATTAGACTATCTGATCTTTATCAAAAACTACCTTCGTTCAGCTAAACTGAATATATATGAAACTAGTACAAAAGGTTCTCTTAAAAAAAAGCTTAGTGTTCAAAAATGTACACGTGTTCAAGTACACCTGGCCATATTTTCGACATATTTACGACCCGATATTTTTTTTTGAGGGAAGTTTCTCGAGTCCTAACTCCCAGGTAAGGTGGTATGCCGTCACAGTGATGCGAATGGACCGTTTTGGAAACAGGATTCTATTGTTCAGTAGTGTTATACTATTTATACATTGGCGTCCGATGACCACGTCGATGACCTTTCCATATGTTTTTGTAATTAGTTTTGGTAACGAAGGTCGAAATCAATGATACAACATTCATTTGAATATGATGCAGACTAGAATATGATAAGGGTATGAAACATTTAAAATTTAGAGTTTTGTCCGCAATGAAATCTTCACCATCATCATCCACAGCCTTCTTTATCTCACTGCTGGATATAGGCCAATTTCTTGTTATGCCCGCTGCCTCGGTCCTGTGCCAATCTCTTATGAAATCTTATTTAACATCTATTGAGAAATATGCGTATATATAATATATAAATAACGTGAAAATAAATATATATTTTCATCTTCTTAGTTTTTTGCCTTTGAACCTTGTGCGTAAGTTCAAGTGGTTCTATATTTTTAAGTAAATTACGTCTAAGTCACAGTCAAAGTCACACAAAGTAAATCTTGGTCGAGTCTAGTCATGCCCTAATATAGTAGTGGTGATTTTACTACAAGCTTTGATGGAGTTATCAGCAACACGAAGACTCACGTTTAATCACATTATATCACTGTCCTTCACTCGCGCACTGCTGTTATAATTAATTATTTCGTAGTCGCTTTTTTTAAAGTAAAACTTCTATTGACATAATTTGATTCATCGTTATCTTAGCTGTAGTACGTCCACTGTTGGACATTCTTCAGGCTTCTCTTAATAATTTCCATGAAGACCGGTTGGAAGCGGCTCGCATCCAGCGTGTTCCTGCGGTCTTTATTAGGTCATCTATCCACCTTGTACATCTATCGGACGTCCTACGTTGCGCTTGCCAGTTCGTGGTCTCCACTCTAGAACTTTGCAGCCCCATCGGCCATCAGTTCTGCGTACTGTGTATCATGCCCACTGCCAATTCAACTTGCTAATTCGCTGGGCTATGTCGGTAACTTTAGTTCGTCTATGGATCTCGTCATTTCTGATTCGATCATAATTAATTAATTTCATTCTATTATAAGTAAAATCCTGTTATTTGATAGGAAACATCGCTAAATCAGTAAACTAAAAACACTACTCTCACACCTGCAAGCTTATGACCTAACCCCTAAACCATTTGAAGCATTTGCTAACGCAAACTTCTGTCAACGTGACAGACATTCCTCGCCTATTATGTTACAATAGTGTATATGTATGTAGTGCATGTGGAATGTGTTAGCAAACGTTTCACTTTGTTATTTGTGTGAATCAGTGAGAGAGAATTCTGGTGTGAAAATAATCTAGAGATACTATATGTCTTCGATATGAATTCTGCTATATCAAGACACGCCACTTAGCCCAATCTTCGATTTTTCGCTTCCACTCACCGCCAGCTGTCCTACGTATATCGTCACTCCATCGAGTTTCAGGGCGGTTCATTCGCGGTCTCCACTTTAGAACACGTCCACCCCAGCGGCTATCGGTTCTGCGACATATATGTCCAGCCCTTGTTACTTTAGCTTGCTAATACGCTGAGCTATGTCTCTGACTTTAGCTTTCTGGCGAATTACTTTGTTCCGGATTCGATCCCTCAGAGAAATGACATAGCTCTTTCCCCAGCTCGCTGAGTGACTTTGAACTTGTAGATCATTCCCGCTATGAGTCTCCACGTTTCGGCTTCATAGGTCATGCCAGGTAGAACGTAATGATTGAAGACATAAAAAAAAAAATTCAAAATATGTTTCGAGTAATTTTTTAGATAAATCTTCGAGTTTGATATTATTCTACATTTTCTACTCTGAATACTTAAACAGAGTTTTAATAGTGCCGTTCTTCAAGAGTGCTTGACACACATACGTAATATGAAGCTCTGAGAGAAATTCATCTCCGCTGCAAACGTGTCTTTGAGTAAACGTGGAAATGAGGTTTTTCATATTAATATTTGAAAAGTCTGCGCCTATCTCAATGAGCGAAAGTAGGTACTGTATGAGTACTACATTTTTTATTTGTGTTATTCTTTTGTGACAATCAAGTCCATGATTGCCACTACCCATTAAAAAAATGACAAGAAGTTTTCGTTGACTTCTTCTTTGTGTACGTCGCACTTTGTGCATATGCCAGTGCCAAATGTTTCAAAATTTACCTTGGTAAATAGGTCTAAGCTATAAAGTCACACATTTAAGATCGAGTCAAGTCATGACTGTGTAAAGTAGTGGTGACTACCAGCTGGAGCTTTTAAAGGCAACACGAAAATCATGTCCAAGTTGAAATAATGGTGTTTTATTCAGTGCACGAATAGTGAGAAAAATAACTAAATTTTGGTAAATAATGCAATGCTGCATGATTTTACTAAGTTCCCGCTAAAGATCCCGATACTGTTTAATGATTGACAGACGGACATATAACGGTGTAGTCAAACATATTATAATAAACTAGCTGTGCCCCGCGCTAGATGCCTACGTCATAGTAGCTTTATGCATGCAAAGTCTCAGCCCGATCGGTTTAAAATTGACAAAGTTTCATCCCCTAATTTATCCCTTTGGGGGTAGAATTAATCAAAATCCTTTCTTAGCGGATGCCTACGTCATAATATCTACCTGCATGCCAAATTTCAGCCCGATCCGTCCAGTGGTTTGGGCTGTGCGTTGATAGATCACTATGTCAGTCAGTCAGTCAGTCAGTCAGTCAGTCAGTCAGTCACCTTTGAGTTATATATATTTAAGATGTATTTTATAAAACCCTTACTCACCACTAAATTCAGCGTCTTCAATAGAATTCTGGCTATGCAGTGAATATCTGTTAGTCGTTTTCGTTGAAGGTGATCCTTGGGTTGATCCGGCTACCACTCCCAGGCTCCTGTATCCCTCATCTGACACCTCTGACCCATTATCTGAAGCGGACTCGGCTGCTGGTGCAGGAGATACTGGTCTTGGGCTGCGGTTCCTCAAACCCAGTGGCGTGGGGACGAGGTGGTTGGAAGCGACGATCTTTGTCCTTGAAATAGTTTGAAGCAGATTAGTGCATATTTTACATTGAGCAACATTTTCAAGAAGACCCTAAAAATAACACTTTATAATATACTTTTTTTTTAATAAAACCAAAAATGACATAGCTATGATTGTTATTTTCACGTACGTTTTCATAAAAAATATTTTTATTAGTATTCAAAGCAGAGTTGGTAGAGTAATACTAAATTTAGTCGGGTAAGGTAGAAAACATGGGCACGCACGAAGTCCGACGATACCACAATGATTTGCACCTTTTACCGTCGGAGACCACAAGACCTTTACTAAGATATTAATAGTTAAGTTGTTTACCTTCTGTCTGGAGAAGAAGACTTCCTTCCAGGGCTGGATTTCCGTCCAGGGCTGTTGTTTCTGCTGCCGTTCTTCAACCGTCTGTTAGGAGAAGCAGCTCGGTCCATGTCGCCGAGGTAGGGCAGGCTGGTGGGGGCGTCGAGACGGTTGTTGGAGGCATAGTGGTTTCTCTCCGAGTATTGGAGGGAAGTCGGTTCGTAGGATCTGAAAGTAAATAAACATTTAAAAAATCTGGAGACAATTTAATCAACCAGCACAGCTAGATCCCGGTATTTCTGTGGGATTGTATCCACTAAAGCCTCGGACTAGCCTTGGTGCTTGTCAAAGGGATCCAAAATTCCCAGTGGATGGTACTGGGGCATTAAGCACTGTACTTCAACTGCACACAGAACTGTATGGGTCTAAAACTTCCCTTTTAGCATAATTACAGGCGTAACGACGCCAAATTCGATTATCCCTGAACCAGCGTGAATCAAATTCATACAAGGCTAGCAGAACTCACCAAACCACTTCTGAACATAATGAGCACTAACTCAGAGAAGCTTAACCTTAGCTAACCTTGTTTTGTTTTTAAACGTTTATATTGAAAACTTTTGAGTGCCTTTGTCATGACCACGTACAGACATAAGAGCATCTTGATTGACTTACTTCGTAAAAAAGGATAACACAGCCTTGCCCTGCTCGTTCACAGTTTTTAAACTTGCCTGTATTGCGTCGGTTCCGGAGTCTTCTCTGTCTTGATATACGGTAGCGAGGCTGGCGGCTGGCCTGCATCAGCTGGTCTCTCGTAGGTGACAGTAGCTCCAGCTAGGTCGTGCTTGGGGCGAGCCAGGCGGGCGGAGAGGGCGCCACGGTGCTGCGCGCGGCATCGGCAGGGGTCGTGCTTATCCAGGTAGTGGGCCAGCGTGTCCCAACCACCGCCAACGCGCACCATTACGTGGGAGCGGAGGATCTGCGAAAGAATAAAACCACCATTTTTTTATCACGCTTTTGACAGTGTTTAATTACCAAGTCGTCTGTTGTATTGCGCCGATATAGCCGAAAATTAAGTAAGCAGACAAAAAAAAATGAATTATCAACACTGATATTATGCAAACAAAACAAAATAGAGAAAGAAAAGAAAAAGAAGATGTTTTCTTTCTCTGGTGAAAGAAAACATCGTGAAAAACCTTGCAAAAATCTTGAAGGATAAAATGAAATTGTGTAGATGCGTTTTTTTGCTGACATGTTAGGTGTTTGACCACAACTCATCTCATCTCGTCACTTAACTCATGTTAAGTGACGGTATGGTCAATGATGGTAAAGCACACCTAGGCTGGAATAAAACTGGCTCTCAAGTGAGGCTACCGGAACACACTGTTAGATGCTGGCGGCAGATTTTCAACTTGAAGGTAGTAGCTAGCCAGCGTACTAGAGAGTACCCTACCAGCACGCTGTGGTTTCCTCACGATCTTTTCTTTCACCGACAGCTCAAGCTCAATGTTAGGGTTTGAACCCACGCCCTTCAGCATGCGACCGACTACGCTAACCACTGAGCTATCATCGCTGATTCAGCCAATCTGCACTAACTCAACATGGTAGAATGACCTATTCATATTGTGTGTTCTATGCTCAGCAATGGGATAAAGATGCAGTACTTCCCTAGAATAGACCTAAAACCACAACCTAAACATTCTTGAGACTAATAAACATATGAACGTAGAATCAAGAATTGAACTGTAAAGTAGTACAACTCCAAATTAACGCCAACCAGAGCCTGCGCCTATACATCGGACTTCCTGCTCACCTTCAAAGCACTTTCGAATAATAAGAGTCCATTTTACAGAGACTATAGGGTGGTCTAGAGCCTACTACAATCCATGCACAGATCAGACAATATCGCCTTCTTTCCATGGGTTAGGCAAAAAGTATATCTTTTCCCTTGCTATGGTCCTGGCACACGTAATTCGCATGTTTTTCTTTTATTAGCGTTTTGTTTGCCAACGTTGACCCTTACCGACTAACCTAGAATAGGTACATGTAGAAGATACAGTCCGGCGCACTCAAAAATAGAATTTTAAATTTGACTAATAAATTCTCTCGTTCTGCTTTTATGCCGACATAAGCGCCTACCAAGCCCTTATAGCGTATATGGATTACTTTAAATAGACACCAAACATTATTCAATTACGCAAACCAAATCGAACTTAAAGGTCATCATAATAGCGCTCCGTTTCCTTTCAAGCTTGAACGTGAATCATGCCGTGTGATTCCATGTTTGGCTAAATCGAATCAATTCTTGAACTTAAAATCGATTTTCCAATGCCAATACAACGTGAGCTTTGACAAAGAACTCGTTGTTTCTAAACGCAGGTCAAGTTATAGTGATCATTTTTATGTTCGCCTAATCAGTGTGGAGCTCCGATTGTAGAAGGGAAGTGAATGACTATAGATCTTCTTAAGCTGGTAACTGTTTTTAAAGGTAACGAAGCTGGGTCCTAAACTTAGAAAACCGAGGTCAGCCTATTTTACTTATGGAACCTCTAAACTTACATTCTCACGATGTATGCACTTTATTTGGTGTCAGGTCTTAAATAGAATTTAATGAATCATTAAAACCTATTAAATGTTTAAATTTTACTTAATTTGTTGCATAAAACCATTAAATACTATAAAATGCCTATGATTCAGATGACTTTACGATAAATTTAATCAAAACGTAAAGTCTTGCTAAATGTTTACTCAATAGAAGACCTAGTACGTAAAGTTTGTACTCAATCGCTTTCCAATAAAGTTTTGATGGCCTTTGACTATAATTTCTACATTGCTATTGGTAATTGTCATGCATTTTGATTGCATGGATCTTGTAGCATTTAGATACATTTGTAGCGATGATAGCTCAGTGGTTAGCGCGGTCGGTTCACGGCTGTGGATTCAAACCTTAACAATTAGTTTGTAAGCTGCCGGTGAAGGAAAACATCGCGAGGAAACCATAGCATGGTTGTAGGGTGCTTTCTAGTACTCGGCAGGCTAGCTACCACCCTCAAGTTGAAAATCTACGGCCAAGCACTTAAAGATATGTTCCGGCAGCCTCACTGGAGAGCCAGTTCCATTCCAGGCTAGGTGTGCTTTACTATCTTTGACCACACCATCACTTAACATCAGGTAACCTGTGGTCAAACACCTAGCTTATGTACCATAAAAAAACTGTCAATCTCAAGCATGAAAATGATACCTTATACTAAATAGCTTTAATTTCAACCAATCAATTATCGATAATCGATAACATAAGCCTGAACTACCAGTTAAATCTCAACTACCAGTTACTAGCAGTTAAGTAAGTACTCACTCTGACAAAAATCAGCATCCTTGTATCTCCAATTCTGTACTTCCCCTCCGAAACCCTAACCATGGGGAACTGCGTAGGGCAGGAGCACCTCTCCACCAAATCTCTGACCCTCTCGTCTAAACTTCTCAAGTCATTCGTCACTAATTGTGGCTGAGGAGCTGATGGCACCAGCCCTAATGCCGAATCATCCGGCCTCAACTCTTCACCAGCCAACTCCCTCTCTATCTGCCTTTCCATCTGAACCAACAATGGAGCAGGCATTCCCAATACAGCTCCTTTTCTAGCAACTTCTAGAAGACACAAGACTACGTGCTTTTCATTCTTTCTGAGGCATAAATCGTCAGTTTCAAATAACAGACATTCCAGGATGCCCAAGGCTTTTCGGCACCAATCGATGAAGTTGGAAAGGTTGTCGCGTGCAAAGAAAGTGCCGGCTTTAGCGGCTGGGAGCATGTTGACTGGTGGTCTGGTTCGCAGGGCTTTTGCCAGGAGCATGGCATCTTCGGATTCTGGTTGTGGTGAATCGAGGATCAGGCGCGCTGAGTTGCGAACTGCGTTGGCGTGCTGGAACAATTACAAAAGCAAGATTAGATTTTGGTCAAGTGATCAAGAATAAATAAAACAATGTAAAGCTTGCGTAGGCAACAAAAACAGGACAGTTTTTGTCATTTCATCTATCAAATTTTTTAATATTGGAGCTGTCGCTCAGAATCAAAGACTTCGTTTTTACATTAATCACGATTAACCTCGGCTATCTTTAGTATGATTCTTATCCTATAAACAACCGGAGATTTTCTACCTATTCTAATAATAATCGAAGTTAAACCTACTAAATCGAACCTACTATTACATAAAACTGGTAAAACGTGAAACCAATTAAACAAAAATTTAGAACTTTAGATGAAAAGTAAAATGATTTGCCTCTCAAATACAATGAACATTGGTAGCATTTCAAAAATTAAAATATTTGAAAATAAAAAAACAGTTGAAAGATTTAAAAAAAATACGTGATTCAACACAAAAGAAATGCCAAAATAAACAACAGTGTAAACAATATCCGAGCCTAGATCATGCTATAAGAATGTTTGACAATAAACACAAAGATAAATGTACCGTTATCCATAAACGTTATCAAGATGGCCTACTGGCTCTGCCCTTATCGATTTGTCATTGATCGATCAGACAGCTACCACACAATGAATGGAAAACTGTGTCAAAATAGTTACGTTGAAATATTCAAAATATTGAAGTTAGTCGTCTTAAAATATTACTCGAAACATTGATTTAGTTAGCATTGCTAATGAACCGAGTAAGACCTTCAAGGTCAAAGTGAATAGGTATCTCCTATGTCTGTGTGCTTCATCTTCGGCCATATCGTTGCTTACCAATAGTTGGTGGTCAAATTAGGATTTATCCGTGATAAATAAGAACATTATAATGACATACAAAATTTAAGTATTATTATTAATATTATTTGATGACATAGTATTAGGCTTAAGTGTCAAGAAAAAAAGGAAGCTTAACAGTTCTATTGGGAAAGATAGATATAACAGATCTTCTTGTGCAGACAAACTCAATATGGCGTTAATTATTGTATAATAAATACAATAAAATTATGATGGCAATTTATTTATTGAACATTTGGCTAAAATAAATGTTATAGGCGCAAAATCTAGTTTAGGTAAGATTTTTTTAATTCTGTGCATTGAGCGAAGGATCAATTATCTGAAACGGAAGTATAAGTAATATAAGTAGTGTAAAAGTATAAGTAGTAATAAAGTATTATTTTAAAAGAAATACCAAGAATTTGTTGGATATAAACACAAAAATAAATGGACAATCTAACTAACTGTATAACATCGTAAATAAGTTTAGCCTTGGCGAGTCCATGTTGCCCATTTCAGTAGGTATGTAAACGGTTGCCAAACGTCTGAACATGCAAATGTAAATATTAGCATAATGTATTAGCTGACATTTAACATGAATCCTCTCAGAACGTGCTTGAGGTGTCATCACTGAATAGATGTATAGTAGGAACAGTAGCAGACCTAAAATTGGCCCTTGTGCAACCCTTTAACGTTTATAGCTGAGGTAATGAGGCAAGGCTTTTATGAATTACTTATTATGTCATGCATTCGCGGTATATTGCATATCTATGTCTAGTTATATTATAAGTTTGTTGATAACTTTGAAAGATAGTTATAATGCTTTTGATGTTAGTTAATAAATTCCTAAGACGGAAGTCTCAAGGGAAACAAAACTTGTGTACTTTCGAATGTTTATGTTTAAAGTTGATATTGTACCAATTAATTAATTAAAGTGCCTAATTATAGTCATGGGTGTGAGCGAGTACTATATATAATATGGAAAAAATGTCTTTTCTTGTCATTTCAGACAACCCTGTGTTTTCATTGGTTGTATATCTGCTTTAAGAGCTGCAGGGCGTGGTTTTGATTTCCACCCAGGACAAACATTTTGTGATATTTTTTTTTTTATCTGTGTCTAGGTGTTCTGTATATATTGTAAACATGTACCAATTTACAAAAAAAATACTAATATTTAAGCGCTTGTGATTTCATCCTCCTACAGGTATTGTTAATAACCTGGATATAAAATAACCTATGTATCACACTATAATATTATAAAGGCGAAAGTTTGTGAGTATGCTTGTTACTTCTTCACGTTAAAACGGCTGGACCAATTTTGATGAAATTTGGTATGGATGTACCTGAAACCCTAGATTAACACATTGGTTACTTTTTATCCCGAAAAAATAGTGTTCACGTGGGAACAACGGGCAACACCGCGGGGCGCAACTAAAGTGTTAATAAAGATATCACATACTGACTTATATGATAGGATTCGGAATTTAGATTTCGAATATGTACCTATATGATGCTAAATATAAATTTTAAATCCGTTGATAATATTATTATAATTATTCAATCAACATTTTACAACTAAATTATTAACTAAACAAAAAAAATACCGAATACAAATAACATTAAAAATTCGAATTCTTACGAAAAACCAATAACCTCTTATTAAGACGTTAAATTACAACTGACATATCACGAAGTATATGAAAATAAATAATAATAAAGGAACGTGCTTCTTAATTACGAGATGCAGATTAAAATTTATGTCTTTGGGATCACCGTTCATTTAAAGTGAATAAGTGAACCACAAACAAAATAAAAATAAAAAGTTGTGAATCACGAATTTTGTAAGTTGGTAGGGTATTTTATAATACTCAGCTGGCTAGCTACCACCTTCAGGTTGAATATCTGCCACCAAGCATCTAACGATGTGTTTCGGAAGCCTCACTTGATAGCCATGTCCATTCCAGACTAGGTGTACCTTACCATCTTCGATCATACCGTCAAGTGAGTTGTAGTCAAACACCAGAAGTGATGGGGTTACCCTACAAAAAAGGACGCCAAAGTGTTTTATTACAATCCATCCCACAAGTTTGCCATTTTGCCATAACTTTAATTAGTTAGTTCTAATTAACCTTTTCAGTAATGTCTATTAAGATATTTCATTTTTAGTTCATTTATTTATTTGGTAGGTATGGCATATTTAATTTATTACTACTATTGCCAGTGTTCTAGGAATTTCACCACGCAGTAGCCATCTTCACGGCGCGGCATGCGGTCTTTGTAGTGTAGTAGGATATGTTCAACATAAATATTGCATTTTTTTTAGTAAATTGTTTTAGTATGACAACGTCAGCCTATCGTAGTCCACTGCTGGACATAATCCTCTCTTAAGATTTAATGCCACTCTTCCCGAGCTTCTGCTTTTGCTTCCATTCACCGCTAGATATCCTGCGTATATCGTCACTCCATCGAGTCTTACGGTATTCTACACTACGTTTACCAATTCATGGTAGAACACTCCAGCGGTATCGGTTCTGAGACAGCTATGTCCAACTGCCACTTCAGCTTGCTAATACGCTGTGCTATGTCTTTTACTTCTCTGGTGAATTACATCGTTCCGAATACGGTCTTCAAGAGATTTTGAACCTTTGGATCATTCCCTCTGTGAGTGTCCACGTTTCGGCTCCGTAGACCATGGCAGGTGGAACGCATTGGTTGAAGACTTTTATCTCTCGAATTTTTAATATGTACATAATTATTATTCATAGTTAAGAGGTTGATATACCTTAACATTTTTTCTTTGATTTGTAATAGACAATACTCTTTATAAAATCATACGCGATCGTGTATGACAAACACCACGAGAATGCGTCTCCCACATTTTTCTCACCTCCTACTCGCTTTCGCATTTGGAGTGAAGAGCCATCGATATCTGTAGCTGATGATGAATCATGGGTGCACAAGCACCATCGGAGGGGTACTTCGTTAACTCGAAATACTTGAGATTTCAAACATAAGGTTCTTAAAAAAGTAACTAACTGTTAATAAAATTAAAATATACAGTTTTCGTATTTTTTCCTTTATCTATCTAATCTAATCTATATATCTATCTAATACCTTTAAACGAGCAATTCTTATATATATATATATATATATATTATTATTTTTCTGAATCTCGGAAACAGCTCCAACGATTTTAATGAAATTCAGTATGCAGAGGGTTTCGGGGACGATAAATCGATCTAGCTAGGGTTCATTTTTAGAAAACGTCGTTTTATCCGTGTTTTCAGGCAATGGAAAACTGCTACAATATCGTTAGAATATAAAGTCAATTTCGCCACCCACCACACCTGAGCTTTTATAACCTTCTAGATAGAAGGTTATAATAACTCAGGTGGGAAATCGGACGGTCCCGAATCCTGAAGATCCCGCTTCGAGTCCAGATGTTTTTTCTTCGAGTTCCTTAAAAACTTCGAGCAAAGCTCGCGGTCATCCAGGTTCAGTGTATTATAAGAAAATTTTTCTTGCCAAATTTCATAATTTTAGGTCTACGGAAAGTATCCTATTGGTTTTCCGAAATATGGAACCAGATTGTATATGGTTTTAATTTCAACTCGATACCTTCACGCGTTCCCGAGATAGAAGGTCTTGTCACGGACATTTGGACAACAAAGTGATCCTATAAGGGTTCCGCTTTTTTCCTTTTGAGGTACGAAACTCTAAAAATACTTCTTTTCAATTTAATTTTGTTTTATTAAATTTCATTTATTCAAAAATACTAAGAATTGTACCCCACCCTCTCTACCCGTGGTTGCCGTAAGAGTCGGCTAAGGGATGTAATCCGGAAAATGGGCAGCAGCGTCTTCCTTGAACAATCACACCTAACTGCGCTCGCCAACCCGCCTGATAAGCGTGGCGAGTATTGGCAATACCCCCCGGAGGAGGCCTATGTCCAGCAGTGGACGTCCTATGGCTGATGATGACTAAATCAGTTTACATATTTTCAGTATGTTCAAAAATAAGTTACAATTCTTAAAAATTATTTACGCACAATACGAGTAAAGCAATCGTAATTGAAGTTCATAGTATCATCCCAACCATAACAGTATTTATGAAAGATGTTTCGACACAGCCAACAAATGAATCGTCAATTCAATCGATTCAATAACTCGATTGTTCGTTACTCAATTGTGAACACTCGATTTTATTACATTTAACAAGGACTTGATTTTATTACACGTCAGTAGCTATTTTAAGATGAAAGCGTTACAATTTTAAGATGTACATTCAATTTCATGATGCCGGCGTAAGAATTTTACCCCACCTTCTCTACCCGTGGTTACCGTAAGAGTCGACTAAGGGATGTAATACGGAAGATGGGCAGCAGCGTCTTCCTTGATCAATCACACCTAACTGCGCTCGCAAACCCGCCTGCCAAGCGTGGCGAATATTGGCAAAACCCCTCCCCAGGAGGAGGCCTATGTCCAGCAGTGGACGTTCTATTGCTGATAATGTGATTCAATTTCAAAAATTAGATCATGTAAAAAAAACGTTAATACGCTTTGATATTTACTATTACTCAAATATATATTATAGAATGATTAAAATAAAAAGCGCCACCGCTTTATGGTGGACTAACTGCGCCCCGCGGTGTTACCTGCTACATTTTTTCAAAACAAAAAGTAGCCTATGTGTTAATTCAGGGTGTCAGCTATGTCCATACCAAATTTCATCAAAATTGGTCCAGCCGTTTGAGCTGAAGAAGTAACAAACATACAAACTCACACACTTTCGCCTTTATAATATTACTAGCTGCGCTCCGCGGTTTTACCCGCGTGATGATGGATGATGATGATGAAGTATCCTATGTCTTATTCCAGGGTCTAAAAAACAAACTCACATTCGCATTTATAATATTAGTTGGGATAGTGTGATAATCCAAAACTCAAACTAAACATAAACGGCTCCATACCACCTTCATCGTACGAACTGCTAAGCAATGGAATTTATTGCTAAAGGATGGATATAATCTGGGTGTTTTCAAGTCGCGATTGAATCGATTTCTTCTACGTCAACGTTCTCCATCGTAGACCGCATCTTCGATTAACATCAGGCGAGATGGCGACCAAACGCAAGCCTATTTGTATATTTTTTTTAAGTTCGACGTTTTAATTAGTTTGTTTATATAATATAGCTTTTAAATGTAGTTAAAAAATATAACATACAAAAATTCCTAACAATGAGTATCTTCCATTTAGAACGTCGAGTAAAGAGTATTATAGTCTCACGTATTTCATCTGTTATTCTTTATCTGTCAGATCAAATCTACCAGCTCTAACTAGCCATGATCTCTGCCGAGTGAACGTTATGAAATAAACCAATGTCTTAATGTTACAACAATCATTTACCAAATTCCCAGACAGATCAAGCTCAAAGGACAAGTCGATCAATAATTTAGTACAATGATGGATTGCTTGCAAGCATTGTATTGGTATCATTGTTGGCACTAAACTAATGATTGTGACCGATCCCAAGATGATCTTATCTAAAAAAGATTGGAGGAAGTTATGGTATGACATTGATGTCAATATTTTTTCCAGTGAGACTTATAGTGTTGCGCATTATGCCCGTTTCAATTTTAAAATAATAAAGTTGGACATCAAGCAATTGAAGCAATTCACGGTCAAGTTAAAGTCATGCATACTATTTTTTTATGTGAAAGTATTGAGACGATTGGGACTCTGTTCTGATGGTAAGAGATAATACCTTATGACCATTGCAGCGGTATTCAGAACTTGAAATGACAAAACAAAGTCCAGGGCATCATTCAATATGTCAACATTGAATTTTCTGAAAATAGCTACAACAGTTAAATAACTTAACTAAATAAATTATATAGCAGTTACCAAAATTAGAGACGCAAAAAATTTTACTCTTGTCAAATTTCATTTAATAAATTAAAACAGAATCAGACCTAAGCTTGATACAATGATATTGTTACCGTCATTTGTCATGATCATAAATCAAATACTTATATCGTACTTATCCTTAATGCAAATTTTAAAATTCATTACTAATTCTTATTTCTTCTTTTATAACACCAAATTTTTGTCCCATATTAAATTAATGACTCGAAGGACCAGAAATTCCAGTAAAAATGCTACATAAAAATATACTTACTGTAAGGGTTTTAAATTTTGAAAAGATGATATTTAAAGATATCGTTAAGATTTTTTTAAACGTAAAAGTAATGAGACAAACGAGGTGCTCTCCTGATGGTAAGAGATGACGCCTGTCCAAGACCATTGCAGCGATACACAGAATTTTTAGTAGCAAAACAAAGGCTAGGATATCGCTGCTTTGGCGCTCTTTTCTTACGTAATATATGAATATAAAGATAAGTAAAAAGTTAAAGTTAAAGTTAGTATTGTAACTGCACCTTAGGTTCACTGTGATACGTTAATTCTACTCATACGCTATACTAAGTAGCCTAAGGTCCGTACCTATCTCAATAAAATAAAATAAATAATATATTATGAAGATTGAAGTTGAAAATACGATTAGAAGAGGCTCTACAAAAAAAAGACTTGAAAATCAAAACATTCCCTGATTTTTCTTAGGTATTGATGGAAAAGCGGAGAAAAATAAAATGTGTAATATTTCACACTACTTATATCACAATTTTCTTTAATACCTTCATAAAACAATAATCAAGTTTACCATTAAGGTAATATATTTATCAGCAGTGACATTGCACGTAACAGTTGGTGTTGTGGTCTTGAGAGTTCGACAACCGTTATTGGCGAAACCGGAAAGATCGCTTACGTTCAAGGTTACTCTGTACCACTTCTCGAGGTTTCGCTTTCGTTGGTGCACCTGCTTTTATGCAACCGATGAAAGTAAGCTGGTATGTCAGTGCAATCTCACGTAACACTGCCCTTCGGTGAGTTGCGTTAGGATTTATTTTTAAATTTGCAAAAATTGCCTGCGTTGCAAAATTTATTTTTAAATTTGCAAAAATTGTCTGATTTGCAGGAATGATTTTTAAATTTGCAAAAATTGCCTGCATTGTTAAATTTATTATTAAATTCGCAAAAATTGCTAGAGTAGCAGGATTAATTTTTTAATTTGCGAAAATTACTAGTGTTGCACTCTAAACATGTCATATTAGTGTTGTCCTCGTCACTCTTATGTCTAAATAAGAGTGAAAGATTAGTATTCAAGTGCAAAATTAAGGTAATTTATTGATAAATTTACAAAATCAAAAACATATTTTAAATTTATATCAAATGCTTCAGTTGGTTATAGAATAACCCTGCATTACCTCCAGGGGAAAATTATAAATTAAAAAAATGTTGTAGAACATTTACACACAATGTCATCTCACTCCAAACTAAGTAGAGCAAAATAAAATTTTTAATGTATTCTAAGTCTATCAGAGTTATGTTTCTACTACTTCTTATAATGCAAAGCAACTGTTTATTGTTTAGAAATGTATAAAATAAATGTTGTTTAAAATTAAATTAAATTTGTCAGCTCCTAAATTCCACCCAGCGCATAAAATGAAATAAAAAGAGACTAATCACTTAAGTCCTGTCCTTTAAGTATATTTTGGTTAAATGATTAAATGACCGAATAATTTTTTACAGGATAAGCGTGCTTGCTTTTTTTATTTTGATGGTTTCGGTTGCGAATTATAATTTGTATTTGTACCTACTAGCTTACGTCTGCGACTTCGTGAATGTTTGTATGTTTGGATGTTTGTTAATAAATCACGCAAAAATGGCTGAACGGATTTGGATGAAAATTGGCACACGTATTGTTTATTATTTGGATTAACATATTTAGTATTTTTTTATATCAGAACAAAGTTACATTCCTATGGGATTATCAATAAACGAACTACTGGACATATCTACTTGAAATTTGGTATAGTGGCGTCTTATGGAACATTATTCAGAGATAAAAGGTATCCTTTATCTGATAATAAAATAGCGCACGTTTCACAACTATTGCTTATTTGCTACTTACACATTTTTAATTATTCTCTGAACCTAATTCTAAATTTAACACGGACAAAATGCCGGGCGTAAGCTAGTTAATATTAGTAGGATAGTTTTTTTAATGTAATAGTAATGAGACGAACGAGACGCTCTCCACAGAACTTTGAGTGGCAAAGCAAGGTCTTAGAGCATCGCTGTTTTGGTGCTCATTACTTTGATACATTAGATGGTTATTCTCAACAGCCTTATAATTTCGCTAGCTACAGTACCCTTCAAACCGGAACACAGTAATGTTTACACACTACTGCTGTCAGTTATTCTGAGACGAGAATTCTTCATAAGTACAATGAAGAGGTAAAATAAAAATAGCAAACACTAAATTGGCAACACCTCCCCTTCGATGTCAGTTAATAAATGAAAATAGCTTTGCTTGAACCCGGCCAACTGAATCATTGTCTTCTCAATTTATGTGATAAATTAATTTCCTCCGAACACGCGATATATTGTACTGTTCAGCTGTCGTCCGAGCATTTAATTAAAGATTCGATTTCATATTTGGATAGTTCAATAAAGAGAAACATGAGGATAGTGTGAAAGGTTAATTGACTCATATGTAAGGATAAACAGATTAAATATTATTTTACAAAAATATTGACGAAAGCCTTACGCAGCTGTCGCGATTATTATATCTCTACACCAGCGACCGGCCCCGACTTCTCACGGTTGCAATGTATACAATAATGAGGTGCATTTCCTCTTGAATCACTCTGTCTATTGATGGAAAACAGCATTAAAATCCGTTGCGTAGTTTAAAAGATCTAAGCTATGCAATTTTTTCACATGAAATTAAACATATCAAATAAATATCGTAGGACATTTCACATAGCGCCATCTAGCCCCGAACTAAAGAAAGCTTGTACTATGGGAATCAGATAACTGATAGAATACTAATACATTTTTTTTTGTAAAATATACTTTTAATACATACAAAACACCCAGACACAGAACAATCATTTATCATCATATAAATGTTTGTCCTGGTGGGAATCGAACCCACGGGGCAGTCAAACATGATACCTGTTTTTTTTTTCTATTTTGAGAATGACTTTTTTTATGATATATAGTTTGATCACCATCTCACCTGTTGTTAAGTGAAGATGCGATCTACGATGGAGCACGCTCGCCTAGAAGATACCGATTCACTCTCGACTTGAAGACACCCAGATTGTATCTATCAGGGAACACCCATTCGGGTAACGTATTCCACGCTTTAGCCGTTCGAACAATGAAAGTGGATTCAAATCGTTTCGTACGGATTTTTGGAATGTCAACCATGAAACGTTGTCGTTTTTCGAGCTTCTGGCCATTCCATAGAAAATATAATGTTCATTCCAAAAATATATTTTGTTTCCGTTTTGCATGAAGCCACATTAGTAAATCAATGCTTCTGACTCATCATCACTAAATTCATCTATCAAACTAAACCGGTAGAGTCCTAATACAAATCGAAAACAATTTGAGACTATTACAAGCACAATATCAACTTAACAAGTACCAAGATCGCGTCGAATCGCCTAATACGGCGTGCTACGATCAACAAACAATCTTGATACTTTCAAGGCAATGTCAGCTTGTTCCGACGAACATATAAGGAGGTTCCTGCATTGCAAGGTTCCTATCATAAAGATCATAGATACAGTGTCACCAAGTTACTTGTTGGTCTAGATATAGATTAAACTATGTAAACATGAAAAACTGCTTTTTTTATGGCTGACGGGGTAGGTGTTTGACCACAACTCACCTGATTTTAAGTGACGGTGTGGTCGAAGATGGTAAAGCACACCTAGCCTGGAATTGAACTGGCTCTCAAGTGAGGCTACCGGAACACACCGTTAGATGCTTGGCGGCAGATTTTCAACTTGAGGGTGGTAGCTAGCCAGCCGAGTACTAGAAAGTACCCTACCACCACGCTATGGTTTTCTCGTGGCGTGGGTTCAAACCCCAACAATGAGCTTGATCTGCCGGTGATGGAAAACATCGTGGGCGTTCCCAGTATTCGTACACAGCGATTCCGCTCTACTTTCTTGATACGTACAGCCCATGAATGGAACTTATTGCCAGCTGATCTGTTTTCTATAAACTATAATTTGGACGTTTTTAAGGCTAGAGTGAATAGATTTCTTCTAGATCGGCGTGCTCCATCCTCGGCCACACCGTCGCTTTCCATCAGGCGAGTTGGTGGCCAAACGTAGATCTATTTAATAATAAAAAAAAATACCCTCAAGTTAAAAATCTGCCGCCAAGCATCTAACGGTGTGTTGCGGCAGCCTCACTTGTGAGCCAGTTCTATTCCAGGCTAGGTGTGCTTTACCATCTTCGACCACACCACCACTTAACATCAGGTGAGTTGTGGTCAAACAACTAGCCTGTCAGCCATAAAAAAATAAAGATCAGTAATCTTTATTCTTATTGTAATTTCTGTACAATTCTGATGACTGCGTATTTTTCCACCTCGAATGAGCTCTTGAGCCTCGAGTGCGTATCGAATCCGATAATTGACAGCCATACTTTATTAAAAACCGATTTGTATATACCGTATTAAAAATATTTTACGATTTATCATCGCCCCATCCATCAACTTTAATGATCCTCAAGCCGTCCCATGAAATAGCTTTTTTTCTTCCGTATTTATACCATTTTGGGTGTCGCTATACCATTTAAGGATATCAAAATCGTAAACATACTGAAAGTGTGAATTTTTATAATATTCATTATAAGTCAGTTACCCCGTAGTTGGTGACCTTGCGTAGCGATCTGGCATTGAGTGGCGGGGCGGCGTCGCCCTGCCCTTATATGGGGGCATCCGTACCTGAGATGACTTCCAGGTCACGTGGCTTAATTGCAACAATATTATAAATGCAAAAAGTTGTAAGAAAAGCGTTTTTATATTTTAGTTATATTGTAATGTATGTTCCCTTTGCGAACAGATAGAGTATAGAGAACAGAATAGATAGGATTAGGTAAATGAAATATAGCTTTTTTTTGGTCGACAAGTTAGGTGTTATGACAGGTTTCTTGATGTTATGTGAAGTGTGGTCGAAGATGGTAACGTAGCCTGCAATAAAACTGGCTCTCAAGTGAGACTGCTGTAACACAGCGTTAAAATTTAAACTTGAGTGTGGTAGCTAGCCAGCCGAGTATCAGAAACCACTATGGTTTCCTCACGATGTTTTCCTTCACCGGCAGCTCAATCTCATTGTTGGGGTTTGAACCCACGCCCTTTGGCGTGTGAACCGGCTACGCTAACCACTCAGCTATCATCGTTACGCGAGAAGTTATTGTCATCTTAACATAAGGTAGGGAGTGGTCAAACGCAAACCTAATTAGAATTAACAATATGTAAATATTAAGCTTGTAGATAGTACTAATTTAAGGAGAAGGTATAATTAGTTAAATCTAAAAAATGTATGCCATGACAAGACTTCGTAGTTTAAAGTTAACTAGCGACCCGCTCCGGCTTCGCACGGGATCAATGTCGATACTAATGTGGTGCACATGGATGTATTATACATATAAACCTTCCTCTTGAATCACTCTGTCTTGATGGAAACTGCATTAAAATCCGTGGCGTAGTTTAAAAGATCTTTTTTTTAAAATAGGTTTGCGTTTGACCACGCCCTGCCTGATGTTAAGCAGGATGCAGTCTACGATGAAGCACGCTTACCTAAAAAAACCTGTTTACTCTGGATTTAAAGACATCCAAGTTGTACGTTGTTCTAAGCGTACAGACGGCGGGAAGCGACTTTGTTTTATACTATGTAGAGATAGCTCTGAGTAAGCGTGCATCTTACCACTAAACGAAGGACATGTTCGTCACGTAACTCAATTTTATTTTTAAAATAATTGTAGCTGGTTATTGTTTACGTGTTTGTTCCGACCTTGGCGACCTTGTTCCGTGCATCGTGCAGAATTATGCAGAATTCCGACCGCGTGAGTGAAGTGTATAAAAGGCAACGAGTTTTTGATGGACTTCCTTTTATGCCTTGAACATTGCTTTGTTCACTTCAGTTTAATAGTTGTATGATTATGACTCACTAATGAATTACCTTAAAAGGAATAATTTGCACCTATTTAAGTGCAATTTATGTTTAATTGCATTTAATAAATTTATCTTTATCTATCGTGGTGAAATAACGGTTTTTTTTTCTTTTTTAGTGTTCCGTACCTCAAAACGTAAAAAATTTAACGAATCCCACTCAGAACAAACATTTGTGTGACGAACAGCCCTCTCGCTAGGATGTGCCGCGCATACGACGGCTTAAAGGATCCCAGAGACGTGTTCTCTAACTTTAATTCTTTTAAGCGTAGTGTCTGTGAAACATTTAAATAAACAGATTTGTAATATTTATAATTTAAGTTATTATATTGTTATGTATCTACTGTTACTACCTATTTAATGTTGTATAATACATAAACAAGCTGTGTATAGTTGTAATTGGACCTTAGGTTCAATGTGATACATACGTTAATTCTACTTATATAAATTGTTGATAATTTTGACCACATAAATTTTTTTTTAATGTAAAATAATGAGATGAACGATACGCTTTCCTGATGGTTAAAGATAACGCATGTCCATGACTATTGATTTTGACTTTCGATGGTTAGTCTCAGTAACCTAAGGTCTGTAACTGTACCTATCTCAATAAAATAAAATAAATAAATAAACATAAATGTTTGTACTATCTTCTTATTCAAAGTTTGTGTTTAAAAAAAATGATATTTATTTATTAATCTAAAAATCCCTGAAAAAAATACTTTAATATTTTTTTTTAATTCCAATTTCTATAATTGTTTATTTATAATGTATTGTCCTTATTGATGTCTTTGTTTTATTTAAAGCAGCGTCAATTTAATTTTTTTGTTATGAATTTTGTACTTTGAATTGCCAATATGAATTCTTTATCTATTTTATAATTGACAGCCCTGTTGGCTTAGTGGTAGTATGACTTTAAGAAATGTAGGGCGTGGGTTCGATTTCCACTCAGGACAATCATTTTATGTTGTAATCAAATGTTTATTCTGTCTGGGTGTTCTGTATATATTTATTATAAGTAGTACCTGGTTGACCGAGCTTTGCTCGGCTGAAAACACGGATAAAACGACTTTTTCTTAACATGAAACTTATATAGATAGATTTATCGCCCCCGAAACCCTCTGCATACTAAATTTCATGAAAATCGTTGGAGCCGTATGTATATATATACAAGAATTGCTCGTTTAAAGGTATAAGATGTATTTACAAAAAAAAAGTATTTAAATATTCTATCAGTTATCTGACTTCCATAGTACTAGGTTTGCTTAGTTTGAGGTCAGATGGCGCTGTGTGTAATGCCCTACTTTTGTATAGTTATGCATAAAACAATTTTCTTATAGAGATTATACTCATTTATAACTCAACGATTTCTCGTTAGCCTTTGAAAAATGACCTACTAATAATATCTTATGGTACCTACTATTATTCGTTAGGTATTAAGTAATAGGTCTTGAAAAGTCCACTTTATTTCTTATTTTAGATTAGATTTCATAATATTCCATATGTAAACTAAACTAATAAAATATTTTATCTGCCCCCATTTTTTCGACCTCACTACGTTCCTGTTATCTCCCTAAATGACACAGCTTTTTTCGTCATCCAATTATAACTTAACTTTTGTTAAATTACGCTATTGTTTGAGAGCAGTGTAGTTTAAAACAACAGTTGCTACAGCGTGTGATGACCCCGGATGCATTTTGAACCAGAAGACATTTTTATACTTATCTTGTTCTTACTGTATTGTTAGAATCTCTTATCAAAGAAAGTGAATGATTCACGTAGAAAATGGTGTTTTATATTGTTTGAATTGTATCACATTGATCATAATGTATTTCATTGAATTAGCTGAAGCTAGTGTTTTTTTTTTTAATTTAACATCAAATAGTCGATCGAGACGCTTTCCTGATGGTAAGCGCCTGTCCATGACCATTAAAGCAATACACAGAACTTTGTATAACATCACATCATTAGCCATAAGACGTCCACTGCTGGACATAGGCCTCCTCCTGGGGGGGTTTTGCCAATACTCGCCACGCTTGGCAGGCGGGTTGGCGAGCGCAGTTACGTGTGATTGTTCAAGGAAGACACTGCTGCCCATCTTCCAGATTACATCCCTTAGCCGACTCTTACGGCAACCACGGGTAGAGAGGGTGGGGTACAATTCTTACGCCGGCACCACGACGGCAGAACTTTGTATAGTAAAACAAAATTCAGGACATCACTGCTTTGGCGGTCATTACTTTGAGACTTTCGATGGTTAGTCTTCACAGTATTGTGATTTCTTTAGCTGCAGTACCCTTCAAACCGGAACACAGTATTGCTTACACACTACTGCTTGGCGGTAGAAAATCTGGTACTGCAGTTGTACCTACCAAGACGACCTCTGCGAGGGAGATCTACCACCAAGTAAAATTCTAGGGTTGTTGAGACTAACCATCGAAAGTCAAAATCAATAGTCATGGACATGCGTTATCTTTAACCATCAGGAAAGCGTATCGCTCATCTCATTATTTTACATTAAAAAAAAAATTATGTGGTCAAAATTATCAACAATTTAAAATACTGGCTTGCCACTATGTTTACAAAACTAGAGAAAAAATATGGAAATACAACAAAAATGCAAAAAGATCTGCGATGGCCGGGAATCGAACCCGGATCAACTGCTTGGAAGGCAACTATGCTGACCATTACACCACCATCGCAGTGGAATTATGTGTCGAAATTATACAACTTCTGTTATTTACGCTAAGCTAACAAATTTATTTTTATTGAAAACTTTGTTTTTAATATGTGTAAAAATTATTGTTTTAACGTTTAACATTTCACGCAGCGCCATCTAGCCCCAATCTAAGCAAAACTTATACTATGAAACCAGATAAGTAATAGAATATTTAAATACTTTTTTGTAAATACAAACAGAACACCCAGATAGAACAAACATTTCTTTATACCACAAAATGCTTAACTTGTGTGGGAATCGAACCCATGCTCTACGGTTCTTAAAGCAGATATACTATCAAAGAGTCAACAGAGCTGTTAGCTTAACTCTTTGGTAAGTCGTATGCCATATTTTGGAAAAGATAATAATTTAATAAGATGGGGTGTGCTATCTAAAGGAAAAACATCTTATACAATAACATTTACTTTTTTTTTTATGTTAAATTATTGAGATGAACAAGGCGCCAATACTCGCCACGCTTGGCAGGCGGGTCGGCGAGCGCAGTTAGATGTGATTGTTCAAGGAAGACGCTGCTGCCCATCTTCCGGATTACATCCCCTAGCCGACTCTTACGGCAACCACGGGTAGAGAGGG
Organism: Biston stratarius; assembly: GCA_950106695.1. NCBI lineage: Eukaryota > Metazoa > Arthropoda > Insecta > Lepidoptera > Geometridae > Biston > Biston stratarius. Next base: position 1,439,384 of record OX467106.1, on the reverse strand, counting down.
TAGGGTACAATTCTTACGCCGGCACCACCACGGCACTACTATCTCTGTATTGTATAAAAAGGAAAAATAATAATGGAGAGTTTTTTTTTTTATCTGTCGAGAAAATGACAAAAAACTGACAACATAGTTTTCACTCAGATGCTGGATAACGTCTAAAAGCTATTAAATTGAATCACCCCTTACAAGGACCAGCATGTAACAGATCTGAGGCTGCTCCGGTCTCGTTGCAATCACAATCGCTTTGAACATCGCCGCGGGTGCATCGTGATCTACGCGATTTGTACTGTGACCATCGTAAAGGAAACCCTAAGACTTTTAGTATTAAATAAGTTTAATGAAATAAAAAGATATTTTTTTCCTATACAAACGTACTTCATTATAGACCCACCACCGTCTCGGTTGATATCCGCCATGGTCAAACGCAAGCCTATTTGTAATAAGACCATATATTGTAACTGTGTCTGTTGAATGATTACATCTTGTAGCGAAGATAGCTCAGTGGTTAGCGCGGTCGGTTCGCATGCCGAAGGGCGTGGGTTCAATCCCCAACAATGAGCTTGAGTTGCCGGTGAAGGAAAACATCGTCAGGAAACCATAGCGTGGTGGTAGGGTACTTTCTAGTACTCGGCTGGCTATCTACCACCCTCAAGTTGAAAATCTGCCGCCAAGCATCTAACGATATGTTCTGGCAGCCTCACTTGAGAGCCAGTTCCATTCCAAGCTAGGTGTGTTTACCATCTTCGACCACACCGTCACTTACACACCTAGGCTGGAATAGAACTTCCCGATGGCCTGCTTCTGTACGTGATGGAGGGCACTTCGGCAATACTCTCGGGGAATTTTGGGTCGCTTGCCCCAGACCAACTTATACCATGCCGCAGGCATGTCCACCATCGGCCACCAGCGGCAACCAGCACAATCAAAGGTCAGAGTCCCAAATCTGACCTCTTTAAGCCCAGAAATCCCTTTTAATCGGCTTTGATATGTAGGGCATTGTAGGGAATATCTAATTCTCCAGTTCCAGAATTAAGATATGTCCAGTCTACCATACAGTAAATAAAATATTTATCACTTATTCAATATTTCTCAAATCATGGTCACTTGAGGCCGGCATCGTTTGTCGTGCAAATCCCGCTAGCTTGGGCGACATACGTTCCCACGCCGTAACCGGGGCTATTCCCTTATACAACGGCGATCAGCTTGATCGCTGTACCAGTAAACGGGGTTAGACGTAACGGTAGTACTAACTGAAAGGAGGTTATTGTTCGGATCAAATGTATGAAGTAGCTGATTTTTTGCGAGTTTTTATTTTTATTTTTTATGGTTGGCTAGGTATTTGAACCTGATGTTAAGTGACGGTGTGGTCGTGTAAGGTCTTCAAACCGGAACACAGTAATGTTAACACACAACTGCTTGGCGGCAGAATATCTGGTACTGCGATGGTACCTACCTAGACGACCTCCTGCTAAGGTAATCTACCACCAAATGATTTTGGTAATTTTGGTATTGGCCAATTCAAAAATCATCAGAACAATCACGTAGAGATGGCACCAAAGAACGTCGCTAAGTTTTCGAACAACACAAGACACTGAAAACGTTCTGAGAAGTTTGTCCTTACATTTGAAATCTTTGAATAAATCGGTTGAATTATACCATTTTAGCTTAATTGAGTAAGATATACAAATCTACGACAAATTACTCCGTGTATTAAAACAGGAAATCATAAATTTTCCTTGCAAAACATCCTATGCAACTGATTTAGAATATTAACTTGACAAAATGTATATTTCCATTCGGTATTTACGAATCTGCGACTACTTATTTTACCATATCTACTTTCAACGTCTCGCCCACACAAACTGTTTAGCCTGGGTATATTTGCGCAATTTTCAAGTCAATTTTACTATCTAGACTAAGTTATCCTGAACACTCTGAATTTAGACTATTGTAATTTATACTCTAAAAACCAGTAGTCGAACAACAGGAATTAGGAAACTTATGAAGTAATCACAAGCATGCAATATTATTGCAATGGAGATTATTCGGATAGATCTGCTAACTGTGCAGATAAACAAAACGATTCTAAAGCTTTTTTTATTATTATTTTTTAATGGTGTATATGAATTATTACAACTGGTAAATTTTTGCAAGAGATGTAGGCAACGACTCAATATTGCTTCCTTAATAATTTTTTGTGTGTAATTTTGTAACCATGACAGTGGATAGCGCGGACAGTTCACACGCCGAAGGGCGTGGGATCAAATCCCAACAATAACCTTGAGCTGCCAGTAAAGGAAAACATCCTGAGGAAACCATAGCGTGGTGGTAGATTACTTTCTAGTAGTTAGCTAGCTACCACCTTCAAGTTGAAAATCTGTCGCCAAGCATCTAACGGTGTGTTCCGGCAGCCTCACCTAAGAGCCAGTTCCATTCCAGGCTAAATGTGTTTACAATCTTCGACCACACCGACACTTAACATCAGATAAGCTGTGGTCAAACACCTAGCCTGTAAACCATAAAAAAAAAACTCTTTCCTTGTCTTTCTTCTTTTTCCTGTGACAGCAATCGCTGATAATTTCTTTCAGTGCAGTTTTAATATGCAACATATCACGCAGATATTATGTATTATATATATATATATATATATGTATTAATATCTTATCCGCTTTATCATGATCATTTCCAAAAAACCCTACCTTGCAACTAAAGAGTCGTAATACGACGACATTTTCGACACAGCATTGTCATCGCCATAAACAATGATGCAACGAACTTCCTCTGTTTGTCTGTCGGTCACAAGTAGGTCGCCGGTCAAGGAGGTTACATGAACATAACAACTATTATTGTACTAGTCATATAGACCAAACTAGGACCTCGCTATCCAGAAAAACGTTACACAGCATTAGTTAATTACATCTATGCACTTACTACTCTTCAAGATCGTCGAAGTACGGACATATAAAAGTACAGTTTTCATCTTAGACTAACGAACTTTAAGGGATGATAAAAATGGTTACTTTTAAAGTGAATTAAATATTAGACTCTTTGTCTTTTTGATTATTATTGATATTCTTTTCGATGTGGCAATAACTAACAGGTTAACGGTTTTTGTAGGATGGCAAATTTTGTACTGCGTAGAAAAAAGTTTAAAATTATGATTATATGAAAAATGATAACCCAGTTTGGGAATTGTTCTACAATACTAACGCTAACTCAGGCGGACGATAACAAAATAGAGTCTCTGAATAACAATCATCTCAAAGCGATAGTACCTACACCCATGCATCCCAAAATCATTAATTGCCCTTGATCTTGCCACCTATCTCCTAACAAACCTGCTCATCTCGCTTCCCATACATTAGAGTTAGTCCAAAGAGAGCCGACCAGGGGCTATTAGGGCCGCCGTGGGCGTCTAACAACTGCTCACTACAGTTACTAATGTGACCAGTTTCCGTTGTCACCCAAATAGGGCTGGCCCAGATTCTTATCGATCGTCTACCAGTAATTCGGTTCGGGCGACAGAATGTTCTATTCGACTGTTTAAATATTGGCGTTTAGGCGTTTCAAGGAATCCATTTGGGTGTTAATAACAGGATTCTGGCAACATTGTGGCTCTATAAGGTACTTTTTTATGAAACCTTGGGGTTTTTTGGAGGGGATGGAATCATGTATTCATTTTTTTTTAATTGTGTCTTTGTCGTAATATACAAAATATGGTGTTTTATTCATAAGGTGTCGAATTACGCGCAAATCCCAACAATGACTCGAACTGCCGATGAAGGAAAAGATCGTGAGGAAACTCTAGCATTCTGGTGGCTAGCTACCCTCTAGTTAAAAATGTGCCGCCATGCACTTAACTTAATGTCCAGCAATGGACGTCCTACGGCTGAGATGACGAAGCACTAAACGGTATTTTACCGCATCCTCGCTTGAGAACCATTTTCATTCCTGGTTTTTCAACTTCGACTACAATCACTAAACGACACATGAGCTGCGGTCAAACATTAACTATTAAAAAAGCTCACTGTACGAGGACTGGTTGGAGTTTGTCACACTTATAGTTTTTGCTTTCCCGTCATTCCAACTTGATGTGAATGACCACTTGACCACCTCCCACGTTAGGCTTCCATCAAACTGTGTCGCTTGATTTGGCACCTAATCACGTTGCTGCTGTTATTATTTTACTGATTAGGGGCTATTAGTAAGTAGCTCTAGGCTCTTTTATATTCTGACGCGAACAAGCTTGTTGTCGTCGATTACCAACTCAATGATATGTAACGTAGCAGCGGTGCAAAATATAGCGGTCACGCAAATTCGTGTGTCATTATTCCGATTTTGAAAGCTTTGACTATGACTTGATTAAGTATTAAATCAAGTTCCCTTGTAGCGACTAAATGATTAGCGGGTTCGGACCGCACACCGAAAGGCGTGGGTTCAAACTTCAACATTAAGCTTGAGCTGCCAGTGAAGGAAAACAGTACCATGTTGGTAAGGTACTTTGTAGTACTCGGCTGGCTAGCTACCGCAAGTTGATTAAATTTGCCGCCAAGCATCTAACCGACAGCTTCACTTGAGTACCAGCTTCATTCCAGGCTAGGTGGTTACCATCTTCGATCACACCATCACTTAAAATGAGACGAGACGTGGTTAAACAAATTCTATCGAATTAAAAAAACAATTGGCAAAATGCACAAAGTGCGTTGACAAAAACAAAAAAAAATACGGAACTATGTATAATCAAAACGTCCATTCATGTATGGGAATTGCTTCGGCATTAAGAGTGACAAAGTCCCAAAGTATGTTTGTATCTGATCGCTTTTGAGAGTAATTAATGGAAGCATTGTGTAAACCTTGGCGTGTGGTACCCTGCTATTTATAACCAGTGACTTGTGACTATTGTACAAGTAATGTAACTGTAAATAAAGGTTGTTAAGACTGGGGTTTAGTTAGAGAGAGATTGGATTAACCTAATTTAAAATTCACGAATTTTTTTTTAAGAACAAAAACTTTTTTTACGGGAGTGTAATGAGACGAACGATACGCTCTCTTGATTTAAATGGAGCGTACCCAAGTGGTCGTATTGAATTAAATCGTATGTTATCATATTCTGAAAGAAAAATCAGATAATAATTATAATCAACACTAAAAATATCGATTGTTTTTGTTTGGTTTTTTTGGTTATCTACACTTAATAAATGAGTATTAATTTAATGTAAGTAAAAAGGTTTTTCCATGACCTTTATAAAGCACAAAACTGTCGAGTCCTATTTAAAGGTCTCTGTCCTGTGAGGTTGATGCAATATGACATTGATATTAATTAGAGAGATAATAGAGTCTTGCTCAATATTCTGATTTTCTAGAAATCGTAACGAATTTTAAGAAAACGGGTTGTCTTTATCGTAATCTTGAAGGCTCTGTTTCGACATTACTATTCTGATTACGACTTGGATTGGAAACTTGTAAGGAGCAAAATTACTAAATACCTAGTATCAAATTAAATCAAATTTCGTGTGTGTCTCTTTGTTTGCTTAAATATTCTAAAACGTGCAATAGATTTTGATACGGTTAATTATACGGTAAATATGAATACAATTTCTTATAATACTCGTACAAGAAAAAAAATATAATTAATTACATTAGAGAAATTCGTCTTTTAACTTCATGTTGAAAATCTGTCTAATGTATTCCGGCAGTCTTACTTGAGAGTCAACTCCATACCAGGCTAGTTGTGTTTACCAAGTGAGCTGTGGTCAAACAACTAACTAGTCTATCATAAAAAAATTGTAACTAGATGTTTAAAGCGCTTAACCATAGAACTTGTCAGGATACAGAAGCGGAAGCACCTATTGTTGTTATAAATACGTAATTAATTTTATTGTGGGTTATTTTACACAGCGAACTCTAGCCCCAAACTAAGTAAATACTATGCTATGAGAACCAAATAACTAATAGAAACCTTAAAACTTTTTTTTTGTGGAAATACTTAATCGTAAGTTGTAATACACATCTACATTCGTCACACAAACGTTTGTCCTGGTTGGGAATCGAGCCCAAGCCATAAAGATCTCAAAGTAGAGATGATTCCAACAGAGATAAAGAAGTAAAGATTGAAGATTTTTGTTTATAAATCAAAATTTCCCGCCCGTTAGTAACATACCATTACACGAGTTGATAGGCTAAGTTCTATTTTTTTACCTCGGACTACGCATTCGTTTTACCACGATCTCACCTAATGGAAAACGATGATGTGGCCGAAGACGGAGCACGCTTGCCTTGGAAATACTTATTTAAGTTTTTCTTGAACAACCCATAAATAAAACAAAAAACCCAAAGGGTTGTGTTTTATAAAAACAAAGACGTTGATAACGAGTTCCACGCATCAACAGTTCTTACAAGGAAGGTGGTTTTAAAACGCTTTTTGTGTTTAAAGGGAATTTTGTAAGAAGGTGAGAGTCTGGTCGTGTTTTTGTTCGATGTATTTCCAATAAAAAACATGAATTAAACCAAAATAAAAGCGTTGCCCCGATAGTTTTATTTGGTTATTTTGACGGATATTCTTCAACCCACGTGTCTAATTATTTATTACTTACATATGAAATGTTGCTGTTTTCTTCTGTATGAAATATTATAATTCCAAAACTGTTGACTTACCTGTAACAAAACAATTTGAATATTTAAAAATGATTTCATGGTTCATACCAACGATCACATAAGAAGGCTAGTAATTAAGTAGACTAAAAAGAACAGAATTAAATAAAATACATATCTATTTAGTAGAAACTAAATACTTGGTGGCGGATCTCCTTAGCAGGGAGTCGTCTAGGTTAGTCGCAGTACCATATATTCTGCCGCCAAGCAGTGTGTAAAAATTGTTGTGTTCCCGTTTGAAGGATACTGCAGCTAGCAAAATTACAGGGCTGTTGAGACTAACCATCGTGTCTCAAAGTAATAAGCGACAAAGCAGCGATGCCCTGGACTTTGGTTTATTACTCAAAGTTCTGCGTATCACTGCAATGGTCATGGACAGGCGTTATCTCTTACCTCAGGAGAGGGTCGTGTTATTCTCAATACTATTACATAAAAAGGACCTACAAATTGTCAACAAAAACAAATTTCCTAGGATTTCTAAATTGACAAAACAACTTCTTTCAAGTACATTTTTGTTCTATTTTTAGCACCTTATTCGTTATCTGTGGCACAAAACAAAAACATCGAGATAGAGTTAATCGATTAGTCATAGTCGAGTAAACAGATCCTTATCTCGATAAAAGACGGAATTGATCGCAATCGAAGGTCACATTTGTTACTGGATCGTTTTCTAGATGTACGGGAAGAACGTTGTTTGTCCTACTGAAAACACGTGACTCAATTACATATTCAAGGACACCTTTTTAAGTAATATGCTTACGTTTCACCATTATTGTCGTCTTGGTGACGATGATGGAGCACCTTGCCTAGAAGAAACTGATTCACCCGCGGTTTGAAGACACCCAGTATCTTTCGGGAAACACCTAATTAAAGTCTCAAAGAAACTGGGATCAAGAGTTATCTCTTGTTTTTTTAATAGCATTGTTATGAGACAAACTTTCTTATTTATTTATTTTATTTTATTAAATAATATCATTGTGAACAATTTTTACTACGAGACCAAACTACTAAAAACACTACAAAATACGTTATACATTTTAGTATAATCCAAGACAAATTTCAGTATCAGAAGTCCAAGGTATATTTTAGTATCACCTGTCCAAGACACGTTTCAGTATCAGAAGTCTAAGGCAATTTTTTTATTAGAAGTCCAAGAAATATTCTAGTATGAAAAGTCCAAGAAATATTTTAGTATCAAAAGTCTAAGGCACATTTTAGTATCAGAAATCCAAGACACATTTTAGGTCGCTGCGTCAGCAAAGTTAGTTGATTTATTCAAGTATTTAAGATCTGTCTACAACTTCACTTATCACCTTTCAAACCACTTACAAATAGCCTTAATAAACTACATAATAATAGTAGTTGTGATAATAATTATTATTATAAAAGATGCAAAGCTGAAGGTCGCAGTGGGCGCCGCCTGCGCCGCTCGTGGGCGGGTGTTGTAATCTCACTACTAGCTAGGGCGACCATATAGCGAAGTGGAAATAGGACTTTCATATCCACTGGAAACTTTTTAGAAACATTACACGCATTAATTCCGTTATTATAATTTTTTAAAATTGTATAACTTTATGTTATTATTAGAAATATTACATACTAGCTGTTACCCGCGACTTTGTCCGCGTGGAATTTAACAAAAAATACCACCGTCACCACCAGATGTCATCAAGTCATAAGTAGAATAGTCATTACTACTGTGTACTGTGAAACTTGACGACATCTAGTGGTAGTGGTAGTGGCCTTGAATTTTTTTGGTAATCCCAACATAATATAACATTAAACCTAACCTAACATTTTTTCTGACATGAAAAGTATCCTTTATGATTATCATTTCATCATCATCATCAGCTTATCGAAGTCCACTATTGTTGGACATAAGCCTCTACCAAGACACGCCACTCAGCCCGATCTTCGGCTTTTCGTTTCCATCCACCGCCAGCTGTCCTACGTATATCGTCACTCTATTGAGTCCCAGGGCGTCCTACGCTGCATTTGCCAATGCGGTCTCCACTCTAGAACACGTCTACCCCTGCTATTATCGGTTCTGCGACAGATATGTCCAGTCCATTGTCACTTCAGCTTGCTAATACAAATACAAATCTTTTATTGATACCTAACACCAAAGTAATGTAACCCAATTGTAAAGTCAAGGCTGACAAAGTCGCGGGCGCAAGCTAGAATCTAATATTATTTTTTATCCATCACTTGTCTCAAATCATGGTCTATACATTAAGTAGTCTAATATCAGGCGCCCGGTTTAACAATCGATCGAGTTTATAACATTCATTTATAATGCCCATATTGAAAGTTTACAACGGTTCATTTGTACTAAATACTTAATCGATGGTTAAAGCTCAAACGAGCTGAGCGTAATTATTTCATTTAATGATTGTTTTGATTATAGATTCCATTCAATTTTATGTAAAACGTAAACACTGATACAAATTGATCGTTTTCTTTGGCAAGCAACTGTTAGCTAACCTAACTTATTTAAATTACTTTAACTTAGTTGATAAGATGGATTACTGGATAGCTGATTGATCACAGCTCATCTGATGTTAAGTTATGGTGTGGTCGAAGATGGTAAACACACCTAGCCTGAAATTGAATTGGTTTTTCTATTATATTGTACCACCACAGTTTTAGATATTCTAACGCCAAGCAGTAGTGTGTAAACATTTCTGTGTCCGCCTAAAGGGTACTGCAGCTAGTGAAATTACGGGGCTATTGAGACTACCCATTAAATTTCTTAAAGTACAGTAGCTAGCGAAATTACAAGGCTCTATCGTCTCATAAATGTTTGTCCCGGGAATCGTACCCACGCCCAACAACTATTGAAGCAGATACCAAATCATCTTACAGGGAGTCAAATATAAAACAAACTAACTGACGAAAAAATATAAATAGCTATTTAAGATAATGACCTGACCCAGCTTACAAATCTCCAAGAATTTAGAAAAGATCCAAGTCGAAGTTGAGTCCAGTGAATGATAATGTCCTTTAAAAAGAACAAAATCGAATCTAAAAGTAGATTACTTAATTTAATTGTTATCGAAAAAATCTAAATAGGTTTTTGTTGTAAACATTATTACAAGTAAAATTTCATTGTAATAGCTAAGTGGTATTACAATGCTATTATTGTAGCTAAATTATCTTTTCTTATGAAATAAAATGTAGATATTTGATTATCTTTCATGTATTCTTTCTTGCCACAGAGTGTCACAAAGTTCTGGATACCACTGCTAAATTAATGGCAGGCGTTCTCTTATCATCAGTGTAAGGTTTAATTTGTCTTATTTTTAATGTTTAAAGTTTCATAATTATGCCCATTACAGTTGTTCATAATGATAAATACAATGACCTCCTTTCGACTAGCATTTTTTATAATTTAAAAAAGCCTGAAACTCCGTTCCAACCGGGTGTCCTTAAGATACCTCTAATTTTTTTATTCCTTTTTTTTTGAGACAGTAGCAACTCTATCATAGAAGATCTTTCAAAATGTTATAACCAATTTGTAAATTTTAATTAATTTTACGAGTAAGATTAATTAAGACTACATTTAAACTATTAGTGGCTAATAAAATAGGCAGTTTATATGCATAAAATTGTATCAACTCAGTGATCTTGGAATTCGCAATATGCAAGGTCTTCAGGTGATGAAACAGCAATGTTTATAAAATGTATGCGCTACAAACCTTTATTTAATATATTCCGAACTGGCCCTATTTATATGAACTGTCCCATTGCTGGGCGTGGACCTCCCGATCGGAAGTAGATTAGTCTCCTAACTAAACTGTCGTAGACTTCATTTTTAATCTATTTAGTTTTATTAGCGATGATAGCTTAGTGGTTAGCGCGGTCGGTTCGCATGCCGAAAGACGTGGGTTCAAACCCCAACAATGAGCTTGAGCTGCCGGTGAAGGAAAATATCGTGAGGAAACCATAGCGTGGTGGTAGGGTACTTTCTAGTACTCGACTGGCTAGCTACCACCCTCAAGACGAAAATCTGCCGCCAAGCATCTATCGGTGTGTTCCGGCAGCCTCACTTGAGAGCCAGTACCATTCCAGGCTAGGTATGCTTTACCGTCTTCGACCACACCGTCACTTAACATCAGGTGAGCTGTGGTCAAACAAATAGCCTGTCAACAATAAAATATATATATATATATATTGACTTGATTATGTGCCCTTGACTTAATTTTGTCTTGACACTTGAAAAATGAATTGATGATAATCCTGTCAGAATGCAAAAAGTTAATTGCCAAAAACAACAAAAAAGTTTAAGCACGCGAAGTATTAAACGTAAGTGAAAAAACAATTAAAAAAACACGGTGTCAATGTGTGTCAGCTGTAAATTTCTAGCACGATCGAAGCGGTAGAACATAACCGCCGTCGTGAGTCGTGAGTTTGCTATTAATTTGTCGGGGCGAAGGGCGCATTGGTTGGTCCCATATTACGTACCTACAGCTTTTGTGTCTATTTATATTTTGTGGGTTTTTCATAAACTTACTGAACGATAGCCTAACTCGAAGAACTTCGATAATAACTTGTGGAGGAATCTGTACGTCTCCGCTATCACACCAATTAATTATTATAAAGGCGAAAGTTTGTAATGATGTTTGTGTATTTGTTGCTTCTTCACGCTCAAACGGTTGGACTAATTTTGATGAAAGTCGGTACGGAGGTAGCTGACATGGATTACATAGGCTACTTTTTATCCCGAAAAAATTCAGTGTTCACGCGGGAACAACGGGTCATACGGCGGGGCTCAGCTAGTCACTACATATTATAAAACCAAGTCGTCTGTCGCATCTGTCTGTCTGTCTGCCATAAACTTAAAAACTACTGAACGGAATAATTTGCGTTTAAGTTTCACCAATAGATAGAGTGATTCATGAGGAAGGTTTAGGTATATAATTTGTCAAGGTTTTGTGTAAATTGGTTGAAATATGATGATAATTGTTGTATAATGTCAGAAACAGTCGAGCCACCTGGGAGCTTTCTTCGAAAACGCTGCCTAACCCCTTTGAGATATAACAAAACTTTATGATATTCCTTTTTATAGGTCTACAAAAAAGTCCGTGATGGCATATACCTATCTACCTTTAAAGGTTTACCCTCTGTACGCTTAAATCTTTTAAACTACGCAACGAATGCGGTTTCCATCAATAGAAAGATTTATAAAATATGTATGCATATGCATCACATTGCACCTGAGCGAAGCCGGGGCTGACCGCTAGTTTAGCCATAAATCACATAACACTGTTTGAAATTCTCATAAGCAACTGTAACAAAGACATTTATCAAGTTACGTGCATCATTTTATTCAATTAAACCTAGAGTATTAACTCTATATGCAGACTGGGAAAGTTAATTGCTGCTTTTTGTATGGGCTTCATGCAATGTTTACGGAATATTACGCTCGAAGATGACTGGAGTCATCGCTTTTGTTATTTTACTGCGCTACTTAGGCATGGTTGGACTGTTAACTATGAAAATGAAGTATTTAAAAAATGTAATATACCGGATCAACTCTGTGTTCACCCCACTGCCAAGGATATGTTTTTCGCGCGAATCTTGTGTGTAGGTAAATTTCTTTATTACCTCGTTTCTTCCAAGCGGCTGGATGGATTTCGACAGTTAAGGTATCATTATATTCGTCTTAAAAACCCAAGTGTTATGTAGGTGTTTGAAAAAAACAAGATGGCGGATTTTTGGCGCGAAATAGTAACACGTTAATAACCTATCAAATAGGGAATCTAAATGAAGGAAATTAAAAGAGGATTACAAAAAAAAATACAAGTTAGGTATATGTTTAAATTTAATTAGGAATAATAAATTTCTTTATAAAGTTTTTTCCTTTGATTATAGCTATTTTAATCGCAGTTGGGTTATAGATTTTTAAACTCTTCAGTTTGTTACAAACTGTTGGGCGCGGGCCTCTACTTATAAAGGGAAGGACGTAGTCCTAAACAGTTCGAATCTACCTTCATTTGTTTTGTACGAACCGCTAAACAATGGAATTTGCTATCCGAGTGGGTGTTCCCTGATAGATACAATCTGGGTGCCTTCAAGTCGCGAGTGAATCGGTTTCCTCTAGGCGAGCGTGCTCCACCGTAGACCGCAACTTCGCTTAACATCAGGCGAGTCGGTCAAACGCAAGCCGATTTGTAATTTAAAAAAAAGTCCACCACGCTGGCCAACTGCGGGTTGGCTTCACACATCTTCGAATACTTTAACTTTTTTGCTATGATTTCCTTCACCGTTTGAAGTCTGCGGTAATACAGACATAACTGACACTAAATGACAGCCCTGTTGGCTCATTGGGAGTATGTCTGCCTGAGCTGTAGGGCGTGGGTTCGATTACCGCCAAGGACAAATGTTTGTTTGGTATAAACAAATATTTGTTCTGTGTCTGGGTGTTCTGTATGTATTATAAGTATGTATTTACAAAAAAAAAAGTATTTATGTATTCTATCAGTTATCTGACATCCATCACACAAGCTCTGCTTAGTTTGGGGTCAGATGGCGCTGTGTGTAATGTGTCCTACAATATTTATATTTATTTATTTAACTTTAAAAAGACAGAGGTACGTGCCGTGGGATTCAGCCAGACTGTCTCCCAAGAAGGTTCGACACTCATTTTTCTAAGATCACGAAAAGAAAAAGCCGTTCAAGGTATCAAATCCTGACCACGGCTATTGCAACATGGCCGAAACGTAAACAAACAAAACTAATTTCATAGTTTTTTGTGCACTATTAAGACCTGGTAATAAACATAATTAGTTGTTCAAGGGTTAATGAACAAGCAAAGTTTTTCCACGATTTCAGTTGTGGCTACAGAACATTTTTTCAACAATATACAATGATTTTCTGACGACCAGTACACTCCAAAGACGAGAACCTATACCTTATGAAAGACGAGAAATGAACTTTTTTTTTTAAAGCCACTTAAGTTGTTATTTCGTTATTGCATGAATGTGATATATAATCTATTTAAAACTGGCATCTTCTTCAATAGATACTCAAGAAATGTATAAAGATAGTTACGTACCTAATATTCTGATTTGAAAAGCAAGAATTATACTTTGTTGTTTCTTAATCTTACGTAGGCTTTTATGTAATTTTAATTTTAATAATTGAAACGAAAACCTTAAATTCAAAACATATAAATTAGAAAAAAAAAACACATAAATCTCGCGGTAAAAGGTAGGCGTGTCTGCAGCGACACGTCAAATGTGATGTAGGTACATACAATTTCAAACAACATCGTTAATTTGACATTCAGAAGCATCGACCGTGGGACACCGTACTTTCTATTGAACAATTAACTTTAAAAAAACATCCATAATTACATCTTCAACGGGCAATTACTATTGAGTAGAAAATGTGCAAAGGTGCAGCTCTAAAAACTAGTTTACACGATTTTTTTATCCGCTGCAATGTTTATTTGTTAATTTTAGTTTAGTTTTATTCGTTGTAGTGTCGTGTTTTTTTCTTCTAAAAGTGTGTTCGTCAAAGAATGCAAGGGTCTAAGTTTTGTTAACACGCTATTATTAGCTTTACTTGTAACTAACAAACTAAGTAACGATGTAATCAAATCTTGCTTAGATTAAATTTTAACCTACTTCTAATTGTGGTATTGAAATAAAACTTGTCATAAGTGTTGTATATGTAGTTTGGATAATAATCCCACTAATATTATAAATGTGAAAGTTTGGATGGATGGATGGATGTTTGTTACTCAATCACGCCAGAACGGCTGAACGTATCTGGATGAAATTTTGTATGTAGATACTTTAGACCCTGAAATAAAACATAGAATACTTTTCATCATCATCATAATCCATCACCACGCGGGTAAAACCGCGGGGCGCAGCTAGTACTATTATGATTTGGTATCTTGGAGCCGGTCTCATAATGGAACCAGGAGGTCGTTAGTTGAATTCTTCAGTGGCTTCTAGTATACCTCTTAAGTTTGGGGTCATAATTCGTATCGTTTTGATGCGTCCAATATATTGCACTTCTACTTTTTAGTTTGGTTAGTACAATTAATTTTAAAATTGAATATATCTGCGTTCGACCACCAACTCGCCTGTTGGTAAGATAGGCAAAGCTTGATGGATACTTATGGACATTAAACCCTAAATAAATCTTAGAGTTGACTTTCTGTGCACTTCCTACTCTGCACAATTAGGTACTCCACTCACCTCACCCAGCGAAAGTGACGGCAGGTACAAGATTCGATTGCATTGAATCGATTCTAACGCATCGATTATGCACGCCTCTTAATCGATTATTATAATCGATCCTTATCGAGTCGACGACCGTGAAGGCTCTTCGCTCGAGGCGTTGATTTTAAGCGGAATTGAATTTGCAACATTTTATTTTTTTAAATATTCGCGTGAGAATGTTTCTTGTCTTTATTTTAAACGACTTGTGACTTGATAGTATCTCTTAAGTGCGAAGGGTGTTACTTATAATTATTACTTTAAGTTAATCTGTACATAAAGTAGCCTATCTTGTATTCACGCGTGACATTGCACGTGAGTGAGATGTTGACAGAGTATTTCAAGCAGTGTTTAACTTCGAACACAAAAATATAATAATAAGTCAAAGACCAGATAAACAAAATACCTTTAGAAAAGTTACAGTATTTTATGTAGACGCAGGCTGACTTTTCTTCCAAAATAAAAATCTAAATATTTTATTGAATAAGAAATCGTGTTTAATCAATAATTTAAATTAAATCCGTATTTTTTTATACAAAAGAAAAGTTATGATAATTTAAAGGGAACAGAGAAATATTCAACATCTACCTGACTTGTAATTTTTATAATTCTTTTTCTTTTACTGTTGACAGGTTAGGTGTTCTGACCACAGCTCACCCGATGTTAAGAGACTGTGCGGTCGAAGACGGTAAACACATTTAGCGTAGATTGGAACTGACTCTCAAGTGAGGCTGCCGGAACACACCGTTTAATGCTTGGCGGTAGATTTTCTACTTGAAAGTCGTAGTTAGCCAGCTGAGTAAATACTCTATCACCACACTATGATTTTGTCACGATGTTTTCTTTCACCGGCAGCTCAAGCTCATTGTTGGGGTTCGAACCCACGCTTTTCGGCATGCGATCCGACCTCGCTAACTAGTGAGCTATCATCGCCGCTCCAACAAGGCAGTCAAGTATCCCATCAAAACTTTACAAAAGTATTGTATATTATCTAATGTAGATGATCTACGATCACCTTTGATTAGAGCTAATTTTATGAGTAATCCAGTGACTAATAAAACAAAAAGCTATCGGAAAAAGGAACAAAAAGCTGTTAATTAATCACGAATCAAACTCGCGCCCGATCGACGCAGCGGTCACGGCCGGTCGTTTGGCAATCTCGTACAATACTGGTATATACCTAAACAGATTCAACAGGGTGTCATAAAATAATCGATTACAATTTTAAAGTTATTATGGTAACTGACGTGGTCTTGACACATTTTCGTTTTATTTATGTGGGATTACCCACGTTTAGTTTTATCGGGAACTCCGACTATAGTTTCGGCCTTGTTGATAGTTTGGCTCTCAATTTCTTTGGCTACAGTCCTAAAGTTTGCACGGTTGCATACATTATTTTGAAAGTTTTTTTTGTTGAATTTCTCTACTTATAAAAAGTTTATTAGGATAATATATTTTTCAGGTTTTCGGTACTGAAATGTTACGTATCGCAATGTTGTATGACTTTGACAATTATTTAAAAATAAGATATTATTGAATTACTAGTAAGTAATTATCATTTATTATCGACATATTGTGATATTGACATATATTATGATTTTGACATTCATATTGTTATTTTTAAATATGAATGGAAAAATTAACTGCAACGTTATCAATAAAATATTTATAACTGTTATTTTTATATATTTGGTATTGCGTGAACATCCTGTACATATTAAATAGATATCCATTGATAGATTGATGATCCCTGACGATGACTGAAACCCAAGACTAATTAATCCATGATTAGAAAAAACTTCCGCACTCTTAAATGGATTTCATTGATTATGACCGACTTATATTTATTTTTCTACTAGCGACCCGGCCCGGCGTCGCACGAGTGGTAGAGAATATATGCCTAAATTTTTTAACAGTGGATCACAGAGGGGCGAGGAAATCCGAGGCGGGGGGATGTCCCCAGTCAGCTTAATTTATGCCGATTTGTTCAACAATTATCGTCATATTTTAACCAATTTACACAAAACTTTAACTTATTATATAATTAAACCTTCATCAGAAATCACAAATATCTATTGATGAAAACCTCATGAAAATCCGTTCAGTGTTTTTTGTGTTTATCGCGCACAGACAGACAGACTCTTACCCTTATAGATACAATCTGTGTCTTCGCAACTTAAAGAAGAAGCTGAGAAAAATAACTAGTTTAAAATAAATCGACCACAAAATCGTGAGGTAAAAATATTTTAAACCACAAACTACAAATAACAAGTCTCATTAGTTCGTTTTCAGAGAATAATTTACCTTAATTATGTAAAAATTAAAATATTCCTTAATGTGGTGTACTCAACCTTGGTTACGTAATCATAATAATATTAATGTGAAAGTGAGTATGTATGTGTTTGGTACTTCCTTATGCTGAAATAGTTCGGTGTTTTTAAAATTATAGGGTTGTACTTAGTGGTAGATCACCTTTGCAGGAGGTCATCTAGGTAGGTAGTACCGCAGTACCAGATATTCTGCCGCCAAGAAGGAAGAAGTCTTAAAGGTACTGCAGCTAGCGAAATTACAGGCCTGTTGAGACTAACCATCAAATGTCTCAAAGTAATGAGCACCAAAGCAGCAATGCCTTGTTTTGTTACTCAAAGTTCCGTGTACGCAATGGTCATGGATATGCGTTATTTCTTACCATCAGGAGAGCGTCTCGTTCGTCTCATTACTATTACATTTAAAAAAGGTTTGCGTTTGGATTAGTAAATTAGTGCAGAACGTTCTATGTGCATATATTATTGATAAAAATTATCAAGAGAATAGTAATATTTAACTTCCAGGATAGATTTCAAAGCTTCGTTTTGTATGACTTTGACCGTGTTAGATTGCTTCTAGAAGATTTTTTTAATTACAATAATAAGCTGGCGTTTGTCTACGACCTCGCCTGATGTTAAGCGAAGATGCGGTCTACGATGGAGCACGCTTGCCTAGAAGAAACCGATTCACTCGCGACTTGAAGGCAACCAGACTGTATTTATCGGTAACACCTAATCGGGCACTTGGTTCGTACGAAGAAGGTGGAATCAAACCGCTTAGTTCGAGTTTTTGGAATATTGACCATGAAGCGGTGTCGGTTTTTAGAGCTCCTAGCTCTCCGATAGTAGAATGGGTAAAATGGAATTAGGTCATGCAGATCTCAAACGCACTCTTCACAGTGTACGTTACGTAAACGTGGCGTGTTACGCGCAGAGTTAAGTCTCTCACCGTTCACAAACGTATCTGTTCAGAGCAAAAATTTTTTTTTTACTTCCTTTTTATTAACCCCCGACGCAAAAAGAGGGGTGTTATAAGTGTGACGTCGATGTCTGTCTGTCTGTGTGTGTCTGTCTGTGGCATCGTAGCTCTCAAACGGATGGACCGATTTCGATGCGGTTTTTTTTTTTTTCATTTGAAAGCCAGTTTCCTTGCGGTGGTTTTGTGGTGATGTTTTGTTAATTGCGTAGGGTTTTTTTTTTTATTTAATGGTCCTAGTCACGTGTAAACATAGAAGCAAATTACCAAAAATTTTAGCAATTGAGGCAAGGTCTTCCAAAGGCCGCAGTGATTAAGAAATAATGCCAAAAACGGTGCGGCAGGCACTGTAAAGCATCCGCTGTGAAATTGCAGTAGTAATTACAATTTTAATTATTCAAAATGAGTTTAAGATCGAAATGTCCTTGACCTTGATATTTGGAATAGTAAAGTAAAAGGTCAGGTCACGGAAATAGGTATAAGTAAGAATCAGGCTAGCCGGTCAGCTTTTCTAATTAGTTGTTTTATTCAATCACTAGTTTTTCTTATTCATCAATGGCATAAAAATCTTTAACTGTCAGTTAGATGACCTATACAAGAATGGTTATAGAATGCAACATAAAACACGCCTGCGTTAAAAAAAAGAGCCAGTTCTATTCCAGGCTAGGTGTGCTTTACCATCTTCGACCACACCGTCACTTAACATCAGGTGAGTTGTGGTCAAACACCTAGGCTGTCAGCCATAAAAAAATAATAATAAAAAAACTCATATTCATACACTAGCTGACCCGGCGAACTTCGTAACGCCTAACACTCAATGACAAACCCACAGCAGCGTCCCCTACCAGGTCCAATTGTGTTTTTAAACCATCCAGGAACCAAAATACACACACAAAATTTCATCCAAATCGGTCTAGCCGTTTAGGAGGAGTTAGGTGCTTTTCACTATAATTTATATTACTTAAAAGTTAACCCAATATAAAAAAGAGACAGAAACGTAATTTTCACAACGTTGTACATATTAAATCAAATGACGCTATAAACATTGAAAATTTTCCTTCAATTAAGTACCAAAACTAAACAATGATATGCCAATAACTTTAAACTTAACCGCAATACTCATTAATCTGAGGCATGACATCACAGGAAATGTGTTTGGAATTCCAAATAGTTTCCGGTGCGACCAAACTAACTCCCAGATGTCATTGGAACGCTACTATGGATCGCAACTCGCTTTGACGATTGAAATATAAAGATATGATATAATATTGATAATTATATTAATCATCATCATCAGCATATCGAAACCCTCTGCTGGACATAGGCCTCTCCCTCTCCTGTCCTCTCTCCTTTTCAGCTATGATATGTCTATCTCTACATAATATAAAACAAAATCGCTTCCCGCCGTCTGTACGCTTAGATCTTATAAACTTCGCAACGGATTTTAATGCGGTTTCCATCAATAAACAGAGTGATTCAATTGGAAGTTTTATATATGTAATACATGTATATTATAACAGAGAAAATCCGAGAACTTCAAAGATTTGTAATGTATTGTCGTAAAAAACATCAAAAGCCCCGCGTAAACCTGTGCGAAACCAGGGCGGGTCGCTAGTTAATAATAATAAAACTCTTTATTATTTACACCAATTACAAATAAGTATTACAATTAAATACTCAAAACTAGTGGAACAAGTGGTGGTCTCGACGGTAAGAGCGATTTCTTCCAAACAACCTCAGTATGGAAATTGTCTGCTAACAATTAGGATATCGGTCCTTCCCAATTTCGCGGTATAACAGTGTGTTTTATACTACAAGCAAGATCTGCAATAATATCCACTGGTTTCGCAATATAAAAGGCGTTATTTCCAAAACTTTCCGTTACACAATTGCGTGAAAAAGTTTCATTAATTTTATCAAAAAATTATTGAATTTTGAACCAATTAAAAACAGTTAAATCTCCGCGAAATACGTGAGAAATTCGAAAACAATAGTGAAGTGAACTAAATCATATAATTATTAAGAACAAGAGTAAGTAATTTCGTTATTTCTAAAGACAATAAGATTTTTATCGTTGAGAATGAAGGGGCGTAATTTTTCACCTGCATGCTACGATTAAGTTTTCTTGATTTGTGTAAGACTTTATATTGCAATTCTTTATTTAATAATAATACTTATTGTAAAACGCAAAATTAACTATAGCTAATGATAATAACTTTTTTTCATAACCGACTTCAAAAAGGAGGAAGGTTCTCAACTGGACCCGTATATTTATGTACTTCGCCGATTGTGGACTGATTTCCGTGATGCTTTTTTCATTTGACTAATCTTTTTGAATTCTTTTAAAGTGGTAGTATTACTAGGTAGGGTAGGTATTGTAAGAAGGGCTTTTAGGTACTTTTCTCGCGGAAAAAGGTTTTTTTATCAATGGTACCTACGATAAGCAACGAGTATTTAATAAAATTACAGAACCTATATTTAAATGAATGTTCCGAATCAGACATTCATCATCAGACAGATTTTGTATGAACTCTCCGAGATTTCATAAAGAATCTGTCTTGTAGGTTTCCTCACGATGTTTTCCTTCAACGTTTGAAGTCAATGGTAATAAGAAAAGTCAGAGGTGCGTGCCGTAGGATTCGAACTCAGGACCTCCAGTTTAGAAGCCAGACTGCCAAATGTGTCGGCAAGCACCTAACGGTGTGCTCCGGCAGCCTCACTTGAGAACCAGTTCCATTCCAAGCTAGGCGCGTTTACTATAATACTCGACCACACCGTCACTTTACATTTAGTCTATGGTCAAACACTTAGCCTGTCAACCATAAAAAAATATTGGCCAATAAGAGAATCCGTCATTCACATTATAGTAAACATACTTTTATCTCGTTAAAATCCTTATTTTTATCCAATTAAACTAAAAAGTTAAGCTCGAGAAAGCTGATTCAAGCCTTATTGTGGTAGACAATGCACTATAATCTGTACAAGGAACAAACAACCAACCGCTGAAACAACCGCTGCGGCGGAGCGACGACGGTTGCGGACAATTTATTTTAATTTACTTTTATCACTGTAAGCCGTGCTTTATACAATTACTAGCTGTGCCCCGCGGTTTCACCCGCGCTTGATGCCTACGTCATAGTAGCTTTATGCATGCAATGTCTCAGCCCGATCGGTTTAAAATTGACAAAGTTTCATACAAACTTTCATCCCCTATTTTATCCCCTTGGGGGTAGAATTAATCAAAATCCTTTCTTAGCGGATACCTACGTCATAACATCTACCTGCATGACAAATTTCAGCCCGATCCGTCCTGTGGTTTGGGCTGTGCGTTGATAGATCACTATGTCAGTCAGTCAGTCAGTCAGTCAGTCAGTCAGTCAGTCAGTCACCTTTGAGTTATATATATTTAGATTTTTATGAACAAAATTTAATGTTATTTAAATATAGAAAATGTTTTGCAAAGTTAAGCAATATTATGAACCCCTCTCAGGTAAAAGCCACTTCCAAAGTTCACCGTATTTCTCTATCCTGAGCTATTAGCATTCGACAATTTACATCAACTCTATTTAAGAATCATCAAATGAAAAATATGGATGAATTTAAAATTATTATTAACTGACCGCAACCGCCATTGCGTCAATATCGTCTTACCTTCATAATTGTTAGTAAACTGTTTGCCCCCGAGGCCTATCGGTGACCAAATGCGGTGTTCTGTCTGTAATCACTTTCTTTATTTCACTTGGTTTGAAAGCGGCTATAGTGAATGCTCATTTAACTTTTGGCGCATCCGTGTGCGCCGCCGCTAGAAGTTTGAAAGAGCTTTCTTTCTATCATTATTACACCTCGAAAGGGGCAACTCATAACATATTTTTAAATAACGGTTAGCCTGATGCTTTTTAACTATTGCATCTGAAATAATCTAGAGTAAGCAAGTAGGTTTTTAATGCGAAGGTTTTTTTTTTTTAAATTGTTTTTATTCATTACCGATAAATATATATCTTATAATGCTTAATAAAAACTTTTGTAGTCAATTATATATAATAATTTTGAAAATTATTATTCTCTTGATGTTGTTTCGAAATAGTACTGAACAGAAACTAAATAAATTTATAAAAGTAGTATCCTTGCTAGCTTTCTCTACCTAACAGCGTAAATCGATTTACAAATATCTTGGGGTAGTTACTTACTAAAAGAAATTAACTATTAAATATCTTCCTTTTAAATATGGTAAAAAAGTTATGTTTACTTCTCTCTTGTTTATGCCATAACCTACTACCATATTAACATTCTGTCCAATCCTAGCTGCAAAGCTAGAATGATTTATGAACTAGCGGATTCTTTCATTTCAGCTCAACGATTATTTACCTATATACTTGGTTGTAATTGTACCATAAACAAGTAGATAGATAGATATAAACTCTTTATTGCGCAAACCAAAAATAAAAAAAGAGTATAGAAATGAAAAGAATCTATCAAGTATTGTATTTAAAATGTTATGTTCGCACACAAAATACCTCAACGTTTCGGCCATGTTGCAATAACCGTGATCACGAGTTAACTGAAGAGAGCGGGAAGTTCTCCTACCCTCATTTTGATTTAAAAATTAAAGATTTCAAAGTCTTTTATTGTAGGCTGTGTATTACATGTTGGTGTAATCAATTAGGTATCAACAACTACCCATTTAGGCATAAATATTTGGTATTGGTATTTAAGATATTATTCTATTAATTACATTCGTGTTTTTTTATTACATAAGTACTTATAAAAACGTTAAGTTGTTACCACGGCACACTAACATCATATATCAGCAGACCGTTCTGAAACTACGCCGTTAATGACCACTTAAAATGTTAGTGGAAAGTTAAGTCTTATTTATACTTACGTACGTACCTCCTTATAAGACTTACACCCAACCCTGCGCATAAGGATGGCCTATAAACATAACTCCATTCATAAATAAATACGTCATCGTCGATTGTTACGCCAAAAACGTAGCCACTTGCGTCTTTGAATGTAAATGGTCGTGGGTCATCGTGCACTTTATAAACCAAAAGTCTAGACAAGAATGATTATTAAAAATAAAATAACTATAAATATTATTTTATAAATTGCGTTAAGCGATAAGGCTGGCGTTGTATTAACGCTAATTTTTGTTGTTACTGTTTTTTTATATGTATGTAAATTATATTCTAGTCTATTCTATTATTAAACGAAACAAACATAATAATATGACTGCGTTTAAAAATGTATTAACAAATGTATTTTTTTATTTCACATTTGATAATACTGCCAAATTAAAGAAAACAACGATATTATGATAATTTATTATTTATTAGCATTATTTCCATAGATCGTTATAAATTCATTGACATTGAAGTCATTAAACGATTGCTCTAGGAACCCTAATGTGCCCTAATACTAATTAAAAATGTAACAATTTGAAAATAATTGTCAAGTATAAGCAATCAGTTAGATCTCTAACTAATCTTTCCCGATGTGTTGCCCAAAGCAGAGTGCAAGGGGGGTAGTAGTTCAAGTGCGTTTTTATAAATCTTCCGGTGGAATCCGTTAGGCACAAAGGCAGGCCACTGGGGGATTTAGAAAGCACAATTCTACCCAACCATAGAGGGTATCAATAAGAAATACCAAAAATAAGAACTGTTCGAACAGTGCACGAGGACCACTAAGAAGATGCATACATAACGTGATTATCAACGGCTTTATTAGTATGTGTCTCCATGTTTGTGTGTGTGTTATATCATACACAAAAGTGTCAAAGATCAAGCATATCCAGATATAATAGACTCTGGACTCTCAGAATTTGATAAGGGCATTGTATTACAATTTGTTCTATAGTATTGATGTTTCCCTTTTCATGTTGAACAGTCTGAATCCAAAGTTTAATTTAAAAAGCGAGTAATATTTGTATTTACTTTTATTTTTATTTACCAGTTTTGATGTGGTTTTATATTTATGTGCAGTTGACTTACTGGTTTCGAAATAAATTATTTTTTATTTGATTTTCCAATATATTTTTTTTTGATTTGCTTTGAAACTGCTGCATAATTAAAACAGTATTTTACATTTTAGTTGCTCTTTTATAGTGCTACAGATTATATGTTTTATTTATAATTGCAATTAGGCTTGCTTTTGACCGCTAAAAGAGATAACGCCTGTCCATGACCAATTGACCATTGCAGCGATACACAGAACTTTGAGTAGTAAAACAAAGTCCAGGGCATCGCTGTTTTGGTGCTCAATACTTTAAGACTTTGGATAATATAATTAGTCTCAACAGCCCTGTAATTTCGCTACTTGCAATACCATTCAAACCGGAACACAGTAATGTGTGCACACTACTGCTTAGCGGCAGAATATCTGATACTGCGGTGGTACCGACGACTTCCTGCCAAGTCGGTATCTAATCTATCACAAAGTAAGTTAAATGACCAAGGAAGGAAAAAACAGGATATTTTATGTAGGCATAATATGTAGGTATCACGTAACGTGGGCAAAAGAGTTAACCCTTCTATTATACCAGAAAAATTCTAATCTATTACAAAGCCAAGCATTTAAAATGCATTCATATATCCTGTTACAGATTCCACTATACCCTGACCTTACTTTTATAGGTACTTCATCATTGACGTAGGTCAAATTATATTGGTCACATATTATTAAGGAAGCTACTCAAATATGGGAAACTACCTATATAAAATTTATTTATTTAAAATATGTACCTTATTACGATGTAGTAAAGCACATGTTTTCGGCAACTTATAACGTTATTTAAATAGTTTATCGTTTGATCATTTTAGACGATATATTAGGAACATTTTTGGTACGACAGATTTAAGATAGTAATTTTAAAGAATTTTTTGCTACACACCTCTATTGTATGCTAAACAGTAGATTAACATCTGGACACAGTTTTTAATCTTCGATTTTTAAACTGTCAATTAGCTGTCAATAATGATATTACGCAAAAAGGGGCCGGTTCAACAAAACCACATAGTTAACCTCAGTTTTAAATTTATGGATATAAATTGGGTTATAATTTTTTTTTATACTATATGAATCACCTATACTTGCAAATAGTAAAATTGTTACTTTAAATTAGAAATAATTTATGTCTGGAAACAACCAACAGTTCAAGAAATTTTATCTTAAATCCACTAGACCAATATTCTAGTTATTTTTTATGGTTGACAAGCTAGGTGTTTGACCACAGCTCACCTGATGTTAAGTGACGGTGTAGTCGACGATGGTAAAGCACTAGCCTGGCATGGAACTAGCTCTCAAGTAAAGCTGCCGGAACACACAGATATTCAACTTGAGGGCGGTAGTTAGCCGAGTATTAAGAAAGTACCCTACCACCATGCTAAAGTTTCCTCACGATGCTTTTCTTCACCGACAGCTCAGGCTCATTTTTGGGGTTTAAACCCACCCCCTTAGGCGTGCAAACTGACCGCGCTAACCACTGAGCTATCATCGCTAATTAACTCTAGTGCAATTAAAACATAAGGTAGAGCAAAATTCAATTCTAAATACCTTCAAAATTCTTTTCTAAAAGTCTTTAAACTGCAGTAACTTTGACAGACAGAAGAACAGTTGTAACTTTGTTCTACAGATAGGTCGAGATCCCATAAGAATACGTCATTGACCTTCAACAATAAAAAATTCTGTTCATAAAACTAGCCAGAGTCCAAAACTTTTGCTTAATTTCTCCATTACTACTCCTGTCACGTTTTCGATAATCCAAAATTTAAAAATATATAAATGAAAACATCCTTTTACATCGTAACAATAAGTCGTTTATTTCCCAAAAAATAAATTTTTTTTTTTTACAACTGACAACAATCTCATTAAAATATAGTGATGCGCCATTATCGATAAAAGTCGCTAAATTAATTGACAAAAACTTCAATTAGAGCTTTCATAAAAATATCGAAAGACAATTATGTCCATATATAATTCTCATTAGGGGGTATAATTGTGAAGATAGTTAATTTTTATATAAGTATGTAATTGTGTGGCTGGTTTGGAAATAATCGTATGGAAGCCCATACACGGCATGACACATAATTGGAAGGAGTTTTCTGTTATTTGGATAAGTGTCGACACTTCAGATTGTAAGTGAGATCGTATAATTTTAATAAATGGGTATAAAAATAGCCTGAGCAAGTAGTAACGTCATCAGAAATGTAAGTAAGAAAGTTTAAATAAACTAGACGCTTCCAATAACTCCTCATTTGTCAAACTATGATAAGTAGCTTAGAAATTATAAGGAAACAGATGAATATACACATACCGGACAAAAACATAAACCCCCCCCTCCCCCTTTACGTCGCCGTAATCAGGGAATAAAAGAAAAAAGTATGTAGCGGATGATAGCCATTAGTTAGAGCGAACAGTTCACACGCCGAAGGGCGTGGATTCAAACCCAATGATGAACTTAAGCTGCCGATGAAGGAAACCATAGCACGGTGGTGGTACTTTCTAGTACCCGGTAAGCTACTACCCTCACGTTGAAAAGTCACCAAGCACCTAATGGTGTGTTCCGGTAGCCTCACTTGAGAAACACTTGCATTGCAGGCTGGTTGTACTTTACCATCATTGACCACACCGTCACTTAATATGAAATAAGCTGTGGTCAAAACAAACCAAAAGAAAAAGAAAAAAGTATTCGTTTATATGTATAATAAAATAATATAAAATGGTTTGCATTTTTCAGATTCCACAGACACCCTGGATTAAAACGTAGGTTACTTTTAATCCCGAAAAAAATTTGCGGGTAATACCACGGGACGCAGCTAGTATTGTATAAATTTTAACTCTAATTTCGCTGACCAAGTGTGATTGAAGTGAACGTCTTATTTTAACATCATTAAATACATTACGCATTGACGCATAATTTCAAAACAATGTCATAATGACAGAATAAGGCGGACAAGGTTGCAACTGTCAGTGTCAAAATTGACATTGACAGATGCGGTCACGGTGGGCTAAATGGTGACCATTGAGGTCGTTATGGAGTCGTTTAAGGTGGTAATTACTCTGTTCTCACTTCTGACAGATGAGATTTTAAAGGAGCCGCAATTCACGATGTATGATTCATTGATGGAAGCACGATTGTTTTATTTAATTCCTTTAATTAAAGCGTGATGAAGTTAACATTGTTAGTTATACAAATACACAGACTTTGCAGTATTTTTTAATGAAATATGTAGATCTACGTTTGGCCACTAACTTGCCTGAATTAAAGCGACGGTGCTGCCGAGGATGGAACAAGAAGATGAAATATATTAATGTAAATTGTGGTTGACGCCGTGCTGCTATCAATCACATCAGCTATATTACATTGCTAGATCCCATCCTATTCTACTAATATTATAAATTTTAAAGTTTGTGAGAATGGATGGATGAATGTTTGTTACTCTTTCACGCAAAAACTACTAAACGGATTGGGATGAAATTTGGCACATATAGTTTAAACATTTGTTAATAACCTTGATTAACATATATGATACTTTTTACATGAGAAAAATGTCAAGATTACCAAAAATGTTCAAGGACACTATTACTACCCACCACCAGATGTCGTCAAGTGTCACAATACACAATAGTAATGACTATTCGACTTAACTTGACGACAACTGGTTACGCGAATAGAACAATTTTTTTGTTAGATTCCACGTGGATGAGGTTCGAGTAACAGCTAGTCGTACATAATTTGATAAAGGATAGTTTTAAAACAAGTCAAGTTTAAGAAAAGTCAACATTTGTTTTTTTTTCTCAAACACAAGTACAACAGACAACCAGCACTTATTATTTACATTATTCTCTTTCCTTTTTTTATTTATAATTTTAAGTAATTAGGTAAATACGTTAAAAAAGTACTTTGTATGAAAATGTTAACCTTAAATCGCGGACAAAACAACGATTAAGTTTTTGATAACCTTTGAAAGTATTCAGTGGCTCCAGTTCAAATTGGCGAGCGAAAACGTAAAGTTCAAAGGCGCGGGACACACCCTTTAACTGACAACTTAATGTCAAAGATATGGTTAACGAACAGATTACTTAAACGAGTAACCGTTAATGGTGAAGATAGACGAGTAAAGAGCTATTATTATTTTTCATCATCAACAACCTTGCATAGTCCACTGCTGGACATAGGTTTCTCCCAAGACACACAACTCAGACTGATCTTCGGGTTTTCGCTTCCAGCCACAGCCAGCTGTCTTACGTATATCGTCACTCTATCTAGTCTCAAGGCGTCCTACACTACGTTTGCCGATTCGCGGTCTCCACTCTAGAACACGTCTGCCCCAACGGTTGTCGGTTCTGCGGCAAATATGTCCAGCCCACTGACACTTCAACTTGCTAATACGCTGAGCTATGTCGGTGACTTTTGTCGATTTTTTTTTTATTTGATTGAT
Source organism: Biston stratarius (assembly GCA_950106695.1). NCBI lineage: Eukaryota > Metazoa > Arthropoda > Insecta > Lepidoptera > Geometridae > Biston > Biston stratarius. The sequence goes on along the minus strand of OX467106.1, from coordinate 1,410,781 downwards.
TAGATATTTATTTAAGTAAGGGAAAGATAAATATCAAAAAAGAAATTTAGTAATAATTGTTTTTTTTTCTTAAAAATAAAAAAGCAATTTCGCAATAATTGCTTTTTTCTTTTTCTTTCTCAGTTTTTTTTTCGCATTTTTTAAATCAATTTTTGCTTTTGCCTAACAATGTTTCAAAGATGAAATAAGAATTATGCAAGAAAATTATTAAACAAACTTTTTAATTTTATCCATATAATATCGTATTAAATTGACAAACAATATTAAGTTTAAACTAGATGGCGCTGTCCGCTCTTAAACCGCGATGGCCTTTTTGTATTGTGAATTCTGTAATGCGACATCAACAGGAACGGATTTCTAGACAACGCTGTAGTATTTTGATTACCACAAACAATTCTCACGCCGAAAACTACCACGCAATCTATTAAAATAACCTACCATTTGTTCTGCCAATCTCTATTATATATATACTAACCATTCCGTGTAAACAGGACATTACAGAAGCTTGATTAAAGTAAACACAGTGGAAGCGGCCCTAATCGATTGAAATGTCAATTAATATCTTATGTCAGGATTTATAGGACCGGTTGATTAAATACTTATTACTTCATGTAAACTATATTTTATTCTGAGGCCTTCCGCAATGTAAGCAAAAAAGGTTTAAAAGGGTTTTAATGAAAATTAATGATTCAAGGTCAGTAATTAGTGTTAATTTTCAACCTTGTTCTTATATGCTTTTTAATGTTTTTTTTTATTTATCATTGCTGTTATAGAATGCAGAGCGTCTACCGCTAGTCGGAAGACGTCTTTAATGGCTCCACATTGTGTTTTTTCAAATAAACAGCGAACATACTTGTATAGCTAAACAAAAACATGGGGGTTATGAAGTTCGTCCTCATTAATTTTGATTTTTGAGGTGTTTCCGTCACAAACTACCTCCTCAAACTAAAAACTTAATATTGTTAATATAGACGAACGAAAGAAGTTTGCCGTGGTGGTGCCGGCGTAAGAATAGTACCCCACCCTCTCCACCCGTGGTTGCCGTAAGATTCGGCTAAGGGATGTAATCCGGAAGATGAGCAGCAGCGTCTTCCTTGAACAATCACACCTAACTGCGCTCGCCAACCCGCCTGCCTAGCGTGGCGAGTATTGGCAAAACTAAAAATATAATGCGGTGAAACATGACTTTTCGTGTTGCTTCCAAAACTCCATCGAAGCTTATAGTAAAGACGCCACTACTTTACTAAAGCATGACTAGATTTAAGACATGAATTGCAAAAACGAAAGACAAGGCAGTATGGCTTTAAAGCTTTAGCCGACCCAAAAGGGCAAATTGTTTAAAAAAAATGTTTATACTCTGTTTTTTATTTATTCCAAATTTAAAACTAAAGTTAGTTCCAAAGAATGCAGTGTGTCTAATGCTAGTCGGAACAGATCGTTAATGGCTGCATAATGTATACCGCGAACATTTAACGAAGCAAAAATAAAAATAAAATATTTTATTTATATAGATGGGTTCGTACAATTGTACGCGTATCATGTTATAAAATAAGTGAACTTTGATGGAAATTTATTGGATTGTACTGGATTATTGAGTAGCCTCATTGAAATTCTACTCAAGTGAATTTAGTTGGGAATATGAATCTTCTGGTTCAAAAGACGTATTAAATTTCAAAGTGTTGCCAGCGATGGGCGTGGTTTGACTTTGTAATGACTTAAGAAAATATTTTACTAACCATAGGTACTGACATGGATTTACTCGTATCTATATAAATAAATATCAAATTATGTTCGTTGGTAGTGCTTATGCATGTACATATAAACCTTCCTCTTGAATTACTCTGTCTATTGAATGTAACCGCATTAAAATCCGTTGCCGAATTTAAAAGACTTAAGCTTACAGACGGTATATGCCATGGACTTTTTTGTAGATCTATAAAAGAGGAATATCCCACCATGCATTGTTTAGTTATATCTCAAATGGATTAAGCAGCGTTTTTGATGAAAACTTACGACAATTATCATCCTATTTCAGCCAATCTACACAAAACCTTTCATTAGGTCTTTTGCGCAATTGACCGCACCACTCCAGAACTTTGCAGCCCCATCGGCCATCTGTTCTGCGTGCTATGTTCCCTACCCACTGCCACTTCAACTTGCTAATTCGTCCACTATGTAATCCAATGTCATATTACCTTCAAGTCCTTAAACGATTCGCGAAACTCTGATCTAAGTCCGGCCACGTAGAAGGCTGGCAGGTAGAGCACAGCTTTACTGAATATCGGATGGATTCAAGGAACGATAGTGTAGGACTTGAGTAGGGTACTGGAGTTAGTAAGCGTGGGAAAATTTAAGATGTTACTTTTTGATTCTCATAAACAGTAACTGTCTCGACACTACGACTGACCGATCAGCATAATCAACAAAAATATAAGCATAAATTAATTACGTTGACGTTGATGTTTTTTATTTTTAATTTGGTCTTATTTCCATATATATTTTTAATATACTACATATATTAATGCATTATTTTAATTATTTCTAATTTAAGTATTAGCCACATACACAAATTAGTTCTAATTTAAGTATTAGTTCACACGCCAAGGAGCGTGGGTTCAAACCCCAGCAATGAGCTTGAGCTGCCGGTGAAGGAAACCATTACATGGTGGGTACCTTCTAGTACTCGGCCGATAAGTTGAAAATCTGCCGCCAAGTATCTAACGGTGAGTTCCTACAGCCTCACTTGAGAGCCAGTTCCATTTTAGGTTAAGTGTGTTTACCATATTCGATCACATCGTCTCTTAACATCAGGTGAGCTGTGGTCAAACACCTAGCCTGTCAAACATTTTTTTTAAACTATGTTTGTTAACCTTATCAAATCCTTAGCTTATATTTCATCCTTATTATTTAACCATGTTTTCTACTAGCGATAACGCCGCCAATTATTACACTAGTTTATAAGTTTATATTTTTCTATCGTGTTTGATATTTATATTTAGCGTGAACAACAAAGAGTTCATATATCTATCATAATGTTGCCAGTTTATGAAAAGGTTTTATTAGGCTGAAAAATTTGTTTAATCTCATTTTCCTTGATACTTTGTGACGCTGTGATCGAAGATAATAAAACTATCTAGTATTTCTATGTAGCTCTCAAGTGAGGTTGCGTAAATATATGCTCGGCAATAGATTTTCAAGTTACTAATTTTTATTAATAACTTTTGCAATGGGACCACATCAACCCAATAATGGCGATTCCGATAAATCAGATCAAAAACACTGTCTTTTAATTCTATTCCGCATAGAACCGGAACGAATTGCTCATATTGTTGACCAACATACAAACAATTGACGTTGAATTGCTGACAACCTAACGGCATTAACTCCGTTTTAGAATTTGCATGGCGCGTGAGACTATCGACTTTTCGATTCTTATCGATAACGATGGGTAGGGATGCAAGATTTTAAAAGTTCTCGTTCTATATAGGACTTTATCAGATTAAGAGGAAACAAGTCGTCATTTTCTTCATACAAACGTTTTCCCCATTTTCCTTCCAGGATTTTAATACTAGAGCAATAATTTTTAGATAGGAAGTGGATACTTGCTAGTTTCATGCCCCTCTGTTTTGATTTTTTGATCTTTTGATCCTTCAAAAATCTTAAAATTTACCTAGTTTCAACGCTGTGTTTCAACGTCCAAATTCCCAATCTCATAGACATAATCTTAAAAAATAAAACGCACAGGCAAAGAACACATCCTTCTTATTTACTTGTTAAAAGAAATACTAAAATCGCTCTAAATTTGGAGGAGGAAACAGAGGAATACAAAACCTCGATTTTGCTCATTTTATTTCGGGTTAATGAGCCCGAGGTGCAGTTGTCCCTTTCGCTCAGTATGTACGCGGGTGCTGCGAGCGGCGCGACAGAAATAGCTTGGTGAAATTCCTAATTTTCAAATGTCTCAGTTGACTGCTTTCCTCTTAAGTCTGTACGGTAAGAATAATTCGAAAACATTAAAATGAAGTGTTTTTTATTTCTGTGTTTATTGCATTTTGATGGCCAAGGAAAAGTAAAAATTCAAAGAAATTATTATTTGATAATTTTTAAATGAGATCAAAACAGAACATTTGAATAGGTGCGCTTAATAAATCAAAGTTTGCGTTTTTATAAAATTAAATTAATGTTGGCAGCCCTACTTACAGTGCATCGATTATGTTGATCGCATATCGATACTTCAAATCGATTGTTTACTTGTTAGAATCGGTGACTCAGCGTGTGGTAACGTGAGATTACATCGTGAAAGTCAATGTCAAAAGTGGTATTGGTAAAAGGTAAGGAAAAGATTTGTTATGATTAGGTTGTGCACATTCTAAAATATACCAATGTTATTTATATATTGGTATTTCGATCAGGATAAATGTAATAAGATCGATAAGGGATAATTTGATCGCCGCTGTCAGTCTACCTGCCCGTCAACTGTATGCATGTATATTTTAACTGACTTCAAAAAAAGGAGGAGGTTCTCAATGCGTCCTCTCGTGGACCGATTCGAGAAACTATTTTTTTGTTTACTTCTTAGGTTTGTCCCAAGTCAGGGTCTGATGATGGGATACCAAAAAAATCGAGAGCAACCTTCAAATTTTAAAGGAACGCATAATGTGTTATATATATTTTTATTTTAAAGAATATGCTTTAAAATTGGTCACATAGAAATTACATGAAAAATACGTTTAGTTTGATTTTTAAACCATAATACCTAAAACGTAAGTTAAGTTGAAGTGGCAGTGCGCAGGGCACACAGCACGCAGAACTGATGGCCGATGTGGCTGCAAAGTTCTGAAGTGGAGACCACGGACCGGCAAGCGCAGCGTAGGACGTCCACCCACAAGGTGGACAGACGACCTGGTGAAGACCGCAGGAACGCGTTGGATGCGAGCCGCTTCCAACCGGTCTTTATGGCAATCAATGGGAGAGGCCTATGTCCAGCAGTGGACGACATACGGCTGATGATGATGATGATGAATACCTAAAACCTAGCCGTGTTCGAACTTAGGGTCATAGAGTCGGTTTTACATTTGCATTTGCGTTTGACCTCCATCTGGCCTGATGTTAAGCAAAGATGCAGTCGACGATGAAGCACACTTGCCTAGAAGAATCTTCCGATTTTGTTATCATTAGTTTGTATGAAAATTTAACCTTACTTGCCTTTTATTTATGATATACAATAGTAATTTAAGTATATATATGTAGGTATAACAGATAATTTATATAGTTAACATAATAATCGACTCCTTATAAAGAGGCAATAACTCGATTAAAATGATCGGTTTCTGTTGTGATTATTAGCGGACAGAATAAGTCGTTTCACACCTTATGAGTGAAACAGGTTTGTTAATATAATATCCTACGCCAAAGAAATATATTTTTTCTTAGTTCAATAATCAAATTTGCATTTTACAGGGTTATTAAACTTGGAGTGTAGGCCAAATAGGGGTCATTATACTCAACATAAACTTAAACTACGAAACCAACCCTTTAAATTATAAAAAAACCGGATTCGCGCACCGAGGGTTCCGTACAAACCTGTAGGTATATAAGTAAAAGTTATGGTATTTTTTTTAAATGCTAATTTATGCTTTTCGCAATTTTTCTTTTATTTGTACTATAAGACGTTGCTTCGTACCAAATTTCAAGATTCTGAGTTCACGGGAAGTGCCCTGTAGGTTTTGATTCCCTTGCGAGTGTCGAAAATTTGCAGCATAAACGGCTGTATCTTTTGATTGCGTTGGCTTAGAAGTTTGATTTTTTCACAGCTCCAAGGGACAGTAGACCTGAGTATTTTATTTGAATTTTAGCTTGATATCTCCACGCGTTTCTGAGAAAAAGGGTCTTGACAGACAGACAGACGGACAACAAAGTGATCCTATAAGGGTGCCGTTTTTTCTTTTTAAGGTACGGAACCCTAAAAATAACTGTTTGGTACTTTCTAGTACTCAGCAGGCTAGCTATCAATTTCAAGTTGAACACGGCTACGTTTAAAGATTAAACTACTGAATCGATTGTGATTTTTTATGGGGACCAATCAGAAAGATATCTTTTCAAATAACAAGGACTTATTTTACTTGTACCTTCTATCATCAGCTCGCCTGAAAAACTCAAAGGAACATAAGTAGCGGTCTATGCGAGCCTATAACATTTAAAGAATTATCCACTAACTTCTTATAGTTAATAATTTTGAATAGTTTTAGAAGATATGTAAAATACATTATGCGTCCCTATAAAATTTGAGGGTTGCCCTCAATTTGACCACAACTCACCTGGTGTTAAGTGACGGTGTGGTCGAAGATGGTAAAGCACACCTAGCCTGGAATGGAACTGGCTCTCAAGTGAGGCTGCCGGAACACACCGTTAGATGCTTGGTGGCAGATTTTCAACTTGAGGGTGGTAGCTAGCCAGTCGAGTACTAGAAAGTACCCTACCACCACGCTGACCTAATTCCATCTTGCCCATTCTAATATTGGACAGCCAGAAGCTCTAAAAAGCGACACCGCTTCATGGTTGATATTCCAAAAACTCGAACTAAACGGTTCGAATCTGCCTTCATTATACGAACCACTAGACAATGGAATTTGCTGAAAAGAGTGTTTCCTGACGGTTACAATCTGGGTGCCTTCAATTCGCGAGTGAATCGGTTTCTTCTTGGCAAGCGTGCTCCACCATAGACCGCATCTTCGCTTAACATCAGGGAAGTTGTCAAACGCAAGCATATTAGTAATATTAAAAAAAAAAAACCATCATCAGATCCTGACTTGCCAATGGGACCACCTGAAAAGACCTTTTTAAACAAAAAAGGAATCTCACGAATCGGTCGAGGCGTCTTCAAGTATTCGGGACACATACGTAAAAATATTAATTACGATTTAGACGAGATATGAACCTCCTCCTTCTTTTGAAGTCGGTTTAAAATTGTTTGGTTATTTATTATCGATGTACAAAATTTAATAACACCACTATATAGTTAGAGGCTCAAAGAATTCGTCACGTTTAGTGAAGACTTGAAACATGGATATCCGAAAAACTTTTTTATGTTCAAAAATGTTTACATTCGTATTCGTATCTAAATATATATAACTCAAAGGTGACTGACTGACATAGTGATCTATCAACGCACAGCCCAAACCACTGGACGGATCGGGCTGAAATTTGGCATGCAGGTAGATGTTATGACGTAGGCGTCCGCTAAGAAAGGATTTTGATTAATTCTACCCCCAAGGGAATAAAATAGGGGATGAAAGTTTGTATGAAACTTTGTCAATTTTAAACCGATCGGGCTGAGACTTTGCATGCATAAAGCTACTATGACGTAGGCATCTAGTGCGGGGCACAGCTAGTTCATGTTATAATACGCTTAAAGAAAATATAACCCGTTACATATGTATATATACACGTATTCACATACACACGACTGTGTCTACGACAGCAACACCACGATTTTTTCTATTTATTTAAGTTTACTAGTTTACAATTACGCCAATACAATTCAATTTTGTTTCGATTGTAGATTGTAACGCGTAGTTGAGACCAAACCACCTTAGACGGCGCCTCCGCCCGCGCGATCGATAATTGCCGATAGTATCGACAAGGACGATCGTTTCTATCGATAACTCGTTGCACAACACTAGTGGGTGATAAACGTTAACTGTCAATTGAAGTCGAAGGAAATTGGAAAGAATGTGTGAATAATTATGAAAGAGGAAATGAAGACGTAAATTGCAAAAACAAATCTCCAGTGCACAGAGATACAACGCACCCACTTTAAAAGGTAATATTCTAGGTTGTGATACGAAAACCGAATTCTGATGTTTTTAATAAAAACCCTTCCGACACAATTTTTTTTATGGTTGTCATGTTTGACCAGGGCTCACCTGATGTTAAGTGACGGTATGGTCGAAGATGGTAAAGCGCACCTAGCCCGGAATAGACCTGGCTCTCAAGTGAGGCTCGCGGAACATACCGTTAGGTGCTTGGTTGCAGATGTTCAACTTGGTTGCCAGTCAGCTGAGAACTAGAAAAAACCCTACCACCATGCTATGGTTTCCGCACGAAGTTTTCCTTCACCGGCATTTCAGCCTCATTATTGAGGTTCGAACCCACACCCTTTGACGTGTGAATCAAGCGCGCTTACCACAGAGCTATCATCGCTACAAATTAAATCTTAAAATCTTAATAAAATTAAAATGATTGAAGGCATTTTAACAAAAGTACCAAAGTAAAGGTGGTAGAAGTTGTAGTTTAGTACTCGACTACCCAAGTACCTAACAGTGTGTTCCGGCAGCCACACTTGAGAGCCAGCTCAATCTAGGCTAGGTGTGCTTTACCATATTCGACCACATCATCACCTTAACATCAGGTAGGCAAGGCAATTGCACATTATTTATTGCCGACCCCTGCGATCAAACTACCTGCTTATCTACATGATAATTACATTATTGGTATTCAAAGACTTAGGTAAAGGCCGTGTCTAGTAAATCAAGCTAAACTGCATGTATTTATTCGAAACAATGTTATTACGTTTAATAAATAATATACATCGGAGATTACCCTTATCTATATTTACAGTATAAATCTGTTGTTTTGAACGAGGCGCCATACCCATTTTGCATAACACAGGCGCGCCTAAGTGAGTGAGGTCACCACGTTTGGCATAGCTAATTGATTTGGCATAAAATTGTAAGGAGACGAAACTTTATCGCATTCAATTGTATCGACGTGCGGATGTATATGGGCGGGCTTATCGTTGCAGGGATAGGAATTTGGGCATGCATCAACGCTTACTTTCATTGCCCGTGGTTCCATCCCTTTTTTCCCTAGGGAAAATCCTTTGTGGACACCACCAGCCTTGGAGCGGGCAGGGTGGCTATATGGGACTATCCGTCCTTGTGACGGCCTACCCATTAAAAATCCTGAAGTGTTCCACCTCGGTGCTTTTTGTCGAGGCTGCGAGCACGCTATTGCACTCTTCCGCGGTCTCGACAGCGCTTGCCCCCGTATTCCCATACTTTCTTAACCTGTGATATGATCCTACGAAAGCCGTTTTAGAATCTCTTTCCTACAATGAACTTATGATTGTCTTTGGCAGACTGAGGTCTTTTAATGGATTATCTAGAGAATATGCTGATATTCTTTTCGCTCCACTTTTACTTGATATCAATTAAATGAACTATAAAACCATTGTGACTTATGATCAAACTATTTGTTTTTAATTATTATGAGAAATTCAATATCAATAAAATATTATCTGGTTGAGAATTTCTTTAACACAAATATTAGCTGTACAAAATATAATTTCACTGATTTTCTAGTCACAACATACGCTACGACGTGTTTGAAAAAGCAATTAGTAAATTACTAACATATAGAGCAAAAAAGTAATGTCAATCTGCGTTTTTGTAAAGTAATAGTATACATAGTATAAAACAAAGTCGCTTCCCGCCGTCTTTATGCTCTCTTTCTAATTCTCTATGCTATCTTTTAAACTACGCAACGGATTTTAATGCGGTTTCCGTCAATAGACAGAGTGATTTAAGAGGATGGTTTATATGCATAATACATGCATATGCACCACATTAGTATCTACATTGCACCCGTGCGAAGCCGAGGCGGGTCGTTAATTGCAAAAAATTCCCAATTCGATGTCCCTTTAAAAAACTATACTAAAGTGCATTATTGAATTGTTTGGTGGAATTTTATAATTGGATAAATAATTAAATCAGATTCAATAATACACGAGAATTTTATCTTGTAACACATAAATCTCAATCACAACAATATCCAGCTCGTATAAAGTACAGCTCTTGCATAATTGCTAGTGCTGATAACGTAGTCTCAAATGAATTGATTAAAACATAACTCGCAGCGAAACTGCACACTAACGCAGATAAGGGAATTGTAGATACAAAAATAATTATGTATTGTACTGTTACGGGTTTTAATATAGATACAGATTGTTATTGTTAAATATTTAAATTACAAGTAATATCGCTTTCCAACTTATAATTTGGAGTGAATCGGTGTCTCCTAAATATGCTCGTTTCATCTCCGACCACATTAGACGATTCAGTGGAATCGCCCAATGTGGTCAAACGTGGATTTATATGCGTTAAAAAATGTACTGCCAAATGCACAAAGTGCGATGCCAAAAACAAAGAAAAAAGTCCATTCGTGTTATTATAAATCTACGTACCTATTATACCTCTTTCTACAAAACATAAGTCATTGGACACTCCTTTCCTGTAAACATTTCTTTGCTTCTTGGCAGCAGCAAAAAGTAATGTTTATTACATAAATATTTTGTACTTTTTGAACTTATAAACATGTCTGGTCCTTTTAAGTCCATTACATCGTCTTCTTTTGGGGTTTAAATTGAGTTTTCCCGTTTTAAAAGTAAAAAAGAACATGAGAATTGGCACAAAGTACAAACGTGCCATTGCCGAAGAAAAAAAAAGAAAAAATCTACGTGATCTACCAGTGAGATCAGTTACCTAATCACTTTTAACTCTTTATTTAACATTGAACATTGATCACAAATTTGATTCAAAATAAGTCATTACTTGTATTGTAACATAAACAAGGTCTGCCAAATCATATATAATTGCATTAAAATGGATCAAAATAATAGGTTGATTCCAAACTACTAACGAATGTAAGAAAACTATTAATTTTGCAAACTGAAACTAGCAATTTGAACCCGATTGAAAAGAGATCATAATTCTTCAATATTAGATGTTCGTAGCCCCAAAAATAACTTCTTTCCAAGAAAGGTTCGTATCATTAAAGAAACATTAGTGCTTTTGCAAAATTATACGAACGTTCCGATTCTATATTATTGTGTTTTTATGTTTTTTACGTTTGTTCAATCGTATTTTTATTTTTATAATGAATGCTAACGTATATGAATAATTATGGATATTAAATTTAGATGAAGATGGGATGCTAATACTTTATGTAAGGACGTCAACTCTCCAAATAGAAGTTTCATCATTCTACAGAGAATCTACTGTAGATTCTCTGTAGATTCTCTGTCTTATAGACCTAGATTTTGAAAATAAGTGCATGTGTTTCGATATAGCAAACAAAAGAATATCTAAAAACTACGTCGAACTTTCTTTTCAACTATCCCACAAAGTCTCATGACAAAAGTGAGTTCTACCTGATATGATCTATGGAGCTGAAATGTGGTTACTCGTAGTAGGAATGGTTCACAAGTACGAAGTTGCTCAGCAACCAAAGAAAAGAGCCATCTTTAGCATTTATCTTGCATTCGGAGTAAATTAATTCGCCAGAGAACTAAAACAACATATAATAAATAACATAATTATCTGTCACAGAACCGATAACCACTGGAATAGACGTGTTATGTAGTGGATACTGCCATTCGGTAAACAGAGTGTTAGACGCACTGCGACTCGATGGAGTGATGATTTACGTAAGACGGTGACAGTGGTTGAAACGAAAAGTCGAAGATCTAGAGAGACCTATTTCCAGTGAACTACGATGAGCTGTGATGATGAAACAAAGGGATATGCTAAAAAATAAACATGGTTTTTTGCGTGGTCCTGTTGAGTACAAGACATATTTACTAAGAGCATATCTATGTCCTGGTATTATCAATGACACAACCACTCAAACTGTGACTATTATTCTTGCGAAAAATGTACAATTCGTGTAAACGGAAGTGAAAATATGTTTTCTAACACAAAAGGGTGTGTGTTTCCCGGCGTTGATAAAAATAACTCCGTAGTCAGCCAGTGAGTAACGCTTCGCTGAACTGAAAACGTGGTGATTCAGGATCTTGTAGTAATAAATTTTATGAATGGTAGACCGACTGATATTGTTTAAGATAAGAGATTCACAAAGCCCGTTGTTATGGCTAATCTCTTGTATACTTACAAGGAATTCATTAAAAAGTGAATTCCTGTTGTTTTAACTGGAGTAAGTTTTGGTAAACCGTTTGTTATTACTCTTTTTATTCGCGAAATTAATTAAATTGATACAATTCGATTATTCAATTTAATAGTGCTGATTTCATTCAAATAATAATAGTTTTTGCAAATATATGAATATATTTGCAAAAACTTAAAACATAATTTTAAACATAAATTTTGGATATCACGCTGAAGCGTGATATCCAAAATTTATGTTTAATTGTAAATATTTTCATAATTAACATTTTTATTCATAACAATCTATATTATTATGCAATTCGTCATAAGAAAAACGATGTTTTCTTAATTCTAAATAGGTTTGCATTCGACCACACTCTGCCTTATGTTAAACAGGATACGGTCTAAGATGGAGCACGCTTAATTAGAAGAAACCTGTTTACTCTGTATTTAAAGACACCCAAATTGTACTTTGCGGGAAATACATTACATCCTACTAATGTTATAAACGTAAAAAATATGTTTGTTATTCAATCACGCAAAAACGGCTGAACGGATTTGGATAAAATTTGGCACACATTTAGTTTATTACCTGGATTAACATATTGGATAGTCTTACATCTGAAAGATGTTAGGTTGCTGTGGGATTATCAAAAAACGAACTACTGGACGGGATAAAAAGTATTCTTTATCTTAATCTAATAATAAAATAGCATCATGCAAATAGCAAGTCACATGACTATAGCTTATTTTTTTCTTACACATATTTCATTTCTATCTGAACCTAATTCTAAAGTAAACGCGGATAAAGTCGTTAAACATTAGTAATATTATGAATAGTTTGGAATTTTTTATTATTTCGAATAATTTTAACGATTGTTTTTTTAACGCTGACAGGCTAGGTGTTTGACCACAACTCATCTAATGTTAAGTGACGGTGTGGTCGAAGATGGTAAAGCACACCTAGCTTGGAATAGAACTGGCTCTCAAGTGAGGCTGCCGGAACACACCGTTAGATGCTTGGCGGCAGATAAAAATTACGTGCACTCGTAAGTACAGTTTTAATAATAAAAACACCTGTTAACAACATTATGAATAACATCGTGATTTCACCACCTCTAATAATTGATGTGACCTATATTAATGTGACCATTTAAATTTTTGTCTAAAACGGGACATTTTCAATATTACATAAGTTAATAAATCTTCACATTAATTATTTTCAACATAAAGTTGACAACTGATTTTTTATAAGTGTACTGGTTTTCGTTTGTGCTATGCAAACACTATAGTATATGTATGTATATCAAAGTGTAAAATTTTGGTTCAAAATGATTAAGATCGTTTACAAGTAGTATAGAAGTACCTATTAACAAACTCCCAACGAACGATTTTAGTCCCAAATATTTTGATTATCCAATCTGTCACTTATCCGCTAAGCTAAACATTACGGCCTTAATTGTCTTTTATGAATTTTGATATTAGTATTGATCTTTCTGTAACTAAACACGTAACAATTTGGCGTCCCTAAGATCTTGACGACACCAGGTTGGAGTAGCAGAAAATGGGACTGTCCCGTTCAAACTGGAACGTATGGTCACGTTACCCATAATAGCGAGACAAAACGTCGCCAGAATCACGTATGAATTTGTCATAACTTCATATGCTGTGAATAGTCTTAGTATGACAGATTACATTACGATCACAATAGTATTGAAGATGTGACGAGTCAGTCATGAGACCTTGTGGATGTTGTAAACTCTCGTTAGCAGTCCGACTATTTGGATACATGTGTTTGGTAAATCGACCTTCGGACACTTAGGTGTTTCGCAACTGTGATGTTTGTGATTTCGGGAGACATTTTTTTTGTTTAGAGACTTTCAATTTTTCCTTTTATTGTTTCTTACTTTTACGAATGAATATTTTAAATTTAGAACATTGATGTGCCCCGCGGTATTACCCGCAATTTTTTTCAGAATAAAATGTAGCATATGTGTTTATGTGTGTCAGCTACCTCCATACCAAATTTCATCAGAATTGGTCCAGCCGTTTGTGCGTGTATTTTTATCGCAAAAAATGGTAGTGATCACGTGTATGTAATTTTACTTGCGGGTAATTAATTTAGACTGTGTTTAGGATTTCCATCGGCGTCATGAATGATGAAGTGATCGTTCATAATTTTCCTTTGAGAATATGATTCAAAATATTAATACTTGGTAAGTGGTAAATACTTGAAAATTCCATTACGATGTCTCTCATCCAGTCACAATAGATGACGAATCGACTTAAGTATCACTAAAACATTCTGAATATTTCGACACAGATTTATCCTTCACTAACTCAAAATTATGTGTAACGAAGCACAACTGATAACAATTTGTCATATTATGTAAAATATTTATTTTATTATATTTGTATTTGAATAACATATTGTAAAAGCGTTTTATGATAATTTCCTTGTATAATACTTTCATAGGAAAAGGTCAACATATAATAATGTCTGGCTCGACATGACTCATACATGAACTAGAACATGGACAAACTCGTTAATGATTTCAGTCATTGTTTCACGAGAATCACTTGTAATTATTGGGAACTAGCTGCGCACCGCGATGTCTCGCGGGGATTAAAATAGCCTATGTGATAATTCAAGGTATCTCTACATAGAATAAAACACAGTCGCTTCCCGCTGTCTGTACGCTTAGATCTTTTAAACTACGCAACGGATTTTAATGCGGTTTCCATCAATAGACAGAGTGATTCAAGAAGAAGGTAGCGGAACAATCGCGTTGGAGGGACAGAAGTTAGCGCCTACGACTTGCGACTCGGGTAAAGGGACTTGTCCCACCGCCGCCGATGAACGAGAAGCGAGTAGAGCTAGAAACTGCGAGAAGCAAATGTGTAGTTCTGCTAGTTCTGTCGCTGGGCTATGACGAGCGATTACTCGCACAACTGTCTTGAGTGGGGTGACCAAGATATACACTCTAGGAGCTGTAAGTCTTTCGTTGATTAATCTTTGATAGCTCTTGTCTCTGCGACAAACTAGTGGAGAGAGACTTTTTTATGTAAAAGTAATGAGGCGAACGAGAAGCTCTCTTGATGGTAAGAGATAACGCATGTCCATGATCATTGCAGCAGCACCAAAAATGTTGATTAACAAAACAAAGTTCAGGGCTTCGCTGCTTTGGCGCTCATTACTTTGAGACTTTCGATGGTTAGTCTCAACAGCACTGTAATTTTGTAGCTGCAGTACCCTTCAAACCGGAACACAGTCATGTTTACACACTACGATATATGGTACCAACCTAGACGACCTGCTATGGAAATTTACCACCAAAGAAAATGTTATTACTCTTATAAACAGACTGTAATCAACTATTTATATATGTATCTTTTCTATTGACACGGGATCCACATCTGTTGTATGTTTGTTAAGTAAGAATAGTCAAAACAGTTGATAGTTAGTCGCTTCCTAGTCCGCGGTGAGACAAGTGCCTTGGTCCAAGGGACAAGGGTCCCTTGTACGTATCAACGCTCACCTTCACTGCCTGAGAATGTACTATTTTTACTCGATTACGAAAGAGACAAGCTAAAGATATTTTATCAGTAATCACATCGTAACGTAACTAATTAAAACAAAATGTTTTTGAAATATTTTACTGCGAGATTAGCCCAGATTCACGTGTCAACTGACAGGTGACGTTTGACTAACCGTTCTGCCAGATAAGCTTGACAGCTGGATCGCAATCATGAAAGAGGTGCGTGCGCAATTAGTTATTGAAATTATTTTAATTAGTATTACAAAGCAAGTAATTAAACTGATAGTAAGGCACGCCTTGCTCTGATTCAAGATTATATGTCATTCATTTTACTCTACACTTTAGGCTAAATAATGTTATTCATACATAATAACTCATGGCAAACAAAACAAATAAATATGATTTTGTTTTTTTTGATGTTAAAGTACTCAAGTGTCAAGAACTATCTAACTCGGTCAAAGACATCCAAGAGATAATTTATGTATTAGTAATGAGACGAACAAGATGCTCTTCTAATGGTAAGAGATAACGCATGTCCATGACTATTGCAGCGATACACAGAATTTTGATTAATCAATCTCAAATTTTGCTCAATATTTGAGACATTCAATGGTTAGTTTCAACAGCCTTGTAATTTCGCTAGCTGTAGTACTCTTCAAACCGGAACACAGTAATGTTTACACGCTACTGCTTGGCGGAAGAACATCTGGTACTGCGGTAGTACCTACCTAGGCAACCTCATGCTATGTAAATCTTCCACCGAATCAAACTATAGTTAAATTACTTCATTCCAATATTAAAACTGTATGCTATATGCTATAATTGAACGAATTATACGAGAGTTTTGCATAATGATAGGATTGGTAAATCAGTTTTTATTAAATCAAATTTATAACCAAGTACCCATTGAAATCGTTTTCCACCAAGTAAGGCAATTTCATAGAGGATATCTAATACAATATTTCCTTAATAATTATCGTCAAATGTCAATACTATCTTATCGCATAGAAAAGAGGCCAATAAATTATTATCATTATATTTATTATCGATAAAAATACTCGAGATTACGTCTCACAACTTCGCCGCTAATTTTATTTAACAATATTATTTATATCATTGTACCAGTGTACCTTAAAAGATTTACAACGCACTTATAAACCCAAAAACACCTAAATAAAGACATAATTGTTTTTATTATGCTAAAGAGCTGTGACCCTAATTATGTATAATGTTTATTGATGTCATATAAAAGGATATTTGTATGATCTGATTTCTGTGTGAATTTTCTTACATAATTGGCTTTTATCTGAAGGTCTACTTTTGCAGAAATGTTTTATTTGTACAACAAATGTCATAAGATTTTTGCAACACAGAAAAGTAACGGCATTACATCACAACTTTTTGATAGCCCTGTTAGCTCATTTGTAGTATATCTGCTTTAAAAGCTGTAGCGTGGTTCAATTCCCACCCAGGACAAACATTAATGTAAACTTATACTTATATTAATGTATACTTATTAACACTTAACTACAGACATAACTTTGACTAAATAAAAAAATCAATATGGCTTTATATCACGACTATGATAATGATCTTTGCAATAAGGGACCATTCAAGTATTACGTAAGCAGAATTTTAGTAATTAATAACCCCTCCCTCCCCCTTCCCTCTCCTATGCTCAAGTAAATATTGGTTTAATTAGCAGCCATTTCGCTAAAACGAGGTGTGCCGATATCAAGGAAAACAAACAATCAGCATAATTTATACGACTTTGCTGATATTATTACCATTCAGATCGCCTCATCCCCAGTGTCGTCAAAAATAAGCAAAGTAAAACAAAAAGCCTATAACAAATACAATCTATCAAAGATTGTATCACCGCTTAACATTTGTTAGATGATACCAAATTACGGAAACTGAAATAGAAGTACATCAATGCAGTAAACTTACCCGGCACAAAGCGACGCCCGTGTCCAATCTATCCAAGAAGTTGTCAGCGTTGATCCTTAGCTCTGGATAGAGAACTGTCAGCCACTCAGCGAGGTCCTCTTTCATAGCATACAGGTACTCTTCCGAGGACTTGAAAGGCCGGAAGGGCCGAGCCTCCAGAAGCACTGCGCCTGCGGCCGCCATGATGCAGTAGTGTGACTTAAAAGGACATTACTGGCTCTGTAACAACACAAATATGTATTTATTAGTTACGAGTATATTAATATCGGAAGATATACCACACGGAACCATCTAGCTACAAACTAAACAAACCTTTTACAATGAGAACCGAATATCTGACAGAACAATGAGCTAGTTTTGTCACATATATATTTGTATGGGGTGAGAATCAAGCCCACAGCTTTCAGCTTAAGAAGCAGAGTAGTCCCAAATGAGCTATCAGGACATTGGCTGTTCTACTTCGAAGAAGAATCCTTTGAAGATACAATTATCCAGAGACCCAGTCTCATAGACTAGGTGTACACTGCCACTTAACATCACGTGAACTGTGGTCAAACACCAAGCGTCAAATTAAAAAAAAAACATTATGCCAGTAGGTTCATTTGAGCGTTTTTATAGGGTAAGGAGATAAGATAATTTTGTATGTAGATCTTTTATTCTAACAGTTATTCAATTTATATTTCTGCATCTGAATAGGTTTTACTAGTTTGACAGATCTCCGTCGTCTAAGTTGTATCAAAGCTACAGTGTGTAAACATTACTATGCTCACAAAATACAAAAATGTTACAGCCAATGGAATTATAATGCTATTAAGACAAACCATCGAATGTTTCAAAGTAATGAGCTATAACACTGTATCTCTGGATTTGATTTAGCTACTCAAAATTCTAGGTATTGCTGCAATAGTCTTGAACAAGCGTAATTTCTAGTTATCAAAGGAACGTTTCTCAATACATTTTGAGAAAAAAAAAAGTACTTGATCGGTTAAAATTGCCAATGTAATTTCTTTGTTGCTTTTTTATAAATTTAAAACATTATGAAGTTAATGGTAATTTAATTTATCCTAAATAGTTTGCGTGACGAAATACATTTAGTCGCCGTCTAGACATCTAAATTTATCAAAATTAAGCTGACAGCTGTGATTGACAGGATCAAATGCCCACTTTGTTCATAATTAGGAGCAATTGGAATCAAATCTATTTATTTTTGCAATAGTAGTGCTATTAAATGAAGGAGAGAATAATTAACTTTTAAAAGCAATTTGATTTGATTGCGCCGGATGAACGGGTAAAAACTTTATGCGATAATTTTATATCAAAATATTTTATGCTACGTGATAACAGACACATTTTACTTTATAACTGTTTTCTAGTTGTTATTTGTTATTATAAATTAATTGCCGTTATAGCTAAAGTCAAGTAATTAACAGCCGAAGTTAAGAGCATTTAATTTTTTTTTTATTTGCCCCTTCGGGCAGGCTAAAGCTGTAACGCCATAATGCCTCGTCTTCGGTTTTTGCAATTCATGTCTAACATCTATAGTTACAGTCAAAGCCCAGTCTTGGTCAAGTCCAATGTGTGCCAGCCAAATCCAGTTATGCCTAAGTAAAGTAGTGGCGACTTTACTACAAGCTTCGATGGAGTTTTGAAAGCAACACGAAAAGTCATGTTTCACCACATTATATCACTATCCCACACTCGCGCTTGTAATTGTAACAAGCGAAAGTAGCACTTTATGAATAAAACACCAATATACTTATACAAAACCCAAAAAAAATCAATGAGGCGACACGACTCTTGCCGCGTTTCCGACAAAACTCTCGCATTTACAGATTATGTTTAGCATAAAACTTCAATCCAAAAAGTCTTCCAACTTCTTGTCTTGTAAAGTGTGTTCTTTTGTTTTGTGTATATTTTATTAATTACGCTTAGCGTCATCTATTGGTTGCGCTTAAGTTGCTGTTGGTTTCTTGCTACTTATTTACACGACTGCCCAAAAAAGGAGTGTAATATTTTCAAGGTCCATGTATGTATGTCCACCATAAAATAGTGATGTATGACGTTTGTAACGATAATAGCTCAGTGGTTAGCGAGGTCGGTTCCCACGCCGAAGGACGTGTGTTCAAACCCTAACAACGAGCTTAAGCTGCCGGTGAAGGATAACAACGAGCTATCACCCTCAAGTTGAAAATCTACCGCGAAGCACCTAGCGGTGTGTTCCGGCAGCCTTAGAAAGCCAATTTCATTCCAGGCTAGAAGTGCTTTACCATCTTCGACCGCACCGTCACTTAACATCAGGTGAGCTGTGGTCAAACAACTAGCTATTCAACCAAAATGGACTGCAAAATAATCGTATTATGGATAATTTTAAAAGCAAACTCAAACTCCACCTGAATCATAAGGCTAAAAACATTTATGATATATGAGTCAAAACAAATTTGAAATACGTGTTAAACTGCAGTCTGATATAACACACAGTTATCTAACATAATCTCGACATAACGCACTGTGTCGCATAGAAATAGGTCGTTTACCCGACACAGTTGGTCGACTTCCGTCTGAAGGCACTAGCTGATAATAACTTTAAGGTTAATTTACTACAAATTCAACAAATCGTGCTTGCTTGTCGAGTACCATCAGAAAAAAGAGCGTCTTGTTCATTACTTTCCAACACTAAAGTGTAGGATGCACTGAGCCTTGATAGAGTGACGATGTGCTTTACCATCTTCGACTACACTGTCACTAAACACCTAGCTTGTCAAGCATTAAAAATAAAAACAATGGTCATGGATAGATGTTATCTCTTACCATTACGAAAATACCATGTTCGGTTACATAAAAAACGCACAAGCTATATTGGGACCTGATAAAACGATTAGGAGAGGCATAGAGTCACTGAAATTCTGGCACAAACTTTGGCCAAAAGCTGGCATTGCTATACGGTACTAGCCACATTGCCCAGCTCGTGTGAACTTTTCGATTTCGTTTTATGTACAGAGACGCACGGGTGCAATGTAGATACTAATGTGGTGCATATGCATGTATTATACACATAAACCTTCCTCTTGAATTACTCTGTCTATTGATGGAAAACGCATTAAAATCCGTTGCGTAGTTTAAAAGATCTAAGCGTACAGACGGCGGGAAGCGACTTTGTTTTGTACTATGTAGGAGATATAATAGTTTGTCATAATGCGGGAAGGCAACCGTGAGATGTATCCAGCGCACATCTCACGGATGGTTGTGTATAAATGAATTTATAAAATGTTTAGTAAATTACAAACAAAATGTTACATTATTTAACATTGTTCAATTATTCATCACTTCATAAGGAATTCATGAGATTGATTCATTTATTCTAGACTTAATATGAATTCATGAAATTGCTTCAATAGAAACGTCTCATGAATTTTAAGACTAATTTTGTGACGATCTATGATAATATAGAACACTAAAGCTAGTTACACATTGACTGCCCTGTTAGCTTATTTGACATAGTTCTGCTACAAATAACAATTTCAATATTCAACCCTGGTTTAGCCCCATATCAAAGTACTTGGAGCGCGCAGCCCCGAATAAGTTAAACATCTTCCCCACTAGCGTTGATTCACGCAGGTTTAGCGCGCGGCGCGTGCAGGGATGTCGACATCGCATCTACGAACAAATCTTCGATCGAACTTTTTTGTTCGTAGCTTCGCTAGCATCAAATCTATAATACACATCAAATTTTTTTATAGAAAAGTCACTAACCTATTAAATTTTAACATAAACACCTATCAACAACAACAGAGAACCAACAACAGAGCTGGTGCGGCTTGTGAAGCGGCTGAAAAAGCTAAAGCATGCAAATACAGGGGTCTAGGCACCGAATATGATTTTGTCCTATTCGGTGTCGAGACCCTTGGTCCGTGGGGTCCTAGCGCTATAATGCTTTTTAAGGAAATAGCAAAAAGGTTAGTCGAGATCACAGGAGACCGAAAAGCTAGTAGCTACCTCGGACAAAGAATTATTCTAGCTATTCAAAGGGGGAACGCTGCCAGTATCTTTGGAACCATTTAGTTTTTATATTATGTTTTTTTAAGGTTTTTAGTTTTAGGTTCATTGTTCTAGTATTTTTTTTTTGTTTATTCTGAAAAGCGTTTAGGTACTGAAAAAACACCTACCTACATGACAGAAAACAATGATATTGACGTGCTAATCCCGCCTGCAGGCCGGCACTCGCGTAGTGTTCACCGGCAAGCGTCCTCTGCCCCCACCGCACCGCCTCTCCCCACTTGTCTCGCCTATTTATCGCGAATGTTCTACAGATATTTTACTTATTTTGCTCATGTTCTTAAATCAAGGTAACAGTTATCCGAAAGTCGGTCAACTACTTTGATATCAGATAGGAGACGCTTAGATAAGGACGAACATGACAGGTGGATTTGCGATGGTCGACGACCCCGGGGAAAGTTCAACCAGGTTCACTGACGATTTGACGGACGATTAAACACTAATAACCGACAGTTAACGTTCCAGTAAAACTATGCTTTAGAAATGATTGTGTTGGGGAAAGGTCGCAAGTTATTATTGGCTCTGTTCCCCTGCATCACTGGTCATATTTCTTTGTTATTATGGTCAGGTCATTGTCTTTATACGTGTTTGCTTGTTTTATACATTGTTGGTACATAATTTTGTTTATTAATTGGAACTAGTCGAGGACAATTTTTTTTTTACAAGTAGGCTTGTATTTGACCACCATTTTGCCTGATAAGAAAAAAAAAGCGGTCTTCAATGGAGCACGCGATTTTATGATTTTGTAGCTACGTTTGCTTAGCGCGGTCGGTTCACACGCCAAAGGACGTGGGTTCAAACCTCAACAATAAGCTTGAGCTGCCAGCAAAGGAAAGCATCGCGAAGAAACCATAGCCTGGTGGTAGGGTACTTTGTAGTACTCGACTGGCTACCACCCTCAAGTTAAAATTCTGCCGCAAAAAAACCATCGGTGTATTCCGGCAGCCTCACTTGAGAGCCAGTTCCATTCCAGGCTAGGCGTGTTTACCATCTTCGACCACACCATTACTTAACATCAGGTGAACTGTAGTCAAACACCTATATAGCCTGTCAAATTTAAAAAGGTCAAACTAAAATATAATATATGCAACTTTATTGTTCATCGGGTAAAAAACATTCGTTTTATTAATCATCGTTCAAGTGGTCTAAGTAACGTTTTACTTTAATTGCATGTTAACTGGTTGATGAACTTATATCGTGCGTTTAACTTAACTAGCTTATGAGTCATGGATGTTAAGTTATTGTATTTAATTGGGGTTAGCAAAGTTATATGAAATAATAGCAGATAAGGTCAATTGTTAAGATTTGACGTTCTCCCATGTCTTTTGATTGGTACTTATTGTGGGAGGTATCGATGATTCGTAGCAATGATACCTCAGTGATTAGCGCGGTCGGTTCGCATGCCGAAGGGCGTGAGTTCAAACCCCAACAATGAGCTTGAGCTGCCGGTGAAGGAAAACATCGTGAGGAAACCATAGCGTGGTGGTAGGGTACTTTCTAGTACTCGGCTGGCTAGCTACCACCCTCAAGTTGAAAATCTACTGCCAAGCATCTAACGGTGTGTTCCGACAGCCTCACTTGAGGGCCAGTTCTATTCCAGGCTAGGTGTGCTCATCTAATATTAGGTGACAGTGTGGTCAAAGGTAGTAAACATAGAATAGGAGCTTACTCTAAAGTGAGGCTGTTGGAATATACCTTTAGGTGCATGGAGGTAAATGCATTTACTTATAACGTGTATGCTAAGATACGTCGATTGACACCTCACTTGTCAAAATATGATTAACAGTTTAGAAGATACAAAGAGAAATATAAACGTCACCTTCCTTTATGCGCAGTCGGATAAAACTAATAATGTTTCTCTCAATCATATTACAAACTAAATGACTAAGCTAACTCAGCTAAAAACATTCACGCTGTTAAAAATAACAGTTTCAATTTCTGTGGATGACTAGATGTTGTGACGTCAGTAATTTGACTCATACAATTTTCCTTGACCTAAAATAAAATACAACTATAATTATAATTATTAACAAATGATAAAAGCCATAAATAACAACTTAAGACTCATAATACAGTATACCGTTATATCTCTCTCAAATTCTCAAATTTTTACAATTTAAATCACTTAGTATACAGGACGTAAGGGGTATGCATTTTTTAGATTATATTAGTTTTACCGATGACGTTGAAGGAAAACATCAAGAGGAAACTTATGTCAGAGATCTTAAAAAAAGTTTTAGAAAATAATTATTATTTACAGTCTGGCAACACGCATTTAGTCAGCGTGGTGGACTACAGCCTCACCCTTCTCGCAATGAGAAAAGGCCCGCCGTGGTAAAGTTTATAAAAATGGGATTGATTTGGTAGGGGGGGAAAAGCAGAAACACTAACACTTTTTTTAAGAAGTAATGTACTGACCACAGTATATTTGATAAGAAGTCATGATGTGGTCTAAGATAGAGTAAGCTTACTCGTTATTCATTCCATCACTGGTACTTGCTAATACGATACAAAAATACGAGTATTGCTGGCGTTAAAAGTAAAAAAAAAGTTTATTAATTACATCGCTTAGGAAATTCAAGGAAATAAAATAGTAGAAAGCCTTGCCTGAATGTCTGTTCCCCAATAGGCCCAATTGGGTCGTCTTTGTCGTGTGTTATAAGTATATATGTATATCTTTCAGATAAGTTTAACAGTAGGCGAAATGATGGTCAAAGCAAACCTATTTAAAATTAAAGCATTAAAATATATGTTTTGTTATTAGAAACGCAATTTCAGCTTTTAAGATTTAAGTACATTATTTGAGTCATATATAGCCTTTACCATAAAAATAATGTTTTGATTTTTGAGAAAATTTCCCTTACACCCGATAGTTTTGAAAAATAATAATTAAGTTACTGAAAATAGAATATGAAAAGTATAGCATAAGTAATATTTTTATTCAAATATATTGTACTATAGCGATGATAGCTCAGTGGTTTGCGCGGACGGTTCATACGCCGAAGGGCGTGGGTTCGAACCGCAACAATGAGCTTGAGTTGCCGGTAAAGGAAAACATCGTGAGGAAACCATAGCATGATAGGTGGATACTTTCTAATACTCGGATGGCTAGCTACCAAGTTGAAAATCTGCCGCCAAGCGCCTCCCTTGAGAGCCAGTTTGATTCTAGGCTAGGTGTGCTTTACCGTCTTCGACTATACCATCATTTAACATCTGGTGAGATGTGATCAAACACCAAGCGTATCAAACATTAAAAAAAATTCATAAAACGCATGCACATGCAAATATAAAGTTCTGCTGCAAGCACGCTAACTGAATCGAACCAAAACAGAAATGCTTATATCCAGATTGAATTCGACATATTTAAAAAAAAAACCATTCATCCAACTAGAATTCGTTAATAACGTATTCTTCGTAATCCTTGAGCGATTTACCTGTTATTGTTGACATTGTGTGGAATTTAGCCTACTTTAGAAATATTATTGAACATGACTTCACTTGTTCTAGAATTCGGTAAGGACTGGACTTTTTAGGCATTTTATGTCAAAGAATTGAGCAACCTCTGATGAGTAAGTTCTTCAACGGACTGACCAGACAAACAAACAGCATAGGAAAAAAATAACCCTACTTCATTTGTATTCGAAAATACAAACAAAGGTTTTGTAATTTTTATGGTTGACAGGCTAATTATTGTTTGACACAGCTCACCTGTTGTTCGGAAAATATTTAGAAAATATCCTTCCAGGTTCCATTTTTTTTTTTTAATGTTATAGTAATGAGACAAACGAAACGCTCTCCGGATGGTAAGAGATAACGCCTGTCCATGACCATTACAGCGATACACAAACAAAGTCCAGGGCATCGCTGCTTTGGCGCTCATTACTTTGATACTTTCGATTAGTCTCAACAGCCCTGTAATTTCACTAGCTGCAGTAAGTACCCTTCAAACCGAAACACAATAATATTTACACACTACTGCTAGACTGCCTTCTGCTAAGGAGATCTACCACCAAGTACATGGTAAGTATAACCCAAGTACTAGATGTCATTAGACACTAATAGTTAAAAAGAAGCAATGACAGCGCAATAAAACCCACCCAGTACATAATTGGTTGTTTTTAAAATAATTTATCTCAAATGCTGAAAGAAAAATGAACGAAGATTTATTCGACACAATATAAAACTTAGAGGAAAAGAGAGGAGAGAGGCCACTATCGAATTTCTACTCACTGTTGAAAATCTTATATCCGGGGTTGTACCTATTCAATCATGAGTATTCCCATGAAAAGAAAATCTTCTATTGATGTAGATACTTCAATCATTTATTGCAACTTTCCAGTCACAATAATGATGGCCGCACCATCAAACTGAAAAACTTGCAGCGTCGCAGCACGCAAGCAGCATCGAAAAAACTGGCAACATTGTAATGAACACGCACACAGACATGACATACAATATTTTTAATGTACTTTATTCTTCGAATAAAAACCATGTCTTGATAATGTCTAGGTGGAACAACTGAAAAAAAAACTGCGAACTAATTCAGTTAGTTTAGTTTTCCATCTAATGTTTTAATTAGATAAGTTTATTTTTATTTTATTTTATATTTTATTTAATTGAACATGTTGTTTACACATTAAATAGTGATAGTTCGGAACGAAACATAAATATTTCTATTTCTATTAATTAATATGACTGTATCCTATAATTAAACAAATTTTTAATGTTTTAACAGTACAAAATGGGCGTCACGTGAAGATTCATTTGTCTCCCGTCTGAATCGGCCTTAAAATATGATAGGAGAAATAAAATAAAAATTTCGTGTGTTTTATGCCTTATCCTTGTGTAGCGTTAGAAGAACTGGCAACTTACAGGTAGAGTCGGCAAGACAACAACGCCGCCGCGATTATGCAACGACACGCTTCGCTGACTTCCGTTGTCGCGAGTTGTACGGTGCGCAAAAAAATAATAATTACGAGGACACATTTTACACAATTTAAAGCTATGCTCTTTGAATTATAATAAAATTGATTATCGCAAATGAGTTGTGAATATTGTAAAGCAGTAAATAAGAGTTTTTTTATTTGAGGAATTTTATACTAACTATGTAATATATATATTTAATAGTCAGTGTTAATGCTTGAATCTATCTATAGTTATATATCAATCTAATTAACTGGTCAAACCAAGGATTACGCCCAAGATTAGAACTTATTTGTTTTTTATTTATTATAAAAAATGACGCATTCTAGTTTTGCTTAGATTTTTCTAGGTATTCTGAACATACAAGTATGTAAATATTACTGTGTTCCTGTTTTTTTTCAGCATTTATCTTCACATAAATGTTTGACCTAGTGGGAATCAAACCCATTTATGATTTAAATAATGAATTTAAATTACATTATAGTGTGGTTGTAGTTATATTAATTTTTATTTATTTATTTATATTTACCAAGTCACTAACGACTCGTCAATACATTATTCAATATTCATAATTATACATTTACAAAAAAATATTTAAATTGAAAATGTCAATAAATTTAATAAAATTAAAATGTCAAATAATAATTATAAATTGTTACTACATTGGGCGTGTGCAGTGTGTGTGCGTGTATTGCTAATAATTTGAAATCTTATTGAATAATGTATCGTTTGAATTAAATCTCGACAGTCGCGGTGCTGTTTTTACTGTCTGTACATAGTTAGTAGGGTAATCTCTTTAGAGTACATTAGCCGCGAACGTTTTATTTTTAAGTTTCAGAGTTAACTTCTCGCGTTCAACTAAATCCAGATACGTTTTTTGAAGTATATAAGTAATGAGAGTGAGTGAGTCGGTTTCTTCCGTCTGCTTTTGAGGAGAACAGGAATCAGTCTCAATTTTGTACTTTTTACTGAGGCTGGACGATTGGGGTTCAGTGACCTCCAGAGGTGTGGTGTAGGGGGCGATCTCAACGCCTGGGTCTCCGGGCGGAGTTACAGCACCCTCTTGGTCTCGATGGCCGCTTCATGGCTTTATGGAACTTAAGTAATGTACAACACGCTCTCCTGATGGTAAAAGATAACGCCTGTCCATGACCATTGCAGCGATACACAGAACTTTGAGTAGCATTGCTGTTTTAGCGCTCATTACTTTGAGACATTCGATGGTTAGTCACATTAAAATTAGGTACCTTAAAAAAACGTAGGTATTTATAAATAATTTATCTGTAAGTGATCTGAGTTCTTTATCTACTTAACCTGGCATACAATAAAAATTGTATATCTACATAGTATAAAACGAACTCGCTGTCCGAGTGTCTGTTTTACATTTTACTTCATCTAAACAACGCATCGGCTTTTTATACGGGCTTACACTGACATTTAAAAAAAAGATAAAAAAGTAGCCTACCTATATGTTATTCTAGGATGTCAGCTACCTCCATACCAAATTTCATCAAAATTGATCCAGCTTTTTGAGCGTGTAGTAATGACAAACATACAAACACACTCACAAACTTTCGCCTTTATAATATTAGTACAGGAGGTTTGTATATTTCACATCACATCATCAGCCATAGGACGTCCACTGCTGGACATAGGCCTCCTCCTGGGGAAGGGTTTTGCCAATACTCGCCACGCTTGGCAGGCGGGTTGGCAAGCGCAGTTGTATGAGAGTTAAGAAATCCGTATAAATACGGATAAATCCGCATAAATGGCAAAGCTGCCTATCTATATCTTTAAACGAGCAATTCTTGTATATATGTATATATATAATCTGAATCTCGGAAACGGCTCCAATGATTTTCATGAAATTTAGTATGCAGGGGGTTTCGAGGGTGATAAATCGATCTAG
Organism: Biston stratarius; assembly: GCA_950106695.1. Classification (NCBI taxonomy): domain Eukaryota; kingdom Metazoa; phylum Arthropoda; class Insecta; order Lepidoptera; family Geometridae; genus Biston; species Biston stratarius. Next base: position 1,382,465 of record OX467106.1, on the reverse strand, counting down.
CTAGATTTCATTTTTAGAAAACGTCGTTTTATCCATGTCTTCAGCCGAGCAAAGCTCGGTCATCCAGGTACTATTTATTTATGAAAGATATAGATAGTTTAAAATTACTTGCGTTTGACCGTCATCCCACCTGACGTCAAGTGTAGATGCGGTCTACGATGAAGCACGCTTGCTTAGAAGATACTTAGACTCCACCTGAAGACATCCAGATAGTATTCATCGCGAAACACCCACACAGGCAGCGCAGTCCGTTGTTAAGATCGATTTGTATAATGAAAGTGGAGTGATGATAGCACAGTGGTTAGCCCGGTCAGATCACACACCGAAGATGGTGGGTTTAAATCTCTACAAAGAGATTTATAAGCATAGCATGGCGGTAGTCTCTAGTATAACGGTGTGTTCCAGTAGTTTTACTTGAGAGTCAGTTCCATTCCAGGCTAGGTGTGTTTACCACCTTCGACCCTACCGTCACTTAACATCAAGTGAGCTATGGTCAAACACCTAGCCTGTAAATAATAAAAAGACTAATTTCCGTACTTATAAAATTGAATGTAGTTTTTGAACAGAATTCAAGTAAAAGCCATATATCAAGTGTCAGTACATAATTATCGGCCTTGGAGACCGGAAGTGAGCTAGGCAAGTGTTGGACATGTACCGACCTCGCTAGGGCGGTGACATTTGTTGATAGCTGTTGTCGATAAAATGTAAGCACGAAATGTTACATTAAATCGACAACACACGAATATTATAATTTTGAAAGTTTGTCTATATGTATGTATGTTTTTAATAACTTTACAGTGAAAGTAATCAAATTTGGAATACAGATAGCTTATTATTTAGCACATATAGGTATCACTTTTCATCCTACAAATTGCGGGTGAAACCGTCCGAATAAGCTAGTTTAAAATAGCACCAGATATACCTCTATTGGAATCAAATATTGAAGGCCATTTCACACAGCGCCATCTAGCTTCAAACTAAGAAAAGCTTGTACTATAGCAACTAGGAAATTGATATAATACTTATAATAGTGTGTGGTCAACGACGAGCTTACCTATTCAGAGTTTTAAAAAAAACTCAAGCAGAAAAAAAATTGTCATATAAATGTTTGTCAAGGGCAGGAATCGTACCCACGCCCTACAAATCATAAATAAACTACTACTAAAAGAGCTAACAGGGTAGTAAGGGTGAAAATGTACCAAACGTATTATTCTTTTACCTATATAACGTAAAAATTCTCAATATATTTTATACTTCGTGGCGTGAAATTTAACAAAAAGTTTGTTCAGTTTGCAACATAAAAAGTATCATATATGTTAATCCATAAACTATATGTGCGTCAAATTTCATCCAAATCCGTTTAGCCGTTTTTGCGTGATTAAGTAACATACATCAAAACATACAATTTTTCACATTTACAATATTAAAGGATTAAAAAGGATTAAAACAAATTAAAAGAGTTTAATGTTTTAAGAGTTTATGTATGTATGTATGTATGTACCTATGTGAGTTTTTTTGTTCCACAATAACTTTTGAACGGCTGAACAGAATTGGATGTGTGGGGTATCGTTAGAATCCTTATATCATCGACAGACACTGTCTATGTATATTTGTTTTAAAGGAATCATTTACTGGTAGCTATTTTTGTTTTCTCAATTAAGCTTGTTTATTTAAATATTTAAATCTGGATAATCATTATGTTGTGCTAACGGTTGCAATGGTGGTGCCGGCGTAAGAATAGTACCCCACCCTCTCTACCCGTGGTTGCCGTAAGAGTCGGCTAAGGGATGTAATCCGGAAGATGGCAGCAGCGTCTTCCTTGAACAATCACACCTAACTGCGCTCGCCAACCCGCCTGCCAAGCGTGACGAGTATTGGCAAAAACTCTCCCCAGGAGGAGGCCTATGTCCAGCAGTGGCCGTCCTATTGCTGATGATGTGATTGTCCTAAGTTTGTTTACTGTTGTATATGCGCATAAAGTTTTTTTAAGCAGAAATAAAGCCTAGTTCGCCCACACACACAAAGTTTCATTAAAAATAATGATTTTAGAGTTGGAGTCGAGATTTGCAGAGGTTACTCCTACGCCATGATTGCCAAATATCGCATAAATTATATAAAATTATCAATTTTATTACATTAAGTACTTATAATTTAACTTTTATTACGAAAACCTACATAATAATATGTAGATTAATATTGTTTTGAACTTTATATTTAATGAATAGTTAACATACGTATTTCCAATTTATCTCTTTTTATTAAATATTACAAGAAATAAGAGAATGGTTTTCATTACAGAATACAATAAAATTACATATAAGGAAATCTGCTGGACAGCATGAAGCGTTGGAGCCTATTGAGAAGCGTACCAAAAAGTTTGATGATTCCCTTGGGATTCCCTAGACTCCAAAGCTTACACTTAAAGCTTGCTGTAGACGGCAACAAAGCAAGAGGCCCTTTTTTATGGCTGACAGGCTAGGTGTTTGACCACAGCTCATCTGATGTTAAGTGACGGTGTGGTCGAAGGTGGTAAAGCACACCTAGCCTGAAATGGAACTGGCTCTGAAGTGAGGCTGCCGGAATACACCGTTAGATGCTTGGCGGCAGATTTTCAACTTGAGGGTGGTAGCTAGCCAGCCGAGTACTAGAAAGTACCCTACCACCATGCTATGGTTTCCTCACGATGTTTTCCTTCACCGGCAGCTCAAGCTCATTGTTGGGGTTTGAACCCACGCCCTAGAGCATGCGAACCTACCGCGCTAAGCACTGAGCCATCATCGCTAAAACGCTTAAACACAAAGTTCCCCAAAGCCATGAAAAGGCCAATGTGACCTGAGAGCGCTGAGCTCCGCCCGGTGACCTGGGCGTCGAGGTCGCACTGTCCAAAACACCTGAGCGCTGTGACCGTGTGGTCACTGCCCACGATGATGTCTAACCATCGAGGCCGATTCCCCACCTCACCTGAATAAGAGCGGGAAGGACCACAACTTGACTCGACACAAAGTTATTGGTCTATCGGTTTTATATCTGATGCATTGACGCATGTGCGCCTCATCTAATTCTCTCCTACCCATTCTACTATCGGACTACCAGGAACTCTAAAAAGCGTCACCGTTTTATTGTCGACGTGCCAAAAACGGTTTAATTCCACTTTCATTGTACGAACCGCTATACAGTGAAAACTACTGCCTAAGTGGATATCCGTGGTAGTTACAATCTGGGTGCCTTTAAGTCGCGAGTGAATCGGTTTCTTACAGGTAAGCGTGCTCCATCGTAGACCGCATCTTCGCTTAACATCAGACGAGTAAGCGGTCATACGCAATCCTATTTAGTAAACAAAAAAAATCAGCAAATAAATGTACGTGAACCAAATATTAGCTACCGAAAAATAGCACATTTTTCAAACGCTAAACACTAGCTGTTGTTAAAATATAACAGCTTTCACAAAAGTTTATAATTGTTACAAAGATATATTAAAACCAAAAATAGCACAATTAGCAAAGAAAACGGAATAATTTATAATATCGCTACAATGGAAAGTGTGGTTGTATTTGCAACTAAGTACTTTTAACAAGTATATTTCCGTTTCACTTATATATATGGGTATATAATAACTACTGCACTTTGCAACTATATAAAACCGTAAAAACTATGAAACAATAAATAATAGCTTTATTTTCATATCTGAATATATAGCATTACAGATACGTTATCGGATATATCAAGTGGTTGATAACAATAATATTTGTTTTGTCATTATTTTATTGTGCACAAAGTAGTCTAAAATAGAACTGGCTCTCATGTGATGGTACCGGAACACACCGTTAGGTGCTTAGCGACAGATTTTCAACTTGAGGTAGCTAAGCAGCTGAGTACTAGAAAATACCCTACCATCATGCTATGGTTTCCTCACGATGTTTTCCTTTACCAGCAGTTCAACCTCATTGTTGGGATTTGAACCGTTTCGCATGTAAACCGTCAGCGCTAACAACTGAACTAACATCCCTACAAAATATAACTGTTTTTTTATATATTAAGAACATGATGGAGTCAAGAATGTTGTTCGTTTCATTATGTGTGGTATTTAATTGACCGTAGTTATTATTCCTTTTACAAGCTTATTATGTTCTTACACGGATGTAGGCGCTATTTTTAGCTGTTATTTTTATAAGTATTTCGCATGATTTCTTTAAATGTTATTTAGTTATTTTAGCTTATTTCGCTAATGATTATTACGTTCAGATGTTATCACAATAACATCTATTAATTGTTATTTTTTATTATATAATATTGAGTAACCGAACAATTAATGTAATTGTTTATATTTTTTTGGAATTTCACTTTTTGTAATACTGAAAGGTGTTTAAATTAATTTCTTAGTCATTTAATTATTTATAAATTACATTATCGATTTGTAATAAAATAATAATTGTACTAAAGAAAGATTAGCTAAATCATAATTATGATAAAGCGTAGACATGATGTGTTTAGCGTGGTCAGTTCATAGAGTTCATACGCCTACAGGCGTGGGTTCAAAACCCGACAATGAGCTTGAGCTGCCGGTGAAAGACAACATCATGAGGAAACCTTAGCATAGTGAAAGGATAAGCACTTTCTAGTAGGTAATCGGGTGGCTAGCTACCACTCTCAAGTTTAAAATCTGCCGCCAAGCACCTAATGGTATGTTTCGATAACTTCACTCGGAAGCCAGTAACATTCCAGTCTAGGTGTGCTAATCATCTTCGACCACACCGTCACTTAACATCAGATGAGCTGTGGTGATGATTTTTTACGAAAAAAAAAGTGATCGTCATATTTAAAATTTGTCACAATTTTCTTGCGCACGTATAGATAGATAGAAACTCTTTACTGTCTACACCAAAAATAGAAGAGTACAGAAAACAAAAGAATCTTATATGTACACAATGTATCTTCAATGTGTCTTATATGTATGTGTCTTATATGTATGTGTCTTATATGTTACAAGTGGCGGCCTTATCGCTAAAAGCGATCTCTTCCAGGCAACCAAGAATGGAAAACACGATACAGGTTAGGAACATAACTAACACACGTATACTTCCAGTTCAAAGTCTAAATATTATAAAACACAATTTTATGTATTGTGAATATGCAAATTATGTTAACGGTGAGGTCTTTCCGCGAAATCCTTAAACGCTTCTTAGATCATCTCAAAGTTCAATATATTTCTATAGTTTTTTTCTCAATGTTACGTCAAAAAAGTATTAAATCCAACATAAGAGTCA